>CM055119.1:256802259-258051744 GCA_029206835.1 Rana muscosa | reverse complement strand
GCCTCTCAAATTCAAGTACACTGACAACGGGCACAGCAACGATGGGCACAGTGATGATGGGCACAGTGACGATTGGCACAGTAAGGATGGGCACAGTGAGGTGGCAATGGGCAGAGAGAGGTTGGGCACAGTGACAATTGGCACAGTGACAATTGGCACAGTGAGGTTGGCACAGTGAGGTTGCAATGGGCACAGTGAGGCGTGCAAATGGGCATTGTTGACCCTCTTCCACTTACAGTAGCTGCTGCATTCTCACCCTCGGCTTATACTCAAGTCAATACGTTTTTCAGTTTTTTGTGGTAAAATTAGGTACCCCGGCTTATACTCGGGTCGGCTTATACTCGAGTATATACGGTACGTTCCAACTTTGGTACTTTTTGTAAATCTTTGAATGTCTTAAAAAGGTATTAATTTTTCTTACTCTAATAAAAATTGTTTTTGTTGTCCAGAGAACTTACATTTTCTAGGCTCCAATAAAAGATCATTTAAATCTAACCGGTTGCTCCAGGCAAAACAGCCAATATAGTATTCCTACAATATTTATGTAGCGGGGTGTTCAATTTAAGGGTAGTGTCTGGGTGGTAATTAGGCTCAGACACATTGATTATTAGGGTTAATGGACCACTTTTGTTAATGGGAGATAGTGTTGGTGCACAGTTCCCTGTGGCCTACAGGTGGCGCTGTTGCCATGGGCCAGGGTTGAACCACCAATCCAGGGCTGCACCTTTTTGTGTCCCCTCTCGGCAGTAGTACGGCAGGGCGGGGAACCTGCTGTGCCTGTCGGGAGAGGGTATAAAAGGGGGCGGACATCTTCCATGGGGGTTCGTTCGTCCACACCCAGGCACCTTCAGCCTGGGTGTGTGTGGTTCGTCCGCGCCCAGGCGCCTTCGGCCTGGGCGTGAGGAGGGTCGCCTCTGGGTGCCTTAGGCCCAGAGGTGGAGTTCCTGTTCCATCCCAGACACCTTCAGTCTGGGGTGAGGTACTATTTGAAGGCCCGGGGCCCAGCAACCTTCGGGTGGGGTCTGCTAGGGATCGAGGACTCCCAGGGTGCCGCCTTGCGAGGGGACCCGTATCTGAGATGAGGAGGCCAGGGAGGTAACCCTTTCCAAAGACCCAGCGCAGTGTCGTGGTGACGGTGAGGGCCTCTGGTAACTCTCCGGAGGGATGGTTTTCTCCTTGACATGGGCCAAATACTTTAAGAAGGTAGTTCTTCAGGTCAGTGGCAGTGACCCTACTCGTTCAGGTCAGTGGCAGTGACCCTACTCGCTTCAAGTCAGTGGCAGTGACTTCATAAGGCAAGGCCCTATTCACCAGGTCAGTGGCAGTGACCCGTTCTCCAAGTCAGTGGCAGTGACTTTTATTCACCCGGTCTGTGGCAGAGACCAACCTCACGGTCTGTGGCAGAGATCGTGCGCCAAAACTGTTTGTGAAACCTGAACAGTCCGAGGAAATCATTAGAGTTTGTGCCTGGACCTCCTCCCACCTAAGCTGTCCTGTGTCTTGTTCCAACCTGTCTGCTGTTAAAGAGACTATTTATTATTCGTGAGATAAGGTAGAGGCGAAATTATTCTCGGGAGGATTATAACACCAGCCGCAGGCAGGCCCGAAAAACTAACACCGCTCAACCTCCTCACACAGGAGGGTACGGGCTTGTGGCACGGTGTGCCTCTCTCTGCCTGCGAGGAGCCTAATTAAATGCAGGTACAGACAGGGGTGTGTGCGCTACATTTATATAGGCTTCCATTGCATTTCCTCTCCCTGGCTGCAGTGGTGATTGCTTTGATAGCCCTCATTGAGATGAAAAATGTCACAAATGCTTTTAAAAACAGTGAGTTCACATTTTGGAGGAAAAGTGGTGCACAGGGTTCAACTCATCTGTAAGGTAAAAACAGACTTGGTGCAATGAACAGGAGTACAGCTTTTGACATACTTAAAGTGGAGTTCCACCCATATAAAAGTCAGCAGCTACAAAAAGTGTAGCTGCCGACTTTTATTAATCGGACACTCACCTGTCCCACTGTCCAGCAATGCGGGTGTACGAAGCACCGCTCGTCTCCCCCTCCTCTCTGCGGTGCCAGCATTGTCACTGTGGACACCCGGCTGTGGCTTCACAGCCGAGCACGCTCTGCACATGCGCAAGCCGCGTTGCGCACAGTGAGTGGCCGGGCAATCATCTGGGACCTGTGACATGTCCCAGATGATTGCCGAGAGGGAGGGGGAGAGGTGAACTTCCTTCCAGCGCGGCAGTGCCCCGGGAGGAAGTGGGAGCTGGATCCCTCTAAAAAGAGGGTATCCGCTCCCCCCCCCCAAAAAAATGACATGCCAAATGTGGCCTGTCAGGGGGTCACCAGCACTTAAAGCGGAAGTTCAATTTTTGGGTGGAACTCTGCTTTAAAGGAGAAGTATGGGAATCCAGTTTTTTTTATATTTATACTTACCTCGGTGGATAGAGCATCAGGCTGATGCTCCATCTGTCCCCCGGCGTCTGTGCACTGAGAACTGAGGCACCGAAAACCAACGCTGGCTCGGTTCTCACTCCTCCCTGAGCAGAGCCATGCTGACTGTCAGTCAGCATGGCTTCTGCTCCACTTCTCAGCGCTCATTGGAGCGCCGAGCAGTGGAGGGGCGGGGAGAGGCTGTCTCAGTGGCTCGCTGAGACTGCCATCAATCAGGGCAGCTGGCTGATCCCGACTTGCAAGTCGTGATGACGCGCTGCCCCGACTGATGGCAGTGACGTCAGCAGAGAGCGGACTTCAGACCGCTCTCCGCTGAAAACGGGTCACAGGAGTGCAAAACTAATTGCACTCCTGTGACCCAGAGGAGAAGCCCAGCCGAATGATCCCAGGCTGGACTTCTCCTTTAACACTGGGTAGAAAGAGGTCTCATTCCTGCTGGAAAATTACAAATGAGCTGAAAAGACCTTATACTTGTGCGTGTACCAACCTTATATATTACCTACTATAAAATGCTAAGCCCTCACAATTAGAGTTGAGCGGACACCTGGATGTTCAGGTTCGACGGGTTCGGCCGAACTTCGGAAAAAAGTTCGGGTTCGGGACCGAACTTTAACCCGAACCCGAACCCCATTGAAGTCAATGGGGACCCGGACTTCTAAGGACTAAAAAGGCTCTAAAAAAGTAATGGAAAGGGCTAGAGGGCTGCAAATGGCAGCAAAATGTTGTTAAGAGCATGGCAAGTGCTCTGCAAACAAATGTGGATAGGGAAATAACTTAAAATAACATAAAAAAAATAAAAAAATAAAAAAATATGCTGGAGGCCCCCTTTTCAGCAGAAGAGGTACGGGAAGTCATTAACCACTTAACGACCGCCCACCGCCGATTTATGTCGGCAGAATGGCACGGACAGGCAGAATCACGTAGATCTACGTGACTGCCTTTGTACAGTTGGGGGGTCCATCCGGACCCCCCTTCTGTGCCGTGAGCGGTCGTTACTTCACCGGGAGCGATCCCAGATGAGGGGGCGGCCTTTCGATTCCGGCCCCCCCCTCGCGATCGCTCCCGGCGAATGGAAATGCCTCCTCTGTCTGTTTCAGACAGAGGAGGCAGGAGGAAGTGATGTCATCTCCTGTGCGGCGCTCACATATACCGAGCGCCGTACAAGAGAAGACATCAGGTCAGTGAGCACAACACTACACTGACACCAGGACACATAGGAACACTAATCGCCCCCCCCAGGACCCCCAGACCCCCCCAGATCACCCCCCAGATCACCCCCCAGCCCCCAGTCACAGTGTCACTGATTGCAGTGACCATTTATTTAGTGATCACTGCAATCAGTGACATTTGTGACTGTGAAAGTGTCACTAAAGTTTAGTTTTAGGTCCAGTGTAGCCCCCTAACCCCCCCTAATAAAGGTTTAACCCCCTGATCACCCCCCAGATAACCCTTTCACCCCCTATCACCGCTGTCGCTATGCGATCATTTTTCTGATGGCTGTCTTAGCATCAGTGATGGCGATCGGTAGCCAGTAATTTTTTTTAGGTTCGCCGCAGGTTTTTATAGCGTCGGGTACCCCAATATATTATCTAATAAAGGTTCAACCCCCTTGATCGCCCCCCAGGTAACCCTTTCACCCCCTATCACCGCTGTCGCTAATCGATCGTTTTTCTGATGCTGTCTTAGCATCAGTGATGGCGATCGGTAGCCAGTAATTTTTTTTAGGTTCGCCGCAGGTTTTTATAGCGTCAGGTACCCCAATATATTATCTAATAAAGGTTAAACCCCCTTGATCGCCCCCCAGGTAACCCTTTCACCCCCTATCACCGCTGTCGCTATGCGATCATTTTTCTGATGGCTGTCTTAGCATCAGTGATGGCGATCGGTAGCCAGTAATTTTTTTTAGGTTCGCCGCAGGTTTTTATAGCGTCGGGTACCCCAATATATTATCTAATAAAGGTTTAACCCCCTTGATCGCCCCCCAGGTAACCCTTTCACCCCCTATCACCGCTGTCGCTAATCGATCATTTTTCTGATGCTGTCTTAGCATCAGTGATGGCGATCGGTAGCCAGTAATTTTTTTTAGGTTCGCCGCAGGTTTTTATAGCGTCAGGTACCCCAATATATTATCTAATAAAGGTTAAACCCCCTTGATCGCCCCCCAGGTAACCCTTTCACCCCCTATCACCGCTGTCGCTATGCGATCATTTTTCTGATGGCTGTCTTAGCATCAGTGATGGCGATCGGTAGCCAGTAATTTTTTTTAGGTTCGCCGCAGGTTTTTATAGCGTCGGGTACCCCAATATATTATCTAATAAAGGTTTAACCCCCTTGATCGCCCCCCAGGTAACCCTTTCACCCCCTATCACCACTGTCACTAAGCGATCGTTTTTCTGATCGCTGTCTTCGTGTCGGTGATGCCAATCGGTAGCCAGTCATTTTTTTTAGGTTCGCCGCAGGTTTTTATAGCGTCAGGTACCCCCAAATATGATCTAATAAAGGTTTTAACCCCCTAATTGCCCCTAGTTAACCCTTTCACCAGTGATCACCATATAAGTGTTATGGGTGACGCTGGTTAGTTAGTTTGCTTTTTATAGTGTCAGGGCACCCACCGTATATAACCCAATAAAGGTTTAACCCCCTGATCGCCCGGTGGGTGATATCAATTAGGTTTTAGCGTCAGAGAGGGTCTGCGTCACACCCCAGGCAGCGTCAGGTTAGTGCCAGTAACGCTAACACCCACGCGTAAAGCATACACCCCCCTTAGTGGTATAGTATCTGAACAGATCAATATCTGATCTGATCAGATCTATACCAGCGGTTTAGGGTTCCCAAAAACGCAGTGTTAGCGGGATCAGCCCAGATACCTGCTAGCACCTGCGTTTTGCCCCTCCGTCCAGCCCAGGCCACCCAAGTGCAGTATCGATCGATCACTGTCACTTACAAAACACAACACACATAACTGCAGCGTTCGCAGAGACAGGCCTGATCCCTGCGACTCCAGTGCTGTAGGAGGTGATTTCACCACCACAGTTAAAAAAAAAAAAGCATATATGCCGAAGCATGGGGGCAGCAGGGGCAGCAGGGCGGAGGAGCAATTTTGCTCCTAATGCCGCATACATACGGTCGAAATTCCGACGGAGGCTTGCCCGTGGAAACGTTTGACCATGTGTGTGCGGCATAACTTTTTTGCGGGAGGATGCCCCCATGCTTCGGCATATATAAATGGTGCATGTATGCCCATCATTAGAAGTGGGTGGATGAAGGGCGGTATTCTAATGGTGGGCATACCCACCAATCAATCTCTTTTTTCGTTCAGCCAACAGGCTGCATGAAAAAAAAAGATTACAATACATGTCCAACAAGGACCAGCAACGTACTGGTATGTTGCTGGACTTTGAATGGTTATACCAGATTGATGCCTGCGGGTTTAGGCATCATCTTGGTATCATTCTTTTCAGCCAGCGGCCGGCTTTCATGTAAAAGCAATCACAGCGGCTAATTAGCCTCTGGACTGCTTTTACAAGCAGTGGGAGGGAATGTCCCCCCCCCGGATATAAAAAGCGCCATTGGGAAATTGGGAAAGCATTTTATCACACCGATCTTGGTGTGGTCAGATGCTTTGAGGGCAGAGGAAAGATCTAGGGTCTAGAAGACCCCAGTTTTTTCAAAAAAAGAGTACCTGTCACTACCTATTGCTATCATAGGGGATATTTACATTCCCTGAGATAACAATAAAAATTATAAAAAAAAAAATATATGTAAGGAACAATTTAAAAATAAAATAAAAAAGCAAAATTAATAATAAAAAAAAAAAAAAAAAAAAAAAAAAAAGCACCCCTGTCCTGCCCTGCTCTTGCCCAATGGCGAACGCAAGCGTCGGTCTGGCGTCATATGTAAACAGCAATTGCACCATGCATGTGAGGTATCACCGCGAAGGTCAGATCGAGGGCAGTCATTTTAGCAGTAGACCTCCTCTGTAAATCTAACGGGGTAATCTGTAAAGGCTTTTAAAGGCTTTTAAAAATGTATGTAGTTTGTCGCCAATGCGCGTTTGTGCGAAATTTTAAAGCATGTCGTGTTTGGTATCTATGTACTCGGCCTAAGATCATCTTTATTATTTCATCAAACATTTGGGCAATATAATGTGTTTTAGTGCATTAAAATTAAAAAAGTGTATTTTTTCCCCAAAAAATGCGTTTGAAAAATCGCTGCGCAAATACTGTGTAGAAAAAAAAATGCAACACCCACCATTTTAATCTGTAGGGCCTTTGCTTTAAAAATATATATAATGTTTGGGGGTTCAACATAATTTTCTTGCAAAAAAAAAATATGTTTTCATGTAAACAAAAAGTGTCAAAAAGGGCTTTGTCTGCAAGTGGTTAGAAGAGTGGCTGTAAGCTTCCTAATGTTGTGTATAAAATGCCAGAACAGTTCAAAACCCCCCCAAATGACCCCATTTTGGAAAGTAGACACCCCAAGCTATATACTGAGAGGCATGTCGAGTCCATGGAATATTTTATATGTTGACACAAGTTGCGGAAAAAAGACAATTTTTTTTTTTTAATTTTTTTTTTGCACAAAGTTGTCACTAAATGATATATTGCTCAAACATGCCATGGGCATATGTGGAATTACACCCCAAAATAAATTCTGTTGCTTCTCCTGAGTACAGGGATACCACATGTGTGAGACTTTTTGGGAGCCTAGCCGCGTACGGGACCCCAAAAACAAAGCACCGCCTTCAGGCTTTCTAAGGGTGTAAATTTTTGATTTTACTTCTCACTGCCTATCACAGTTTCGGAGGCCATGGAATGCCCAGATGGCACAAAACCCCCCCAAATGACCCCATTTTGGAAAGTAGACACCCCAAGCTATTTGCTGAGAGGTATTGTGAGTATTTTGCAGATCTCGCTTTTTGTCACAAAGTTTTGAAAATTGAAAAAAAAAAAAAAAAAAAAAAAAAATTTTCTTTCTTCATTTTAAAAAACAAATGAGAGCTGTAAAATACTCACCATGCCTCCTCAGCAAATAGCTTGGGGTGTCTACTTTCCAAAATGGGGTCATTTGGGGGGGGTTTTGTGCTATTTTGGCATTTTATGGCCTTAGAAACTGTGATAGGTAGTGAGGAGTGAAATCAAAAATTTGTGCCTAGAAATCCTGAAGGCGGTGCTTGGTTTTCAGGGTCCCGTACGCGGCTAGGCTCCTAAAAAGTCCCACACATGTGGTATCCCTGTACTCAGGAGAAGCAGCAAAATGTATTTTGGGGTGCAATTCCACATATAACCATGGCATGTGTGAGCAATATATCATTTAGTGACAACTTTCTGTAATTTATTTTTTATTTTTATTTTTTGTCATTATTCAATCACTTGGGACAAAAAAAAAAAATATTCAACGGGCTCAACAGGCCTCTCAGCAATTTCCTTGGGGTGTCTACTTTCTAAAATGGGGTCATTTGGGGGGGTTTTGTGCTATTTTGGCATTTTATGGCCTTCGAAACTGTGATAGGTAGTGAGGAATGAAATCAAAAATTTGCGCCCTTAGAAATCCTGAAGGCGGTGCTTGGTTTCCGGGGTCCCGTACGTGGCCAGGCTCCTAAAAAGTCCCACACATGTGGTATCCCCGTACTCAGGAGAAGCAGCAAAATGTATTTTGGGGTGCAATTCCACATATAACCATGGCATGTGTGAGCAATATATCATTTAGTGACAACTTTTTGTAATTTTTTTTTTTTTTTTTTGTCATTATTCAATCACTTGGGACAAAAAAAAAAAATATTCAATGGGCTCAACATGCCTCTCAGCAATTTCCTTGGGGTGTCTACTTTTCAAAATGGGGTCATTTGGGGGGGTTTGTACTGCCCTGCCATTTTAGCACCTCAAGAAATGAGATAGGCAGTCATAAATTTAAAGCTGTGTAAATTTCAGAAAATGTACCCTAGTTTGTAAACGCTATAACTTTTGCGCAAACCAATAAATATACGTTTATTGACATTTTTTTTACTAAAGACATGTGGCTGAATACATTTTGGCCTAAATGTCTGACTAAAATTGAGTTTATTCGATTTTTCTTATAACAAAAAGTAGAAAATATCATTTTTTTTCAAAATTTTCGGTCTTTTTCCGTTTATATCGCAAAAAATAAAAATCGCAGAGGCAATCAAATACCATTAAAAGAAAGCTCTATTTGTGGGAAGAAAAGGACGCAAATTTCATTTGGGTACAACATTGCATGTCCGCACAATTTACAGTTAAAGCAGCGCAGTGCCGAATCCCAAAAACAGGCCTGGTCCTAATGGCCCGAAATGGTCCGGGGCTTAAGTGGTTAAGAACCTCAGAAACTCAACGGCACGATGCCGCACATATGGTGGGAATGCCCCAGAATACGCCCTTTCTGGAATAAATTATTCAATTTAATGGATAAGCTAGTGGGAAAATAAAATACTTTGAAATAAAAATGTAGCGGGGTGCTAAATTTAAGGGAAGTGTTTGAGTGGTAAATAGGCTCAAACACCCTAATTCTGTAGGATTCATGGACCATTTTGTCCTCGGGGGACAGTATTGGTGTGCAGTTCCCTGCGGCCTACAGGTGGCGCTGCCATGGTAGGCTAGGGTTGAACCGCCGATACAGTGCTGTGCCTTTTGTGTCCCCTCTTGGCAGTAGTACAGCGGGGCGGGGAACCTGCTGTGCATGCCGGGAGAGCATATAAAAGGGGCAGACCTTTGGCCTGGGGGCATGTGTTCCTGTTCCATCTCGGGTACCTTTAGCCCGGGGTGAGGTACTATCCTGGAGTTCCTGCTGCCCTGGGTATGGAGGCCTAGGTGCGGGAGTAAAGCCTGGAGTCCAGAGCCTTTGTCTGGAGTCCGCTAAGGGTCGAGGAGTCTTAGGGTGCCGCCTCGTGTAGGGGACCATGTTCCAGGGAAGGGAGGATCATTCTGATGGACCGATGCGGGAGTCACGGTGAAGGAAGGGTCTGTTGACTCCCTGGAGAGATGTCTTCCCCTTGATATGGGCTAGGTTCGTAGAAGGAAAAGCTCAAGGTCATCTTGACTGTATCAGAGGCCTTATTCACCCGGCCCATGGCAGGGGCCTTGTACAGCCGGTCTGTGGCAGAGACCAACCTCAAGGTCTGTGGCAGAGACCGTGCACCTAAAACTGTTTGAGAAACCTAAGCAGTGAAGTGAATGTGCTACGTTTGTGCCTGGACCTCCTCCACACCTTAAGCTGTCCTGTTTCTTTTCTCTAACCTTTTCTATCCGAGTAGAGTTTATTTTGCCATGAGAGAATAAGAGTTGTAATTTCAGCTGGTGTGGACATTGACTTTACTGGGAATTAAAGGACTTGCCTCTACCTACAGTAGAGGTGAGAATCATCCTCTGGAGGAGTTTTGACTCCGGCTGTGGACACGGCCCATCAAGTACACCGCTCAACCTCTTTATATAGGAGGGTACGGGCTGGTAGTGCGGTGTGCCTTTCTCCGTCCTGCGAGGAGCCAACAACATAAAGGCAGGTAAGGGGGAAAGGATCTGTGCGCTACAAAAAAATAAAATAAAAATTATAATCTTGACCTAGGAGGACGAGGTCCATATGGAGTAGGAGGTTGAGGTGGCGGTGGATGTGGCTGTGTAGGTGGAAGCGGCGGTGGAGGAGGACGAGGTAGCCAACACTGGTTCAAAAATACAACAATGGCTGGGTAAGGCCAGTGATGTGTCGAATTCTGTCCCCCGTCGAATAGTGTCCACCCTGTACTGCGCTTGCTCAGTATGTAGGACAAGAGGATTTCGAAAATCTCCCAAGATGAACGGCGCCTGCGTGGTGAGTTCAGGTGAAGGCCATACCATCCGTGGTTCAAGCCGAGCCAAGTGAGGCCGTGCCTGAAGCGTGGCGATCAAAGCGAGCCCGTGAGGGGCCCTGTTACTATGTGCTACCGTATGTCCACTTGGATGTTGGGGCTTGAACCTGCACTCACGGCGCAGGCGCCGTTCATCTTCGGAGATTTTGTGAATCTCCTTGTCCTCTGTACTGCGCAAGCGCTGCGCATTCGCAGTACGGGCCGGACACAATCCGATGGCCGGACAGATTTGTCACAACACCGGTATACATGTCTATTCTGCAGAAGGTACGGACAAGTCCTGTGGGATCCATGCCTGGTTCATTTTAATGAACGTGAGCTTGTCCACATTGGCTCTGGACAGGCGGCTGCGCTTGTCTGTGATAACGCCCCCTGCCGTGCTAAATACACGTTCAGATAATACACTGGCTGCAGGGCAGGCCAGCACCTCCAAGGCATAAAGGGCAAGCTCAGGCCATGTGCCCAATTTGGAGACCCAGAAGTTAAAGGGGGCAGACCCGTCATCCAGTACGTGTAGGCCTGTGGACACATACTGCTCAACCATGTTGGTGAAATGCTGCCTCCTGCTAAGACGTTCCATCTCAGCTGGTGGTGCTGGTTGTTGTGGCGTGCTGACAAAGCTTTTCCACATTTCAGCCATGCTAACCCTGCCTTCTGAGGTGCTGCTGGTGCCCCGGCTGCGTTGGCGACCTCTTCCTCCTCCTCTGCCTTCGCCTTGTGCTTCCACCGTACGCCCGCTGTCAGGTGGGAATGCCACCAGCAGCGCGTCTACCAGCGTGCGCTAGTACTCGCGCATCTTACGATCCCGCTCCAGTGAGGGAATTAAGGACGGTACGTTGTCCTTGTAATGGGGATCCAGCAGGGTGGCCACCCAGTAATCAGCACCAGTTAAAATGTGGGCAACTCGGCGGTCATTGCGGAAACACTGCAGCATGTAATCGCTCATGTGTGCCAGGCTGCCCAGAGGCAAAGAAAAGCTGTCCTCTGTGGGAGGTGTATCGTCTGTGTCCTCTGTATCCCCCCAGCCACGCACCAGTGATGGCCACGAGCTGGTCTGGGTGCCACCCTGCTGTGAAAATGGCTCCTCCTCCTCCATCTCCTCCATCTCCTCCTCCACCTCGTCATCCTCCAGAACTGTGCCCTTTCTGCCGGACAATTGTGTACCTGAAGTTTGTTGGTGCAGGAACCCACCCTCGTAGCCACTTGTGAAAGACTGCCCTGAAAGCCTTTGAAATGATTCTGCTTCCTCCTCCTCCTCCTCATCCTTCTGTGCCACATCCTCTTCCATCATCGCCCGAAGCGTTTTTTCAAGGAGGCATAAAACTGGGATAGTAACGCTGAGAACGGCGTCATTGGCACTGGACATGTTGGTGGAGTACTCGAAACAGCGCAACAAGGCACACAGGTCTCGCATGGAGGCCCAGTTATTGGTGGTGAAGTGGTGCTGTTCCGCAGAGCGGCTCACGCGTGATTGCTGCAGCTGAAACTCCACTATCGCCTGCTGCTGCTCGCACAGTCTGGCCAGCATGTGCAAGGTGGAGTTCCATCTTGTGGGCACGTCACATATGAGGCGGTGAGCGGGAAGGCCGAAGTTACGCTGCAACGCTGACAGGCGAGCAGCAGCAGGGTGAGAACGCCGAAAGTGCGCACACACAGCCCGCACTTTCTGCAGCAGCTCTGGCATATTGGGGTAATTTTTAAGGAACCTCTGGACCACCAAGTTCAGCACATGCGCCAGGCAAGGGATGTGCGTCAAACCGGCTAGGCCCAGAGCTGCTACGAGATTTCACCCATTATCGCACACCACCAGGCCGGGCTTGAGGCTCACTGACAGCAACCACTCATTGGTCTGTTGTTCCATGTCCCTCCACAACTCCTGCGCGGTGTGGGGTTTTTCCCCCAAACAGGAAAGTTTTAAAAC
Organism: Rana muscosa; assembly: GCA_029206835.1. Classification (NCBI taxonomy): domain Eukaryota; kingdom Metazoa; phylum Chordata; class Amphibia; order Anura; family Ranidae; genus Rana; species Rana muscosa. The sequence goes on along the minus strand of CM055119.1, from coordinate 258,039,512 downwards.
TGCCTGCTGTCGTTTACCCCTGGCTGTGCTGAAGTTGGTGGTGAAGGTGTTACGCTGACCGGATGAGGAGGCGGTAGAGGATGAGGAAGCGGAGTAGGAGGAGTTAGCAACAGGAGGCAAACTGAAGCGCCCTGCAATCCTCGGTGGTGGAAGGACATGCGCCAAACTGCTATCTGCCTCAGGCCCAGCCGCCACTGCATTTACCCAGTGTGCTGTTAGGGAGATATAACGTCCCTGACCGTGCTTACTGGTCCACGCATCCGTAGTTAGGTGGACCTTGCCACAGATGGCGTTGCGCAGTGCACACCTGATTTTGTCCCCCACTTGGTAGTGCAGGGAAGGGATGGCTCGCCTGGAAAAGTAGTGGCGGCTGGGCACGACGTACTGTGGGACAGCCAATGCCATCAGGCTTTTAAAACTCTGCGTCTCCACCAGACGGAATGACAGCATTTCAAAGGCCAGGAGTTTTGAAATGCTGGCATTCAGGGCCAGGGATCGCGGGTGGCTAGGGGGGTACTTCCTCTTCCGCTCCAATGTTTGGGAGATAGAGAGCTGAACGCTTCCATGGGACATTGTGGAGATGGTTGGTGACCCAGGTGGTAGTGTTGCTGGCAGATCCTCTGTTTGCGGGGTGGCAGGTGCCACTGTCACTACAGAGGTGGATGAAGAGGCCGAGACTGCAGCAGAAGAGGAAGCAGGAGGAGCCAGAGACCTTTCTTGGTTTTTGAGGTGTCTACTCCACTGCAGCTCGTGCTTTGCACTTAGATGCCTGGTCATGCAGGTTGTGCTCAGGTTGAGAACGTTTATGCCTCGCTTCAGGCTCTGATTGCACAGCGTGCAAACCACTCGTGTCTTGTCATCAGCACATTGTGTGAAGAGCTGCCACGCTAGGGAACTCCTTGGACCTGGCTTTGGTGTGCTCGGTCCCTTGCTGCGTTGGGCAGTAGCAGACATACTGTCTAGGGGACGGACGCTCTGCTTTTGCACCCTGCTCCCTCTTCTGCTGTGCTGGTGGCTCTGTGCGACTACCGCCTCTTCCTCCAAACTACACTGGTCACCTGCATAACGTTGATTCCATGTGGGGTCGAGGACCTCATCGTCCTCCACATCCATCTTCCACCCAGTCTTCACCCCTGCCCTCCTTGTCTGTCTGCACAATTGCGAAAGCAGCAGCAGTCGGCACCTGTGTTTCGTCATCATCCGAGACGTGCTGCGATGGTCCTCCCATGTACTCATCATGAAACATAAGTGGTAGGGCATCGGTGCACTCAATTTCTTACACTTCTGGGGCAGGGCTAGGTGGATGGCCCTGGGAAACCCTGCTAACAGAGTCATCGAAAAGCAACACAAACAGGTAAACCTATGCAGATCGCTGAGTTATATCTCTGAATCTGGACTCCTATTCCTATATAATATATCTCTCTCCCTAAAAGCAAAAAACAGGAACCTGGCCCTACACTACACTGTCTCTCTATCTTTTCCCTCAGATTCCAGAATCAGGACTAACTCATGTATTTTTCTGTCTCTCCCTAAAAGCAGCAGCAGCAGACAAGATCCTCTCCCTATCTATTCTGAAGCAGAGTGACGTGTGTGCTGTGTGCCTCTAGCTTATATAGAAGCTGGGTCACATGTTGCACTGACCAATCACAGCCATGCCATTAGTAGGCATGGCTATGATGGATTCTAAGGGCACACCAGCTAATCAAAAGGTGATTGGCTGGCCCCTGAAGCATTTCTAACTGCGTAATTAGATTGCCGAACCCGAACCCGGACTTTTGCACAAAGTTCAGGTTCGGGTTCGGGAAAAAGCTAAAGTTCGGTACGGACCCGAACTTTACAGTTCGGGTTCGCTCAACACTACTCACAATATATAAATATGTATGTCACAACTACAGAGTACTGCAATTGGCTGTCCCATATGTCAAGCTAATTTTGGAGTGGTGGTACTTTTATATTCAGGGAGGCCTTTGAATGAACATCAGCCTTTGCCTTCAAGGAGCTTACAATTTAAGGTTTCTACCCCACATGTATATATATACACATACTAGGGCCAATTTACCTACTAGCACTTCTTTTGAGAAAACTGAAGTACCCAGAAGAAACCCACGCAAGCACAGGGAAAACATGCAAACTCCATGCAGGTAGTGTCATGGCTGAGAATTGAACTGATATTAATGCTAACCACAAAGTCACCGTGCTGCCCCATTGATAATGTTTTATTACCTTGGAAAATTTTGAGAAATTAATTGAAATATTAAACAGAAATAGTATCAATATCTATCTAACAGCAAACTTTTCAACACACTTCATAGATTTTTGGGATTTGACTCTTAAGCCGTGTACACACGATCGGTTTTACCGATGAAAACAGTCCATCGGTCTTTTTTCCATCCGTGTGAAAAAATAGAACATGTTTTAATTTTATCCGATGGGAAAAAAAACGATAGCAAATTCCGATCGTCTGTGTGGAACTCCATCGGACAAAAAACCCACGCATTGAACTTAATTTTTCTCGGCTTGTCGGGGTGTTTTATGTCACTGCATTTTGGACGATCGTTTTTTGACTGATGGTGTGTAGGCAAGACTGATGGAAGTCAGCTTCATCGGATTACCGATGGAAAAATCCATTGGTTTAAAATCCATAGGAAATCCGATCGTGTGTACAGGGCTTAACTTGATGTCCTCATTTGCATCGCATTAAATAGAAAACAGAGTAAATGGCCATCTCCACTTTTACAACCGCAGATGACACAGCAGTTTAAATTTGGCAAGGAGTAGGACAATTAAATAGTAAAGCTAGTTGCAAATTAACAAAAATAGACAAAGAGCACATGTGTCGGGCCTTTACTGCAGGAATCAAGTTGCAGAGGATACAGTATAGCAGTGTAAAACTGGCTAGCACCAGGACAGGTTTAATCAGGTTTCAAATTAGAAAGCCCACTTTCCTGGTGCCTCCATGGCAGCATACCTGTGATAGAGCTCCGCCTCGACTCCTCCTTCAGGACTAGTGAATAGCATAAATTAAAGGCATAGCCCCTCCCCCAACATTCTCCTTTTTTTCCTCATACCTTCTTGTGCTGGTGAAGAGTAGTCCATACCTCTGCAGTCGGCAGCGTCCGCCGTGTTTAGCCTTTCCCGTGCGCAGTCCCTGTTCTTGGGCCGCTCACAGCGCTGATAAGACTGGGAACCCCTCTGTGGATCTGTTGGGGTCAATTCGCAGAGTTTCCTCACAGGAACGCAGTCTGCTATCACATCCATGATGAATGCAGTGGAAGTCGCAAAAGGATCAGCTCCATCTTCCCAGGCTGGTGGTTTCCATTTTTTATTACAGGCATTTGTGTTTTTCCCCTTTCTTTTCCTCTCTTCTCCTCCCCTCCCCTTTCCTTTGCTTGTTAGGCGCCTTTAAAATGATTGTTGTCTTACTTTTTTATTCCTTTAAAACTGTGCAACTGGATAGGGCAGGTGTCTCTCTGTGCAACAACATTGTGGTGCTTATTTCCGGGTTCGGGGGGGCTACAGGTGCTCTGTAGGTCCCGCCAGGTAGGAGAGTGTCACGGCGCAGCGTCCTCGCCGCCGTCTGCGCATGCGAGATTCGGGAGTGATACAGAGCCGTAGTTTCTCGGCTCTCTGTACTGGGCGACGCTGGATCTTCTGCGATTGCACATGCACAGACGCTTGGTTCAGTGGCGGCCATCTTGGATTCTGGAAAGAAGGCTAGATTTGCCCTTTTTTTCAATCAATTCCAAATGGTGGTTTATGGGATTAGCCCACGCACCTTGAGCCTAATTAGGTTCAGATTCAGGGATGGCTGTCAGTCTCCTCAGCTGTGCCCTGCTAGGTCTCTCTGATGCTGCTTTGTGGTAGGTACTTTTTATTTTCTCAAAAAAAAAAATGTTGCCGATCAGAAATGTTTATGTTAAAAAAAAAAAGATAACAATATAAAAATGTTTATGTTTAAAAAATAAAATAAAAAATAAAAACAGATGACGATATAAAAATGTTTATTTAAAAAAAAAAAAAAAGTGACGCCAAAAACTCCTGATTCTTTTCCCTTTCTTACTATATTTCTAGAGCTGATCCTTGTGCCCAACTCCGCAATGAGTCATTCATCTCGCAGCAAAGATCCTCACACTTCTATTAGGTATGTGACCAACCATACGTGAGTATAAAAAAAAAAAAAGTGCGCTCACTGGTTTAGCGTGAGTTCCTTACACCGTAGCCTACCCACTCCAAGGGGTCCCGCTCATCAGGGCGTAGGACCCATTCTTCACGTCGTAGATCAGAGAGGTCAAGATCCAGAGGACGTGATCGACCCCCCTCTCCTAGGACCTATAGGAAGAAGAGATGCTGGATATGTGGGGCTACACCACTACCAGACAGAGTGGTCTGTAAGGACTGTTTTACGGACTATGCGTCCAACCGCGAGCTAGAAAATCAGCACGCTATAGATCTGCTCAAGCGAACAATGAAGGACTCCTTCTCTGAGCTTTTGGCTTCGGTCCCCGCTCAACCACTTCAGCAGATATCCCTGGTTCAGGATATAGAACCTAATCTCCCTGGTCCGTCAGCAGTCAGTACACCTCTGCCGCCGTCAGGCCGACCAGCTAGAGATTCACCACCTGAAGACTCTTCAGGGGACTCTTGAGAAGAGTCAGAACCTTCTGGCTTCAGTCTCTCCTTGGTAAAGCCATTCATCCAGGCAGTCAAAACTGCAATCGCCTGGAAAGATGCAGAATAGCCTCCCCAAGAGTCTACAAGCTACTTCCCATTCCTCAAAAGGAAGCAGGTTATTTTCCCGTTGATGGGCAAGATTAGTCAAGTCATTCAGAAGGAATGGTCAAAGACTGATAAAAAAATAATAATTTTGGGGTCGGTTCAATAAACTATATACCCCTTACCAGAGTCGGGAACGCAGTCACTAAACTCCATGCCAGTGGTAGACGCGTCCGTGGTGCGACTCGCAAAAAAACTTACTCTACCAATGGAGGATTCCGCTTCCTTCAAAGACCCTCTAAACAGGCGAATCGACCTGGAGCTGAAGAGGAGCTACTTAGCCGCGGAAGCAGCATGTAAGCCAGCTATTTCCCTCACATCAGTATCAAATGCCATAAGATCTTGGACAGATAATATTGAGATGGCTTTGCATCAGGATGTCCCCATGGAGGATATAATTAAGGCCTTAGAAGAGCTTAGATTGTTGGCAGACTTTGTCTGCGTAGCGGCCATTGACACGATCAGGTGCTCGGCAAGATCCATGTTGCATTCAGTGATGGCGAAGAGGGCCTTGTGGCTGAAACCCTGGATGGCTGACTTATCCTCCAAACAAAATTGGTGCAAAATCCCGTTTGATGGGAAAGCACTATTCGGAGACAAAATGGATAAAGCTATCTCCAGGCTGTCAGGAGGGAAGTCTGGTATGCTTCCACAGGACAGAAGTATGCGAAGATTCATGGCAGAGCGCTTCGCAGGCTTATACTCCACCCTATTTCTGGTCCCAAAGAGGACAGAGGGGTGGAGGCCTGTGATAGACCTAAAGAGGCTCAACCGGTATATCCGCCCCGAAAGCTTCAAAATGGAGTCCCTGCAGACGATTATTCAGGCAGTCCAGCCATCAGATTGGATGATTTTGGTCGATCTGCAGGATGCGTACCTACATGTTCCAATTCTACCTGCATTTCAAAAATACCTGAGATTTGCAGTGGGACGGACCCACCTACAGTTTCAAGCCCTGCCTTTCGGTCTGTGCACCTCTCCCAGGGTGTTCACCAAGATACTAATATCTGCTTTAGTTCCCCTGCGGGAGAGGGGCTTGAGGATATACCACTACTTGGACGACATCCTACTCCTAGCAAGCAATCCGGATCAGTTGGTATGTCACCGGGACATTCTTCTACAGTCCCTAAAAGAGCTAGGGTGGCTGGCGAATTCCGACAAGAGTCAACTAATGCCAACACAGCAGATAATCTATGCACAATGTTCGACACTCAGGAGGGGACAGTGTCATTACCACCGCCGAAGGCAAGGATTGTCATCCAGAGAATGATCAAAGTCATCCAGAGCCCGTATCTGACGGCTTCACAATGCCTGAGCCTCATTGGCACAATGTCTTCCTGTATACCCATGGTTCCTTGGGCACATTGGCACTTGAGGTATTTCCAGACTGGTTTCTTGGCGCAGTGGAAGAAACAACGACTATCTCAGACGATCCTGCTGATGGGAAAAATACGTAGGAGCCTTCACTGGTGGACAGTTCCGGAAAACCTCTCCAAGCCTCATCACCTGGGCTCCCTTCCTTGGATCACAATTACGTCCGATGCAAGCAGACAGGGCTGGGGAGCCCATTGCGGGCAAACCAGAATACAGGGGAGATGGGCATGCACCACCCAGGGAGTGGTATCCAACATCTTGGAGATGAGGGCAGCCTTCTTGGCACTGACCTCTTTGGCACCCCAAATCAGAGGCCAAAGAATACTCCTACGCCTAGACAACAGAGCAGCTGTCGCTTATCTGCAGAAGCAGGGAGGCACTCGCAGCAGGTCACTCCTCAAGGAGGTAGAGCCGATCATGCTCTGGGCGGAGCAGAACCTCCTGGACCTCAGAGTGATGTATCTGCCAGGCAGGTTGAACACGGAAGCAGACACTTTATCCAGAAACTTCCTGGACAATGAGTGGGCTCTCCACCCCCATGTCTTCCTTCAGATTGCCAACATATGGGATCCCCCTCAGGTAGATCTGTTCACCTCCCCGAAGAACGCCAAGCTGGACAGGTTCTTCTCTCGGCTGCCGCATCCACAGGTCGAGGCAGTGGATGCCCTGTCATGTCCCTGGAGGTTCACCACGGCATATGCCTTTTCTCCCAGGCCATTAATATTCAAATTCCTCCTGAGGCACCTCAGGGAGCCAGTCCAGGTGGTGGCAGTACTTCCGTATTGTGCCTCAGTGTGGGCTCTCCAATCAAGATCCCTCCTTTCCCCCAACTTCTGTCGCAGAGCAGTCTAGTTCATCCAAACCCTCAGAAGTTGAATCTTCGAATCTGGAGGTTGAGAGGCGAAGGTTCGAGTCCCTAGGGTGTTCTCCAGGAGTCATATCAACCCTTCTAAAAGCTAGGAAGCCAGCAACTAATGCCATATATTCAAGAATATGGGACAAGTTCTTGTCATTTGTTTCCGAAAATGGATTTCATCCAATCCTTCCTTCTACATCTCATGTTCTAGGATTCCTTCAGACAGGACTTGATCTGGGACTTGGTCTGAGCTCTCTCAAAGTGCAGGTAGCAGTAATCTCTGCTGCAACAAATAAGAGATGGGCGGAGGATCCTTCAGTAGTCACTTTCCTCAGAGGTATATTGAAGATTCGCCCTCCTGTCAGACGATCATTTCCTAAGTGGGATCTGTCCCTAGTCCTGGAAGTTCTATCTGACCATCCCTTTGCTCCAGTGGAACAAGTAACAATATGGAACCTGACACTAAAGACGTCTTTCCTGCTAGCCATTACATCTGGCAGAAGAATCTCAGAACTTCACTCTTTAGGGATAGGTGACGACCACATCTCCTTCTTCACAGACAGAGTGGAACTTCGTCCCCTTCGGGGGTTCACACCAAAGGTTGCTACTCCAAGCCACCTGTTGGAACCCTGGGCACTACCAGTGTTTACAGACATGGATTCAGAGTCTTGTCACGAACTGGATGTATCCAGAGTGCTCAGGGCCTACCTAGAAGCCACCGGCCCCTTCAGAAATTCTGAGAGACTTTTCATCGTACCGTTCGGTAAATACAGGGGCAAAGAAGCTTCCATCAGAACTCTGGCATCTTGGGTTGTAAAGTTAATCCAGAAGGCCTACAGGGTGAAGAATATGGAGCCTCCATCCCGAGTGAATGCTCATTCTACAAGGGCAGTCTCAGCTTCCTGGGCAGCAAGGGCTAATGTTTCGTTGGAGACAGTGTGCGGGGCCGCCACCTGGTCTTCTCACCATACGTTCCTCAGACACTACCATATTGATCCAGGAGCGCTCACGACTGTTGAGTTTGGAAGGAGGGCAGTTCAGGCTGCTATGTCCTCTTATAATTAAACATTTATTGTTAAGCAATTATCCCACCCATGTCAGCTAGTTAGTTATCACAGGTATGCTGCCATGGAGGCACCAGGAAAACGGAAAATTGTATCATACTTACCAGTAATTTTCCTTTCCTGGTGCCTATCCATGGCAGCATACGCTCCCACCCTCGGTATTCTATATTACAGAGAATGTTGGGGGAGGGGCTATGCCTTTAATTTATGCTATTCACTAGTCCTGAAGGAGGAGTCGAGGCGGAGCTCTATCACAGGTATGCTGCCATGGATAGGCACCAGGAAAGGAAAATTACTGGTAAGTATGATACAATTTTCTGTTTTTTTAAGGGAGTGCTTGCAGAAAAAAATTTGTTTAACCTAAAATAAGGGCCCTATAAACATAAGATAAAACAGATATACTCCCAAATAATTGAAAATCCCCAAATACTACCCTCTAAAACACAAGTCCATTTTTAAAGCAAATGCAGCAAAAAAGGATTGCTATTGATGGGATCGCAGCTAAAAGTGACTGCTGACCTCAAATCAGCCACAAAATAAAATGAAAGGCAAAAAAGCTTGTAATAATAAAAACAGCAAAAAGGAAACAAGGAGGTTGACTGTCCAAAGAGCTGGCAATACAGTTTCCTGCACTAACTGACCCTATTCTTTCCATTTGCAGACAAGCAGCTTTCTTTACAACAGCTTCCAATTTACTGACACTATTGGGCTGATTTACGAACCGTTTGCTCCATGAGTATCGGTGCATCGGCGTGCGCAACAGCAGTTTTGGTATTTACGAAAAATTTGCGCCGGTAACGCAGCACTATTCCCCATTTACTATAGTATTCTTGGCGCACGGAGGAGGTGCTCAGTGCGCCACTATGGACCTGGCGCACGGCATCATCAAATCAAAATTAAAAGAAGCTGGAAGTGCCAATATATGCAAGAAAAAATAAAATTGCGCTACCCTTCAAAACAAGCAATCATGGTGCTAATAATTCATATGTGTTCACACGCATCAAAAAACAAAACAGAACAGAAACAAAATCCTGTGCTGAAAAACGGTTTATATATCTGTGATATCACCTGTGCACAAATGAATGAATAAATAAAAATAAATGTAAAAAAATGTGAAAGAGAGAAGTTCCAAATGAAGTTCATAAACAAACAAGAAACCACATCTGCTGATGTATGTGTAATAAACTCTTAAAAGCAGCTGTAGGCGAAAAATCCACATCCAACTTGCTCAGATAAATTATGGAAGAAATGGCAGCTTACCGGATCTAATAGATCTCTGTCACGGAGATCTATAAGGGTTCAGATTCATATGATGATCCCACCGGACATTTGACCACGAAAAACTGGAATCGGATGATATCTCCCTCCTCCTGGATGTTTATTCCAAGGAAAAAAGGTTCTCCCTCCAGGTATCAGCTGATGTGATTAGCTCATGCAGCACAATGGATGTTTGGTAATAAGGAAGAAAGAAAAATAAAACCTCATGGTGCAGTATTCCTTATAAAATAGGATACCCTTTATTTATCCTGGGTAAAAATGACATCAAACAGGTTTTCAAATCAGGAGCGGCAAACTCCAAAAAACAATGCTAGTACTCAGCTGCGGTCGGTGCCGATCAGCTGTAGCGTAGTGACGTCACGTTCGTTAGCTCCACCCGACGCTGCGTTTCGTCGTAAGAGGCATCCACTGGGAAAGGAGGCTAAGGAACGGACGTCACTTACCACGCTTTTATAATGGCAGAGGGATGACATCGGAAGCCGGAAATAGAAAACCTCAGGCACCCCATGTCTAGATAGTGTAATCCCTGAGCGCTCAGGAACAAAATAAAGAGGCTGCCTGGGAAACAATGACTAATCTCCTTACTGTTGATATAATCATATATAAAACTGACATTTTAAAATCTGACATTTTAAAATTTAACATATAAGCATATGTATAAAAAGGGAAGACATATTCTACACATTTGATTGCAACCACGGAAAAATATATGAATCAGCCTACAGATAATTGAAAAAACACTTATAGTTGCAATTAGCGATGTAAGCAACCAAATGGCTTCCAATACAATATTCAAGATATTGCACAAACCCCAATGGGTAGAACCCCTCACTGCTGTCTGTAGCAATATTAATAATATACCCTTTGCTATACCACATCCCAGGGGTCCCAGCCGATAAAGGGCCCCTGAGTGGGGCATATAGGTGCCTAGATAGGCAGCACATATTAAAGTTAAGGGTTAATTCCACTAAATAAGTAAATACTACCATCTAGTGGTGAAGAAGGAGAATACCTTTACATAAAATATGCTGAAAACATATATATAAATGCACACATATAAATGAATACAGAAAATTCCCATATATGTTATATTAAAGTGGTTGTATACCGCAAAACTTTTTTTTTTTTTTTGGTCAACCTGCAAGGCAAAGGTATAATGAGCTAGTATGACTAGCATACTAAATAAGTAAATACTACCATCTAGTGGTGAAGAAGGAGAATACCTTTACATAAAATATGCTGAAAACATATATATAAATGCACACATATAAATAAATACAGAAAAGATCCCTACCTCTCCAATGAGGAGTATACACCTCAATACCTATTACCTCCAGAAGAGAGGGGTCTCTGTTGTGGCATAGATGGAAATGCCACGAGACACTGTGGTCTTTAAAACCCTTACGTATGTTGGCCAAATGCTCCCCTATCCTAATTTTTAGGGCGCGGGTAGTTCTTCCGACATACTAAATAAGTAAATACTACCATCTAGTGGTGAAGAAGGAGAATACCTTTACATAAAATATGCTGAAAACATATATATAAATGCACACATATAAATGAATACAGAAAATTCCCATATATGTTATATTAAAGCGGTTGTATACCGCAATTTTTTTTATTTTTTTTGGTCAACCTGCAAGGCAAAGGTATAATGAGCTAGTATGACTAGCATACTAGCTCATTATCAATCACTTACCTTAGATCGAAGCCCCCGCAGCGGTCCTCGGACGCGTCCTCCGTCGAATCCATGATACCCGGAGTGACTTCCGGGTATCGCCGCTCAGGCGCTGTGATTTGCCGGAGCGGCGATGACGTCACTCCCGCACATGCACGGGGAACGGCACGATCCCTGCGCATGTGCGAATTTCCGGCAGTGTCCGGCAGGCTCCCATTCAAGAGCCGCCGCGCTCAGTGCGCCTGCGCCGTTATCTACGGCGCGCATGCCCACAACCCTTGCCGGTGGTTGTGGGCGTCTGCGGGCGGGGGGCTTATCGGAATCTGGAAGCCCCCTTTAACAAAGGGGACCCCCAGATCCCGCTCCCCCTGTGTGAAATGGTAATGGGGTACAAATGTACCCCTACTATTTCACAAAAAAAGTGTCAAAAATGTTAAAAATGACAATAGCCGGTTCTTGACAATTCCTTTATTAATGTCTTCTCCTTTCCCCGCTTCTTCTTCTTCCATCTTCTTCTTTTCTCCATTCGGGTTTCTTCCTCCATTCATAAATGAATAGACCCGCCCCTTCTCACGTTCCCCATCAGGTCCGCTCAGCCTTACACCTACGTCATTGACTGAGCGGATCTGATGGGGAACGTGAGAAGGGGCGGGTCTTTTCATTTTTTTCACTGCGGAGGAAGTTCCCCATCAGGTCCGCTCATCCAATGACGTAGGCGGGGTCTGAGATACGAGGGCGCACCCGGCCCCTCGTACCTCAGACCTGATGGGGAACTTCCTCCGCAGTGTAGGTCCGCTCAGCCAATGACGTTTCGTGTGGAGTGGAGACTGCAGCGCTGGACACTGGATTACATCGCTGGAATGTGTTTTTTATTTTTTTATTTTTAATATAGGACTTTTCCCAACAGTGTCTGTGTGTTTTTTTAACACATTCTTTGTGAAATGGTAGGGGTACAGTGTACCCCTTACCAATTCACATAGGGGGGTGGGATCTAGGGGTCCCCTTTGTTAAAGGGGTCTTCCAGATTCCGATAAGCCCCCTGCCCGCAGACCCCCACAACCACCGGGCAAGGGTTGTGGGGATGAGGCCCTTGTCCCCATCAACATGGGGACATGGTGCTTTGAGGGGTCACAGACCCCCAAAGCATCCTCCTCATGTTGAGGGCATGTGGCCTGGTATGGTTCAGGAGGGGGGGCGCTCTCTCGTCCCCCTTCTTTTCCTGCGGCCTGCCAGGTTGCGTGCTCAGATAAAGGGTCTGGTATGGATTTTTGGAGGGAACTCCACGCCATTTTTTTTAATCTTGGGGTGGAGTTCCTTTTAATATCCATACCAGAGCTGAAGGGCCTGGTAATTGAATTTGGGGGGATCCCCACGCATTTTTTTTTTTTTTTATCAATTACTTTTCTCTATATTGCCGGGAGCCGACAATTCATTATAGCCGCTTTTAAATGACGTTTTTTTCCTTCAGAAATTACATTTTGTGCAGGGACAGTTCTAAGCATGGGAAACAAGCGCTGCTTTACAGGCATACTATACACCCCCCCCCCCCCCAGGTATGAAATTTAAAGTAATATTTCACTTTTATTGTTTCACTTTAAGCATTATTAAAATCACTGCATTGATACATGTCCCCTGGGGCAGGACCCGGGTCCCCAAACACTTTTTAGGACAATTACTTGCATATTAGCCTTGATAATTAGCACTTGATTTCGAACGTTCGAATCCATTGTATTTAATAGTGTTCTAAAGTTTGCGCAAACTTTAGGTCTGTTCGCAGGTTCAGGTGCGAACCGAACAGGGGGGTGTTTGGCTCATCCCTAGTTGTGACTAATGTTTCAAATTTATATACATGTTTTTTTTGCTTCCCTTAGTTTTTTCCAAGTCCTGTTTTGTTGACCAATAAAATTTGATGCAAAGTTTGATGTTAGTTTTTTTGTTTTCTATGCAACAAATGTGACAGCTGCAGCTTAACTATGCTGATTGGCATGTCAAAACAAAACAGGTGTCATTTGTCTAACCTGGTGCCTTCATGGTAGCATATGCATGGATTGTGTGCTGCCATGGATAGCCACCAGGAACTGAAAAATACAGAGCGGTAAGTATTCAATTTTCCTTTTTACTGCAGTGGTTCTCAGCCTCAGTCCTCAAGTACCTCCAACAGGACATTGTTTTGTGAATTTATTATATTGATAATTGCTGTCCAAAATAACAAACCATTGACTGATTTAAAGCACATGTGCAAGATGAAGGAAAACCTGCAAATATGGCCCGTTGGGGGTACTTGAGAAGCACTGCACTTAAAAATAGCTCAAGGCAATACTATTCTAATTGTGGGCGTTCTGAGGGAAACCAAGTAAGTGTTAGAACCCCTGCTTGTTTTTTTTAGGTTGGGTTTTGTGTCCCTTTTAGTAAAATTGGTTTCACTTCCTGTCACACAGCTAAACAGGAAGTGAAGGTAAAACCCTACCAATGTCTTTTCTTGGGGACACACAGATCAATCTAACTAGTGTCCCCATTAAGCAAATTGCACTCTAGCACTTTGTTGTGTACACCCCAAATCATTAGGTAGTTTGGGGTTTAGTAAAGGCAAATCCACTCTGCAGTACAAGTGTAGTTGCTAAAAATCTGAGGGGAAGCACTGGTGATTTTAACATCCAATCATGTAGAAGCAAAGATGGTGTTTTTTTTTTTTGTCTCCTTGCATGTCCCCCTCGGATATCCAGCAAGTGCACTTGTAGTGTAAAGTGGATTTGCCTTTAGTAAATAAACCCCAAAGTCCAAGATACTTAATAATTTGGGTTGTACCCAGCAAAATGCTGGAGTTCAATTTACCGAATGGGGAAACCATTTAGATTGACCTGTGTGTCCCCAAGGAAAGATGTTGGTAGGGATTTACCCTCACTTCCTGTGTGGCTATGTGACAGGAAGTGAATCATTTGGAGGGATAAAGTGGCAAAATTTGGGAGTTGTCTTCACCCTATCAGGGGTGCAGACATCTCCAAAAACTGTCCAGACTTCTAATCCCTCTGCACTCTATCCCCAAGCAAAAATAAGAAAGGATTTAATTTAGTTTAACTTTGCAAAGACACATTCCTAAGTTCAATTGTGATGCATGTCAACTTGAGATCAGCGCTATAGCTGATTGACGGCCACAGCACAGTCCTCAATTGCCGGGAGTCCGTCAATAGACGTCCTCCCCTTTGCGCGCATGCTGTGGTCACCGAGTCACTGAGACTCGGGTGAACACAGATCCGAGTAAGGGGCCGATTCCTGCCCCTTACCACGTGATCAGCTGTCAGCCAATGACAGTTGATCACGTGATGTAAACAAAAGCTCGGTAATGGTTTTTGTTTTCTCCTTGCGCTGACAGGGTGAGCATAAAAAAAAAAGGCAATCACCGGCTTTTATGCTAGGAACATTGGGCCCGAAGAGGAAGAGGCAATTCTGTGTCATCTGTGACAATCAGTAGCCACTGCCAGTGCCACCTATCAATGCCCACCACTGGTGCCAATCAGTGCCACCTAGCAGTGCTGTCTATCAGTGCCCATCACTGCCAACTATCATTGCCACCTAGCAGTGCCACTTCTCAGTGCCCACCAGTGCCAACTAGCAATGCCACCTCTCAGTGCCCACCCTTGCCACCTTATCGGTGCCCATCAGTGCAGTCTCATCAGTGTACATCAATGAAGGAGAAAATTTACCTTTTTTCAAAATTTTCGAACAAAATATAAAAATATCCTAATTTTTATTTTTTTGTATTTATAGAAAAAAAGAAAAAACAAACGCAGAGGTGATCAAATAGCACCAAAAGAAAGCTCTATTTGTGTGAAAAAAATTATTAAAATTTCATTTGTTTACAGTGTTGTATGACTGCGCCATTGTCATTCAAAGTGCATCAGCGCTGAAAGTTGAAAATTGGTCTGGGCAGGAAGCGGGTTTAAGTGCCCAGTAAGCAAGTGGTTAATATAAGGCTACATGCACAGAAGACGTTTTTACAGCCGCTTGTTTGAGCGTTTTTTGCAGCTTAAAAACACCTCTCCATGTTAGCCACGGCCTCATGCCCACCATGGCGTTTTTGAGCTGTAAATGGCATAGCCGTTTTTAGGCCCCATGTACACGGGACGCTGGTGCAAAGTCTTCTGAACTAAGGTTAAAACCGACGTTTCTAAACGCGCGTTTTGCCGCATTTGCATGCTGCGTTTAGCCGCATTTGCGTCTATAAGCGCTTTGTTAGGAAACATCATAAGGACCCTCCCTAAGCTCAAAAAACAGTATTATTACCCATTTCAGCCAGTTTGTGAGACCAGAGTGAGTAGCAGCAGTGTACTTGTATTTAGCGTGTCACTTGCCACATCACTTGCCACAACTTGTGGATTGTCCACTTGCCACGCCACCTGCCACAAGTTGTGAATTGTCCACTTGCCACGTCACCTGGCCACGTCACCTGCCACAAGTTGTGCATTGTCCACAATGCAATGCAAGCAATTTTTTTTTTATATATATATATATATTTTTTTTAATGGTTTTTCATCATTTGCCATCATTTTTACGTTTTTCAATGTAAAAAAATAGATCACCTTTAAAAACGCTTATAAACTAAAACGAGGCTAAACGCCGGTACCGCGCTTAGCTGCATTTGGCATCTGAACGCATTTTTTTGCTTTCTG
The DNA here is from genome assembly GCA_029206835.1 of Rana muscosa. NCBI lineage: Eukaryota > Metazoa > Chordata > Amphibia > Anura > Ranidae > Rana > Rana muscosa. The sequence goes on along the minus strand of CM055119.1, from coordinate 258,023,822 downwards.
AAAAACGAGGTTAAACGCAACTGGGCCAGTTCACACCTTGGAAACGCAGTCCGGATGTGTTCCAGGTGCTTTTCTGCATACGCGCTTTTGATGCGTTTTTGATGCAGTCCAGTGATTTTTTTTTCCCACTTTTTTCTTAGGCCTCAAAAAATATGTTTTCATGTAAACAAAAAGTGTCAAAAAGGGCTTTGTCTGCAAGTGGTTAGAAGAGTGGCTGTAAGCTTCCTAATGTTGTGTATAAAATGCCAGAACAGTTCAAAACCCCCCCAAATGACCCCATTTTGGAAAGTAGACACCCCAAGCTATATACTGAGAGGCATGTCGAGTCCATGGAATATTTTATATGTTGACACAAGTTGCGGAAAAAAGACAATTTTTTATTTTTTATTTTTTTTTTGCACAAAGTTGTCACTAAATGATATATTGCTCAAACATGCCATGGGCATATGTGGAATTACACCCCAAAATAAATTCTGTTGCTTCTCCTGAGTACAGGGATACCACATGTGTGAGACTTTTTGGGAGCCTAGCCGCGTACGGGACCCCAAAAACAAAGCACCGCCTTCAGGCTTTCTAAGGGTGTAAATTTTTGATTTTACTTCTCACTGCCTATCACAGTTTCGGAGGCCATGGAATGCCCAGATGGCACAAAACCCCCCCCAAATGACCCCATTTTGGAAAGTAGACACCCCAAGCTATTTGCTGAGAGGTATTGTGAGTATTTTGCAGATCTCGCTTTTTGTCACAAAGTTTTGAAAATTGAAAAAAAAAAAAAAAAAAAAAAAATTTTCTTTCTTCATTTTAAAAAACAAATGAGAGCTGTAAAATACTCACCATGCCTCCTCAGCAAATAGCTTGGGGTGTCTACTTTCCAAAATGGGGTCATTTGGGGGGGGTTTTGTGCTATTTTGGCATTTTATGGCCTTAGAAACTGTGATAGGTAGTGAGGAGTGAAATCAAAAATTTGTGCCTAGAAATCCTGAAGGCGGTGCTTGGTTTTCGGGGTCCCGTACGCGGCTAGGCTCCTAAAAAGTCCCACACATGTGGTATCCCTGTACTCAGGAGAAGCAGCAAAATGTATTTTGGGGTGCAATTCCACATATAACCATGGCATGTGTGAGCAATATATCATTTAGTGACAACTTTTTGTAATTTATTTTTTATTTTTATTTTTTGTCATTATTCAATCACTTGGGACAAAAAAAAAAAATATTCAACGGGCTCAACAGGCCTCTCAGCAATTTCCTTGGGGTGTCTACTTTCTAAAATGGGGTCATTTGGGGGGGGTTTGTGCTATTTTGGCATTTTATGGCCTTCGAAACTGTGATAGGTAGTGAGGAATGAAATCAAAAATTTGCGCCCTTAGAAATCCTGAAGGCGGTGCTTGGTTTCCGGGGTCCCGTACGTGGCCAGGCTCCTAAAAAGTCCCACACATGTGGTATCCCCGTACTCAGGAGAAGCAGCAAAATGTATTTTGGGGTGCAATTCCACATATAACCATGGCATGTGTGAGCAATATATCATTTAGTGACAACTTTTTGTAATTTTTTTTTTTGTCATTATTCAATCACTTGGGACAAAAAAAAAAAATATTCAATGGGCTCAACATGCCTCTCAGCAATTTCCTTGGGGTGTCTACTTTTCAAAATGGGGTCATTTGGGGGGGGTTTGTACTGCCCTGCCATTTTAGCACCTCAAGAAATGAGATAGGCAGTCATAAATTTAAAGCTGTGTAAATTTCAGAAAATGTACCCTAGTTTGTAAACGCTATAACTTTTGCGCAAACCAATAAATATACGTTTATTGACATTTTTTTTACTAAAGACATGTGGCTGAATACATTTTGGCCTAAATGTCTGACTAAAATTGAGTTTATTCGATTTTTCTTATAACAAAAAGTAGAAAATATCATTTTTTTTCAAAATTTTCGGTCTTTTTCCGTTTATATCGCAAAAAATAAAAATCGCAGAGGCAATCAAATACCATTAAAAGAAAGCTCTATTTGTGGGAAGAAAAGGACGCAAATTTCATTTGGGTACAACATTGCATGTCCGCACAATTTACAGTTAAAGCAGCGCAGTGCCGAATCCCAAAAACAGGCCTGGTCCTAATGGCCCGAAATGGTCCGGGGCTTAAGTGGTTAAGAACCTCAGAAACTCAACGGCACGATGCCACACATATGGTGGGAATGCCCCAGAATACGCCCTTTCTGGAATAAATTATTCAATTTAATGGATAAGCTAGTGGGAAAATAAAATACTTTGAAATAAAAATGTAGCGGGGTGCTAAATTTAAGGGAAGTGTTTGAGTGGTAAATAGGCTCAAACACCCTAATTCTGTAGGATTCATGGACCATTTTGTCCTCGGGGGACAGTATTGGTGTGCAGTTCCCTGCGGCCTACAGGTGGCGCTGCCATGGTAGGCTAGGGTTGAACCGCCGATACAGTGCTGTGCCTTTTGTGTCCCCTCTTGGCAGTAGTACAGCGGGGCGGGGAACCTGCTGTGCATGCCGGGAGAGCATATAAAAGGGGCAGACCTTTGGCCTGGGGGCATGTGTTCCTGTTCCATCTCGGGTACCTTTAGCCCGGGGTGAGGTACTATCCTGGAGTTCCTGCTGCCCTGGGTATGGAGGCCTAGGTGCGGGAGTAAAGCCTGGAGTCCAGAGCCTTCGTCTGGAGTCCGCTAAGGGTCGAGGAGTCTTAGGGTGCCGCCTCGTGTAGGGGACCATGTTCCAGGGAAGGGAGGATCATTCTGATGGACCGATGCGGGAGTCACGGTGAAGGAAGGGTCTGTTGACTCCCTGGAGAGATGTCTTCCCCTTGATATGGGCTAGGTTCGTAGAAGGAGAAGCTCAAGGTCATCTTGACTGTATCAGAGGCCTTATTCACCCGGCCCATGGCAGGGGCCTTGTACAGCCGGTCTGTGGCAGAGACCAACCTCAAGGTCTGTGGCAGAGACCGTGCACCTAAAACTGTTTGAGAAACCTAAGCAGTGAAGTGAATGTGCTACGTTTGTGCCTGGACCTCCTCCACACCTTAAGCTGTCCTGTTTCTTTTCTCTAACCTTTTCTATCCGAGTAGAGTTTATTTTGCCATGAGAGAATAAGAGTTGTAATTTCAGCTGGTGTGGACATTGACTTTACTGGGAATTAAAGGACTTGCCTCTACCTACAGTAGAGGTGAGAATCATCCTCTGGAGGAGTTTTGACTCCGGCTGTGGACACGGCCCATCAAGTACACCGCTCAACCTCTTTATATAGGAGGGTACGGGCTGGTAGTGCGGTGTGCCTTTCTCCGTCCTGCGAGGAGCCAACAACATAAAGGCAGGTAAGGGGGAAAGGATCTGTGCGCTACAAAAAAATAAAATAAAAATTATAATCTTGACCTAGGAGGACGAGGTCCATATGGAGTAGGAGGTTGAGGTGGCGGTGGATGTGGCTGTGTAGGTGGAAGCGGCGGTGGAGGAGGACGAGGTAGCCAACACTGGTTCAAAAATACAACAATGGCTGGGTAAGGCCAGTGATGTGTCGAATTCTGTCCCCCGTCGAATAGTGTCCACCCTGTACTGCGCTTGCTCAGTATGTAGGACAAGAGGATTTCGAAAATCTCCCAAGATGAACGGCGCCTGCGTGGTGAGTTCAGGTGAAGGCCATACCATCCGTGGTTCAAGCCGAGCCAAGTGAGGCCGTGCCTGAAGCGTGGCGATCAAAGCGAGCCCGTGAGGGGCCCTGTTACTATGTGCTACCGTATGTCCACTTGGATGTTGGGGCTTGAACCTGCACTCACGGCGCAGGCGCCGTTCATCTTCGGAGATTTTGTGAATCTCCTTGTCCTCTGTACTGCGCAAGCGCTGCGCATTCGCAGTACGGGCCGGACACAATCCGATGGCCGGACAGATTTGTCACAACACCGGTATACATGTCTATTCTGCAGAAGGTACGGACAAGTCCTGTGGGATCCATGCCTGGTTCATTTTAATGAACGTGAGCTTGTCCACATTGGCTCTGGACAGGCGGCTGCGCTTGTCTGTGATAACGCCCCCTGCCGTGCTAAATACACGTTCAGATAATACACTGGCTGCAGGGCAGGCCAGCACCTCCAAGGCATAAAGGGCAAGCTCAGGCCATGTGCCCAATTTGGAGACCCAGAAGTTAAAGGGGGCAGACCCGTCATCCAGTACGTGTAGGCCTGTGGACACATACTGCTCAACCATGTTGGTGAAATGCTGCCTCCTGCTAAGACGTTCCATCTCAGCTGGTGGTGCTGGTTGTTGTGGCGTGCTGACAAAGCTTTTCCACATTTCAGCCATGCTAACCCTGCCTTCTGAGGTGCTGCTGGTGCCCCGGCTGCGTTGGCGACCTCTTCCTCCTCCTCTGCCTTCGCCTTGTGCTTCCACCGTACGCCCGCTGTCAGGTGGGAATGCCACCAGCAGCGCGTCTACCAGCGTGCGCTAGTACTCGCGCATCTTACGATCCCGCTCCAGTGAGGGAATTAAGGACGGTACGTTGTCCTTGTAATGGGGATCCAGCAGGGTGGCCACCCAGTAATCAGCACCAGTTAAAATGTGGGCAACTCGGCGGTCATTGCGGAAACACTGCAGCATGTAATCGCTCATGTGTGCCAGGCTGCCCAGAGGCAAAGAAAAGCTGTCCTCTGTGGGAGGTGTATCGTCTGTGTCCTCTGTATCCCCCCAGCCACGCACCAGTGATGGCCACGAGCTGGTCTGGGTGCCACCCTGCTGTGAAAATGGCTCCTCCTCCTCCATCTCCTCCATCTCCTCCTCCACCTCGTCATCCTCCAGAACTGTGCCCTTTCTGCCGGACAATTGTGTACCTGAAGTTTGTTGGTGCAGGAACCCACCCTCGTAGCCACTTGTGAAAGACTGCCCTGAAAGCCTTTGAAATGATTCCGCTTCCTCCTCCTCCTCCTCATCCTTCTGTGCCACATCCTCTTCCATCATCGCCCGAAGCGTTTTTTCAAGGAGGCATAAAACTGGGATAGTAACGCTGAGAACGGCGTCATTGGCACTGGACATGTTGGTGGAGTACTCGAAACAGCGCAACAAGGCACACAGGTCTCGCATGGAGGCCCAGTTATTGGTGGTGAAGTGGTGCTGTTCCGCAGAGCGGCTCACGCGTGATTGCTGCAGCTGAAACTCCACTATCGCCTGCTGCTGCTCGCACAGTCTGGCCAGCATGTGCAAGGTGGAGTTCCATCTTGTGGGCACGTCACATATGAGGCGGTGAGCGGGAAGGCCGAAGTTACGCTGCAACGCTGACAGGCGAGCAGCAGCAGGGTGAGAACGCCGAAAGTGCGCACACACAGCCCGCACTTTCTGCAGCAGCTCTGGCATATTGGGGTAATTTTTAAGGAACCTCTGGACCACCAAGTTCAGCACATGCGCCAGGCAAGGGATGTGCGTCAAACCGGCTAGGCCCAGAGCTGCTACGAGATTTCACCCATTATCGCACACCACCAGGCCGGGCTTGAGGCTCACTGACAGCAACCACTCATTGGTCTGTTGTTCCATGTCCCTCCACAACTCCTGCGCGGTGTGGGGTTTTTCCCCCAAACAGGAAAGTTTTAAAACTGCCTGCTGTCGTTTACCCCTGGCTGTGCTGAAGTTGGTGGTGAAGGTGTTACGCTGACCGGATGAGGAGGCGGTAGAGGATGAGGAAGCGGAGTAGGAGGAGTTAGCAACAGGAGGCAAACTGAAGCGCCCTGCAATCCTCGGTGGTGGAAGGACATGCGCCAAACTGCTATCTGCCTCAGGCCCAGCCGCCACTGCATTTACCCAGTGTGCTGTTAGGGAGATATAACGTCCCTGACCGTGCTTACTGGTCCACGCATCCGTAGTTAGGTGGACCTTGCCACAGATGGCGTTGCGCAGTGCACACCTGATTTTGTCCCCCACTTGGTAGTGCAGGGAAGGGATGGCTCGCCTGGAAAAGTAGTGGCGGCTGGGCACGACGTACTGTGGGACAGCCAATGCCATCAGGCTTTTAAAACTCTGCGTCTCCACCAGACGGAATGACAGCATTTCAAAGGCCAGGAGTTTTGAAATGCTGGCATTCAGGGCCAGGGATCGCGGGTGGCTAGGGGGGTACTTCCTCTTCCGCTCCAATGTTTGGGAGATAGAGAGCTGAACGCTTCCATGGGACATTGTGGAGATGGTTGGTGACCCAGGTGGTAGTGTTGCTGGCAGATCCTCTGTTTGCGGGGTGGCAGGTGCCACTGTCACTACAGAGGTGGATGAAGAGGCCGAGACTGCAGCAGAAGAGGAAGCAGGAGGAGCCAGAGACCTTTCTTGGTTTTTGAGGTGTCTACTCCACTGCAGCTCGTGCTTTGCACTTAGATGCCTGGTCATGCAGGTTGTGCTCAGGTTGAGAACGTTTATGCCTCGCTTCAGGCTCTGATTGCACAGCGTGCAAACCACTCGTGTCTTGTCATCAGCACATTGTGTGAAGAGCTGCCACGCTAGGGAACTCCTTGGACCTGGCTTTGGTGTGCTCGGTCCCTTGCTGCGTTGGGCAGTAGCAGACATACTGTCTAGGGGACGGACGCTCTGCTTTTGCACCCTGCTCCCTCTTCTGCTGTGCTGGTGGCTCTGTGCGACTACCGCCTCTTCCTCCAAACTACACTGGTCACCTGCATAACGTTGATTCCATGTGGGGTCGAGGACCTCATCGTCCTCCACATCCATCTTCCACCCAGTCTTCACCCCTGCCCTCCTTGTCTGTCTGCACAATTGCGAAAGCAGCAGCAGTCGGCACCTGTGTTTCGTCATCATCCGAGACGTGCTGCGATGGTCCTCCCATGTACTCATCATGAAACATAAGTGGTAGGGCATCGGTGCACTCAATTTCTTACACTTCTGGGGCAGGGCTAGGTGGATGGCCCTGGGAAACCCTGCTAACAGAGTCATCGAAAAGCAACACAAACAGGTAAACCTATGCAGATCGCTGAGTTATATCTCTGAATCTGGACTCCTATTCCTATATAATATATCTCTCTCCCTAAAAGCAAAAAACAGGAACCTGGCCCTACACTACACTGTCTCTCTATCTTTTCCCTCAGATTCCAGAATCAGGACTAACTCATGTATTTTTCTGTCTCTCCCTAAAAGCAGCAGCAGCAGACAAGATCCTCTCCCTATCTATTCTGAAGCAGAGTGACGTGTGTGCTGTGTGCCTCTAGCTTATATAGAAGCTGGGTCACATGTTGCACTGACCAATCACAGCCATGCCATTAGTAGGCATGGCTATGATGGATTCTAAGGGCACACCAGCTAATCAAAAGGTGATTGGCTGGCCCCTGAAGCATTTCTAACTGCGTAATTAGATTGCCGAACCCGAACCCGGACTTTTGCACAAAGTTCAGGTTCGGGTTCGGGAAAAAGCTAAAGTTCGGTACGGACCCGAACTTTACAGTTCGGGTTCGCTCAACACTACTCACAATATATAAATATGTATGTCACAACTACAGAGTACTGCAATTGGCTGTCCCATATGTCAAGCTAATTTTGGAGTGGTGGTACTTTTATATTCAGGGAGGCCTTTGAATGAACATCAGCCTTTGCCTTCAAGGAGCTTACAATTTAAGGTTTCTACCCCACATGTATATATATACACATACTAGGGCCAATTTACCTACTAGCACTTCTTTTGAGAAAACTGAAGTACCCAGAAGAAACCCACGCAAGCACAGGGAAAACATGCAAACTCCATGCAGGTAGTGTCATGGCTGAGAATTGAACTGATATTAATGCTAACCACAAAGTCACCGTGCTGCCCCATTGATAATGTTTTATTACCTTGGAAAATTTTGAGAAATTAATTGAAATATTAAACAGAAATAGTATCAATATCTATCTAACAGCAAACTTTTCAACACACTTCATAGATTTTTGGGATTTGACTCTTAAGCCGTGTACACACGATCGGTTTTACCGATGAAAACAGTCCATCGGTCTTTTTTCCATCCGTGTGAAAAAATAGAACATGTTTTAATTTTATCCGATGGGAAAAAAAACGATAGCAAATTCCGATCGTCTGTGTGGAACTCCATCGGACAAAAAAACCACGCATTGAACTTAATTTTTCTCGGCTTGTCGGGGTGTTTTATGTCACTGCATTTTGGACGATCGTTTTTTGACTGATGGTGTGTAGGCAAGACTGATGGAAGTCAGCTTCATCGGATTACCGATGGAAAAATCCATTGGTTTAAAATCCATAGGAAATCCGATCGTGTGTACAGGGCTTAACTTGATGTCCTCATTTGCATCGCATTAAATAGAAAACAGAGTAAATGGCCATCTCCACTTTTACAACCGCAGATGACACAGCAGTTTAAATTTGGCAAGGAGTAGGACAATTAAATAGTAAGGCTAGTTGCAAATTAACAAAAATAGACAAAGAGCACATGTGTCGGGCCTTTACTGCAGGAATCAAGTTGCAGAGGATACAGTATAGCAGTGTAAAACTGGCTAGCACCAGGACAGGTTTAATCAGGTTTCAAATTAGAAAGCCCACTTTCCTGGTGCCTCCATGGCAGCATACCTGTGATAGAGCTCCGCCTCGACTCCTCCTTCAGGACTAGTGAATAGCATAAATTAAAGGCATAGCCCCTCCCCCAACATTCTCCTTTTTTTCCTCATACCTTCTTGTGCTGGTGAAGAGTAGTCCATACCTCTGCAGTCGGCAGCGTCCGCCGTGTTTAGCCTTTCCCGTGCGCAGTCCCTGTTCTTGGGCCGCTCACAGCGCTGATAAGACTGGGAACCCCTCTGTGGATCTGTTGGGGTCAATTCGCAGAGTTTCCTCACAGGAACGCAGTCTGCTATCACATCCATGATGAATGCAGTGGAAGTCGCAAAAGGATCAGCTCCATCTTCCCAGGCTGGTGGTTTCCATTTTTTATTACAGGCATTTGTGTTTTTCCCCTTTCTTTTCCTCTCTTCTCCTCCCCTCCCCTTTCCTTTGCTTGTTAGGCGCCTTTAAAATGATTGTTGTCTTACTTTTTTATTCCTTTAAAACTGTGCAACTGGATAGGGCAGGTGTCTCTCTGTGCAACAACATTGTGGTGCTTATTTCCGGGTTCGGGGGGGCTACAGGTGCTCTGTAGGTCCCGCCAGGTAGGAGAGTGTCACGGCGCAGCGTCCTCGCCGCCGTCTGCGCATGCGAGATTCGGGAGTGATACAGAGCCGTAGTTTCTCGGCTCTCTGTACTGGGCGACGCTGGATCTTCTGCGATTGCACATGCACAGACGCTTGGTTCAGTGGCGGCCATCTTGGATTCTGGAAAGAAGGCTAGATTTGCCCTTTTTTTCAATCAATTCCAAATGGTGGTTTATGGGATTAGCCCACGCACCTTGAGCCTAATTAGGTTCAGATTCAGGGATGGCTGTCAGTCTCCTCAGCTGTGCCCTGCTAGGTCTCTCTGATGCTGCTTTGTGGTAGGTACTTTTTATTTTCTCAAAAAAAAAAATGTTGCCGATCAGAAATGTTTATGTTAAAAAAAAAAAGATAACAATATAAAAATGTTTATGTTTAAAAAATAAAATAAAAAATAAAAACAGATGACGATATAAAAATGTTTATTTAAAAAAAAAAAAAAAGTGACGCCAAAAACTCCTGATTCTTTTCCCTTTCTTACTATATTTCTAGAGCTGATCCTTGTGCCCAACTCCGCAATGAGTCATTCATCTCGCAGCAAAGATCCTCACACTTCTATTAGGTATGTGACCAACCATACGTGAGTATAAAAAAAAAAAAAGTGCGCTCACTGGTTTAGCGTGAGTTCCTTACACCGTAGCCTACCCACTCCAAGGGGTCCCGCTCATCAGGGCGTAGGACCCATTCTTCACGTCGTAGATCAGAGAGGTCAAGATCCAGAGGACGTGATCGACCCCCCTCTCCTAGGACCTATAGGAAGAAGAGATGCTGGATATGTGGGGCTACACCACTACCAGACAGAGTGGTCTGTAAGGACTGTTTTACGGACTATGCGTCCAACCGCGAGCTAGAAAATCAGCACGCTATAGATCTGCTCAAGCGAACAATGAAGGACTCCTTCTCTGAGCTTTTGGCTTCGGTCCCCGCTCAACCACTTCAGCAGATATCCCTGGTTCAGGATATAGAACCTAATCTCCCTGGTCCGTCAGCAGTCAGTACACCTCTGCCGCCGTCAGGCCGACCAGCTAGAGATTCACCACCTGAAGACTCTTCAGGGGACTCTTGAGAAGAGTCAGAACCTTCTGGCTTCAGTCTCTCCTTGGTAAAGCCATTCATCCAGGCAGTCAAAACTGCAATCGCCTGGAAAGATGCAGAATAGCCTCCCCAAGAGTCTACAAGCTACTTCCCATTCCTCAAAAGGAAGCAGGTTCTTTTCCCGTTGATGGGCAAGATTAGTCAAGTCATTCAGAAGGAATGGTCAAAGACTGATAAAAAAATAATAATTTTGGGGTCGGTTCAATAAACTATATACCCCTTACCAGAGTCGGGAACGCAGTCACTAAACTCCATGCCAGTGGTAGACGCGTCCGTGGTGCGACTCGCAAAAAAACTTACTCTACCAATGGAGGATTCCGCTTCCTTCAAAGACCCTCTAAACAGGCGAATCGACCTGGAGCTGAAGAGGAGCTACTTAGCCGCGGAAGCAGCATGTAAGCCAGCTATTTCCCTCACATCAGTATCAAATGCCATAAGATCTTGGACAGATAATATTGAGATGGCTTTGCATCAGGATGTCCCCATGGAGGATATAATTAAGGCCTTAGAAGAGCTTAGATTGTTGGCAGACTTTGTCTGCGTAGCGGCCATTGACACGATCAGGTGCTCGGCAAGATCCATGTTGCATTCAGTGATGGCGAAGAGGGCCTTGTGGCTGAAACCCTGGATGGCTGACTTATCCTCCAAACAAAATTGGTGCAAAATCCCGTTTGATGGGAAAGCACTATTCGGAGACAAAATGGATAAAGCTATCTCCAGGCTGTCAGGAGGGAAGTCTGGTATGCTTCCACAGGACAGAAGTATGCGAAGATTCATGGCAGAGCGCTTCGCAGGCTTATACTCCACCCTATTTCTGGTCCCAAAGAGGACAGAGGGGTGGAGGCCTGTGATAGACCTAAAGAGGCTCAACCGGTATATCCGCCCCGAAAGCTTCAAAATGGAGTCCCTGCAGACGATTATTCAGGCAGTCCAGCCATCAGATTGGATGATTTTGGTCGATCTGCAGGATGCGTACCTACATGTTCCAATTCTACCTGCATTTCAAAAATACCTGAGATTTGCAGTGGGACGGACCCACCTACAGTTTCAAGCCCTGCCTTTCGGTCTGTGCACCTCTCCCAGGGTGTTCACCAAGATACTAATATCTGCTTTAGTTCCCCTGCGGGAGAGGGGCTTGAGGATATACCACTACTTGGACGACATCCTACTCCTAGCAAGCAATCCGGATCAGTTGGTATGTCACCGGGACATTCTTCTACAGTCCCTAAAAGAGCTAGGGTGGCTGGCGAATTCCGACAAGAGTCAACTAATGCCAACACAGCAGATAATCTATGCACAATGTTCGACACTCAGGAGGGGACAGTGTCATTACCACCGCCGAAGGCAAGGATTGTCATCCAGAGAATGATCAAAGTCATCCAGAGCCCGTATCTGACGGCTTCACAATGCCTGAGCCTCATTGGCACAATGTCTTCCTGTATACCCATGGTTCCTTGGGCACATTGGCACTTGAGGTATTTCCAGACTGGTTTCTTGGCGCAGTGGAAGAAACAACGACTATCTCAGACGATCCTGCTGATGGGAAAAATACGTAGGAGCCTTCACTGGTGGACAGTTCCGGAAAACCTCTCCAAGCCTCATCACCTGGGCTCCCTTCCTTGGATCACAATTACGTCCGATGCAAGCAGACAGGGCTGGGGAGCCCATTGCGGGCAAACCAGAATACAGGGGAGATGGGCATGCACCACCCAGGGAGTGGTATCCAACATCTTGGAGATGAGGGCAGCCTTCTTGGCACTGACCTCTTTGGCACCCCAAATCAGAGGCCAAAGAATACTCCTACGCCTAGACAACAGAGCAGCTGTCGCTTATCTGCAGAAGCAGGGAGGCACTCGCAGCAGGTCACTCCTCAAGGAGGTAGAGCCGATCATGCTCTGGGCGGAGCAGAACCTCCTGGACCTCAGAGTGATGTATCTGCCAGGCAGGTTGAACACGGAAGCAGACACTTTATCCAGAAACTTCCTGGACAATGAGTGGGCTCTCCACCCCCATGTCTTCCTTCAGATTGCCAACATATGGGATCCCCCTCAGGTAGATCTGTTCACCTCCCCGAAGAACGCCAAGCTGGACAGGTTCTTCTCTCGGCTGCCGCATCCACAGGTCGAGGCAGTGGATGCCCTGTCATGTCCCTGGAGGTTCACCACGGCATATGCCTTTTCTCCCAGGCCATTAATATTCAAATTCCTCCTGAGGCACCTCAGGGAGCCAGTCCAGGTGGTGGCAGTACTTCCGTATTGTGCCTCAGTGTGGGCTCTCCAATCAAGATCCCTCCTTTCCCCCAACTTCTGTCGCAGAGCAGTCTAGTTCATCCAAACCCTCAGAAGTTGAATCTTCGAATCTGGAGGTTGAGAGGCGAAGGTTCGAGTCCCTAGGGTGTTCTCCAGGAGTCATATCAACCCTTCTAAAAGCTAGGAAGCCAGCAACTAATGCCATATATTCAAGAATATGGGACAAGTTCTTGTCATTTGTTTCCGAAAATGGATTTCATCCAATCCTTCCTTCTACATCTCATGTTCTAGGATTCCTTCAGACAGGACTTGATCTGGGACTTGGTCTGAGCTCTCTCAAAGTGCAGGTAGCAGTAATCTCTGCTGCAACAAATAAGAGATGGGCGGAGGATCCTTCAGTAGTCACTTTCCTCAGAGGTATATTGAAGATTCGCCCTCCTGTCAGACGATCATTTCCTAAGTGGGATCTGTCCCTAGTCCTGGAAGTTCTATCTGACCATCCCTTTGCTCCAGTGGAACAAGTAACAATATGGAACCTGACACTAAAGACGTCTTTCCTGCTAGCCATTACATCTGGCAGAAGAATCTCAGAACTTCACTCTTTAGGGATAGGTGACGACCACATCTCCTTCTTCACAGACAGAGTGGAACTTCGTCCCCTTCGGGGGTTCACACCAAAGGTTGCTACTCCAAGCCACCTGTTGGAACCCTGGGCACTACCAGTGTTTACAGACATGGATTCAGAGTCTTGTCACGAACTGGATGTATCCAGAGTGCTCAGGGCCTACCTAGAAGCCACCGGCCCCTTCAGAAATTCTGAGAGACTTTTCATCGTACCGTTCGGTAAATACAGGGGCAAAGAAGCTTCCATCAGAACTCTGGCATCTTGGGTTGTAAAGTTAATCCAGAAGGCCTACAGGGTGAAGAATATGGAGCCTCCATCCCGAGTGAATGCTCATTCTACAAGGGCAGTCTCAGCTTCCTGGGCAGCAAGGGCTAATGTTTCGTTGGAGACAGTGTGCGGGGCCGCCACCTGGTCTTCTCACCATACGTTCCTCAGACACTACCATATTGATCCAGGAGCGCTCACGACTGTTGAGTTTGGAAGGAGGGCAGTTCAGGCTGCTATGTCCTCTTATAATTAAACATTTATTGTTAAGCAATTATCCCACCCATGTCAGCTAGTTAGTTATCACAGGTATGCTGCCATGGAGGCACCAGGAAAACGGAAAATTGTATCATACTTACCAGTAATTTTCCTTTCCTGGTGCCTATCCATGGCAGCATACGCTCCCACCCTCGGTATTCTATATTACAGAGAATGTTGGGGGAGGGGCTATGCCTTTAATTTATGCTATTCACTAGTCCTGAAGGAGGAGTCGAGGCGGAGCTCTATCACAGGTATGCTGCCATGGATAGGCACCAGGAAAGGAAAATTACTGGTAAGTATGATACAATTTTCTGTTTTTTTAAGGGAGTGCTTGCAGAAAAAAATTTGTTTAACCTAAAATAAGGGCCCTATAAACATAAGATAAAACAGATATACTCCCAAATAATTGAAAATCCCCAAATACTACCCTCTAAAACACAAGTCCATTTTTAAAGCAAATGCAGCAAAAAAGGATTGCTATTGATGGGATCGCAGCTAAAAGTGACTGCTGACCTCAAATCAGCCACAAAATAAAATGAAAGGCAAAAAAGCTTGTAATAATAAAAACAGCAAAAAGGAAACAAGGAGGTTGACTGTCCAAAGAGCTGGCAATACAGTTTCCTGCACTAACTGACCCTATTCTTTCCATTTGCAGACAAGCAGCTTTCTTTACAACAGCTTCCAATTTACTGACACTATTGGGCTGATTTACGAACCGTTTGCTCCATGAGTATCGGCGCATCGGCGTGCGCAACAGCAGTTTTGGTATTTACAAAAAATTTGCGCCGGTAACGCAGCACTATTCCCCATTTACTATAGTATTCTTGGCGCACGGAGGAGGTGCTCAGTGCGCCACTATGGACCTGGCGCACGGCATCATCAAATCAAAATTAAAAGAAGCTGGAAGTGCCAATATATGCAAGAAAAAATAAAATTGCGCTACCCTTCAAAACAAGCAATCATGGTGCTAATAATTCATATGTGTTCACACGCATCAAAAAACAAAACAGAACAGAAACAAAATCCTGTGCTGAAAAACGGTTTATATATCTGTGATATCACCTGTGCACAAATGAATGAATAAATAAAAATAAATGTAAAAAAATGTGAAAGAGAGAAGTTCCAAATGAAGTTCATAAACAAACAAGAAACCACATCTGCTGATGTATGTGTAATAAACTCTTAAAAGCAGCTGTAGGCGAAAAATCCACATCCAACTTGCTCAGATAAATTATGGAAGAAATGGCAGCTTACCGGATCTAATAGATCTCTGTCACGGAGATCTATAAGGGTTCAGATTCATATGATGATCCCACCGGACATTTGACCACGAAAAACTGGAATCGGATGATATCTCCCTCCTCCTGGATGTTTATTCCAAGGAAAAAAGGTTCTCCCTCCAGGTATCAGCTGATGTGATTAGCTCATGCAGCACAATGGATGTTTGGTAATAAGGAAGAAAGAAAAATAAAACCTCATGGTGCAGTATTCCTTATAAAATAGGATACCCTTTATTTATCCTGGGTAAAAATGACATCAAACAGGTTTTCAAATCAGGAGCGGCAAACTCCAAAAAACAATGCTAGTACTCAGCTGCGGTCGGTGCCGATCAGCTGTAGCGTAGTGACGTCACGTTCGTTAGCTCCACCCGACGCTGCGTTTCGTCGTAAGAGGCATCCACTGGGAAAGGAGGCTAAGGAACGGACGTCACTTACCACGCTTTTATAATGGCAGAGGGATGACACCGGAAGCCGGAAATAGAAAACCTCAGGCACCCCATGTCTAGATAGTGTAATCCCTGAGCGCTCAGGAACAAAATAAAGAGGCTGCCTGGGAAACAATGACTAATCTCCTTACTGTTGATATAATCATATATAAAACTGACATTTTAAAATCTGACATTTTAAAATTTAACATATAAGCATATGTATAAAAAGGGAAGACATATTCTACACATTTGATTGCAACCACGGAAAAATATATGAATCAGCCTACAGATAATTGAAAAAACACTTATAGTTGCAATTAGCGATGTAAGCAACCAAATGGCTTCCAATACAATATTCAAGATATTGCACAAACCCCAATGGGTAGAACCCCTCACTGCTGTCTGTAGCAATATTAATAATATACCCTTTGCTATACCACATCCCAGGGGTCCCAGCCGATAAAGGGCCCCTGAGTGGGGCATATAGGTGCCTAGATAGGCAGCACATATTAAAGTTAAGGGTTAATTCCACTAAATAAGTAAATACTACCATCTAGTGGTGAAGAAGGAGAATACCTTTACATAAAATATGCTGAAAACATATATATAAATGCACACATATAAATGAATACAGAAAATTCCCATATATGTTATATTAAAGTGGTTGTATACCGCAAAACTTTTTTTTTTTTTTTGGTCAACCTGCAAGGCAAAGGTATAATGAGCTAGTATGACTAGCATACTAAATAAGTAAATACTACCATCTAGTGGTGAAGAAGGAGAATACCTTTACATAAAATATGCTGAAAACATATATATAAATGCACACATATAAATAAATACAGAAAAGATCCCTACCTCTCCAATGAGGAGTATACACCTCAATACCTATTACCTCCAGAAGAGAGGGGTCTCTGTTGTGGCATAGATGGAAATGCCACGAGACACTGTGGTCTTTAAAACCCTTACGTATGTTGGCCAAATGCTCCCCTATCCTAATTTTTAGGGCGCGGGTAGTTCTTCCGACATACTAAATAAGTAAATACTACCATCTAGTGGTGAAGAAGGAGAATACCTTTACATAAAATATGCTGAAAACATATATATAAATGCACACATATAAATGAATACAGAAAATTCCCATATATGTTATATTAAAGCGGTTGTATACCGCAATTTTTTTTATTTTTTTTGGTCAACCTGCAAGGCAAAGGTATAATGAGCTAGTATGACTAGCATACTAGCTCATTATCAATCACTTACCTTAGATCGAAGCCCCCGCAGCGGTCCTCGGACGCGTCCTCCGTCGAATCCATGATACCCGGAGTGACTTCCGGGTATCGCCGCTCAGGCGCTGTGATTTGCCGGAGCGGCGATGACGTCACTCCCGCACATGCACGGGGAACGGCACGATCCCTGCGCATGTGCGAATTTCCGGCAGTGTCCGGCAGGCTCCCATTCAAGAGCCGCCGCGCTCAGTGCGCCTGCGCCGTTATCTACGGCGCGCATGCCCACAACCCTTGCCGGTGGTTGTGGGCGTCTGCAGGCGGGGGGCTTATCGGAATCTGGAAGCCCCCTTTAACAAAGGGGACCCCCAGATCCCGCTCCCCCTGTGTGAAATGGTAATGGGGTACAAATGTACCCCTACTATTTCACAAAAAAAGTGTCAAAAATGTTAAAAATGACAATAGCCGGTTCTTGACAATTCCTTTATTAATGTCTTCTCCTTTCCCCGCTTCTTCTTCTTCCATCTTCTTCTTTTCTCCATTCGGGTTTCTTCCTCCATTCATAAATGAATAGACCCGCCCCTTCTCACGTTCCCCATCAGGTCCGCTCAGCCTTACACCTACGTCATTGACTGAGCGGATCTGATGGGGAACGTGAGAAGGGGCGGGTCTTTTCATTTTTTTCACTGCGGAGGAAGTTCCCCATCAGGTCCGCTCATCCAATGACGTAGGCGGGGTCTGAGAAACGAGGGCGCACCCGGCCCCTCGTACCTCAGACCTGATGGGGAACTTCCTCCGCAGTGTAGGTCCGCTCAGCCAATGACGTTTCGTGTGGAGTGGAGACTGCAGCGCTGGACACTGGATTACATCGCTGGAATGTGTTTTTTATTTTTTTATTTTTAATATAGGACTTTTCCCAACAGTGTCTGTGTGTTTTTTTAACACATTCTTTGTGAAATGGTAGGGGTACAGTGTACCCCTTACCAATTCACATAGGGGGGTGGGATCTAGGGGTCCCCTTTGTTAAAGGGGTCTTCCAGATTCCGATAAGCCCCCTGCCCGCAGACCCCCACAACCACCGGGCAAGGGTTGTGGGGATGAGGCCCTTGTCCCCATCAACATGGGGACATGGTGCTTTGAGGGGTCACAGACCCCCAAAGCATCCTCCTCATGTTGAGGGCATGTGGCCTGGTATGGTTCAGGAGGGGGGGCGCTCTCTCGTCCCCCTTCTTTTCCTGCGGCCTGCCAGGTTGCGTGCTCAGATAAAGGGTCTGGTATGGATTTTTGGAGGGAACTCCACGCCATTTTTTTTAATCTTGGGGTGGAGTTCCTTTTAATATCCATACCAGAGCTGAAGGGCCTGGTAATTGAATTTGGGGGGATCCCCACGCATTTTTTTTTTTTTTTATCAATTACTTTTCTCTATATTGCCGGGAGCCGACAATTCATTATAGCCGCTTTTAAATGACGTTTTTTTCCTTCAGAAATTACATTTTGTGCAGGGACAGTTCTAAGCATGGGAAACAAGCGCTGCTTTACAGGCATACTATACACCCCCCCCCCCCCCCCAGGTATGAAATTTAAAGTAATATTTCACTTTTATTGTTTCACTTTAAGCATTATTAAAATCACTGCATTGATACATGTCCCCTGGGGCAGGACCCGGGTCCCCAAACACTTTTTAGGACAATTACTTGCATATTAGCCTTGATAATTAGCACTTGATTTCGAACGTTCGAATCCATTGTATTTAATAGTGTTCTAAAGTTTGCGCAAACTTTAGGTCTGTTCGCAGGTTCAGGTGCGAACCGAACAGGGGGGTGTTTGGCTCATCCCTAGTTGTGACTAATGTTTCAAATTTATATACATGTTTTTTTTGCTTCCCTTAGTTTTTTCCAAGTCCTGTTTTGTTGACCAATAAAATTTGATGCAAAGTTTGATGTTAGTTTTTTTGTTTTCTATGCAACAAATGTGACAGCTGCAGCTTAACTATGCTGATTGGCATGTCAAAACAAAACAGGTGTCATTTGTCTAACCTGGTGCCTTCATGGTAGCATATGCATGGATTGTGTGCTGCCATGGATAGCCACCAGGAACTGAAAAATACAGAGCGGTAAGTATTCAATTTTCCTTTTTACTGCAGTGGTTCTCAGCCTCAGTCCTCAAGTACCTCCAACAGGACATTGTTTTGTGAATTTATTATATTGATAATTGCTGTCCAAAATAACAAACCATTGACTGATTTAAAGCACATGTGCAAGATGAAGGAAAACCTGCAAATATGGCCCGTTGGGGGTACTTGAGAAGCACTGCACTTAAAAATAGCTCAAGGCAATACTATTCTAATTGTGGGCGTTCTGAGGGAAACCAAGTAAGTGTTAGAACCCCTGCTTGTTTTTTTTAGGTTGGGTTTTGTGTCCCTTTTAGTAAAATTGGTTTCACTTCCTGTCACACAGCTAAACAGGAAGTGAAGGTAAAACCCTACCAATGTCTTTTCTTGGGGACACACAGATCAATCTAACTAGTGTCCCCATTAAGCAAATTGCACTCTAGCACTTTGTTGTGTACACCCCAAATCATTAGGTAGTTTGGGGTTTAGTAAAGGCAAATCCACTCTGCAGTACAAGTGTAGTTGCTAAAAATCTGAGGGGAAGCACTGGTGATTTTAACATCCAATCATGTAGAAGCAAAGATGGTGTTTTTTTTTTTTGTCTCCTTGCATGTCCCCCTCGGATATCCAGCAAGTGCACTTGTAGTGTAAAGTGGATTTGCCTTTAGTAAATAAACCCCAAAGTCCAAGATACTTAATAATTTGGGTTGTACCCAGCAAAATGCTGGAGTTCAATTTACCGAATGGGGAAACCATTTAGATTGACCTGTGTGTCCCCAAGGAAAGATGTTGGTAGGGATTTACCCTCACTTCCTGTGTGGCTATGTGACAGGAAGTGAATCATTTGGAGGGATAAAGTGGCACAATTTGGGAGTTGTCTTCACCCTATCAGGGGTGCAGACATCTCCAAAAACTGTCCAGACTTCTAATCCCTCTGCACTCTATCCCCAAGCAAAAATAAGAAAGGATTTAATTTAGTTTAACTTTGCAAAGACACATTCCTAAGTTCAATTGTGATGCATGTCAACTTGAGATCAGCGCTATAGCTGATTGACGGCCACAGCACAGTCCTCAATTGCCGGGAGTCCGTCAATAGACGTCCTCCCCTTTGCGCGCATGCTGTGGTCACCGAGTCACTGAGACTCGGGTGAACACAGATCCGAGTAAGGGGCCGATTCCTGCCCCTTACCACGTGATCAGCTGTCAGCCAATGACAGTTGATCACGTGATGTAAGCAAAAGCTCGGTAATGGTTTTTGTTTTCTCCTTGCGCTGACAGGGTGAGCATAAAAAAAAAAGGCAATCACCGGCTTTTATGCTAGGGACATTGGGCCCGAAGAGGAAGAGGCAATTCTGTGTCATCTGTGACAATCAGTAGCCACTGCCAGTGCCACCTATCAATGCCCACCACTGGTGCCAATCAGTGCCACCTAGCAGTGCTGTCTATCAGTGCCCATCACTGCCAACTATCATTGCCACCTAGCAGTGCCACTTCTCAGTGCCCACCAGTGCCAACTAGCAATGCCACCTCTCAGTGCCCACCCTTGCCACCTTATCGGTGCCCATCAGTGCAGTCTCATCAGTGTACATCAATGAAGGAGAAAATTTACCTTTTTTCAAAATTTTCGAACAAAATATAAAAATATCCTAATTTTTATTTTTTTGTATTTATAGAAAAAAAGAAAAAACAAACGCAGAGGTGATCAAATAGCACCAAAAGAAAGCTCTATTTGTGTGAAAAAAATTATTAAAATTTCATTTGTTTACAGTGTTGTATGACTGCGCCATTGTCATTCAAAGTGCATCAGCGCTGAAAGTTGAAAATTGGTCTGGGCAGGAAGCGGGTTTAAGTGCCCAGTAAGCAAGTGGTTAATATAAGGCTACATGCACAGAAGACGTTTTTACAGCCGCTTGTTTGAGCGTTTTTTGCAGCTTAAAAACACCTCTCCATGTTAGCCACGGCCTCATGCCCACCATGGCGTTTTTGAGCTGTAAATGGCATAGCCGTTTTTAGGCCCCATGTACACGGGACGCTGGTGCAAAGTCTTCTGAACTAAGGTTAAAACCGACGTTTCTAAACGCGCGTTTTGCCGCATTTGCATGCTGCGTTTAGCCGCATTTGCGTCTATAAGCGCTTAGTTAGGAAACATCATAAGGACCCTCCCTAAGCTCAAAAAACAGTATTATTACCCATTTCAGCCAGTTTGTGAGACCAGAGTGAGTAGCAGCAGTGTACTTGTATTTAGCGTGTCACTTGCCACATCACTTGCCACAACTTGTGGATTGTCCACTTGCCACGCCACCTGCCACAAGTTGTGAATTGTCCACTTGCCACGTCACCTGGCCACGTCACCTGCCACAAGTTGTGCATTGTCCACAATGCAATGCAAGCAATTTTTTTTTTTTATATATATATATATATATATTTTTTAATGGTTTTTCATCATTTGCCATCATTTTTACGTTTTTCAATGTAAAAAAATAGATCACCTTTAAAAACGCTTATAAACTAAAACGAGGCTAAACGCCGGTACCGCGCTTAGCTGCATTTGGCATCTGAACGCATTTTTTTGCTTTCTGAAAAACGAGGTTAAACGCAACTGGGCCAGTTCACACCTTGGAAACGCAGTCCGGATGTGTTCCAGGTGCTTTTCTGCATACGCGCTTTTGATGCGTTTTTGATGCAGTCCAGTGATTTTTTTTTCCCACTTTTTTCTTAGGCCTCATGCCCAGAGACGTTTTAAAAAACAGGCTGTAAAGCTAGTACAGACGCCAGGAAAAAAGCGGCGCTTTTAACACAATTTTTTCCGCGTTTTGCATTGAATTCAATGCACGTTTCCCCGCGCTAGCTTTCAGCCAGCGTGTTTCTCTCTATTCAAAATCAATGGTTCCCTATGAGAGCCCATTGATTTGAATAGAGGTCACACCAGAATTTGGATCAAGATGATCCGACTTGCGGGGCGACTCGTGTGCGCAGAACCTTGAAGGGGAACCCCGCGAAAATTTTTAAAGAAATTTGCGGGAGGTTCCCCAGGACGATACCAGACCCACACACCAAAAAAAAAAATGGTGTGGGGTTTCCCCCAGGATCCATACCAGACCCTTATCCGAGCAGGCAGCCCGGCAGGTCAGGAAAGGGGGGCGAGCGAGCGCCCCCCTCCTAGACCATACCAAGCTACATGCCCTCAACATGGGGGGGTTGGTGCACTGCGCCCCCCACCCCAAAGCACCTTGTCCCCATGTTAATGGGGACAAGGGCTTCTTCCCGACAACCCTGGCCGTTGGTTGTCGGGGTCTGTGGGCGAGGGGCTTATCGGAATCTGCGAGACCCTTTTAATAAGGGGGCCCCAGATTCCGGCCCCTCACCCTATGTGAATGAGTATGGGGTACATCGTACCCCTACCCATTCACCTGGTGGAAAAAAAAGTCAATAAAAAAACACACTAGACAGGTTTTTAAAGTAATTTATTAGGCAGCTCCGGGGGTCTTCTTCCGACTTTGGTTGTCTTCTTCCGACTTTGAGGGTCTTCTTCCAACTTCGGGGGTCTCTTCTGACTTCGGGGGTTCTCTTCTGACTTCGGGGGTTCTCTTCCTACTTCGGGGGTCTCTTCTTCTGCTCTCCGGTGTCGTCTCTGCGCTCTCTGGTTCTTCTCCCGCTCTCCGGTGCCTTCTCCACACTCTCCGGTTCTTTCTGCCTTCTGCCGCGACATTATAGCGGCAGAGAGCGACAAGTCAACATCGGGTGGAGAGAAGAGGGAAGAAGACGACGATGAAGACCGGGCCCCCGCTAGCAAAAGAGCTGGAAGAAGATAGCGGAGGCGCCCGGCAGAAGGCGGAAAGAACCAGAGAGCGTGGAGAAGGCACCGGAGAGCGGGAGAAGAACCGGAGAGCGCGGAGACGACACCGGAGAGCAGAAGAGACCCCCGAATTTGGAAGAGACCCGCAAAGTCGGAAGAAGACCCCCCGAGCTGCCTAATAAATTACTTTAAAAACCTGTCTAGTATGTTTTTTTATTGACATTTTTTTTCCACCAGGTGAATGGGTAGGGGTACGATGTACCCCATACTCATTCACATAGGGTGGGGGGCCGGGATCTGGGGGCCCCCTTATTAAAGGGGCTCCTGGATTCCGATAAGCCCCTTGCCCGCAGACCCCAACAACCAACGGCCAGGGTTGTCGGGAAGAGGCCCTTGTCCCCATCAACATGGGGGCAGGGTGCTTTGGGGTGGGGGCCGCAGGGCGCCCCCCTGCCCCAAAGCACCCACCCCCCCATGTTGAGGGCATGCGGCCTGGTACGGTTCAGGAGGGGGGGGCGCTCGCTCGTCCCCACCCCCATTCCTGACCGGCCGGGCTGCTTGCTCGGATAAGGGTCTGGTATGGATTTTGGGGGGACCCCCACGCTGTTTTTTCAGCGTAGGGGGTTCCCCTTGAACGGGGTAGCCTGAGCATCAGTTTGGCTCAGGCTGTTTGTTTTCTTTAGAATATAACTCTGTTCTGCTGCAATGTTGCCCAAGTCCTAGGTTGAACCACAGGAAATATTGCAGCGTGATTGGGTGTCCTCTCTCAGCAGCCGTGCAGTGGGCGTGGTCGGCCTGCTGTGCATACTGGGAGAGGGTACTTAAGGGGCAGACGCCATTGGGTCTAGGTTTTCATCCTCGGCTCGTACCCCACCTTCGGTGGCCCTCATGGCCATGGGTGTGTGTGAATGTGCTGGGTCCTGGGCACCTTTAGCCGAGGCCCCATCGTTCCAGGTAGGCCCAGTACCTTTAACTGAGGCCTACAACCAAGCAACGGAATACCAGGGTGCCCGTGGGAGGGTGACCCGCTCTGAAGGAGAGGCAACCAGGGGAGGGCCTTTCTAAGGGAATTGGTGAAGGATTTCGCCGGCCTGGTTACCTGTCAGAGGGAAGGATTCTGTGATACACCATAAGCTCTTGTAACTTGCCCCATTGGCACCTATGGTCTCTAGTTACAAGTGCTGAAAAGTTCGGGACTTAAGAGCTAAAAGGTTCTGTGGCAGAGGATCTTCCTAACACGTCCCTAGGAGAAACCAAGCTAAAGTAATTGTTCGTGCTCCACTCCGGCTGCTAGGACCGTGAGAGGGAACTATCCGGGTGAGCAAAACCCACTCAGGCTTGAGTGGCGACGAGAGTAAATAAGTGCCGCGTGCCTGAACCTGCCTCCCTATCCAACTCTATCTCTATCTTCAACTTTCCTACTAAGTTACTAGCAAAGAGAAAATAAACTTGTCTGTTGGAGTTTAACACTGTCTGGACATCGGCCTTCTTATTAGAGAAAATAGACTTTTCGCTACACTCTAGGGACGAGAACCAACGGAAAGAGGTAACTCACTGCAGAACGCAAAACTGTTAACACCGCTCACCCTCTTCGCAACGGAGGAAACTGGGCATGTGGCATGGTGTGTCCTATCCTGCAAGTGGAGGTAAGCAGGACAGGGAACTGTGTGCTACACTAGAAAAAAATAAATAAAGACAAAACGGACTCACAGATATGATCCTTGAACACTTCGATATAGACAGAGATATTTAAACAGGGACCTCTGCATGGGTGTTCAGTCGGAATGTAGAAGGCTTTGGAATGCATGCTTGTGCTGGTGCTGGAGCGCATCCTTTCCCAAAGACTACCTTCTCCATCACTGTGAAATTCGGAACTCTGTTATCTGAGGCTGTGTGGCCCCTTCCAGCATTAAAAAACCCAATGGTCTTTATAGAGTTTGAATAGGAATCAAATAACTATGAATTTAAAATCAACAAGCGACAATTCACAGCACTAAGCCAACACTACAACTCGTGTTCTGTGAGATACCCCAATCCTTATAAATAGTTATAGGTATTATGAATAGCTATAGATAATAAATCATTGATTTAAAATGTATTTGCATAATTAACCAAATATATTTTGTTTCCATTAATGCAATTTCTATATTTGAGCAATCCTGTTTCATTTATCAAGTCATTTCTTTCATTCACAATTCGCTTTTCAATTTGACAACTATATCTAAAAGAAAAAGTATGATGTATCTGTTTGCGTAAAAAATAAAAAATAAAAAATAAAAAAATATGAATAGAAAAGGATAAGTTCACTTTTAAAATAAATAAATAAATGCACATTTTTTTTTCAGCTTGTAAAGCCAGCGATCGATCAACAGTGATCAGCAGTAAAAAAAATGTTTTTAAAAGTGTCTGCATAAATGATATGTAGCGGCCTCCTCACTCCCCTCTTTCTCTTCAGCTCGTCTCTCTCTTGTGTAGGGGTATCTTTTAGAGGGGAAGGGAGCGGGGACACTATGCCAGGCCTTTGTCACAGGTGTCAGTGTGATACAAGCAAAGTTCTTTTACCTTCGGGTCAGTGCTGTGCACCTGGAGCCTCCACTGAGAGTTACCTTGAACAATGTCTGTCAGGAAATGAGCCCCACACCATTAAAGTTCAACACTCCTTTATTCTTCTCGAATGAACACAAACAGTTGAACTCCCTTGGTAGAAGCAGAACAGGAAAGGAGGTGTGGATGCGAATAGGCCCAGACACAATGTGTTCTCCACTTTCCTTCGTGAAAGTGGGTTGCAGTCTCCGAACGAGGGGGATTTCCTTCCAAGCGGTCTCCGGTGAGAGACTCACCCGTCACTGGCAATCTGCTGCACCAGGTCTTCAAATGAGGAGCTCCCCCGGTCCATTACGCTTTCCGGATTCGGGTACCCGCTCCCGGGGTTCCCTAGGATCTCCTTCCCTCGCGGAACTCAGTGTTGGGCACTGAGCTCCGGACCTCCATCTGAGTACCTCACCCCAGGCTAAAGGTGCCTGGAATGGAACACGACCTCCGGCTGTCCTCTAGGCCTAGGCCCGCCTAGAGAACCGACACGAACCACCGTCCACAGGCTGAAGGTGCCCTGGACTTCGACCCCCTGACAAAGATGGCCGGCCCCTTTATACCCTCTCCCAGCAAGCACGGCAGGCTCCCCGCCCCACCATACCGCTGCCGAGGGAGGACAAAAAGGAGGCACGACACACAGCAATAATTCAACCCCAGCCCAGGGCGACAGCGCCACCTGCTGGGCTGCAGGGAATTACACATCACCAATGTCTCTGTCAAGTTCAAATTTACACCCGGGAAAGTACATACCCGCTACACTCTCCCCCTGGTGGTTTGAGACTGGTCCCCAGTGTCTGGAGTAAATCATGCCCTCAACGGCTGACATAATCCAATCCAGAAACCGACTAACAATTGTACAAAAATAAAACTTTTAGAAAAACTATCCAACCAAAACATTGTGTCTGAGCCCTGTAAAGAAAAGGGAATAAAGACAGAAGAGACACAACAGCATTGACTCATAACTTTGAATCACATCTTCACAATTTTTCTTTTTTTACTCCCCCCCCCCCATCCTGACTAAGACCCACCCCATTCTCAGTGGACTTGATGGGATGCTCTCCTGCAGAGGGAAAAGAAAGGATTAACACATATAACCCTGACACCTGTATTCGTGTGATGGAAAATAAACTTCTCCGAGAAGAAATCCCTTTTCTTCAAAGAGTGAGTGCATGAAAAGTGTTTTAACGTTGCGCAACACTGCCACCTGGTGACAGCACCGCGGTAACTGCACTCGTGGAACTTTCCTCTTCTCTTTGGCCCTATCTACCCAGAGTCTATGATCTCTTGCAAGAAAGCGAAGAACAACAGGAACAGTCTTTCATTCCTTTAGGGCACAAAAGCAACGGGCCCCAGAAAGTTCAGCAGCATGATAAGAGCGGAGTCTCTTTTCTCCTACAAATAAAAACGGGGATGCGGCAGAACAAGTGGCTTCAAGTGTTGATCCATGGTTTCCAGATGATACTCCACATATTCTCCTTCTTTGCGTCGGATCAACACTTTGTCTGCATGGATGTGTCGTCCCAACATCCATTCTGCCTTGCAGTCCTTAAAACGTTGAGAGGCCTTTGGAGAGCATGCCAGGTACCTGCGGGCTTGGGGAACCTGAAGGTGGGTCCACACAAAGTCATTGTACCAGCGCTCCCGGCACAATTCCACCTCATAGAGTAGTTCCTTCAACAAGTATGGATACTCCCATCCGTAGTCCGCAGCAACCTTCTGGCCAAATAGCCGTTGTAGTCTCGCCAAAGGAGGCATGGTAGCTCTGTCCCCTTCGCTAGGCAACACTATCGAGTCCGGGTGGCGAGGGACCTTGATCACATCTGATCTGGGCATCGGTGCCCGCAGTAACAGTCTCTTTTCCCCGGTCTTCGGTACGGATGGCACCGGGGATGTAGAAGCAGGCTGGGGATGGGACCTCTCTTCAGGCACTGGTGCCTCCACCTGGGGTGTACTTTCCCCTGTAGACATGGGTGGATCCCTGGTCCTCCGGAATGAAGCGAGAGGTACTTTGTCCCAGCCTTTCTCTGCAAACAGTTCATCTATTGCAACGTCGTCTCCCATGTCGGAGAGCGACTCCAGGTCAGAGGTGTCACACTCCTCCGCAGGCAGGTATCCTGTAGTGGAGACCGAGCTTTCACCTCCTCCCACACACCAAATCTCTCCGCCAGGCTTACCTCGGCCTTTACTTGAAACGGGACGTCCGGAACTTTTGTCGAAGGATCCATCCTGGCCGGGCGTAAGCGGGCGAGATGGTCCACCACAACCGCTGGTCGGGGCTACCATGCCGGTCTTTCTCTTCAGTGGGGGACGCTGCGAGATCGTGGTGACCGAGTCAGCATTCTCGGATTTCTCCCGTCAAAGTTTTTCAACCTCCTCCGCGGTCGCTGCAGTATGCGCAGGGATGGCTGTCACAGCAGTGATTCCTCCTCTCTGAGAGGTGTTGCCCGCAGCACGGCCGGGGTAGATGGTTCTCGGCTTCTCAACCGCCGGATCCACTTCGAACAGGAACTCCCCACAGGCCTCACATCGCCCGAATGGCTTCAGGTGGCACACCAGTCCCGAACAGCCAGGACAAATCACACCCAGGGCCTCAACGTCCATGCACGAATACAGGGCGAATCGACCCCTTGGCTTTAGCCGGATCCCCGTATCTGTTACCGGAGCAGCAGCAGTCAATGTCGTGGTGGAAGGGTGAACTAGAATCCACAACGTATGTTCGAACATGGCGACCTGTTGCTGATCCATTGCACACTGCAGAGTTTTTGCGCCAATGTCCCACGTGTAGTCCTTCACACGTATTGGACTCCTCCCCTTTGCTCCAGTTCGCGGGCTTTTCTTCTTTTCTGTTTCTGAGTCACGCCCCCAAACTAAGCGATGGGGGTGTGCCTGGTGGCGCAGTGCAATAGAAGCCCCCACGTGTAGTACTTCACACGGCTGAACTTCCCCCTCTTTCCACTCTTCTGCGCGGGCCTTTCCCTTCATTGGGTCATGTCCACGACTTCGAGCAGGGATGCACTTCGGCCAATGAAGGCCTGCCTATTCGCGTAACTCTTCTAACCGACACGTTCAATAATGTGGTGCACAAACACTATACCGGACCCGAGCCCCCACGTGTAGCGGCCTCCTCACTCCCCTCTTTCTCTTCAGCTCGTCTCTCTCTTGTCTAGGGGTATCTTTTAGAGGAGAAGGGAGCAGGGACACTACGCCAGGCCTTTGTCACAGGTGTCAGTGTGATACAAGCAAAGTTCTTTTACCTTCGGGTCAGTGCTGTGCACCTGGAGCCTCCACCGAGAGTTACCTTGAGCAATGTCCGTCAGGAAATGAGCCCCACACCATTAAAGTTCAACACTCCTTTATTCTTCTCGAATGAACACAAACAGTTGAACTCCCTTGGTAGAAGCAGAACAGGAAAGGAGGTGTGGATGCGAATAGGCCCAGACACAATGTGTTCTCCACTTTCCTTCCTGAAAGTGGGTTGCAGTCTCTGAACGAGGGGGATTTCCTTCCAAGCGGTCTCCGGTGAGAGACTCACCCGTCACTGGCAATCTGCTGCACCAGGTCTTCGAATGAGGAGCTCCCCCCGGTCCATTACGCTTTCCGGATTCGGGTACCCGCTCCCGGGGTTCCCTAGGATCTCCTTCCCTCGCGGAACTCAGTGTTGGGCACTGAGCTCCGGACCTCCATCTGAGTACCTCACCCCAGGCTAAAGGTGCCTGGAATGGAACACGACCTCCGGCTGTCCTCTAGGCCTAGGCCCGCCTAGAGAACCGACACGAACCACCGTCCACAGGCTGAAGGTGCCCTGGACTTCGAACCCCTGACAAAGATGGCCGGCCCTTTATACCCTCTCCCAGCAAGCACGGCGGGCTCCCCACCCCACCATACCGGTGCCGAGGGAGGACAAAAAGGAGGCACGACACACAGCAATGATTCAACCCCAGCCCAGGGCGACAGCGCCACCTGCTGGGCTGCAGGGAATTACACATCACCAATGTCTCTGTCAAGTTCAAATATACACCCGGGAAAGTACATACCCGCTACAGATATAGTAAAAAAGTTTGTTGTCATCCCTACTAATTGTGTCAGTACAGTACTAATTCTGCCCTCTGTGTCAGCAGGGTACTGGTTATATGTCGGTAATATTTATGTTTCTGTGGACATTTTTGTGTTTATATAATAATTATGTTGATTCACAATATTTATGATGTCCACCAAATTTTTCAAAGGAGTTGTTTTTTTAAGAAAATATACAAAAGAACAAAAATAATTTTTTGGTGGGACAAGCTTGATTTAAGGACTATGTGGCTTTTACTAAGCTCTACAAACAATTTCCTGCTCTTGGGGGCTTAGTCAATAGGTGGGTGGTGCAGCCAACCCTTTTGCTAAAATGTGGAATGTCAATGGTCTTGCTGCCCTCCTCAGAACAATGGGTATCCTTAGAACTGAAACATATAAAGAAGAATGGAGGGCACACCGACCTTGTGCATTACCAAAGATAACATTTATTGAAAACTGTAACAGCAGTAGTCATACTCACAAACAAACGTGATAGAAAGGCTTGTCAGTACACCAGCAAATGGAACCGTGCCTCTAGACACCTTAATCTGGACCAGATGTCCTCGCAAACGGCTTACGCATTTCGAGGGAGGACCCTTTTCTTCAGAGCCAAAGCGGCTAATGACTGGCCTTCTACGGTTACCTCTATACTGTATATGTCCACACACACAAGTCCAAGCAGACACCCACCAGATTGTGCCCCGTCCTTCAGCTAGGGTGCCACCCACTATGTGGATCGATCGGAAGTGTGTGCTACTATCCAACATCCATTTGTGATGCCATCTGGTCCCCCTCAACATCTGGTCCAGGTTGCAGGTGTCTAGAGGCATGGTTCCATTTGCTGGTATACTGACAAGCCTTTTTAGCATGTTTGTTTGTGAGTATGACTACTGCTGTTACAGTTTTTAATACATTTTATCTTTGGTAATGCACAAGGTCGGTGCGCCCTTCATATATTTTACTAAGCTCTGCCAGCATAGCGCACTCTAGTGTGAGGGCTGAAAGCAGCATTTTCACTGAGAAAAAAAAAGTATTTTAAAGCATTTTCTAGCAAAAATCAATCACAAATGCTAGTGTAGCGGGGTGCTAAATTCAGGGGAAGTGTTTGGGTGGTAGTTATACCCAAACACCCTAATTGTTGGAGTTCTTGAAACCATTTTGGTCCACAGGTGGAGTATTGGTGTACAGTTCCCTGTGGCCTGCAGGTGGCGCTGCCATAGTAGGCCAGGGTTGAACCGCTGATACAGTGCTGTGCATTGTGTGTCCCCTCTCAGCAGCCATACAGTGGGTGTGGTCTACCTGCTGGGCATGCTGGGAGAGGATATAAAAAGGGGCAGACGCTGCCTGTTGGGTTCTGGTTCCTGTCCGCCCTGGGCACCGTTAGCCCAGAGCCGGGTCTGCAGTTCGTGGTCGGGGGTCCTACCCCAGGGTTCTTGTTCCTGTCCGCCCTGGGCACCCTTAGCCCAGGGGCGGAGGTCGGTGGATCAGTCCCAGGCACCTTTAGTCCTGGGGCTGCAGCGGAGGCCTGGGCCCAGCACCTTTGGCTGGAGCCCATCGGGGATTGAGGAGTCTCAGGGTGCCGCCTTGTGAGGGGACCCGTATCTTGGAAGAGGAGGCCGGGGGAGGAACCGTTCCGAGGGACTGGTGCAGAAGTCACAATGAAGGAAGGGTCCCGGTAACTCTCCGGAGGGATTTCTTCTCCCTAAACAGAGGCCAAGTTCACCAGGTCTGTGGCAGAGACCGAGTTCACCAGGTCTGTGACAGAGACCAAGTTCACCAGGTCTGTGGCAGAGGCCTTGGGTAAAGTTTGAGTGTCATTTGGCTGCTAGTCTTGTCCTAAGTAGACTATCCATTTGGGGCTGAGTCTGTTCGAGAAGCCGAACAGTGAAGTGATTGAGATTGTGCCTGGACCTCTCCCATATCTTATGTTGTCCTGTCTTTACTTCAACCTCTTTCCTATCAGAGACTGTTGTTTTACTAAAGGAGAAAATAAACTCTGTGTTGGAGTTGCAGCGAGTGTGGACATTCCAGTTACTGGGGGAAACAAGGACTTATCTCTGTTATTCACAGAGGTGAGAGACATTTTCTGTCTCGGGCTGTGGAAAGACCCAACAACAACACCGCTCAACCTCTTATTACTGGAGGGTACGGGCTTGTGGCATTGTGTGCCCCTTCTTTCTGCGAGGAGCCGAATAAGGCAGGTAAAAGGGGGTCTGTGTGCTACACTAGATACAAGTGAAACTTTAGATATTAAAAGCTGTGGAACTTCTAGGATTTACTTTTGGGTTTGTACTTTCTGTAATATGGTGATTAGATTTCTGCAAATTAAATCTAAGTTGTATATCATTTTGGATTGTGGAATGACAATTCAAATGTAAATAAACGTGTTATTTTTAAAATGCTTGTGCATATTTGTACCAACAGTCTTATTGATTCATGCAATTGCCATGGTTAAATAATTTATCTGTATCATTCAACAAAATGTACGCTGACCTCCATATACAATGAGTTCTGTTACATGTTTACATTGTGACGGCACCTGTTCTAACAAATTATGTTTTATCAGTGCTCTAGATGCATCCACCATACATCTTTATTTTATCTTTGTGGTAAACACCTTTTCTGCATTTACTGAATTACACAGTGTAAATGGAACATGGTTTGCCCTGTTATAGCCTTCTTACTGGAAAGATAACTGACATCTATATAATAATTGCAGCCACCTAAGCTATATTCTTCTAAGGCTTCAGTGCATTCATTGGAGTAAGTTGCCAAGGATCCCGATGGGCACAACAGGGGTACAGGGACAAGGGAGGCCGGAAAATTTGTGAGGTCCAGACACTAAGTAGTGGGTAAAATATAACAGCTATACACAAGCACACACTACACAAATTATAGACTTGTGGGAAACCTTACTCCCTATTTTTGTCAGTACATTGTGCACTTAATAGAGTTCTAGGGTCACAACACTCACTGTAATTTTTTAACATCACCAGTGTAATAGCATACAAACAATAGTTATTTCTGACAAGCTAACTTTACTGGATCTGCGGAAGATTTACCCCCCTTTATGACCAGGCGATAAGGCACTGCATTATTTTGACTGACAATCATGTGACTCCTGAAACCTCCCTGGTTGAGGGCATGTATGCTAAGTGCTGTTTACCTTGTTTTCAAGTTATAACTGAGACAACAGTAAATATGTAATCAAACTATATTGACTAATAGATGACTAAGAGTATTATATGAAACATAGTAAGATGATTGAAATTATTACCTTCAGGTGTTGGTTCTATGGTACACTGTTACCCTCCTCCCCTGCTTTCTTGCCCACTTTTGGGGTACTCCTAAAGCGTGTGACCCCTTGTGAGTCAGACAAACTGTGGAGCCGATCCGCCATGGAGTAGGAGGTGGGCGCCTCGGCCAATACGGACCCTCATTGGGAACCCTGGGAGTGAATACGCAATTACGATTTTAATACAAAAGTCTCCGGTTTTACCATTCAATTCGATACATAGGGTAAATATGCAATTTTTCATTAACCATGATCGATTTAGCAATCTGTTTCCTCTGTACGTCTCTTAATAAATTAACATTAGAAAAAATTGTTTATCCAATTACCCTTTATGATAGAAGACGCAGGGAACATGATTAATTTGTATATATATTCTTTTTATCTTTCGATGTCTTATAGAACAAATTTAATCCCCTTGAAGAAGACCTAGAGAGGTCGAAATGCATCGGGGTCTCTTCTACAGTACATCATAATGCATTGAATTTGTATTGTCACACCATTCAAAATGTACACCATGTATGTAAATTGTAGTATCTCTATGTTCCATTGTTGGTTTTTGTAATTACCAGAGCTCATAAGATTAATGAATTCATCCTTTTTTTATGTTATATGCGTCATCGCAATTCTCCTAATAAAATCTACATTTTATCTACCATTGATTTATTTTTGCTGCTTTAAAATCCCATGGAAAAAATTTTCTTTTCATGTTCCAATTTTTAAATAGGGATGTGCAGCCCTCTCTTACCCTTATATGTGTCAATCCATGTTAGAGTTTTTCTTTTGGGCTGATAAACACCCTTTTCCCATACTTTTTGACACTTGAGGTTTTTTATGAGCTGTGTTAAATATTTTGGTTGCAAACATATGTGAAGAACAAAGTGATATCAGATTACAAATCAGGAGATACCATTTAATAATTTAATTTATTATATGATCTAATAATTCTTCTTCTGTTTTGTCTGTTGTTTGCTCTCTTTTCTTCCATAAGAGTCACAAATCCCCCTGTCTCTCAATACAATGAGTGACTTTCAGGGGGAAGAATGAAAGAACCTTATGTCGGGATACCAGAGTGCCTTCGAACAAGGGGATCAGGTAGAAACCCAAATACATTCTCTTATTCAAAAATTTGGTAGAATATTAGCGAAAAAATCGGCCACCTTTTGGCACATTAGGACTTTTGACCGTTCTATACAATATAACATTAACCCCTATGGGCTACGAGTCCAGATTTTTCAAAATCTGGAATCAATTAGCGAAGAATGTAAAAAGGACTGGGAAAAAAATCTACAAAATTGCTCACGGGAAATTATGATCATTCTCTCCAGAGAATATAATAAACAAATAGAAAGGCTTGATACAGAAATAAATAATCTAGAATAACAGTTGATGCCTTTCAAGGGCCACAGTTTATATTCTAAACTGCAAGCTAAACTAAAAATACATCTATCTTCATACAACCAAAACATCCTTAAAAATAAGGAAGTTACATTTTGAAGAGACAAAACATAGTTTTCTGAGGGTAAGGCTTACAAATGGGCCAATAATAAATCATTTTCAAGAGGGCGAACACGTGACTACTCACGGGGAAATAGAGCCTCCACCATCACGTAACCAGCAAGTTAGCAATAGGGGACGTGAATGTCACAAAAGGAGTAGAAACAATAGGAGCTCCATGGAGCAGGACACCAAAAAACGTACTGTTGATACGGACTCAGAATATGTATATCATGGGGACACTAATGAATATCCCCAAGGAGCATCAGGGGGAGCGCCCATGTCACATAAAATATCTGGTGAATCGGATTCATCACTATCAGATGCTACTACAATTCCCAATCGAGCAATGAGCTCTTTTGAACGTTCAGATTCCAACCAAAATTTTTACTTTACCCGGGGAGTGAGCTCCCCACAGGCACACAAAATAGGAAGAGGGATGGAACCGCGTGTAATTCGACTACAACACAACCCCTGAACATTGTTAACTTAACCACACACATAATTACTGAAGCTGAGACTGACCTCTTATCCAAGGGTTTGAGTTTCTGTCCTCAGCAGAACTTTGATTTGTTCGAACTAGTCACTGATCTACATCTTTTCGCCCGCAAGCTTCTATTAAAATTTCTATATGAACCTAAAATAGAGACAGACACTACAGATTGGTCCAAGTATACAATGCGTGAATTCAAGGCTCTCAGAAACCTCACTCTCCTGTACCAGGAGAGCAATTCTGAGGATTTAATCGACTAATTGGACCTTGACAAATTATTTGAAGAGGTTAATAAGGCTACCACCAACTCGGTGACTCTCTTTAAAAAAACGTCAACCAAATTTCCACCTTTACACACCAACCAGAGTGTAGCAATCTTTCTTAAACAAACACTAAAAGACATTTCCTAAAATCTCTTGTAAAACCACCCTTTGTCCAAACTTATCGGCTGATGAACAATCAGCCCTAGACTCTCTACGGAACAACGAGTCATTAATAATAAAACCTTCAGACAAAGGAGGAAATGTAGTCCTGATGGACAACATTACGTACAAAAAAATGTGTAGAAAGATTCTAGACAATAGGGAATGGTACAAAACCATACATATCAGACACATTGAGAAATCTAATCAAGCCTTCTAAAATCTTGTGGATACTGTCCACAGGAATGAAACAATTACCAAAAATCTGTATGAGTTTCTATGTACAAAACATCCTAGAACTCCTACGTTCTACATCTTACCTAAAATTCATAAAAACCCCATAGTGTCTGGAAATGGCGGAATTTCTGAGAACCTCAGCAGGGTCATCGATTCACATCTTCAACCTTTTGTAACTGCTCTACCTACATTTGTTAAGGATACTATCCACTTTTTGCAAATCATTAACGAATACAAACTCCCTGAAAAAGCATTATTGGTTACAATTGATGTGGAGGCTCTCTATTCCTCAATTCCGCATGTGAAAGGACTAGAAGCCATTAAGAATGTATTGCAACAAGGCTTTTGTCAGGATGAGGCATTCAATAGTTTCATCCTAAATGGATTGAACCACATTTTGAACAACGATTACTTTTCCTTCGTCGGCTCCCACTACCTCCAGGTGCAGGGCGTAGCGATGGGGACTTGTTGCGCCCCATCCTACGCCAATCTGTACCTGGGGGAGTGGGAGCGATCGCTCCCCGGTGATGATGGCCTCGTCGAGTACCTGGGCCATGTTAATTTATGGCTCAGGTACATCGACGATGTCTTCATCATCTGGGATGGGACAGAAACTGAACTAGTTCAGTTCTTTAATTTTATTAAATTGGAATAGCTACAGTTTAAGTTTTACCATGACCTTTGATGTTAGATCAGTGACCTTTCTGGATGTCAAAATAGAATGTGACGCACAAGGTAATCTTACAAGTACGCTTTATCGAAAAACCACAGCAGGGAATCCAGTTATGCACGCGGATAGTTTCCACCCGGTTCCCTTGGAAAAACTCGATACCATACGGACAATATCTCCGGTTACGGAGAAACTGTTCGAGTGTAACACTTTTTAAAGTAGAAGCTGGCGAGCTTCAATCTCGTCTATTGGAACTCGGTTATAGTTGCTGCTGTCTACGCAGAGCGTATAACCGCACGGTCCAACAAGATCGTAATACGTTGCTTTTTGGACCTAAAACCATGACTATGAAACAAGCAGACCCACTACGCATTATCATGCGGTATTCTGCACAACATCAACAAATTCGTAATATTATCTCACGACATTGGTCTATTCTGACAGATGATGACAGTATCAAACAGTTTGTTTCACCGGTCCCATATATCACCTTCAGACGAGTAGGATCTCTGAAGGATAAATTAGTAAAACGTGAATACTTTAGGACCAATAGAAAACATTTCTCCACCTATGGCACCTATCCATGTGGACATTGTGCCCATTGCCCATTTATCCGTAAAGAGAAAGTATTTGTACTCCCAGACGGAAAGACTTTCAAACCTAAACGCTACGTCAATTGTCAAACATGTGGGGTGGTCTATCTCATGACTTATGAATTCGGGGCATTCTGTGTGGGTAAAACCCGACAACGCTTCTGGTGTAGAACCTCCAAACATGTATACAACATGGGGATTGGCAACATTTATCTACCCCTAGGACGACACGTAGTTACACAACATAACTATGTAATGCCCAAAGTGTCCTTCGCCACCCTGGACCGGATTCACATACCGGGCAGAGGCGGCGATTGGAACAAGAGATTGCTCCAGTTAGAGCAGAAGTGGATTTCTAGACTACAAGCTACTGTGTATCCGGGCCTCAATGAAGCCATGTCATACACACCATTCTTAAAGGGGTTCGTTTCGGGGAAAACAAGTTAAAATGGATAGAATGTTGTAACTATAAGATTATGTAAAACATCCCCATGGGATTTCCATATGAGCAAGGGAGCCTTTTTAGGCTAACCCTTGCTCTTGGATAGGCATCGTGGGTAATTTCCACGGGTGCACCCTTTTAGGGTTAAGTAATAATCAAGTTGAAAATCTAAGTGGCTGAATATAAGACAAAAAGGAGTCCAATACTCCACTTATTTGACTTGTTCAACTCTGCACTAACCCCTCTTCACTGTTTTTTTTCTAATAACATTTTTTAACAATATTTTTCTATTTTCTAACTATTTTAATTTTTGATGTTTGCAACCTAGCAATATTATCTTTCCTAAGCATTGTTTATAATATCTTTATGACACTGATATGTGTTTCACAACATTATAAATTAAATTGTTTTTGTGATGACGTGTTATAACCTGCATGTCAAACGTACGTAAATATCAAACTTATAATCTTTTTCCTTTCTTCCCTTGGGAATGAACCCGTGAAGGCATGATGGGCCTCCTCTCTTCTCCTCGGTTGGGGCCGGCATCTCTGCAGTAGCCTGACTCTTCAGCACTGGGGGAGGAACGCTCCAAGTGAGCCTTTCCATACCGCCAGCAGCTGGCATTACTGCCATTGGGTGGCGTTTAAACAGTGCCGCGCCATCCCATGTTCATCGCCGCGTGCGTGATGATGGCATAGCGCGCATGCGCGGGAGTGAGTAACGTGCTGAATGCACTGTCGCGTCTCTGCTCGTGCGCGCTGAGCCCACTCCGACGCCGCTGTTTGAATCGGCAAAGACGGTGGTACTGGGACTTACATCCACTGGGATGACGAGGTGTCACAATCAGGCGTCGGGCTTGAAGACCAATTGCAATAGCAGTGGCAGGACAGGCATACAGGCAGTCACTTCTGGCAGATGACACAGGCTCACCTGAGGTGCGGAGTCTAAGTACTAGCTGGTTTTCCCCAGAGCTCCGGGTGGTGGAGATGGATTTGGCTGCAAGCTAGTACCAGGTCGCAGTCCTCAAGTTTGCCCCACCAGGGTGTGAGCAAGCCGGGGTCCAATAGCGGATGAACAGACAAGGATGAAACAGCAACGTGGTCAAAGAACAGGCTGAGGGTCAAACACGGGTAGTTGCAGATTGGGATCAGGCAGCAGAGAAGTCCAGGAACAAGCCAAAGATCAATCACGAGTGGTTGCAGGTACAGATGGCAACAGGAAAACCAACAGCAAGGCACTGGCAGGGAAGGCACAATAACCTGGCAAAGAGGAAGTGCTGAGACAAGGCTTATATAGGAAGTTCATGGGAGGAGCAAGGGGTTCAAGGTTCAATCGGTAATCAAGACTCAAGGCAGGGTTGTCCATTGGATCAGATAGGTTTGTCCAGCAGATCAGGCAGGGAGCTGTCCAGCATCCCAGATAGCTCAGTGGGAAGAGTAAACGCCAGACACCGACGAGGTCCCAGGTTCAAGCCCGGGTCCTGACAGTACTCCCCTCCTCTCAGGACGTCCTCTGGACGTCTTAGGGCTGGGTTTGTGAGGAAACCTCTGGTGGAATCCTCTTGTCAATCTAGGGGAGTGAACCTTATCCATCTTTGGGCATCTTTTTCTTTAGAAGTTTCTGCTGGGGAGATTCTCCTCACTTGCAAGGCTTTTTCAAACATCTCCAGCTCCTGCTTACGGATAAGGGTGCCATTCGAGGCATACATACAGTCAGGTGGTAGAACTTCTTTGGCAGGACAGGAATTTGTGATGGAGCCAGACTTTACGGAAGTGGTGACGGTATCAAGAACAGGTGTTTTCTTAGGATGTAGTGAAGGCGTCTCTGGAGCAGGAGGTGGTTCTTTGGCAGGACAGGGTGATGTTACTTCATTTACCACTGTGGAACGTGGGATGACTACTGGAACTGGTCTGTTGTCGGGAGGTTGCATAGTTGCCTCTAGGCCAGATGGTAGGAGTTTCACAGGGGTATTGGTTGCAGGTTCAAGAGGGGCACTGGTATCGTTGACCACCGTAGTCTGGGAACCTACTTGTGTCATTGAACATGGACAGGCCTTACGGCAACCTTGGCAGTTCACAGGCCGAACAGCAGCGATAGCAGAATGAATCCCAGTAGTACCCACTTGAAGAACCTTTGGCCGAGGTGGACGAGTTGGGCAGAGAGAGATTAAGTGCCCTCTTTCTCCACAATAGAAACAAAGGCCACAGCCTCTCCTCCGCTCTCTTTCAGCTTTAGACAGCGTGGTCTGGATGACCCCGATCTCCATAGGTTCCACATCTTCCAGGGTAGGTGTGTGTATATCCACAGGAATGTCAAGGCTTTGTGGTGTTAGGGCTTCATGGCTTGGCACGTACTGGGGTGGCTTGAAGTCATACCTGTACAGGGTATTCCTGTCCCTGGGTCCTCGAAGGCCAGATGAGCTAGGAGCAGACTTGGGAACCCTGGTTTTCTTGGAAACTGTACAGTGAGAGTCCAGGGCTAACATAAAAGCTTCCCAGCTGTCCAAGACTGGACTCCTTTCCTGTAATACCTGGTGAGCCCATGTTTTGATGGGTCCAGTGAGCAGGTTGATAGTAGCGAGAACCTTTATATAATCTGTGGCATAGGTCCTAGGCTTAAGAGCAAACAACAGCTCGCAATCCATCTTAAAGGATGAAAGAGATGCACGGCTACCGTCAAACCTCTCGGGCATCACAACAAATGGCTCAGGACAGGCTGGTTCCGGGTCTGGGCGTACTGTACCTTTCAGTAACAGAACTTCTTGCTGCAGGTCTGAGATTTGCTGTCTGACAGGAGTCAGAGCATCTGCTATAGCGGCCTTCATGTTTATGGCCAGGTTATTCTGTCACGATCAGGCGTCGGGCTTGAAGACCAATTGCAATAGCAGTGGCAGGACAGGCATACAGGCAGTCATTTCTGGCAGATGACACAGGCTCACCTGAGGTGCGGAGTCTAAGTACTAGCTGGTTTTCCCCAGAGCTCCGGGTGGTGGAGATGGATTTGGCTGCAAGCTAGTACCAGGTCGCAGTCCTCAAGTTTGCCCCACCAGGGTGTGAGCAAGCCGGGGTCCAATAGCCGATAAACAGACAAGGATGAAACAGCAACGTGGTCAAAGAACAGGCCGAGGGTCAAACACGGGTAGTTGCAGATTGGGATCAGGCAGTAGAGAAGTCCAGGAACAAGCCAAAGGTCAATCACGAGTGGTTGTAGGTACAGATGGCAACAGGAAAACCAACAGCAAGGCACTGGCAGGGAAGGCACAATAACCTGGCAAAGAGGAAGTGCTGAGACAAGGCTTATATAGAAAGTTCATGGGAGGAGCAAGGGGTTCAAGGTTCAATCGGTAATCAAGACTCAAGGCAGGGTTGTCCATTGGATCAGATAGGTTTGTCCAGCAGATCAGGCAGGGAGCTGTCCAGCATCCCAGATAGCTCAGTGGGAAGAGTAAACGCCAGACACCGACGAGGTCCCAGGTTCAAGCCCGGGTCCTGACAGTACTCCCCTCCTCTCAGGACGTCC
Source organism: Rana muscosa (assembly GCA_029206835.1). Taxonomy (NCBI): domain Eukaryota; kingdom Metazoa; phylum Chordata; class Amphibia; order Anura; family Ranidae; genus Rana; species Rana muscosa. The sequence continues at coordinate 257,983,507 of CM055119.1, read as the reverse complement.
TCTGGACGTCTTAGGGCTGGGTTTGTGAGGAGACCTCTGGTGGAATTCTCTTGTCAATCTAGGGGAGTGAACCTTATCCATCTTTGGGCATCTTTTTCTTTAGAAGTTTCTGCTGGGGAGATTCTCCTCACTTGCAAGGCTTTTTCAAACATCTCCAGCTCCTGCTTACGGATAAGGGTGCCATTCGAGGCATACATACAGTCAGGTGGTAGAACTTCTTTGGCAGGACAGGAATTTGTGATGGAGCCAGACTTTACGGAAGTGGTGACGGTATCAAGAACAGGTGTTTTCTTAGGATGTAGTGAAGGCGTCTCTGGAGCAGGAGGTGGTTCTTTGGCAGGACAGGGTGATGTTACTGCATTTACCACTGTGGAACGTGGGATGACTACTGGAACTGGTCTGTTGTCGGGAGGTTGCATAGTTGCCTCTAGGCCAGATGGTAGGAGTTTCACAGGGGTATTGGTTGCGGGTTCAAGAGGGGCACTGGTATCGTTGACCACCGTAGTCTGGGAACCTACTTGTGTCATTGAACATGGACAGGCCTTACGGCAACCTTGGCAGTTCACAGGCCGAACAGCAGCGATAGCAGAATGAATCCCAGTAGTACCCACTTGAAGAACCTTTGGCCGAGGTGGACGAGTTGGGCAGAGAGAGATTAAGTGCCCTCTTTCTCCACAATAGAAACAAAGGCCACAGCCTCTCCTCCGCTCTCTTTCAGCTTTAGACAGCGTGGTCTGGATGACCCCGATCTCCATAGGTTCCACATCTTCCAGGGTAGGTGTGTGTATATCCACAGGAATGTCAAGGCTTTGTGGTGTTAGGGCTTCATGGCTTGGCACGTACTGGGGTGGCTTGAAGTCATACCTGTACAGGGTATTCCTGTCCCTGGGTCCTCGAAGGCCAGATGAGCTAGGAGCAGACTTGGGAACCCTGGTTTTCTTGGAAACTGTACAGTGAGAGTCCAGGGCTAACATAAAAGCTTCCCAGCTGTCCAAGACTGGACTCCTTTCCTGTAATACCTGGTGAGCCCATGTTTTGATGGGTCCAGTGAGCAGGTTGATAGTAGCGAGAACCTTTATATAATCTGTGGCATAGGTCCTAGGCTTAAGAGCAAACAACATCTCGCAATCCATCTTAAAGGATGAAAGAGATGCACGGCTACCGTCAAACCTCTTGGGCATCACAACAAATGGCTCAGGACAGGCTGGTTTCGGGCCTGGGCGTACTGTACCTTTCAGGAACAGAACTTCTTGCTGCAGGTCTGAGATTTGCTGTCTGACAGGAGTCAGAGCATCTGCTATAGCGGCCTTCATGTTTATGGCCAGGTTATTCTGTCACGATCAGGCGTCAGGCTTGAAGACCAATTGCAATAGCAGTGGCAGGACAGGCATACAGGCAGTCACTTCTGGCAGATGACACAGGCTCACCTGAGGTGCGGAGTCTAAGTACTAGCTGGTTTTCCCCAGAGCTCCGGGTGGTGGAGATGGATTTGGCTGCAAGCTAGTACCAGGTCGCAGTCCTCAAGTTTGCCCCACCAGGGTGTGAGCAAGCCGGGGTCCAATAGCGGATAAACAGACAAGGATGAAACAGCAACGTGGTCAAAGAACAGGCCGAGGGTCAAACACGGGTAGTTGCAGATTGGGATCAGGCAGTAGAGAAGTCCAGGAACAAGCCAAAGGTCAATCACGAGTGGTTGTAGGTACAGATGGCAACAGGAAAACCAACAGCAAGGCACTGGCAGGGAAGGCACAATAACCTGGCAAAGAGGAAGTGCTGAGACAAGGCTTATATAGGAAGTTCATGGGAGGAGCAAGGGGTTCAAGGTTCAATCGGTAATGAAGACTCAAGGCAGGGTTGTCCATTGGATCAGATAGGTTTGTCCAGCAGATCAGGCAGGGAGCTGTCCAGCATCCCAGATAGCTCAGCGGGAAGAGTAAACGCCAGACACCGACGAGGTCCCAGGGTCAAGCCCACGTCCTGACACGAGGGGGCCACATGAGGGACATCCCATGTGGACGGCAGGGGGAGGAATCCAACACCTGACTCTAATCCTGGTAGGATTTGATGTCCAATCAGCTGTTAACAATAGGTATTTTAGGCACACTCCCCATTAGGATTTGTCAGATGACCTCCAGAGAGCATACTTTACTGGCCATTCACCGCTTGAGAGGTAAGCGTGGAGCTAGCAGGCTATGGTTATTGATTCCGCTGAGCACTTTATGTGCATTAATGAATTAGATTACTGATGAAACCTTCCTCCTTTTTCTAAAGGCTCTGGTAAACACTCGGCCTTTTTCACTTTAAAGATCAACAGGCTCAATTACGTGAGTGTAGGTGAATCTTTATACTCAATTTTTGGTTGATGCCTATCTATCTATTCATCTATCAATAATAAATTGCTTTATTTCACTTATTCCATTATTTAACCTATCTGAGTGCTAAGTATGTCTTCAGACATTTTTACCACCATGCAAGGGGGTTCTCTCTAAATCACCTGCTTAGCAGCATTATCTCTGATCACCATTCACATACACATGGCTCTACACACAGCATTTATTTTCTTTCCACCAAATTCCCTCAGCATTTATCCGTATTATTCACACTCTTCACTCACATTATTACACTGTACACATAGAGATTTTTACAATTAATTTTCCTAATTTTTATTGCTAGCCCATAGTATATTTTTCTTTTTCGTACATCACGGGACACAGAGCGACTTAGTCATTACTAATGGGTTATATAGATACCTTCAGGTGCTGGCACTGGCAACTTCCAAAACCGGAAGTACCCTCCCCTATATAAGCCCCTCCCATCCGGGAGCACCTCAGTTTTTTGCCAGTGTCTAAGGTGTTGGCCAAAAAGTAACATGTGTTTTCACTGGGCTTGCGTACAGGTTCTTTTACGGGCCTTAGTAAGCTGTTCCGGATCCCACCAAAAAAGCTTCATAGCTAAACGGTCGGTACCCGGGCCTTGCAGCAGAAGAGCAAGGTTTTGCCTGTAATGCCTCTCTTAGGAGGGCTGGACCCTGGGATCCAGAGCTCTGGTCATACCCACGACCAAGATGTTTTCTGTGCAGGGTGCTATACAGGTCCAGGGGAGTGGAATCCTTGGGAACCCGGTCCCTGAAGGTTTAATTACAATGCCTGCCGTGATAGGTGAAGTTTGGGCTTCTGTGGACCAAACAGAGTCCTGCGGCGGGGAACAGGTAAGTGGGGGCCCCCAGGAACTTGGTTCTATTGGGGGACCCCCAAGCCTAATTTGTCTTTCTGTCTGTTACCTAACGGTATTCCCGCTAATATCTGTGTATGCCTGTAACTACTGGAAAATGTAAAATTTTAATAGTAGTCAAGAAAAAAAAAAAAAAAAAGAGGACCTGTGTTAAACCACTAGAGGCCGCTGTGGTCCATTTTTTCTTGTCATATGGATCTTTGGTTTTCTCAAGTCAAAAGATCCAGGCAGTTGGTAAGTTCTCTGTGGGAATCCACTTCCTCTGCCCTGTTGCTGCGCTCATCCACCGCACAGGCCCTCCGGCAAAAAGGGCCCTGGCTCCTAGTCCCTGCTTGGTTTCGAAAAGGGCGCCAATGGCGCACGGGCGCGCGCGCGGGCGCGTGCACGCGCCTCCTATGAAAAAAAGGGGCGGGGCGGGTGGATGACGCTCGATGCGCGCCGCAGCGCTTCTGCGCATGTGCAGGCGTCCCAGCATGTGTAAAAGACACAGTACAAGTGTCAGCTGGATGCAAGCAGAGCTAGCAACAAAACGATGGCACACAGAGGCGGTTGATGCAGGCATCCCCATAGAAAGACACTTTAGTGGACACCAGCTGGTATATAGCAGCAACTGTGTTAGACTATTACCAGCAAAATTGGTGTATGACGACGGGAATACCTCAGCTTTGTGCTTATAGATATGTCGTCCAGACGCTCTGGAAATAAATCTTCCAAGAAGCGAAAGGGGTCTCCATCGGGCTCTGAGGATTTTGGGCATGCTGTACTGCGCCAATCTCCCCTGAAATTTCAGAGGTCAGTAGCCGTAGAAAACACCGCAGGAGTACCTGGTGCTGCGGCTGTCCCCAGTCCACCTGCTCCTGTATATATAACAGAGGAGGTTTTATCCTCAACTCTGGGAGGATTGGAAGAGAGATTAACAGCATTGATCGCTGCTTCCCTGTCACAGGAAAAGCGCGTCCGATCTCCGTCTCCTCCTGCAGAGTGCCTGTTAGTGGAGGAACAGTCCCAGAGATCGACCTACCTGAAGGGGATCAGGTGAGGTTGATTCAGTTATAGAGGAATCAACAGTGGAAGAACCTTTCTCAGCATCTCAGGCTGAAAGATTATGGGTTCAGTCTCTGACTAACATGGTCCGAGCAGCATTTTAAATGCCTCTGGCGGAACCATCAACCACTACTGTTTCCTCGCCTGGGGTCGCTGAAAGCTCCCCAGACTGTCTGTTCCTTCCCAATCCACCCTTTATTGGAAGGGCTTATTTACCAGGATTGGGAGCATCCTGTTAAAATATTTACTCCCCCCAAGAGATTTCCAGTGATCTATCCCATGGAGGATAAGTTCATTAAAAAAATGGAGGGTCCGTACAGTGGACACAGCCATCTCTTGTGTAAATAAATCACTGACATGTCCAGTAGATAATGTTCCAATGTTCAAAGACCCAATAGATAAAAAATTGGAGTCTTTACTAAAATCTGCTTTCTCTACAGCAAGCATGGTGACACAACCTGCAGTAGCAGCGATTGGAGTCTGCCAAGCAGTGAAAGATCAGTTGAAACAAGTCTTAAGGGACTTACCAGATCAGCAGGCTCTTGCCCTAGCTGACCTACCTAGAGCCTTGTGTTGCGGTGGACGCCATAAAGGATACAATCCAACAGGCCTCCCGCTTTACGCTGTCTGTAGACATATGCGTAGGCTTCTATGGCTCAAAAACTGGTCTGCTGAAGCTCCCTGTAAGAAATTGCTGATTAGCTTCCCATTTCATGGAGAACGCTTATCTGGAGAAGATCTGGACAAATATATCCAGAAAACTTCTGCCGGTAAAAGTACACTCTTGCCGGTTAAGAACAAGGGTAGAAGTCCTTCTTTTAAGAGGCCTACTTCTCCAGTCCCTGGCACATCGGCTGTGAAACAGTTCAGACGGCCTCCGCGGTCAAATCCAGGGGGCAGAAAACAGGGACAATCACAGGGTAACAAGAAACCCTGGGTCAAGAGAGGTACAAAACCTCCCCCCAAGTCATGAAGGGTTGCCCCCACTCAATCGGGTGAGGGGAAGACTTCAGTTGTTCACAGAGACCATGGCGGGACACCATCAGAGACAGATGGGTGATCTCCGCAGTAAGTCTGGGATACAGGCTGGAGTTAAAAGACATTCCTCCTGCCCATCTTATGAGGTCAAACGTGCCAAGCGATCCCCAGAAGAGAGGATCCCTCCTTCTGGCACTAGAACAACTATTGCTCCAAGGGTAATCATGAGGTTCCCTTGGAAGAAAGCGGGTTCGGGTTTTACTCGAACCTTGTCACAGTCCCCAAACCAAATGGGGATGTGAGGCCCATATTAAATATAAAAGGGCTAAACAAGTTCCTACATATCAGGACTTTTTCGGATGGAGTCGATCCGATCGGTGGCCACCGTCCTACAAGGGCAGGAATGGTTAGCCTCGATCGACATAAGGGATGCTTATTTGCATATTCCCATCTGTCCGGCCCACCAGAAATTTCTACGCTTTGCAGTAGAAGGGCGCCATTTTCAGTTCAGAGCCTTACCTTTCGGTCTGGCCACAGCACCACGAGTGTTCACAAAAATTCTGGCCCTACGATTGGCCAAACTAGGAACACAAGGTGTAACGATAATGGCATATCTAGACGACTTGTTGCTGATAGACCACTCAGTGGAAAAAACTAGAAGTGGTCGTTCACAAGACAATCAAGTATCTGGAATCTCACGGTTGCATTATCAACCGAGACAAGTCAGCCCCAAAACCAGTCAAAAGTCTGGAATTCTTGGGGGCTAAGATTGGATTCAAATCAGAGAAAGATTTTCTTACCTCCAGAGAAGGTGTCGTCTTTGAAAGATTTGACCCACTTAGTGGGTACAAAAAAGAAAACCATCCATACGCCTGTGCATGAGGCTGCTGGGAAAATGGTGGCTTCATTCGAAGCAGTACCCTACGGTCAATTCCATTCAAGGAACTTGCAGAGGGCCATACTGTCAGCCTGGAACAAAAAAGTTCAGGCTTTAGACTTACCAATGTCCCTGTCCCCTTCCGTTCGCAAGAGCCTCCATTGGTGGTTGGTGCCCCAGAATCTGGAAAAAGGAAAACCCTTCAGTCCGGTTTCTTGGAAGGTGGTCACTACAGATGCCAGCCTCATAGGCTGGGGGGCCAGTACTGGAGCAATGGTCTCTCCAGGGCAAGTGGTCAGAAGCAGAGAAGGCCCTGCCCATCAATCTCTTAGAGATACGAGCAGCCCGGTATGCCCTAGTAGCATGGACATCCAAACTCCAAGGGTCCCCTGTCAGAATTCAATCAGACAATGCCACAGCAGTGGCATATATCAATCACCAGGGTGGCACCAGGAGTCGTGCAGCCCAGAGTGAAGCGAATTGCATCCTGGAATGGGCAGAAAGATATGTCCCAGCCATATCCGCGGTTTTCATCCCAGGAGTGGAAAATTGGAGAGCGGACTTTTTAAGTCGCCAGCAATTATGCCCGGGGGAATGGTCTCTTCACCCCAAGGTTTTCCAGGCAATATGCCAGCGGTGGGGAACACCGGATGTAGATCTGCTAGCATCCAGATTCAACGCAAAGGTGGACAGATTTGTGTCTCGCACAAGGGATCCCCTAGCTTGCGGTTCGGATGCCCGAGTGTTCCCTTGGGATCAGTTCAAGCTGATATATGCATTCCCACCGCGATTAATCCGCAGAATCAGGGTAGAAAAGAAACCAGTGATTCTGGTGGCTCCAGCGTGGCCCCGAAGGGTATGGTACGCGGAGATTGTAAAAATGTCAGTGGGAAGTCCTGGGACCCTCCCACATCGTCCGGACCTGCTTTCGCAAGGACCGATATACTACCCTTCCTTACCAGCCCTAGGTTTGACGGCCTGGCTATTGAAGCCCACATTCTAAAAAAGAAAGGGCTCTCTAATCCTGTGGTATCTACCATGATCAATGCCAGGAAGCCGGTATCCAGGCAGATCTATTATAGGATCTAGAAGGCGTACATCACGTGGTGTGAGGCCAAGAAATGGCATCCACGTAAGTACGTAATAGGTAGGATTCTGGACTTCCTACAGTGGGCTGTACATAGGAAGCTTGCCTTGAGTACTATCAAGGGTCAGATGGCCTTGTCAATATTTTTTCAAAGGCCCTTGGCTTTGCATTCATTAGTCAAAGCTTTCATACAAGGAGTGATGCGTATTAGCCCTCCGGTTAGTATTCCCATATGTCCATGGGACTTAAACCTGGTTCTGTCGGTTCTACAGAAACAACCATTTGAACCATTGCGGCACATTTCCTTGGTTCTTCTCACCAGGAAATAGATTTTTCTTAGTAGCCATTTGTTCGGCTAAAAGAGTATCGGAATTAGCCGCCTTGTCCTGTAAGGAGCCATATCTGGTTGTCCATAAGGACAGAGTAGTATTACGTCCTCATCCAGCCTTTCTTCCTAAGGTGGTATCGAGGTTCCATTTGAACCAAGATGTGGTTCTTCCTTCCTTTTTCCCCAAACCTAGCTCGGTAGAGGAAAAGTTATTGCATTCTTTGGATGTAGTAAGAGCAGTTAAAGCTTATCTAAAAACCACTGCTCAGATTCGCAGAACGGATACTTTGTTTGTTCTGCCGGAAGGCCCCAGAAAGGGTCAGGCAGCATCAAAAATCTACTTTAGCCAAGTGGATTCGACAGGTCATAATACAAGCCTATGGCTTGAAAAGGAGACCGCCTCCGTTCAAAGTTAGGGCGCACTCCACAAGAGCAGTTGGAACTTCATGGGCAGTGCATCACCAAGCCTCCCTGGCTCAAGTCTGTAAGGCCACAACATGGTCCTTAGTACACACGTTTACTAGATTCTACCAGGTAGACGTTAGAAGTCAGGAGGATGTCGCCTTTGGGCGCAGTGTGTTGCAGGCCGCAAAAGAGCCTCATGCCTGATGGCGCCCAGCTTATGTATAGTGTATCCCTCCCCTCATTTGGCATTGCCTTGGGACGTCCCATTAGTAATGACTAAGTCGCTCTGTGTCCCGTGATGTACGAAAAAGAAAAAGGGATTTTTATAACAGCTTACCTGTAAAATCCTTTTCTTGGAGTACATCACGGGACACAGAGCTCCCACCCCTCTTTTTGGGACACTTATTGCTTTGCTACAAAACTGAGGTGCTCCCGGATGGGAGGGGCTTATATAGGGGAGAGTACTTCCGGTTTTGGAAGTTGTCAGTGCCAGCACCTGAAGGTATCTATATAACCCATTAGTAATGACTAAGTCGCTCTGTGTCCCGAGATGTACTCCAAGAAAAGGATTTTACAGGTAAGCTGTTATAAAAATCCCTTTTTTATTAATTTACCTTATTATATTATAGTTTTCATATTTTTCTTTATTATATCCATTCTAGTGTTTTGGTATGCACCACTCATTAAGTTATGTTCACCCATCTCCACTCACGCCATTTTCATACAAGATACATTACACACTCACATATCTATTTTTAACACCCTTCCAATGCACCCCACTTTTGTTAGATAGCTTTTCCTATTTTCACTTCCCCATTTCTTATGATTACTTATATACATCTGTTACAATTGCTACAATGAATACCATATTATATACAAAATAGTTATACACTAATGTAAATCATGAACCCTTCCCCTCCCTCCCCCTCTTTAGGGGGCCCATGAATAGTCTGCATCGGTCACACTCGAACCGATGCTGACATTTTGGCTTTAATACCAGGTATACCAACCACAATATAGTATTTAGCGCCTCTAAAAGACTCCTGAAACCTCCCTGGTTGAGGGCCTGTATGCTCAGTGCCGTTTACCTGGTTTTCAAGTTATAACTGAGACAACAGTAAATATGTAATCAAACTATATTGACTAATAGATGACTAAGAGTATTATATGAAACATAGTAAGATGATTGAAATTATTACCTTCAAGTGTTGGTTCTATGGTACACTGTTACCTTTCTCCCCTGCTTTCTTGCCCACTTTTGGGGCAATCCTAAAGCGTGTGACCCCTTGTGAGTCGGACAAACTGTGGAGCGGATCCGCCATGGATTAGGAGGTGGGCGCCTCGGCCAATACGGACCCTCATTGGGAACCCTGGGAGTGCATACGCAATTACGCTTTTAATACGAAAGTCTCTGGTTTTACCATTCAATTCGATACATAGGGTAAATATGCAATTTTTCATTAACCATGATCGATTTAGCAATCTGTTTCCCCTGTACGTCTCTTAATAAATTAATATTAGAAAAAATTGTTTATCCAATTACCCTTTATGATAGAAGAGGCAGTGAACATGATTAATTCGTATATATATTCTTTTTATCTTTTGATGTCTTTCTGATATATATTTAATCCCCTTGAGGAAGACCTAGAGAGGTCGAAATGCATCTCTATGTTCCATTGTTGGTTTTTGTAATTACCGGAGCTCATAAGATTAATTAATTCATCCTTTTTTTATGTTATATGCGTCATAACAATTCTCCTAATAAAATCTACATTTTATCTACCATTGATTTATTTTTGCTGCTTTAAAATCCCATGGGAAAATGTTAATTTCATGTTCCAATATTTAAATTGGGATGTGCAGCCCTCTCTTACCCTTATATGTGTCAATCCATGTTATGTCCTTTTTTCCCACAAATAGAGCTTTCTTTTGGTGGTCTTTCATCACTTCTGCAGTTTTTATTTTTTGCGCTATGAACAAAAAAATACCGGTAATTAAAAAATAAAATAAAAAATGTTTTTTACTTTCTGCTATAAAACATATCCAATAATCTTTTTACATTTTTTTTAATTTCTTCATCAATTAAAGCCAATATGTATTCTGCTACATATTCTCAGGAATACTACCGGTACATCGAGCCACACCAGAAAGGCAGAGGGAGATTAGGGAAGTAAAGAAGTGGCTGAAGAGCTGGTGTAGTAAGGAGGGGTTTGGGTTCCTGGAGGACTGGGCCAACTTCTCAGTCGATAACCAGTACTAAATGAGGAGGGTGTAGATCAGCTGGGAATAAGGATGGCCAAAAAGTTAGAGGGGTTTTTAAACTAGGTGACAGGGGGGAGGGTCCAGAGATAGAGATAGTCAGCGTGGAACATATTCCAGAGGGTCGTATTAGGGGCATTAGTGGTAGAGTAACCAAAGCACATAAACCCAAGGTAAGTATAGTAGCAAGTCCTAGTTGCAATCTCGGAACACCCAAGAGGATAGTATGTGACCGGTCAAAATATATTAATGCATTAAAGTGTTTATTCACCAATGCCAGAAGTCTGCCAAGCAAAATAGGTGAGTTGGAAGCTCTGGTGCATCAGGAGAGCTATGATGTAACCTGTATTGCTGAAACTTGGCTTCATTCCTCACATGACTGGGCTATTAATATTCCTGACTATACACTCTTTCGGAAAGACAGGGTAAAAAGGAAAGGTGGAGGGGTCTGTATCTATGTGAGAAGTGATCTCAAAGTGAGTGTGAAAGAGGACCTGGTGGATGGGGAGTGTGATGAGTCTGAAGCATTATGGGTGGAACTGCATACAGATGTGCGTAGTTCAAAGTTAATCAGAGTTTGTTATAGACCACCCAATGTTAATGAGGAGGTGGAGAGTCAGCTCCTTGCACAGATGGAAAGGGCTGCAAGGGCTGGGACGGTGATAATAATGGGGGATTTTAACTACCCAGAAATTTACTGGAGTAATGGCACTGCTGGAACAGTTAAAGGGCTAAAAATGTATAAACCTATTGCAGGACAATTTTATGGTCCAGTTTATTGAGGCCCCAACTAGGACTGATGCTCTGTTGGACCTGGTTATCTCAAACCATGCAGAGCATATTACTAATGTTCAGATAAAGGAACACCTGGGTTGCAGTGACCATAACATGATTTCATTTGATGTTAGCTGTAAGCAAAAATCACATACGGAAAAGATAAAAACACTTAATTTAAAGAGAGCAAATTTTCCAAGGATGAGGGCTGCTCTCCAGGACTTTGACTGATAGGGAATATTGGCATCAATGGGCACAGAACAGAAATGGGAATTCTTCAAAAAGACTGTTTGTGAACTCACTGCAAAGTATATTCCCATGAGCAAGGAGTTTAAAAGGCTAAAAATAAAACCTATGTGGCTCACGGCCAAAGTTAAAAAAGCTATAAACTATAAGAAAAGAGCTTTTAAAAAATATTAAAATGAAGGAACACTAGTGTCATTTAAATGTTACAAAGAATATAACAGGATATGTAAAAAGGAAATCAAGGATGTAAAAACTCAAAACGAACGACAGATTGCAAAAGATAGTAGGACAAACCCCCAAAAATTCTTTAAATATATTAATAGTAAAAAGGTGAAGTCTGAGCATGTAGGCCCTTTACAAAATGATCTAGAGTGGGTGACTGGGGACAAAGATAAGGCAAATTTTTTTAATACTTTCTTCAGCTCTGTGTATACAAAGGAGCATGGGGGAGCTCATGCCCAAAATGAGGGTGGTAGTGACACAGCCCCAAATGATCCACAATGGCTCAAAAGTGATATGGTCCAGAAATATTTAGACAGAATAAAGGTGAATAAAGCACCAGGACCAGATGGCATACACTCATGGATCCTAAAAGAATTGAGCTCTGTAATTTCAAAGCCATTGTATCTAAGTTTTAGGGACTAATTAATGACAGGAATAGTACCACTGGATTGGCGCAGGGCCAATGTGGTGCCTATAATTAAAAAGGGAACAAAGTCTTTACCAAGTAACTATTGACCTGTTAGTTTAACTTCTATAGATGGGAAGATACTGGAAAGATTAATAAAAGACCACATAGACGAGTTCTTGCTGGGAAAAAATATTTTAAGCAACAGACAGCATGGATTCATGAATTCCAGAAGTTGTCAGACAAACCTGATTTATTTTTATGAAGAGGTAAAGTAAAATGTTGGACAGAGGGGTGGCGGTGGACGTGGTATACTTGGATTTTGCAAAAGCGTTCAATACAGTTCCCCACACACGGCTAATGTGTAAGGTAAAGTCTACAGGTTTGGAAATATCAGTTTGTAAATGGATAGAAAACTGGCTAAAAGACAGAATTCAAAGAGTAGTGGTTAATGATTCTTACTCTGAATGGTCTAAGGTTATCAGTGGTGTACCCCAAGGTTCAGTGTTGGGACCCTTACTTTTTAATATCTTTATAAATGATATTGAGTCTGAGATCAAAAGTAAAATGTATGCCTTTGCAGATGACACCAAGCTATACAGTCAAATAACGTCCTTACAGGATGTCTCCAATTTACAAGCCGACCTCAATGCTCTGTCTAATTGGGCGACTATGTGGCAGATGAGGTTTAATGTTGATAAATGTAAAGTTATGCACTTGGGGGCCAAGAATATGCATGCACCATACATACTAGGGGGAGTACAGCTGGGGGGATCCATAGTGGAGAAGGATTTGGGGGTTTTGGTAGATCATAGGCTCAATAATAGCATGCAATGCCAAGCTGCGGTTTCCAAAGCGAGCAAAGTCTTTTCTTGTATTAAGAGAGGTATGGACTCCAGAGAGAGAGACATAATTTTGCCCCTGTTCAAATCATTAGTAAGACCTCATCTGGAATATGCAGTTCAGTTTTGGGCCCCAGTTCTCAAAAAGGATATTGGGGAACTGGAGAAAGTGCAGAGAAGGGCAACCAAACTGATAAGAGGCATGGAGGAGCTCAGCTATGAGAAAAGATTAGAGGAACTGAATTTATTCACTCTTGAGAAGAGGAGATTAAGGGGGATATGATCAACATGTACAAATATATAAGGGGTCCATATAGTGAACTTGGTGTTGAGTTATTCACTTTATGATCAATACAAAGGACAAGGGGGTACTCTTTACGTCTAGAGGAAAAGAGATTTCACCTCCAAATACAGAAAGGTTTCTTTACAGTAAGAGCTGTGAAAATGTGGAATAGATTCCCTGCAGAGGTGGTTCTGGCCAGGTCAGTAGATTGCTTTAAGAAAGGCCTGGATTCTTTCCTAAATGTACATATTATAACTGGGTACTAACATTTATAGATAAAGTTTATCCGGGGAATATCCGATTGCCTCTCGGGGGATCAGGAAGGAATTTTTTCCCCTGCTGTAGCAAATTGGATCATGCTCTGCTGGGGTTTTTCGTCTTCCTCTGCATCAACTGTGGGTATAGAATTGGGTATATGGGATGGTATGATATTATTATTATTTTATTTTTTATGGTTGAACTGGATGGACTTGAATTTTTTTTCAACTTGACTAACTATGTAACTATGTGTAGCTCCCCTTTACTTTTCCGGGGTGTTATGCGCCTAAATTTTGGAGGTTGATCTGAGCTGGTAGTCAGGCTCGGACCGCTTTTATTGATAGGTATTTTCTTCTGCCTATGTGATGCTGCCTGGTGTATAGTTCCCTGTGGCCTGTAGGTGGCACTGCCATATCAGGTCAGGGTTGAGCCACAGGTGGCATTGCTGCGCCTTAGGGTGTCCTCTCACGGCAGCGGTACAGTGGGCGTGGTTGGCCTGCTGTGCATGCCGGGAGAGGGTACATAAGGGGCAGACGCCATCTTTAGGTAGGAGTAGGAGTGTTGGTGGAGAGGAGTGTTGGAGTGGAGGAGCTGGAGGGGTGAGCCCCTCTGGGAGTACGATGACTGGCCGAGGAGTCTCGGGCACCTTTGGCCCGAGGCTGCAGTGTTCCAGTTAGGCCCAGTACCTTTAACTGGGTCTACAATTCGCCCATTGGAGTCTCTGTAGCCTCTCCCGGAATGCACAGCATATATAGCATATATAGCATATAGCAGGACTGCAATATTGCTGCAGACAAATCGGATACTAAGTGACACTTTTTGGGGGATCAGTGACACTAATACAGTGATCAGTGCTAAAAAATATGCACTCTCACTGTACTAATGACACTGGCTGGGAAGGGGTTAACATCAGGGGCAATCAAAGGGTTAACTGCGTGCTTAGCCTGTGCTTTCTCAATGTGGGGGAGGAGCTTTTACTATTGGAAGGCATAGATGTGTGTTCCTGCTTTGCAGGAACCCCGTGGACTCTGACGTAAAGGAGAACTCTGTGGAATCTGTGTACTGTGATGTTAATAGGTGAGCTCTATGGAGTCTTCTGTAAGGGGGGGGCTCTGATAACCGCCTTACATCAGTTTCACTTTAAATACAGAGTCTGCAGCATTCCCCTTAGATCAGAGTCCTCAGGGTTCTACTTTACATCAGCATCCACAGTGTTCCCTTTTACATCAGGGTCCACAGAATTCCCCCTTGCACCTTTAAGGGGAACCTTGCAGACTGTGATGTAAGGGGGAACTCTGTGCTGACCTTCATGTAAAAGGAGAAATGTATTTTTTGCCTTTTCTTATACCTTAAACACATTGCTAATCTCACTAGCGACATGTTTGTAGCTTAAATATTAATATTTGCACTGAAAATTATAATTTTGGCAAATCTTTTGAACTGTAAGTAAAAAATTGGCCCTGTCACTAAATGTTAGGTAGCATGTCAGTAAATTTCACTTTGGGAGGTTGGCAACCCTGTCCTGGGAAATGTCCTCCTATTGATTGCCGTTATTGTTTTGTAGTAACCTGTGACCATAAACCCCCTCTCTTGTTTCAAGTTACTCATTAATAAATTCTAAAAAGACTGAGCCTGTGTTATCTGTGTGCATGGAGGAAGAGACCAAGAAGGAGTCTGGCTGTCCGCTCGTTCCAGCCCCTCCCCCTTCAGAGGGGCCGGCACCATGTCACATCACTCTGCATAGTGTTGGGGTGTAACTGCAGAATTGGGGGACATCAGTGCTGGATCGGGGATTCATGATTGGCTGAGCAGCATGTCGTTTATCCACAGCATACGGGAACAGATGCTGCAGAAGGCCAGCCACAGTAAGAGAAACACCGACCTGAGGAGGAGAAGGGGGGGGGGGAGTGGGGAGTTCTGAGGATTCTCTTATCGCTCTGTGTTGTGAGATGATTGGGAGTCAGGGCTGGCGCCAGCATAAGACATAGTGCTCTGCACATGAGGAAGAATAGTGTTCACTCCACGTGTCCTCCTCCTGTCACACTGTCTCCCCCCCCCCCCCATGTAACTCTGACCCCCTTCTGTTACACTCTCTCCCCCCATGTAACTCTGACCCCCTCCTGTCACACTGTCTCCCCCATGTAACTCTGACCCCATTCTCTCACACTGTCTCCCCCCATGTAACTCTGACCCCCTTCTGTCACACTGTCTCCCCCCATGTAACTCTGACCCCCTTCTGTCACACTGTCTCCCCCCCATGTAACTCTGACCCCCTCCTGTCACACTGAGATTAGTACAGGATCTCTAGGCCCAGTGTTTGTTGTTCGGGACCCATCAGTTAGAGTTTGCATCTGCACGCCGGAGGGACAGTGCATTGAGTAGCATTAGTGACTTTACTTTATTCCTCAAGTTTACAAGTACCTATTCCTGTGGATTACAATTTGTCTCCAAAAGTGCACCACCATTTGCTAGCGAAGATCCATCTCCACAATTTCAGCCTGAAGTACAGGCCGGGGACTGGAAACCGAGATGCTGATGCCTTGTCCCGAAGATCTCATGCTCCCATTTGCATTGCAGAAGACTGGACCCAGGTAACCCCAGAGGGGGTACGGGCTTTGTGTCAGGGAGTGAAGCTCCAGGCTAGTGGGGGATCCAGAGCAGAAGAAATTGGAGTCTCAGTTGTTGGAGTGCCCAAATAATACTGTGATGTAACTCAGATTGGTGAAGAGGACTTGCCTAAACTATCAAAGAAGGATATAAGACGGGACCAGCTGGAAGATCCATTGGGAAGATTGGCTTTGGAAGCCTTCGAAGACCAGGATCCGGACAGACTCTTGCATGACCCCTCAAAGGAGGCCCGCTTACTGCGCAAGGAATGGGACAGGTTGCAGGTGCATCAAGGGGTGGTCTACCGAAGGGGCCCCTCTGATTACCTGGAAGACAAGTGGCAACTATTCCTGCCGGAAAAACACCGAAAGACTGTTATGGTTGCCCTACATGACAACCATGGCCACCTAGGGGCAGAGAGAACCTTTCAGCTCATAAGGAGCAGTAATAAAAGTAATACTGCGCTAATGTAAACAAATGAAAATATCGTGCTAATTAGCAGCTAGGCTGCGACATAAAAAATATGTGAAACCATATCAAATCAAATAGTAAATTAAAAAATGTCACGCACAGACATGTGAAAAGAATAAAACACTGATGAGAGTCAATCTACAAATGTGAAAAAATATAAATATAGTGATATATATATATATAAACACCCAAAAGGTGTAAACAAAAAGTGGGGAATCAACCCCTCCTCAAATTACTGAGATAGTGTTCAAACCAACAAAAAATAAAAAATATATAAATATACCTAAACAGTATGTTAGACCAATCTGTGGTGTTTAAAGCACAAATTATTGGACAGCATACTAAACTGGTGAGTAATATTTAAATGAAACATATAAAGCTCAATGTTGTTAACAATTGTAGCTGTAATGGTGCTCTAAATATTGAGAAGGCAGAAGTGGAAAAAGTCTATTCCTTAAAAGTTCAGAAAAAGTCCAATGTGACAAACAGTTCCAATACGACAAAAAATAGCTTCAGATGAAAAAGCAAGAGGTTGTGAGGAAATGTTGAAAAAAGGTAGAGCCCAGGATAGATACACAGAAATCACAGGAGAACTGCATCCACCACGGTGTATAGGGAATCAAGATGGGTACCTTACCACAAAAGTTGGACCTCCGCTGTGGCAAGGTCAGAAGAGCCTGCAGATATCACCCTCTGCTAGGTATTGGTACTGGTCCTGGGGGTATCACGACTCCGAAGTCCTTACGCTCCCACTGCCTCTCGTTGCACTATTTCCTCCACTGGTGGCTGATGTAGTCCAATTGTTTAAAAAAGAACCCACAGACCTCCGGTGTAGATACCGAAAAAGAAGAGGGGGGGACTCGGATAGTATATTACCTCAAAACAGCTTTATTCCGATCATCAAGGTACAGAACAGGAATGCAAGGTTCCTAAAAAATAGTTTAAAATTGCCGGCATAAAAGTCCTAGCGTTCGCCCGTGCTTCCGGGGTCACGTGATAATAGTGACGTCAGCGCGCCAAGATACTCGTAGAGAAGTATTTTGTACATTACGGACTACCTCAACGCCTTCACTCGGATCAAGGGAGGGACTTCGAAAGTCGACTGATCCAGAAGTTATTGGATTCCTTAGGCATAAAGAAGACTCGCACAACCCCTTATCACCCACAAGGAGATGCCCAACCAGAAAGGTTTAACAGAACTTTGTTGAATATGCTGGGGACCCTGAGCAGCGAGGAAAAACAACATTGGGGCAAGCATATAGCTGCCATAGTGCACGCTTACAATAGCACAACTAGTGATGTCACCGGATACTCCCCTTACAGACTAATTTGGTAGGGAAGCGAGACTACCTGTAGACCTGGCCTTTGGCACTTCGATAGACCACACATCGGCTGCTTCCCACAAGGTATACGTCGACAGGCTGCGGAAAAGCTTAAGACTGGCTTATGAGAAGGGACAAGCCACTTCCGACCAGAGAGTAGCCCGGAACAAACTAAATTTTGACCTCAGGGTCCGGATCCATGACTTGCAACCAGGAGACAGAGTGCTGTTGCGGAATCTGGGTGTTCCAGGAAAACATGAGCTTGCTGACAGATGGAAATCACAGCCGTATGTAATTTGTAAAAAATTGCCTGGCTTGCCAGTGTACCAGCTGAAACCCGAAGGAAAAGTGGGACCCTTGAAAACCTGGCACAGGAACCACTTACTGCCTCTCTCCAAAGCAGTCCGGATACCTTCTACTCCGGATTCTCCTGAGCCACCTTCAACCTCCAATACCCCTAGGCCCAACACCAGGTCTCAAACTACTCTGTTAGGAGAGATGGATTTCACAGACCAGAGTGAAGATGAGGAAATGGAACTGGACTGGCTGTGGCGATCTCAGGCACCTGAACCCATGGTCATGGATCCTTCACCCTGTGAAGTTACCATCGATGGCACCCTAAATGCTGAAGCTGCTGAGTTCATTCCATCGGGTACTCTGACTGAGGAATGGGAAGATGCCTTAGAGTCAGTGCCAGCTGAAGACCCAAGAGACTCTTTGTACCTCTCTGCACCTGATTTGGATGCCCCTGAAGCAGTAGGATCCACTACACCTGTCCCAGTGGAAGGAAGAATGGAAGAACCCATTGTGCCTGATACCTTGGGCCCCAGGGAGCAAAGAGTAAAGAGAACTATTCGCCCTCCCCAAAAACTAGCCTACACCCAGATGGGAGAATGCTCTCAAGATACTGTAGTGACTGCGAGAAGGACAATAGAGAAACCTGGCCCCTCCACTGTGCATTTGGTGGAGGGCAACCCCAGCTCACTTTTTGGCACAGTTAGGCAGGTCACTTCCACCAATATGACCTGTAGACAAGACAATCTCCCTTACCAAGTTTGGTGGGAGGTTCCCTTGCCCAGCTCCTTTGCAGCCATAAATTGTATTGTTTGTAAATAATGCTAATATTATCTTTGGGGACCAAAGATTTTAAGTGGGGGAAGTGTGTAGCGGGGTGCTGCTTTAAGAACCCAGAGACTACCATACCCAGGGTGCATTGCCCCGCGCAAGGACTGCTGGGGTGGGCTATTTAACTGAAGCGCGGACCGTAGTTCGGTCTCTTTGGACATCTCCCGCCCAGCAAGTGGAACTCTGTGCTGAGTCTGTTGTTCCTGAGAGGGCCTGAAGTTTAGGCCTTGTGCTTTCAAAGAGCCTTCCATTTCCACTGAGGAGCCTGATGGACGTCTCATCCTGCTACCCATCTACTACTTCCAGGAGGACCGAAGACCCGGGTGTCGTGGAACCTGTGTACCGAGACACAGCTACGGAAGATACGGATGTGGACTGGTCCGGTTGGGTGAGAGAGCACCTGCTCAGAGATTAGTACAGGATCTCTAGGCCCAGTGTTTGTTGTTCGGGACCCACCATTTAGAGTTTGCATCTGCACGCCGGAGGGACAGTGCATTGAGTAGCATTAGTGACTTTACTTTATTCCTCAAGTTTACAAGTACCTATTCCTGTGGATTACAATTTGTCTCCAAAAGTGCACCACCATTTGCTAGCGAAGATCCATCTCCACAGAACTTACACATAGAACAGTCAGGCCTGACTTCTAAGTTTAGACATTGCTGGGCGCCATCTTGCCCACGAGGGAGGGGAGCTGCAAGCAGGGTCTGTTAGTTGTGTGTGTACAGAAATGTATATCTGTTTATTTGCTGAATACCTTTTATAGCAGGGCTCTGCATATGCTAATGTATACAGTTTATTTGCTTAACCATTTCGTTCAGTAAAAGTACCAGGATTAAGCAGACAAGTTGTTGGTGTGATTACTTTGCTGAGGGAACGGTTATGCCGCGTACACACGATCATTTTTCCCGTCGGGAAAAATTAAATTTTTTCCTTTGGACGAGAAAAACGATCGTCTGTGGGCTTTTTGTCATTTTTCCCGACGGGAAAAACGGCATTAATCACAACGAGAAAAATTAGAACATGCTCTAATTTTTCTCGTCGTGATTCCTGTCATTTTTTTCCGCGGCAGTTTTCCCATAGGGAAACACTGCCGCGGAGCCTACACACAGTCGTTTTTCTCGCCAAGAGAAAAAATTACGGGAAAAATGGCCGTGTGTGGGGGAACAAGCCGTTCCCTCGTTTTTCCTGTCGTGATTCACGGCGGTGTTTTCACCGCCGTGAATCACGATCGTGTGTACGCGGCATCAGTGTCAGTTATACAATATCACTGTGTGCCTTTATTGCCGGATTGAGTGACCTAAAGTTACAGGTCTCACAATCCTATCACCCCCTACTAGCTGTGCCAAGAGAGGGTAGAGCCAATTGCTGGGGGTTGACAGTGGCGTGTTACAGGCCCGAAACATCATACCAGTGGCTCTCTTAGCTGGGGGTATTGCTACAGGCATATAACACTCACTTTTTTTCCCTGAAAATAGAGGGTAAACTGTGCCTGCGTGTTATACGCAGGGGGCTGTGGAAAGTTTTTTTCCTGAAACTTCCCTCTTAAAGTTAGGGTAAGTTTTTTATACGCCTGTGCGTGTTATACGCCGATAAATACGGTATATGCATGTGTGTGTGTGTATATATGTAGCGGGGTTCCTTCAAAGACTCTTGAACTACTGTTCCCAGAACCCCACTGGTTCCCAGGATGTTTTGCTTCTGCCCCAGAGACTCATGGGTGGGGATATATAAGGAAGGGGCGAGGCCTGGCTCGGCCTCTTTGGACACGGGACGGCAGAGACTGATACACCTGTGCGGACCTGTGCTGGGTAAGGCCTGAAGCCTGGGGCCTTTCCGGAGCTGACCAAAGAGCCTTCCACCCCACTGCGAGCCTGGGTGGCATCCGACATCTCTACTTACAGCCTAGATTGGATCGGGGACCCGATCGCAGCGACCGCCTGCGGGCGAGTGAAGACACAGCTGGTGGAAGTCCCGGACGGAGATCGCGTCCGGCGGGTGAGCGAGCGTAAGCTCATTCCATAACCTGTTTGATAGTACTGTGCCTATAGACTGCGGAGGCCTACTACCTCATGTTAAAGACTCTCACTGGAGATCCACAGCAGGACTGATCCAGAGGATCTCCAGTGAAGTGTTGCCAGTTATCAACATTCCCTTTTCCTGGATTACAATTGTTGTTTATTCTTAAGTGCACCACCTCTACAGATTGCCGGTGAAGAATCCATCATTCATACAGGACTGAGTTCTAGAATTAGGAATCAGGCCTGATTCATTAGGGACCTAGTTTAGTTATTGCGCCACAGGGCGCCTAGTTAACAGTCGCCCCACATGGCGTCTCCTTATACACCCCCCCCCACTTTCTATGGTGTAGTGTGACTGATATTGTGATATTGCAGGGCTCTGCGTATAATCTAAAGGTCAAGTTGTTATCACTGTTCATTCCCTTTGCATAGCTGAAAGTAAAATCTGCTATTCCTTTACAACTACTCTGTGTCTGAGTCTCTCATAAAGTATAAGTATTAAATGTGTATACCCCTAGACTAACTGTGCCAGAAAGGGTCGAGTAGATTGCCGGGGGTTGGTGGAGCTGTATTCAGGGCCCAAACCGAATCTGCGGCCCTCTTAGTTGAGGGTATCGCTACACGTGGGGGTTCTCGTCCGGGATCCTGATAGAGCAGAAAACCCGCCAAGAGGTACCGGCGTGGACCCGAAAGACATCAGAAAGTGGTGTGGAGTAGCTAAGACAGATCCAAGCCAGTCAGTGGTCATTAACATGCCGGGTCAGGAATGGTCGACCGAAACGGTGGAAGGATTAATGAAGGCAGTGACCCCGGATTGTACACCGTGGGTGATGGGAACAAAGTTAGACCCAGACACCTCACACCAGTATGCGCTAGTGGAGTATTCAGATGGGAAGCCAGAGGTTTGCAAGCGCAAATATACGCAGACGTCGGATAACAGATCTTATAGTCTGGCGCACGCTATTAAGAAGGAGCCACCCCCAACGGGACCACCGCAGACTGCGGCCCGTACCCCACCAGAGAGGAGAGACGGAGCGACACCTCCGGTGACGCCTGCACCTGCCACGGCCATATCACCCGAACTGATAAAGGTGTTAGGGGACCTACTAACAAACTGTCAGAAGACAAGCACGGTGCACGTAGAGACCAGCTATTGGAGACTAAAGACATTCTCGGGGAAGCTTCCCGTCCCTGCGGGGGAGGAAGATTTTGACACTTGGGTGGAACAGGCATTACAGGCAGTAGAGGCATGGGAGGTGCCTGAGGCACAGAAGAGACAGCGAGTCTTGGAAAGTCTGAAAGGTGCCGCGGCAGAAGCGGTGAAGAGCTTCCGGTTTGGAAATGAAAACTGTACAGCTCAAGATTGTCTGGCCATGCTGCAGGAAGAGTTTGGTCAGCTGGAGAAGGTGTCAGAGATGATCTATCAATTTGAACACACTCTCCAGCAGCCGAATGAGAAACTGTCAGAATATGTTAGAAGGCTGAACAGGCAGTTATGCAAGATTGTTCTGAAGAAGGGAATGCTGCCCAAAGATGCAGATGAAGCACAAATGAAGCAGATCATAAGGGGAGCGCGGCGCTCAGACCCGGTCTGGCTGCACCTGAAAACCTCAGGAGGAGGAATGTCACTAACCTACTCTGATCTAATAAAAATTATTAGAGACGAAGAGGCGCTGCAGAAAGATCAGCAAGTGGCCAAGGCGAATGTCACCCCTGTACCAGTGTTGGTCAATTCGGTCAAAAGCCCGGAAAGAGATGCAGAGGTCGACACTTTGAAATCGCAAATGGCCCAAGTGTTGGAGATGCTGACCTCTTTGATGGAGAAAGATCAAAGAAGACCAGAGAAACCAAGTCCAAGAAAGGAGATGTTTCCGAACACCTCAGCACCGACCTCCTTACAGGACCGAGAAGAGATGATTTGCTATAACTGCGGAGGGAGTGGCCACGTTGCTAACATATGCTCCAGTCCAAAGAAGAAGAGAACAGATAATTATAAGCCGGCGGGAAACTCCAAAGGGCCCCGGTGAAGGAGTCAACCGGATGCCCATCATCTTCAGTGCGCTCCAAACTGAATAAAAAGGCCAAGAATGGAGGAGACAAAACTCCTAGGAGGAGATATAGTACCCCCCCACCAAGATATACCCCAGAGGGAGGGGGCAAGACCCCTCAGTGGAAATACAGCACCCCGAAGAAGGAACATACACCTAAGAGGAACAATAACATCCCTCAGCGGGTTTGTACCCCCATTGAGAGGGAGAAAGTCAATGCATGCCAGGCTCAGGAAAGAATAAAGTCCAAAAGGAGCTGGGCGAGGAAAAGTCCAAAGAAGAAGGTGGCCCCAGTCCGGCCATACCCAGAGGAACTGGTGGGCCCATCTCCTACTGTGCCCATTCAAGTGGAAGGAGTCTATACTAAAGCTCTTCTGGACACCGGAGCACAGGTGACTTTACTATACCGGGACTTCTATGATAGGCACTTGAGTCATCTGCCTATCCAGAAGATAGAAGAGCTGGAGATATGGGGACTTGGAACCCAGAGTTTCCCTTACGATGGTTACCTGCCCATAAAGATGACTTTCGACCCATCCGTAGCTGGGAAGGCTGAAGTGTTTGACACCCTGGCAGTTGTGTGTCCTCGGCCGCCTGGAGCCAGCCAGACTTCCCTGATTATAGGGACAAACACGGATCTAGTCCGGAGACTCCTGACCCCTCTAGTGAAAGAGAGAAACCATTCAGCCACCAAAATCCATCCCATGCTAAAGACAGCCTACCAACGACTGGTCTTAGAGCAGAAGACCCCGGGAGAGGGGATAGGGAAGGTGTGGAGACTTGGCAGAGAAGGAGAAGTGCTGCAGCCCGGAGAAGTAACCTGTCTTAGGGCCACTGTGAAGCTTACGTGGGAACAACCCGGCCCCTTTGTCATGCTGGAATCCGACCCAAGGGAAGAGTCCTCAGGCCTGGAAGTGATACCAGAAGTGATCCCGCTCAAGGCCCTGAAGAAGGCCCATGGCAGAGTTCCGGTGAGTGTTAGGAACACTACGGGAGGGCCCATGGAGATCCCTGCCAGAATGTTGCTGGGACAGGTGAGCCCTGCTGCCCCGGTCACTCTGTCCGAAGTCAAGGGGACGGGCGACGGAGGAAATGTTTGGGAGAAGCTGTCCGTGGAAAACCCGAACCTACCCAGGGCTTGGAAAGAAAGAGCCAAGGCCCAGCTGACCAGATGGGAGAAGATCTTTTCCGAAGATGAATTCGATGTGGGGTGTGCAAGAAGTGCCACCCATCGAATCCGCCTCCAAGAAGATAAGCCCTTCCGAGAGAGGGTCAGGCGGGTTCCCCTGGCAGATCTGGAGGATCTGAGGGAACAACTTGCAGAACTGAAGAAGACTGGTGTGATCCGGGAGTCTAGAAGCCCCTATGCCTCCCCAATAGTGGTGGTCAGAAAGAAGAATGGATCGTTGAGGCTTTGTATCGATTACAGGACCCTCAACAGGAGAATAATCCCTGACCAATACACCACGCCAAGGATAGAAGATGCCTTACAGAGTTTGTCCGGAGCCAAATGGTTCAGTGTGATGGACCTCAAGAGTGGGTACTATCAAATCCCTATGCACCCAGAAGACAGAGAGAAGACGGCCTTCATAACCCCGGTGGGATTCTTCGAATTCAATAGGATGCCTCAGGGTCTGTCTGGAGCTCCTGCTACCTTTCAACGCCTTATGGAGAAGACTGTTGGAGACATGAATCTTATAGAAGTCCTTGTGTACTTGGATGATGTCATTGTCTTCGGGAGAACCCTGGAAGAACATGAAGCCAGGCTGGAGAAAGTACTGAGAAGACTCAGTGAAGAGGGACTTAAGCTTTCTCCTGAGAAGTGTCGGTTCTACCAGTCTTCTGTGAACTATCTGGGGCACATCGTGTCTGAAGAAGGGGTGGCCACAGATCCTGAGAAGTTGGAAGCAGCCACTTCCTGGCCACGACCCACCACGGTAACAGAGCTCAGGTCCTTCCTGGGGTTCTGCTCCTATTATAGGAGGTTTGTGGAGGGGTTTGCTCGGATTTCCCGCCCGTTGAATGAATTGCTAAAGGCAGAAGGGGAAGAGGATGACTCAGGGCCCAGGAGGCCTGGTGAGTCAGTTCAAGATCAGTGGAACTCAAGGTGTGAAGAGGCCTTCCAGGCCCTGAAGAGGAGCTTAACCACTGCCCCAGTCCTGGCCTACGCCGACCCTACCAGACCTTATGAATTACATGTGGATGCCAGCCATGAGGGCCTAGGCGGAGTGCTCTACCAAGAACATGAAGGACAACTGCGAGCAGTGGCCTATGTGAGCAGGAGCCTGACCCCCTCAGAAAAGAACTACACCACTCATAAGCTGGAATTCCTGGCTCTCAAATGGGCAGTAGTAGACAAGCTAAAAGACTACCTCTATGGGGCAGAGTTTACTGTGAAGACCGATAACAACCCCGTGACCTACCTCTTCACCACCGCAAAACTAGATGCAACCGGACACAGGTGGTTGGCTGCATTGTCTGGATTCAACTTCAGTCTGAAGTACAGACCAGGGGCTGGAAATAGGGATGCAGATGCCCTGTCCTGGAGATCTCATGCCATGACCAATGACTGGGAAGACTGGACCCAAGTAGCACCCGAGGGAGTACGGGCCCTTTGTCAAGGAGCTGAGTTTCAAGCCAGAGGAGGCTCCAGGGCAGAGGAGATAGGAGTTACAATGGTAGGAGTCCCTAAACACTATTGTGGAGTAACGCAGCTTGAAGAAGATAACCTGCCAAGGCTATCCAAGAGGGAGTTGAGGTGTGACCAACTGGAAGACCCCATGGGGAGATTGGTCCTCGAAGCACTGGAGAATCAGGATCCCAACAAACTCCTACATCACCCCTCAAAGGAGGCCCGCCTGTTGAGGAAGGAATGGGACAGGCTGCAGGTGCATCAGGGAGTGGTCTACCGAAGGGGCCCCTCTGATGACTCAGAAGATAAGTGGCAGTTGTTCCTCCCAGAGAAGCACCGAGAGACTGTACTAATTGCCCTACATGACCACCATGGTCACCTGGGGGGCAGAGAGGACCTTCCAGCTTGTCAGAAGTCGGTTCTATTGGCCCTGCATGAGGGCAGAAGTAGAGGAGTATTGCCATTCCTGTGCACGATGCATTCAGAGGAAGACTCTACCCCATCAAGCTGCCCCAATGGGCCACTTACAGAGTCAAGGCCCAATGGATCTGGTATGCATTGATTTTCTCTGCCTCGAACCAGACCTGAGTGGATTGGGGAATGTTCTGGTAATAACCGACCATTTCACCCGCTATGCCCAAGCTTTCCCAACTAAAGATCAGTGTCATGGATATGCAGTGGTGTTTGTCTGTCAGCTTACCTTCCTTCCCATGTGTTCATCTTAGAGGCCTGAGCCCTTTCACCTGGCTTCCTTTATAATCTCCTCCCAGCCAGACTCCACCCCAGGCCCTATCACAGAACACTATATTAACCTGTGCACTGCAAGCCTGCTTTGCTGATCAACGTGTTTGTTAGGCATTGTGTGTTTGGGTTCCTGCCTGCCGTGTGCTACGCCTGTCTCTCTGTTACGTTATTGGCTTGTCCCCGACTATCCCTGTCTGCTCGTGACCCTTGACCTTCGGCTCGTTCTTTCGTTATCCTTGTCTGCTTGTGGCCCCTGACCTTCAGCTTGTATTCGGTTCTCTCTTATCTTGTGCTGCTGCTTCCCCTCTTTTCCCCTTATCCTACGGGGCGTGAGCTAGGAAACTCCAGGGGCCGCGACCTGGTCCCAGCCTGCAGCTAACATCCTCACCACTAGAGGCCCTGGAGAAGACCAGCTGGGTCTTAGACTCCGCGCCCTGGGGAATCTTGGCTCTAGCTTCCGTTTGGATCCCGGTTGTGCTCCTCTGGTCCTGCTTTCCACAACCACCCAGTTTCCTATCCGCAGAAGCCAGCCATAGGGTTCACTACCTCGCGGTGCACTCCTGTCCCCCTACGGTGTGCATCTGTCACCTGGCCACAGGTGACCCTGACAGTTTGATCAGCCATGAACCCGGCTGACATCCCGCTACCCGCGGATGATCCATTGCAGGGCATAGTTTGCAGACTTGAAACCCAGGAATCGAATCAGACTCAGGTGATGCGATTCCTCCAGGATCTGGCTTCTCGCTCCGAGCAGCTTCAGGCCTCCTTGGGAACCCTGAATCCGCAACCTCAAATACAATCAGCGGCTGCACCTATTGCACCAGTCGCAGCCACACACTCACTACAACTGCCAGCTCCGTCCCGTTTCTCTGGGGACTCCAAGGCTTGCAGGGGGTTCCTTAGCCAATGCACGATTCATTTTGAGCTCCAGCCCCAAAACTTCCTGTCTGATCGGGCTAAGGTAGCCTATATCATTTCCCTCCTCTCTGGTGAAGCTTTAGCCTGGGCAGCCCCTCTGTGGGAACTGAATGATCCAGTGGTTTCTAGCCGGTCTGGCTTCTTGAAACTTTTTCGGAATATCTTCGAAGAACCGGCTCGTGTCTCTTCAGCGGCCAGCGCCCTTTTACGTCTCCGCCAAGAGTCTGCTTCTGTGGGACAGTATGCCCTTCATTTCCGCATACTGTCGGCTGAGTTGAGCTGGAACAATGAGGCCTTAGTCGCAACCTTTTTGCATGGCCTGTCTGATAGAGTGAAGGATGAATTAGCAGGAAGAACCATCCCCACTGATCTGGCCGGCGTTATCTCCTTGTGTAACCAGATCGATATTCGCTTTCAGGAGAGGACCTTAGAAAAGCAACGCCAGCACTCCTTGGTTCTTAGTCAGCCTGAGCTCCCCTCTCTTCGATCCGTAGAGCATCTCCTACCAGCTGAGGAACCCATGCAGCTGGGTCGGACCAGGCTATCCCCCGAGGAACGTGCTAGGCGCAGAACTCTTGGTCTGTGTCTTTACTGTGGGGGCAAAGGTCATTTTCGTGACACTTGCTCTCTTTGTCCAGAAAAACGTTTGGGTCCACTTCATCTGGAAAGTGGAGTATTGGACCCAGAAATATCACCTTCCCCTTCTCGTCTTCTGCTTTCTGTGTTCCTTCATGTTGGTGCTTCTTCTCATTCGGTCTCAGCATATCTGGATTCCGGAGCCGCTGGTAATTTCATGGACTGGGAAATCGCATCGTCCATGAGACTTACTCTTTTGCCCCTCACCACGCCATTGGTGGTCTTGGCGATTGATGGTACTGTTCTCCCAGGGGGATCTATCCGCTTCCAGACCCTCCCTGTTAAGATGTCGGTAGGGACACTCCACCAGGAGTGGATATCCTTCCTTATCTTACCCAAGGCCTCAACGCCTATAATTTTGGGTCTCCCATGGTTACAGCTCCATTCTCCTCATGTGGACTGGACTACTGGACAGATCCTGGCTTGGGGTCCCTCCTGTTCCTCGTCCTGCCTACCCAAGGTTGCCCCCTGTAAATCTGAGCCGGTCATTCATTCCAGGTTGCATAACCATTTACATTTCTCTGTCCCTAACCACCCTTGGACGCACAGCCAGGCTAGCTTGTCTACAAGTCCTGCAGTCGCTACGTCTTGCGATGCGATTCAGGTAGTCGCTACACCTGACTCAGCTATTCACTCTGCCTCTGTACTAGTTATGCCAGTCCAGCCCATGCCCAGTGAGCCTCCTACTTTTTCTTGTTTGGGACATTCTGCTTGTCCTTCAGCTATTCAGCTTGACTCCGGCGACATGTCACCTTCTAACCAACCTGACTTCAGGGTTCCACTGACATCTGCCCAGTCTGATGGTCCTGTGCAAGATGACCAGTTCCCCTTAAGGGTCTAGGGGACCCTCCTCAGATTCCTGTTGATCCTCTCATGCCCTTGCTTATTCCTAGAGAGCCTTTGGTCCTCAATAGATCTTCTTGTCATCTCCCTACCTCGTTTTCGGTCTCTGAGGATAATCTTAAGTACGAGGTTAGACAAGTTCTGGATTCTCGGCTCTGCAGAGGCATTCTTCAGTACCTTGTGCATTGGAGAGGTTTTGGTCCTGAGGAGGCGTCTTGGATCGCTGCATCTGATGTCGCTGCACCTCATCTGTTGAGAAGGTTTCATCAGAGATTTCCCTTTAAGCCTGGGTCCAGGCGGGGGAGGGCCCATAAGAGGGAGGGTACTGTCATGGATATGCAGTAGTGTTTGTCTGTCAGCTTACCTTCCTTCCCATGTGTTCATCTTAGAGGCCTGAGCCCTTTCACCTGGCTTCCTTTATAATCTCCTCCCAGCCAGACTCCACCCCAGGCCCTATCACAGAACACTATATTAACCTGTGCACTGCAAGCCTGCTTTGCTGATCAACGTGTTTGTTAGGCATTGTGTGTTTGGGTTCCTGCCTGCCGTGTGCTACGCCTGTCTCTCTGTTACGTTATTGGCTTGTCCCCGACTATCCCTGTCTGCTCGTGACCCTTGACCTTCGGCTCGTTCTTTCGTTATCCTTGTCTGCTTGTGGCCCCTGACCTTCAGCTTGTATTCGGTTCTCTCTTATCTTGTGCTGCTGCTTCCCCTCTTTTCCCCTTATCCTACGGGGCGCGAGCTAGGAAACTCCAGGGGCCGCGACCTGGTCCCAGCCTGCAGCTAACATCCTCACCACTAGAGGCCCTGGAGAAGACCAGCTGGGTCTTAGACTCCGCGCCCTGGGGAATCTTGGCTCTAGCTTCCGTTTGGATCCCGGTTGTGCTCCTCTGGTCCTGCTTTCCACAACCACCCAGTTTCCTATCCGCAGAAGCCAGCCATAGGGTTCACTACCTCGCGGTGCACTCCTGTCCCCCTACGGTGTGCATCTGTCACCTGGCCACAGGTGACCCTGACAATCAGAAGGCATCCACCGTGACCAAGATACTTATGGAGAAGTATTTTGTCCATTACGGACTACCACAGAGACTCCACTCAGATCAAGTAAGGGACTTTGAGAGTCGGTTGATCCGGAAACTTCTGGACTCATTGGGAATAAAGAAGACCAGAACAACACCTTACCACCCACAAGGAGATGCTCAGCCGGAGAGATTTAACCGGACCCTGCTCAACATGTTGGGAACTTTAGAAACAGAGAAGAAGCAACACTGGAGCCAACACATATCGGCCCTAGTACATGCCTATAACTGTGCCACAAGTGATGCTACTGGCTACTCCCCTTATCGACTCATGTTTGGTAGAGAAGCAAAGCTGCCCGTGGATCTGGCTTTTGGCACTTCTTTAGATCATACCTCAGCTACATCTCACAAGGGATACGTGGACAGACTTAGACGCAGCTTGCAGGTGGCCTATAAACAGGCCCAGGCGGCCTCGGACCAAAGGGGAGCCCGCAACAAGAGAAATTTCGATCTGAAGGTTCGAGTGCAGGATCTGCAGCCCGGGGACCGAGTACTGCTACGCAATCTGGGAATCCCTGGAAAACACAAGCTTGCAGACAGATGGAGATCGGAACCCTATGTCGTCTGTAGGAAGTTGCCCGGGTTGCCTGTTTACAAACTAAAGCCCGAAGGGAAGGTGGGACCCCTGAAGACGTGGCATCGAAACCACTTGCTCCCACTTGCTGAAGCAGTCAGGATACCCCCTGCAAGGGATTCCCTGGAATCAGTCTCTATCCTAGATATTCCCAGGCCGAGCACTCGGTCTCAGACCTCTCGAGCTGAAGATGGGGAGGCCTCTCAGCTGAGTACAGATGAAGGAGGAGAACTGGACTGGTTGTGGCCTTCCTCGACTCTGGGAACATCCGCCATAGATCTCCCAAATACACGGGATACCCCAGATGCAACGCTGAATCCGGAGGCCACTGAATTCATACCCTGCAGTCCTTCAGCTGATTACTGGGAAGATGTTCCTGATACTTGCTCAGAGGAGGATCCTAGAGATTCCAATTATCAGTCAACTTCTGAATCGGAGGTTCCAGAACTAGAAATGTTACCTGAACTTACTCCTGAAGAAGAGCCTGTGGCGCTGGAGCCAGAAGTCCCAAGGGAGCAGAGGGCTCACAGAGTTATCAGGCCTCCCAAGAAACTAACTTACCCCCAAATGGGGATGAGCTCAGAGGACTCTGTTGTAACGGCTAGGAGAAGTGTTGAGCATCCTGATCCCTCCACTGTCCATTTGGTGGAGGGCAACCCCAGCTCACTCTCTGGCACAGTTAGGCAGGCCACTCATGGTAGTGTGACCTGTGGGCAAGAGAGATCCATCCCAAAATTTTGGTGGGAATTCCCTATGCCAACATCATACTCGACACTGTCCAAAATTGTACACAGTATTTGTTGAAGTTTATCTTTGGGGACCAAAGAGTTTAAGTGGGGGTAGTGTGTAGCGGGGTTCCTTTAAAGACTCTCGAACTACTGTTCCCAGAACCCCACTGGTTCCCAGGATGTTTTGCTTCTGCCCCAGAGACTCATGGGTGGGGATATATAAGGAAGGGGCGAGGCCTGGCTCGGCCTCTTTGGACACGGGACGGCAGAGACTGATACACCTGTGCGGACCTGCGCTGGGTAAGGCCTGAAGCCTGGGGCCTTTCCGGAGCTGACCAAAGAGCCTTCCACCCCACTGCGAGCCTGGGTGGCATCCGACATCTCTACTTACAGCCTAGATTGGATCGGGGACCCGATCGCAGCGACCGCCTGCGGGCGAGTGAAGACACAGCCGGTGGAAGTCCCGGACGGAGATCGCGTCCGGCGGGTGAGCGAGCGTAAGCTCATTCCATAACCTGTTTGATAGTACTGTGCCTATAGACTGCCGAGGCCTACTACCTCATGTTAAAGACTCTCACTGGAGATCCACAGCAGGACTGATCCAGAGGATCTCCAGTGAAGTGTTGCCAGTTATCAACATTCCCTTTTCCTGGATTACAATTGTTGTTTATTCTTAAGTGCACCACCTCTACAGATTGCCGGTGAAGAATCCATCATTCATACAGGACTGAGTTCTAGAATTAGGAATCAGGCCTGATTCATTAGGGACCTAGTTTAGTTATTGCGCCACAGGGCGCCTAGTTAACAGTCGCCCCACGTGGTGTCTCCTTATACACCCCCCCCCCACTTTCTATGGTGTAGTGTGACTGATATTGTGATATTGCAGGGCTCTGCGTATAATCTAAAGGTCAAGTTGCTATCACTGTTCATTCCCTTTGCATAGCTGAAAGTAAAATCTGTTATTCCTTTACAACTACTCTGTGTCTGAGTCTCTCATAAAGTATAAGTATTAAATGTGTATACCCCTAGACTAACTGTGCCAGAAAGGGTCGAATAGATTGCCGGGGGTTGGTGGAGCTGTATTCAGGGCCCAAACCGAATCTGCGGCCCTCTTAGTTGAGGGTATCGCTACATATATATATATATATATATATATATATATATATATATACATATAATATATATACACGCACATGTGTGTTTGAGCTTTGGCTTGGGGTGCACACTCTAAAGCCTCGTACACACGATCGGATTTCCTATGGATTTTAAACCAATGGATTTTTCCATCGAAAATCCGATGAAGCTGACTTCCATCAGTCTTGCCTACACACCATCAGTCAAAAAACCGACCGCACCAAACGCCGTGACGTAAAACACTCCGACGAGCCAAGAAAAATGAAGTTCTATGCTTCTGAGCATGCATCGACTTGATTCTGAGCATGCGTGGGTTTTTTATCCGATGGAGTTCCCCACAGATGATAGTAATTTGCTATCGTTTTTTTTTCCATCGGATAAATTTAAAACATGTTCTATTTTTTAACACCAATGGAAAAAAGACCGATGGGGCCCATACACAATCGGTTTGTCTGATGAAAAAAGTCCATCGGACTGTTTTCATCGGTAAAACCGATCGTGTGTACAGGGCTTAAGGGTTCATTTATATTTGTAGTTTGGGGGGTGGTAAAACCCCATAGTTAAGATGTGTTTTTTACCACCCCTGCCCCAACTGTACCCCCTTTAGCTGCAGTGCTAGGGGTGTACACATGTCGCAGTCACAATAGATATACTCCCAGTCATGGTTGGTGGGTGTAGCACCTGCCAAGCATGACCCATGCAAGTAAATGAGGCCACTCTGCAATTGCCGTGCAATCTTGTGTAGTACAGCAAACAAGGGGTTAAAGCAGGCAGGATTGTGTTGCTTTGTAACCACCTGCTTTGACACCTTGGACCCAGCAGGAGCATGCTGTTGTGAGTCGCTTGCAGAGTGACCCCATTTACATGAATTGGTCGCGTTTGGCAGGAGGTAGCACCCACCAAAAGCAACAGGGGCTTCAATTACTGCCTCAGCAGCTAAAGGGGGTATTAATTGGGGGTGGTAAATGTGTGACTCAATTGCAGGGTTTTAGCCTGCCTCCAACTGATATGTTGCCTCCTCACCACCTGATTTAAACCCATGATTACCGTGCAATGCATGCAATTGTGACACAGTAGTATGGAAATTAGACGTTTAAATCAGGTGTGAGGAGGCGACACTGTGCCCGGTGATCTCTGACTCCTCCCATGTTGTTCAGGTAGAGCTCCACCTCTTTAAGGTTGCCTACCAGTGGCACCCCCTCTGTCACGCCACCCCCCTCTGTGTAGAATGGATAGATTCACGCATAGCATGAATCTATCTATGGGCACTGTAGCCACCCTCTATTCAGGCTTCTGGCCCCTTTTCGGACGCCGGGCGCCTGAATTCCAGCGACGGGGGTGGTTTTTTGAGGCACCTGATTAGAGCCATAGGCGTGTTATCAAAGCAAATTAATATTTTCCTTTCTAATGCCCCGTACACACGATCGTTTTTCATGCCGTTAAAAATGCCATTTTAAAAAATGGCCATTAAAAATGATCGTGTGTAGGCTCCAGAGCATTTTTAACGACGTGAAAAACGGCCATTAAAAATTCCGGACATGCTCTTTTTTCACGTCGTTTTTCATGTCGTTTTTTTTAACGACGTGAAAAACGATAGTGTGTATGCTTTCACGACGTGAAAAAAAACGCGCATGCTCAGAAGCAACTATGAGACGGGAGCGCTCGTTTTGGTAAAGCTAATGTTGGAAATGGAGATGGCACATTCGTCATGGTGGAATTAATAGCATCGTTTTAATGCTGCGCATTCCGTTCTTCTTTTGATAATGCTTTAAAATTACCCTCTTTTGATAATGACATTGAGAGTTTTATGCCAAACTTGTTTCTAAAGTAATTCCAAATTGCTCTAATGATTATAAAATATTATTTATAAGCCGCACCTCCCTCCTAAATAATACTAATAATAATAAAATAATGTAATTCTCCTTTTTTCTTTAAATTTTATATTATTTTTGGTTAATTTTTTTTGGCCTTTTTTTAAGTATTTTGGCTTAAATTATTCTTGTGTAAAGTTACCACAACAACCTTCCAAATGTGTCTCATTTGGCCTCAGGGAGGTTTGTGTCCCCTGATAATAACAATAATATAATTTGAGATGTCCCTGCCTGCTTCCTAGCAAGCTCTCTTTTGAAATACAAATCACATAGTCAAGTATTTAAAGGGCACTCAAATTTTTTTTATTTCAGAACATTAACAAATTAAAGTGGAAGGCAGCACTGGAGAGCCTGCTTGCATTTGTGCATCCCTTTCACCCCACAACAACCATACAAGATGTCCAAACCAAAATAGAGATTAGATCCCCCCAAAAAATGAGCCCAATCTTGTCTTGAGCTCCCAGAGGTCAGGAGCCACAGCAGATAAGTCCTATATGTCCCCAGTCTGTGGTACTACAGCAGGCATTATTTTCTCCTCTTCCTTGTAGCCTTCTCTCCAGCCTTCTCTGCAGCCTTGGTTGGTTTCTTCCTTGGAGGCTGGGGATCAGGAGGAGAGGTTGTGGCAGGAGGAGTAGTAGGAGGAGGAGGAGGAGGTGGAGGAGTAGGGACAACCTCCGTTATGTCCGTGTACCTAGTGAGTTCACCCAGCACGCCCTTATTGATGACTTTCAATAGCAGGGTCTCACTGAATTTTTTTTGCTGCAACTTCATTTGCCCTAGTTTGTGGGAGAGGACTGCGGCAAATCCCTCATCAACAGAGGGTGCCTCTCTGAGGGCCGCTGTTGCCTCTCTGAGGAAGGCCCTGGTTTCCTCCTCCACCTGCCTACCTCTCCTTGGCCCTCGTGGTTTAACTACCAGGGGAGGCATCTGGGCTCTTGTGCTGGGCCAAGCCTCCTCCTGGGTGCCACTGGGCCCAGCCTCCTCCTGGGTGCCACTGGGCCCTGCCTCCTCCTGATCCCCAACATCACCCTCTTCCTGGCTCTGCTCTGGCTGTAAAAAAAGAAAGGGACATTATTTATTTTGCCACATCATCATTCACAGACATTGTTCACCTCTAGACATTGTTGAAATCAATGCCAAAAGTTATGTCCTTTTCATTGATTACGCATCCTGGTTTTGTTGTCTTGGACACATAAAATTAGGCCACTACTGTATCTTGCTCTTCACAAACTTTATTGGTAGAAGTGTACATAACTTTAACAATACTAACATCTATTTAAAATCTACAATTTTGTACGATTATATAGAAATATAGATAGCAAAACTTTACCTGGCTCCATATCTCCAAATCTGCCTCCTCAAGGCCCTGATCTTGATCCTCAGAGGAAGCCAGAGCAGGGTTGACAGGAAGGCTGGAGGACTGGCTGCAGGGAAGGCTGGAGGGTTGGGTACAAGGAAGGCTGGATTGACCTCTGGGGGGAAGGGTGGAGAGAGATTCCCGCACTTCCAGCTGGTCATCCAGAAAAGCAAGCTTACTGTAGTACCACAGACTGGGTTTATAAACCTTATCTGCTGGTGCACCTGACCTCTGGGACCTCAGGACCATAGTCCTCTGGGTCCTGTATGTCCCTCTGATGGTCCCAATTTTGTTTTTGACATCTTGGAGAGTTGTTGTGGGTATCTTTGTTTGCACAAATGCAAGCAGGCTCTCCAGTGCTGCTTTCCTGGCGTCTTTATTTTTATTACCGCCACTTTTTGTTTGCCATAATATAGGGAGCTCTTGCCATTTATCGATGAACTCCCCCATGAAGTCTGGGTTTTTAAAAGTATTCATGATATCTGTAAAAGCGAGAAACCCAAAAAAATATATATTTCAGGCAACATTCCTCAACTGTGCATTGTCTACATATTTTGAGCACACAAATCTCCTCGTCTGATGAACCTCAAAAAGTAAAATTGTTAGGTACCTTGGTCACGACGTTCGTTGCTAACTCTCTCTCCCGAAAAATGAACGTATTTCCCAGACATGGATCTTCACTTTATATACACAGCGCATGCGTGAAACTCCGCACGCTTTCCCCGCCCCTGACGTTCGATATTGTACTTTCCCCGCCCCTTCTCGCTCGTAGTGCTGAACAAAACATGGCGGAGACACAGGTGGCTGAGATTACCTCTACAGAGGATGAAATTACAGAGGAGCCCAAATCAAGACCCAGGAGATATAAGGCATCCAACATGTCATTCGAGGAAATGGTGGAGATGGTCGCCATTTTAAAGAAGGAGGATTATGATGCCAAGCATGGTCCGTATAAAAGGCCTAATCTGGTCAAGTCCAGAATTATGGGCAAAGTGGTCAAAAGTCTCCACCAAAAATTCGGGGTGTGCAGAACGAAGGAACAGCTCAGAAAACGATGGTCAGATCTGAAGTTGCGGGAGGCCGACCAATATAAAAGAATCAAGAAAGTTATATTAAAAAGTAAGTTGTTTTTTTTGACTTTCAATGGTACATATTATTTTCTGGTATTCTGTCGTGTATTTTGAACTTTCATATAGTACACTGAAAGATACCATCTTTTTTAGATTCGTCCGCATAGTAAACGGACGTATTAAACCTCTTTCTCCGTACAGTTCCTCAAACGATGTTTTAGGATCATCCAGTGTGAACACCCATGTTTTTTGGTTTATTTGGGGAGTACATTTGGGCCACACTTATTTTTGGTGTGCTAATCCAAAGGACATTTGTTCATTTGAAAAAACGATATGCATGGTAATTTTAAAGGGAGTGAATGCTCAGCAGCTGATGAAACATCTGAACGCAGTAGTACAAGTGTGGGCCTAAAGCCAAAAAGCTTGAGGGAGTCACACACAGGTGATCCAGTGTAGATACTTTGGGGTGTTACAATGTTTCAAATTTGTTTACAAAATGTATATGCTCTGTTTTGGCCTATGTATCCAATCATTTGTCCCGGTTGGCACAGGGGGTAAAAATTAAAATGGAGCATGCTTCAAAAGAATGATTACAAAGTTTTTTTTCATGTTTCTTATTTTAGCAAAATTGAGTCGCTACTAATGAAACTATTCCTTTTATTTCAATCTCCCTAGGGATTCGAAAAGCTACCTCAGATGAGACGAGAATTGCAATACCTACAACAATACCCCCAGAACCCCAGGATGGAGAGGAATGTGATGTTGTGGAAGTGGAAAGTGGCACCACCACAGGTCAGAGTGAAACCAGACACATGCATGTTAAATAGATGTAGGCCTACATATTCTATCCTACATATTTCTTTTTACATTTAGGTGCAGTTCTGGCCGAAGACCCCAATAAGTTGACACATCACAGTGCCCAGATCCTGATCCAATACCTGATGGTCTGCTGTCGTGACCTCGAAAAAATTAAGGGAGATTTGCTAGAGATCAGGGCAAATACAAAGCGGGTGGAGGAAAGGCTCCAAAATATCATGGCTGTGCTTGGGCGTGTCTAATGTATTTACACCAAATAACGTTTTACTTGCAGAGATTTCTATTTTTTTTGGTTATTTTACCCTTTAATGACTAGCACATGTTTAGCTTTTTCTAAATTTGGAGAAATATAGTTTGTTTATGCATGGCTGGTCATGCGTTTTAATACACCTGAAATTAAGGGAACATCCACATTTCTAAGGAAGTTGCCCACCTAAACAAAAAAAATAAAGGTATTTTTACATAACAAATCATTGTGGCTTCATTATGTAAATGTGGTGCTGAGTGAACTAATCAATGTTTGGTGTTTACACTGACAATGAAGGCTAATTAAAAGATTTTTTAATCCACATGGCAAAACAAGTGCACTAGGTAAACCTACCAGAAACATCAAACATTATACAATAAAAATGACAAACCAATCTTTACTTTTTTAAAAAGTTTTATTTTTTTGGTCTAAAATTATTAGAGATTGTCTGGCATTTCAATGGCCCCCCTACCCATAAAATAGTCCACATATTGGTTACGGACCTCACGTCCGGTTGGGGGGGCCAAGCCAGGACGGCCAGGTTCCAGGGCCACCAAAGTTTCGGCATTGATTAAAGAGGCCTCAGGCCCACTCAAAGATATATAACTCGTTGAATGCACCCTTAGGAAATTATGCAGCACACAGCACGTCATAACCACATGGTTCCATTTGTATGGGGCAAGGTGGATGGAGGTAAGGAAGAGGCGAAATCGGCTGGCCATGATCCCAAACGCATTTTCCACCACCCTTCTGGCTCTGGCCAGCCGATAATTGAAAACCCTCCTCTCAGGGGTGAGGGTGCGTTGCGGGAATGGCCTCATCAAATGGGGTCCCAGGCCAAACGCCTCATCCGCCACAAACACAAAAGGTAGTCCCTCCACATTCTGCTCCGCTGGTGGCAAGGCCAGCAGATCCAAAAGGAGCCGTTCTCCAAACTCCGTCTGGGCAAAAACTCCTCCATCAGACATCCTGCCATTCTTGCCAACGTCCACATAGAGGAACTCGTAGGTGGCCGACACCACTGCCATCATCACGACGCTGTGGAACCCCTTATAATTATAATAAAAGGATCCCGAATGGGGTGGTGGGACGACCCGAACATGTTTGCCATCGATGGCTCCTCCACAGTTCGGAAAGTTCCATCGCTGGGCAAACTCGGAAGCCACATTCTGCCATTCATGTGAAGAAGGGAACTGTGGAATTAAAGAAATAACAAATTAATACTTGGAGCCAGAAACATTGAAAGCTGATTTCATACACACATTCATGGCCAACATTGGTAGAAACTGTTCAAAACTTAAAAAATTGGAAGCAAGGGGGGGGGGGGTAAGGGTTGAA
The DNA here is from genome assembly GCA_029206835.1 of Rana muscosa. NCBI lineage: Eukaryota > Metazoa > Chordata > Amphibia > Anura > Ranidae > Rana > Rana muscosa. The sequence goes on along the minus strand of CM055119.1, from coordinate 257,944,689 downwards.
GATGAGTTGGGAATATCACACATGAAGGCTGTAGCACTCTGTATTGAAGTTAACAAAAATGAAACATTCCTAGGCCAAATTTAGGGTGCGTTTTGGGTAAAGCACTACGATGGAACATATAATAAAAAACATGGAAATGACTAGGCAAGGTAGGTATGGCCCCAGGATAGCATGCTGGAGAGGTTAGGTAAGCCAAATTTACAGGTAGGCCTCAAACCCCAAACTTTTTAAATAATAAAACATGGGGAGAAAGGGGACATTCCCTGCAGCTAAGAATCATGTGAATTAGGGACTGCAAATAAAGCAAATTAAAAATATCCAAAAATAAATACCATACAATGTGAATTTTTGAAGAAGAACACTTACCTTAATATAGTCCTCCTGCAAAACTTGAAGGATGGCAGAACAAGTCTCTGGTATAATGATCCCCAGAGCCTGGGGGGATATGCCTGTGGAGAACTTAAGGTCCTGCAGGCTTCTCCCAGTAGCCAGGTATCGCAACGTGGCGATGAGCCTCTGCTCAGCACTGGTGGCTTCCCGCATAACGGTGTCCTGCCTGGTAATATAGGGGGACACCAAAGCCAACAGCTGCTGAAATACGGGGTCAGACATCCTGAGAAAATTCCTGAAATCATCAGGATTATTCTCCCTGATCTCCCGCAACAAAGGCATGTGACAGAATTGGTGCCGCTGGAGCAACCAATTCTTGGTCCATGAACTCCTCCTGACCCTGCTCATGGCATGGAGTCGGGATACAGCATGAACCCCTGCACCAACTACAGCACGAACTCTACGACGAGTACGTAGCCGCAACATGGCTAGATAACGGTCGGCTGAACAGAACGAACTAGAAGAACGCACGGAAGAACAGCAAGGCCTATGAAGAACAAGCTGAAAAACACGAACGTGCAGAGCAGGCCGCACTGAATAAACAGATACGAACTGACTACAAGCAGCGCAATCTGAACTCCCGAAAACGATCTTCAAAGCACGAAGACTGAAAAGCGCGAATCGTCTCTCACCAAACTTTTACTAACATGCGGAAACACGGAATTAGCAAAAGCGTCCCAAAGGGTGGTGTCATTCGAACGGAACTTCCCCTTTATAGTGCCGTCGTACGTGTTGAACGTCACTGCGCTTTGCTTGATCGTTTTTTTTAATGATGGTGTGTACGCAAGGCAGGCTTGAGAGGAAACATGAAAAAAAACGAGGAGAAAAACGTTGGTTTAAAAAATGACATTAAAAACGATCGTGTGTACGGGGCATAACACTGAGCCGCCTCTCAACCAATCAGGAGGCGTGGATCTAATACCTGTCACCTTATTGGTTGAAGGCACAGGCGCTCCGATTGTACGCCTAATGGAACGGAAAAAGACGCACGGGAAGACAGAGAACCATGGAGGACACAGGAGCCGTCGCCTAGCCAGCTGTATGTCCCACAGCTCGCCGCTGTCACCCCCCACCAGGATGGGGTAAGTGTGTGCCAGTCAGACGGCGAGCGGGGGGGGGTCACAGAGGCTGCATATGATGGGCACCGGCTGCATATAATGGGCACAGTGGCTGCATATGATGGGGCAAAGTGGCTGCATTTGATGGGGAACAGTGGCTGCATTTTATGGGCACAATGGCTGCAATTAATGGCACAGTGACGCTGCAATTGATAGTTTTTTTTTCAGTATTTTTTTAGAATTTTTCAGTTTGTTTGCGCCCCCCCAAATATTTTGAGCACCAGTCGCCACTGTTGCCTACCCTTGCTTTTGCTTATAGGTGTCTCTCATTCCCATCTCAAAAAGTTGGGAGGTATGGTCTTAACCACTTAAGGACCGCCGCCTGTATATTTACGTCGGCAGAGTGGCACGGACAGGCATAAGTACGTACAGGTACGCCCCCTTTAAGATGCCGCCGCGTGGTCGCGCGTGCGTCCCCGGCGGCGCGCTCGCAACCCTGCTGCTTTCTCTGTGAGCCCGACCGTGGGTCCCGCGGACTCGTACGCTGCGGGGATACCCGCGATCGTCTCACGGAGAGATAGAGCGGGAGAGATGCTAGTGTAAACAAGCATCTCCCTGCTCTGCCTAGTGACAATGACACTGATCTCCACTCCGTGTAGTCGGAGCGGAGATCAATGTCATGTCACACACAGCCCATCCCCCCTACAGTAAGAATCACTCCCTAGGAAACACTTAACCCCTACAGCGCCACCTACTGGGTTAACCCCTTCACTGCCAGTGTCATGTTCACAGTAATCAGTAAATTTTTATAGCACTGATCGCTGTAACAATGACAATGGTCCCAAAAATGTGTCAAAAGTGTCCGATATGTCCGCCATAATGTCGCAGTCATGATAAAAATCGCTGATCGCCGCCATTACTAGTAAAAAAATAATTATTAATAAAAATGCCGTAAAACGACCCCTTATTTTGTAGACGCTATAACTTTTGTTCAAACCAATCAATAAACGCTTATTGCGATTTTTATTTTTTTAACAAAAATATGTAGAAGAATACGTATCGGCCTAAACTGAGGAAAAAAAATTTATATATGTAGCGGGGCCTCACTCTCCCTCTCGCCTATTGTGAATGGCTTGTGTCTAGGGGTACCTGAGAGAGGAGAGTGCAGGAACACTACGCCAAGCTCTCCCCTCGTAGGTGTATGAGGGTTGAGCAGAGTTACTTGAATTACCTCCGGGTCTGTTCACTGCATACGAAGCCTTAGTTGTTCTGTGGAGATGTGTTTGCCAATAACATAGAGCCCCACACCAATCGAAAGTCCAACACTCCTTTATTTCTTTTCTTGCAGGGTGAACACAATCAGTTGAACTTTCAGTAATGAACAAACAGGGGTGTGAATACGAGTAGGCCCAGGCACAACTGAACTCTCCTATTCCTTTGCTAGCGAATAGGCCTGGCGCACGGTCTCTGCCACTGACCGTGAGTTTTGGTCGCAGCCACCGACCGGATGAACCGTTGAGGCCCCTGCCACAGGCCTAATTGCAGGCCTCTACCACTGACCTGAGTTGAATAGCTGGACCGCTGCCACCGGTCATAGAACATGAACCACCTTCCTCTCTGAACTTGGCCCCTGTTTGGGAAGATATCCCTCCGGGCGATCTCTAGAGGTTCATCCGGCACTGGCAATCTGCTGCACCAGGTCTTCGGATGAGTCCCTCCTCCGGTCCCTTACGCCGCTGGATTTGGGTGCCCCACTCCCGGGGCCCCCTAGGACAATCCCTCCCTCGCGGGACCCAGCGGAAGGTACTGGGCCTCCGGCCGAGTACCTCACCCCAGACTGAAGGTGTCTGGGATGAAACACGAACTCCAGGTGTCCAGGCCTAGGCCGCCTGGACCCCGACCGCGAACAGCAGCCCTCAGGCTGAAGGTGCCTGGGACTCGAACCTCGTGGCCAAGATGTCCGCCCCCTTTATACCCTCTCCCAGGATGCACGGTGGGTTCCCCGCCCCGCCGTACAACCGCTGCGAGAGGCCACAAAGGGTACAGCACTGCAGCGATGGTTCAACCCCGGCCCAAAGTGACAGCGCCACCTGCTGGGCCGCAGGGAACTATACATCACTGGTGTCTTCACCAGAATTTAAAAGTATATACCCGCTACATATATTTTTTGGGGATATTTATTATAGCAAAAAGTTAAAAATATTGATAGATCAAATACCACCAAAAGAAAGCTCTATTTGTGGAAAAAAAGGACGTCAATTTTTTTTTGGGAGCCACGTCGCACGACCGCGCAATTGTCAGTTAAAGCGACGCAGTGGCGAATCGCAAAAAGTGGCCTGGTCTTTGACCAGCAAAATGGTCTGGAGCTGAAATGGTTAATATACAAAAAATTATTTATTTTTCACCACTTCTTTTGCTTTATACAATTTTTTTTTAAAACTTACACATGCAAAACTTTATAGGTTAGATGGAAAGTTTATTGCAGTATAATGCCGCGTACACACGATCGTTTTTAATGTCATTTTCAAAAACTACGTTTTTCTTGACGTGATTTTTCTTGTTTCCTCTCAAGCCTGTCTTGCATACACACGTTCATTAAAAAAAAACGCTCGAGCAAAGCGCAGTGACGTACAACACGTACGACGGCACTATAAAGGGGAAGTTCCGTTCGAATGGCGCCAACCTTCATGTTAGTAAAGTTTTTTGAAGGACGATTCGCGCTTTTCAGCCTCGTGCTTTTCAGTCCGTTACAGCGCGACTAATGTGCTATCTCCATTACAGCGCTAGTTTTACCAGAAAGAGCGCTCCCGTCTCATACTTGATTCTGAGCATACACGTTTTTTTCCCCTCGTAAAAGCATACACACTATCGTTTTTCACGTCGTAAAAAAAAACAACGTGAAAAAATGGAGCAGGTTCTCATTTTTTTTAGGCCATTTTTCACGTCGTTAAAAATTCTCTGGAGCCTACACACAATCGTTTTTAATGCCCAATTTAAAAAATTGCATTTTTAACATCGTGAAAAACGGTCGTGTGTATGCGGCATAACACTTTTGGGAGATAAGTAATACATATTTATAGAGACCAAACATTTGGCAATTGAAGGGGGAAGAGGTACAGGTGTCAGTTTCTAAAGAGAGACAATCCCTCCAAATGCATGACAGTTGGGGAACTAGGATACATTATTATTATTTTTTTTAACACATTGTAATCAAAGGACAAGAAGGCAAACTGTGGTAAGTTGGGGACCTCTAGTGGGCATGAGAAATAATGCAGTAAGTGTTATGAAGAATAAAATTAAATGTTGAAAGAACGAAGCAAGGAAGGAAGGATGATAAGGGACTATATACAAGATTTTAGTAATGAGAACGGTATTATTATCAGTAATCAGCATCGATTCATGAAGGATCGTTCTTGCCAAACCAATCTATTAACCTTCTATGAGGAGGTGAGCTGCCATCTAGATAAAGGAAGGCCCGTAGACGTGGTGTTTCTGGATTTTGCAAAAGGATTTGACACAGTTCCCCATAAACGTTTACTGTACAAAATAAGGTCCGTTGGCATGGACAATGGCTGCAAGGGCGAGTTCAGAGGGTGGTGATAAATGGGGTGTACTCGTAATGGTCAGGGGTGGGTAGTGGGGTCCCCCAGGGTTCTGTGCTGGGACCAATCCTGTTTAATTTGTTCATAAACGACCTGGAGGATGGGGTAAGCAGTGCAATCTCTGTATTTGCATACAATACTAAGCTAAGGAGGGCAATAACTTCTCCGCAGGATGTGGAAACCTTGCAAAAATATCTGAACAAATTATTGGCGTGGCCAACTACATGGCAAATGAGGTTCAATGTAGAAAAATGTAAAATAATGCATTTGGGTGGCAAAAATACAAATGCAATTCATACACTGGGGGGGAGAAAATCTGGGGGATGGAAAAGGACCTGGGGGTCCTAGTAGATGATAGGCTCAGCAATGGCATGCAATGCCAAGCTGCTGCTAACAAAGCAAACAGAATATTGGCATGCATTAAAAAGGGGATTAACTCCAGAGATAAAACAATAATTCTTCCGCTCTACAAGACTCTGGTCCGGCCGCACCTGAAGTATGCTGTCCAGTTCTGGGCACCAGTCCTCAGGAAGGATGTGCTGGAAATGGAGCGAATACAAAGAAGGGCAACAAAGCTAATAAAGGGTCTGGAGGATATTATGAGGAAAGGTTGCGAGCACTGAACTCATTCTTTCGGGAGAAGAGACGCTTGAGAGGGGATATGATTTCAATTTACAAATACCATACTGGTGACCCCACAATAGGGATAAAACTTTTTTGCGAAAGGGAGTTTAATAAGACACGTGGCCACTCATTAAAATGAGAAGAAAAGAGGTTCAACCTTAAACTACGTAGAGGGTTCTTTACTGTAAGAGCGGCAAGGATGTGGAATTCCCTTCCACGGGCGGTGGTCTCAGCGGGGGGCATCAATGGTTTCAAGAAACTATTAGATAAGCACCTGAGGGATATACAAAGTAATACTGACATATAATCACACACATAGGTTGGACTTGATGGACTTGTGTCTTTTTTCAACCTCACCTACTATGTAACTATGTAACTATGTAAGGAAGGAAGAAAGAATGATTGTTATGGAGAATGACACAGTAAAGGTTTACTTTTGTTGCAGATCTATTATCCAAGAATGCAATCCTCAGTATGTTGGAGACATTTAGAGGGATTTCATCTTGCTTCCTGTTGTGTCTCTGAGACAGAAAATCAAGAAAAATCTCAGTAACAGGACACAAATGGTAAAAAAAAAAATACAACTTATGGGGTTCTAGCAATTTATTACTTTATCCAAAATTAAATACAGTAAATGTTTTGACATTATTTATACTTTAAGGTGCTGTATTCAGATTCTTTCACTAGCCAATTATGACTGGTTCTTATCAATATACAAATGATATCATAAGACAAATAACAAAACTGATACAGGTTACCTTCTATTAAATTTCCATTATTCAAATAAAGAAAATTCTATCCAAACATCGGTCATCTTCATCCTTCAAAGAATTTTGGAGGTGGGTGGGTGAATGATATGATATTTCCTCTTCACTTTCATCTTTTGGACTGCCAAGAGTCAGGCTTATGCTGAGCTAATCTGAGTTTAGGATTTATCCATTACAATGACTCTGCTGAAGGCATATTTTTGCAAAGCCAAGTTTTGTTGGTTCCGTCTTTCTCTTCAGGGTGAACTTGATGAATTAGAATTTAGGGCAAATGTTAACTAAGTATGTAAATTTGAGAGCCCCAAAGATCAGATAGCTTGCTCTTTCCATGCAGGCCTAGATTCCTATGAAGGACTTTGTCCCCAGTTGAAAGTCATGTATCTTCACGTACTGGTTATAACAATTCTTATTTTGTTCTATCGTGCCTTTGTCCAGTAGGGGCGTCTGCCATTTTATAGTAATATCATTCTGAGTCTTCTTCTCAGCTGACAATGTTCCCAGCAAACTGTGCAAAGTCTTGTTAAAATGATCAGGCTAGGGTCTTCTTGACAGTAGTAAAGAGTGTCTTGACTTTCCAACACATAGCATAGTTTATGAACAAGCTTGCTTTCAAAGTTACGCCCTTGATCTGAATGGATTCTCTATGGTAGGTCACAGTTAACGAAGAGCCTCTTGACAAGTAGAAGGGGAGAAGAAGTCGGAAGAGACCCCAGAGCTGTCTAATAAATTACTTTAAAAACACGTATACTGTGTTTTATTTTTGACACTTTTTTAAGTGAATAGGTGGGGGTACAATGTACCCGATACTCATTCACATAGGGTGGGGCCCCCCTTGTTAAAGCTATCTTCCAGATTCCGATAAGCTCCCCGCCCACAGACCCCGACAACCAACAGCCATGGTTGTCGGGAAGAGGCCCTTGTCCTCATCAACATGGGGACAGGGTGCTTTGGGGTGGGGGGCGCAGAGCCCCCCTGCCTCAAAGCACCCACCCCCCCATGTTGAGGGCATGCGGCCTGGTACGGTTCAGGAGGGGGGGTGCTCGCTCGTCCCTACCCCCACCCCCCCAGGAGGGTTATGTGCTCGGATAAGGGTCTGGTATGAATTTTGGGGGGACCCCTGCGCTGTTTTTTTGGTGTGGGGGTTCCCCTTAAAATCCATACCAGACTGAAGGGCCTGGTATGCTCTTGGAGGGTGAACCCATGCCAGTTTTTAAAAAAAATTGGCATATAGTTCCCCTTCAAGATTATCAGAGCACAAGTCGCATGCCAAAGTCAGATTAGTTAATACGGCGATCCGACTTTAGTGATATTTAATGGGCTGAATTAGGATCAAAGTCGGACCAAAGTAGTGCAGGGACTACTTTGAAGTCGTACTAATATGAAGGGTAGTCATTGGAAATCATGGAGAAAGACTTGTCATGCTACTTTGCAGTCCCAAATCGTGGGACAAGTCGTACAAGTGTGAAAGGGGCCTTAAGCTGAACACATGGGAAGGTAAGATGACAGACAAACATTACTGCATATCCATGACAAATAATGATTAAAGCTGCAAGGCAATAACTGCTGGAAAAAAATCCAATTTTACAGACTGCAATTTCTTTCTTCAACCACCGGAGGAAGACAAAAAGTTACAATAACAAAAGGCTGTAGGTAAGATAAAGGGAGAGAGATCCTTGTATTTAAAACCTCTTTCCTGACAGACTCCATGGCAGCCTACGTGTGGGTTAATCCCGCCCCTCATACCTCATAGGACCCTTCTCCCATAAATCTTTGCTCTGGGCCAGAGGCCGTGTTCCTTTTTTTGTCCTCCTTCTAGGACCAAGATATAGTCTTACCTTTTCATGAAGTTTTCCTGTAATCCAGGCCTGGCGGTGTGCACGGCGATAAGTTGGTGGTTAGCGGTGATCCTCTCTGCAGTCCAGCAATCCTAGCTATTAGCAGGTGGACATGGGCGATATGATGTGATACCATGAAGAGCTTACTAACCTGGCCATTGGCAGGCAAGCGGCAATATGGCCAAACGTCCCAGCTATTAGCGGGAGGCTTTGTAAACGCCCGATCGTGCGATGGGTCGAGCGAACAGCTCCCCAGTCCCAGGTTCTGGTCCGGATCGTGCCGTGGTGGTGGTAATGTACAAAGATATTCCTTTTATATGGCAGCCGTATCTCTGTGTTTTGTGTGTCTCCTTATTTTCTATCAAGCTCCAGTGAGTGGCCACGGCGGCTGGAGCGCAGCTGCGTTCCAGCTCGCCGTTTCAGGAAGTCGCTGCGCATCCGCAAGCCACGAACAAAGATTCCGTGCTTGGTTCGTGCAGGCGCAGTTTCGCCAAAATGGCGGCGGCGGTCGCGCATGCGATTGGCCGCCACCGGATGGCAACCGCTATGGGGCGGTGACATCGTTTACGGTGGCAGATTTAAATAGCTGTCAAAGCAGCTATTACTTGGGATGACTTGCAGGCTTATGCGGTATTTACCCAGGCACTGGGCTCTGGTTTACAAGGTAAATTGTTTGCTGCAGGCTCCCTGGGTGCTGGCTATGTTTTGTTATGTGCTCTCTCATGCCTGTTGTCACTCCTGTTTCTCATAACGCTTTAATGATTCATTTCACTTTCAAACTGCCTTGCCATGGATCTGTCACCGCCCTCTTGTGGCCAACCCTTGCCCTGCAGGTAGGATTTATTTCTTTTCTACCTGTGATGCTTGGGTTCACTCATTCAGGAGCTCTTAACCCTTTCTTTTTCACTCAGCTCTTCTAGGTCTGAACACCAAAGCACGGCAAAGACCGTCCTAGGTCTCAACGTTGTCACTCCTCTTCAAGGTCCAGATGTCAGATCTTCCTTTAGATCTAGGTACCACAGATAGGAGTCTAAAACCACCTCTGGGCGTCACTCTCACCGCCACTCCAGCCGCTCTGTGTGGAAAGCCTGCTGGGTATGCGGGGCCCAGGTTCCTAAAGGCAAATCGCTCTGCGAGCGATGCTTTTCTAAAGTCGCATAAGAAAGAGAGGGTGGAGACCAACAAGTGGAAGCACTGGTCAGAAAGGTGGTCCATGAGTCCCTGAGTAAAGGGGATTCTGGTCATACCCACAACCCTGCTGGCGACACTATGTCAGTCCATATTAGGGATGATCTCAAGGCTCCAGGCCCTTCACAGCCGAGCCATTCCTCAATTGAAGCCTCAGACAGTGAGGTGGAGGTAGATGACCCTGGTGCAGGTTTTGAATTTGCCCTAGTACCACAGCTGGTCAAAAGCTGTCAAAGAAGCTTTGAGATGGAAGAGCCAGTGGAGGCACCCTCCAAACAGAGGAAATATTTTAAACACCTCAAAAAAGAACACCCTAATTTCTCCTTTTTGGGTGAACTCAGCACAATAATTACTGACGAATGGGGTGGTGTTGAAAGGAAGAATTGCCTGTTAATGAAGGTATGAAAAATGTACCCATTTAAAAGCAAGGATGTAAAACACCTGGAGTCGGCTCCTCTCATTGACTCGGCCCTAATGAGGATGGTGAGGCACGTCACACTCCCATTGGAGGATACTGTTTCCTTTAGGAATTACCTGGAGTGGAAAATTTATACCGACCTCAAGCGGATCTACATTACAGCGGGTATGACCTGCAAACCAGCTCTAGCTCTCGCAGCCCTTTCTAAAGCGATGGAAGTCTGGACAGACGATGTAGATGCTTCTCTGAGGAGCATCTCGGAAGAACTGGCCATGAGCTCACCTATTCATGGGCTAAGGTTGACGTTGGCTTTTCTCGTGGGGCTTCCCTAGACATAATTCGCCTGGTGGCTCGGATCATGCTTGTTAAAATCCGCTGTAAACTGCTTCTAACCTCTAGAGCCTAGGCTGGACCTGGGTGTATGGAGTCTCTCTGATCGATCGGGTAATTTAAGACACACACAGAATATGGTGAATCCCAATTACACTGGTTTATTGCATACAAGCTTATTTTGTACAATCCAAGACGAGAGGAACCGCCCCTGGTTAAACCCACCAAGGAACAGTTCCTTTATTATACAAATTGCATATTAACAGGTTACACAAGCTAAACTGCCCAGAGATGGCAGAAGGCAAGTTTATCTAACTAGAACTCACCGCAAAATCCGGCCGTTGAGCCAGATCCTGAAACATGGGACACTTCTTTAAGGAAGTAGCCTAACCACACGTCATACATATCCTGTCATTCTGACTCAACTGTGTAAGTGACATATAGCAAGAAAAACATTCTATACATTTCTACAATAACAAGTCTTAAAGAATAACTCTAAAGGTGAAATAACAAGTCTTAAAGAATAACTCTAAAGGTGAAATACACTAGGGATAACCTTACAATCCCTCCTTTGATCATGCATACAGAATGTATGTATTGATCAATCACTAATATACCATCTTTGCTTTAGGGCAATCATTGACATTCCAAGTGCAGGGTCTCTTCTTTTTGCTCTTAAGCTAGTTATTTTCCCAAGTGCACAAACCACTAATTTAAAAACTAAATACAAAACAAGGATAAAAACCAGTATCATTACGATGGTCATTACGATATCTTTCAACCAGGAAGAAATTCCATTGAGGCCAAAACCTCCTTCTCCAAAAGGGCTCCATGTCTTAGCAATATCCCTTGCTTCTTGTTGTAACTTATTTACCTCTTTCCTATGTTGGGAAATTACATCATAGTAATCGGGCACCTCAATAGATGTGTTGTGGACCCAAGTGCAGCACTCATAGTCCTCTGTAACCTCACATAGGCCTGTGAGTGCAGCACTCAAACTTTCAATGGCAAGGTCATGGAGTTCTAATTGTTTCCTGATTGCTCTAGTTTCTATATTTAATTTGGTAATATCATCAGAATTCTTTTCCATTACCTCATCAATAATACCCGTGTAATTATTGAGCCTTTTCATTAAATCTATTCCCCAACCTGTACTGGAAGGGAACCAGGCCCAGACCATATCCTTTTCAAGGAATAACTCTCTTTTGGTACAATGTTTAAGGGGATACCTAGGGTGAAGGCTAGCTTCTAGAATGTGTCCTCCCCCCCTTGTCTCCCAGTATTCCCATAACAGGGACTAGGGCCGCTAGATAACACCATCCCTGGGATCATCAGTTTCTCATTTTGGTCTAATATGACTAAATAACCGTGTTGGATCCCTGCTTACTTGGCATGACTCTAACCAATAATATCCTATAATGATTAAGGAAAAAAATCAATATTGACACCAAAAATAAGTATAAGAAAAGTTTGCCTGAGGAAACTCCTTCTTTCAAATTATCAGTCTCTATTGGGGCAGTGGGCCTGAGTCCTGGGGGTTCAATGTTGGCTCCTAGGTCGCCGAAGGGGGTGGATCCGGAGTCTGGGGCTTTGTTGGGGCCTTCTTTATTCTTGATGCATGAATCCATTGATGGCTGTAGGAAGTGAGGATTGCAGTTCTTGAAGACTTCTCTACTTCATATGGTCCTATGTTAACCGGTCCTATGTGCTTCCGGACAGCCAGCTGTTTGATCAGCACCTGATCTCCCAGGATAAATCCGTGTGTCGGATCTGTTGGAAGAGGAGAAAACGTGACAGCCACATTGTCATAGATTTTGCTAAGGCTACTTACCAGATGTTGCACGTACTCTTCCTGTAAAGAATAAATATCAGGTTCACCTGTTCCCCATTTCACCTTAGCCATTGGACGCCCCATTAATACCTCATAAGGGGAATAACCTGTTCTAGAATGGGGGGTGCTCCTTATTTGGAATAGGACAGCTGGCAAGAAGTCCAGCCAATTAGTTAGAGTACCTTCTGTTGCCTTTTTAAGTTTGTCTTTAATAGTCCTATTCATTCTTTCTACTATTCCTGCACTCTGCGGATGGTAGGGAATGTGGAGTTTCCACTGTATTCCCAGTAATTTTGCAGCTTCTTTTGTCAAAGCTGAGGCAAAAGTGGGGCCTTGATCCGATATGGGCTGGACCATGTAGATATGACAAAAGCAAGGGTGCCGCTGCTGCAGGTATCCCTATAATTCCCTCCTTGGTTGTCCAAAGGCCCGTGTGGTCTTTGGTCAACCCTGCTTGTGCCCATGACGTTATGTCTGTTGGGGTGGCTTGTGCGTGTGCCACCCCAAAAGCATATCTACTATCTGTGTAAATATTAACTGACTTGTCCTTGAAAAGTTGGCACGCACAAATTAAAGCAACTAGGTCAGCTGCCTGTGCAGAGGAAAAGGTCGTTCAGGTCGTGAACAGCTGCCATCCACAAAAACATGGTCATAATCCTTGTTAGGGAGATCACCGAGATCAGGGCAAAGAAGTGTGGTTTCCAAAAGGAGTTCACCAAAATGATGTGCTGTTTGTATACTGTCATCAGTAAGCCGCAACAGAGAATGTAAGTAGCGGACCTGTGGTGATGTATCAGAGCAACTTTTAATAGTTAAATTTTGTGTATTGAAAAGTATAACCTCTTAGCCGCTAGATCTCTGTGCTGACATGTGTTGAGCTGTCATGTTTTGAAGCAGATGTGTGACAGAGTGAGTGGTATACAGAGTCATGGGGTGTCCTAACACCAGTTTAGATGCATCTTTTACTGCCATAGCCGAGGCTGCCAGAAACTGCAGGCAGCCCAGCATGCCCTGTACCTGTACTGGAAGGACTTTTGAGAAGTAGGAGACTGGCCTCTGGCTTGTGCCATGTTCTTGGGCCAGAACCGCTGCATATGTTCTACCCGTTACTACACAGTACAGGGAAAAATCCTTTCTGTGATCTATGAGACCCAGTGCAGGTGCCTGCTGTAGAGACTTAATCAAACCCCTGAAAGCGTTGAGCATGTCCTCTGACCATTCCACTAGCTTTGGGGCAGTGATCAATGTGGCCTTCCGCAGGACCGAATCATAATGGGAACAATCGGGAATCAATTGCCTTATGTAGACTATAGACCCTAGAAATGACAGTAGTGCTGCTTTGTCCTTGGGCTCAGGCTAGTGAGGGCTGTGACTCGGGACGGTGACACCAAGCGCTTGTTACTTTGGATTATACACCCCAAGTACTCCACTTCTTGCCTGGACCACTGGATCTTTCTCCTGGACACCAAGTGGTCCTTAGCAGCTAAGTGGGTCAAAAGGTTCCCTGAGTCTGCCTCGCATTGGCCCTTCTCTTTACTGCATAACAATAGGTCATCTACATATTGGAGAAAAGTGGACCCGAGTGGAGGCACCCAATCGGTCAGTGTTTGATTCAGGACCATGGAATATGCCGCAGGACTGTCCACAAAGCCTTGTGGAAGACGAGTCCAGGTAAGCTGGCCCGTCTCCTGGGAAGTACCCCAGGTGAAAGCAAACATGTTCTCGGAACGCAAAAAAAAAAAAAGGCGTTTGAAAGGTCAACTACAGTATACCAGCTGGAATCTGGGGGTATTGAGGTAAAAATTGAGCTTATATCCGACACCAATGGTGGCAGAGGGATAATAGCTTTATTTACCATTCTCAAATCCTGGACCAGTCTCCAAGTTCCATCGGCCTTCCGTACCGGATTGATGGGGGTGTTCCAAGGACCGATTGTGGGGACTAAAATGCCTCCCTGCAGATATTCATCTATCTGACCCTGTATACCATCTCTTTTGTCTTGTGCAATAGGCTATTGTTTTTGGAAACGTGGTAAGGTGTCAGGTTTAAGTGAGGGGACATACGGTGTGCAATTTAACAAGCCCACAGAGGACTTGCTTTTTGCCCAGATTGGGTGATTTTCCAAATGTGCAGGTATGAGCAAAAAAAAACCTTGGAGATCCCTCCTTTTGGGGTTAGCTAGATCACATTTTGGGGACTGCGCTGTTAGACTGCCATCTGCATTGAATTTGATACAGATGTGTAATACTGACATCAGATCCCGTCCCATCAGGGGAAGGGGACAGCTGGTTAAAACAGCAAAACTCATGAGTGCCAAAATCTCATCTACACTCATTCTACACCCGCTGCAATATCTCCGGAGAAATGTAACAGCTTCGGTTGGGCTTTTCCTTGGTTTTGGACAGTTAGTTCTAATGTCCTGGACTGTGCCTATGGGCAACGGTATCTGTATATCCTCACCCCCTACAGTAATATGTGGGAATTTTAAAAGCTTGTCTCCAAGTTTGGCCCCCGAGCAGAGCGACCTTACCCCCCCCCCCCCACCGAAGCATCAAGGGCTTCTGCTAATTCTTGATCTGCTAAAATATGCTTAGCCTTTTTATCTTGTTGTTTCAGTACGGCAATATCTAAGGTGGATTTGGCTTTTTGTGTCTCCTCTCTCTGTCTTAGCTCTACTACATACTTTCTAAGGGACTCAAGCTCATCCCAAGTTGTTGGGGTTCCTGAGTAGGGATGAGCTTTGTGTTCGAGTTGAACATACGTTTGACTCGAACATCGGCTGTTCGATCGTTCGACGAAGATCGAACGATTTGGGCCGTTCGCGCCAAATTCGAGTGACGCGAACGGCCCACAATGCACTACGCCATCGCAGTGTCATCCAGGCGCTGTGATTGGCCAAGCATGCACTGTGACCCCGCATGCTTGGCCAATCACAGCGCCGGCAGCGAGGAGAGCAATGATTGGCCACAGGCAGGATGCCTGTGGCCAATTATTGCTGAGGGGGTTTAGTACACGCCCCACACTATAAAAGGCCGCCAGCGCGGCGGCCTTGTGTAGTGTGTTCCGGAGCAGGGAAAGAGAAGCATAGGCAGGGACAGTGTCATTTTTTTTCCTTTACTAATCCTGGATTCCTTGTGTTTAGGGACAAATAAGGATAGGTAGGGAGAGTGTCAGTGACAGTGTGCTATTCTGTGCTAATCCTTGTTTGTAGGGACAGAGAGGTACAGTGAGGGAAACTGACAGTGTGCTATTCTGTTCTAAAACTATTTTGCTGAACCATATTTTCAATCCTTGAGTTGAGGGACAGAGAGGTACAGTGAGGGAAAGTGTCAGTGTGCTATTGTGTTCTAAAACTATTTTGCTGAACCATATTTTCAATCCTTGAGTTGAGGGACAGAGAGGTACAGTGAGGGAAAGTGTCAGTGTGCTATTGTGTTCTAAAACTATTTTGCTGAACCATATTTTCAATCCTTGAGTTGAGGGACAGAGAGGTACAGTGAGTGAAACTGACAGTGTGCTATTCTGTTCTAAACCAATTTTGCTGTTCCATATTTTCAATCCTTGAGTTGAGGGACAGAGAGGTACAGTGAGGGAAACTGACAGTGTGCTATTCTGTTCTAAAACTATTTTGCTGAACCATATTTTCAATCCTTGAGTTGAGGGACAGAGAGGTACAGTGAGGGAAAATGTCAGTGTGCTATTGTGTTCTAAAACTATTTTGCTGAACCATATTTTCAATCCTTGAGTTGAGGGACAGAGAGGTACAGTGAGGGAAAGTGTCAGTGTGCTATTCTGTTCTAAACCAATTTTGCTGTTCCATATTTTCAATCCTTGAGTTGAGGGACAGAGAGGTACAGTGAGTGAAACTGACAGTGTGCTATTCTGTTCTAAACCAATTTTGCTGTTCCATATTTTCAATCCTTGAGTTGAGGGACAGAGAGGTACAGTGAGGGAAAGTGTCAGTGTGCTATTGTGTTCTAAAACTATTTTGCTGAACCATATTTTCAATCCTTGAGTTGAGGGACAGAGAGGTACAGTGAGGGAAAGTGTCAGTGTGCTATTGTGTTCTAAAACTATTTTGCTGAACCATATTTTCAATCCTTGAGTTGAGGGACGGAGAGGTAAAGTGAGTGAAACTGACAGTGTGCTATTCTGTTCTAAACCAATTTTGCTGTTCCATATTTTCAATCCTTGAGTTGAGGGACAGAGAGGTACAGTGAGGGAAACTGACAGTGTGCTATTCTGTTCTAAAACTATTTTGCTGGACCATATTTTCAATCCTTGAGTTGAGGGACAGAGAGGTACAGTGAGGGAAAGTGTCAGTGTGCTATTGTGTTCTAAAGCTATTTTGCTGAACCATATTTTCAATCCTTGAGTTGAGGGACAGAGAGGTACAGTGAGTGAAACTGACAGTGTGCTATTCTGTTCTAAACCAATTTTGCTGTTCCATATTTTCAATCCTTGAGTTGAGGGACAGAGAGGTACAGTGAGGGAAACTGACAGTGTGCTATTCTGTTCTAAAACTATTTTGCTGAACCATATTTTCAATCCTTGAGTTGAGGGACAGAGAGGTACAGTGAGGGAAAGTGTCAGTGTGCTATTGTGTTCTAAAACTATTTTGCTGAACCATATTTTCAATCCTTGAGTTGAGGGACAGAGAGGTACAGTGAGTGAAACTGACAGTGTGCTATTCTGTTCTAAACCAATTTTGCTGTTCCATATTTTCAATCCTTGAGTTGAGGGACAGAGAGGTACAGTGAGGGAAACTGACAGTGTGCTATTCTGTTCTAAAACTATTTTGCTGAACCATATTTTCAATCCTTGAGTTGAGGGACAGAGAGGTACAGTGAGTGAAACTGACAGTGTGCTATTCTGTTCTAAACCAATTTTGCTGTTCCATATTTTCAATCCTTGAGTTGAGGGACAGAGAAGGACACTCGTAGAAATTATCAGTGTGCTATCCTGTGCTAAATCTTGTATGTAGGGAGGGACAGAGTAGGACAGTGAGTGAAACTGACAGTGTGCTATTCTGTTCTAAACCAATTTTGCTGTTCCATATTTTTAATCCTTGAGTTGAGGGACAGAGAAGGACACTCGTAGAAATTATCAGTGTGCTATTCTGTGCTAAATCTTGTTTGTAGGGAGGGACAGAGTAGGACAGTGAGGGAAAGTGTCAGTGTGCTATTCTGTTCTAAAACTTTTTTGCTGAACCATATTTTCAATCCTTGTGTTTAGGGACAGAGAAGGATAGGCAGGGGACAGTGTCAGTGTCATTGTTACTAAGCCTCCTGCACAATATACACCTGAAGGTAGCCCTTATTGCTGTTTTTCCCATCTCCCTGCAGGCCATCCATTAAAATGTCTGGAAGGCAACCAAGGAGAGGCAGACAGTCAGGAGGCAAAAAAAGAGGGCAAGCAGGCTCTGTGTCTGGGGGCAACAGTGCTGGTCGTGTACGCGGTGCATTGTCATCAGCACATGGCCATGGGACACGCTTGTCCTTGTTTTCGGCAGCTGGACATGTTGAGCCACATCATGCCGAAGACTTGGTAGAGTGGATGACCAAGCCCACCTCATCCTCCTCATCCTCTCTCACCCAGGCTCAGGGTACTGGCAAAGCAGCTGCCAAAGCGTCCTCTTCTCTGGTATCATTATCTTCATTAGTCAATCCTTCCCTAGACCCACCATGCCCTCCTCCTGAGGAGTC
The DNA here is from genome assembly GCA_029206835.1 of Rana muscosa. NCBI lineage: Eukaryota > Metazoa > Chordata > Amphibia > Anura > Ranidae > Rana > Rana muscosa. The sequence continues at coordinate 257,926,941 of CM055119.1, read as the reverse complement.
CCCCGAACTGTTTGAGCACAGTGTTGGGTACATGCTCCAGGAGGATGCCCAGCGTTTGGAAGGATCTGATGATGATACCCAGCTAGAGGAAGGCAGCAGCGTGAGAGCAGAGAGAGGGGATGCTCAAGAAGGACAGCAATCTGGCAGTCATGTTCCAGCAGCTGCAGCATACTGCCAGATTGGCTCCAGTGATGAGGAGGGAGGGGATGATGAGGTCACTGACTCCACGTGGGTGCCTAATAGGAGAGAGGAGGAGGATGAGGAGGAGGCACATCTCCAACGAGGCAAGATGCCCTTGAGTGGCCAGCGTATGGGCAGCACACCGACGGAATCACACCGCAGAGCTCCGCCTGTGCAGGGCGCTGCCTCTGCCCGTCATTCAAAAAGTTCTTTGGTGTGGGCCTTTTTTGAGGCGAGTGCATCAGATCGCACAGCTGCTGTTTGCAACATATGTCTCAAGCGTATATCGCGTGGCCAAAACATCAGCCGCTTGGGCACCACATGCTTGATCAGACATATGTTGACCTGCCATGCAGCTCGTTGGCAAGCCTACCTTAAAGACCCACACCAAAGAACAAAGCTGACCTCTTCTTGCACCGCATCAGCTGGGATCTCCAACCCCACTATACCTTCACTCCTCTCTGAAACCTGCTCTGAGAGGAATGAAGGTGTAGAATTAGGTGTGTCACAGGCAAGTACTTGCGGGCACTCTGCTAGCAGTACACCAACGTCCGATTCTAGCAGGCAAATTTCCCTGCCCCAGCTGCTGGACCGTCGAAAGAAGTTCACTCCCAGCCATCCACATGCCCAGCGGTTGAATGCTAGCTTGGCTAAATTGCTAGCGCTTCAACTGCTGCCTTTTCAGTTGGTAGACTCGGCCCCCTTCCGTGAGTTTGTGCAATGTGCGGTTCCTCAGTGGCAGGTTCCCAAACGACACTTTTTCGCACGGAAGGCTATTCCGGCTCTCTACAGGCATGTGGAAGGCAATGTCTTGGCCTCGCTGGACAGGGCGGTCAGCGGTAAGGTGCATATTACCGCTGACTCATGGTCCAGCAGGCATGGACAGGGGCGTTACCTTTCTTTCACGGCCCATTGGGTCACTCTTTTGGCAGCTGGGAAGGATGCAGGACAAGGTGCAGTAGTGTTGGAGGTTGTTCCACCGCCACGCCTCCAAAATGCTACTACTGGTTGTGACACACCTCTCTCCTCCACCCCCTCCTCTTCTTCTTCCTCCATGGCCTCTTCCTGTGGTTTGTCCTCGGAACCAGCGGTGCTCCGTAGGCGTTCAAGGGGCTACGCAAGTACGCAGGCAAAAAGATGCCATGCCGTGCTTGCGCTGGTGTGTTTGGGGGACAGGAGCCACACTGGGGCAGAGGTCCTGTCTGCTCTGCAGGGGCAGGCCGAGAGGTGGTTGACGCCACACCAGCTTAAGCCAGGAATGGTGGTTTGCGACAATGGCACCAACCTCCTCTCCGCCCTCCGACAGGGACAACTGACCCATGTGCCCTGTATGGCTCACGTCCTTAACCTGGTGGTGCAGCGGTTCTTGGGCAGGTACCCGGGCTTGCAGGATGTCCTGAGGCAGGCCAGGAAAGTCTGTGTGCATTTCCGCAGATCTTATAATGCCAGTGCTCGCCTGGCTGAGCTTCAAAAGGAGTTGAACCTGCCCAAGAACCGCCTTATATGTGACATGCCCACCAGGTGGAACTCAACGTTGGCCATGCTGCAGCGGCTGCACACGCAGCAGAGGGCCATCAATGAGTACCTGTGCGACTACGGCACCAGGACAGGGTCAGGGGAGCTCGGGTTTTTTTCACCACGCCAGTGGGGCATGATCAGGGATGCATGCACTGTCCTGGCACCATTTGAGGAGGCCACGAGGATGGTGAGCAGTGACAGTGCATGCATCAGTGACACTGTACCTCTTGTCCACCTGTTGGAGCACACGCTGCGTGGAATAATGGACAGGGCACTTGAGGCAGAACAGAGGCAGGAAGAGGAGGACTTCCTTGCCTCTCAAGGCCCCCTTTACCCAGACAGTGTTCCTTCTGTCCCACACATCGCACAGGAAGAGGAGGAGGAGGAGGAGGAGGAGGAGGAGGATTGTGTCAGCATGGAGGTGGAGGCTGGCACTCAGCATCATCAGCAGCAGTCTTTTAGGGATGATTTACAGTCCCAAGAAACCAGTGGACTTGTACGTGGCTGGGAGGAGGTGGCTGCGGATCATGTCGTCCTTAGTGACCCAGAGGACTCCGGACTGAATGCCTCAGCTAACCTACGCTGCATGGCCTCCCTGACCCTGCAAAGTCTGCGGAAGGATCCTTGTATTCTTCGGATCAAGAAGAGGGACCATTACTGGCTGGCCACTCTCCTTGATCCACGGTACAAGGGTAAGGTTGCAGACCTTATCGTACCGTCGCAGAGGGAGCAGAGGATGAGACAACTCCGGGAGGCCTTGCAGAAAGGTCTGTGCAACGCGTTCCCAGAGACTGGGAGGTTACAAACTCCTGGTCCTGGACAACGAGTTGCTGAGGCTTCGGGCAGTCAAAGAAGGAGCGGTGGGGAAGGTGGCCGTCTGACCGATGCGTTCAGACAATTCTTTAGTCCGCAGCCCCAAAGTATGATCGGTTCCAGCAACCATCGCCAGCGTCTGATATACATGGTGCAGGAATACCTAGGGGCAAGGTCAGACTTGGACACCTTCCCCACCGAAAATCCTCTGGCTTACTGGGTCTTGAGGATGGATCACTGGCCAGAGCTTGCACAGTATGCAATTGAGCTACTGGCCTGTCCTGCATCCAGCGTTCTTTCAGAACGCACATTCAGTGCTGCTGGAGGATTTGTCACGGATCACAGGGTGCGCCTGTCCACCGACTCGGTTGATCGACTGACTTTCATCAAGATGAACCAGTCTTGGATCACCACCAGCTACCACACACCAGATGCTGATATAACAGACTAATTGATTTTAAAATGTCACATCCCTTCAAGACTGATGCTGATGCTGAGTGCCTGTGCTGTTATGTTGACTGGCTATCCTCCTCCTCCTCCTCAATGATACGATTAACGATGATAGCTTGGAAGATCATTTTGGTTTATGGGTGACGCCACCAGTGGCTAAGGCCCAATTTTTCAGCCCCTGTTTAACAGGGGCGTGTAATTAAAATTTTTGATGCAATACTTTGCAACAGGCCTCATTGCTGTGCTCCAAGTACAGTATCTGTGAGGGGTTGCAGTGTTGTGCCACCAGTGCCTAAGGCCCAATTTTTCAGCCCCTGTTCAACAGGGGCATGCAATTATAATTATTGATCTAATAATTCACAGCAGGGAGCATTGCTGCACCCACCAAGAGTAACTGTCAGGCCTTACAGTGTTGTGGCACCAGCACCACCATCACCACCACCACCAAAGGCCCAATTTTTCAGCCCCTGTTCAACAGGGGCATGCAATTATAATTATTGATCTAATAATTCACAGCAGGGACCATTGCTGCGCCCACCAAGAGTAACTGTCAGGCCTTACAGTGTTGGGGCACCAGCACCACCATCAAAGGCCTAATTTTTACTACCACTGATCAACAATTATATGTTATTACAATTCCTGATATTATACTTGACAGAAGGGCGTTCCAGCACCCACCAAGAATAACTGTGAGTGCTTTCAGTGTTGTGCCAACACCTAAGGGGCCAATTTCTGCAGAGTATATACGGAAGGTCCCTACTTTCAAACATCCAACTTACAAACTACTACTACTTGCAAACGGAAGAAGACAACAGGAAGTGAGAGGAAATCTACCCCTTGGAAGGAAAATTCTCTCCTGTAAGAATTAATATGGGAGAAAGGTGTCTCCTCTCTACTGATGCTTTATCACCAATCCTTGTTTCAATAAAAACACCATATTTCAAAAACAGTTGTCATTGGGACGCAAAGTGAGGTGAAATGTTCTGAACAGGGGCACAGACAGCAAAAAAAATGTGACAGGGGTGATAACCGTTCCCTATGTTTTACAAAAAACTAAAAAAAAGGAATTTGCCATGGAGCTCCACTTAAACAATGAAGCTGTTCAAAATTATAAACAGATTCTACATAAGAACAAACCTACAGTCCCTGTCTTGTATGCACCACCTGTATACGGCTGTTCAGAGTATATAGGTCCTTTTTTATTTTGTGTGCGGGGTTCCCCTTAATATCCATACAAGACCCAAAGGGGCTGGTAATGGGCTGGGGTAGGGGGGGGGGGGTTGATGGGGTAGCTATGCCATTTTTCCTAAAGATTTTCATCCATATTACCGGGACCAGACATTGCATTAAAGCCGCAAGCAGTTTTAAATGACTTTTTTCCCTTTAGAAATGTTATTTTGTGCAGGGACAGTTCTAAACACGGGAAACACGTGGCACTTCACAGGCATACTTTAGACACCCCCCAGGTACAATATTTAAAGGAATATTTGACTTTTTTTTTTTCACTTTATGCATCATTAAAATGACTGCTCCCGGAAAACGTCCGTTTTTAAAACTTCTTTTTGCATTGATACATGTCCCCTGGTGCAGAAGCCGGGTTCCCAAACTCTGTTTCGGACAATAACATGGATAATAGTTGTTATAATTAGCACTTTAGAATCCGAACGTTCGCATCCATTGTATTTAATAGGGTTCTAATGTTCGCGCAAACTTTCGGTCCGTTCGCGGGTTCCGGTGCGAACCGAACCCGGGGGTGTTCGGCTCATCACTATTCCTGAGGGTCTAGTACTCGCCTTCCAGTCTACCTGCTCTGTCCCTTCTGTATCACTATCCTGTTCAGTACCTTGCCCAGCTGTTTTTTTTCTTCTGTCTGTCACTTTCTATTTTCTCCAGCCATGCTATTTCCTGTAGCAACCCGTCTTTCTCTTCCTCCTCTTCCTTTGCCCTTTGCCTTTGTTTCTCATACCATGCTGCATCACGTTCCCTTCTTATTCTAGCTTCCTTTTCTGCCTGAGCCCTTTGTCTGTGTAGGGTATGGACTAGAACAGCTGTATTAGCGGTGTCTAGGGAGGGGTACAATTTTGCGGGGGTGGTTGGCATAGGGGTTTTATCTTCTTTTAAAAATACATATGGTGGAGGTGCACTGGGCAGAGGAGTAAATGGGGGTAGCAGGAGTGGCTTATCTGCTTCCCTTGGTTTAAATTTCTTTATATTCTTTCATCGCTTTTTCCCATATCTTCATACATTTTTTTCATATAATTTTCAATAGTGATGAGCCGAACACCCCCGGGTTCGGTTCGCACCAGAACCCGCGAACGGACCGAACGTTCGTACGAACATTAGAACCCTATTAAATACAATGGATGCGAACGTTCGAATTCTAAAGTGCTAATTATAACGACTATTATGCATGTTATTGTCCTAAAAAGGGTTTGGGAACCCGGGTTCTGCACCAGGGGACATGTATCAATGCAAAAAGAAGTTTTAAAAACGGTCGTTTTTCGGGAGCAGTCATTTTAATGATGCATAAAGTGAAAAAAAAAAAGTCAAATATTCCTTTAAATATCGTACCTGGGGGGTGTCTAAAGTATGCCTGTGAAGTGCCACGTGTTTCCCGTGTTTAGAACTGTCCCTGCACAAAATGACACTTCTAAAGGAAAAAAAAAACATTTAAAACTGCTTGCGGCTTTAATGTAATGTCTGGTCCCGGTAATATGGATGAAAATCTTTAAGAAAAATGGCATAGCTACCCCATGACCCCCCCCCCCCTACCCCAGCCCATTACCAGCCCCTTTGGGTCTTGTATGGATATTAAGGGGAACACCGCACACAAAATAAAAAAGGCCCTATATACTCTGAACAGCCGTATACAGGCGGTGCATACAAGACAGGGACTGTAGGTTTGTTCTTATGTAGAATGTGTTTGTAATTTTGAACAGGTACATTGTTTAAGTGTAGCTCCAGCCCAAAAATCTATTTTTAAACTTTTTGGAAAACATAGGTAAGGGTTATCACCCCTGTAACATTTGTTTTGCTGTCTGTGCCCCTGTTCAGAACATTTCACCTCACTTTCCGTCCCAATGACAACTGTTTTTGAAATGTGGTGTTTTTCTTGAAACAAGGATTGGTGATAAAGCATCAGTAGAGAGGAGACACCTTTCTCCCATATTAATTCTTACAGGAGAGAATTTTCCTTCCTAGGGGTAGATTTCCTCTCACTTCCTGTTGTCTTCTTGCGTTTGCAAGTAGGAGTCGTTTGTAAGTTGGATGTTTGAAAGTAGGGACCTGCCGTATATACTCTGCAGAAATAGGCCCCTTAGTTGTTGGTGTTGGCACAACACTGTAAGCACTCACAGTTACTCTTAGTTGGTGCTGGAACGCCCTGCTGTCAACTATTATATCAGGAATTGTAATTACATATAATTTTTGAACAGTGGTAGTAAAAATTGGGCCTTTGATGGTGGTGCTGGTGCCACAACACTGTAAGCCCTGACAGTTACTCTTGGTGGGTGCAGCAATGGGCCCTGCTGTGAATTATTAGATCAAGAATTGTAATTGCATGCCCCTGTTGAACAGGGGCTGAAAAATTGGGCCTTTCGTGTAGACTTGTGCACAACGGAAAAATTCGTTCCGTTTCGGTTCGTTTCTTTCCGGTCCTGTTGATTCGTAATCATTCGTAATTTTGCTAGACGGGATTTTTCGTGTTCGGACTCATTCGTATTTTTGCAAGCGACATTTTTCGTTGAATTTTTTGTTGCTTTATAATTCGTACTTTCGGTAGAGTACGTTGTTTTTCGTTGATTCTGGACACAACTCCTACTTTCGTAACTTTTTTTGGGTTCGTTGATTCGTAATTTTCCGTGTCTCTCTCACAACGACGCTGCCTATTATGCCTAATGTGCTTCGAATGGATTTGTACTTTTCTAAATACATAGCGGTTATTTGTAACGATTCGAAATCTCGTATTTTACTTTCGTTTTTTACATGCGGCTATAGGCTCCGCCCCTGTACACCATTTTGAGAGGGTTCAGCACGGTGAGGGAGAAGCAGAGAGCAGAGCAGAGTGAGTGTTATTGTGCTTCGAATGGATTTGAAATCTCGTATTTTACTTTCGTTTTTTCATGCGGCTATAGCCTCCGCCCCTGTACACCATTTTGAGAGGGAGTTCAGCATGGTGAGGGAGAAGCAGAGAGCAGAGTGAGTGTTATTGTGCTTCGAATGGATTCGTACATTCGTAACTTTTTTCATAACGAATTATGCCGAAGACCTTCGGGCATTCGCTATTTTGCGGTATAATTTATTTCGGATTCGGTTTTATTCGTAATTGCTCTGTTCGGAAATTCGAATGCTTCCGAATGTCCGAAAGTTGCTAAATTCGGACGAATTTTGATTCGTTACGAAACGAATTGCACAAGCCTACTTTCGTGGTGGTGGTGGTGTTGCCACAACACTGTAAGCCCTCAGAGTTACTCTTGGTGGGTGCAGGAATGGGCCCTGCTGTGAATTATTAGATCAAGAATTGTAATTACATGCCCCTTTTGAACAGGGGCTGAAAAATTGGGCCTTTCGTGGTGGTGGTGGTGGTGGCGTTGCCACAACACTGTAAGCCCTCAGAGTTACTCTTGGTGGGTGCAGCAATGGGCCCTGCTGTGAATTATTAGATCAAGAATTGTAAATACATGCCCCTGTTGAACAGGGGCTGAAAAATTGGGCCTTAGGCACTGGTGGCACAACACTCCAACCCCTCACAGATACTGTACTTGGAGCACAGCAATGAGCCCTGTTGCAAAGTATTGCTTCAAAAATTGTAATTACACGCCCCTGTTAAACAGGGGCTGAAAAATTGGGCCTTAGCCACTGGTGGCGGCACCCATAAACAAAAATGATCTTCCAAGCTATCATCATCAATCGTATCATTGAGGACTCGGAGGAGGAGGATAGCCAGTCAACATAACAGCACAGGCACTCAGCATCAGCATCAGTCTTGAAGGGATGTGACATGTTAAAATCAATTAGTCTGTTATATCAGCATCAGGTGTGTGGTAGCTGGTGGTGATCCAAGACTGGTTCATCTTGATGAAAGTCAGTCGATCAACCGAGTCGGTGGACAGGCGCACCCTGTGATCCGTGACAAATCCTCCAGCAGCACTGAATGTGCGTTCCGAAAGAACGCTGGATGCAGGACAGGCCAGTAGCTCAATTGCATACTGTGCAAGCTCTGGCCAGTGATCCATCCTCAAGACCCAGTAAGCCAGAGGATTTTCGGTGGGGAAGGTGTCCAAGTCTGACCTTGCCCCTAGATATTCCTGCACCATGTTTATCAGACGCTGGCGATGGTTGCTGGAACCGATCATACTTTGGGGCTGCGGACTAAAGAATTGTCTGAACGCATCGGTCAGACGGCCACCTTCCCCACCGCTCCTTCTTTGACTGGCCGAAGCCTCAGCAACTCGTTGTCCAGGACCAGGAGTTTGTAACCTCCCAGTCTCTGGGAACGCGTTGCACAGACCTTTCTGCAAGGCCTCCCGGAGTTGTCTCATCCTCTGCTCCCTCTGCGACGGTAACATAAGGTCCGCAACCTTACCCTTGTACCGTGGATCAAGGAGAGTGGCCAGCCAGTAATGGTCCCTCTCCTTGATCCGAAGAATACGAGGATCCTTCCGCAGACTTTGCAGGATCAGGGAGGCCATGCAGCGTAGGTTAGCTGAGGCATTCGGTCCGGAGTCCTCTGGGTCACTAAGGATGACATGATCCGCAGCCACCTCCTCCCAGCCACGTACAAGTCCACTGGTTTCTTGGGACTGTAAATCATCCCTAAAAGACTGCTGCTGATGATGCTGAGTGCCAGCCTCCACCTCCATGCTGACACAATCCTCCTCCTCCTCCTCCTCCTCCTCTTCCTGTGCGATGGGTGGGACAGAAGGAACACTGTCTGGGTAAAGGGGGCCTTGAGAGGCAAGGAAGTCCTCCTCTTCCTGCCTCTGTTCTGCCTCAAGTGCCCTGTCCATTATTCCACGCAGCGTGTGCTCCAACAGGTGGACAAGAGGTACAGTGTCACTGATGCATGCACTGTCACTGCTCACCATCCTCGTGGCCTCCTCAAATGGTGCCAGGACAGTGCATGCATCCCTGATCATGCCCCACTGGCGTGGAGAAAAAAAACCAAGCTCCCCTGACCCTGTCCTGGTGCCGTAGTCGCACAGGTACTCATTGATGGCCCTCTGCTGCGTGTGCAGCCGCTGCAGCATGGCCAACGTTGAGTTCCACCTGGTGGGCATGTCACATATAAGGCGGTTCTTGGGCAGGTTCAACTCCTTTTGCAGCTCAGCCAGGCGAGCACTGGCATTATAAGATCTGCGGAAATGCACACAGACTTTCCTGGCCTGCCTCAGGACATCCTGTAAGCCCGGGTACCTGCCCAAGAACCGCTGCACCACCAGGTTAAGGACGTGAGCCACACAGGGCACATGGGTCAGTTGTCCCTGTCGGAGGGCGGAGAGGAGGTTGGTGCCATTGTCGCAAACCACCATTCCTGGCTTAAGCTGGCGTGGCGTCAACCACCTCTCGGCCTGGCCCCTGCAGAGCAGACAGGACCTCTGCCCCAGTGTGGCTTCTGTCCCCCAAACACACCAGCGCAAGCACGGCATGGCATCTTTTTGCCTGCGTACTTGCGTAGCCCCTTGAACGGCTACGGAGAACCGCTGGTTCAGAGGACAAAGCACAGGAAGAGGCCATGGAGGAAGAAGAAGAGGAGGGGGTGGAGGAGAGAGGTGTGTCACAACCAGTAGTAGCATTTTGGAGGCGTGGCGGTGGAACAACCTCCAACACTACTGCACCTTGTCCTGCATCCTTCCCAGCTGCCAAAAGAGTGACCCAATGGGCCGTGAAAGAAAGGTAACGTCCCTGTCCATGCCTGCTGGACCATGAGTCAGCGGTAATATGCACCTTACCGCTGACCGCCCTGTCCAGCGAGGCCAAGACATTGCCTTCCACATGCCGGTAGAGAGCCGGAATAGCCTTCCGTGAGAAAAAGTGGCGTTTGAGAACCTGCCACTGAGGAACCGCACATTGCACAAACTCACGGAAGGGGGCCGAGTCTACCAACTGAAAAGGCAGCAGTTGAAGCGCTAGCAATTTAGCCAAGCTAGCATTCAACCGCTGGGCATGTGGATGGCTGGGAGTGAACTTCTTTCGACGGTCCAGCAGCTGGGGCAGGGAAATTTGCCTGCTAGAATCGGACGTCGGTGTACTGCTAGCAGAGTGGCCGCAAGTACTTGGCTGTGACACACCTAATTCTACACCTTCATTCCTCTCAGTGCATGTTTCAGAGAGGACTGAAGTTATAGTGGGGTTGGAGATCCCAGCTGATGCGGTGCAAGGAGAGGTCCGCTTTGTTCTTTGGTGTGGGTCTTTGAGGTAGGCTTGCCAACGAGCTGCATGGCAGGTCAACATATGTCTGGTCAGGCATGTGGTACCCAAGCGGCTGATGTTTTGGCCACGCGATATACGCTTGAGACATATGTTGCAAACAGCAGCTGTGCGATCTGATGCACTAGCCTCAAAAAAGGCCCACACCAAAGAACTTTTTGAATGACGGGCAGAGGCAGCGCCCTGCACAGGCGGAGCTCTGCGGTGTGATTCCGTCGGTGTACTGCCCTTACGCTGGCCACCAAAGGGCATCCTGCCTCGTTGGAGATGTGCCTCCTCCTCATCCTCCTCCTCCTCCTCTCTCCTATTAGGCACCCACGTGGAGTCAGTGACCTCATCATCCCCTCCCTCCTCATCACTGGAGCCAATCTGGCAGTATGCTGCAGCTGCTGGAACATGACTGCCAGATTGGTGTCCTTCTTGAGCATCCCCTCTGTCTGCTCTCACGCTACTGCCTTCCTGTAGCTGGGTTTCATCATCAGACCCTTCGAAACGCTGGGCATCCTCCTGGAGCATGTACCCAACACTGTGCTCAAACAGTTCGGGGGACTCCTCAGGAGGAGGACATGGTGGGTTTAGGGAAGGAGTGACTGATGATGAGTCTGACATTGATACCAGGGAAGAGGACGCTTTGGCAGCTGCTTTGCCAGTACCCTGAGCCTGGGTGAGAGAGGATGAGGAGGAGGAGGAGGGCTTGGTCATCCACTCTACCAAGTCTTCGGCATGATGTGGCTCAACATGTCCAGCTGCCGAAAAGAAGGACAAGCGTGTCCCATGGCCATGTGCTGATGACAATGCACCGCGTCCACGACCAGCACTGTTGCCCCCAGACACAGAGCCTGCTTGCCCTCTTTTATTGCCTCCTGACTGTCTGCCTCTCCTTGTTTGCCTTCCAGACATTCTAATGGATGGCCTGCAGGGAGATGGGAAAAAAGCAATAAGGGCTACCTTCAGGTGTCCTTCTCTGTCCCTTTACTTAAGGATTTCTAAATATGGTTGAGGATGATTGCTTTCGCACAGAATAGCACAACGACAATTTCCCTGACTGTCCAAAAAACAAGGATTTCAAAGATGGTTGATGAGGAATGCTTTAGCACAGTATAGCACAAGGAGAATTTCCCTCACTGTCCTTCCCTGTCCCTACAAACAAGGATTAGCACAGTAAAACACACTGACACTCTCCCTACCTATAGTTTTCTGTCCCTATAAAAAATGTTTTTTTAAAGATGGTTGATGATCAATGCTTTAGCACAGTATAGCACAAGGAGAATTTCCCTCACTGTCCTTCCCTGTCCCTACAAACAAGGATTAGCACAGTAAAACACACTGACACTCTCCCTACCTATAGTTTTCTGTCCCTATAAAAAATTTTTTTTTAAAGATGGTTGATGATCAATGCTTTAGCACAGTATAGCACAAGGAGAATTTCCCTCACTGTCCTTCCCTGTCCCTACAAACAAGGATTAGCACAGTAAAACACACTGACACTCTCCCTACCTATAGTTTTCTGTCCCTATAAAAATTTTTTTTTTAAAGATGGTTGATGATCAATGCTTTAGCACACTATAGCACAAGGAGAATTTCCCTCACTGTCCTTCCCTGTCCCTACAAACAAGGATTAGCACAGTAAAACACACTGACACTCTCCCTACCTATAGTTTTCTGTCCCTATAAAATTTTTTTTTTTAAAGATGGTTGATGATCAATGCTTTAGCACAGTATAGAACAAGGAGAATTTCCCTCACTGTCCTTCCCTGTCCCTACAAACAAGGATTAGCACAGTAAAACACACTGACACTCTCCCTACCTATAGTTTTCTGTCCCTATAAAAAATGTTTTTTTAAAGATGGTTGATGATCAATGCTTTAGCACAGTATAGCACAAGGAGAATTTCCCTCACTGTCCTTCCCTGTCCCTACAAACAAGGATTAGCACAGTAAAACACACTGACACTCTCCCTACCTATAGTTTTCTGTCCCTATAAAAAATGTTTTTTTAAAGATGGTTGATGATCAATGCTTTAGCACAGTATAGCACAAGGAGAATTCCCCTCACTGTCCTTCCCTGTCCCTACAAACAAGGATTAGCACAGTAAAACACACTGACACTCTCCCTACCTATAGTTTTCTGTCCCTATAAAAAATGTTTTTTTAAAGATGGTTGATGATCAATGCTTTAGCACAGTATAGCACAAGGAGAATTTCCCTCACTGTCCTTCCCTGTCCCTACAAACAAGGATTAGCACAGTAAAACACACTGACACTCTCCCTACCTATAGTTTTCTGTCCCTATAAAAAATGTTTTTTTAAAGATGGTTGATGATCAATGCTTTAGCACACTATAGCACAAGGAGAATTTCCCTCACTGTCCTTCCCTGTCCCTACAAACAAGGATTAGCACAGTAAAACACACTGACACTCTCCCTACCTATAGTTTTCTGTCCCTATAAAAAATGTTTTTTTAAAGATGGTTGATGATCAATGCTTTAGCACAGTATAACACAAGGATAATTTCCCTCACTGTCCTTCCCTGTCCCTACAAACAAGGCTTAGCACAGTAAAACACACTGACACTCTCCCTACCTATAGTTTTCTGTCCCTATAAAAAATGTTTTTTTAAAGATGGTTGATGATCAATGCTTTAGCACAGTATAGCACAAGGAGAATTTCCCTCACTGTCCTTCCCTGTCCCTACAAACAAGGATTAGCACAGTAAAACACACTGACACTCTCCCTACCTATAGTTTTCTGTCCCTATAATTTTTTTTTTTAAAGATGGTTGATGATCAATGCTTTAGCACACTATAGCACAAGGAGAATTTCCCTCACTGTCCTTCCCTGTCCCTACAAACAAGGATTAGCACAGTAAAACACACTGACACTCTCCCTACCTATAGTTTTCTGTCCCTATAAAAAATGTTTTTTTAAAGATGGTTGATGATCAATGCTTTAGCACACTATAGCACAAGGAGAATTTCCCTCACTGTCCTTCCCTGTCCCTACAAACAAGGATTAGCACAGTAAAACACACTGACACTCTCCCTACCTATAGTTTTCTGTCCCTATAAATTTTTTTTTTTTAAAGATGGTTGATGATCAATGCTTTAGCACACTATAGCACAAGGAGAATTTCCCTCACTGTCCTTCCCTGTCCCTACAAACAAGGATTAGCACAGTAAAACACACTGACACTCTCCCTACCTATAGTTTTCTGTCCCTATAAAAAATTTTTTTTTAAAGATGGTTGATGATCAATGCTTTAGCACACTATAGCACAAGGAGAATTTCCCTCACTGTCCTTCCCTGTCCCTACAAACAAGGATTAGCACAGTAAAACACACTGACACTCTCCCTACCTATAGTTTTCTGTCCCTATAAAAAATGTTTTTTTAACCACTTAAGCCCCGGACCATTTGGTAGCTAGAGGACCAGAGGTGAATTCAGAATTTTGCACTGCGCTGCTTTAACTGTAAATTGTGCGGACATGCAATGTTGTACCCAAACGAAATTTGCATCCTTTTCTTCCCACAAATAGAGCTTTCTTTTAATGGTATTTGATTGCCTCTGCGATTTTTATTTTTTGAGATATAAACGGAAAAAAAACGAAAATTTTGAAAAAAAATGATATTTTCTACTTTTTGTTATAAGAAAAATCGAATAAACTCAATTTTAGTCATACATTTAGGCCAAAATGTATTCAGCCACATGTCTTTAGTAAAAAAAATGTCAATAAGCGTATATTTATCGGTTTGCGCAAAAGTTATAGCGTTTACAAACTAGGGTACATTTTCTGGAATTTACACAGCTTTTAATTTATGACTGCCTATCTCATTTCTTGAGGTGCTAAAATGACAGGGCAGTACAAAACCCCCCCAAATGACCCCATTTTAGAAAGTAGACACCCCAAGGAAATTGCTGAGAGGCATGTTGAGCCCATTGAATATTTTTTTTTTTTGTCCCAAGTGATTGAATAATGACAAAAAAAATAAATAAAAAAAAAATTACAAAAAGTTGTCACTAAATGATATATTGCTCACACATGCCATGGTTATATGTGGAATTGCACCCCAAAATACATTCTGCTGCTTCTCCTGAGTACGGGGATACCACATGTGTGGGACTTTTTAGGAGCCTAGCCACGTACGGGACCCCGGAAACCAAGCACCGCCTTCAGGATTTCTAAGGGCGCAAATTTTTGATTTCACTCCTCACTACCTATCACAGTTTTGAAGGCCATAAAATGCCAAAATAGCACAAACCCCCCCAAATGACCCCATTTTAGAAAGTAGACACCCCAAGGAAATTGCTGAGAGGCCTGTTGAGCCCATTGAATATTTTTTTTTTGTCCCAAGTGATTGAATAATGACAAAAAAAAAAATTACAAAAAGTTGTCACTAAATGATATATTGCTCACACATGCCATGGTTATATGTGGAATTGCACCCCAAAATACATTCTGCTGCTTCTCCTGAGTACGGGGATACCACATGTGTGGGACTTTTTAGGAGCCTAGCCACGTACGGGACCCCGGAAACCAAGCACCGCCTCCAGAATTTCTAAGGGCGCAAATTTTTGATTTCACTCCTCACTACCTATCACAGTTTTGAAGGCCAAAAAAAGGCCAAAATAGCACAAAACACCCCCAAATGACCCCATTTTGGAAAGTAGACACCCCAAGCTGTTTGCTGAGAGGCATGGTGAGTATTTTACAGCTCTCATTTGTTTTTGAAAATGAAGAAAGAACTTTTTTTTTTTTTTCTTTTTTTTTTCAATTTTCAAAACTTTGTGACAAAAAGCGAGATCTGCGAAATACTCACAATACCTCTCAGCAAATAGCTTGGGGTGTCTACTTTCCAAAATGGGGTCATTTGGGGGGGTTTTGTGCCATCTGGGCATTCCATGGCCTCCGAAACTGTGATAGGCAGTGAGAAGTGAAATCAAAAATTGACACCCTTAGAAAGCCTGAAGGCGGTGCTTGTTTTTTGGGGTCCCGTACGCGGCTAGGCTCCCAAAAAGTCTCACACATGTGGTATCCTTGTACTCAGGAGAAGCAACAGAATGTATTTTGGGGTGTAATTCCACATATGCCCATGGCATGTTTGAGCAATATATCATTTAGTGACAACTTTGTGCAAAAAAAAAAAAAAAAAAAATATTTTTTCCGCAACTTGTGTCAACATATAAAATATTCCATGGACTCGACATGCCTCTCAGTATATAGCTTGGGGTGTCTACTTTCCAAAATGGGGTCATTTGGGGGGGTTTTGAACTGTTCTGGCATTTTATACACAACATTAGGAAGCTTACATCCACTCTTCTAACCACTTGAAGACAAAGCCCTTTTTGACACTTTTTGTTTACATGAAAACATATTTTTTTTTTGCAAGAAAATTATGTTGAACCCCCAAACATTATATATATTTTTAAAGCAAAGGCCCTACAGAATAAAATGGTGGGTGTTGCATTTTTTTTTTCTACACAGTATTTGCGCAGCGATTTTTCAAACGCATTTTTTGGGGAAAAATACACTTTTTTTAATTTTAATGCACTAAAACACACTATATTGCCCAAATGTTTGATGAAATAAAAAAGATGATCTTAGGCCGAGTACATAGATACCAAACACGACATGCTTTAAAATTTCGCACAAACGCGCATTGGCGACAAACTACATACATTTTTAAAAGCCTTTAAAAGCATTTACAGGTTACCCCGTTAGATTTACAGAGGAGGTCTACTGCTAAAATTACTGCCCTCGATCTGACCTTCGCGGTGATACCTCACATGCATGGTGCAATTACTGTTTACATATGAGGCCAGACCGACGCTTGCGTTCGCCATTGGGCAAGAGCAGGGCAGGACAGGGGTGCTTTTTTTTTTTTTTTAATTATTAATTTTGCTTTTTTATTTTATTTTTAAACTGTTGCTTCCATATTTATTTATTTTTATCACTTTTATTGTTATCTCAGGGAATGTAAATATCCCCTATGATAGCAATAGGTAATGACAGGTACTCTTTTTTGAAAAAACTGGGGTCTATTGGACCCTAGATCTTTCCTCTGCCCTCAAAGCATCTGACCACACCAAGATCGGTGTGATAAAATGCTTTCCCAATTTCCCAATGGCGCTTTTTATATCCGGGGGGGGACATTCCCTCCCACTGCTTGTAAAAGCAGTCCAGAGGCTAATTAGCCACTAGGATTGCTTTTACATGAAAGCCGGCCGCTGGCTGAAAAGAATGATACCAAGATGATACCTAAACCCGCAGGCATCATTCTGGTATAAACATTCAAAGTCCAGCAACATACCAGTACGTTGCTGGTCCTTGTTGGACATGTATTGTAATCTTTTTTTTCATGCAGCCTGTTGGCTGAACGAAAAAAAAAGATTGATCGGTGGGTATGCCCACCATTAGAATACCGCCCTTCATCCACCCACTTCTAATGATGGGCATACATGCACCATTTATATATGCCGAAGCATGGGGGCATCTTCTCGCAAAAGTTATGCCGCGTACACATGGTCAGACTTTTCCACGGGCAAGCCTCCGTCGGAATTTCGACCGTATGTACGCGGCATTAGGAGCAAAATCGCTCCTCCGCTCCTGCTGCCCCAATGCTTCGGCATATATGCTTTTTTTTTTTTAACTGTGGTGGTGAAATTACCTCCTACAGCACTGGAGTCGCAGGGATCAGGCCTGTCTCTGCGAACGCTGCAGTTATGTGTGTTGTGTTTTGCAAGTGACAGTGATCGATCGATACTGCACTTGGGTGGCCTGGGCTGGACGGAGGGGCAAAACGCAGGTGCTAGCATGTATCTGGGCTGATCCAGCTAACACTGCGTTTTTGGGAACCCTAAACTGCTGGGGACGCTAGTATAGATCTGATCAGATCAGATATTGAGCTGATCAGATACTATACCACTAAGGGGGGTGTATGCTTCACGCGTGGGTGTTAGCGCTACTGGCACTAACCTGACGCTGCCTGGGGTGTGACGCAGACCCTCTCTGACGCTAAAACCTAACTGATATCACCCGCCGGGCGATCAGGGGGTTAAACCTTTATTGGGTTATATACGGCGGGTGCCCTGACACTATAAAAAGCAAACTAACTAACCAGCGTCACCCGTAACACTTATATGATGATCACTGGTGAAAGGGTTAACTAGGGGCAATTAGGGGGTTAAAACCTTTATTAGGGTAATATATGGGGGTACCTGACGCTATATAAAAACCTGACGGCGAACCTAAAAAAAATTTACTGGCTACCTATCGGCATCACCGACACTAAGACAACGATCATAAAAACGATTGCTTAGCGACAGTGGTGATAGGGGGTGAAAGGGTTACCTGGGGGGTGATCAAGGGGGTTACACCTTTATTAGGTAATATATGGGGGTACCCGACGCTATAAAAACCTGCGGCGAACCTAAAAAAAATTACTGGCTACCGATCAGCATCGCCGACGCTAAGACATCGATCAGAAAAATTATCGCTGAGTGACAGTGGTGATAGGGGGTGAAAGGGTTACCTGGGGGGGCGATCAAGTGGGTTAAACCTTTATTAGGTAATATATGGGGGTACCCGACGCTATAAAAACCTGCGGCGAACCTAAAAAAAATTACTGGCTACCGATCAGCATCGCCGACGCTAAGACATCGATCAGAAAAATTATAACTTAGTGACAGTGGTGATAGGGGGTGAAAGGGTTACCTGGGGGGCGATCAAGGGGGTTAAACCTTTATTAGATAATATATGGGGGTACCCGACGCTATAAAAACCTGCGGCGAACCTAAAAAAAATTACTGGCTACCGATCAGCATCACCGACGCTAAGACATCGATCAGAAAAATTATCGCTTAGCGACAGTGGTGATGGGGGTGAAAGGGTTATCTGGGGGGTGATCAGGGGGTTAAACCTTTATTAGGGGGGGTTAGGGGGCTACACTGGACCTAAGACTAAACTTTGGTGACACTTTTACAGTCACAAATGTCACTGATTGCAGTGATCACTAAATAAATGGTCACTGCAATCAGTGACACTGTGACTGGGGGCTGGGGGGGCTGGGGGGTGATCTGGGGGTGTCTGGGGGGGCCTGGGGGGGCGATTTATGTGCCTATGTGTCCTGGTGTCAGTGTAGTGTTGTGTGTACTAACCTGGCATCTTCTCCTGTACGGCGCTCGGTATATGTGAGCGCCCCAGGAGAGATGACATCACTTCCTCCTTCCTGGCAGGCAGGGGAATCTCTCTCATTCGCCGGGAGCGATCGAGAGGGGGTGGCCGGAATCGAACGGCCGTTTCCTCATGCCGGATCGCTCCCGAAGGTAAAACGACCGCTCACTGTAAAGAAGGGGGGTCCGATCGGACCCCCCAACTATACAAAGGCAATCACGTATATATACGTGATTGTGCCTGTCGGTGCCATTCTGCTGACGTATATTTACAGTGGGCGGTCGTTAAGTGGTTAAAGATGGTTGATGATCAATGCTTTAGCACAGTATAGCACAAGGAGAATTTCCCTCACTGTCCTTCCCTGTCCCTACAAACAAGGATTAGCACAGTAAAACACACTGACACTCTCCCTACCTATAGTTTTCTGTCCCTATAAAAAAATTTTTTTTAAAGATGGTTGATGATCAATGCTTTAGCACACTATAGCACAAGGAGAATTTCCCTCACTGTCCTTCCCTGTCCCTACAAACAAGGATTAGCACAGTAAAACACACTGACACTCTCCCTACCTATAGTTTTCTGTCCCTATAAAAAATGTTTTTTTAAAGATGGTTGATGATCAATGCTTTAGCACAGTATAGCACAAGGAGAATTTCCCTCACTGTCCTTCCCTGTCCCTACAAACAAGGATTAGCACAGTAAAACACACTGACACTCTCCCTACCTATAGTTTTCTGTCCCTATAAAAAATTTTTTTTAAAGATGGTTGATGATCAATGCTTTAGCACACTATAGCACAAGGAGAATTTCCCTCACTGTCCTTCCCTGTCCCTACAAACAAGGATTAGCACAGTAAAACACACTGACACTCTCCCTACCTATAGTTTTCTGTCCCTATAAAAAATGTTTTTTTAAAGATGGTTGATGATCAATGCTTTAGCACAGTATAGCACAAGGAGAATTTCCCTCATTGTCCTTCCCTGTCCCTACAAACAAGGATTAGCACAGTAAAACACACTGACACTCTCCCTACCTATCCTTCTCTTTCCCTAAACTAAAGGAATCCAGGTTAAGCAAGAAAAAAAAATGTCACTGTCCCTGCCTATGCTTCTCTTTCCCTGCTCCGGAACACACTACACTAGGCCGCCGTGCTGGCGGCCTTTTATAGTGTGGGGCGTGTCCTAAACACCCTCAGCAATAATTGGCCACAGGCATCCTGTCTGTGGCCAATCATTGCTCTCCTCGCTGCCGGCGCTGTGATTGGCCAAGCATGCGGGGTCACAGTGCATGCTTGGCCAATCACAGCGCCTGGATGACACTGCGATGGCGTAGTGCATTGTGGGCCGTTCGCGTCACTCGAATTAGGCGCGAACGGCCCAAATCGTTCGATCTTCGTAGAACGATCGAACAGCCGATGTTCGAGTCGAACGTATGTTCGACTCGAACACCGAGCTCATCCCTAATTTTCAACCCAATCACCTGGCGGATAGTTATACTGATTATGTGTGCCACAGATTTTCTGTATTTCTACCCAGTCTTCTTCTGAACAGGGACCTGCAGGACTTAGACCACTAATCTGTAGCAGTTGGGCTCTGCAGCACACATTTTGCCAAAATGGATCAGTATAACTCGGCCCTCGGGTACCTTTTACAAAATCAACAGGGGAAGGCTGACACTGCTCACCTTCAGGGTCATTCTTCCCTAATTTATTCCCCATTATGCCAAATAGAGGGCTTTATAACCACAAATGGCTACTGATTTAGGGCACACTGTATAACCTTCCCTACCTCTTCTAGAGACTGAGGCGAGTCCCCGCAGAGTTAGCCCTTCAAAGAATCTACCGTTTTGGTTGTGGTTATGTATATTAAATCTCAGGACCCAGAACTTAGGGGTGCCTGGAGATTGGATTGTAAAATAAGGACCTTTGCCAATTCTTTCCTTATATCCTCCGGGGACCGTAGCCACCAATGTTGGCACTTGCCCACAAAAAAATAAACAGAAGACCTGTTAAGCAGTCTGGGCAATTTCGAGGCATCTATTTGGCACAAATGGATATATATATATACACACAATAATATATAAACAAAAATCTTATCCTAAAATAACAATCAGTTTTTAAATTGTATCAACCACATGAAAATATAAACAAGCAAAGAAAATAAAATAACAATCAGACTTAAAATTGTATGAACCACATAAAAGTATAAACAAGCAAAGAAAATACAAATTATTTCATAAAATTCAATTGTTAATTTAAGCAAGCTTGCAGTTACCAATTTAAATCTTTAGAGGTCCACACACCCGTCCTTTCTAAAATGAGGAGCGCAATTGCGCTACTCCAAAATTTCCTATAAACCTGTCCGGCCAACCTAGCGGGACTTCTTTAACCTATAATCCACTTTAATTTAAACTTACACACTTTACAATTATTCCCAGGGAGGCCAACCTAGCATCCCTCGAGAAAGTAAAAAAAAAAAAAAAAACTGTGGTAGTCAATCGAGACAGGATAAGTGATTTAAACTCTGCAGAAATGTGCTCCACAAAGTTCCACCTACCTGTCAAACGATTGACCCCACTCCTGATACCATCTGTTAAAATCCGCTGTAAACTGCTTCTAACCTCTAGAGCCTAGGCTGGACCTGGGTGTATGGAGTCTCTCTGATCGATCATGTAATTTAAGACACACACAGAATATGGTGAATCCCAATTACACTGGTTTATTGCATACAAGCTTATTTTGTACAATCCAAGACGAGAGGAACCGCCCCTGGTTAAACCCACCAAGGAACAGTTCCTTTATTATACAAATTGCATATTAACAGGTTACACAAGCTAAACTGCCCAGAGATGGCAGAAGGCAAGTTTATCTAAATAGAACTCACCGTAAAATCCGGCCGTTGAGCCAGATCCTGAAACATGGGACACTTCTTTAAGGAAGTAGCCTAACCACACGTCATACATATCCTGTCATTCTGACTCAACTGTGTAAGTGACATATAGCAAGAAAAACATTCTATACATTTCTACAATAACAAGTCTTAAAGAATAACTCTAAAGGTGAAATAACAAGTCTTAAAGAATAACTCTAAAGGTGAAATACACTAGGGATAACCTTACAATGCTGACATCTGTCACGGCTAAGCGTGCCTTGTGGCTGCGCCCATGGGTAGCTGACCCTGCCTCCAAGCAGGCATGGTGCAGGATTCCATTTGGGGGTTCGTCCCTCTTTGGGAACATATCGGACAGTGCCATCACCCGTGCCACAGGGGGCAAGTCGGGGTTCCTTTCCCAGGATCGCCGTCTGCTAAACCAGAAGAGAACACAGCCCAGGCAAAGTTCAGATCGAGCAAGGAATGCTCGCTACTATAGGCCTGGCCGTGAGTTCAAGAAGACCTGGAAGAAAAAACAGCCTTCAGGCCAGAAGTTTTCAAAAGGGGCATCTTCCGGTGGACAAGAATCCCCTAAGTCTTTATGATATTTCACCTGCCTAAAACAGAGCGAGTCGGCATCATTGCCTCTCTCGGAAGAGAAAAAGCGAATTCTCCTGTCTCTCTTGTGGCTCAGGGCGCTGCAATTCCAGTTCCAGATGACAAAAGGTTTTAAGGGGTCTACTCGCCCCTCTTCATGGTGTTGAAGAAAAACGTCTCCTGGAGGCCAGTTATAGACCTAACCCACTTGAATTATTTTATCTAGAAGGAGAAGTTCAAGATGGCGACACTACTCATGATCAGTCAAGCAATCCAACCAGGCGATTGGCTTGTCTCTATAGACCTGAAGGACGCCTACTTCCATGTTCCGATAGCGTCAGAATTCCAGAAATACCTTCGCTTTGCTGTCGATTAGGGATGAGCTTCGTGTTCGAGTCGAACATACGTTCGACTCGAACATCGGCTGTTCGATCGTTCGACGAAGATCGAACGATTTGGGCCGTTCGCGCCAAATTCGAGTGACGCGAACGGCCCACAATGCACTACGCCATCGCAGTGTCATCCAGGCGCTGTGATTGGCCAAGCATGCACTGTGACCCCGCATGCTTGGCCAATCACAGCGCCGGCAGCGAGGAGAGCAATGATTGGCCACAGGCAGGATGCCTGTGGCCAATTATTGCTGAGGGGGTTTAGTACACGCCCCACACTATAAAAGGCCGCCAGCACGGCGGCCTAGTGTAGTGTGTTCCGGAGCAGGGATAGAGCAGCATAGGCAGGGACAGTGACTTTTATTTCTTTCTTGCTTAACCTGGATTCCTTTAGTTTAGGGAAAGAGAAGGATAGGTAGGGAGAGTGTCAGTGTGTTTTGTGCTTGTGCTATATTGTGCTTAAAAAAAACATTTTTTCTAGGGACAGAAAACTGTAGGTAGGGAGAGTGTGTCAGTTTCTTTCACTGTCAAAGTCCTTGTTTCCAGGGACCTGGAAGGACAGTGAGGTAATTCTCCTTGTGCTAAATTGTGCTTCAAAAAAACATTTTTTCTAGGGACAGAAAACTGTAGGTAGGGAGAGTGTGTCAGTTTCTTTCACTGCCAAAGTCCTTGTTTCCAGGGACCTGGAAGGACAGTGAGGTAATTCTCCTTGTGCTAAATTGTGCTTAAAAAAAACATTTTTTCTAGGGACAGAAAACTGTAGGTAGGGAGAGTGTGTCAGTTTCTTTCACTGTCAAAGTCCTTGTTTCCAGGGACCTGGAAGGACAGTGAGGTAATTCTCCTTGTGCTAAATTGTGCTTAAAAAAAACATTTTTTCTAGGGACAGAAAACTGTAGGTAGGGAGAGTGTGTCAGTTTCTTTCACTGTCAAAGTCCTTGTTTCCAGGGACCTGGAAGGACAGTGAGGTAATTCTCCTTGTGCTAAATTGTGCTTAAAAAAAACATTTTTTCTATGGACAGAAAACTGTAGGTAGGGAGAGTGTGTCAGTTTCTTTCACTGTCAAAGTCCTTGTTTCCAGGGACCTGGAAGGACAGTGAGGTAATTCTCCTTGTGCTAAATTGTGCTTAAAAAAAACATTTTTTCTAGGGACAGAAAACTGTAGGTAGGGAGAGTGTGTCAGTTTCTTTCACTGTCAAAGTCCTTGTTTCCAGGGACCTGGAAGGACAGTGAGGTAATTCTCCTTGTGCTAAATTGTGCTTAAAAAAAACATTTTTTCTAGGGACAGAAAACTGTAGGTAGGGAGAGTGTGTCAGTTTCTTTCACTGTCAAAGTCCTTGTTTCCAGGGACCTGGAAGGACAGTGAGGTAATTCTCCTTGTGCTAAATTGTGCTTAAAAAAAACATTTTTTCTAGGGACAGAAAACTGTAGGTAGGGAGAGTGTGTCAGTTTCTTTCACTGTCAAAGTCCTTGTTTCCAGGGACCTGGAAGGACAGTGAGGTAATTCTCCTTGTGCTAAATTGTGCTTAAAAAAAACATTTTTTCTAGGGACAGAAAACTGTAGGTAGGGAGAGTGTGTCAGTTTCTTTCACTGTCAAAGTCCTAGTTTCCAGGGACCTGGAAGGACAGTGAGGTAATTCTCCTTGTGCTAAATTGTGCTTAAAAAAAACATTTTTTCTAGGGACAGAAAACTGTAGGTAGGGAGAGTGTGTCAGTTTCTTTCACTGTCAAAGTCCTTGTTTCAAGGGACAGAGAAGGACACCTGAAGGTAGCCCTTATTGCTTTTTTCCCATCTCCCTGCAGGCCATCTATTAGAATGTCTGGAAGGCAAACAAGGAGAGGCAGACAGTCAGGAGGCAATAAAAGAGGGCAAGCAGGCTCTGTGTCTGGGGGCAACAGTGCTGGTCGTGGACGCGGTGCATTGTCATCAGCACATGGCCATGGGACACGCTTGTCCTTCTTTTCGGCAGCTGGACATGTTGAGCCACATCATGCCGAAGACTTGGTAGAGTGGATGACCAAGCCCTCCTCCTCCTCCTCATCCTCTCTCACCCAGGCTCAGGGTACTGGAAAAGCAGCTGCCAAAGCGTCCTCTTCCCTGGTATCAATGTCAGACTCATCATCAGTCACTCCTTCCCTAGACCCACCATGTCCTCCTCCTGAGGAGTCCCCCGAACTGTTTCAGCACAGTGTTGGGTACATGCTCCAGGAGGATGCCCAGCGTTTCGAAGGGTCTGATGATGAAACCCAGCTAGAGGAAGGCAGTAGCGTGAGAGCAGACAGAGGGGATGCTCAAGAAGGACACCAATCTGGCAGTCATGTTCCAGCAGCTGCAGCATACTGCCAGATTGCCTCCAGTGATGAGGAGGGAGGTGATGATGAGGTCACTGACTCCACGTGGGTGCCTAATAGGAGAGAGGAGGAGGAGGAGGATGAGGAGGAGGCACATCTCCAACGAGGCAGGATGCCCTTTGGTGGCCAGCGTAAGGGCAGTACACCGACGGAATCACACCGCAGAGCTCCGCCTGTGCAGGGCGCTGCCTCTGCCCGTCATTCAAAAAGTTCTTTGGTGTGGGCCTTTTTTGAGGCTAGTGCATCAGATCGCACAGCTGCTGTTTGCAACATATGTCTCAAGCGTATATCGCGTGGCCAAAACATCAGCCGCTTGGGTACCACATGCCTGACCAGACATATGTTGACCTGCCATGCAGCTCGTTGGCAAGCCTACCTCAAAGACCCACACCAAAGAACAAAGCGGACCTCTCCTTGCACCGCATCAGCTGGGATCTCCAACCCCACTATAACTTCAGTCCTCTCTGAAACATGCACTGAGAGGAATGAAGGTGTAGAATTAGGTGTGTCACAGCCAAGTACTTGCGGCCACTCTGCTAGCAGTACACCGACGTCCGATTCTAGCAGGCAAATTTCCCTGCCCCAGCTGCTGGACCGTCGAAAGAAGTTCACTCCCAGCCATCCACATGCCCAGCGGTTGAATGCTAGCTTGGCTAAATTGCTAGCGCTTCAACTGCTGCCTTTTCAGTTGGTAGACTCGGCCCCCTTCCGTGAGTTTGTGCAATGTGCGGTTCCTCAGTGGCAGGTTCCCAAACGCCACTTTTTCTCACGGAAGGCTATTCCGGCTCTCTACCGGCATGTGGAAGGCAATGTCTTGGCCTCGCTGGACAGGGCGGTCAGCGGTAAGGTGCATATTACCGCTGACTCATGGTCCAGCAGGCATGGACAGGGACGTTACCTTTCTTTCACGGCCCATTGGGTCACTCTTTTGGCAGCTGGGAAGGATGCAGGACAAGGTGCAGTAGTGTTGGAGGTTGTCCCACCGCCACGCCTCCAAAATGCTACTACTGGTTGTGACACACCTCTCTCCTCCACCCCCTCCTCTTCTTCTTCCTCCATGGCCTCTTCCTGTGGTTTGTCCTATGAACCAGCGGTGCTCCGTAGCCGTTCACGGGGCTACGCAAGTACGCAGGCAAAAAGATGCCATGCCGTGCTTGCGCTGGTGTGTTTGGGGGACAGAAGCCACACTGGGGCAGAGGTCCTGTCTGCTCTGCAGGGCCAGGCCGAGAGGTGGTTGACGCCACGCCAGCTTAAGCCAGGAATGGTGGTTTGCGACAATGGCACCAACCTCCTCTCCGCCCTCCGACAGGGACAACTGACCCATGTGCCCTGTGTGGCTCACGTCCTTAACCTGGTGGTGCAGCGGTTCTTGGGCAGGTACCCGGGCTTACAGGATGTCCTGAGGCAGGCCAGAAAAGTCTGTGTGCATTTCCGCAGATCTTATAATGCCAGTGCTCGCCTGGCTGAGCTGCAAAAGGAGTTGAACCTGCCCAAGAACCGCCTTATATGTGACATGCCCACCAGGTGGAACTCAACGTTGGCCATGCTGCAGCGGCTGCACACGCAGCAGAGGGCCATCAATGAGTACCTGTGCGACTACGGCACCAGGACAGGGTCAGGGGAGCTTGGTTTTTTTTCTCCACGCCAGTGGGGCATGATCAGGGATGCATGCACTGTCCTGGCACCATTTGAGGAGGCCACGAGGATGGTGAGCAGTGACAGTGCATGCATCAGTGACACTGTACCTCTTGTCCACCTGTTGGAGCACACGCTGCGTGGAATAATGGACAGGGCACTTGAGGCAGAACAGAGGCAGGAAGAGGAGGACTTCCTTGCCTCTCAAGGCCCCCTTTACCCAGACAGTGTTCCTTCTGTCCCACCCATCGCACAGGAAGAGGAGGAGGAGGAGGAGGAGGAGGATTGTGTCAGCATGGAGGTGGAGGCTGGCACTCAGCATCATCAGCAGCAGTCTTTTAGGGATGATTTACAGTCCCAAGAAACCAGTGGACTTGTACGTGGCTGGGAGGAGGTGGCTGCGGATCATGTCGTCCTTAGTGACCCAGAGGACTCCGGAGCGAATGCCTCAGCAAACCTACGCTGCATGGCCTCCCTGATCCTGCAAAGTCTGCGGAAGGATCCTCGTATTCTTCGGATCAAGGAGAGGGACCATTACTGGCTGGCCACTCTCCTTGATCCACGGTACAAGGGTAAGGTTGCGGACCTTATGTTACCGTCGCAGAGGGAGCAGAGGATGAGACAACTCCGGGAGGCCTTGCAGAAAGGTCTGTGCAACGCGTTCCCAGAGACTGGGAGGTTACAAACTCCTGGTCCTGGACAACGAGTTGCTGAGGCTTCGGCCAGTCAAAGAAGGAGCGGTGGGGAAGGTGGCCGTCTGACCGATGCGTTCAGACAATTCTTTAGTCCGCAGCCCCAAAGTATGATCGGTTCCAGCAACCATCGCCAGCGTCTGATAAACATGGTGCAGGAATATCTAGGGGCAAGGTCAGACTTGGACACCTTCCCCACCGAAAATCCTCTGGCTTACTGGGTCTTGAGGATGGATCACTGGCCAGAGCTTGCACAGTATGCAATTGAGCTACTGGCCTGTCCTGCATCCAGCGTTCTTTCGGAACGCACATTCAGTGCTGCTGGAGGATTTGTCACGGATCACAGGGTGCGCCTGTCCACCGACTCGGTTGATCGACTGACTTTCATCAAGATGAACCAGTCTTGGATCAACACCAGCTACCACACACCTGATGCTGATATAACAGACTAATTGATTTTAACATGTCACATCCCTTCAAGACTGATGCTGATGCTGAGTGCCTGTGCTGTTATGTTGACTGGCTATCCTCCTCCTCCGAGTCCTCAATGATACGATTGATGATGATAGCTTGGAAGATCATTTTTGTTTATGGGTGCCGCCACCAGTGGCTAAGGCCCAATTTTTCAGCCCCTGTTTTACAGGGGCGTGTAATTACAATTTTTTTAGCAATAATTTGCCATAGGGCTCATTGCTGTGCTCCAAGTACAGTATCTGTGAGGGGTTGGAGTGTTGTGGCACCAGTGCCTAAGGCCCAATTTTTCAGCCCCTGTTTAACAGGGGCGTGTCATTACAATTTTTGAAGCAATACTTTGCAACAGGGCTCATTGCTGTGCTCCAAGTACAGTATCTGTGAGGGGTTGTAGTGTTGTGCCACCAGTGCCTAAGGCCCAATTTTTCAGCCCCTGTTCAACAGGGGCATGCAATTACAATTCTTGATCTAATAATTCACAGCAGGGTCCATTGCTGCACCCACCAAGAGTAACTCTGAGGGCTTACAGTCTTGTGGCAACACCACCACCACCACCACCACGAAAGGCCCAATTTTTCAGCCCCTGTTCAAAAGGGGCATGTAATTACAATTCTTGATCTAATAATTCACAGCAGGGCCCATTGCTGCACCCACCAAGAGTAACTGTCAGGGCTTACAGTGTTGTGGCACCAGCACCACCATCAAAGCCCCAATTTTTACTACCACTGTTCAACAATTATATGTAATTAAAATTCCTGATATAATAGTTGACAGCAGGGCGTTCCAGCACCAACCAAGAGTAACTGAGTGCTTACAGTGTTGTGCCAACACCAACAACTAAGGGGCCTATTTCTGCAGAGTATATACGGCAGGTCCCTACTTTCAAACATCCAACTTACAAACGACTCCTACTTGCAAACGAAAGAAGACAACAGGAAGTGAGAGGAAATCTACCCCTAGAAAGGAAAATTCTCTCCTGTAAGAATAAATATGGGAGAAAGGGGTCTCATCTGTACTGATGCTTTATCAGCAATCCTTGTTTCAAGAAAAACACCACATTTCAAAAACAGTTGTCATTGGGACGGAAAGTGAGGTGAAATGTTCTGAACAGGGGCACAGACAGCAAAACAAATGTTACAGGGGTGATAACCCTTACCTATGTTTCCCAAAAAGTTTAAAAATAGATTTTTGGGCTGGAGCTACACTTCAACAATGTACCTGTTCAAAATTACAAACAGATTCTACATAAGAACAAACCTACAGTCCCTGTCTTGTATGCACCGCCTGTATACGGCTGTTCAGAGTATATAGGGCCTTTTTTATTTTATGTGCGGGGTTCCCCTTAATATCCATACAAGACCCAAAGGGGCTGGTAATGGGCTGGGGTAGGGGGGGGGTCATGGGGTAGCTATGCCATTTTTCTTAAAGAATTTCATCCATATTACCGGGACCAGACATTACATTAAAGCCGCAAGCAGTTTTAAATGGCTTTTTTTTCCTTTAGAAGTGTCATTTTGTGCAGGGACAGTTCTAAACACGGGAAACACGTGGCACTTCACAGGCATACTTTAGACACCCCCCAGGTACGATATTTAAAGGAATATTTGACTTTTTTTTTTTCACTTTATGCATCATTAAAATGACTGCTCCCGAAAAACGACCGTTTTTAAAACTTCATTTTGCATTGATACATGTCCCCTGGTGCACAACCCGGGTTCCCAAACCCTATTTATGACAATAACATGCATAATAGTTGTTATAATTAGCACTTTAGAATTCAAACGTTCGCATCCATTGTATTTAATAGGGTTCTAATGTTCGTTCGAACTTTCGGTCCGTTCGCGGGTTCTGGTGCGAACCGAACCCGGGGGTGTTCGGCTCATCACTACTGTCGATTAAATCCGTCTGCAGTTCACCTGTCTCCCCTTCGGGCTTACATCGCCTCATGTGTTTTCAAAACTTGTTGGCTGTCGTGGCTCTGATCAGGACCAGAGGTGTCCGTCTGTATCACTATCTAGACGACCTGCTGTTGTCTCGGGACAAGGAGCAGTTGCTAATCCACAGATCCCAGGTCATCTCCACTCTACTCGAGTTTGGTTGGCTTCTGAATCTGGAAAAGAGTCATCTGGATCCTACGCAGTCCCTGGTATTCCTCGGGGCACACTTCAACGCTATCAAGAGCACCATCTTGTTACCCCTGGAAAAATCCCAGTGATCCGGGACAGAGTTTGGCTTGCAATGTCGTCCTCATCTCCAAGCCTCTCAATGCCTAAAGATCATTGGTACCATGGTGGCAACAACACCCATGGTAAAGTGGGCTCAGTGGAAAATGCGGCCCTTCCAGAAGGGTTTCCTCCAGCAGTATAATCCAGGGCTGCGGGATCACTTTATCCAAATAACCTCATCCATGCGGGAGAGCTTTCCTTGGTGGCTACAACAGAGGAACCTCCTCAATTGTCACTCCATCGCACCTGTGTCTTGGGTCACCATCACTACAGATGCCAGCAACAGGGGCTGACAGAAGTAGCCCAAGGCATATGGAATTTTCTCTCTCACAGGATAGTCTCCAATGTTCTGGAACTCCGGGCAGCGTTCTGCGCTCTGCAGGCCTTTCACCACTTAACAGCAGGAGACCTCCTAAGACTGGACAACACAACGGCAGTCGCATACATCAAGAGACAGGGGGTACTCCCAGTCTCTCCCTGTCAAAGGAAATAGAGCCCATCATGATCTGGGCCCAGAAAAACCTGGCCAACCTGACAGCTGTCTATCTCCCTGGAGTCCAGAATGTTCAGGCAGATTTTCTCTTGAGAGTTTCTCTGGACAACGAGTGGACTTCCCCCCGAAGTCTTCAGGTGGGTCCTGTCCCTGGGAGTCATTCCGGAAGTAGACTTGTTTGCCTCCCCATGCAACTTCAGACTAGTGAGATACTACACAAGGTCTTGGTATCCCCAGGCTTTTGAGTAGATGCTCTGACAGACCATTGGCGGTTCCACAGGGCCTATGCCTTTCCCCCGGTTCCTGTCATTCTCCGTTTTTTGTCGAGGCTCAGGATGGAAGAAGCAGAGATAGTGGCAATAGTCCCGTACTGGCCAAACAAGCCATGGTTTCCACTGCTGATGCAACTCAGCTTCCGGGACCCAGTTCCTCTACCCTCCAGACCAGATCTCCTATCACAAGGGGCATTTCTACATCTATGCCCGACCCATCTACATCTGATGATCTGGTTCTTGAGAGGGGAAGGTTGGAGGCCCTAGGCTGTCCAAGTAGGGCCATCTCCACAATATTAAATGCCAGAAGAACAGGCACCAACAGGGTCTACCAGAGGATTTGGAAAAAGTTTTCAGACTACACCTCTTCCACTGCAGGTTCTTGCAATAACCCAAAGATACATGATATCCTGGGCTTCTTACAATCAGGATTGGATCTCTCATTGTCAGTCAGCTCGCTGCGAGTCCAAATCGCTGTAATCTCTGCCTTTACGGGTGTTTCCTGGGCTAGACACCCTCTTACTCAGTAGTTTTTCAGAGGAGCAATAAGGCTCAGACCTCAGAGCCAAGTTTTTCTAATTGGGATCTTCTCCTTGTCCTGGATTTTTTCTTAGGTAGAGAGTTGGAACATGAAGATCAATCTTCTGTCAAATGACTCTCTCTAATAGTTGTTTTCTTGGTGGCTATAACATCGGCCAAGAGGGTCTCTGAAATCAGCTCTCAGGGATGCAAGGGGCCATTTCTAAACTTTTTAATTCCTATGTTGGGTTCAAACCCCAAAGTGGCATCTGTGTTTCATGACAATCAGGAGATTGCTCTTCCAACGTTCAGATCTACCGAGGATTCCAGTGTTTATCCCTTAGATGTTGGAAAAGCTCTGAGTCAGTATCTTGAAGCTACAGCTTCTTTCCGTCAGACCGACCACCTGCTCGTTCTTTTCACAGGAAGTATAAGGGAATGCGTGCCTCTTCCAGATCTATCGGAGCATGGATTGTTCAGGCCATTCAGTGGGCCTATAAAGCCAAAGGCTTGGCGCCTCCAAAAGCGGTGACTGCTCACTCAACTAGAAGTGTCTTCATCATGGGCGGCATCACGTCACGTGCCTCCAGAAGTTATTTGCAAGGTGGCCTTGTGGTCTTCAATTAACACGTTCATGGCACACTACTGCGTAGTGGTTTACGTATCTTGTCTGTTGATGGTGCCAATTAAACCTTTTTTCTTTTGTCCAGCACTCTGCCCACCCGGGTGTGTATGGCTAGTTATTTCCCACACGTAGGCTGCCATGGAGTCTGTCAGGAAAACGGAAAATTTATATCAAATACTTACCGTAATTTTCCTTTCCTGATGGACTCCATGGCAGCAGGAGTTCCCTCCCAGTGGCTGGAGTAGGCTAAATTATGGAACACGGCCTCTGGCCCAGAGCAAAGATTTATGGGAGAAGGGTCCTATGAGGTATGAGGGGCGGGATTAACCCACACGTAGGCTGCCATGGAGTCCATCAGGAAAGGAAAATTACGGTAAGTATTTGATATAAATTTTCCGTTATACCTCCCAATCTGTAAATCGGTTTTCAATATATTAGGAAACTCTTATGCCCTGTACACACGGTCTGTTTTTCCGATGAAAAAACGATCGTGTGTGGGCCCCATCTGACTTTTTTCCATCGGTGTTAAAAAATAGAACATGTTTAAATTTTTCTGATGGGAAAAAAAAACCGATAGGAAATTCTGATCGTCTGTGTGGAACTCCAATGGAGAAAAAACCCATGCATGTTCAGAATCAAGTCGACGCATGCTCAGAAGCATTGAACTTAATTTTTCTCGGCTCGTCTGAGTGTTTTACGTCACAGCGTTTTGGACGGTCTGAATTTTGTCTGATGGTGTGTAGGCAAGACTGACTGATGGATGTCGTTCCTGTCTCCGTGGAACGCACGCCTTCCGAGCGGCGTTCACAGAAGTTTTCACTGACTGCCTGTCTCTGCCGCCAACTTTCCAATTAGCGCTGTTTGAGCGTACTTCACCATTTTTTGTCCTCCACATGTTTTTTATTATCGGTGGGAGCTAATATCCTTCAATGAAGTGTAGCGCCCCTTTACTTTTTAGGGGTATTATGTGCCTAAATTTAGGGGTTGGTCTGAGCTGGTAGCCAGGCTTGGACCATTTTGATTGCTAGGTATTTACTTCTGCCTATGTGATGCTGCCTGGTGTGTGGTTCCCTGTGGCCTGTAGGTGGTGCTGCCATTTCAGGTCAGGGTTGAGAAATGGGTGGCATTACTGCGCCTTAGGGTGTCCTCTCTCGGCAGCGGTACAGTGGGCTTGGTCGGCCTGCTGTGCATGCCGGGAGAGGGTACATAAGGGGCAGACGCCTTTTTTGGGGGAGTCGAGGAGGAGAGTGGAGGAGAGTTGGAGTGGAGGAGCCGGAGGGGTGTGCCCCTCGGGGGTGCGATGACTGGCCAAGAAGTCTCGGGCACCTTTGGCCCGAGGCTGCAATGTTCCAGGTAGGCCCAGTACCTTTGACTGGGTCTACAATTCGCCCATTGGAGTCCCAGGGTGCCCAGGTGAGGGGAAAGAGGAAACCAGTACTCCCACGGCCAAGCCCACACGCACCGCTCCGACTGCCACGGATGTGGAGGATGGAGTTCCGACCATTGCGGAACTTGCAACGGAGGTCATCGCGGATGCTGTCTCCGTTACAACAGAGAACTCTCTCCCAAGCGGAAGGTGGGATACGTAAAGGCCTCCCGCGGCCGAAGCCTGCCCCAGCGCCTGCCTGAACCGGATCTTCAAGCCGGAGGGACCTCCAGGAGATCCGCGGCGGGGGGAAGGTAAGGAGGCTGGGAGAAAAGGGACATTGACTTTGTTGGAGAGGGAAGGGAAGTCCACACCCCGCGCTACAGGGGATGTGAGGACAACCAACCGGCAAAGACCCTCCATTTTCAGAGACGTTGTGTCTGTCTCCACCGCCAGTTATATACCAGCGGAGGAGTATAATACTTCTGAGTTGGACTCATCTTTAGATGTGGGAGATGATCGCAATGTGGATGAAGTGTTTGAAAAAAAGGGTTGGAATAGAATCCTGGCAACTTCACCCTGCAGTTTAGGTGGAGTTTCATTAATGGACTCTGGGGAAACTACACCCCGAGTGGAAGTCTCTACTGCAAGGGAGGAGACTGATCCTACGCCCGCTTTGCCAGCTCTGGCGCCTTCTGTGCCTGCTGTTGCGGATGTCCGGGCACCATTGCGGCCACCTTTACCGCCGCTGGAGCCTGCACCATTGAGAAGGTCTCCGGATGCCATTGTCTTCCCAGGAGCAGGAGATCGGGCCGCCGTGCTACCTCTAGCCCGATTGCAAGGGCTCCTACACAAAAAGGTCACCACTGACTATGGTTGGGAATATCCCTATGTTCCTAAAGAACTTCTTTACGAGATTGAGGCCTCTCGTGAACGTTGGTACGCTGACTTTGTATGGGACCATGTGAAAGTACCAAGAGGCTACCGATATCTAAAGTGCTCTGCTGTAATGGCTGATCGTTATAAAGGCTGCCGCAAGGACTGGACTTATGGTCGGCACATTCACGCGGACCGTGTAGTCATCTGCAGCAAGGACAGAGACGATGCTGTTTACTACATAGAAACATTGGACAAGCAGTGGAAAACCCTTGTTCTCCCTGATCCCAAGTACTATCTTTGAAGTGGGAACTTGTTTTTTTTTTTATTCCACTTCAGGGAACTTGCCTTGAACCGCTGATCTGACTCTCTGCTCAAGAGGGAATTTACTCTGTGAGGAATCGGAGGACTGTTTGTGTTTTTCTCCCTTTTCAGTCCAGCAGAGGAGAATTTTTTTTTTGTGTTTTGTTCTCTATATTTTCCTTCTCTATTTCTTTTCTCTTGTCCCTTTTTTCCTATGTTGGTTCAGGCACAACAATTCAACAAATTGTACAAAGTTTCGGGAATAAATTCACGCTCGCTCAGGCTTGAGGGGTTGTGCATTTATTGCAGACTCTGGGGACAGTGTCTATTTTAGGAGGGGGTGTATGTAGCACCCCTTTACTTTTTAGGGGTGTTATGTGCCTAAATTTAGGGGTTGGTCTGAGCTGGTAGCCAGACTTGGACCATTTTGATTGCTAGGTATTAGCTTCTGCCTATGTGATGCTGCCTGGTGTGTGGTTCCCTGTGGCCTGTAGGTGGCG
Source organism: Rana muscosa (assembly GCA_029206835.1). Taxonomy (NCBI): domain Eukaryota; kingdom Metazoa; phylum Chordata; class Amphibia; order Anura; family Ranidae; genus Rana; species Rana muscosa. The sequence goes on along the minus strand of CM055119.1, from coordinate 257,892,201 downwards.
CTGCCATATCAGGTCAGGGTTGAGCCACGGGTGGCATTACTGCGCCTTAGGGTGTCCTCTCTCGGCAGCGGTACAGTGGGCGTGGGCGGACCTGCTGTGCATGCCGGGAGAGGGTACATAAGGGGCAGACGCCTTTTTTGGGGGAGTCGAGGAGGAGAGTGGAGGAGAGTTGGAGTGGAGGAACCGGAGGGGTGTGCCCCTCGGGGGTGCGATGACTGGCCGAGAAGTCTCGGGCACCTTTGGCCCGAGGCTGCAACGTTCCAGGTAGGCCCAGTACCTTTGACTGGGTCTACAATTCGCTCATTGGAGTCCCAGGGTGCCCAGGTGAGGGTATCCGCTCTGACCGTGAGGAAGCCAGGGGAGGATCGGTCCCACTGAGGAGATGAGTAATGGAAGATTGCTGTCTCGGGAGAGGCCTGGTGACCTGTCAGAGGGAAGGATTCCTTGTTCGGGAAGACTAACCTGTAGTGTGCCCATTGGCATTATCCTGTTCTTAAAAGTCTACAGAGGTTAGAGGATTTCCTGTACCTGTCCCTGGAGGGGATAGGGTGACAGAACAGTTCGAGCTCCACACCGGCTGCTGCTAGGACTGTGAGAGAGGACTATCCGGGTGAGCTAAACCCACTAGGGATCGAGTGGCGACGATGTTACTGGTTGTGCCTGGATCTAATCCCTCACACTATTCCTTCTTTCATCCATCTGTCTCTATCTACTACGCAGCAAATAGAAAATAAACTCTCTGTTGGAGTTAAAGTGTTTCTGGACATTGGCTTCTTTGGGGGAAGAAATAGAAACTTGACCCCATACTCTGGGGAAGAGAACCAGTGGAGGAAGGTAACTCGCTGCAGGACCCAAAATTTGTGAACACCGCTTAACCTCTTCAAACAGGAGGGTACGGGCATATAGCACGGTGTGCCTTGACTTGCAAGTGAGCCAGGCGAGAAAAAGGTTTGTGTGCTACAGAAGCATCTATCAAGTAATACACCAGCAATTGCTCACATCCACAACTCCAGACCAGGAAGCTGCTGATCATCTCCATTCGGTGAGTAAGGTCCCTGAAGGGAGATCTTTTTACTCATTTGAGGACTGTGTTATAACCTATGTGTTACATCCAGCATTTTTCCATGCATGGACAATAAGTGGGTTTTCGTTTTTTGTTGTTTTTTCTGACACTATTTTGATTTTGTGGACACTTTAGTGAGTGGAGTCTCCACAGCGGGATCCACTCTTCTCTATGTTAATTTTCACTTTGCTCAGTACTATAATTATTTGATGAACTACTACACCCAGCTGTATCACCAATACAAATATATATTTTTCTTTATGGACTTGTTCCTAAATCAAGTTTTCACACAAGTTTACTGCCAGCGCTGCTTATAAATATATGTTTTTCACGTTTAAAGTTTAGCACTTTTGGTGCAGCTGCTGCAGCCTAATTGTTATCACATTTTCATCCGAAGCGCCAATTTTTTGTTGGGCTCTCATAGGGAACCACTGATTTTGAATAGAGGCAGATAAACGCTGCTAAAAGCTAGCCCAGCCCAATGTGCATTAACGCCAATGCAAAAAGCTACTAAAAGCACGTGTTTACTGTAACTTTTTCCTGGTGTGCCCAGCGGAGTCCCTCCGCTCCTTACATCAGGTGTGCCCAGCGAAGTCCCTCTTGTTCCCCTGTGGGGTCTTGTTCCCCTGTGTTCCCCTGTGTTCAGTGAGAGGGGAGGGGCCTCCGATCCATCAGATGTGCCCTCTCGTAATTTTCTCTAGTGCCCTATGTGCATGAGGCCTTAGTGTATATTTTGAGGCTGGGTTAACAATGCACCACACTCCGGCTCACAACAAGTTTTGTCTGAATTCAAACCTGAAATGGACCAAAAGACACACAGGACTCCTGTGCAATACACACCAGAGCGGGGTGAGCGAGAGAGAGGGGGATTGGGGATGAGAGAGAGAGTACTGGGGATGAGAGAGTATTGGGGATGAGAGAGAGAGTGAGAAAGAGAGGGGATCATTGGGGTAAGAAAGAGAGGATTGGGTGAGAGAGAGAGGGATGAAAGAGGGATGAGAGAGAGGAGAATGGGGATGAGAGAGGGGGTGAGAGACAGAGAGGGTGAGAGCGAGAGAGAGGGGGTGAGAGAGGTGGGATATGAGAGAGAGAGAGGGGGGATGAGAGAGAGGGGGTGAGAGAGAGAGAGAGAAAGAGAGGGGGTGAGAGGGGGATGAGAGAGAGAGGGGGTGAGAGAAAGAGAGGGGATGAGAGAGAGAGGGGGATGAGAGAGAGAGAGGGGGTGAGAGAAAGAGAGGGGGATGGTTAGAGGGGCGAAAGAGAGAGAGAAGTGATTGGGGATGAGAGAGAGTCTAACCCTGTCTGTAGTCCCGTCTGTGCACCCCCTCTCCCAGTCTGTAGGTAAGTGTGTTATGCCCGGTACATTCTTCCATGGGACTTTCATGCTGGCCAGCAGCAGGCAGGGCCCCTTTCCTTCTGGCTGGTGAGGATGAGGGTGTTTTGCTCTGTCATAGATCGTGGACCGTCCCGGGTAGCAGTCTCTGGCTGCATGCGCCACCTGCCTGTCCTCAAAAGGGGGGGGGTGATCAGCCTGTCCCATAGTTGCCAATATTGTAAAAAAAAACTTATATGGACACTTTTTTGCCTGTAGGTGGAGTCTTGTTGTAATTAGGAGGTTGGGCACCTGTTTGTAGGCGTGGCATAGCGTAAAAAGAAAAATGATACAATGAAAAATGGGCGTGGTTTATACTAAATATTGGACGTGGCTTAAAGGGGCAGGGCTCAAAGGGGGTGTGGTTAGAGTCTGAGATGAACGAGTGATAGAGGGAGAAAGAAAGAGAGAAAGAGGGAGAGAGAGAAAGAAAGAGATTGGGAGGGAGGGAAGGAGAGAGAAGGAAGGAAAGAAAGAGGGATGGAGGGACAGCAGGCCCAGATTTTACACCACAATAGAAATATGTGTATTCCAAAAAGTTTAACAATCAGCAGATAAAGAAACTCCAAACACCTGGTGTAAGCGCTTCAATCATCACAGCACCTTGGTTGTTATGGTGTCAGGATGATTAAAGCGCATTATTTTTATTATTATTATAATATAAAATTAAATCGTTCAACTCACCATTATGCAAAATCAGTGAGAGCCCTGAGCGTGTCACTTGCCACGTCGCCTGCTACCAGATGCCATCAGGTGCCACCAGCAGAGTCCCTCCTTACACCAGGCATTCCCAGTAGAGTCCCTCCTTACACTAGGCATTCCCAGCTGAGTCCCTCCTTACACCAGGCATTCCCAGCTGAGTCCGTCCTTACATCAGGTGCCCCCAGCAGAGTCCCTCCTTTCATCAGGTGCCCTCAGCAGATTCGGTCCTTGCATCAGGTGTGCCCAGCGGAGTCCCTCCTTACAACAGGTGCCCTCAGGGGGGGTCCCTCCGCTCCTTACATCAGGTGTGCCCAGCAGAGTCCCTCCTTACACCTGGCATTCCCAAGTAGAGTCCCTCTTTACACCAGGCATTCCCAGCAGAGTCCACCCCTACATCAGGTGCCCCCAGCAGAGTCCCTCCTTACATCACGTATTCCCAGCAGAGTCCCTCATTACATCAGGTGCCCCCCAGCAGAGTCCCTCCTTACATCAGGCATTCCCAGCGGAGTCCCTCCTTACATCAGGTGCCCCCCAGCGGAGTCGCTGCTTACATCAGGTGTGCCCAGTGGAATCCTTTCGCTCCTTACATCAGGTGTGCCCAGCAAAGTCCCTCTTGTTCCCCTGTGGGGTCTTGTTCCCCTGTGTTCAGTGGAGAGGGGAGGGGCCTCCGATCCATCAGGTGTGCCCTCTCGTCATACACACCGGGCGGAGGGTTGGCGACAGCTCCATTTGCAGGTCTTGTTCCCCTGTGTTCAGTGGAGAGGGGAGGGGCCTCTGATCTGTGCAGCTAACAGGCTACAGTGTACAGGTAAATTGTGTACTTGAGAGAGAGAGAGAGAAAGAGAGGGGGTGAGAGAGGGAGAGAGAGAGAGGGGGATGAGAGAGAGAGGGGGTGAGAGAAAGAGAGGGGGTGAGAGAGAGAGGGGGATGAGAAAGAGAGAGGGGGTGAGAGAAAGAGAGGGGGATGGTTAGAGGGGCGAAAGAGAGAGAGAAGCGATTGGGGATGAGAGAGAGTCTAACCCTGTCTGCAGTCTTGTCTGTGCACCCCCTCTCCCAGTCTGTAGGTAAGTGTGTTATGCCCGATACATTTTTCCACGGGACTTTCATGCTGGCCAGCAGCAGGCAGGGCCCCTTTCCTTCTGGCTGGTGAGGATGAGGGTGTTTTGCTCTGTCATATATCGTGGACCATCCCGGGTAGCAGTCTCTGGCTGCATGCGCCACCCGCCTGTCCTCAAAAGGGGGGGGGCGATCAGCCTGTCCCATAGTTGCCAATATTGTAAAAAAAATTATAGGGACACTTTTTTGCCTGTAGGTGGCGTCTTGTTGTAATTAGGAGGTTGGGCACCTGTTTGTAGGCATGGCATAGCGTAAAAAGAAAAATGACACAATGAAAAATGGGCGTGGTTTATACTAAATATTGGACGTGGCTTAAAGGGGCAGGGCTCAAAGGGGGTGTGGTTAGAGTCTAAGATGAACGAGTGATAGAGGGAGAAAGAAAGAGAGAAAGAGGGAGAGAGAGAAAGAAAGAGATAGGGAGGGAGGGAAGGAGAGAGAAGGAAGGAAAGAAAGAGGGATGGAGGGACAGCAGGCCCAGATTCTACACCACAATAGAAATATGTGTATTCCAAAAAGTTTAACAATCAGCAGATAAAGAAACTCCAAACACCTGGTGTAAGCGCTTCAATCATCACAGCACCATGGTTGTTATGGTGTCAGGATGATTAAAGCGCATTATTTCTATTATTACGTTGTAATATAAAATTAAATCGTTCAACTCACCATAATGCCAGATCAGTGAGAGCCCTGAGCGTGTCACTTGCCACGTCGCCTGCTACCAGATGCCATCAGGTGCCCCCATCAGAGTCCCTCCCTACACCAGGCATTCCCAGCTGAGTCCCTCCCTACACCAGGCATTCCCAGCTGAGTCCCTCCTTACACCAGGCATTCCCAGCTGAGTCCGTCCTTACATCAGGCATTCCCAGCAGAGTCCCTCCTTTCATCAGGTGCCCCCAGCAGATTCCGTGCTTGCATCAGGTGTGCCCAGCAGAGTCCCTCCTTACAACAGGTGCCCTCAGGGGGGGTCCTTCCGCTCCTTACATCAGGTGTGCCCAGCAGAGTCCCTCCTTACACCTGGTATTCCCAGTAGAGTCCCTCCTTACACCAGGCATTCCCAGCAGAGTCCACCCCTACATCAGGTGCCCCCAGCAGAGTCCCTCCTTACATCACGTATTCTCAGCAGAGTCCCTCATTACATCAGGTGCCCCCCAGCAGAGTCCCTCCTTACATCAGGCATTCCCAGTGGAGTCCCTCCTAACATCAGGTGCCCCCCAGCGGAGTCGCTGCTTACATCAGATGTGCCCAGTGGAATCCTTTCGCTCCATACATCAGATGTGCCCAGCGAGGTCCCTCCGCTCCTTACATCAGGTGTGCCCAGCGGAGTCCCTCCGCTCCTTACATCAGGTGTGCCCAGCGAAGACCCTCTTGTTCCCCTGTGGGGTCTTGTTCCCCTGTGTTCAGTGGAGAGGGGAGGGGCCTCCGATCCATCAGATGTGCCCTCTCGTCATACACACCGGGCGGAGGGTTGGCGACAGCTCCATTTGCAGGTCTTGTTCCCCTGTGTTCAGTGGAGAGGGGAGGGGCCTCTGATCTGTGCAGCTAACCGGCTACAGTGTACAGGTAAATTGTGTACTTGTACAGTGAAGAGAGAAGCCAATTGGTTGCACGGATCGAAGGACCCTCCCCTCTCCACTGAACACATGGGGAAAGAGACCTACTAGGATCTGAGTCGCGGCCATGTTTTCGTAGCCCACTGCGGAGCAAGAATAAGTCCCGATTCTGGGGACAAAAGCAAAATCCCGGGATTTTGATTGGGATGAGCTCCGATCAGGACGAGGGTCCAATTATCGGAATTGTCCAGGGAAAATCAGGACTGTTGGCAATTATGCTGTCCTCCGGGTCACTTTTGGAGCTGGGAGTGCAGAGGAGGAGCGAGTAACAGTCCCTCGCTGCATTCACCTCCCGCAGGTGCCCCTGGGACCCCCAATCTGCCTGTCCTTCGGCCGCTATTGGAGGTGGGAGTGGAGAGGAGGTTGGATTAATCCAGCCTCTAGGTGGCACCACTGCGTCGGGGTTGCTGCGCCTGACGCTCCTCACCTCTCTGGTGGTCAGGGAGCTTTTCTCCCTCACGGGCACTTGCATCTCTGCAGCTGCCGCTGGGCCTGGTGAACTGCAGGGGTGGTTGATCCATCCTGGCCAGCCTGCATCCTCCCTAGGCTAGGCTAGGCAGCAGTAAACCCCTAGGCAGCAGTGCACCCTAGGCGGCTGCCTAGTTCGCCTAGAGCAGTGGTTCTCAACCTACCTTAGGGTACACCCCAAAAGAGTGAGAAGGATCAAAAATACAACAATGGCTGGGTAAGGCCGGTATACATGTCTATTCTGCACAAGGTACGGACAAGTCCTGTGGGATCCATGCCTGGTTCATTTTAATGAACGTGAGCTTGTCCACATTGGCTCTGGACAGGCGGCTGCGCTTGGGGTGAGGTGAAAGTCTGATGGACATCAGCTGCAGGTGCCAACTCTGATCTTTCAGCAGGAGACTGGGTGGGAGACAATGTGAAGGAACTGGAGGCACTGTCAGCAACCCAATCTACTATCGCCTGTACTTGTCCTGGCCTCAACATTCGTAGAGTCGCATTAGGCCCAAAAAATACTGCTGCAGGCTCTGTCACCTACTCGCACCTGAGGAAGGTGTTTCACTTGTGCGTGTAGCTGGCACAGATCGACCACGTCCTCTCCCTGCAACAGGAGCTCCACCAGCAGCACCACGACCGGGGTGACTTTTTGTCAACAAACTTCAAAGTGAGCAAGTTTTAAAAAAAATCTGACCGCGTGTACGCTCCATCGGATAGACTTTTTCTGTTTTCATAGGACAAAAGTTCGCTCTGCAAGCGGACAAACTTTTCGGCAACAAAAGTCCGATGGTGCAAAGTCCGACCGTGTGTACAGAAATCCATCGGTCTTTTGTCCGAAGTACAAATACGCATGCCCAGAACCAATGTTAAAATCAACCAACAATAGCAGAAGTTGACCAAAGGGTGGCGGTAAAGAGCAGAAAAACCACGTGATGTTGGGAAAGTTTGGGGAAAGTTTGCAGAAAAGTCCTGCCGTGTGTATGCTATGGGTGTGCCCGGTCAACTCCCTTCGGACAAATATCCACGGAAAAGTTTGCTTGAAGTCCGACCGTGTGTACGAGGCTTTAGAATATATACATATTTGACTCTCTATAGCAGGAGTCGGCAACCTACAGCCCACGGGCCGCACCCGTCCCGCCGCCGCTAAATGTCTGGTCTGTCGGTGAACCTGAAGAGTTCAAGTTCACCCGGCACGCAGAATTTTAACCACGGTCAGCTTTCTTGGGATAGCAACTGATGCGACTAAAGCCACATGATCGGACTTCAAACAAACTTTTCCACAGATTTTATTTTGAAGGGTGTTGGCCGGGAACACCCATAGCATACACACGGCAGGACTTTTTCTGCAAACTTTCCCCAAATCATGTGGTTTTTCTGCTCTTTACCGCCACCCTTTGGTCAACTTCTGCTATTGTTGGTTGATTTTAACATTGGTTCTGGGCATGCGTGTTTGTACTTTGGACTACAGTCCGGTCGATTTCTGTACACACGATAGGACTTTGCACCGTAGGACTTTTGTTGCCGAAAAGTTTGTCCGTTTGCAGAGCGAACTTTTGTCCGATGAAAACCGAAAAACTTTGTCCGATGGAGCGTACACACGCTCGGATTTTTTTGAAAACCTGCTCATTTTGAAGTCTGTTGTCAAAAAGTCAGATCGTGTGTATGGGCCTTAAGAATCCACTCGGCTGTTATGCCAAGGAGCGGGAGGGGACATCCTCCCTCCCTTCCGCTGCCTTCCGCGGCTCGCCCAGCTCTCCTGTCCCACTGGGAGGCCCGAGCGACCAGTTGGCACGTCCACCGGCTGGCCGGAGACCCGAATTAAGCTGGAATCAGCTTTAATCGAGTCTCAGATCTAGAAACCCGGAAGCGATGTCATGACATCACTTCCGGTTTACATAAGACTTAAATGCTCCAAATTTTAAAAAATTACAGTATTCGAAATAGCCAAACTTGGTGTTTTGAATGCTTTTAAGTAAAGGAGGGATTTGGGGTCTTATAGACCATAAGTACCTGTTACTGCCTATAACTGTCACAAGGGATGTTTACATTCCTTCTGACAGCAATAAAAGTGATCAGAACTTTTTTTTTTGACAGGGATAGTGTAAAAAAAAAAAAGGAAATAAAATAAAGATAACAAAAAAAGTTTTAAAGTGCCCCATTCCTCCGTGCTTGCGTGCAGAAGCGAAAGCATGCGTAAGTCTTGACCGCAAATGTAAACAGTGTTCAAACCACACATGTGAGGTATCGCCACGATCGTTAGAACGAGAGCAATAGTTCTAGCACAAGACCTTCTCTGTAACTCTAAACTCGTAACCTGTAGAAATTTTTAAAATGTTGCCTATGGAGATTTTTAGGTACTGTAGTTTGTTGCTACTCCATGAGTGTGCGCAATTTTAAAGCATAACTTGGGGGGGCTGTGTAATACACAGGGGGGGCTGTGTAATGTAAAGGGGTCCAGAGGTATGGGGGCTGTGTAATTCTACTTTAAGGCCCCATTCACACTTGAATACAAAGCAAACCATTATAATCAGTATTGTGCATGTAAGTTCTAAGTTATGTTGCATTTTTAGCAGGTTGAACATCATGTGTAGTGATGAGCCGAGCAACCCCGGGTTCGGTTCGCACCAGAACCCGCGAACGGACCGAAAGTTCACACGAACGTTAGAACCCTATTAAATACAATGGATGCGAACGTTCGAAATCTAAAGTGCTAATTATAACGACTATTATGCATGTTATTGTCCTAAAAAGGGTTTGGGAACCTGGGTTCTGCACCAGGGGACATGTATCAATGCAAAAAAAAAAGTTTTAAAAACGGACGTTTTTCGGGAGCAGTCATTTTAATGATGCATAAAGTGAAAAAAAAAAAGTCAAATATTCCTTTAAATATCGTACCTGGGGGGTGTCTAAAGTATGCCTGTGAAGTGCCACGTGTTTCCCGTGTTTAGAACTGTCCCTGCACAAAATTACATTTCTAAAGGAAAAAAAGCCATTTAAAACTGCTTGCGGCTTTAATGTAATGTCTGGTCCCGGTAATATGGATGAAAATCTTTAAGAAAAATGGCATAGCTACCCCATCACACCCCCCCCCCCCCTACTCCAGCACAAAAGAAAAAAGGCCCTATATACTTTGAACAGCCGTATACAGGCGGTGCATACAAGACAGGGACTGTAGGTTTGTTCTTATGTAGAATCTGTTTGTAATTTTGAACAGGTACATTGTTTAAGTGTAGCTCCAGCCAAAAAATCAATTTTTAAGCTTTTTGGAAAACATAGGGAAGGGTTATCACCCCTGTAACATTTATTTTGCTGTCCGTGCAGTGTGAACCTGTTCAGAACAGTTCACCTCACTTTCCGTCCTAATGACAAATGTTTTTTAAAAATTTGGGTTTTTTATTGAAACAAGAATTGGTGATCAAGCATCAGTGGAGAGGAGACACTTTTTTTCCCATATTAACTCTTACAGGAGAGAATTTGCCTTCCTAGGGGTAGATTTCCTCTCACTTCCTGTTGTATCCTTCCGTTTGCAAGGAGGAGTCATTTGTAAGTTGGATGTTTGAAAGTAGGGGCCTGCCGTATATACTCTGCTGGAATTTGCCCCTTACATGTTGGTGTTGCCACAACACTGTGAGCCCTCACAATTACTCTTGGTGGGCGCATGAATGGGCCCTGCTGTGAATTATTAGATCAAGAATTGTAATTGCATGCCCCTGTTGAACAGGGGCTGAAAAATTGGGCCTTTGGTGGTGGTGGTGGTGGTGTTGACACAACACTGTAAGGCCTCACAGTTACTCTTGGTGGGCGCAGGAATGGGCCCTGCTGTGAATTATTAGATCAAGAATTGTAATTACATGCCCCTGTTAAACAGGGGCAGAAAAATTGGGCCTTAGGCACTGGTGCCACAACACTGCAACCCCTCACAGATACTGTACTTGGAGCACAGCAATGAGCCCTGTTGCAAAGTATTGCATCAAAAATTGTAATTACACGCCCCTGTTAAACAGGGGCTGAAAAATTGGGCCTTAGCCACTGGTGCTGGTGCCACGACACTGCAACCTCTCCCAGATACTCTAGTTGGAGTGCAGGAATGAGCCCTGCTGCAAAGCATTGCATAAAATTTTTTAATTACATGCCCCTGTTATACAGGGGCTGAAAAATTGGGCCTTAGCCACTGGTGGCAGCACCCAGAAACAAAAATGTTCTTTCAAGCTCTCATCATTAGGGATGAGCTCGGTGTTCGAGTCGAACATACGTTCGACTCGAACATCGGCTGTTCGATCGTTCGACGAAGATCGAACGATTTGGGCCGTTCGCGCCTAATTCGAGTGACGCGAACGGCCCACAATGCACTACGCCATCGCAGTGTCATCCAGGCGCTGTGATTGGCCAAGCATGCACTGTGACCCCGCATGCTTGGCCAATCACAGCGCCGGCAGCGAGGAGAGCAATGATTGGCCACAGGCAGGATGCCTGTGGCCAATTATTGCTGAGGGTGTTTAGTACACGCCCCACACTATAAAAGGCCGCCAGCACGGCGGCCTAGTGTAGTGTGTTCCGGAGCAGGGAAAGAGAAGCATAGGCAGGGACAGTGACATTTTTTTTTTCTTGCTTAACCTGGATTCCTTTAGTTTAGGGAAAGAGAAGGATAGGTAGGGAGAGTGTCAGTGTGTTTTACTGTGCGAATCCTTGTTTCTAGGGACAGGGAAGGACAGTGAGGGAAATTCTCCTTGTGCTATAGTGTGCTAAAGCATTGATCATCAACCATCTTTAAAAAATCATTTTTTCTAGGGACAGAAAACTATAGGTAGGGAGAGTGTCAGTGTGTTTTACTGTGCTAATCCTTGTTTCTAGGGACAGGGAAGGACAGTGAGGGAAATTCTCCTTGTGCTATAGTGTGCTAAAGCATTGATCATCAACCATCTTTAAAAAAACATTTTTTCTAGGGACAGAAAACTATAGGTAGGGAGAGTGTCAGTGTGTTTTACTGTGCTAATCCTTGTTTCTAGGGACAGCGAAGGACAGTGAGGGAAATTCTCCTTGTGCTATAGTGTGCTAAAGCATTGATCATCAACCATCTTTAAAAAAACATTTTTTCTAGGGACAGAAAACTATAGGTAGGGAGAGTGTCAGTGTGTTTTACTGTGCTAATCCTTGTTTCTAGGGACAGGGAAGGACAGTGAGGGAAATTCTCCTTGTGCTATAGTGTGCTAAAGCATTGATCATCAACCATCTTTAAAAAAAACATTTTTTCTAGGGACAGAAAACTATAGGTAGGGAGAGTGTCAGTGTGTTTTACTGTGCTAATCCTTGTTTCTAGGGACAGGGAAGGACAGTGAGAGAAATTCTCCTTGTGCTATAGTGTGCTAAAGCATTGATCATCAACCATCTTTAAAAAAACATTTTTTCTAGGGACAGAAAACTATAGGTAGGGAGAGTGTCAGTTTCTTTCACTGTGATAATCCTTGTTTCTAGGGACAGGGAAGGACAGTGAGGGAAATTCTCCTTGTGCTATACTGTGCTAAAGCATTGATCATCAACCATCTTTAAAAAAACATTTTTTCTAGGGACAAAAAACTATAGGTAGGAAGAGTGTCAGTTTCTTTTACTGTGCTAATCCTTGTTTCTAGGGACAGGGAAGGACAGTGAGGGAAATTCTCCTTGTGCTATAGTGTGCTAAAGCATTGATCATCAACCATCTTTAAAAAAACATTTTTTCTAGGGACAGAAAACTATAGGTAGGGAGAGTGTCAGTTTCTTTCACTGTGATAATCCTTGTTTCTAGGGACAGGGAAGGACAGTGAGGGAAATTCTCCTTGTGCTATACTGTGCTAAAGCATTGATCATCAACCATCTTTAAAAAAAAAAAATTCTAGGGACAGAAAACTATAGGTAGGAAGAGTGTCAGTTTCTTTCACTGTGATAATCCTTGTTTCTAGGGACAGGGAAGGACAGTGAGGGAAATTCTCCTTGTGCTATAGTGTGCTAAAGCATTGATCATCAACCATCTTTAAAAAAACATTTTTTCTAGGGACAGAAAACTATAGGTAGGAAGAGTGTCAGTTTCTTTCACTGTGATAATCCTTGTTTCTAGGGACAGGGAAGGACAGTGAGGGAAATTCTCCTTGTGCTATAGTGTGCTAAAGCATTGATCATCAACCATCTTTAAAAAAACATTTTTTCTAGGGACAGAAAACTATAGGTAGGGAGAGTGTCAGTTTCTTTCACTGTGATAATCCTTGTTTCTAGGGACAGGGAAGGACAGTGAGGGAAATTCTCCTTGTGCTATAGTGTGCTAAAGCATTGATCATCAACCATCTTTAAAAAAACATTTTTTCTAGGGACAGAAAACTATAGGTAGGAAGAGTGTCAGTTTCTTTCACTGTGATAATCCTTGTTTCTAGGGACAGGGAAGGACAGTGAGGGAAATTCTCCTTGTGCTATAGTGTGCTAAAGCATTGATCATCAACCATCTTTAAAAAAACATTTTTTCTAGGGACAGAAAACTATAGGTAGGAAGAGTGTCAGTTTCTTTCACTGTGATAATCCTTGTTTCTAGCGACAGGGAAGGACAGTGAGGGAAATTCTCCTTGTGCTATAGTGTGCTAAAGCATTGATCATCAACCGTCTTTAAAAAAACATTTTTTCTAGGGACAGAAAACTATAGGTAGGGAGAGTGTCAGTGTGTTTTACTGTGCTAATCCTTGTTTCTAGGGACAGGGAAGGACAGTGAGGGAAATTCTCCTTGTGCTATAGTGTGCTAAAGCATTGATCATCAACCGTCTTTAAAAAAACATTTTTTCTAGGGACAGAAAACTATAGGTAGGAAGAGTGTAAGTTTCTTTCACTGTGATAATCCTTGTTTCTAGGGACAGGGAAGGACAGTGAGGGAAATTCTACTTGTGCTATAGTGTGCTAAAGCATTGATCATCAACCATCTTTAAAAAAACATTTTTTCTAGGGACAGAAAACTATAGGTAGGGAGAGTGTCAGTTTCTTTCACTGTGATAATCCTTGTTTCTAGGGACAGGGAAGGACAGTGAGGGAAATTCTCCTTGTGCTATAGTGTGCTAAAGCATTGATCATCAACCATCTTTAAAAAAACATTTTTTCTAGGGACAGAAAACTATAGGTAGGAAGAGTGTCAGTTTCTTTCACTGTGATAATCCTTGTTTCTAGGGACAGGGAAGGACAGTGAGGGAAATTCTACTTGTGCTATAGTGTGCTAAAGCATTGATCATCAATCAGCTTTAAAAAAACATTTTTTCTAGGGACAGAAAACTATAGCTAGGAAGAGTGTCAGTTTCTTTCACTGTGATAATCCTTGTTTCTAGGGACAGGGAAGGACGGTGAGGGAAATTCTCCTTGTGCTATACTGTGCTAAAGCATTGATCATCAACCATCTTTAAAAAAACATTTTTTCTAGGGACAAAAAACTATAGGTAGGAAGAGTGTCAGTTTCTTTTACTGTGCTAATCCTTGTTTCTAGGGACAGGGAAGGACAGTGAGGGAAATTCTCCTTGTGCTATAGTGTGCTAAAGCATTGATTATCAACCATCTTTAAAAAAACATTTTTTCTAGGGACAGAAAACTATAGGTAGGGAGAGTGTCAGTTTCTTTCACTGTGATAATCCTTGTTTCTAGGGACAGGGAAGGACAGTGAGGGAAATTCTCCTTGTGCTATACTGTGCTAAAGCATTGATCATCAACCATCTTTAAAAAAACATTTTTTCTAGGGACAGAAAACTATAGGTAGGAAGAGTGTCAGTTTCTTTCACTGTGATAATCCTTGTTTCTAGGGACAGGGAAGGACAGTGAGGGAAATTCTCCTTGTGCTATAGTGTGCTAAAGCATTGATCATCAACCATCTTTAAAAAAACATTTTTTCTAGGGACAGAAAACTATAGGTAGGAAGAGTGTCAGTTTCTTTCACTGTGATAATCCTTGTTTCTAGGGACAGGGAAGGACAGTGAGGGAAATTCTCCTTGTGCTATAGTGTGCTAAAGCATTGATCATCAACCATCTTTAAAAAAACATTTTTTCTAGGGACAGAAAACTATAGGTAGGGAGAGTGTCAGTTTCTTTCACTGTGATAATCCTTGTTTCTAGGGACAGGGAAGGACAGTGAGGGAAATTCTCCTTGTGCTATAGTGTGCTAAAGCATTGATCATCAACCATCTTTAAAAAAACATTTTTTCTAGGGACAGAAAACTATAGGTAGGAAGAGTGTCAGTTTCTTTCACTGTGATAATCCTTGTTTCTAGGGACAGGGAAGGACAGTGAGGGAAATTCTCCTTGTGCTATAGTGTGCTAAAGCATTGATCATCAACCATCTTTAAAAAAACATTTTTTCTAGGGACAGAAAACTATAGGTAGGAAGAGTGTCAGTTTCTTTCACTGTGATAATCCTTGTTTCTAGGGACAGGGAAGGACAGTGAGGGAAATTCTCCTTGTGCTATAGTGTGCTAAAGCATTGATCATCAACCGTCTTTAAAAAAACATTTTTTCTAGGGACAGAAAACTATAGGTAGGGAGAGTGTCAGTGTGTTTTACTGTGCTAATCCTTGTTTCTAGGGACAGGGAAGGACAGTGAGGGAAATTCTCCTTGTGCTATAGTGTGCTAAAGCATTGATCATCAACCGTCTTTAAAAAAACATTTTTTCTAGGGACAGAAAACTATAGGTAGGAAGAGTGTAAGTTTCTTTCACTGTGATAATCCTTGTTTCTAGGGACAGGGAAGGACAGTGAGGGAAATTCTACTTGTGCTATAGTGTGCTAAAGCATTGATCATCAACCATCTTTAAAAAAACATTTTTTCTAGGGACAGAAAACTATAGGTAGGGAGAGTGTCAGTTTCTTTCACTGTGATAATCCTTGTTTCTAGGGACAGGGAAGGACAGTGAGGGAAATTCTCCTTGTGCTATAGTGTGCTAAAGCATTGATCATCAACCATCTTTAAAAAAACATTTTTTCTAGGGACAGAAAACTATAGGTAGGAAGAGTGTCAGTTTCTTTCACTGTGATAATCCTTGTTTCTAGGGACAGGGAAGGACAGTGAGGGAAATTCTACTTGTGCTATAGTGTGCTAAAGCATTGATCATCAATCAGCTTTAAAAAAAACATTTTTTCTAGGGACAGAAAACTATAGGTAGGAAGAGTGTCAGTTTCTTTCACTGTGATAATCCTTGTTTCTAGGGACAGGGAAGGACAGTGAGGGAAATTCTCCTTGTGCTATAGTGTGCTAAAGCATTGATCATCAACCGTCTTTAAAAAAACATTTTTTCTAGGGACAGAAAACTATAGGTAGGAAGAGTGTCAGTTTCTTTCACTGTGATAATCCTTGTTTCTAGGGACAGGGAAGGACAGTGAGGGAAATTCTCCTTGTGCTATAGTGTGCTAAAGCATTGATCATCAACCATCTTTGAAATCCTTGTTTTTTGGACAGTCAGGGAAATTGTCGTTGTGCTATTCTGTGCGAAAGCAATCATCCTCGACCATATTTAGAAATCCTTAAGTAAAGGGACAGAGAAGGACACCTGAAGGTAGCCCTTATTGCTTTTTTCCCATCTCCCTGCAGGCCATCTATTAGAATGTCTGGAAGGCAAACAAGGAGAGGCAGACAGTCAGGAGGCAATAAAAGAGGGCAAGCAGGCTCTGTGTCTGGGGGCAACAGTGCTGGTCGTGGACGCGGTGCATTGTCATCAGCACATGGCCATGGGACACGCTTGTCCTTCTTTTCGGCAGCTGGACATGTTGAGCCACATCATGCCGAAGACTTGGTAGAGTGGATGACCAAGCCCTCCTCCTCCTCCTCATCCTCTCTCACCCAGGCTCAGGGTACTGGCAAAGCAGCTGACAAAGCGTCCTCTTCCCTGGTATCAATGTCAGACTCATCATCAGTCACTCCTTCCCTAGACCCACCATGTCCTCCTCCTGAGGAGTCCCCCGAACTGTTTGAGCACAGTGTTGGGTACATGCTCCAGGAGGATGCCCAGCGTTTCGAAGGGTCTGATGATGAAACCCAGCTACAGGAAGGCAGTAGCGTGAGAGCAGACAGAGGGGATGCTCAAGAAGGACACCAATCTGGCAGTCATGTTCCAGCAGCTGCAGCATACTGCCAGATTGGCTCCAGTGATGAGGAGGGAGGGGATGATGAGGTCACTGACTCCACGTGGGTGCCTAATAGGAGAGAGGAGGAGGAGGAGGATGAGGAGGAGGCACATCTCCAACGAGGCAGGATGCCCTTTGGTGGCCAGCGTAAGGGCAGTACACCGACGGAATCACACCGCAGAGCTCCGCCTGTGCAGGGCGCTGCCTCTGCTCGTCATTCCAAAAGTTCTTTGGTGTGGGCCTTTTTTGAGGCTAGTGCATCAGATCGCACAGCTGCTGTTTGCAACATATGTCTCAAGCGTATATCGCGTGGCCAAAACATCAGCCGCTTGGGTACCACATGCCTGACCAGACATATGTTGACCTGCCATGCAGCTCGTTGGCAAGCCTACCTCAAAGACCCACACCAAAGAACAAAGCGGACCTCTCCTTGCACCGCATCAGCTGGGATCTCCAACCCCACTATAACTTCAGTCCTCTCTGAAACATGCACTGAGAGGAATGAAGGTGTAGAATTAGGTGTGTCACAGCCAAGTAGTTGCGGCCACTCTGCTAGCAGTACACCAACGTCCGATTCTAGCAGGCAAATTTCCCTGCCCCAGCTGCTGGACCGTCGAAAGAAGTTCACTCCCAGCCATCCACATGCCCAGCGGTTGAATGCTAGCTTGGCTAAATTGCTAGCGCTTCAACTGCTGCCTTTTCAGTTGGTAGACTCGGCCCCCTTCCGTGAGTTTGTGCAATGTGCGGTTCCTCAGTGGCAGGTTCCCAAACGCCACTTTTTCTCACGGAAGGCTATTCCGGCTCTCTACCGGCATGTGGAAGGCAATGTCTTGGCCTCGCTGGACAGGGCGGTCAGCGGTAAGGTGCATATTACCGCTGACTCATGGTCCAGCAGGCATGGACAGGGACGTTACCTTTCTTTCACGGCCCATTGGGTCACTCTTTTGGCAGCTGGGAAGGATGCAGGACAAGGTGCAGTAGTGTTGGAGGTTGTTCCACCGCCACGCCTCCAAAATGCTACTACTGGTTGTGACACACCTCTCTCCTCCACCCCCTCCTCTTCTTCTTCCTCCATGGCCTCTTCCTGTGCTTTGTCCTCTGAACCAGCGGTGCTCCGTAGCCGTTCAAGGGGCTACGCAAGTACGCAGGCAAAAAGATGCCATGCCGTGCTTGCGCTGGTGTGTTTGGGGGACAGAAGCCACACTGGGGCAGAGGTCCTGTCTGCTCTGCAGGGCCAGGCCGAGAGGTGGTTGACGCCACGCCAGCTTAAGCCAGGAATGGTGGTTTGCGACAATGGCACCAACCTCCTCTCCGCCCTCCGACAGGGACAACTGACCCATGTGCCCTGTGTGGCTCACGTCCTTAACCTGGTGGTGCAGCGGTTCTTGGGCAGGTACCCGGGCTTACAGGATGTCCTGAGGCAGGCCAGTAAAGTCTGTGTGCATTTCCGCAGATCTTATAATGCCAGTGCTCGCCTGGCTGAGCTGCAAAAGGAGTTGAACCTGCCCAAGAACCGCCTTATATGTGACATGCCCACCAGGTGGAACTCAACGTTGGCCATGCTGCAGCGGCTGCACACGCAGCAGAGGGCCATCAATGAGTACCTGTGCGACTACGGCACCAGGACAGGGTCAGGGGAGCTTGGTTTTTTTCTCCACGCCAGTGGGGCATGATCAGGGATGCATGCACTGTCCTGGCACCATTTGAGGAGGCCACGAGGATGGTGAGCAGTGACAGTGCATGCATCAGTGACACTGTACCTCTTGTCCACCTGTTGGAGCACACGCTGCGTGGAATAATGGACAGGGCACTTGAGGCAGAACAGAGGCAGGAAGAGGAGGACTTCCTTGCCTCTCAAGGCCCCCTTTACCCAGACAGTGTTCCTTCTGTCCCACCCATCGCACAGGAAGAGGAGGAGGAGGAGGAGGAGGAGGAGGATTGTGTCAGCATGGAGGTGGAGGCTGGCACTCAGCATCATCAGCAGCAGTCTTTTAGGGATGATTTACAGTCCCAAGAAACCAGTGGACTTGTACGTGGCTGGGAGGAGGTGGCTGCGGATCATGTCGTCCTTAGTGACCCAGAGGACTCCGGACCGAATGCCTCAGCAAACCTACGCTGCATGGCCTCCCTGATCCTGCAAAGTCTGCGGAAGGATCCTCGTATTCTTCGGATCAAGGAGAGGGACCATTACTGGCTGGCCACTCTCCTTGATCCACGGTACAAGGGTAAGGTTGCGGACCTTATGTTACCGTCGCAGAGGGAGCAGAGGATGAGACAACTCCGGGAGGCCTTGCAGAAAGGTCTGTGCAACGCGTTCCCAGAGACTGGGAGGTTACAAACTCCTGGTCCTGGACAACGAGTTGCTGAGGCTTCGGCCAGTCAAAGAAGGAGCGGTGGGGAAGGTGGCCGTCTGACCGATGCGTTCAGACAATTCTTTAGTCCGCAGCCCCAAAGTATGATCGGTTCCAGCAACCATCGCCAGCGTCTGATAAACATGGTGCAGGAATATCTAGGGGCAAGGTCAGACTTGGACACC
The DNA here is from genome assembly GCA_029206835.1 of Rana muscosa. NCBI lineage: Eukaryota > Metazoa > Chordata > Amphibia > Anura > Ranidae > Rana > Rana muscosa. The sequence continues at coordinate 257,873,230 of CM055119.1, read as the reverse complement.
TTCCCCACCGAAAATCCTCTGGCTTACTGGGTCTTGAGGATGGATCACTGGCCAGAGCTTGCACAGTATGCAATTGAGCTACTGGCCTGTCCTGCATCCAGCGTTCTTTCGGAACGCACATTCAGTGCTGCAGATTTCAAATTTCAGCAGAGTATATACGGCAGGTCCCTACTTTCAAACATCCAACTTACAAACGACTCCTACTTGCAAACGCAAGAAGACAACAGGAAGTGAGAGGAAATCTACCCCTTGGAAGGAAAATTCTCTCCTGTAAGAATTAATATGGGAGAAAGGTGTCTCCTCTGTACTGATGCTTTATCACCAATCCTTGTTTCAAGAAAAACACCACATTTCAAAAACAGTTGTCATTGGGACGGAAAGTGAGGTGAAATGTTCTGAACAGGGGCACAGACAGCAAAACAAATGTTACAGGGGTGATAACCCTTACCTATGTTTTCCAAAAAGTTTAAAAATAGATTTTTGGGCTGGAGCTACACTTAAACAATGTACCTGTTCAAAATTACAAACAGATTCTACATAAGAACAAACCTACAGTCCCTGTCTTGTATGCACCGCCTGTATACGGCTGTTCAGAGTATATAGGGCCTTTTTTATTTTGTGTGCGGTGTTCCCCTTAATATCCATACAAGACCCAAAGGGGCTGGTAATGGGCTGGGGTGGGGGGGGGGTGATGGGGTAGCTATGCCATTTTTCTTAAAGATTTTCATCCATATTACCGGGACCAGACATTACATTAAAGCCGCAAGCAGTTTTAAATGGCTTTTTTTCCTTTAGAAATGTAATTTTGTGCAGGGACAGTTCTAAACACGGGAAACACGTGGCACTTCACAGGCATACTTTAGACACCCCCCAGGTACGATATTTAAAGGAATATTTGACTTTTTTTTTTCACTTTATGCATCATTAAAATGTCTGCTCCCGAAAAACGACCGTTTTTAAAACTTCTTTTTGCATTGATACATGTCCCCTGGTGCAGAATAGTCGTTATAATTAGCACTTTAGAATTCGAACGTTCGCATCCATTGTATTTAATAGGGTTCTAATGTTCGTACGAACTTTCGGTCCGTTCGCGGGTTCTGGTGCGAACCGAACCCGGGGGTGTTCGGCTCATCACTAATCATCATCAATCGGATCATTGAGGAGGAGGAGGATAGTCAGTCAACATAACAGGACAGTCACTCAGCATCAGCATCAGTCTTGAAGGGATGTGACATTTGAAAATAAATTAGTCTGTTATATCAGCTTCAGGTGTTTGGTAGCTGGTGGTGATCCAAGACTGGTTCATCTTTATGAAGGTCAGTCGATCAACCGAGTCGGTGGACAGGCGCACCCTGTGATCCGTGACAAATCCTCCAGCAGCACTGAATGTGCGTTCTGAAAGAACTCTGGATGCAGGACAGGCCAGTAGCTCAATTGCATACTGTGCAAGCTCTGGCCAGTGATCCATCCTCAAGACCCAGTAAGCCAGAGGATTTTGGGTGGGGAAGGTGTCCAAGTCTGACCTTGCCCCTAGGTATTCCTGCACCATGTATATCAGACGCTGACAATGGTTGCTGGAACCGATCATACCTTGGGGCTGCAGACTAAAGAATTGTCTGAACGCATCGGTCAGACGGCCACCTTCCCCACCGCTCCTTCTTTGACTGACCGAAGCCTCAGCAACTCGATGTCCAGGACCAGGAGTTTGTAACCTCCCAGTCTCTGGGAACGCGTTGCACAGACCTGTCTGCAAGGCCCCCCAGAGTTGTCTCATCCTCTGCTCCCTCTACGACGGTAAGATAAGGTCCGCAACCTTACCCTTGTACCGTGGATCAAGGAGAGTGCCCAGCCAGTAATGGTCCCTCTCCTTGATCCGAAGAATACGAGGATCCTTCCGCAGACTTTGCAGGATCAGGGAGGCCATGCAGCGTAGGTTAGCTGAGGGATTCGGTCCGGAGTCCTCTGGGTCACTAATGCGACATGATCCGCAGCCACCTCCTCCCAGCCACGTACAAGTCCACTGGTTTCTTGGGACTGTAAATCATCCCTAAAAGACTGCTGCTGATGATGCTGAGTGCCAGGCTCCACCTCCATGCTGACACAATCCTCCTCCTCCTCCTCTTCCTGTGCGATGGGTGGGACAGAAGGAACACTGTCTGGGTAAAGGGGCCCTTGAGAGGCAAGGAAGTCCTCCTCTTCCTACCTCTGTTCTGCCTCAAGTGCCCTGTCCATTATTCCACGCAGCGTATAATCCAACAGGTGGACAAGAGGTACAGTGTCACTGATGCATGCACTGTCACTGCTCACCATCCTCGTGGCCTCCTCAAATGGTGCCAGGACAGTGCATGCATCCCTGATCATGCCCCACTGGCGTGGTGAAAAAAACCCGAGCTCCCCTGACCCTGTCCTGGTGCCGTAGTCGCACAGGTACTCATTGATGGCCCTCTGCTACATGTGCAGCCACTGCAGCATGGCCAACATTGAGTTCCACCTGGTGGGCATGTCACATATAAGGCGGTTCTTGGGCAGGTTCAACTCCTTTTGCAGCTCAGCCAGGCGAGCACTGGCATTATAAGATCTGCGGAAATGCACACAGACTTTCCTGGCCTGCCTCAGGACATCCTGTAAGCCCGGGTACCTGCCCAAGAACCGCTGCACCACCAGGTTAAGGACGTGAGCCACACAGGGCACATGGGTCAGTTGTCCCTGTCGGAGGGTGGAGAGGAGGTTGGTGCCATTGTCGCAAACCACCATTCCTGGCTTAAGCTGGCGTGGCGTCAACCACCTCTCGGCCTGCCCCTGCAGAGCAGACAGAACCTCTGCCCCAGTGTGGCTCCTGTCCCCCAAACACACCAGCGCAAGCATGGCATGGCATCTTTTTGCCTGCTTACTAGCGTAGCCCCTTGAACGCCTACGGAGCACCGCTGGTTCCAAGGACAAAGCACAGGAAGAGGCCATGGAGGAAGAAGAAGAGGAGGGGGTGGAGGAGAGAGGTGTGTCACAACCAGTAGTAGCATTTTGGAGGCGTGGCGGCAGAACAACCTCCAACACTACTGCACCTTGTCCTGCATCCTTCCCAGCTGCCAAAAGAGTGACCCAATGGGCCGTGAAAGAAAGGTAACGTCCCTGTCCATGCCTGCTGGACCATGAGTCAGCGGTAATATGCACCTTACCGCTGACCGCCCTGTCCAGCGAGGCCAAGACATTGCCTTCCACATGCCGGTAGAGAGCCAGAATAGCCTTCCGTGAGAAAAAGTGGCGTTTGGGAACCTGCCACTGAGGAACCGCACATTGCACAAACTCACGGAAGGGGGCCGAGTCTACCAACTGAAAAGGCAGCAGTTGAAGCGCTAGCAATTTAGCCAAGCTAGCATTCAACCGCTGGGCATGTGGATGGCTGGGAGTGAACTTCTTTCGACGGTCCAGCAGCTGGGGCAGGGAAATTTGCCTGCTAGAATCGGACGTCGGTGTACTGCTAGCAGAGTGGCCGCAAGTACTTGGCTGTGACACACCTAATTCTACACCTTCATTCCTCTCAGTGCATGTTTCAGAGAGGACTGAAGTTATAGTGGGGTTGGAGATCCCAGCTGATGCGGTGCAAGGAGAGGTCCGCTTTGTTCTTTGGTGTGGGTCTTTGAGGTAGGCTTGCCAACGAGCTGCATGGCAGGTCAACATATGTCTGGTCAGGCATGTGGTACCCAAGCGGCTGATGTTTTGGCCACGCGATATACGCTTGAGACATATGTTGCAAACAGCAGCTGTGTGATCTGATGCACTAGCCTCAAAAAAGGCCCACACCAAAGAACTTTTTGAATGACGGGCAGAGGCAGCGCCCTGCACAGGCGGAGCTCTGCGGTGTGATTCCGTCGGTGTACTGCCCTTACGCTGGCCACCAAAGGGCATCCTGCCTCATTGGAGATGTGCCTCCTCCTCCTCCTCCTCCTCTCTCCTATTAGGTACCCACGTGGAGTCAGTGACCTCATCATCCCCTCCCTCCTCATCACTGGAGCCAATCTGGCAGTATGCTGCAGCTGCTGGAACATGACTGCCAGATTGGTGTCCTTCTTGAGCATCCCCTCTGTCTGCTCTCACGCTACTGCCTTCCTGTAGCTGGGTTTCATCATCAGACCCTTCGAAACGCTGGGCATCCTCCTGGAGCATGTACCCAACACTGTGCTCAAACAGTTCGGGGGACTCCTCAGGAGGAGGACATGGTGGGTCTAGGGAAGGAGTGACTGATGATGAGTCTGACATTGATACCAGGGAAGAGGACGCTTTGGCAGCTGCTTTGCCAGTACCCTGAGCCTGGGTGAGAGAGGATGAGGAGGAGGAGGAGGGCTTGGTCATCCACTCTACCAAGTCTTCGGCATGATGTGGCTCAACATGTCCAGCTGCCGAAAAGAAGGACAAGCGTGTCCCATGGCCATGTGCTGATGACAATGCACCGCGTCCACGACCAGCACTGTTGCCCCCAGACACAGAGCCTGCTTGCCCTCTTTTATTGCCTCCTGACTGTCTGCCTCTCCTTGTTTGCCTTCCAGACATTCTAATGGATGGCCTGCAGGGAGATGGGAAAAAAGCAATAAGGGCTACCTTCAGGTGTCTTTCTCTGTCCCTTTACTTAAGGATTTCTAAATATGGTTGAGGATGATTGCTTTCGCACAGAATAGCACAATGACAATTTCCCTGACTGTCCAAAAAACAAGGATTTCAAAGATGGTTGATGAGGAATGCTTTAGCACAGTATAGCACAATGAGAATTTACCTCACTGTCCTTCCCTGTCCCTACAAACAAGATTTAGCACAGTAAAACACACTGACACTCTCCCTACCTATAGTTTTCTGTCCCTATAAAAAATGTTTTTTTAAAGATGGTTGATGATGAATGCTTTAGCACAGTATAGCACAATGAGAATTTCCCTCACTGTCCTTCCCTGTCCCTACAAACAAGGTTTAGCACAGTAAAACACACTGACACTCTCCCTACCTATAGTTTTCTGTCCCTATAAAAAATGTTTTTTTAAAGATGGTTGATGATGAATGCTTTAGCACAGTATAGCACAATGAGAATTTCCCTCACTGTCCTTCCCTGTCCCTACAAACAAGGTTTAGCACAGTAAAACACACTGACACTCTCCCTACCTATAGTTTTCTGTCCCTATAAAAAATGTTTTTTTAAAGATGGTTGATGATGAATGCTTTAGCACAGTATAGCACAATGAGAATTTCCCTCACTGCCCTTCCCTGTCCCTACAAACAAGGTTTAGCACAGTAAAACACACTGACACTCTCCCTACCTATAGTTTTCTGTCCCTATAAAAAATGTTTTTTTAAAGATGGTTGATGATGAATGCTTTAGCACAGTATAGCACAATGAGAATTTCCCTCACTGTCCTTCCCTGTCCCTACAAACAAGGTTTAGCACAGTAAAACACACTGACACTCTCCCTACCTATAGTTTTCTGTCCCTATAAAAATTTTTTTTTTAAAGATGGTTGATGATGAATGCTTTAGCACAGTATAGCACAAGGAGAATTTCCCTCACTGTCCTTCCCTGTCCCTACAAACAAGGTTTAGCACAGTAAAACACACTGACACTCTCCCTACCTATAGTTTTCTGTCCCTATAAAAAATGTTTTTTTAAAGATGGTTGATGATGAATGCTTTAGCACAGTATAGCACAATGAGAATTTCCCTCACTGTCCTTCCCTGTCCCTACAAACAAGGTTTAGCACAGTAAAACACACTGACACTCTCCCTACCTATAGTTTTCTGTCCCTATAAAAAATGTTTTTTTAAAGATGGTTGATGATGAATGCTTTAGCACAGTATAGCACAATGAGAATTTCCCTCACTGTCCTTCCCTGTCCCTACAAACAAGGTTTAGCACAGTAAAACACACTGACACTCTCCCTACCTATAGTTTTCTGTCCCTATAAAATTTTTTTTTTAAAGATGGTTGATGATGAATGCTTTAGCACAGTATAGCACAATGAGAATTTCCCTCACTGTCCTTCCCTGTCCCTACAAACAAGGTTTAGCACAGTAAAACACACTGACACTCTCCCTACCTATAGTTTTCTGTCCCTATAAAAAATGTTTTTTTAAAGATGGTTGATGATGAATGCTTTAGCACAGTATAGCACAATGAGAATTTCCCTCACTGTCCTTCCCTGTCCCTACAAACAAGGTTTAGCACAGTAAAACACACTGACACTCTCCCTACCTATAGTTTTCTGTCCCTATAAAAAATGTTTTTTTAAAGATGGTTGATGATGAATGCTTTAGCACAGTATAGCACAATGAGAATTTCCCTCACTGTCCTTCCCTGTCCCTACAAACAAGGTTTAGCACAGTAAAACACACTGACACTCTCCCTACTGTGAGGGGGTTAGCTCGGCAGCGGGTGTGTGTGACCCCCGAGATGGGCTCCCCACACAAAAACAGGCCCAGCAAACGGAGGTTGTGGTTTTCAAAATCAAAAAGGTGCGGTTTATTTTCTATTTACAGTGACAAAACACAGCAAAGCAAAAGAAACATAAACAAAATAAATCCTGGTCAACTTGACCTCTGACTAAACATACAGGTTTCCTAACTAACGACTGGGATCAGCCTAGTGCTGTCCTAGTCCCTAAGTCCCTGGTTTTAAATGTCCAAGCAAATAGCCACACAGGCTTTGTCTCACCGCACAGGGGTTCACTCTCCCTAGACAGTCCACACAGGTCTGGGTCCAGGCATGAGCTAACATCTAATGAAGCTGGGAGTTCTTATAGAGGCCTAAATGAGCTGACAAGCTTCAGCTGGTCTCATCAACTCCCTGTCTGCACGACGCCCCACACTCTCCCTAGAGGTATGAGTCATCCATGAGCCCACTAGCCTCAGCTGGGCTTATACAACTCTCCACCTAGTTGTATAAGTCGGCGTAAAGCCTGAATCTGGGCGAAATATATCTACCCCCCTGGATGCAACCAGGTGACTTTACCTTCCTGCTGTCACACTACCTATAGTTTTCTGTCCCTATAAAAAAAAGTTTTTTTAAAGATGGTTGATGATGAATGCTTTAGCACAGTATAGCACAATGAGAATTTCCCTCACTGTCCTTCCCTGTCCCTACAAACAAGGTTTAGCACAGTAAAACACACTGACACTCTCCCTACCTATAGTTTTCTGTCCCTATAATTTTTTTTTTTTAAAGATGGTTGATGATCAATGCTTTAGCACAGTATAGCACAATGAGAATTTCCCTCACTGTCCTTCCCTGTCCCTACAAACAAGGTTTAGCACAGTAAAACACACTGACACTCTCCCTACCTATAGTTTTCTGTCCCTATAAAAAATGTTTTTTTAAAGATGGTTGATGATGAATGCTTTAGCACAGTATAGCACAATGAGAATTTCCCTCACTGTCCTTCCCTGTCCCTACAAACAAGGTTTAGCACAGTAAAACAGACTGACACTCTCCCTACCTATCCTTCTCTTTCCCTAAACTAAAGGAATCCAGGTTAAGCAAGAAAAAAAAATGTCACTATCCCTGCCTATGCTTCTCTTTCCCTGCTCCGGAACACACTACACTAGGCCGCCGTGCTGGCGGCCTTTTATAGTGTGGGGCGTGTACTAAACACCCTCAGCAATAATTGGCCACAGGCATCCTGCCTGTGGCCAATCATTGCTCTCCTCGCTGCCAGCGCTGTGATTGGCCAAGCATGCGGGGTCACAGTGCATGCTTGGCCAATCACAGCGCCTGGATGACACTGCGATGGCGTAGTGCATTGTGGGCCGCGAATTAGGCGCGAACGGCCCAAATCGTTCGTTGTTCGGCGAACGATCGAACAGCCGATGTTCGAGTCGAACGTATGTTCGACTCGAACACCGAGCTCATCCCTAGTGCTGAGTATCTGCACCTGGCCTAATTTGAAGTGTGAATATATGTGCACATAGGAGAAGAAAACACAGTGACACTTCGTTCAGCTAAATTAATCTTCTCGTTTATTGCTCTGGACATATAGCCCTTCTTATAGTAAAGCATGAGTCATTGTTTACAATGCAGTAACATTGCTGTAGCTTTGTGTTGTCATTCTTGGATTCGTCATCTTTTATCTGGGGTCTTCTGGTCAGATTTATCCAGTCTTTCGGACATCTCAGCAATCCTTGTTTTCCTTGATGGGAGGGGGTGTCTAGTCAGCATTTTGAGTAAGGAGATTTTTAGCATGTAGATGGCACATAATAGAAATAGCCAGTTAAGTATTAAACAATCCATAACAGTCCCCCCTTGAAATGTCTATTTCCTATTCTGTCCCTAGTAGGAAGTCTAACTCATCTGTCCCCATTAGTGATGAGCCGAACACCCCCGGGTTCGGTTCGCACCAGAACCCGCGAACGGACCGAAAGTTCGCACGAACATTAGAACCCTATTAAATACAATGGATGCGAACGTTCGGATTCTAAAGTGCTAATTATAACGACTATTATCCATGTTATTGTCCGAAACAGAGTTTGGGAACCCGGGTTCTGCACCAGGGGACATGTATCAATGCAAAAAGAAGTTTTAAAAACGGACGTTTTCCGGGAGCAGTCATTTTAATGATGCATAAAGTGAAAAAAAAAAAAGTCAAATATTCCTTTAAATATTGTACCTGGGGGGTGTCTAAAGTATGCCTGTGAAGTGCCACGTGTTTCCCGTGTTTAGAACTGTCCCTGCACAAAATAACATTTCTAAAGGAAAAAAAGCCATTTAAAACTGCTTGCGGCTTTAATGCAATGTCTGGTCCCGGTAATATGGATGAAAATCTTTATGAAAAATGGCATAGCTACCCCATCACCCCCCCCCACCCCAGCCCATTACCAGCCCCTTTGGGTCTTGTATGGATATTAAGGGGAACCCCGCACACAAAATAAAAAAGCCCCTATATACTCTGAACAGCCGTATACAGGCGGTGCATACAAGACAGGGACTGAAGGTTTGTTCTTATGTAGAATCTGTTTGTAATTTTGAACAGCTGCATTGTTTAAGTGTAACTCCATGCCAAATTCCTTTTTTTTAGCTTTTTGGAAAACATAGGGAACGGTTATCACCCCTGTCACATTTTTTTTGCTGTCTGTGCCCCTGTTCAGAACATTTCACCTCACTTTGCGTCCCAATGACAACTGTTTTTGAAATGTGGTGTTTTTATTGAAACAAGGATTGTTGATAAAGCATCAGTAGAGAGGAGACACCTTTCTCCCATATTAATTCTTACAGGAGAGAATTTTCCTTCCAAGGGGTAGATTTCCTCTCACTTCCTGTTGTCTTCTTCCGTTTGCAAGTAGTAGTAGTTTGTAAGTTGGATGTTTGAAAGTAGGGACCTGCCGTATATACTCTGCAGAAATTGGCCCCTTAGGTGTTGGTGTTGGCACAACACTGAAAACACTCACAGTTATTCTTGGTGGGTGCTGGAACGCCCTGCTGTCAACTATTATATCAGGAATTGTAATAACATATAATTGTTGATCAGTGGTAGTAAAAATTGTGCCTTTGATGGTGGTGCTGGTGCCACAACACTGTAAGGCCTGATAGTTACTCTTGGTGGGCGCAGCAATGGGCCCTGCTGTGAATTATTAGATCAATAATTATAATTGCATGCCCCTGTTGAATAGGGGCTGAAAAATTGGGCCTTTGGTGGTGGTGGTGGTGGTGATGGTGGTGCTGGTGCCACAACACTGTAAGGCCTGACAGTTACTCTTGGTGGGCGCAGCAATGGGTCCTGCTGTGAATTATTAGATCAATAATTATAATTGCATGCCCCTGTTGAACAGGGGCTGAAAAATTGGGCCTTAGGCACTGGTGGCACAACACTGCAACCCCTCACAGATACTGTCTTTGGAGCACAGCAATGAGGCCTGTTGCAAAGTATTGCATCAAAAATTTTAATTACACGCCCCTGTTAAACAGGGGCTGAAAAATTGGGCCTTAGCCACTGGTGGCGTCACCCATAAACCAAAATGATCTTCCAAGCTATCATCATTAATCGTATCATTGAGGAGGAGGAGGAGGATAGCCAGTCAACATAACAGCACAGGCACTCAGCATCAGCATCAGTCTTGAAGGGATGTGACATTTTAAAATCAATTAGTCTGTTATATCAGCATCTGGTGTGTGGTAGCTGGTGGTGATCCAAGACTGGTTCATCTTGATGAAAGTCAGTCGATCAACTGAGTCGGTGGACAGGCGCACCCTGTGATCCGTGACAAATCCTCCAGCAGCACTGAATGTGCGTTCTGAAAGAACGCTGGATGCAGGACAGGCCAGTAGCTCAATTGCATACTGTGCAAGCTCTGGCCAGTGATCCATCCTCAAGACCCAGTAAGCCAGAGGATTTTCGGTGGGGAAGGTGTCCAAGTCTGACCTTGCCCCTAGGTATTCCTGGACCATGTATATCAGACGCTGGCGATGGTTGCTAGAACCGATCATACTTTGGGGCTGCGGACTAAAGAATTGTCTGAACGCATCGGTCAGACGGCCACCTTCCCCACCGCTCCTTCTTTGACTGGCCGAAGCCTCAGCAACTCGTTGTCCAGGACCAGGCGTTTGTAACCTCCCAGTCTCTGGGAACGTGTTGCACAGACCTTTCTGCAAGGCCTCCCGGAGTTGTCTCATCCTCTGCTCCCTCTGCGACGGTACGATAAGGTCCGCAACCTTACCCTTGTACCGTGGATCAAGGAGAGTGGCCAGCCAGTAATGGTCCCTCTCCTTGATCCGAAGAATACGAGGATCCTTCCGCAGACTTTGCAGGATCAGGGAGGCCATGCAGCGTAGGTTAGCTGAGGCATTCAGTCCGGAGTCCTCTGGGTCACTAAGGACGACATGATCTGCAGCCACCTCCTCCCAGCCACGTACAAGTCCACTGGTTTCTTGGGACTGTAAATCATTCCTAAAAGACTGCTGCTGATGATGCTGAGTGCCAGCCTCCACCTCCATGCTGACACAATCCTCCTCCTCCTCCTCCTCCTCCTCCTCCTCTTCCTGTGCGATGGGTGGGACAGAAGGAACACTGTCTGGGTAAAGGGGGCCTTGAGAGGCAAGGAAGTCCTCCTCTTCCTGCCTCTGTTCTGCCTCAAGTGCCCTGTCCATTATTCCACGCAGCGTGTGCTCCAACAGGTGGACAAGAGGTACAGTGTCACTGATGCATGCACTGTCACTGCTCACCATCCTCGTGGCCTCCTCAAATGGTGCCAGGACAGTGCATGCATCCCTGATCATGCCCCACTGGCGTGGTGAAAAAAACCTGAGCTCCCCTGACCCTGTCCTGGTGCCGTAGTCGCACAGGTACTCATTGATGGCCCTCTGCTGCGTGTGCAGCCGCTGCAGCATGGCCAACGTTGAGTTCCACCTGGTGGGCATGTCACATATAAGGCGGTTCTTGGGCAGGTTCAACTCCTTTTGCAGCTCAGCCAGGCGAGCACTGGCATTATAAGATCTGCGGAAATGCACACAGTCTTTCCTGGCCTGCCTCAGGACATCCTGTAAGCCCGGGTACCTACCCAAGAACCGCTGCACCACCAGGTTAAGGACATGAGCCATACAGGGCACATGGGTCAGTTGTCCCTGTCGGAGGGCGGAGAGGAGGTTGGTGCCATTGTCGCAAACCACCATTCCTGGCTTAAGCTGGCGTGGCGCGTCAACCACCTCTCGGCCTGCCCCTGCAGAGCAGACAGGACCTCTGCCCCAGTGTGGCTCCTGTCCCCCAAACACACCAGCGCAAGCACGGCATGGCATCTTTTTGCCTGCGTACTTGCGTAGCCCCTTGAACGCCTACGGAGCACCGCTGGTTCCGAGGACAAACCACAGGAAGAGGCCATGGAGGAAGAAGAAGAGGAGGGGGTGGAGGAGAGAGGTGTGTCACAACCAGTAGTAGCATTTTGGAGGCGTGGCGGTGGAACAACCTCCAACACTACTGCACCTTGTCCTGCATCCTTCCCAGCTGCCAAAAGAGTGACCCAATGGGCCGTGAAAGAAAGGTAACGTCCCTGTCCATGCCTGCTGGACCATGAGTCAGCGGTAATATGCACCTGTCCAGGGAGGCCAAGACATTGCCTTCCACATGCCTGTAGAGAGCCGGAATCGCCTTCCGCGCAAAAAAGTGGCGTTTGGGAACCTGCCACTGAGGAACCGCACATTGCACAAACTCACGGAAGGGGGCCGAGTCTACCAACTGAAAAGGCAGCAGTTGAAGCGCTAGCAATTTAGCCAAGCTAGCATTCAACCGCTGGGCATGTGGATGGCTGGGAGTGAACTTCTTTCGACGGTCCAGCAGCTGGGGCAGGGAAATTTGCCTGCTAGAATCGGACGTTGGTGTACTGCTAGCAGAGTGCCCGCAAGTACTTGCCTGTGACACACCTAATTCTACACCTTCATTCCTCTCAGAGCAGGTTTCAGAGAGGAGTGAAGGTATAGTGGGGTTGGAGATCCCAGCTGATGCGGTGCAAGAAGAGGTCAGCTTTGTTCTTTGGTGTGGGTCTTTAAGGTAGGCTTGCCAACGAGCTGCATGGCAGGTCAACATATGTCTGATCAAGCATGTGGTGCCCAAGCGCTGATGTTTTGCCCACGCGATATACGCTTGAGACATATGTTGCAAACAGCAGCTGTGCGATCTGATGCACTCGCCTCAAAAAAGGCCCACACCAAAGAACTTTTTGAATGACGGGCAGAGGCAGCGCCCTGCACAGGCGGAGCTCTGCGGTGTGATTCCGTCGGTGTGCTGCCCATACGCTGGCCACTCAAGGGCATCCTGCCTCGTTAGAGATGTACCTCCTCCTCATCCTCCTCCTCCTCCTCCTCTCTCCTATTAGGCACCCACGTGGAGTCAGTGACCTCATCATCCCCTCCCTCCTCATCACTGGAGCCAATCTGGCAGTATGCTGCAGCTGCTGGAGCATGACTGCCAGATTGGTGTCCTTCTTGAGCATCCCCTCTCTCTGCTCTCACGCTGCTGCCTTCCTGTAGCTGGGTATCATCATCAGATCCTTCGAAACGCTGGGCATCCTCCTGGAGCATGTACCCAACACTGTGCTCAAACAGTTCGGGGGACTCCTAAGGAGGAGGACATGGTGGGTCTAGGGAAGGATTGACTAATGAAGATAATGATACCAGAGAAGAGGATGCTTTGGCAGCTGCTTTGCCAGTACCCTGAGCCTGGGTGAGAGAGGATGAGGAGGATGAGGTGGGCTTGGTCATCCACTCTACCAAGTCTTCGGCATGATGTGGCTCAACATGTCCAGCTGCCGAAAAGAAGGACAAGCGTGTCCCATGGCCATGTGCTGATGACAATGCACCGCGTCCACGACCAGCACTGTTGCCCCCAGACACAGAGCCTGCTTGCCCTCTTTTTTTGCCTCCTGACTGTCTGCCTCTCCTTGTTTGCCTTCCAGACATTTTAATGGATGGCCTGCAGGGAGATGGGAAAAATAGCAATAAGGGCTACCTTCAGGTGTATACTGTGCAGGAGGCTTAGCAACAATGACACTGACACTGTCCCCTGCCTATCCTTCTCTGTCCCTAAACTCAAGGATTTGAAATATGGAACAGCAAAATTGGTTTAGAACAGAATAGCACACTGTCAGTTTCACTCACTGTACCTCTCTGTCCCTAAACTCAAGGATTGAAAATATGGTTCAGCAAAATTGGTTTAGAACAGAATAGGACACTTTCCCTCACTATCCTACTCTGTCCCTCCCTACAAACAAGATTTAGCACAGAATAGCACACTGATAATTTCCAAGAGTGTCCTTCTCTGTCCCTAAACTCAAGAATTGAAAATATGGAACAGCAAAATTGGTTTAGAACAGAATAGCACACTGACACTTTCCCTCACTGTCCTACTCTGTCCCTCCCTACAAACAAGATTTAGCACAGAATAGCACACTGAAAATTGCCACGAGTGTCCTTCTCTGTCCCTAAACTCAAGGATTGAAAATATGGAACAGCAAAATTGGTTTAGAACAGAATAGCACACTGACACTTTCCCTCACTGTCCTACTCTGTCCCTCCCTACAAACAAGATTTAGCACAGAATAGCACACTGATAATTGCCACGAGTGTCCTTCTCTGTCCCTAAACTGAAGGATTGAAAATATGGAACAGCAAAATTGGTTTAGAACAGAATAGCACACTGACACTTTCCCTCACTGTCCTACTCTGTCCCTCCCTACAAACAAGATTTAGCACAGAATAGCACACTGAAAATTGCCACGAGTGTCCTTCTCTGTCCTTAAACTCAAGGATTGAAAATATGGAACAGCAAAATTGGTTTAGAACAGAATAGCACACTGACACTTTCCCTCACTGTCCTACTCTGTCCCTCCCTACAAACAAGATTTAGCACAGAATAGCACACTGAAAATTGCCACGAGTGTCCTTCTCTGTCCCTAAACTCAAGGATTGAAAATATGGAACAGCAAAATTGGTTTAGAACAGAATAGCAGACTGACACTTTCCCTCACTGTCCTACTCTGTCCCTCCCTACAAACAAGATTTAGCACAGAATAGCACACTGAAAATTGCCACGAGTGTCCTTCTCTGTCCCTAAACTCAAGGATTGAAAATATGGAACAGCAAAATTGGTTTAGAACAGAATAGCACACTGATACTTTCCCTCACTGTCCTACTCTGTCTGTCATGGATATGCATTAATGTCTGTCTGCCATCTTACCTTCCTCCTCATGTGTTCATCTAGAGACCAGACCTCCTTCACCTGGCTTCCTTTATAATCTCCTCCCAGCCTGACTCCACCCCAGGCCCTATCACTGAACACTATATTAACCTGTGCACTGCAAGCCTGCTTTGCTGATCAACGTGTTTGTTAGGCATTGTGTGTTTGGGTTCCTGCCTGCCGTGTGCTACGTCTGTCTCTCTGTTACGTTATTGGCTTGTCCCCGACCATCCCTGTCTGCTCGTGACCCTTGACCTTCGGCTCGTTCTTCGTTATCCTTGTCTGCTTGTGGCCCCTGACCTTCGGCTTGTTATTCGGTTCTCTCTATCGTGTGCTGCTGCTTCCCCTTATCCTACGGGGCGTGAGCTAGGAAACTCCAGGGGCCGCGACCTGGTCCCAGCCTGCAGCGTAACATCCTCACCACTAGAGGCCCTGGAGAAGACCAGCTGGGTCTTAGACTCCGCGCCCTGGGGAATCTTGGCTCTCGCTTCCGTTGGGATCCCGGTTGTGCTCCTCTGGTCCCGCTTTCCACAACCACCCAGTTTCCTATCCACAGAAGCCAGCCATAGGGTTCACTACCTCGCGGTGCACTCCTGTCCCCCTACGGTGTGCATCTGTCACCTGGCCACAGGTGACCCTGACAGTTTGATCAGCCATGAACCCGGCTGACATCCCGCTTCCCGCGGATGATCCATTGCAGGGCATAGTTCGCAGACTTGAGACCCAGGAATCAAATCAGACCCAGGCGATGCGATTCCTCCAGGATCTGGCTTCTCGATTCGAGCAGCTTCAGGTCTCCTTGGGAACCCCGAATCCGCAACCCCAAGTACAACCAGCGGCTGTACCTATCGCACCAGTCGCAGCCTCACACTCACTAAGATTACCAGCTCCGTTCCGTTTCTCTGGGGACTCCAAGGCCTGCAGGGGGTTTCTCAGCCAATGCACTATTCATTTTGAGCTTCAGCCTCAAAGCTTCCTATCTGACCGGGCTAAGGTAGCCTATATCATTTCCCTCCTCTCCGGTGAAGCTTTGGCCTGGGCTGCCCCCCTGTGGGAGAGGAACGATCCGGTGGTTTCCAGTCTGTCTGAATTCTTGAAGCTCTTTCGTAATATCTTCGAAGAGCCGGCTCGGGCTTCTTCAGCGGCTAGTGCTGTCTTACGTCTTCGCCAAGAATCTAGTTCAGTGGGGCAATATGCTCTTCAGTTCCGTATCCACACAGCTGAATTGAGCTGGAATAATGAGGCCCTGGTCGCTACCTTTTTACATGGTCTCTCTGACCGAGTGAAAGACGAATTAGCGGGAAGAGCCATTCCCGTCGGTCTGGACGATGTAATTTCATTATGCAACCAGATCGACATTCGTTTTCAAGAGAGGTCCTTAGAAAAAAGATGCCAGCACTCTCTGGGTCCTAGCCAGTCTGAGCTCCCCTCCCTTCATTCCGTGGAGCATCCTCTACCTGCTGAAGAACCTATGCAGCTGGGCCGGACCAGACTAACCCCCGAAGAACGTGCTAGGCGCAGAACTCTGGGCTTGTGCCTCTATTGTGGGGGCAAGGGTCATTTTCGTGACTCCTGCTCGCTTCGTCCGGGAAACGCTCGGGTCTAATACATTTGGAAGGTGGAGTATTGGACCCAGAAACATCACCTTCTCGCCTGCTCTTGCCGGTGTCCCTTCATGTAGGCACTTCTCCTCAGTCAACCCTTGCATACCTGGATTCCGGGGCTGCCGGCAATTTCATGGATTGGAGAACTGCTTCTTCTATGAAGCTTACCCTTTCACCTCTCACTACCCCATTGGTAGTCTCGGCAATTGATGGCACTGTTCTCCCAGGGGGCCCTATTCGCTTCCAGACGCTACCCATTAGGATGTCGGTAGGGATTCTCCACCAGGAGTGGATATCCTTTCTTATTCTACCCAAGGCCTCTACCCCAGTTGTATTGGGCCTCCCTTGGCTACAGCTCCACTCTCCACATGTGGACTGGGTCTCTGGGCAGATCCTGGCCTGGGGTTCCTCATGTTTCTCGTCGTGTCTTCTCAAGGTGACCCCCAAGGAGAGTCTTCCGGTTGCTGCCACTTCTGTTTCTTCTGATCTTCCCGCCGCATACAGCGATTACCGGGATGTGTTCTGTAAAAAATCAGCTGAGGTGCTTCCTCCCCACAGGTCTTTTGACTGTGCTATTGATCTTGTCCCCGGAGCAACTCTACCCAGGGGTCGTACCTACCCTCTGTCCATCCCAGAGACCCAGGCCATGTCGGAGTATGTAGCAGAGAATCTGGAGAGAGGGTTCATCCGGAAATCCTCATCGCCTGCAGGGGCAGGGTTCTTTTTTGTTGCCAAAAAGGATGGTACCTTAAGACCCTGCATCGATTATCGGGGTTTAAATGCGGTTACTATTAAAAATCGATACCCCTTACCCTTAATATCTGAGCTATTCGATAGGTTGAAGGGTGCCTCCATTTTCACCAAGTTGGATCTCAGAGGCGCGTACAATCTCATTCGAATACGGGAGGGTGACGAATGGAAGACTGCATTTAACACTAGAGACGGGCATTACGAATATCTGGTGATGCCTTTTGGTCTGTGTAATGCTCCAGCCGTGTTTCAAAACTTTGTCAATGAAATCTTCAGAGATCTGCTGTACCAGTTTGTTGTCATCTATCTGGATGACATTCTGATCTTTTCTGAAAATCTGCTCGTCCACAGAAACCATGTCCGCACTGTACTTCAACGTCTTAGAGAGAACAATCTCTATGCCAAGCTGGAGAAATGTTCCTTTGAATGTTCTGAGGTCCTGTTTTTGGGGTGCTTTGTCTCATGTTCGGGGCTTCGTATGGACCCTGGGAAGGTCTTGGCTATCACCAACTGGCCTCTTCCTGCTAGCCTCAAGGCCACACAGCGCTTTCTTGGCTTCACTAATTATTATAGGCAGTTCATAAGGAATTACTCTTCCATTGCCGCGCCTATTATCGCTTTGACCAAGAAGGGTGTGAATGCCAGAGACTGGCCTCCCGAAGCTGTCTCTGCATTTCACAACCTGAAACAGGCCTTTGTTTCTGGCCCCCTCTTGAGGAGACCAAATCCTGGGAATGCATTTTTTATTGAAGTGGACGCTTCCTCAATGGGGGTGGGAGCTGTGCTTCTTCAAATCTTTGAGAAGAGACGCCAACCATGTGCGTTCTTCTCCAAAAAATTTTCTCAGGCAGAGAGGAATTATGCCATCGGTGATCGGGAACTTCTCGCAATTAAATTGGCGTTAGAGGAGTGGCGTCATCTCTTGGAGGGTTCCCCTCACTCCATAACGATCTTTACCGATCACAAGAATTTACAGTATCTACAGAATGCTAAACGTCTGAATCCTAGACAGGCCAGGTGGAGTCTCTTCTTTGCCCGTTTTAATTTCACGATTACCTACAAACCTGGTTCCTGCAACGGTCGGGCTGATGCGCTCTCTAGGTCATTTGACACTTTGGACGAGGAGTCCGCCCCTGAACCTGAGCCGATCATTCCCACCTCATGCATTGTTGCCCACTCTACCACCCTGAAGTCTAAAATTCCGCCTGGTAAGACCTTTGTCCCCACTGAGCTAAGAGCTAAGATCCTTCGTTGGGGACATGATTCCAAGGTGGCAGGGCATTCTGGATTCCTCCGATCCTTCCTACTCATCAGTCGTCACTACTGGTGGCCTAATCTCCGCTCAGACGTCAAAGACTACGTTAAAGCTTGTCATGTCTGTGCTCAGTCCAAATCCTCCACACAAGCTCCTGCTGGTCTCCTCATGCCCTTGCCTATTCCTAAGGAACCCTGGGCCCATATTGCCATGGATTTTATCACCGATCTCCCACTGTCTGAGAATAATACAGTCATTTGGGTGGTAATCGATCGATTCTCCAAGATGGCTCATTTTGTTCCTCTTCCTGGTCTTCCTTCTGCCCCTGCCTTGGTTCCCATTTTCATTAGAGAAATTCTCCGCCTACATGGGGTCCCTTCTCATATTGTTTCCGACAGGGGAGTCCAATTCACGTCTCGTTTTTGGAGAGCCTTTTGCAAATCCCTCAATATTGTCTTGGATTTTTCTTCTTCTTACCATCCCCAATCCAATGGACAGACTGAGAGGGTTAATCAGGAGTTAGAGGTCTTTCTTCGCACCTTTGTGTCTTCTCACCATGACGATTGGTCCTCTCTACTCCCGTGGGCAGAATTCTCCCATAACAATCATGTGAATACCAGTTCGCAGAAGACACCCTTTTTCACAGTTTATGGAAAACACCCTCAACTTCCTCTTCCTATGATCTGTTCTCCAGACATTCCAGCTTTGGCTTCGGTTCAGGAGTCTCTCAATTCCGTTTGGGGTCACGTTCATGATTCCCTCCGGGCAGCTGCTGAAAAATTCAAAGGCTTTGCCGACCGCCGCAGGCGTAAACCGCCTTCTCTTCAGCCAGGGGACAAAGTCTGGCTCTCTACCAGGAACATCAAGCTCCGAGTTCCTTCTCTGAAGTTTGCTCCACGATTCATCGGTCCATACACGGTAACTGCTAAACTGAATCCGGTTTGTTTCAAACTCCAGATTCCTAAGAGCCTTAAAATCACTAACTCCTTTCATGTTGCTCTTCTAAAGCCTTTAGTCCTCAATAAATTCTCTCGTCCTCTTCCTACCGTGGCGCCTGTCTCTGAGGATAATCAGGAGTACGAGATCAGTCAAATTCTGGACTCCCGACTCTGTAAAGGCGTTCTTCAGTACCTCGTTCATTGGAAAGGGTTTGGTCCTGAGGAGAGGTCTTGGATCACTGCATCTGAGGTCTTTGCACCTCGTCTGTTAAAGGAGTTTCATCTGAAGTTTCCCTCTAAACCTGGGCCCAGGCGGGGAAGGGGGAGGCCTCGTAAGAGGGAGGGTACTGTCATGGATATGCATTAATGTCTGTCTGCCATCTTACCTTCCTCCTCATGTGTTCATCTAGAGACCAGACCTCCTTCACCTGGCTTCCTTTATAATCTCCTCCCAGCCTGACTCCACCCCAGGCCCTATCACTGAACACTATATTAACCTGTGCACTGCAAGCCTGCTTTGCTGATCAACGTGTTTGTTAGGCATTGTGTGTTTGGGTTCCTGCCTGCCGTGTGCTACGTCTGTCTCTCTGTTACGTTATTGGCTTGTCCCCGACCATCCCTGTCTGCTCGTGACCCTTGACCTTCGGCTCGTTCTTCGTTATCCTTGTCTGCTTGTGGCCCCTGACCTTCGGCTTGTTATTCGGTTCTCTCTATCGTGTGCTGCTGCTTCCCCTTATCCTACGGGGCGTGAGCTAGGAAACTCCAGGGGCCGCGACCTGGTCCCAGCCTGCAGCGTAACATCCTCACCACTAGAGGCCCTGGAGAAGACCAGCTGGGTCTTAGACTCCGCGCCCTGGGGAATCTTGGCTCTCGCTTCCGTTGGGATCCCGGTTGTGCTCCTCTGGTCCCGCTTTCCACAACCACCCAGTTTCCTATCCACAGAAGCCAGCCATAGGGTTCACTACCTCGCGGTGCACTCCTGTCCCCCTACGGTGTGCATCTGTCACCTGGCCACAGGTGACCCTGACACTGTCCCTCCCTACAAACAAGATTTAGCACAGAATAGCACACTGAAAATTGCCACGAGTGTCCTTCTCTGTCCCTAAACTCAAGGATTGAAAATATGGAACAGCAAAATTGGTTTAGAACAGAATAGGACACTTTCCCTCACTGTCCTACTCTGTCCCTCCCTACAAACAAGATTTAGCACAGAATAGCACACTGATAATTTCCACGAGTGTCCTTCTCTGTCCCTAAACTCAAGGATTGAAAATATGGAACAGCAAAATTGGTTTAGAACAGAATAGCACACTGACACTTTCCCTCACTGTCCTACTCTGTCCCTCCCTACAAACAAGATTTAGCACAGAATAGCACACTGATAATTGCCACGAGTGTCCTTCTCTGTCCCTAAACTCAAGGATTGAAAATATGGAACAGCAAAATTGGTTTAGAACAGAAGAGCACACTGACACTTTCCCTCACTGTCCTACTCTGTCCCTCCCTACAAACAAGATTTAGCACAGAATAGCACACTGATAATTTCCACGAGTGTCCTTCTCTGTCCCTAAACTCAAGGATTGAAAATATGGAACAGCAAAATTGGTTTATAACAGAATAGCACACTGACACTTTCCCTCACTGTCCTACTCTGTCCCTCCCTACAAACAAGATTTAGCACAGAATAGCACACTGAAAATTGCCACGAGTGTCCTTCTCTGTCCCTAAACTCAAGGATTGAAAATATGGAACAGCAAAATTGGTTTAGAACAGAATAGCACACTGACACTTTCCCTCACTGTCCTAGTCTGTCCCTCCCTACAAACAAGATTTAGCACAGAATAACACACTGATAATTGCCACGAGTGTCCTTCTCTGTCCCTAAACTCAAGGATTGAAAATATGGAACAGCAAAATTGGTTTAGAACAGAATAGCACACTGACACTTTCCCTCACTGTCCTACTCTGTCCCTCCCTACAAACAAGATTTAGCACAGAATAGCACACTGATAATTTCCACGAGTGTCCTTCTCTGTCCCTAAACTCAAGGATTGAAAATATGGAACAGCAAAATTGGTTTAGAACAGAATAGCACACTGACACTTTCCCTCACTGTCCTACTCTGTCCCTCCCTACAAACAAGATTTAGCACAGAATTGCACACTGAAAATTGCCACGAGTGTCCTTCTCTGTCCCTAAACTCAAGGATTGAAAATATGGAACAGCAAAATTGGTTTAGAACAGAATAGCACACTGACACTTTCCCTCACTGTCCTACTCTGTCCCTCCCTACAAACAAGATTTAGCACAGAATAGCACACTGAAAATTGCCACGAGTGTCCTTCTCTGTCCCTAAACTCAAGGATTGAAAATATGGAACAGCAAAATTGGTTTAGAACAGAATAGCACACTGACACTTTCCCTCACTGTCCTACTCTGTCCCTCCCTACAAACAAGATTTAGCACAGAATAGCACACTGATAATTGCCACGAGTGTCCTTCTCTGTCCCTAAACTCAAGGATTGAAAATATGGAACAGCAAAATTGGTTTAGAACAGAATAGCACACTGACACTTTCCCTCACTGTCCTACTCTGTCCCTCCCTACAAACAAGATTTAGCACAGAATAGCACACTGAAAATTGCCACGAGTGTCCTTCTCTGTTCCTAAACTCAAGGATTGAAAATATGGAACAGCAAAATTGGTTTAGAACAGAATAGCACACTGACACTTTCCCTCACTGTCCTACTCTGTCTCTCCCTACAAACAAGATTTAGCACAGAATAGCACACTGAAAATTGCCACGAGTGTCCTTCTCTGTCCCTAAACTCAAGGATTGAAAATATGGAACAGCAAAATTGGTTTAGAACAGAATAGGACACTTTCCCTCACTGTCCTACTCTGTCCCTCCCTACAAACAAGATTTAGCACAGAATAGCACACTGATAATTTCCACGAGTGTCCTTCTCTGTCCCTAAACTCAAGGATTGAAAATATGGAACAGCAAAATTGGTTTAGAACAGAATAGCACACTGACACTTTCCCTCACTGTCCTACTCTGTCCCTCCCTACAAACAAGATTTAGCACAGAATAGCACACTGATAATTGCCACGAGTGTCCTTCTCTGTCCCTAAACTCAAGGATTGAAAATATGGAACAGCAAAATTGGTTTAGAACAGAATAGCACACTGACACTTTCCCTCACTGTCCTACTCTGTCCCTCCCTACAAACAAGATTTAGCACAGAATAGCACACTGAAAATTGCCACGAGTGTCCTTCTCTGTCCCTAAACTCAAGGATTGAAAATATGGAACAGCAAAATTGGTTTAGAACAGAATAGCACACTGACACTTTCCCTCACTGTCCTAGTCTGTCCCTCCCTACAAACAAGATTTAGCACAGAATAACACACTGATAATTGCCACGAGTGTCCTTCTCTGTCCCTAAACTCAAGGATTGAAAATATGGAACAGCAAAATTGGTTTAGAACAGAATAGCACACTGACACTTTCCCTCACTGTCCTACTCTGTCCCTCCCTACAAACAAGATTTAGCACAGAATAGCACACTGATAATTTCCACGAGTGTCCTTCTCTGTCCCTAAACTCAAGGATTGAAAATATGGAACAGCAAAATTGGTTTAGAACAGAATAGCACACTGACACTTTCCCTCACTGTCCTACTCTGTCCCTCCCTACAAACAAGATTTAGCACAGAATTGCACACTGAAAATTGCCACGAGTGTCCTTCTCTGTCCCTAAACTCAAGGATTGAAAATATGGAACAGCAAAATTGGTTTAGAACAGAATAGCACACTGACACTTTCCCTCACTGTCCTACTCTGTCCCTCCCTACAAACAAGATTTAGCACAGAATAGCACACTGAAAATTGCCACGAGTGTCCTTCTCTGTCCCTAAACTCAAGGATTGAAAATATGGAACAGCAAAATTGGTTTAGAACAGAATAGCACACTGACACTTTCCCTCACTGTCCTACTCTGTCCCTCCCTACAAACAAGATTTAGCACAGAATAGCACACTGATAATTGCCACGAGTGTCCTTCTCTGTCCCTAAACTCAAGGATTGAAAATATGGAACAGCAAAATTGGTTTAGAACAGAATAGCACACTGACACTTTCCCTCACTGTCCTACTCTGTCCCTCCCTACAAACAAGATTCAGCACAGAATAGCACACTGAAAATTGCCACGAGTGTCCTTCTCTGTCCCTAAACTCAAGGATTGAAAATATGGAACAGCAAAATTGGTTTAGAACAGAATAGCACACTGACACTTTCCCTCACTGTCCTACTCTGTCCCTCCCTACAAACAAGATTTAGCACAGAATAGCACACTGATAATTTCCACGAGTGTCCTTCTCTGTCCCTAAACTCAAGGATTGAAAATATGGAACAGCAAAATTGGTTTAGAACAGAATAGCACACTGACACTTTCCCTCACTGTCCTACTCTGTCCCTCCCTACAAACAAGATTTAGCACAGAATAGCACACTGAAAATTGCCACGAGTGTCCTTCTCTGTCCCTAAACTCAAGGATTGAAAATATGGAACAGCAAAATTGGTTTAGAACAGAATAGTACACTGACACTTTCCCTCACTGTCCTACTCTGTCCCTCCCTACAAACAAGATTTAGCACAGAATAGCACACTGAAAATTGCCACGAGTGTCCTTCTCTGTCCCTAAACTCAAGGATTGAAAATATGGAACAGCGAAATTGGTTTAGAACAGAATAGCACACTGACACTTTCCCTCACTGTCCTACTCTGTCCCTCCCTACAAACAAGATTTAGCACAGAATAGCACACTGATAATTGCCACGAGTGTCCTTCTCTGTCCCTAAACTCAAGGATTGAAAATATGGAACAGCAAAATTGGTTTAGAACAGAATAGCACACTGACACTTTCCCTCACTGTCCTACTCTGTCCCTCCCTACAAACAAGATTTAGCACAGAATAGCACACTGAAAATTGCCACGAGTGTCCTTCTCTGTCCCTAAACTCAAGGATTGAAAATATGGAACAGCAAAATTGATTTAGAACAGAATAGCACACTGACACTTTCCCTCACTGTCCTACTCTGTCCCTCCCTACAAACAAGATTTAGCACAGAATAGCACACTGATAATTTCCACGAGTGTCCTTCTCTGTCCCTAAACTCAAGGATTGAAAATATGGAACAGCAAAATTGGTTTAGAACAGAATAGCACACTGACACTTTCCCTCACTGTCCTACTCTGTCCCTCCCTACAAACAAGATTTAGCACAGAATAGCACACTGAAAATTGCCACGAGTGTCCTTCTCTGTCCCTAAACTCAAGGATTGAAAATATGGAACAGCAAAATTGGTTTAGAACAGAATAGCACACTGACACTTTCCCTCACTGTCCTACTCTGTCCCTCCCTACAAACAAGATTTAGCACAAAATAGCACACTGACACTTTCCCTCACTGTACCTCTCTGTCCCTAAACTCAAGGATTGAAAATATGGTTCAGCAAGATTGGTTTAGAACAGAATAGCACACTGACACTTTCCCTCACTGTACCTCTCTGTCCCTACAAACAAGGATTAGCACAGAATAGCACACTGTCACTGACACTCTCCCTACCTATCCTTATTTGTCCCTAAACACAAGGAATCCAGGATTAGTAAAGGAAAAATAATGACACTGTCCCTGCCTATGCTTCTCTTTCCCTGCTCCGGAACACACTACACAAGGCCACCGCGCTGGCGGCCTTTTATAGTGTGGGGCGTGTACTAAACCCCCTCAGCAATAATTGGCCACAGGCATCCTGCCTGTGGCCAATCATTGCTCTCCTCGCTGCCGGCGCTGTGATTGGCCAAGCATGCGGGGTCACAGTGCATGCTTGGCCAATCACAGCGCCTGGATGACACTGCGATGGCGTAGTGCATTGTGGGCCATTCGCGTCACTCGAATTTGGCGCGAACGGCCCAAATCGTTCGATCTTCGTCGAACGATCGAACAGCCGATGTTCGAGTCGAACGTATGTTCGACTCGAACACGAAGCTCATCCCTAGTCCCCATGTGTCTAGGAACTCTTTTCTTGCTGCATGTTAGACGAGTGATGGCTGCTCCATCACCCCTCTTGCCACAGTCTTAGGTCACCTGGGGCCAGGTAACAGATGCACTCAATAGGAGTCAGGAGTGCACCACTAAGGTAGTGGACCCTAGGACTGACTGCTTCGGGAGGTTCAGGAAGGCAGGACCACTGGAGCACCAGCACGGATCCCACTGGGAGCTAGAGCATAGATTCCCCAGGGCGCGGAGTCTAAGAGCCAGCAGGTATTCACCAGAGCCTCTAGTGGTGAGGATGTTACGCTGCAGCTGGCTCCAGGTCGCGGCCCCCAGGGTCTCCCAACTCACGCTCACGGTAGACTACAGGGAGGTAGAGTGGAAGCAACAGACTGAGACAAGGAAGAATAGTCAGGAGATTAGCTAAAAGGTCGGGGTATGAAACAGACATTGGACACAGAGTAATGAGCACACAGTCTGTGCACATTCCAGATGCTATCCCTATGGCTAAATTATTTTATAAGTTGTAGATATGGGGAGGGACTGTAATGGGGCATAGGGCTTCTCATAGTCCTCATTTTCTGCGTCCTGGTGTATCATCACTGGGGCTGCTTGGTCAACTATTTTGCCTAGGAATTTCTTTACACCCGGGATAATACAACATACTATAATAGCTAGAAAGATCAGAATAACTAGTATTACAGTACCTATCCGAGCCAAGATTTTCTGCCAACCACTCAACCATCCAAACCACTGGTCCCATGGCTGATCTATACCCGAATTCTTCTTCAGCTCTACTGATAGGCTTTCCAATTTTTTTATGGCCAGGGTGACCTTACCATTTGGACCGGTGTTGTCAGGGATGTATGTACAGCATGTCCCTGTACCTGCTATCATTTTACAAACACCCCCCTTCTCTGCTAAAATCATGTCCAAGGCCATCCTATTCTGAAATGTCATGTAAGATGTGGAGGCTAACTGGTCAGCAATCCCCTGTAGGGCATCTCTGGTGTAATTTACAAACCGCTGCTGATTGTAATATATGTAATTTATCCAGTCTACATTTTTATTGACAGTGATTATGGGAATCAGAGACTCAAAACCTGCCTTTACTTGGTCTCGGGCTTTAAACTCATCCGGGACCCCCCCTTGGGACCCCTATGGCATCTATATACACATGTGGGTCAAAACTTCCTTCAGGAGCACTCCTCTTTCCCCTACGGTTGGGTGACGGTTCAGGGTGAGGGGAAAATGGGTCATATGGGAGGATGTGGAGGGGCATAATGACCTTTGCCAAGGCACACTCCCCATTCCAGATCCCTCCTAGCCTTGCCCTAATTTTAAGATCCCCACAGATCCAATACACATCACCAAGGGACTGGACCTGGTTTTGTATCTGGCTTCCTGAAACATTGCTGTAGGTAGAGCAGTAACCTGTGAAATTACCCAGGAACCTCCCCTTTCCTTGATAATTTAAGTAACAGGTATAGTTTCCTGGGTAAATGGTGATGCCTTCGCTTGGCCTTGGGGTTTTGGTAACTATGGGGTACTTCTTTTTCCACTCTTCACAAGATGAGTGGTTTGTTGTTATATTAGTGTACAGGCTAAGGAAGCACTCCTCGCTTTCTTTGGGTATCGGCAGTGGAACAGTACCCAGGTGTGGCCTAGCACTACCACAAACATAGCAGTTGGTCTTATTATGTCTGTCTGCGCTGTACTTCATCCATTCTAGGCACAGATTGGTGTCAGAAAAGCCAGTCTCTGCAGCTATGGTGTCCTCAAAGGTGGGATTTGCCACTGCTACCATATCACCTAGGGTGCGGAGGGAGGGTCTGAGAGGGTCGGTGATTGGCTGGGTTGATTGCCTGTCTGTTGAATTATACATGTCCTTTAGTTGGAACTTTCCTAGTGGCCCTCCTATACCCCCTGACATCCATGTTCCCAACACAAATATACCAGCGTCATTGGGGCTAGGGTTCTCTATAGTTAGGGTAAGGGGCATGTTGTAGCCTGTTCTCCCAGTGGATAGACATGTACCTGGTTTTGACAGGGTCATCCCTTTTAACAAGGATTTCCCATTCTTGTCTGTTCTATTCAGTGCACTCTGTGGTTTGTACCCCCAGTCTGCTCCTGTATTCCACCCTACTGATCCCCAATAGTCACAATTCGGTCCCCAGTAACTATCTGTGACACAAATATAGGTGGATGCATACAGAGATCTGCGTCCAGGGGTATTATACCAGTTACATTGCCAGGAAACATCTAAGGGACAGGAGGCTATATTGCAGTAATCAAAGGCGAAAGTGGCCACGTGTGTGTTGGATGAGTTGTACCAAAATTGTGTGATGCCCTCTTTTTTTATGATGCCCACTTGTTGAGCTCCCACCAATCCCACCAAGAAAAGGATATGTAGTATTGTAATCATGGTGTAGGCTGGGACTTGTCTTCAGGGGTTGGAACCTTCTTGCAGTGAGAGGCGTGGATCCAGGAGTTCTTTCCTGCGACCTTGACAGAGGTGGCAGTAGTTATCAGAACCTGGAATGGTCCATCGAATCTTGGTTCCAGTGAGTGCTTTCTTATAAACTTTTTTATTAGTACCCAGTCTCCAGGCAACAGCTTGTGGGTTCCTGTGTCGGAGTCTGGGTCTGGAATGGAAGAAAACACTTGTGCATGGATATGGGTTAATTCACGAGACAATGCAGTCACATAATTAGTCAATACATCAGACTGTAGTTGTAACTGTTGTGGGAAATAGCACCCAAGCCTGGGGGCTGACCCGAACAAAATCTCGTAAGGAGATAGAGAGTGTTCCCCCCTTGGGGTGTATCTGACACTGAACAGGGCAATAGGTAAACTCTCTGGCCAGCTCATGTCTGTTTCCTCTGACATTTTTAGCATTCTAGCTTTAATGGTACCGTTTAATCTTTCTACCTTACCACTGCTCTGGGGGTGATAGGGCGTGTGGAATGCTAAAGTGACTCCTAGGGCAGACTAGATATCTTTAGTGATTGAGGCCGTGAAAGCCGGACCTTGGTCGCTCTCTATGACCTCTGGGACCCCATACCTGCATACTATTTCGGTCAGCAATTTCTTGGCTGTTGTCTTGGCTGTCATGTTGGTTACCGGGTATGCTTCCGGCCATCCTGAGAACATGTCTACGATCACCAGAGCATATTCGAATCTTCCGCTCTTTGGCATTTGGATGTGGTCAATCTGGATCCTCTGGAATGGATACAAAGGTTTGGCAAGATGTTTTTGCGGGACTTTTTCCACCCGTCCGGGGTTGCATTTAGCGCAGATGGTACAAGACTTACAATAATTATTGGTAAGGGCGGTTATGCCAGGTGCCATGTAATATTTACTGATAAGTGAGTTCATGAGATTTTTTGACAGATGTGCTGCTCCATGGGCCCACTGGACTACTGCTGGATATAGATTCCGGGGTAGAAACGTTTTTTTATTAACTTCAAACAGTCCATCTTTCTGTGCTGCTCCTTTCTTTATCCAGGTTTCCCGTTCTTCTTGACTGGCAGTGTCTTGCTGTTCCTTCAGATGGGTTTTATTGACAGGGAGGTTTTGACTTCTAGTTTTCACTGTGAATATGGGATTCTCCACTACTTCTACCACTTCCTGTTGTTTGCTGTTGGCTGCTTGTTTGGCTGCCAAATCTGCCAGGTGATTCCCTTTAGCCTCATCGGTTGTCAATTTGCCATGTGCTTTAACCTTTAGAACGGCCACTTGGGTGGGTAGGAGGAGGGCATCCATGAGATCTTTGATTGCAGTACTGTGTTTCACCGGTGTGCCGGCTGCAGTGAGGAAGCCTCTAGCCTTCCAGATAACTCCAAAATCATGGGCCACCCCGAATGCATACCTTGAATCTGTGTGGATGTTGGCTGTCTTTCCTTTGGCTAGCTTACATGCTGTGGTGAGGGCTTGAAGTTCTGCTTCTTGGGCCGACATAGAGGAGGGTAGTGCTTCTGCTTGCAAAACCGTGTCTGTTGTCGTTACTGCATACCCGGTATGGTACCTTCCGCCATCATCAGCATACCGTGAGCCATCCACAAAGATGATCATATCCGGACTGGGCAATGGCGTCTCGGAGCCTGTATGGAGGTGAGACGTTTCCATTTTCATGACTTCAAAACAGTTATGGTCTTTGTCATTAGGGTTGGGGTCCACTGTTATCCCCTCTGGAATTGGGAGAAGTGTGGAGGGATTGAGAATTGCACAGCTCATCAGGGTGATGTTATCCGGCAAGAGGAGGGAACACTGTAAGCGAAGGTGTCTTGCAGACGAGAGGTGTTTAGGTTGTACTTGGTTCAGTATAGCAGTTATGTCATGGGGGGCGAGTAGAACCAGGCGGTGCCCCAGGACGATATCTGCAGTTTTGTCCAGAAGTGCTTGGGCTGCGAACACTGCGCGCAGACAGGAGGGTCCTCCTTTCGCCACTGGGTCCAGTTGGCAAGAGTAGTAGCCGATGGGGCAGAGGCGCAAGCCATGCGGTTGTGTTAGCACTCCTGTTGCGTGGCCTTGCCTTTCATATACAAACAATTTGAATGTTTGCTCATAGTCAGGTAATCCAAGTGCCGGGGCACTGGATATCGCATCCTTCAGTTTATTAAAGTTCTCGGTTGCCAGTGAAGTCATCTCAAAGGGTTCAGTTTTCAATGCATCGTAGAGAGGTTGCATCAACAGAGACGCAGCTGGGATCCATGCTCTACAGTAGGATATTAGGCCCAGAAATGCGGGTAGGGATTTGGAACCTTGGGGTGGGGGTATGTTCTTTACAGCTTGCACTCTGTCACTGGTCAGGTGTCGGGAACCTTGAGAGAGACAATGCCCCAAGAATACCACCTTCATGGAGCACCACTGCAACTTCTGCTTGGACGCCTTGCATCCCTGGCTGGCCAAAAACACAAGTAGGCTTTCTGACTTGTCTTCTGCGGTGGGGAGGTCGTCTGCAGACAGGAGAAGGTCATCCACATATTGCAGCAGCGTTATATCTGCGTTCTCTTCTTGCCATGCACTCAAGATGGTAGCCATGGCTTTGGCAAATTGGGTGGGGGAGTTCTGTGCCCCTTGGGGCATAACTGTCCAGGTGTACTGGCGGCCATTGTGGGTGAAGGCAAAAAGGTACTGACAAGAAGGGTGTAGGGGTACACTGAAGAATGCGTTTGCAAGGTCTACCACCGTGAAGAATTTTGCTGATGGTGGCACACCAGCCAGCAGTGTGTGTGGGTTGGGGACAATGGGTGTTTCCAAAATAGTTGCCTCATTTACTGCCCTCAGGTCCTGGACCATCCTGTACTTGATTGGTTCCCCTTTTTGACTTTTCTTTTTGACCGGGAATAGGGGTGTATTGCACGGGCTAGTACAAGGAATTAGGGCTCCGTTCTTGACCAAGACTTCTATTTGGGAGGAAATAGCCTCGGTTTGTGAGGGCTTTAGTGGGTATTGGGGTTTCCTGGGCAGGGGTGTTCCTGGTTTCAGCTTGATGTATACTGGAGGGACATTTAGATGTCCGATGTCTTCCGCCCCTTTTGACCAGAGTTCGTCTGGGATTCTTCCTAGGATTTCTAGAGGTATTTGGCTGGTGGCTAGGGGGATAATATGTAGGGTCATCAGGAGTGGGATGGAGCACAGGGCTGATTGATCCTCAGTAGTAAGGGGGGTAGAGATGTTGATCGTACCTTCTGGGGTGAAAGTGATGGAGGCTTGCAAGCGGGATAGGACATCTGCTCCTAAAAGGTTCAGGGGGCAGGTGGGGGAGACCACAAACCTGGCAAGTAGGTCCTTGTAAGTGCCGACTTGTAAGGGTTTGGTTATTGGGTGGGATTTAGGTGAGCCATCCACACCCACGCATGAAATATCTATGTCTGATAAGTAGGAAATGTCCGGTAGATCTTGAGCCCGTATCACGCTTCTGGCTGCGCCTGAGTCAATTAGGAATGTGGTGGGGTGACCTTCAATCGGGATGGTCACCCTTGCCAATGGGCTGTTTGTGTTTGAGGATACTGTCATTAGGTGGGATGACACAGGTTTGCCCATATCCTAGCGGAGAAGGTCCATATGGTCTTCTGTAGGGGCAAGTTTCCTTGGAATCAAGGTAGACTGGTCACCTTCTTGGGGTCTTTGTTGTCTGGGTGCTCTGCAGTCTTTCTTGAAGTGTCCCTGGCGTCCACAGTTGAAGCAGAGGCGCGGGGGTCTCTGCTGGGGAGGCGGGTATTGGGTGTCAGAGGTCATCATGAGAGGAGTTATCTTCTTGCTATTCTGACTCGGCTCTAGCCCTTTTGCTACCAATAAAAGTGAGTCTAGGACAATCATACGATATTCGGGTCGAGATACCATCAACCCCTTTTTGATGGAATCTCTTAGTCCTGTGACAAACGCTGCTGAGAGCATTTGAGCATGTGCTTTCATGTGCACATTAAAACCTAGGTCAGTGAATGTCTGCACTAATCTGGCATGGTATTTCTCAACAGTTTCTGACTTATCCTGTGTTATGTCTTGTAAAGTTGTGGCCTGGTCTGCCAGCTTGTCCTTAGCCCAATTGTGTAATTGGTCGCAGAATTCTAGGCCTGATTCATAGTCAGTGTCATTAAATGTTCTACCTACATTTAAATTTTTCTCCATGATAGGCCAGTAGGCATCACCTGTTTTCGTGCGGCAGAGGTTGTACAGGTCCCTCCAAGCCGCAGCATAGGTACGCTGTATTTGTATTATGCTGCGATAAAAGGGCATTGGCTGCTTTTCCGGGTCAGGCAGGTTATTCACCAATGACATTACTTGGGGCAGGGTAAAGGTAACGTACATTATTGGGGCACCTTCTGCTGCTTTAATGCCCCTCATCACTACGGGGGCTTGCTGGTGTTGAGTTTGGGGTTGGCCACTCCGGGGGTCTTGGTGGTCGGGTTCATCTGAGTATCCTGACCACTGGGATACATGTGTGTTTTGGTAACCTGACCACTGGGACTCATGTGCATTTTGGTTTCTGCTATGGCGAGTATTCTGAGCAATGTGTCGGGTCAGGTCTTGGGCTAAGGGTATTTGCTGTGGCCCAGGCCCTGGCACATAAGGAGATAGCTGTTGGGGTATCAGGACAGGCGGTGAAGGTGTCTGGAGGGGGCCTGGCTGGTTGGCGATGTTTGCAGCAAGTGGTGTGCCAATGAACGGGTTCTGTGTTGTGGGCAAGACACGAATTGCACTGTCTGGGAGCTGGGCAATGGGAGGTGGTGCAGTGGCTTGGTTGCTGCCAGCTGCAGATCCCCCTGTCACAGACCCGTTCAAACTTGGCATTATAGTTACGGAGGTGTTTGGGCTAAAATATGAACCGTTTGCATTCAACACAGGGTATAGGGGTGTTGGTGTTTTTAGGCTCAGCCCTCTTCCCCACGTATGGGGGTGGGTCATGTAGGGTATCGGGGACACTTTTTCCTTCATGATACACATATACAACATTACCCCCCTGCTGGGTTTCCTGTTCCACCCAGCTCTCCTTTTGAATTGCTCTTGCCACACTGAACCAAGCCTCTGCAGTTTCTAGTAGACCATTGTCAGATACCACCCCCGTTTTTCCGTCAGTATTTTTCGCCATTCCTCCGGCTGCAATCTACCCCCTGGAGGAATGGTGATGCTACAGATCTTTGCCAATTTTTTTTCTTTATTGACATAATTTTCCCCCTCTCTCTCTCTAACTAAATCACATGCAAGTTTTCCTGTCTCCGGCTTAAGTAATTTCTGCCCCATTTTTTTATTTATTTATTTCTGTCTTGATGACTGGGATATTTATATGTCTGCTCAGGATTTTAGATGGGTCACAAGGTTGCCTTTTGGATTCTGAAAGGGTCTGGCAATTCCTCTATTCCTCACCTGGTACCGGTTCAGACTATATCCCAATCTCAAGTTAACGAGGACAAAACAGATAGTAAGATAAGGAGAGGATTAGTCTACAATGCTCGACTGCCACCTGGGTTGCCCCGGGTGCGTCTTCCCAAAACGTAGACTTAGTCACAGGGTCTGCCCGTCCGAGTCGGCCACAGAATATGGGTCGGGTAGTGCGTGACCACTCACTTCCCTCAACAAGGAGAGGATTAGTCTACAATGCTCGACTGCCACCTGGGTTGCCCCGGGTGCGTCTTCCCAAAACGTAGACTTAGTCACAGGGTCTGCCCGTCCGAGACGGCCACAGAATATGGGTCGGGTAGTGCGTGACCACTCACTTCCCTCAACAAGGAGAGGATTAGTCTACAATGCTCGACTGCCACCTGGGTTGCCCCGGGTGCGTCTTCCCAAAACGTAGACTTAGTCACAGGGTCTGCCCGTCCGAGACGGCCGCAGAATATGGGTCGGGTAGTGCGTGACCACTCACTTCCCTCAACAAGACATTTAACAGACAGATAACAAGTATGGCAGTTAATATTCAATAATGGGATCCTCAACCTTTCAATAAATGCTGAACATCAATCCATAAACATAATTATAACATGACATTTGCACGAATTATAATACATGTGTATATAATGACCACACAGAATATTTTCTTTCCCCGCTATCTGCGTACCTGACGCCCCCTTCTGGGTGATGTGCTACACCACACTATCACCTTTCCAAAGGAGTTTGCCCACGTCCCTGACGCCCCCTTCTGGGTGATGTGCTACACCGCTCTTTCACCTTTCCAAAGGAGTTTATCCACGACCCTGACGCCCCCTTCTGGGTGATGTGCTACACCGCTCTATCACCTTTACAAAGGAGATTATCCACGTCCCTGACGCCCCCTTCTGGGTGATGTGCTACACCGCTCTATCACCGTTCCGAAGGAGTTTGCCCACGTCAGCTGGGTCCCTGTCTGTCAATCTCTTTGAATATTACACATCATGTATCACAGACCCATACAACACAAATACAACACAAAGGTTTTTACCGGCTGCAGATAATCAGAATACAGGTTCATGTAATTGACTCCAGGCAAGTATTTACCTGCTTTGGTGACCTTTGGCAGCCGACACGGACACAAAAGATGGAACCAACACGGGGAACAGGATATACTAAGCAAGATATGAAAGTGATATCTTACAGTATATTTCAGAGATGATCAGTCTCTGTCCTGCCCGTGATGGGTCTCTCTCAGTGGCCTCTTGGTCGGCTCTCCATTGGTTCATAGCCTGAAGTCCCACGATTGGGCTGCCAGTTGATAGGGATCCAGACAAATGTCTGTGCTGAGTATCTGCACCTGGCCTAATTTGAAGTGTGAATATATGTGCACATAGGAGAATAAAACACAGTGACACTTCATTCAGCTAAATGAATCTTCTCGTTTATTGCTCTGGACATATAGCCCTTCTTATAGTAAAGCATGAGTCATTGTTTACAATGCAGTAACATAGCTGTAGCTTTGTGTTGTCATTCGTGGATTGGTCATCTCTTATCTGGGGTCTTCTGGTCAGATTTATCCAGTCTTTCGGACGTCTCAGCAATCCTTGTTTTCCTTGATAGGAGGGGGTGTCTAGTCAGCATTTTGAGTAAGGAGATTTTTAGCATGTAGATGGCACATAATAGAAATAGCCATTTAAGTATTAAACAATCCATAACAACGTCACTGCCACTTGTGCGCACAAGAGTACCTACAAGTAAGATTTATTACAAACTTACCTGTAGGTAAAAGTTTAAAATCAGAGTTGACTACCACTTTAAGACAAATCTATGGATACGATAGATACAGTGCATTCGGAAAGTATTCACAGCTGTTCACTTTTCCCACATTTTGTTATGTTACAGCCTTTTTTCTAAATGGATTAAATTAATTATTTTCCTCAAAATTCTACAAACAATACCCCATGACAATGTGAAAAAAGTTTGTTTGGAAACTTTGCAAATTTATTAAAAATAAATACAAAGAAAATCCCATGTAAATATTCACAGCCTTTGCCATGACACTCAAAATTGAGCTCAGGTGCATCCTCTTAACACTGATCACCCTTGATATGCTTCTACAACTTGATTGGAGTCCCCCCGTGGTAAATTCAGTTGATTGGACTTGATTTGGAAAGGCACACACCTGTCTAGATAAGGTACCACAGTTAACAGTGCATGTCAGAGCACAAACCAAGCCATGAAGTCCATAGAATTGCCTGTAGACCTCTGAGACAGTATTGTATCGAGGCAGAGATCTGGGGAAAGGTACATAAAAAGTCCTGCAACATTGAATGGCCCAATAAGCACAGTGGCCTCCATCATCCGTAAATGGAAGAAGTTTGGAACCACCAGGACTCTAGAGCAAGCCGCCTGGCCAAACTGAGCGATCGGGGGAGAATGGCGTTAGTCAGGGAGGTGACCAAGAACCTGATGGTCACTCTGACAGAGCTCCAGCCTTTCTCTGGTGAGAGAGGAGAACCTTCCAGAAGAACAACCATCTCTGCAGCACTCCACCAGTTAGGCCTGTATGGTAGAGTGGCCAGACGGAAGCCCCTCCTCAGTAAAAGACACATGATAGCCCACCTGGAGTCTTCCAAAAGGCACCTGAAGGACTCTCAGAACATGAGAAACAAAATTCTCTGGTCTGATGAAACAAAGATTGAACTCTTTAGCCTGAATGGCAAGTGTCATGTCTGGAGGAAACCAGGCACCGCTCATCACCTGGCCAATACCATCCCTACAGTGAAGCATGGTGGTGGCAGCATCATGTTGTGGGGATGTTTTTCAGCAGCAGGAAGTGGGAGACTGGTCAGGATCAAGGGAAAGATGAATGCAGCAATGGACATCCTTGATGAAAACCTGCTCCAGAGAGCTCTATACCTCAGACTGGGGCAAAGGCTCTTCTTCCAACAGGACAACGACTCTAAGCACACAGCCAAGATAACAAAGGAGTGGCTACGGGACAATTCTGTGAATGTCCTTGAGTGGCCGAGCCAGAGCCCAGACTTGAACCCAATTGAACATCTCTGGAGAGATCTGAAAATGGCTGTGCACCGATGCTCCTCATCCAACCTGATGGAGCTTGAGAGGTCCTGCAAAGAAGAATGGGAGAAACTTCCCAAAAAATAGGTGTGCCAAGCTTGTAGCATCATACTCAAAAAGACTTGAGGATGTAATTGGTGCCAAAGGTGCTTTAACAAAGTATTGAGCAAAGGCTGTGAATACTTATGTACATAGAATATTTTTCCTTTTTTATTTTTAATAAGTTTACAAAGATATTAAACAAATTTCTTTCACGTTGACATTATGGGGTATTGTTTGTAGAATTATGAGGAAAATAATGAATTTAATCAATTTTGGAATAAGGCTGTAACATAACAAAATGTGTAAAAAGTGAAGCGCTGTTAAAGTGGTTGTAAACCCACTTTTTCAACTTGCACCTACAGGTAAGCCTAGATTAAGGCTTACCTGTAGGTGCAAGAAATATCTCCTAAACCTACACGGTTTAGGAGATATTTACTAAAATGTCAAGCGCCGCTATCTACGGCGCATGCGCGCAGTAGACAACGGCGCATTTATGGGGTTAATCCCATTCACATACTCGGCTACTTCCCAGCAATCGCTGGGCGTAGCCGAGTGGGACGCCTCCCGTGCGCATGCGCAGAGTGACGTCTCCGCCGCTCCGGCCAATCACAGCGCCGGAGCGGCGCTGTGATTGGCTGGTGCGGCGATACCCGGAAGTAACATTCCGGCTATCACCGCAGTGATGTCTGCGGCTGGACAGAGGGACGAGGACGGCTTCGGGGGCCCCGATCTAAGGTAAGTGGAACATAATGAGCTATTATGCTAGTCATAATAGCTCATTATGCCTTTCTCTTGCAGGTGGGCCAAAAAAAAAAAAAAAGTGGGTTTACAACCACTTTAATACTTTCCGAATGCACAGTACATTGAAATGTTCTCTCTTGCACGGCACTGCATTATAGCACTGGCAATGCCTGTCTGGATTGCTTGTGTGTAACACCTGTGTCCATTAATTGGTTATCCAGCTCTAAAGATTTGGCCCTTATTTTCATGTAAATATTGATAAATGCTGCTTTATAGTTACAATGTCAAGATGTACGCTCACTTAAAATGCCATAAATGGCAAAAATAGTAAATTAGTATAATTAAGAAGTGAAGTACTTTACAGATGCCAGTCCAAATGACCTGCATTTTGTTTCTCCAAAAGACCTTTAAAAAGGTACAATAAAACAATGCAGGCAGATGTACAAACAGAATCTTCTGCTTTAACTAAAATTATGATGGCTTTTGACATTACTGTGCAGAAATAAGATAATAATATTAGTGGACTAAGCTTCAAAATAGAAATGCTTCCTTCAGTTACATAACATATTTTTGAGACAAGAAAAAGAGAACTAGAAGATTAAACAAACTCCTCAATAAGCTAGAAATGTGTCTGCAAATGTTCTCACTTGTCCAGGTCATGGTGTAGCAAGTAGTAGTTAGTAGTTAGTAGCACTTGACTTGTAATGTTGAGTACATTTCATAACTTATCCAAGGCACATCTTTGGTCCTAATGAGTATCAGGAAATACTGTATTATCTACTGTATGTTCACACAGGTAGCAAAGACACCTTAATCCAATCACCGAAGAATGTGTCAATGACAGTGATTTTCAAGAACAGCATTGTGGGTGTGAAAGTTGTGGAACCACCCCATTCTAGTTACATAATCCTATCCTTGGTGTCAGGAAGTCTGTATAGATGTTAATGTTTTTATCTACATTGCAAGAGGTGACTTTTCAAATCACTGTGTTGCGCTACCATCCAACCATATAATTGGGTTATGCAAGGCCACAGAAGAAGTGTAGAGACCTGGCTAAAGAAAAATTAGGGCAAAAACCAATATTATATATATATCATTCTGTCCCAGGCATCAAAAAGCCACACGGGACAATCACAAAGCAAAGAAAAAAAAAACCTTGTGCCTCATCGTATGCCAACCTAAACCTGGGAGGGAACAAAAAATGGGGGAGGGATTGGACTGTGGTCTGACCATCGACGTAGAGGCACTCCAACATCTGAAGAAAGTGAATTGTGTCTTTAATGTGAAAGGGCAGCTCTTCAACTATTGGCCTGAGCTGATTGTTTACAAATTTGCTAAGGTTGTCAGTAAGACAGCCCCTTCCCGAGACAATCAGTCTGCCCGGGGGTTTCCTTGGATTTTTGTGGACTTTTGGTAGGGTGTAAAAGATAGCCTCTCGAGGGTGGTTAGTCCTGACATATTCCCATGTGTTTTTATCCAGTATTGCACAATAATAAGTCTCATCGACCAGATTGTATAGTTGGTCTGTGAAGCTGGTGATTAAGGATTTAGGGATTGGACAATAGTACCAACAAATTACGCACAAAAAGATGTATATCTTTTATTGTTTCGAACTTGTTGATTTGGGCAGTAGGACAGAAAGTTAGTCCCTTTTCCAAAACACTTGTTTCCGCTCTGGTTAATACATGAGATGACAAATTTATTATGTTTAATGAGGCTGGGGTTTGAATTTATGCCCTATCAAAAGTCCACAAGAATCCAAGGAAACCTCTGGGCAGACCGATTGTCTCAGGAAGGGGCTGTCTAACTGACAACCTTAGCAAATTTGTAGACAATCAGCTCAGGCCAATAGTTGAAGAGCTGCCCTCTCACATTAAAGACACGATTCACTTCCTTCAGATGTTGGAGGGCCTCTACGTCGATGGCCAGATCATTTTGGTCAAGGCCCTCTATAGTTTGATACCTCATGCCAAGGGTCTTTGAACCTGCTTGGGTGCAATTTGTCTTGTCAGCCTTGGATTTCATGCTCAAACAAAAAAACGTTTTTTTCCTTGATTCCCACTACCTCAAGGTGCAGGGTGTAGCTATGGGCACTTCATGTGCCCCATCCTACGCTAATAAGTACCTGGGGGAGTGGGAACTAGAGATGGCCTTGCGGTTTGCCCCGCGGTCGGTTCGCGGCGAACTTTGCGCGTTCGCTATTCGCCGAACCGGCAAACATATGGCGCTATTCGCGGCCGCCATATTCTTTTACATTGTGAAGAATTTTGACCCATGACACATCCATCATGTGGTACAGGACAGCCAATTGAGACATTTCAGCAAATGGACATACCCCCTACCTTATAAATAGACCTGATCTGGCTGCCATTTCACATTCTGTCTTTTGTCAGTGTAGGGAGAGGTTGCTGTGTGGAGCAGGGACAGACTGTAGTCACACAAATCGCTAAATAACATAGGTCCACAAAAGTCCTTTTAAGGACTGGTATAGGTGTACTATTGTTTGGTGTGCAGTATATAGGGGTGTAATACACTCATAATATACTTTCTAAAATAGAAAGCATATTATAGTGGATTTGTATTGTGCATCATTGTGACAGCTGAGCGGTTCTGCAGCGATACTACAACTACAAAGAGTGACAAACGCAATTAGAAAAAAGTATTATAACTGGTGTGATAGACCAGTGGCCCCCCAAAACGATAGATTGAAGCGGGGTGTTATATACCTTCTTCCACATGTACTGCGCTTCTCTAGAGACTTTTGTCACAGGGTCATTAAAAAAAATGACAGGCAGAGGAAGAGGCAGGTCCTTCCGCAGGGGTGGTAGGGGTAGGGCAGGAGCACCAGGCCGGAGCCAAAGTGGGAAGTTGCAAAAGGTGCGTTCGATTACGTCAAAGGACGCACCAGACTTGGTTGAGTGACTCACTCAGCCTTCCTCTTCTGCACCCTCCTCATCCTCTCTATATGCACCCTCTTCACTCTCTGCTGTGTGCACCCCCAAAGACACTATCACCAACACCACCATATACCCTCCGCTTGAGTCACAGGAATTATTTTCCGATCCATCACAAGACATTTCCGATGCGCAGCCATTCTTGGCATTGGATCAGGAAGAGGAGGTAGCAACAACTGCCACTCAGCAGTCTGGCGACGGTACCCAGATCAGCCCAAGGAGGTTGGTCCCCGCTGTTGCTGCCTACTCCGAGATCTCTAATGTTAGTGGTGGGGAAGGTGACGTAGATGATGACGTGTCTATGGACGTCACATGGGTGCCCACAAGAGAGGAAGATGAGGGGAGTTCAGAGGGAGAGATGGACCAGCATATAGGGAGGAACTTACATTGCACAGGAGGGACAAACCAGACTGCTAATGTATCAGGAGCGAGCCATCAACCATGTACGGTCACATCTGGCGCTCCCAGGACGCTGGCACATGGCTCCGCAGTGTGGGCTTTTTTTAACGTGTCCGCTGCTGACAATAGTGTTGCCATCTGCAGCCTTTGCAGTCAATGCATAAGTCGCGGTAAGCCCAACACTCACTTAGGGACGACCGCCTTAAGAAGGCACGTGAACTCCCATCACCAAGCCTAGTGGGAGCAACGCCGTCAGAACCCACAAAGCCACACTCCAGGCTCTCACCGTCAAGCCTCTTCTACTTCTCCTTCTCCTCTCTCCTCACAATTGTCCTCCACTCCACCTTCCACCATGCCGTCCTCACGTTTTTCTGGAAAAAGGCAGGCTTCCGTGGGCCAAATGTTCGAGCGTAAAATAATGATGACGCCGGATAACCCTCTTGCCCAACGGTTGACTGCTGGCTTGTCGGAACTGATAGCCCGCCAACTACTGCCATATAAACTGGTGGACTCCGAGGCCTTTCGAAAATTTGTGGCCACCACAATGGAAGGTCCCAGGAAGGAAATATTTCTCGCAGAAGGGCATCCCAGAGCTATATGTTCAGCAGCAAGTGAATGTATCTCTGGCACACAGTGTCAGTGCCAAGATACATCTGACCACAGACACGTGGTCTAGCAAACACGGGCAGGGAAGGTAACTTTTACTGCCCACTGGGTGAACCTTCTGACGGCCGTCAAGCACCCGTGGAACCCGTGTAGATTTGGTTCTACCGCCACGGATTGCATGCAGGCTTGCCTCTTCTTCTCCTCCTCCTACTCCATCCTCCCTCTCCTCCTCGGCTGACTCCTCCTTTTCCGCTGCTACCGTCTCTTCCGCTGCGCGGCCCAAGATCCCCAGAACCTATTCGACATGCCAGGTGAGACGTTGCCATGCTGTGCTGCGTCTGTTGTGCCTGGAAGCCAAGAGCCACATTGGCCCTGCACTCCTTTCAGCTTTGCGTTCACAGGCAGATCAGTGGCTAACACCACTCAATTTGACAGTTGGTAAAGTGGTGTGCGACAACGGTGCCAATCTGCTGAGTGTATTGAAACAGGGCAAAATTACACACATGCCATGCATGGCACACGTCTTGAACTTGGTCGTGCAGCGATTCGTTGTCAAATACCCTGGGGTCCAGGATGTCTTGCGGCAGGCAAGGAAAATCTCGGCCCATTTCAGAAGATCTTACACGGCCATGGCTCGCCTTGCTGACATTCAGCGGTGACACAATCTGCCCGTCAGACGTCTTATTTGTGACTGCCCGACGCAATGGAACTCAACCTTGTATATGCTTGATAGGCTGCTCCAGCAGAAACGTGCAGTTGACGACTAGTGATGAGCCGAACACCCCCGGGTTCGATTCGCACCAGAACCCACGAACGGACCGAAAGTTTGCACGAACTTTAGAACCCTATTAAACGCAATGGATGCGAACGTTCGAAAT
Organism: Rana muscosa; assembly: GCA_029206835.1. Taxonomy (NCBI): domain Eukaryota; kingdom Metazoa; phylum Chordata; class Amphibia; order Anura; family Ranidae; genus Rana; species Rana muscosa. The sequence goes on along the minus strand of CM055119.1, from coordinate 257,831,371 downwards.
CTAAAGTGCTAATTATAACGACTATTATGCATGTTATTGTCCTAAAAAGGGTTTGGGAACCCGGGTTCTGCACCAGGGGACATGTATCAATGCAAAAAAAAAGTTTTAAAAACGGCCGTTTTTCTGGAGCAGTCATTTTAACCACTTCAATACCATGCACTTATACAGCTTCCTGCCCAAGCCAATTTTGAGCTTTCAGCGCTGTCGCAATTTGAATGACAATTGCGCGGTCATGCTACACTGTACCCAAACAAATAACAAATTTTTTAACATTTTATTCCCAAAAATAGAGCTTTCTTTCGGTGGTATTTGATCGCCTCTGCGATTTTTATTTTTTGCGCAACAAATAAAAAAAGAGCGAAAATTAAAAAAAAACTATGTTTTTCTTTGTTTCTGTTAATTTTTTTTGTAAATAAGTACCTTTTCTACTTCAATGACGGGCGCTGATAAGGCGGCACTGATAAGGCGACACTGATGGGCACCGATGAGGTGGCACTGATGAGGTGGCACTGATGGGCACTGATGATGGGCACTGATAGGCGGCACTGATGGGCACTGATATGTGGCACTGGTATGCGGCACTGATGGGCACTCATAGGCGGCACTGATTGGCACTCATAGGCGGCACTGATGGGCACTCATAGGCGGCACTAATGGGCACTTTTAGGCGGCACTGATGGGCACTTATGGGTGGCACTGATAGGTGGCACGGACGGGCACTGATAGGTGGGCACTTATGGGCACAGATGGGCACGGATGGGCACTGATAGGTGGCACTGATGGACACTAGTAGGTGGCACTGTTGACACTGCTGCCTAGCAATGCCAGCCACCACACATTTGTTTCTTGGTATGATCGTGCCAGTCAGTGCCCATGTGTGGGCACTGATTGGCATAATTTTTTTATATATATATATTTTTTACTACATGTGGATGGCCATGGGGGCCATCCACATGCTTAGGGCTTCCCTGGTGGTCCTTGGGGGCTTCCCTGGTGGTCCAGTGTGGGTATCCGAGGGGGGGCTGCGCTGATAAACAATCAGCGCGACCCCCCCTGTCAGGAGAGCCGCCGATCGGCTCTCCTCTACTCGCGTCTGTCAGACGCGAGTGAGGAAGAGCCGATCAACGGCTCTTCCTGTTTACTTCCTGATCAGCCGTGATTCGACACGGCTGATCACATTGTAAAATGCCTTGGACGGAGGCTTTTTACCGAGATCAGTGTAGCGGTGGGTCAGACTGACCAACCGCTCCACCGATCGCCGCGATGCGCGCCCCCCAGGCGCGCCGCGGCTGTTATCCCACAGGACATCATATGACGTCCAGTGTGGATAACAGAACCACTTCCCGGACGTCAATTTGCTATTGACTGGGCGGGAAGTGGTTAATGATGCTTAAAGTGAAAAAAAAAAGTCAAATATTCCTTTAAGTATCGTACCTGGGGGGTGTCTAAAGTATGCCTGTGAAGTGCCACGTGTTTCCCGTGTTTAGAACTGTCCCTGCACAAAATTACATTTCTAAAAGAAAAAAAGCCATTTAAAACTGCTTGCGGCTTTAATGTAATGTCTGGTCCCGGTAATATGGATGAAAATCTTTAAGAAAAATGGCATAGCTACCCCATCACACACCCCCCCCCCCCCCACCCCAGCCCATTACCAGCCCCTTTGGGTCTTGTATGGATATTAAGGGGAACCCCGCACACAAAATAAAAAAGGCCCTATATACTCTGAACAGCCGTATACAGGCGGCGCATACAAGACAGGGACTGTAGGTTTGTTCTTATGTAGAATCTGTTTGTAATTTTGAACAGGTACATTGTTTAAGTGTAACTCCAGGCAAAAAATCTATTTTTAAGCTTTTTGGAAAACATAGGGAAGGGTTATCACCCCTGTAACATTTGTTTTGCTGTCTGTGCAGTGTGCACCTGTTCAGAACAGTTCACCTCACTTTCCGTCCTAATGACAAATGTTTTTTGAAAATTTGGGGTTTTTATTGAAACAAGAATTGGTGATAAAGCATCAGTGGAGAGGAGACACTTTTTTTCCCATATTAGAGAGAATTTGCCTTCCGAGGGGTAGATTTCCTCTCACTTCCTGTTGTATCCTTCCGTTTGCAAGGAGGAGTCGTTTGTAAGTTGGATGTTTGAAAGTAGGGGCCTGCCGTATATACTCAGCTGAAATTTGCCCCTTACATGTTGGTGTTGCCACAACACTGTGAGCCCTTACAGTTACTCTTGGTGGGCGCATGAATGGGCCCTGCTGTGAATTATTAGATCAAGAATTGTAATTGCATGCCCCTGTTGAACAGGGGCTGAAAAATTGGGCCTTTGGTGGTGGTGGTGGTGGTGGTGTTGACACAACACTGTAAGGCCTCACAGTTAGTCTTGGTGGGCGCAGGAATGGGCCCTGCTGTGAATTATTAGATCAAGAATTGTCATTACATGCCCCTGTTAAACAGGGGCAGAAAAATTGGGCCTTAGGCACTGGTGCCACAACACTGCAACCCCTCACAGATACTGTACTTGGAGCACAGCAATGAGCCCTGTTGCAAAGTATTGCATCAAAAATTGTAATTACACGCCCCTGTTAAACAGGGGCTGAAAATTGGGCCTTAGCCACTGGTGCTGGTGCCACGACACTGCAACCACTCCCAGATACTCTAGTTGGAGTGCAGGAATGAGCCCTGCTGCAAAGCATTGCATAAAAAATTGTAATAACACACCCCTGTTAAACAGGGGCTGAAAAATTGGGCCTTAGCCACTGGTGGCGGCACCCAGAAACAAAAATGTTCTTCCAAGCTATCATCGTCAATCGGATCATTGAGGAGGAGGAGGATAGTCAGTCAACATAACAGGACAGTCTCTCAGCATCAGCATCAGTCTTGAAGGGATGTGACATTTGAAAATAAATTAGTCTGTTATATCAGCTTCAGGTGTTTGGTAGCTGGTGGTGATCCAAGACTGGTTCATCTTCATGAAGGTCAGTCGATCAACAGAGTCGGTGGACAGGCGCACCCTGTGATCCGTGACAAATCCTCCAGCAGCACTGAGTGTGCGTTCTGAAAGAACGCTGGATGCAGGACAGGCCAGTAGCTCAATTGCATACTGTGCAAGCTCTGGCCAGTGATCCATCCTCAAGACCCAGTAAGCCAGAGGATTTTCGGTGGGGAAGGTGTCCAAGTCTGACCTTGCCCCTAGGTATTCCTGCACCATGTATATCAGACGCTGGCGATGGTTGCTGGAACCGATCATACCTTGGGGCTGCGGACTAAAGAATTGTCTGAACGCTTCGGTCAGACGGCCACCTTCCCCACCGCTCCTTCTTTGACTGACCGAAGCCTCAGCAACTCGTTGTCCAGGACCAGGAATTTGTAACCTCCCAGTCTCTGGGAACGCGTTGCACAGACCTTTCTGCAAGGCCTCCCAGAGTTGTCTCATCCTCTGCTCCCTCTGCGACGGTAAGATAAGGTCCGCAACCTTACCCTTGTACCGTGGATCAGCCAGTAATGGTCCCTCTCCTTGATCCGAAGAATACGAGGATCCTTCCGCAGACTTTGCAGGATCAGGGAGGCCATGCAGCGTAGGTTAGCTGAGGCATTCGGTCCGGAGTCCTCTGGGTCACTAAGGACGACATGATCCACAGCCACCTCCTCCCAGCCACGTACAAGTCCACTGGTTTCTTGGGACTGTAAATCATCCCTAAAAGACTGCTGCTGATGATGCTGAGTGCCAGGCTCCACCTCCATGCTGACACAATCCTCCTCCTCCTCCTCCTCTTCTTCCTGTGCGATGGGTGGGTGTCAAGGATTGTTAATTGACCAGACTGTGTGACCTCATAAAAGGAAACCAAACGGGTGTAGGTGAAAATATATATAATTTATTATGGTGAGTGACCAACATACAACAACCAATAGAACGCAGTGCAATAAATCAACAGTGACTACAAACAATATATACACAAGTATGGGAAATACCAGAATCGTAGTGAAAGCCAGGCCGAGGTCATACACAAGGGGATCAAGCAGATGGGTATGGATGGGAGGAAGCAGGAACAGGGAGGGGACGGATGGATAGGCTGCAGAGCAGGGATCCAGGTAACAGAAGGGAAAGCTGCAGGTTGGGCACAAGATAAGGATCAGGTTAAACAGGATGCGGGTTCAAGGTAGGGATCGGGTCGGATCAGATCAGGCAGGGTGCAGGTTAGGATCAGGTACATGCTAAAGTCCGGGTCACAGGTCCAGGGGGTCAGGAAGAGAGATACCAGGGCAACGAGTGTTTGCATTTGCCGGGTATATAAGGAAGTCTTGTAATCAGGCTTCAGGTCACAGCTGACCACAGGAAGTGCTGCTGTGCCACACTGCCAGAATACCCCCGCTGGTGGATGCCGGTACTGCGGGCCATGTATCGTGTGTTACCACCAGCAGGTGAGATCCTCCAACAGAGGTATTGGCTTCAGGAGGACACCTGCTGGCGGACACTAGCACTGCAGTCCAAAGGACCAGCAGCACCACCAGCGAGTGAAGCCTTTCCTGACAGTGGGACAGAAGGAACACTGTCTGGGTAAAGGGGGCCTTGAGAGGCAAGGAAGTCCTCCTCTTCCTGCCTCTGTTCTGCCTCAAGTGCCCTGTCCATTATTCCACGCAGCGTATGTTCCAACAGGTGGACAAGAGGTACAGTGTCACTGATGCATGCACTGTCACTGCTCACCATCCTCGTGGCCGCCTCAAATGGTGCCAGGACAGTGCATGCATCCCTGATCATGCCCCACTGGCGTGGTGAAAAAACCCGAGCTCCCCTGACCCTGTCCTGGTGCCGTAGTCGCACAGGTACTCATTGATGGCCCTCTGCTGCGTGTGCAGCCGCTGCAGCATGGCCAACGTTGAGTTCCACCTGGTGGGCATGTCACATATAAGGCGGTTCTTGGGCAGGTTCAACTCCTTTTGCAGCTCAGCCAGGCGAGCACTGGCATTATAAGATCTGCGGAAATGCACACAGACTTTCCTGGCCTGCCTCAGGACATCCTGTAAGCCCAGGTACCTGCCCAAGAACCGCTGCACCACCAGGTTAAGGACGTGAGCCACACAGGGCACATGGGTCAGTTGTCCCTGTCGGAGAGCGGAGAGGAGGTTGGTGCCATTGTCGCAAACTACCATTCCTGGCTTAAGCTGGCGTGGCGTCAACCACCTCTCGGCCTGCCCCTATAGAGCAGACAGAACCTCTGCCCCAGTGTGGCTCCTGTCCCCCAAACACACCAGCGCAAGCACGGCATGGCATCTTTTTGCCTGCGTACTTGCGTAGCCCCTTGAATGCCTACGGAGCACCGCTGGTTCCGAGGACAAAGCACAGGAAGAGGCCACGGAGGAAGAAGAAGAGGAGGGGGTGGAGGACAGAGGTGTGTCACAACCAGTAGTAGCATTTTGGAGGCGTGGCGGTGGAACAACCTCCAACACTACTGCACCTTGTCCTGCATCCTTCCCAGCTGCCAAAAGAATGACCCAATGGGCCGTGAAAGAAAGGTAACGTCCCTGTCCATGCCTGCTGGACCATGAGTCAGCGGTAATATGCACCTTACCGCTGACCGCCCTGTCCAGCGAGGCCAAGACATTGCCTTCCACATGCCGGTAGAGAGCCGGAATCGCCTTCCGTGAGAAAAAGTGGCGTTTGGGAACCTGCCACTGAGGAACCGCACATTGCACAAACTCACGGAAGGGGGCCGAGTCTACCAACTGAAAAGGCAGCAGTTGAAGCGCTAGCAATTTAGCCAAGCTAGCATTCAACCGCTGGGCATGTGGATGGCTGGGAGTGAACTTCTTTCGACGGTCCAGCAGCTGGGGCAGGGAAATTTGCCTGCTAGAATCGGACGTTGGTGTACTGCTAGCAGAGTGCCCGCAAGAACTTGGCTGTGACACACCTAATTCTACACCTTCATTCCTCTCAGTGCAGGTTTCAGAGAGGACTGAAGGTATAGTGGGGTTGGAGATCCCAGCTGATGCGGTGCAAGAAGAGGTCAGCTTTGTTCTTTGGTGTGGGTCTTTAAGGTAGGCTTGCCAACGAGCTGCATGGCAGGTCAACATATGTCTGGTCAAGCATGTGGTGCCCAAGCGGGTGATGTTTTGGCCACGCGATATACGCTTGAGACATATGTTGCAAACAGCAGCTGTGCGATCTGATGCACTCGACTCAAAAAAGGCCCACACCAAAGAACTTTTTGAATAACGGGCAGAGGCAGCGCCCTGCACAGGCGGAGCTCTGCGGTGTGATTCCGTCGGTGTGCTGCCCTTACGCTGGCCCCCCGAGGGCATCCTGCCTCGTTGGAGATGTGCCTCCTCCTCATCCTCCTCCTCCTCCTCTCTCCTATTAGGCACCCACGTGGAGTCAGTGACCTCATCATCCCCTCCCTCCTCATCACTGGAGCCAATCTGGCAGTATGCTGCAGCTGCTGGAACATGACTGCCAGATTGGTGTCCTTCTTGAGCATCCCCTCTCTCTGCTCTCACGCTACTGCCTTCCTCTAGCTGGGTATCCTTCTCTCTCCCTACACACAAGGTTTAGCAAAGAATATGACACTGACACTCTCCCTGCCTATCCTTCTTTGTCCCTACACACAAGGTTTAGCAAACAATAGATTTGACAAGATTTGACACTGTCCCTGCCTATCCTTCACTTTCCCTGCTCCGGAACACACTACACAAGGCCGCCGCGCTGGCGGCCTTTTATAGTGTGGGGCGTGTACTAAACCCCCTCAGCTATAATTGGCCACAGGCATCCTGCCTGTGGCCAATCATTGCTCTCCTCGCTGCCGGCGCTGTGATTGGCCAAGCATGCAGGGTCACAGTGCATGCTTGGCCAATCACAGCGCCGGGATTACACTGCGATGGCGCAGTGTATTGTGGGTCGTTCGCGTCACTCGAATTTGTCGCGAACGGCCCAAATCGTTCGTTGTTCGCCGAACGCTGCGAACAGCCGATGTTTGAGTCGAACACTGAGCTCATCCCTATTGACGACTACCTGTATGAACTCTGCGGCAGGACAGGTTCTGGGGAGCTCGTTTTTTTTTCACCACGCCAGTGGCTGCTCATGCTCAACGCATGCAGACTTCTGTGGCCATTTGATGAGATCACCAAACTGGTCAGTCGCAGCCATGGCGCCATCAGTGACATCGTACCTTACACCTTCTTTATGGAGCGTGCATTACGTTGTGTCATTGATCAAGCCGTCGAGGAGCAGGAGCAGGAAGATGAGGAAGTCGCAATGCTGGATGAATTCCCAGGTGGGGCTTCTCCATCTGAGACAAGTCAACAACAGGAGTCTGAAGAGAAGTCAGAGGAGGATGGTGCCGGGGCGGATGAGGAGGGGCAAGAAGAGCATGCTTTAAACCTTTCTGGGATCCCTGTTGTTGTCCGTGGATGGGGGGAGGAGAACGAGGACGACATTATCCTGGATGATGAGCAGGAGCCAGGCCACCACACCACTTCCAGTTTAGTGCAAATGAGGGCCTTCATGCTCCAGTGTTTTAAGAGGGATCCCCGTATAAAAAGCATAAAGGGCAAGGACCAGTCCTGGGTGGCAACGTACTTAGACCCCCGGTACAAACAAAAAATTCCGGAAATGTTACCACCATCACAGAGGGCTGTCAGAATGGAGCACTTCCAGGCCTTGCTTAGAGAAATGCTGCATTCTGCTTTTGCGTGTGCTGGCTGAGGAATTTCCACTGACAGAGAAACAGTTGCGGGTACCAATCCAACAGCGCCTGCAAGGAGAGGGCGGTTTGAAGATGTGTTGATCACTTCTGATATGAGATCATTCTTTCAGCGACCAATCGACAGCTGTCATCCGGATCCAGCATCAGGGAATGCCTAGACCGACAGGTGTCCGACTACATTGGGTTAATGGCCGATGTGGACGCTCTGAGAAGTGATGAACCCCTGGACTACTGGGTGGGCAGGCTTGACCCCTGGCCAGAGCTTGCACAATTTGCAATGGAACTGTTGGCTTGCCCCTCATCCAGTGTCCTGTCCGAAAGGACGTTCAGCGCAGCAGGGGGATCGTGACCGATAAGCGCACTCGTCTAGCTCACGACAGTGTTGGCTACCTACGGCCGGGGAGCACCGATTCTTCAAAGCTGGGCACCCCTTCCATAGACTCCCATGTTAAATGTCAGTCTAGTCGTGGGCACAGTGAGGCATGGGCACAGTGAGGCATGCACATGGACACAGTGAGGCAAAGTGAGGCACAGTGAGGCATGCAGATGGACACCCTAGGGTTATACTCGAGTCAATACGTTTTCCCAGTTTTTTGTGGTAAAATTAGGTTTCTCGGCTTATATTCGGGTCGGCTTATACTCGAGTATATACGGTGTGTATATATATATATATACACACACACACACACACACACTTATATATATTTATTATTATATATATATATATATATATATATATATACAGTATATATATATATAATATTACACACACAATATATATATTAAATGTGTGTGTGTGTGTGTGTATGTATATGTGTGTAATATATATATACACACACGCACACCTTTATTATAATAAATATTGTGTGTGTGTACTTTATATATATATATATATATATATATATATATATACACACACACATACATTTATTATATACACACACATAATAATATTTTATAATAAAGGTTTGTATGGTGTGTATATATATATATATATATATATATATATATATATGTAGCGGGTATGTACTTTCCCGGGTGTAATTCAAACTGGCAGAGACACCAGCGATGTGCAGTTCCTTGCGGTCCAGCCTCTACGTCCCCGGCCTGCCTCTACATCCCCGATACCATCTGTACCGAAGACCGGGGAAAAGAGACTGCTGTTGTGGGCACCAATGCCCAGATCAGATGTAATCAAGGTCCCTCACCACCCGGACTCGATAGTTTTGCCTGGCGAAGGGGACAAAGCTACTATGCCTCCTTTGGCCAGACTACAATGCCTATTTGGCCAGAAGGTTGCTGCGGAGTACGGATGGGAGTATCCATACTTATCCAAGGAGCTGCTACAGTATATGAGGTGGAAGTGTGCCGGAAGCGCTGGTACAATGACTTTGTGTGGACTCACCTTCAGATTCCACACGCCCGCAGGTACCTGGCATGCTCTCCTAAGGCCTCTCAACGTTTTAAGGACTGCAAGGCAAAGTGGATATTGGGACGGCACATCCATGCAAACAAAGTGCTGATCCGGAGCAAGGAAGGAGAAGATGTAGAATATCATCTGGAGACCATGGACCAGCACTTGAAGCCACTTGTTCTGCTGCATCCCCGCTTCTACCTGTAGGAGAAAAACACTCCGTTCTTGTTGTATGCTGCTGAACTTTCTGGGGCCCGTTGACCTTGTACCCAGAGGAATGAAGGACTGTTCCTGTTTTGTTCTTCACTTTCCAGCAAGAAATCACAGACTCTGGGGTAGATAGGGCTCAAGAGAAGAGGAAAAGTTCCAAAAGTGCAGTTACCGCGATGCTGTCACCAGGTGGCAGTGTTGCGCAACGTTAAACACTTTTCACACACTCACTCTTTGGAGAAAAGGGATTTCTTCCCGGAGAAGTTTCTTTTCTCTCACACGAATATATGTGTCAGGGTTTATGTGTGATCATTTTCTTTCTTTTCCCTCTGCAGGAGAGCATCCCATCAAGACCACTGAGTATGGGGTGGGTCTTAGTCAGGATGGGTGGGAAAAACAAAATGTGAATATGTGGAAAAAAATAAGTTATGGTTAAATGTTGTTGTTTTTTTTTATATAGGGCTCAGACACAATTGCTTTAGTTGATCAAGCTTTTTCAAAAAAGTTTTATATTTTTGTACAATTGTTAGTTGGTCTCTGGATTGGATTATGCCAGCCCTTGAGGGTATGATTTGTTCCAGACACTGGGGACCAGTGTCAAATTACCAGGGGGAGAGTGTAGCGGGTATGTACTTTAAAGGGTGTAATTCAAACTGGCAGAGACACTAGCGATGTGCAGTTCCTTGCGGTCCAGCGGGTGGCGCTGTCGACTTGGGCTGGGGTTGAACCATTGCTGTGTGCTGTGCCTCCATTTTGTCCTCCCTCGGCAGCGGTATGGTGGGGCGGGGAATCCGCCGTGCTTGCTGGGAGAGGGTATAAAGGGGCCGGCCATCTTTGTCACGGTGTGGAGTCCCAGGCACCTTCAGCCTGAGGGTGGTGGTTCGTGTGGATCCTCTAGGCGGCCTAGGCCTAGAGGACGTCCAGATGTCGTGTTCCATCCCTGGCACCTTTGGCCTGGGGTGAGGTACTCGGATGGAGGTCTGGAGCTCAATGCCCAACACTGAGTTCCGCGAGGGAAGGAGGTCCTAGGGAACCCAGGGATTGGGTACCCGAATCCGGAGGGCGTAATGGACCGGGGGGAGCTACTCACTTGAAGACCAGGTGCAGCAGATTGCCAGTGACAGGTGAGCCTCTCATCGGAGACTGCCAGGAAGGAAAATCCCCCCTTGCTAGGAGACCTCAGCCCACTTTCAGGAAGGAAAGTGGAGAGCTCATTGTGTCTGGGCCTACTCGCATCCACACCTCCTTGTTTGTTCTGTTCTTTAAGGGAGTCTAACTGATTGTGCTGTTCACTCGAGAAGAATAAAGGAGTATTGGACTTTAATGGTGTGGGGCTCTTTTCTGGTGGACATTGTTCAAGGTAACTCCAGGTGCACAACACTGACCCGAAGGTAGAGAAGGAACTTTGCTTACACCGCACGGACACATGTGGTGAAGGCTTGGCGTGGTGACCCCGCTCTCTCCCCTCTAGGATACCCCTAGACAAGAAGAGAAACGAGCTGATGCAAAGAGGTGAGTGAGGAGGCCGCTACATATATATATGTGTGTGTAATAAAATATATTCCACTTTGATCAGAAGTTAAATCTGCAATAAACTGCAGTAACATTTCACCTCACACACATAAAGGAGTTTTGCAGGGAGAGGGCAGACTGTAGGTGTCTTGTCCAATAATGCCTCCCATCGAATAATGCATTCGACGAACCACGCATGCACAGTCATGGCATTGTACAACATGAGATGGCATTGTACGGCATGCAATGACACTGTATGGCATTGTACAACATGTGATGGCACTGGCGAGGAGTATGTCTGCTCACAGTGTGCATATTGTATATTCTGCCCTCTCCCTGCAAAACTCCTTGATGTGTGTGAGGTGAAATGTTGCTGCAGTTTATTGCAGATTTAACTTCTGATCAAAGTGGAATATTAGGCTATAATGTGACCCCCAAGACTTCCCCCTCCCCTTCAGAGCTTCCTTACACAGGCGTGGACAGAGCAAGGCACAATATCACTGTTGGATTTAGCATCAGCGCTGTGTAGATAGGCAAATAATGCCTTCCATCGGATAATGTGTCCGACGATCCACGCGTGTGCAATATGTAATGTCACTCTAGCTGGTCTCCCGATCAGCCGTAGCTACGTCATCACTGCGCATGCGCAGTGCGTCGGATGCTCTTTTTGACGTGAGGCATCATTTGACAGGACGATTCACAATGCTGTGCTGGCCGACATTGGATGTGATTAGCACCACACTGCAGTGCAAATCAAATGTGATGTCTGGGCAATGCAAACTCAGCCATACAGATTGTATGGCTGAATTTGCATTTGGACCAAACTCACACAGGACCCATTTTTTTGGTCCGCACCAGAATCAAATCGCATGGGTGTACACACCCATGCAATCCATATCCTGTACGAATTGACAGTTCGCACTGCAATATGTGAACTGATTTGGGGGTGTCATTAGCTTTCTATTGACACTCCCAGCAGTTCGCATATGGCAATGTGAACTGCCTGCGAGTTGTATGCGATGCGGGAACCCACATTGGATTCTCAGGGTTCCCACATCGCTGCAGTGTAAACCAGCCCTTAGAATGATTTAAGGGTTGCCAGTGTTTTGTGTACAGATTGTGCTGCTTTTAGTTGTTGAAACTCGGTTCACATTGGTGCAATGCGAGAACCTTGCGACTCCACTGCAGATTTCCGTCATCGCACCTGACTTGCAGGCAATTCACCTCACACTGCCCTATGCGAAACACTGGGAGTGTCAATACAAATTTTATGACACCCCCAGATCGGTTCACATATCGCAGTGCCAACTGTCAATTCAGACAGCAATCGGATGGCATGGGTGTGAATGATTCTGGTGCAGATCAAAAAAAGGGGGTTCTGCATGCCTTTGGTCCAAATGTGATGTGATTTCAGCCATGCAATCTGTATGGCTGAAACCAGGTTCACATTGGTGCAACGCGAGAACCAGCGCAATTCCAGTGCTGGTTCCCGCATTGCATCTCTCCTACAGAGAGTTCAAATTGCCCTCTGTGAACCACTGTGGGTGACAAAACCAATGTTAATGACACCCCTGGATCGATTAACAGATTGCAGTGCGAACTTTGGATTTGGACTGAAAATCGGATCGCATAGGTTAGAACACCCATGCAATCCAATTCCAGTGTGGGGAAAAACAATTCCCTGCACCTTTTTTTATGCAAATTCAATGTGGATTCAGCCATACAACTGTGTGCGAATCACATGCGATGTCTGATCAAAGCACAAGTGACGAACAGCGCACCAATGTGAACCAAGTCCAAATAGGTGGATTGTAGTCCCTTCCTTGCTTCCCCCTGTCTGAATGGTGATCTGCCTAGTTTACATAGGCAGATCCCTGTTTGGTGTGGTTTACAGAGAATAGGCGGTCACCGTAGCACATTCAGTGCTCGACATCTGCATATTTGATTCTCCCATTCTCTTTTACTAATCGCAGATGCAATGGCGCTCACCCAAGGCTGAAATGTCAAAGCATATATACAGTGGGTATCAGAAAAAAAATTCACCTGCCTTTAAAATAAATATTTAAATATGATTTATTAAAAAAAGCAAATGCTAAATAAATGTTGTAAAATACACTTTTACTGACATAAATTTTTATTGGCAAATATACATTATTGTTATAATAAAACATTTCTTAGGTTAAATCCTAGTTTATTCCAATTATACCTAAAAGAAAACAAAAAATAATAAAATGAACAGGGTGTACATAAAAAAATATAAAGCAATACAGAGATTAAGTAGAAAGTAAAAAAAAAAAAAAAAGGAAGAAAAACAAGAAAGACAAAAAGGAAGAACACAGCGATAGATACGAAATAGCGAGAAAGAGGGCAAAAGAGAGAGCGAGTAAAAAAAGAGCGAGCGAAAAAGAGAGACCCTCCTCACATCGTATATATCCGTGATACAGCTCTTCCGGGTTGTGGATGCGCAGGCACGCCGGTGGCTTGCTCCCACAGTGATCACACAAAGCGGAAGCCCAGCGCTGATCATCGAGCAGAGAGACCCCCCTCATCTCACATCAGGGTCCCTAGAGAGACCCCCTCTTGTCTCACATCAGGGTCCCCAGAGAGACCCCCCTCATCTCACATCAGGGTCCCCAGAGAGCACCCGCCCCCCCCATCTCACATCAGCAGACATCCCAACCTGCAAAAACAAATTTCAGGGAGGTGAAACTTTGATGGGCTCTGAGCTGGAGGTTGTATCAATTAAAATAAGCTTTTCCCAGTCAAGCGGACTCTTTCTCCACTTTCGGGTGCCGCTGCGCAGTGATCTCCTATGTGACAAGAACAGTACATGACAGTCCCCGTCTGCCCGGCGGGTTGATATAGAAGAGACCAGGACTGTCGTGTACTCGTCACACAGGCAGGGCTGCTGTTAGGAATCACGGGGCCCCGTACAGCCTACCTGACAGGGCCCCCCTAAAAAATATCAAAACAATATTTTCGCTACAAATACACAAATCATCATTAGTGGACACAAACACAACATAACTTACTGTAACGGGTGGGCCCGTGGAACCCAGAAGTTCTTAGAAAGTATGAGACAGAAAATAATGGACATTGAGAATATGTCTTGGATTGCTTTAAAATGGGTCTGTAATATTAATCCACCTGGATGCCTGTGTAATGTAGATTAAATCCAGACCAGCTTCCAAAGGCCTTATCATTGTTGTTTGTGATGATGTGGATTGGAGCTGGTAGACCATCTGGCTGCCTATTATGGGATGTTTAAGTGTCTTGCTGTGAGGAAAAGGGGGGGGGGAATCACTCCAGCAACCCCTCCTGCTAAGACTGTTTACTGAAGGAGAAGTTTGAACACACCTGACCTGTATCCCCATTGTCATTGGACAGTTTAACCTGCCCTGTTCCCCAAGGATGGGAGGGAAGTGTTTTGAAGAGAAATGTGTTACCATGTGTTTGCAATAAAGATTGATTCCCTGTTTTGGAACCTCAACACAGAGCGTTGTCTTGTTTGTGCGGGGAGAATTATTTGTATGGGGTCTTATTCAGCTGGTTGGAGTGTCTGGTAGCTGCTGTGTGTTTAGGAATGGAATATATTTAAACAACGTTAACCCCTGTCGTTACATTGGTGGCAAGCAGCGGATTGATTCCCACAGCCGGAAGGACAGCTACAGGAGGACACTCCAAACCACCACAGTGAAAGACCAGCTATGCAGCCTGCAGGAAAGCCACGCTAAAAGACTTACTTGAGAGCAGTGGAGGGACCGGTGGGACAAAGAACAAGGCCACCCTGATCAGTGAGCTAACCGAGATGGATCAAAGGGATGGTGATGCAGATCCCCGGTCAGTTGAAGACTTGTTTCAGCAACGAGTTCGAGAGCGGTTGGCATTATATGGTGCTAACCCATCAGAGACCGCCATACAGAATGCCATTAGAGACATCCAGCTGCAGGATAAGCGACAAGAGAGAGAACTAGAGCGGCAACATGAGCGGAGAATGGCGGAAATACGGAAATCAGAGACAACACCTAAAGATGCAGCGCCTTTCCGTAAGTTGCCCTTTCAGGCGTTCAAACTATTTAAGGAAGGAGAGGAGGAAATTGAAGCGTTCCTGCAGGACTTTGAGAGACTATGCCAGATACATGAAGTACGGCCCCAAGATCGGGTCGCCTTACTGGCGAGTAATTTAACTGGCAGAGCGGCGGATGCGTATCGGGCCCTGGAAGATGAGGACGCTAAAGACTATGACCGGGTAAAAGAAGCTCTGCTAGCCTGATTTGCCATTACACCCGAAGCCAGCCGGATTAAGTTTCGAGAATCCCGGAAACAAACCCACATAACATACGTGGAGTGGGCACATCGTCTGCAGCGAGACCTTAAGGGCTGGTTCCAGGGAAGCCACGCTCATACCATAGAGGACATCACCCAACTAGTACTCTTAGAACAGTTCTTTAACCACACCCCTCCGGTATTACGGGATTGGGTGCGAGATAAGCGACCACGGACTGTACAGCAAGCGGCTACATGGGCCTATGAATGCCTGGACTCTCGAAGGTCAGGCGAAAGCGAGCGCTATCCACTATCTCGGCCCAGTTTACCAGTCTCTAACCCAACTTCAGCACCACCTCCAGCAGCCACTTATCCTCAGCAGCCCAGGTTCAACTCCCAGGACTACTCACAACCCATCAGGTGTTTCGGGTGTAAACAGCTAGGGCACAAAAAGCCAGACTGTCCATTGAATCCAGCCAGGCAGTCCCAGTCGTAGAGACAGCCAGCAAGGGGGAACCCCCACACATCCATGCCTGCGGCCCACTGCGTTGAGGAGGAAGAACATTGGGGCGTCCTGCACGAGGCTGACCCAATACAAGCAGCTAACCGGGACAACAGGCAACAACACAGGCAGACTGTCCGGGTTAATGGAACGGTAGCCAATAGTCTACGTGATAGTGGCGCTACCATGACCCTACTACAGAAGAACCTCATCCCAGAGAGCCAACACACCGGAGACACTGTAGCCGTAAGAGTAGCGGGAGGTACCATCTTCCGGCTACCCGTTGCCCGTGTTCACCTGGATTGGGGGGTTGGTTCAGGACACGTGAATGTGGGGGTGATGAAGGATTTGCCAGCGGATGTACTACTGGGGAATGATTTGGCCCCCCTCGTTTCTGCTTACGCCGCGATGGGCCCCGCTGAAGCCAACCTGGTGACTACCTGTGCCCAGACCCCGGCTGCTGGAACCGCCCCGCATGCTGCCGAGACCCGGGTAAGACTATCTTCCCCGACATGTACCTTAGATCAGGCACAATATCACAGTCTAAAATTGGAATGTGACAAGTTGGCCAGTGAGAAATCGGAGATGCAACGACACTACGTCATGTATTATGAGATATCCCATGGCTTGAACATTGAAATGCACAAACAGGCTGAAATTTTCAAAAGGTTAAATAGGATTTGCGCCCAGGTTTTACCTTTCCTGTCCCAAGAGCATCAGCAACAAGTTTTGGGAGCCATTGAGAGAGCAAAGCAAGTGACTGTTCCAGAACTGAATTCCATTATTCGCCCTACAACCTTACAACTTCACCATCAGCTACTGACCCGGCAAGCAAAATGGCAATGCTGATGGGTTGTCCAGGCATTAGAGGAATGGAACTATGGACTAACTTCGGAGCCAACTCGTCTGGGGTCTCCTCCTGTGTTAGTCTCCTGCCGAAAGGGGAGAGATGTAACGGGTGGGCCCGTGGAACCCAGAAGTTCTTAGAAAGTATGAGACAGAAAATAATGGACATTGAGAATATGTCTTGGATTGCTTTAAAATGGGTCTGTAATATTAATCCACCTGGATGCCTGTGTAATGTAGATTAAATCCAGACTAGCTTCCAAAGGCCTTATCATTGTTGTTTGTGATGATGTGGATTGGAGCTGGTAGACCGTCTGGCTGCCTATTATGGGATGTTTAAGTGTCTTGCTGTGAGGAAAGGGGGGGGGGGGAAATCACTCCAGCAACCCCTCCTGCTAAGACTGTTTACTGAAGGAGAAGTTTGAACACACCTGACCTGTATCCCCATTGTCATTGGACAGTTTAACCCGCCCTGTTCCCCAAGGATGGGAGGGAAGTGTTTTGAAGAGAAATGTGTTACCATGTGTTTGCAATAAAGATTGATTCCCTGTTTTGGAACCTCAACACAGAGCGTTGTCTTGTTTGTGCGCGGAGAATTATTTGTATGGGGTCTTATTCAGCTGGTTGGAGTGTCTGGTAGCTGCTGTGTGTTTAGGAATGGAATATATTTAAACGACGTTAACCCCTGTCGTTACACTTACAAACTTATGGGGGGAACAGGAGGGTACAGTACGGCGGGGCAGGATAGCACAGTACAGGGGGGCAGGATAGCACAGTACAGGGGAGGGCACAGTACAGCAGTTAGGAGGGCAAAGTAGAGCAGTTAGGAGGGTACAGTACAGGGGCCACTGAAGAAAGGGGACAGGAGGGCACAGTACAGTGGTTAGGAGGGTACAGTACAGGGGAGGGTAAGTGGACAGTACAGGGGGCAGGAGGGTACAGTATAGGGGCAGTAATGTATTATACAGATATGGTCTCCTCAAGAAGAGCTGTGGTGGGAAGCTGACATCACAGATTCTGGCAGGCTGCCACTGGGCTAAATCTACAAATGGAAGAATAACTCCCCCTCTAGAGTTTCTGGCTTACTTCTGGTGCGTTGCAGGGGTTAAGGAAGAACCCCAAGGCGGAGCATCTTATTACTGCTGCTGCTTGTGTGGGTGGGATGTGTACTGCACCAATCACATGGGATGAATAGGAGAGGAGGGTCAGCAGGGATTGGCGCAATACACATCCCACCCACACAAGCAGCAGCAGTAATAAGATGCTCCACTACGGGGTTCTTCCTTAACGCTAAATAAAATGGGGGGGGTGGAGATGGGAACCATGGGGTAAGGGAGAAGGAGGAGGGGGGGTGGAGGTGGTTAGGAGATGGAGGATGGGTACAGAAGAACTGGAGTGAGACTGGGGGAATTCTGGTCTGTATAGGGATAAAAAAAAAGGAGGAGGATTTATGATAGAATGAGGGAAGGGGGGGGAGGCATATAGATGGGGGTGGAGGGGACAGGAGAGGGATGGTCAGGGATAGGCATGGGGAATACTGTTGGCTGGTATAGAATAGCCACAGTATAATAAAAGCAAATGGGCTGCCTGTCAGGGAGGGGGAGAGGGTGAGATTCCATTAAAGCAGAGTTCCACCCAAAAATGGAACTCCTGCTTTTCGGAATCCTCCCCACCATCCGGTGTCACATTTGGCACCTTTCAAGGGTGAGGAGGGAGCAGATACCTGTGTAATCCAGGTATTTGCTCCCACTTCCGGGCATAGGTTGCCATGGCGACCTACACTACGTCCGGTGCCTTCTCCGTCCCCCCCACTGTCTTCTAGAAAACACACAGGTCCCAGAAGACAGCAGGGACCAGTAGGATCGCGCAGCAGGGAACCAGTAAGTGAGGCTGCAAGGCTTCACTTCCTGATTTCCTCACTGAAGATGGCAGTGGCAGCACCCAAGAGCTGAGGGACAGATTGGCTTTGGGTCCCGAGATCGCAGCCGCCCAGGACAGGTAAGTTTTCATATATTAAAAATCAGCAGCTGCAGTATTTGTAGCTGCTGACTTTAAAAAAAAAATTGGGGGGCGGAACTCCGCTTTAACTAGTAGACCCCTTTCACACTGGGTCGCTTTTCAGGCGCTATAACGCTAAAAATAGTGCCTGCAAAGCGCCCTGAAAGAGCTGCTGCTGTCTCTCCGAGGGCTTTCACACTGGAGCGATGCGCTAGCAGGACGGTAAAAAAAGTCCTGCTAGCAGCATCTTTGGAGCGGTGTGTAATTGAAATAAACGAGCACCGCGGCTATACCGACGGCAAGCGCCTCTGCAGAGGAGCTTTGCAGTGATTTTCAACCCCTTCTTGGCTGCTAGCGGGGGGGGGTAAAACCGCCCAGCTAGCGGCCGAATAGCGCAGCGAAATTGATGGTAAAGCGCTGCTAAAAATAGCAGCGCTTTACCGCTGACGCCGCCCCATCGTGAAAGGTTCAGTGTTGGGGGTGTGCAGGGTGGGGGATTCCAGCCAGTTATAGTGTTTGTGTATGAGGTGGGGCACACACCTGTGTAAAGGTGAAGTGTCTGCAGAGAAGGAGGGGGAAGGGAAACCCCTCCCCCCGGTCTGCACAATCCCCCTTTCCCCCGGTCTGCACAATCACCCCCCCTTCCCCCAGTCTGCACAATCACCCCCCCCTTCCCCCAGTCTGCACAATCACCCCCCCCCATTCCCCTAGTCTGCGCAATCACCCCCCCCCCCATTCCCCTAGTCTGCGCAATCACCCCCCCCCCTTCCCCCAGTCTGCGCAATCACCCCCCCTTCCCCCAGCCTGCGCAATCACCCTCCCCGCACAATTACCCCCCAGTCTGCACAATTACCCCCCTTCCCCCAGTCTGCACAATCACCCCCCCTTCCCCCAGCCTGCACAATCACCCCCCTTCCCCCAGCCTGCACAATCACCCTCCCCCCACAATTACCCCCCAGTCTGCACAATTACCCCCCTTCCCCCAGTCTGCACAATTACCCCCCCTCCCCCCAGTCTGCACAATTACCCCCCCTTCCCCCAGTCTGCACAATCACCCCCCCCCCAGTCTGCACAATCACCCCCCCTTCCCCCAGTCTGCACAATCAACCCCCTTCCCCCAGTCTGCACAATCAACCCTCATCTGCACAATCAACCCTCATCTGCACAATCACCCCCACCCCACAGTCTGCACAATTACTCCCCCCTTCCCCCAGTCTGCACAATTACCCCCCTTCCCCCAGTCTGCACAATTACCCCCCTTCCCCCAGTCTGCACAATCACCCCCCCTTCCCCCACAATTACACCCCAGTCCGCACAATCACCCCCCCCCTTCCCCCAGTCTGCACAATCACCCCCCCACAGTCTGCACAATTACCCCCCCCTCATAGTCTGCACAATCACCCCCCTTCCCCCAGTCTGCACAATCACCCCCCTTCTCCCACAATTACCTCCCAGTCTGCACAATCACCCTTCCCCCAGTCTGCACAATTACCCCCCCTTCCCCCAGTCTGCACAGTTAACCCCCCTTCCCCCAGTCTGCACAATCACCCCCCTTCCCCCAGTCTGAACAATAACACCCCCCACAGTCTGCACAATTACCCCCCTTCCCCCAGTCTGCACAATAATACCCCCCCCCCAGTCTGCACAATCACCCCCTTTTTCTCAGTTTGCAGGGGGGAGTAAGATATGAGAGAGAAGTAGAGGCAAAGAAAAAATAATTCAGGAGGGAGAGAGGGTTGTGCAGATAGTTCACCTACCTTCCCACTCAGGTTAGTCTCTACAGGAGTCCATGCAAAAGGCTGGAGTGTGGGCGGGGTTTGGGCAGAAACAAAGGGGAGGAGGAATGTTGGATTGGACAGTGGCGACGGGCGACAAGCAGATACAGACCGACTCGTGTGTTTGTATGTGAAATAAACAAGGAGAGGGAGGATGGAAGGGAGCATTATGGCACTTTGGCGCCCCCCACCTCCGCAGGCACTAGGGTGCGCTGCACCCGCCTTGGATCGGCCTTGCCTCCCGTTCGCGTCATCTCCTATCTGCAAAAAAAACGCAAGATTTCGGCAATAGGCGATTCGCAAGGACTACTGGGATACATAATGCCTATCCCAGGAACCCTTGCGAATCGCCTAGTGACGTAATCGCCTAGGCGAATAAGGAGGAGGAAGTAATGAAGGAGTACAATAAAAAGGTATTTACTAGACTTGTGCACAACGGAAAAATTCGTTCCGTTTCGGTTCGTTTCTTTCCGGTCCTGTTGATTCGTAATCATTCGTAATTTTGCTAGACGGGATTTTTCGTGTTCGGACTCATTCGTATTTTTGCAAGCGACATTTTTCGTTGAATTTTTTGTTGCTTTATAATTCGTACTTTCGGTAGAGTACGTTGTTTTTCGTTGATTCTGGACACAACTCCTACTTTCGTAACTTTTTTTGGGTTCGTACTTTCGGTAGAGTACGTTGTTTTTCGTTGATTCTGGACACAACTCCTACTTTCGTAACTTTTTTTGGGTTCGTTGATTCGTAATTTTCCGTGTCTCTCTCACAACGACGCTGCCTATTATGCCTAATGTGCTTCGAATGGATTTGTACTTTTCTAAATACATTGCGGTTATTTGTAACGATTCGAAATCTCGTATTTTACTTTCGTTTTTAACATGCGGCTATAGGCTCCGCCCCTGTACACCATTTTGAGAGGGTTCAGCACGGTGAGGGAGAAGCAGAGAGCAGAGCAGAGTGAGTGTTATTGTGCTTCGAATGGATTCGAAATCTCGTATTTTACTTTCGTTTTTTACATGCGGCTATAACCTCCGCCCCTGTACACCATTTTGAGAGGGAGTTCAGCACGGTGTGGGAGAAGCAGAGAGCAGAGCAGAGTGAGTGTTATTGTGCTTCGTATGGATTCGTACATTCGTAACTTTTTCATAACGAATTATGCCGAAGACATTCGGGCATTCGCTATTTGCGGTATAATTTATTTCGGATTCGGTCTTATTAGTAATTGCTTTGTTCGGAAATTCGAATGCTTCCGAATGTCCGAAAGTTGCTAAATTCGGACGAATTTCAATTCGTTACGAAACGAATTGCACAAGCCTAGTATTTACGAGCAAAAAATAAATAAAAAAATGTCCATTGTGAAAACTATGAGCTTAGGGCATGCAGCACAGACAGAGATAAAAAAATCGGTGGAACTCCGCTTTAACCCTGAAGAAGGAAATTTAATGGAGGCTGTTACGAACACAGCTACCAATATCCGAAACATGTCGGTTTTCTCTCGCTCTCATATGTATTGACCTACCCATCATAATTACTGGGCGACTGTATGTATTTGGTTCAAATATAACCAAATGTCAGTTCTTGTTTTAATCTTATTCATTGTGTATAAATCTTGTACAA
Source organism: Rana muscosa (assembly GCA_029206835.1). Taxonomy (NCBI): domain Eukaryota; kingdom Metazoa; phylum Chordata; class Amphibia; order Anura; family Ranidae; genus Rana; species Rana muscosa. The sequence goes on along the minus strand of CM055119.1, from coordinate 257,809,535 downwards.
TAAATATTTTTCTACTTTTATATATACTTCTCGTTGGCAATCCATGTTATTTTCCAGTCCGCATTATCCCAGGGGCAATCCTTCTCCCAATTTTCCAGTGTCCATGTTGTGAGACTTATTTACCAAACGTTTGCGCCATGAGTATTGGCGCATCTGCGTGCGCAATGGCTGTTTTGGTATTTACAAAACATTAGCGCCGGTATCGCAGCCCTATTTCCCATTTACTATAGTATTCTCTGCGCCCGGGAGGAGGCGCTCAGTGCGCTACTATGGACCTGGCGCAGGGCATGTTAAAATCTAAATATAAAGAAGCTGGAAGTGAGAATATAATGGGGGTGATATGGGGTGATGTGAGGAAGTGTAGGGACACCTGCCCAAATAGCTAATATGCCCAAAATAGAGTGGGAAAGTAACTTTTTCAAAACCAGCCCGCTGCGCCGGCAATTCCGATTCGAGCTGCGGGAGTTTTTTTTTTAGCTCAGCGCGGGAATTTCAATGGTTTAAATGCGCCAAGACACTGCGCCGGCAAAATCTTAGTAAATGTCGAGTCACGTAAGTCAATTTGCATAAGTTGAACAGGCTCTGAACTTCCCAGTGCGCCAGCAAAATGACATTTCTAAAGGAAAAAAAAGGCATTTAAAAGCAGCCGCGGCTGTAATGAATTGTCGGGTCCCGGCAATATAGAGAAAAGTCATTGAAAGTCTTTGCTAACCAAAAAAAAAAGCGTGGGGGTTCCCCCAAATTCCATAACCAGGCCCTTCAGGTCTGGAATGGATATTAAGGGGAACCCCGCTGCAAATTTGAAAATAAAATGACGTGGGGTTCCCCCCAAATATCCAAACCAGGCCCTTCAGATCTGGCATGGATTTTAAGGGGAACTCCACCCCAAATTTTATAAAAAAATGGCGTGGAGTTCCCCCAAAAATCCATACCAGACCCTTATCCGAGCACATAACCTGGCCGGCTGCAGGGGAAAAGGGGGGGACGAGAGGGGCCCCCCTCCCTCCTGAACCGTACCAGGCCACATGCCCTCAACATGGGGAGGATGTCCCCATGTTGATGGGGACAAGGGCCTCATCCCCACAACCCTTGCCCGGTGGTTGTGGGGGTCTGCGGGCGGGGGTCTTATCGGAATCTGGAAGACCCCTTTAACAAAGGGGACCCCCAGATCCCGGCCCCCCTGTGTGAAATGGTAATGGGGTACAAATGTACCCCTACCATTTCACAAAGAAAGTGACAAAAATGTAAAAAATTACAAGAGCCGGTTTTTGACAATTCCTTTATTAATGTCTTCTCCTTTCTTCCATCTTCTTCTTCCATCTTCTTCTTCCATCTTCTTCTTTTCTCCATTCGGGTTTCTTCCTCCATCTTCATCTTCCTCTTCATCTTTATCTTCATCTTCCTTCTTCCTTCGGTGTTCTCGTCCGCATCTTGCTCCGGCGTCTTCCCTTCTTCTTTCTTCTTCGGCCGCTCCGTTTGAATTGGAGGTTCCCGCTGTGCGACGCTTCAGTTCTCCACTTGGTCCGCTTACACTCGGTGGCTCCGCCCCCCTCTGTCACCACGGGGGAAGTCCCCATGAAATCCATGTGCGTCAGAGGGGGGCGGGGTCACCGGGTGTAAGCGGACCCAGAGGCGAACTGAAGCGTCGCACAGCGGGAACCTCCAATTCAAACGGAGCGGCCGGAGAAGAAAGAAGAAGGGAAGACGCCAGGGTAAGATGCGGATGAGAACACCGAAGGAAGAAGGAAGATGAAGATAAACATGAAGAGGAAGATGAAGATGGAGGAAGAAACCCGAATGGAGAAAAGAAGAAGATGGAAGAAGAAGATGGAAGAAGAAGGAAGAAGATGGAAGAAAAGAGAAAACATTAATAAAGGAATTGTCAAAAACGGCTCTTGTCATTTTTTACATTTTTTACACTTTCTTCGTGAAATGGTAGGGGTACATTTGTACCCCATTACCATTTCACACAAGGGGGGGCGGGATCTGGGGGTCCCCTTTGTTAAAGGGGTCTTCCAGATTCCGATAAGACCCCCGCCCGCAGACCCCCACAACCACCGGGCAAGGGTTGTGGGGATGAGGCCCTTGTCCCCATCAACATGGGGACATCCTCCCCATGTTGAGGGCATGTGGCCTGGTACGGTTCAGGAGGGAGGGGGGGGCGTTCTCGTCCCCCCCTCTTTTCCTGCGGCCGGCCAGGTTATGTGCTCAGATAAGGGTCTGGTGTGGATTTTTAGGGGGACTCCACGCCATTTTTTTTTTACATTTGGGGTGGAGTTCCCCTTAAAATCCATGCCAGATCTGAAGGGCCTGGTATGGATATTTGGGGGGAACCCCACGTCATTTTTTTTTAAAATTTGCAGCGGGGTTCCCCTTAATATCCATTCCAGACCTGAAGTGCCTGGTTATGGAATTTGGGGGAACCCCCACGCATTTTTTTTTTGGTTAGCAAAGACTTTCAATGACTTTTATCTGTATTGATAGGAACCAGCAATTCATTACAGCCGCAAGGACTTTTAAATGACTATTATTTTACTTTAGAAATGTCATTTTGCTCTCCAACTGTTATAAACATGGAAACATGTGCTACTTTACAGGCATACTATAGACACCCCCCGGGGATGATATTTAGGGCCAGTTCACACCGGATGCAGTGCAGTGCGTTTTTTTGATGCCTGAAAAACGCAAAGAAAGTTGATCACATTAATGCCAATGGCATAGTTCACACCACTGCAGTCCGTTCCAGTGCATTTCAGAAAGCCAAAAAATAATTGGTCATGCTGCATTTTTTAGGTACAAAACTGTACTGGACCCCAGTAAAACACATCAAAAACGCAACGGAACGTACCAAAAATGCACTGGAATGCACCGCAACGCACCTAAATGCACCAAAGACGCACTGCAACACACTTGTCCTAAGTGAAAAGAGGGGGAAAAAAACACTGGACTGCATCAAAAACGCATCAAAAATGCACTGGAATGTGTCAAAAACGCGCATGCAGAAAAGCACCTGGAACGCACCCAGACTGCGTTTCTATAGTGTGAACTAGGGCCAGTTCACACCATAGAAACGCAATCCGGATGCGTTCCAGGTGCTTTTCTGCATGCACGTTTTTCATGCGTTCCAGTGCATTTTTGGTAAGTTTTTGATGCAGTCCATGCTTTATTTTCACCCCTCTTTTTTATTAACCATAGATAAGGACAAGTGTGTTCCAGTGCGTTTTTGGTGCATTTAGGTGTGTTCCTGTGCGTTCCAGTGCGTTTATGATGCATTTTGATGCGTTCCAGTACAGTCCAGTGCAGGTAAAATGCAGCATGTTCTACTTTTTTGGTGGAACTGGAACGCACTGGAACAAACACTGCCATTTAGAACCATATAACCAACTTTCCATGCATTTTGGATGCATAAAAAACGCAATGCACTGCATGTGGTGTGAAATGGCCCTTAAGCAATTTGGCATATTTAAAGGCACTTCTCCTTGTTTTGTTTTTGGTGTTTTCCAAATTGGTGACATTGATATATGTCCCTTAGGGTGGGACCTGGGCCCCCATTTTAAGGCCAATAACTAGAAGATAAGCCAGCCAAGTGGGGACTAGCAAAATTAACAAGTCAGTTCCCATAGACTGCAATGGGATTTGTTGGTGGGGGGGAGGGGTGATTGTCCCATCTCTAATTTTGTAGCATGCTGGATGATGTGCTTAATTTTGGACGGGGGGAGGGGGTCGGGTTATTTTTTGCTAGCTGCATTGGTGTTGTTCTGCACATGCCCAGCCAGTTATTTTTTTTTGCCGTGCTTTTTGTGTGTGAACAGCGCTTGGATATTTCTGGGCATGCTCACTCAGAGAGTGTTTTTATGGGTTAAAAATTGAAGGACATCTTTAACAGGTGTACCCACTTTGAATTTCAGTCTCTACATTGAGTGAACTTGCATTTTGGGTGTTTCATGGACTGTGCATGTGTTTTCAATGCCTCATTAGCACACAAACATATGTTATATAAAGCTCACAGAGCATTTGGTCGCTTGCCTTGAGAAGAGGCAAGTGTGTGGGGGGCAAAATGTACATGTTGGTGTCCTTATCGAGTTGGTAACACATGTATTTTATTTGTTATGTCTTTGCAAAACAAGTGATTGGTTAACTTATGTGGATTGTATATTTTTGGTGTGGGGGAGATATGTTCCCCTGAAATAATTCTGATGTTAATGTGTGTTGTTTGTTCACTTTGATTTAATTGTCTGCTGCATTTTTTTGGCCAAAAATTGCTCAAGATGTTGAGTCTGTAACTGTTTCAAATTGACCATGTTTTTATTTTGCCTTCCCTTTTTGTTTTGTTGAACAATAAAATTAGATGGAAAGTTTTGATGTTTGTTTTTGTGTTTTTCTTTGCAACAAATGTGACAGCTGATTGGCATGTCAAAACAAAACAGGTGTGATTTGTCTAATCTGGTGCCTTCATGCTAGTATATGCATGGATTGTGTGCTGCCATGGAGCGTCACCAGGAAATGAAAAATACAGAGCGGTAAGTATTCAATTTTCCTTTTTTACTGCAGTGGTTCTCAGCCTCAGTCCTCAAGTACCCCCAACAGGACATCTTTTGTGAATTAATGTTATTGAGAATTGCTGTCCGAAAATCAAAACCATTGACTGTGATTTAAAGCACATGTGCAAGATGAAGGAAAACCTGCAAACATGGCCTGTTGGGGGTACTTGAGAAGCACTGATTTAGAGCACTGCACTTAAAAATAGCTCAAGGCCATACAATTCTAATTGTGGGCATTTTGAGGGAAACAAAGTAAGTGTTAGAACCCCTGCGTGTGTTTTTTTTTTTAGATTTTTTTTTTTGTAGTTTGGCCTTTATCTCCTTTTCTTAACATTGGCTTCACTTCCTGTCACACAGCTAAACAGGAAGTGAAGGTAAAACCCTACCAATGGCTTTTCTTGGGGACACACAGATCAATCTAACTAGTGTCCCCATTAAGCAAATTGCACTCTAGCACTTTGTTGTGTACACCCCAAATCATTGGGTAGTTTGGGGTTTAGTAAAGACAAATCCACTCTGCAGTAAAAGTGTAGCTGCTGAAAATCTGAGGGAAAGTACTGGTGATTGGATGTTACAATCATGTAAAAGCAAAGATGTTTTTTTTTTTTGGCTTGCATGTCCCCCTCAGATATACAGCAAGTGCACTTGTAGTGCAAAGTAGAGTTGCCTTTAGTAAATAAACCCCACAGTCCAAACTACCTAATAACTTGTGGTGTACCCTGCAATATGCTCGAGTGCAATGTGCATAATGGGGAAAGTATTTAGACTGACCTGTGTGTCCCCAAGGAAAGACATTGTTAGGGATTTCCCCTCACTTCCTGTGTGGCTATGTGACAGGAAGTGAATTATTTGGAAGGATAAAGTGGCCAAATTATTTAGTTTAACTTTTCAAAGACTCATTCCTAAGTTGAATTGTGATGCATGTCAATGGCCCATTTTGACCCTCTTTAATCACTTGAGATCAGCGCTATAACTGATGGACGGCCACAGCATGGTCCTCAATTGCCGGGAGTCCGTCAATAAACGTCCTCCCCTTCGCGTTCACTGTGGTCTGAGACTCGGGTGATGACAGATCCGAGTAAGGGGCCGATCCCTGCCCTTTACCATGTGATCAGCTGTCCGCAAATGACAGCTGATCACGTGATGTAAACAAAAGCTGGGTAATGGTTTTTGTTTTCTCCTTGTGCTGACAGCGTGAGCATAAAAAAAAGGCAATCACCGGCTTATGTGCAAGGGACATGGGGCCCGAAGAGGAAGAGGCAATTCTGCATCATCTGTGACAATTAGTAGCCCCTGCCAGTGCCACCTATCAATGCCCACCACTGGTGCCAATCAGTGGCACCTAGCAGTGCTGCCAGTGCCTATCAGTGCCAATCACTGCCAACTATCATTGCCACCTAGCAGTGCCACTTCTCACTGCCCACCAGTGCCAAATAGCAATGCCACCTCTCAGTGCCCACCCTTGCCACCTTATCGGTGCCCATCAGTGCAGTCTCATCAGTGTACATCAATGAAGAAGAAAAATTACCTTTTTTTTAAATATTAACCAGTTTCCTACCGCCCACCGTCAAATGACATCCTTGGCTTTGGGCGGTGACATCTGAATGATGCCTGCAGTTGCAGGCATCATTCAGATATCATTCTTTTCAGCCGGCGATTCTGTGCACAATAAAAACGATCATAGTGGCAGTTCCGCCGCTTGATCGTTCTTATAGGCGGGGGGAGGGGAGGGGACGTCCCCCCCCTCTTGCCGCCATCCGGTGCTTCTCCGGGCTCTCCCGTGCCATCTGGGGCTCGGAGAACTATTTGGAGATGACTGGTGACCAGATGGTCATCAGTCATCTCTATGACCGTCGGAGGCGCGGGCACGACGTTATGACATCATGCCGTGTTCCCGTATGTTAACCAAGCCGTGATCTTGACTGTCAGCATGAGATTGGTGATTTTTTTGGAACAATATCATGTTTTCCAGTCTGGAGGAGAGATGCGGGGTCTTATTGACCCCGCATCTCTCCATAAAGAGGACCTGTCACACACATTCCTATTACAAGGGATGTTTGTAATAGGAATAAAAGTGATCCCAAAAAATTTAAAAAAATTAAAAAAAGAGTAAGAAATTCAAAAAAATAAAAAAAATAAGAAAAAACGCCCATGTCCTCGGTAGCTCGCGCTCAGAGGCGAACACACACGTAAGTCCCGCCCACATATGTAAACGCCATTCAAACCACACATGTGAGTTATTGCTGTGTGCGTTAGAACAAGTGCAGCAATTCTAGCACTAGACCTCCTCTGTAATGCCAAAATGGTAACGTGTAAAAAAAATTTAAGCATCGCCTAGGGAGATTTTTAATTACTGAAGTTTGGTGTCATGCCATGTGTGTGCGCAATTTTAAAGCGTGACGTGTTAGGTATCTATTTACTCAGCATAACAACATCTTTCACATTATACCAAAAAATTGGCCGTAACTTTACTGTTTTGTAATATTTTTAGCAAACAAAAGGCGTTTGAAAATTTATTGCGCAAATACCGAGCGAGATAAAAATTTGCAATGACTGCCATCTTATTCCCTAGGGTGTCTGCTCCAAAAAAATATATAATGTTTGGTGTTTTGAAGTAATTTTATAGCCATAAATTTATGATTTTTACATGAAGGAGAGAAGTGCCAGTATAGGCCCAATGCTGAAGTGGGTAAAATATCTTTTTTTTTTTTTTAAACTCAGTCTTTTGTATTTATAGAAAAAAAATAAAAATAAAACACAAAGGTGATCAAATAGCACCAAAAGCAAGCTCTATTTGTGTGCCAACAAATAAAACATTTTCATTGGGTTACAGTGTTGTATGAGCGCGCAATTGTCATTAAAAGTGCATCAGCGCTGAAATGTGAAACTTGGTCTGGGCAGTGCGCAAGTGGTTAATATAAGGCTACATGCACACGGACGTTTTTCCAACCGCTTGTTTGAGCGTTTTTTGCAGCTTAAAAACATCTCTCCATGTTAGCCTATGGCCTCATGGCCACCATGGCGTTTTGGAGCTGTAAATGGTATAGGCGTTTTTAGGCCCCATGTAGACGGGACGCTGGTGCAAAGTGTTCTGAACTAAGGTTGAAAGTGGCGTTTAGAAAGGCGCGCTTTGTGGCGTTTGCATGCCGTGTTTTACCACATTTGCATGTATATGATAAGGAGCCGCCCTAAGCTCCAAAAACAGTATTATTTACGATTTTAGCTATTTAGTGAGACCAGAGTGATATGAGCAGCTGAGAGCAGCAGTGTAGTTGTATTTAGCGTGTCACTTGCCACATCACTTGCCACAAGTTGTGGATTGTCCACTTGCCACGTCAGCTGCCCCAAGTTTGTCCACAATGCAATGGAAGCAATTTCATTTATATATATATATATATATATTATGTTTTTTCCTCATTTGCCATAAATTTGGAGTTTATCAATGTAAAAAAAAATGTCACCTTTAAAAACGCTTCTAAACTAAAATGCGGCTAAACGCTGGTACCGCGTCTGAAACGTGGAAATCTTTGGCGTCTGAAGGCATTTTGAGGGTTTGTGAAAAACGATTTTAAACGCAACTGCAGATTTTTTTTGCCAGGACAAAAACAGTGTTTTGGATGTAATAGAATTCAATGGACCCGCATCCAAAACGCTAGTACCGCAATTTTGTGGCTATTTTTTGTTTTACCTGTTTATAGCTGGTTGTTAAAGGAAATGTAAAAAAAAACAAAAAAAAAAACGGTTCAAAAAACAAAACCAAAAAAAAACAGCGTGGGGTCCCCCCCCCCCCCCAGGTCCATACCAGGCCCTTGGGTCTAGTATGGATTCAAAGGGGACCCCCCCCAAAAAAAATGAAAAAAAATGGCGTGGGGGTCCCCCCAGAATCCATACCAGGCCCTTCAGGTCTGGCATGTATTTTAAGGGGAACCCCGTGCCAAAAACAAAAAAAAAATGCATGGGGTCCCCTTAGAATACACACCAGACCCTTTATCCGAGCACTCAACCTGGCAGGCCGCAGGGGAAAAGGGGGGGACGAGAGAGCGGCCCCCCTCCCTCCTGAACCGTACCAGGCCGCGTGCCCTTAACATGGGGGGTTTGGTGCTTCGGGGCAGGGGGGGCGACCTGCGGCCCTCCCCACCCCAAAGCACCCTGCCCCCATGTTGATGGGGACATGGGCCTCTTCCCGACAACCCTGGCCGTTGGTTGTCGGGGTCTGCGGGCGGGGGGCTTATCGGAATCTGGGAGCCCCCTTTAATAAGGGGGACCCCAGATACCTGCCCCCCACCGTATGTGAATGAGTATGGGGTACATCGTACCCCTACCCATTCACCTGGTGGCAAAATAAGTAAATAAAAAAAGACAACACAGGTTTGAAAAGTAATTTATTGGGGTCTTTCTGCCGGGCCTCCGCTATCTTCTGCTACTCTTTTGCTAGCGGGGGTCCCGGGCTTCCTCGCCGTCTTCTTCCGACTTCGGGGGTCTTTCTGCCGGGCCCCCGCTATCTTCTGCTAGCTCTTTTGCTAGCGGGGGTCCCGGGCTTCCTCGCCGTCTTCTTCTGACTTCGGGGGTCTCTTGTTCTGTTCTCCGGTTCTTCTCCCGCTCTCCGACGCCTTCTCCTTGATCTCCGGTTCTTTCTGCCGGACGCCCCGCTATCTTGTGCCAGCTCTTTTGCTAGCGGGGGCCGGTCTTCTACGTCGCCTTCTTCCTTCTTCTTTTCGCCCGATGTTGACTCGTCGCTCTCCACCGCCACAATGATCTGTCCAAGCAGCGGTGCCACTTTTATTGGCATGGGCGTGGTCACCGGCTTATGCCACCGCTGACCCCGCCCCCGTATGATGTCACAGTCCCGGTGAATGATGGCACCCCTTTGATTCTGGCTAATCCACCAGCTCTGTCCCCTGTATCACTAGGCCTTACACAGCATCTGGCATGGTGGCACACAGCTAGCCTGTCAGCACGGATCCTGAGCCAACCCTCAGGGATATATTGGCTGCTGTCACAGTCTGTAATTCCTCAATTGCTGATCTGACAGGGCAGGTGAAACGCATGAAGATGGAACTATCTTTTGTGAGGCAGGATAGGCAGAAGCTACGGGAGCATACGTCTGCCGTGGAGGGGAGGATAAGAATACTTGAGGATGATTGGCAGCCATTGCAGAGGGATGTTACATTTATTCACTCCATGTCCTCCACTAACGCGGCTAGGTTGGAGGACATGGAAAACTGCCTTCACAGAAACAACGTGCGTGTGGTTGGCGTACCTGAAAGGGTAGAAGGAAAGAACCCTGTGGCATTTATAGAGGCATGGCTGACTGACACCTTCGGCCGCGACGCCTTTTCGCCTATGTTTGCAGTCGAGAGAGCCCACAGGGTCCCAGAATGTCTCCCATCGCAGGGAGCACCACCGAGACCCTTCCTGTTTCGCCTCCTCAATTATAGAGATAGGGATGCCATTCTGAACAAGGCCAGAACAACTGCCTCTCTCAAGGTGGATAATGCAAAAATCTCTTTGTTTCCTGACTTCTCGGCAGAGGTGCAAAGGCAAAGGGCGAAATTCCTGGATGTTAAGAAACGGCTCCGGGTCCTGAATGTTCAATATTTTCATTGAGGGCCGCATCAGCAGTGTGAGGCCAGTTGTATCTGGGTCGCACTACATACAGAGTGCAGAGTTCAGGATTATGTCAGGATTATGCTACGTACAGAGTGCAGGGTTCAGCAGTGCGCTACGTACAGAGGGTAGGGATTCAGGGATGCGCTATGTACAGAGTGCAGGAATTCAGGGGTGTGCTATGTACAGAGTGCAGGAATTCAGAGGTGTGCTATGTACAGAGGGCAGGGATTCCGGGGTGCGCTATGTACAGAGGGCAGGAATTCAGGGGTGTGCTACGTACAGAGTGCAGGAATTCAGGGGAGTGCTACGTACAGAGTGCAGGAATTCAGGGGTGTGCTATGTACAGAGTGCAGGCATTCAGGGGTGTGCTATGTACAGAGGGCAGGGATTCAGGGGTGCGCTATGTACAGAGGGCAGGAATTCAGGGGTGTGCTACATACAGAGTGCAGGAATTCAGGGGTGTGCTACGTACAGAGTACAGGAATTCAGGGGTACGCTACGTACAGAGGGCAGAGATTCAGGGGTGCGCTACTTACAGAGGGCAGAGCTTAGGGGTGCGCTGTGCCCAATGTGCAACATCTCACTTCCACCCCCCCTCCTGGGTTCTGACCCCTGCACCCCAACCCACACCTCTAAACACATCTTCCTACACACCTCCACAGTCCCCCCACCTCCCAAAGCAAAACAGGCAGGTCAGGAGCGCACGCACCAGGGAGGTGAGGAGAGCACACACCAGGGAGTTCAGGAGAGCACACACCAGGCAGGTCAGGAGAGCACACACCAGGGAGGTCAGGAGAGCACACACCAGGGAGGTCAAGAGAGCACACACCAGGGAGGTCAGGAGAGCACACACCAGGGAGGTAAGGAGAGCACACACCAGGCAGGAAGGTGGACGAGAGCACACACCAGGGAGGTCAGGAGAGCACACACCAGGAAAGTCAGGAGAGCACACACCAGGGAAGTCAGGAGAGCACACACCAGGCAATTCAGGAGAGCACACACCAGGCAGGTCAGGAGAGCACACACCAGGGAGGTCAGGAGAGCACACACCAGGCAGGCAGGTCAGGAGAGCACACACCAGGAAAGGTCAGGAGAGCACACACCAGGGAGGTCAGGAGAGCACACACCAGGCAGGCAGGTCAGGAGAGCACACACCAGGCAGGTCAGGAGAGCACGAACCAGGCAGGTCAGGAGAGCAGACACCAGGGAGGTCAAGAGAGCACACACCAGGGAGGTCAGGAGAGCACACACCAGGGAGATCAGGAGGGCATCCACCAGAGAGGTCAGGAGAGCACACACCAGGGAGGTCAGGAGGGCACACACCAAGGAGGTCAGGAGAGCACACACCAGGCAGGTCAGGAGAGCACACACCAGGCAGGTCAGGAGGGCACACACCAGGGAGGTCAGGAGAGCACACACCAGGCAGGTCAGGAGAGCACACACCAGGCAGGTCAGGAGAGCACACACCAGGCAGGTCAGGAGAGCACACACCAGGCAGGTCAGGAGAGCACATACCAGGCAGGCAGGTTAGGAGAGCACACACCAGGGAGGTCAGGAGAGCACACACCAGGGAGGTCAGGAGAGCACACACCGGGAAGGTCAGGAGAGCACACACCAGGCAGGTCAGGAGAGCACACACCAGGGAGGTCAGGAGAGCACACACCAGGGAGGTCAGGAGGGCATACACTGGGGGGTACAATGCTTTAATGAGCCCAATTTCTCACTGCCACGTAGTGATGAGCCGAACACCCCCGGGTTCGGTTCGCACCAGAACCCACGAACGGACCGAAAGTTCACACGAACTTTAGAACCCTATTAAATACAATGGATGCGAACGTTCGAAATCTAAAGTGCTAATTATAACGACTATTATGCATGTTATTGTCCTAAAAAGGGTTTGGGAACCCGGGTTCTGCACCAGGGGACATGTATCAATGCAAAAATAAGTTTTAAAAACGTCCGTTTTTCTGGAGCAGTCATTTTAATGATGCATAAAGTGAAAAAAAAAAAAGTCAAATATTCCTTTAAATATCGTACCTGCGGGGTGTCCAAAGTATGCCTGTGAAGTGTCACGTGTTTCCCGTGTTTAGAACTGGCCCTGCACAAAATTACATTTCTAAAGGAAAAAAAGCCATTTAAAACTGCTTGCGGCTTTAATGTAATGTCTGGTCCCGGTAATATGGATGAAAATCTTTAAGAAAAATGGCATAGCTACCCCATCACACACCCCCCCCCCCTACCCCAGCCCATTACCAGCCCCTTTGGGTCTTGTATGGATATTAAGGGGAACCCCGCACACAAAATAAAAAAGGCCCTATATACTCTGAACAGCCGTATACAGGCGGTGCATACAAGACAGGGACTGTAGGTTTGTTCTTATGTAGAATCTGTTTGTAATTTTGAACAGGTACATTGTTTAAGTGTAGCTCCAGCCAAAAAAATCTATTTTTAAGCTTTTTGGAAAACATAGGGAAGGGTTATCACCCCTGTAACATTTGTTTTGCTGTCTGTGCAGTGTGCACCTGTTCAGAACAGTTCACCTCACTTTCCGTCCTAATGACAAATGTTTTTTGAAAATTTGTGGGTTTTATTGAAACAAGAATTGGTGATAAAGCATCAGTGGAGAGGAGACACTTTTTTTCCCATATTAACTCTTACAGGAGAGAATTTGCCTTCCTAGGGGTAGATTTCCTCTGACTTCCTGTTGTATCCTTCCGTTTGCAAGGAGGAGTCGTTTGTAAGTTGGATGTTTGAAAGTAGGGGCCTGCCGTATATACTCAGCTGAAATTTGCCCCTTACATGTTGGTGTTGCCACAACACTGTGAGCCCTCACAGTTACTCTTGGTGGGCGCATGAATGGGCCCTGCTGTGAATTATTAGAACAAGAATTGTAATTGCATGCCCCTGTTGAACAGGGGCTGAAAAATTGGGCCTTTGGTGGTGGTGGTGGTGGTGGTGTTGACACAACACTGTAAGGCCTCACAGTTAGTCTTGGTGGGCGCAGGAATGGGCCCTGCTGTGAATTATTAGATCAAGAATTGTAATTACATGCCCCTGTTAAACAGGGGCAGAAAAATTGGGCCTTAGGCACTGGTGCCACAACACTGCAACCCCTCACAGATACTGTACTTGGAGCACAGCAATGAGCCCTGTTGCAAAGTATTGCATCAAAAATTGTAATTACACGCCCCTGTTAAACAGGGGCTGAAAAATTGGGCCTTTGGTGGTGGTGGTGGTGGTGGTGTTGACACAACACTGTAAGGCCTCACAGTTAGTCTTGGTGGGCGCAGGAATGGGCCCTGCTGTGAATTATTAGATCAAGAATTGTAATTACATGCCCCTGTTTAAAAGGGGCATAAAAATTGGGCCTTAGGCACTGGTGCCACAACACTGCAACCCCTCACAGATACTGTACTTGGAGCACAGCAATGAGCCCTGTTGCAAAGTATTTTATCAAAAATTGTAATTACACGCCCCTGTTAAACAGGGGCTGAAAAATTGGGCCTTTGGTGGTGGTGGTGGTGGTGGTGTTGACACAACACTGTAAGGCCTCACAGTTAGTCTTGGTGGGCGCAAGAATGGGCCCTGCTGTGAATTATTAGATCAAGAATTGTAATTACATGCCCCTGTTAAACAGGGGCAGAAAAATTGAGCCTTAGGCACTGGTGCCACAACACTGCAACCCCTCACAGATACTGTACTTGGAGCACAGCAATGAGCCCTGTTGCAAAGTATTGCATCAAAAATTGTAATTACACGCCCCTGTTAAACAGGGGCTGAAAAATTGGGCCTTAGCCACTGGTGCTGGTGCCACGACACTGCAACCACTCCCAGATACTCTAGTTGGAGTGCAGGAATGAGCCCTGCTGCAAAGCATTGCATAAAAAATTGTAATAACACACCCCTGTTAAACAGGGGCTGAAAAATTGGGCCTTAGCCACTGGTGGCGGCACCCAGAAACAAAAATGTTCTTCCAAGCTATCATCGTCAATCGGATCATTGAGGAGGAGGAGGATAGTCAGTCAACATAACAGGACAGTCTCTCAGCATCAGCATCAGTCTTGAAGGGATGTGACATTTGAAAATAAATTAGTCTGTTATATCAGCTTCAGGTGTTTGGTAGCTGGTGGTGATCCAAGACTGGTTCATCTTTATGAAGGTCAGTCGATCAACAGAGTCGGTGGACAGGCGCACCCTGTGATCCGTGACAAATCCTCCAGCAGCACTGAATGTGCGTTCTGAAAGAACGCTGGATGCAGGACAGGCCAGTAGCTCAATTGCATACTGTGCAAGCTCTGGCCAGTGATCCATCCTCAAGACCCAGTAAGCCAGAGGATTTTCGGTGGGGAAGGTGTCCAAGTCTGACCTTGCCCCTAGGTATTCCTGCACCATGTATATCAGACGCTGGCAATGGTTGCTGGAACCGATCATACCTTGGGGCTGCGGACTAAAGAATTGTCTGAACGCTTCGGTCAGACGGCCACCTTCCCCACCGCTCCTTCTTTGACTGACCGAAGCCTCAGCAACTCGTTGTCCAGGACCAGGAGTTTGTAACCCCCCAGTCTCTGGGAACGCGTTGCACAGACCTTTCTGCAAGGCCTCCCGGAGTTGTCTCATCCTCTGCTCCCTCTGCGACGGTAAGATAAGGTCCGCAACCTTACCCTTGTACCCTGGATCAAGGAGAGTGGCCAGCCAGTAATGGTCCCTCTCCTTGATCCGAAGAATACGAGGATCCTTCCGCAGACTTTGCAGGATCAGGGAGGCCATGCAGCGTAGGTTAGCTGAGGCATTCAGTCCGGAGTCCTCTGGGTCACTAAGGACGACATGATCAGCAGCCACCTCCTCCCAGCCACGTACAAGTCCACTGGTTTCTTGGGACTGTAAATCATCCCTAAAAGACTGCTGCTGATGATGCTGAGTGCCAGGCTCCACCTCCATGCTGACACAATCCTCCTCCTCCTCTTCTTCCTGTGCGATGGGTGGGACAGAAGGAACACTGTCTGGGTAAAGGGGGCCCTGAGAGGCAAGGAAGTCCTCCTCTTCCTGCCTCTGTTCTGCCTCAAGTGCCCTGTCCATTATTCCACGCAGCGTATGTTCCAGCAGGTGGACAAGAGGTACAGTGTCACTGATGCATGCACTGTCACTGCTCACCATCCTCGTGGCCTCCTCAAATGGTGCCAGGACAGTGCATGCATCCCTGATCATGCCCCACTGGCGTGGTGAAAAAACCCGAGCTCCCCTGACCCTGTCCTGGTGCCGTAGTCGCACAGGTACTCATTGATGGCCCTCTGCTGCGTGTGCAGCCGCTGCAGCATGGCCAACGTTGAGTTCCACCTGGTGGGCATGTCACATATAAGGCGGTTCTTGGGCAGGTTCAACTCATTTTGCAGCTCAGCCAGGCGAGCACTGGCATTATAAGATCTGCGGAAATGCACACAGACTTTTCTGGCCTGCCTCAGGACATCCTGTAAGCCCGGGTACCTGCCCAAGAACCGCTGCACCACCAGGTTAAGGACGTGAGCCACATAGGGCACATGGGTCAGTTGTCCCTGTCGGAGAGCGGAGAGGAGATTGGTGCCATTGTCGCAAACTACCATTCCTGGCTTAAGCTGGCGTGGCGTCAACCACCTCTCGGCCTGCCCCTGCAGAGCAGACAGAACCTCTGCCCCAGTGTGGCTCCTGTCCCCCAAACACACCAGCGCAAGCACGGCATGGCATCTTTTTGCCTGCGTACTTGCGTAGCCCCTTGAACGCCTACGGAGCACCGCTGGTTCCGAGGACAAAGCACAGGAAGAGGCCACGGAGGAAGAAGAAGAGGAGGGGGTGGAGGACAGAGGTGTGTCACAACCAGTAGTAGCATTTTGGAGGCGTGGCGGTGGAACAACCTCCAACACTACTGCACCTTGTCCTGCATCCTTCCCAGCTGCCAAAAGAGTGACCCAATGGGCCGTGAAAGAAAGGTAACGTTCCTGTCCATGCCTGCTGGACCATGAGTCAGCGGTAATATGCACCTTACCGCTGACCGCCCTGTCCAGCGAGGCCAAGACATTGCCTTCCACATGCCGGTAGAGAGCCGGAATCGCCTTCCGTGAGAAAAAGTGGCGTTTGGGAACCTGCCACCGAGGAACCGCACATTGCACAAACTCACGGAAGGGGGCCGAGTCTACCAACTGAAAAGGCAGCAGTTGAAGCGCTAGCAATTTAGCCAAGCTAGCATTCAACCGCTGGGCATGTGGATGGCTGGGAGTGAACTTCTTTTGACGGTCCAGCAGCTGGGGCAGGGAAATTTGCCTGCTAGAATCGGACGTTGGTGTACTGCTAGCAGAGTGCCCGCAAGTACTTGGCTGTGACACACCTAATTCTACACCTTCATTCCTCTCAGAGCAGGTTTCAGAGAGGACTGAAGGTATAGTGGGATTGGAGATCCCAGCTGATGTGGTGCAAGAAGAGGTCAGCTTTGTTCTTTGGTGTGGGTCTTTAAGGTAGGCTTGCCAACGCATGCTCCAGGAGGATGCCCAGCGTTTCGAAGGGTCTGATGATGATACCCAGCTAGAGGAAGGCAGTAGCGTGAGAGCAGAGAGAGGGGATGCTCAAGAAGGACACCAATCTGGCAGTCATGTTCCAGCAGCTGCAGCATACTGCCAGATTGGCTCCAGTGATGAGGAGGGAGGGGATGATGAGGTCACTGACTCCACGTGGGTGCCTAATAGGAGAGAGGAGGAGGAGGAGGAGGATGAGGAGGAGGCACATCTCCAACGAGGCAGGATGCCCTCGGGGGGCCAGCGTAAGGGCAGCACACCGACGGAATCACACCGCAGAGCTCCGCCTGTGCAGGGCGCTGCCTCTGCCCATTATTCAAAAAGTTCTTTGGTGTGGGCCTTTTTTGAGTCGAGTGCATCAGATCGCACAGCTGCTGTTTGCAACATATGTCTCAAGCTTATATCGCGTGGCCAAAACATCAGCCGCTTGGGCACCACATGCTTGACCAGACATATGTTGACCTGCCATGCTGTGCTCAAACAGTTCGGGGGACTCCTCGGGAGAACATGGTTGGTCTAGGGAAGGAGTGGCTGATGATGACATTGATACCAGGGAAGAGGACGCTTTGGCAGCTGCTTTGCCAGTACCCTGAGCCTGGGTGAGAGAGGATGAGGAGGATGAGGAGGGCTTGGTCATCCACTCTACCAAGTCTTCGGCATGATGCGGCTCAACACGTCCAGCTGCCGAAAAGAAGGACAAGCGTGTCCCATGGCCACGTGCTGATGGCGATGCACCGCGTCCACGACCAGCACTGTTGTCTCTAGACACAGAGCCTGCTTGCCCTCTTTTTTTGGCTCCTGACTGTCTGCCTCTCCTTGTTTGCCTTCCAGACATTCTAATGGCCTGCAGGGAAATGGGAAAAGCAGCAATACAGGCTAAGTTAAGGTGTAATATGGTCAGGAGGCACACTCCGCCCGCTGTAAGTGCCGCAAAATCCTGTTTGTGTAACACACCAGGAAAAAGCAGCAATACAGGCTAAGTTAAGGTGTAATATGGTCAGGAGGTACACTCCGCCCGCTGTAAGTGCCGCAAAATCCTGTTGGTGTAACACACCAGGAAAAAGCAGCAATACAGGCTAAGTTAAGGTGTAACATGATCAGGAGGCACACTCCGCCCGCTGTAAGTGCCGCAAAATCCTGTTTGTGTAACACACCAGAAAAAAAGCAGCAATACAGGCTAAGTTAAGGTGTAATATGGTCAGGAGGTACACTCCGCCCGCTGTAAGTGCCGCAAAATCCTGTTGGTGTAACACACCAGGAAAAAGCAGCAATACAGGCTAAGTTAAGGTGTAATATGGTCAGGAGGTACACTCCGCCCGCTGTAAGTGCCGCAAAATCCTGTTGGTGCAACACACCAGGAAAAAGCAGCAATACAGGCTAAGTTAAGGTGTAATATGGTCAGGAGGCACACTCCGCCCGCTGTAAGTGCCGCAAAATCCTGTTGGTGTAACACACCAGGAAAAAGCAGCAATACAGGCTAAGTTAAGGTGTAATATGGTCAGGAGGTACACTCCGCCTGCTGTAAGTGCCGCAAAATCCTGTTGGTGTAACACACCAGGAAAAAGCAGCAATACGGGCTAACTTCAGGTGTATAATGTGCAGGAGGCTTAGCAACAATGACACTGACACTGTCCCCTGCCTATCCTTCTCTCTCCCTGCACACAAGGTTTATCAAAGTATATGACACTGACACTCTCCCTGCCTATCCTTCTCTCTCCCTGCACACAAGGTTTAGCAAAGAATATGACACTGACACTGTCCCCTGCCTATCCTTCTCTCTCCCTGCACACAAGGTTTATCAAAGTATATGACACTGACACTCTCCCTGCCTATCCTTCTCTCTCCCTACACACAAGGTTTAGCAAAGAATATGACACTGACACTCTCCCTGCCTATCCTTCTCTGTCCCTACACACAAGGTTTAGCAAAGAATAGATTTGACACGATTTGACACTGTCCCTGCCTATCCTTCACTTTCCCTGCTCCGGAACACACTACACAAGGCCGCCGCGCTGGCGGCCTTTTATAGTGTGGGGCGTGTACTAAACCCCTCAGCTATAATTGGCCACAGGCATCCTGCCTGTGGCCAATCATTGCTCTCCTCGCTGCCGGCGCTGTGATTGGCCAAGCATGCAGGGTCACAGTGCATGCTTGGCCAATCACAGCGCCGGGATTACACTGCGATGGCGCAGTGTATTGTGGGCCGTTCGCGTCACTCGAATTTGGCGCGAACGGCCCAAATCGTTCGTTGTTCGCCGAACGCGCGAACAGCCGATGTTCAAGTCGAACCTATGTTCGACTCGAACACCGAGCTCATCCCTACTGCTACGTGAAAAGATGCAATCTAATTTGTCAGCTAACAGCTCCTCTATACTAAGCTGCAGTAACTCAGCAGACTCAGCATACAGGTGCCTGTAAATGAATCCACGATGTACTGCTACTTGAGCTGAACTTCCAGGAAGCTCACAGTCACTCGGCTCCCTCTACTCAGCTGCTAACACCTCCCTCTTCCAGGAGGGCGCGGTCTCGGGGGTCAAGCACATCCCTTTTCCTCCCACTCAAGCAGCAGCCTGCAGGAGAGAGGCTGGAAAACTGCTGGAGGAGGTACATGCTGGATCGACATTGCATGCGCTCAGCTACACATACAGTCGGCGCCGCTGGGGTAACTGAGGAGGAGAGTGGAGGAAGTGTTTACTCCAGCTGTCAAGGAGACCTGTTCCGTGATAGTAGAAAGCGGCTGTGAGAAGAGGAGGTGGAGGCTGGTGTGCCACTGCGCGGGCCACATGACAAGGCCTGGCGGGCCTGATTCAGCCCGCGGGCCTTGTGTTTGCCACCTGTGTTGTGGATGATGCTTCACAAGAGGGGGGAAGGGCTTGTAGTGCCTCCCCATATCTTTTATACCTGTATTATGCCTGATAACCTTGTAAAAGGTTTACTCTTCCTCTCCTGGAATGTTCGGGGACTGAACGATAGCACTAAGCGGGGGGGCCATGTTTCAATATTTGTCTAGAATGAAGCCATATATAGTGTGTCTCCAGGAGACGCACTTACAACCTGACTCTGTCCGCCTGCTGCTCACGAAAATTCCCTGTGCAGATCCATTCCACTTATTCCTCTTTTTCCAGGGGAGTGAGTGTGCTGATCGCTAATAATATTGCTTTCAACTGTATGGAGAAGCAGGTTGACAGAGAGGGCAAATTCATATTATTACTGTGTAACCTTGGGGGCTTCCGATGCATTGTTGCCGCTATGTACATCCCTCCACCCTTCTCATCAGACCCTCTGAAGAAATTGGCACAGTTCATGGCATTGCACCCTGGGGTCCCAGTATTGGCTCTAGGGGACTTCAATAACATTTTTAACCCATATCTGGACAGATTGTCCACCCGCCCTGGAGCTAAGCAAGGGATGTCTCGTGCAACCCCCTTTGCTGCCATGCTCTCAGAGATGGGTCTGCGAGATGTCTGGAGGAGGCACAATAAGGCTGTACAATGCTATTTGTGTCACTCTGCCTCCCATGGAGGCTTATCGGAATCGATATGGGTATTGGAAATTATCTTTTGCTCCCACATGTTATGGATACTGCTTATGAACCCCCGCCTTATATCGGATCACTCTTCATTCTGGGTACAGGTGAACATTACCACTTCAGCTACCAGACCATTGTGGAGAGTTAATCCATTTTGGTTAACCCTGCTTCCTGCTCAGGATCCTATCCCTGGAGAGCTGAGGGAATTCCTCCTATTTAATAATCATTCTGCTAGAGGGGTTGTAGTATAGGACTCCATCAAGGCTTTTTTGATGGGTCTCCTCATAAGAGAGATATCTGGGATTAAACGTAGGTCTAGAGAATGGTAGGATACGGTGCGACTTGACTTACAATGCATGGAGGCAGCATTGGTGGCTGATCCTACCCCAGCTAACCATAGTAGTTGGACTGAGGCTCAATCCCTATATAACAATGTAGTACTTTCGGCAGCAGAAAAAAAGTTTTACTTCCTACAACAAAATTATTTTGAGGAGGGAGAGAACACTGGTCGCCTGTTGGCTATGATCGCTAGGGCACAGCGGGAAACTACCTCCATTACAGAGATTAGGATTTTAAATGGGGATGTTTGTACCTCTACCACTGATATTTTGGATACGTTTCAGCTATTCTATGCAGACCTTTACACCTCTAAAACTCAGGCTACCTCTTTTGACTTGGCTTGGTTCTTACAGGACTGTACCTTTCCCCAGGTTTCTGCGGAAGAGAAAGCCACCTTAGACTCTCCAATAACCATTGAAGAACTGACTGAAGCGCTGGCAGACGCACCCAAGCACAAGTCCCCGGGCTCCGATGGAATACCTGCAGAGGTATACTCCAGGTATGGTTCGATCCTTTTACCTCCGCTATTGCGGGCCTTACATGAGGCGGCTGAAACAGGTCATCTGCCTGATTCAATGAAGGAGGCCATTATAGTGGTCCTTCCAAAGCCAGGCAAGGATAAACAGATACCAGACTCATACCGCCCTATATCCCTGCTTAATATAGATGTGAAGCTGCTTGCCAGGGTCCTTGCTAATAGTCTTTCGGGGGTGGTCGGCCATCTGATCCATCATGATCAGTCAGGATTTATCCCGAAGCAGTCTACGGCGGATAATATCCAACGTTTATTCCTTAATTTACAGATTCCTGTGGACAATCCCGGAGGTAGGGCCATACTATCCTTAGACGCTGCCAAGGCTCTTGACAGCGTGGAGTGGCCCTATCTCTGGGAGATTCTAGCTGGATTTGGCCTGGGAAATGCCTTCATTAATTGGGTGTGGGTTCTCTATTCTGCCCCCACGGGCAAGGATCAGAATTAATAACTCCCTTTCCTCACCGCTCCAGTTACATCGGGGCACTCGTCAGGGATGCCCGTTATCCCCACTTTTATTCGCATTGGCAGTGGAGCCACTTGCCATGTTGATCCGTAACAATCAGGAAATTGTGGGCTTCCGTAGAGGCCAGCTGGAAGAAAAAATCTCCCTCTACGCGGATGATGCCCTGATATATCTGGGGGATACTGGTGGATCATTGCAAACTCTGATGGCAACTATAATCAAATTTGGTAAATTCTCTGGTTTCCCTATCAATTGGTCAAAATCTGTAATTATGCCCCTTGATCCACTTCGAATCTCCCCTCCCCGCAGAGGCATCCCAAATAGCCATCGTTAACACCTTCAAATACCTGGGTGTGACAGTATCCCCGGATCCGACTGAATACTTGAAACTTAATCTAACCCTTCTAACCCTTCTGCTGGACAGGCAACGCACTAAATGTCTAGGATGGTGTAGACTCCCATTGTCAGTAGATGATCTGGGCACCGCAGCTCCTGTACATTTTCCATAATTCCCAGATGTGGATTTCCAATAAATGGTTCAGACGGATTGACTCTCAATTCCGAGACCTTATCTGGAAAAAGGGCCAAGCCCAGATTAGCTTGACTACTCTACAGTATGGCAAGGACGGGGAGGCCTGGCAGTACCACACCCCAAGATGTACTTTCTAGCAGCACAGCTGCAGCAACTTACAGGATGGGATCTGCGTGACTCTGATAATTCAATAGTTCAATTGGTGGCTCACACCAATCCTATTTTAACAGCTGGCTCTCATCTGGAGATGGGCCTACCGGGTTTCCCTCTGTCCTCTCCGACAGTATTGTTGCTCTACAAAGTCTGAAAGGCAGTTAAGGGGGCATTGACTATTGCTGGACCGTTGGAATTTACCCCCCTTTGGAACAACCCCAACTATCCGGAACTATCTAAACTGCGGGGGTTTTCCCTCTGGGCAAGACAAGGGATCTGTTTTTTTCAACATCTATATAGTGGTAATGTGCTCAAACCTTTTGACCAGCTGAGCCTAGAGTTCTCCTTAACACGGAAATAATTCTATCAATACCTTCAACTCAGGCACGCGTTACAATCCCAAGCACAGACTGTTAGTTTATCTGTTGATAAATCGGTATTTCTTCAGGAGATCTTGCGGGCGAACAACCGTAGGGGGGTGATATCACGAGCTTATACAACACTAGTCACCTCAATACAGAATCCTGCCTCTCTTAAGTGTAGAATTAAGTGGGCCACTGACGTGGGGACTATATATGGCGATCAATGGGATATGGCCTTATGCCGCATACACGCGGTCGGAAATTTCGCCAGCAAAAGTCCGATGTGAGCTTTTGGTCGGAAATTCTGATCGTGTGTATGCTCCATCGGACTTTTGCTGTCGGAATTTCCGCCAGCAAAAGATTAAGAGCAGGTTCTCTATTTTTCCGACGGAAAAAAATCCGATCAGAAAATCCGTTCGTCTGTAGCAATTCCGACTCGCAAAATTCTGACGCATGCTCGGAAACAATTCGACGCATGCTCGGAAGCATTGAACTTCATTTTCTCAGCTCGTCGTAGTGTTGTACATCACCGCGTTCTTGACAGTCGAAAGTTCAGAGAACTTTTGTGTGACTGTGTGTATGCAAGCCAAGCCTGAACGGAATTCCGTCGGAAAAACCATCCAAGGTTTTTCTGACAGAAAATCCGACCGTGTGTCGCCGCTGCTCGCCGTCACGCCAGGGGACTCTGGGAGATGGGTTTCAGCAGACTCTGCCGTATCACCTCTCCCATCTACTGCGTCAGCTGATGACCATCACGATTTACCGTGACTGGCTGCCAGCTTTCCTGCACTGGATCTTATATCAACCCCTCAGACCTCTCTATAGACGCTGAAGGAGCATATGTGGAATGTGCAGCACACTCGATTTACCTCAATATTTCTCAGGTATGTCTACTAAGTTTACCTTACCAGTAGCAGCCCCTGTCTTTACAGCTGTTTGTCAGCTGTCAGATCGGCTAATTTAGTGCTCTATTTCTAAAGCACTTTGGATGGTGCATAATAATTATACCACTTTATACTCTCTTTATAGTTACACTGGCCCAGTACAAGCAGGAGCCTTTCTGCTCCACAGGCTGGAGTCCTCGTAGTAAAGCACTGTTCTATCCGGTTCTTGGCCCTGGGAGTGAGATATTTTGGAGAGAGGTGTCCTTGCTGCCTATAATCGGTCTGACCATCTTATTCCCTTCAGACCTGTCATGTGTGAATTGTCTTACTATGTAAGTAATCCATTTATATGACTGACAATACATGCTGTGTTGATTTACTGTATAGTGTTTTGCAACTGATATAGTATTGATCTTAATTACTTTTTACTAAAATTGTATGTAGCGGCCTCACCCCCTCTTCTTTGTCTAGGGGTATTTCATATGTGAGGGTGAGATGCGCTACGGCCCATGTCCTCCCCATGGCAGTGGGTGAGGTGAAGGCCAGTACCAGTTATTTTCCTCGGGCCTGTGCGTTTCAGTTAAGGACCAAGTCTTGCTGTGCTGACACTTCCCTCTGCTCATATTAACCAGAGTACCACACACCGATTAAGGTCCAACTCTTGCTTTATTGTCACACTCACAATAAACAGTGCTTTAGCAGCCAACTGGTTGAGACCCAATAACAGTTCAATACGGTGGGGTGAGCAGGTCGAGGCACTATCCTGATTGTACGCTAAACCACTGTGGTTTCACCAGCGGTTACTATAGCCATTGGCTAGAGAGAGAACTTAGAACAGCGACTCAAGAGAATGTAGATAGGAGTATCTTCGCTGCGTTGTGGCCCCTGTCAGGGGGAGATGTCCCTCCAAGGGAGTTACCGGAGGCCCATCCGTCACCGGGTTGATGCTGCTCCGGACTCTCCGGACGGGTGACCTCTCCAGCCTCCTCACCTCAGACATGGGCCCCATCCACCTCAGGGACCCTCGGACTCCTCCGCCCTCGCGGGACCCAGTCGAAGTCACCGTGCCCCAGGCCTCTGGTTTAGTACCTCACCCCAGGCTGAAGGTGCCTGGGATGGACGCCAACTCCGCTCCGGCCAGGCCTAGGACGCCTGGGCCGGAACTCCGGACCGCCCGCACCCAGGCCTAAGGTGCCTGGGCACGTGATGAAGAAGATCCCGAAGACCTTGTGGCAAGGGCGTCTCCCCCTTTTATCTCCTCCATTGACGTCACGGCAGGTTCCCCGCCCTCGCCGTACCATCTCCGGAAAGGGACAAAAAGGACAGCACTGCGGCAGCAAATCTACCTTGAGCCTGCGGGTACCTCGCCACCCACAGGCCAAGGAGAATTATACACCACCCAGTCCTCCACGAATACAAATGGTCCAAATCCTCTCATGATTTACACACCTGGGTCATACTATCACCCAGGTGTATCCCACCTAAATTTAGAGACCCCGCTACATGTATTACCTGTATACTTTTCTTATTGTAGAAAATCTGTACCCATCTGAACCAATAACTAAACCCCTGAAGAAGCACTAGGTCCGTAACATGTAAGGTGTTATACACTCTATCGATCGCCACTGGTCCATCTTGTACCAGGACAGTGACCAGCTCATACAACTGTATTATATTGGGTATCAGATACTGTTTTTTATGTATTATGTATGTTTTCTATTTTTGTATGTATACTATTCTCATATCTTAATAAATGTATATCTTTTTATACTCTATGCTTTGGTCTGTCTATGAAAAGACCCTAAGGGGTTCCTTTTAACCGTGCCTTTTGGTATCAGGTGTTTCGCAATTTGTACCTGGGGGGGGGAGAGAAGAAATTATTTGCACATGTGATTAAATCAATGAATACCTTGAACAGATTAAAACATGGCATCGCTACATAGCACATCTTAATTATCTGGCCTTGCACCCGTGACGAATTGTCACAATTTATGTGTATTTCGGGTCAAAATGCCTATAATTTAAAGTTCACTATGTCATGCGATCAATCTACAATTACGTTCTTGGACGTGAAGATTTTTGTGAATCCGGATGGCTCCCTTGGATCCTCTTTCCTCAGGAAGCCGTCTGCTGGCAACACTATCTTGCACGCATCAAGTTCCCATCCAAAGTCATTGCTTAAAAGTATCCCCTACAGACAATATCTTAGATTGAGGAGAAATTGCAGCAGAGATAAAGACTTTAACTTTTAAGCCAATAATCTCTATTCGCGGTTACGTGAAAGAGGCTAAAGCCATAGCAGGTGGTGGGGTGGACCAGAAACTGCTAAAAATAGAATTGCGGTGGATTCATTTTCTGAAAGCCACTACATACTCTGGCTTAAATGAGACCCTTCATTTTAAGCCCTTTCTCTGAACCTTCCCCATGGACAAAGCAACCAGCCATATATAATAAGATAGGATTTAATAATTATTACATTTATAAAGAATTATTTAACCTTACACATAGCCCTTCATTAGGGATGAGCTCGGTGTTCGAGTCGAACATACGTTCGACTCGAACATCTGTTGTTTGATCGTTCGACGAAGATCGAACGATTTGGGCCGTTCGCGCCTAATTCGAGTGACGCGAACGGCCCACAATGCACTACGCCATCGCAGTGTCATCCAGGCGCTGTGATTGGCCAAGCATGCACTGTGACCCCGCATGCTTGGCCAATCACAGCGCCGGCAGCGAGGAGAGCAATGATTGGCCACAGGCAGGATGCCTGTGGCCAATTATTGCTGAGGGTGTTTAGTACACGCCCCACACTATAAAAGGCCGCCAGCACGGCGGCCTAGTGTAGTGTGTTCCGGAGCAGGGAAAGAGAAGCATAAGCAGGGACAGTGACATTTTTTTTCTTGCTTAACCTGGATTCCTTTAGTTTAGGGAAAGAGAAGGATAGGTAGGGAGAGTGTCAGTGTGTTTTACTGTGCTAATCCTTGTTTCTAGGGACAGGGAAGGACAGTGAGGGAAATTCTCCTTGTGCTATACTGTGCTAAAGCATTGATCATCAACCATCTTTAAAAAAACATTTTTTCTAGGGACAGAAAACTATAGGTAGGGAGAGTGTCAGTTTCTTTCACTGTGCTAATCCTTGTTTCTAGGGACAGGGAAGGACAGTGAGGGAAATTCTCCTTGTGCTATACTGTGCTAAAGCATTGATCATCAACCATCTTTAAAAAAACATTTTTTCTAGGGACAGAAAACTATAGGTAGGGAGAGTGTCAGTTTCTTTCACTGTGCTAATCCTTGTTTCTAGGGACAGGGAAGGACAGTGAGGGAAATTCTCCTTGTGCTATACTGTGCTAAAGCATTGATCATCAACCATCTTTAAAAAAACATTTTTTCTAGGGACAGAAAACTATAGGTAGGGAGAGTGTCAGTTTCTTTCACTGTGCTAATCCTTGTTTCTAGGGACAGGGAAGGACAGTGAGGGAAATTCTCCTTGTGCTATACTGTGCTAAAGCATTGATCATCAACCATCTTTAAAAAAAACATTTTTTCTAGGGACAGAAAACTATAGGTAGGGAGAGTGTCAGTGTGTTTTACTGTGCTAATCCTTGTTTCTAGGGACAGGGAAGGACAGTGAGGGAAATTCTCCTTGTGCAATAGTGTGCTAAAGCATTGATCATCAACCATCTTTAAAAAAACATTTTTTCTAGGGACAAAAAACTATAGGTAGGGAGAGTGTCAGTTTCTTTCACTGTGCTAATCCTTGTTTCTAGGGACAGGGAAGGACAGTGAGGGAAATTCTCCTTGTGCTATACTGTGCTAAAGCATTGATCATCAACCATCTTTAAAAAAACATTTTTTCTAGGGACAGAAAACTATAGGTAGGGAGAGTGTCAGTGTGTTTTACTGTGCTAATCCTTGTTTCTAGGGACAGGGAAGGACAGTGAGGGAAATTCTCCTTGTGCTATAGTGTGCTAAAGCATTGATCATCAACCATCTTTAAAAAAACATTTTTTCTAGGGACAGAAAACTATAGGTAGGGAGAGTGTCAGTGTGTTTTACTGTGTTAATCCTTGTTTCTAGGGACAGGGAAGGACAGAGAGGGAAATTCTCCTTGTGCTATAGTGTGCTAAAGCATTGATCATCAACCATCTTTAAAAAAACATTTTTTCTAGGGACAGAAAACTATAGGTAGGGAGAGTGTCAGTTTCTTTCACTGTGCTAATCCTTGTTTCTAGGGACAGGGAAGGACAGTGAGGGAAATTCTCCTTGTGCTATACTGTGCTAAAGCATTGACCATCAACCATCTTTAAAAAAACATTTTTTCTAGGGACAGAAAACTATAGGTAGGGAGAGTGTCAGTTTCTTTCACTGTGCTAATCCTTGTTTCTAGGGACAGGGAAGGACAGTGAGGGAAATTCTCCTTGTGCTATACTGTGCTAAAGCATTGATCATCAACCATCTTTAAAAAAACATTTTTTCTAGGGACAGAAAACTATAGGTAGGGAGAGTGTCAGTTTCTTTCACTGTGCTAATCCTTGTTTCTAGGGACAGGGAAGGACAGTGAGGGAAATTCTCCTTGTGCTATAGTGTGCTAAAGCATTGATCATCAACCATCTTTAAAAAAACATTTTTTCTAGGGACAGAAAACTATAGGTAGGGAGAGTGTCAGTTTCTTTCACTGTGCTAATCCTTGTTTCTAGGGACAGGGAAGGACAGTGAGGGAAATTCTCCTTGTGCTATACTGTGCTAAAGCATTGATCATCAACCATCTTTAAAAAAACATTTTTTCTAGGGACAGAAAACTATAGGTAGGGAGAGTGTCAGTTTCTTTCACTGTGCTAATCCTTGTTTCTAGGGACAGGGAAGGACAGTGAGGGAAATTCTCCTTGTGCTATACTGTGCTAAAGCATTGATCATCAACCATCTTTAAAAAAACATTGTTTCTAGGGACAGAAAACTATAGGTAGGGAGAGTGTCAGTTTCTTTCACTGTGCTAATCCTTGTTTCTAGGGACAGGGAAGGACAGTGAGGGAAATTCTCCTTGTGCTATACTGTGCTAAAGCATTGATCATCAACCATCTTTAAAAAAACATTTTTTCTAGGGACAGAAAACTATAGGTAGGGAGAGTGTCAGTTTCTTTCACTGTGCTAATCCTTGTTTCTAGGGACAGGGAAGGACAGTGAGGGAAATTCTCCTTGTGCTATACTGTGCTAAAGCATTGATCATCAACCATCTTTAAAAAAACATTTTTTCTAGGGACAGAAAACTATAGGTAGGGAGAGTGTCAGTTTCTTTCACTGTGCTAATCCTTGTTTCTAGGGACAGGGGAGGACAGTGAGGGAAATTCTCCTTGTGCTATACTGTGCTAAAGCATTGATCATCAACCATCTTTAAAAAAACATTTTTTCTAGGGACAGAAAACTATAGGTAGGGAGAGTGTCAGTTTCTTTCACTGTGCTAATCCTTGTTTCTAGGGACAGGGAAGGACAGTGAGGGAAATTCTCCTTGTGCTATACTGTGCTAAAGCATTGATCATCAACCATCTTTAAAAAAACATTTTTTCTAGGGACAGAAAACTATAGGTAGGGAGAGTGTCAGTTTCTTTCACTGTGCTAATCCTTGTTTCTAGGGACAGGGAAGGACAGTGAGGGAAATTCTCCTTGTGCTATACTGTGCTAAAGCATTGATCATCAACCATCTTTAAAAAAACATTTTTTCTAGGGACAGAAAACTATAGGTAGGGAGAGTGTCAGTTTCTTTCACTGTGCTAATCCTTGTTTCTAGGGACAGGGAAGGACAGTGAGGGAAATTCTCCTTGTGCTATAGTGTGCTAAAGCATTGATCATCAACCATCTTTAAAAAAACATTTTTTCTAGGGACAGAAAACTATAGGTAGGGAGAGTGTCAGTTTCTTTCACTGTGCTAATCCTTGTTTCTAGGGACAGGGAAGGACAGTGAGGGAAATTCTCCTTGTGCTATACTGTGCTAAAGCATTCCTCATCAACCATCTTTGAAATCCTTGTTTTTTGGACAGTCAGGGAAATTGTCGTTGTGCTATTCTGTGCGAAAGCAATCATCCTCAACCATATTTAGAAATCCTTAAGTAAAGGGACAGAGAAGGACACCTGAAGGTAGCCCTTATTGCTTTTTTCCCATCTCCCTGCAGGCCATCTATTAGAATGTCTGGAAGGCAAACAAGGAGAGGCAGACAGTCAGGAGGCAATAAAAGAGGGCAAGCAGGCTCTGTGTCTGGGGGCAACAGTGCTGGTCGTGGACGCGGTGCATTGTCATCAGCACATGGCCATGGGACACGCTTGTCCTTCTTTTCGGCAGCTGGACATGTTGAGCCACATCATGCCGAAGACTTGGTAGAGTGGATGACCAAGCCCTCCTCCTTCTCCTCATCCTCTCTCACCCAGGCTCAGGGTACTGGCAAAGCAGCTGCCAAAGCGTCCTCTTCCCTGGTATCAATGTCAGACTCATCATCAGTCACTCCTTCCCTAGACCCACCATGTCCTCCTCCTGAGGAGTCCCCCGAACTGTTTGAGCACAGTGTTGGGTACATGCTCCAGGAGGATGCCCAGCGTTTCGAAGGGTCTGATGATGAAACCCAGCTACAGGAAGGCAGTAGCGTGAGAGCAGACAGAGGGGATGCTCAAGAAGGACACCAATCTGGCAGTCATGTTCCAGCAGCTGCAGCATACTGCCAGATTGGCTCCAGTGATGAGGAGGGAGGGGATGATGAGGTCACTGACTCCACGTGGGTGCCTAATAGGAGAGAGGAGGAGGAGGAGGATGAGGAGGAGGCACATCTCCAACGAGGCAGGATGCCCTTTGGTGGCCAGCGTAAGGGCAGTACACCGACGGAATCACACCGCAGAGCTCCGCCTGTGCAGGGCGCTGCCGCTGCCCGTCATTCAAAAAGTTCTTTGGTGTGGGCCTTTTTTGAGGCTAGTGCATCAGATCGCACAGCTGCTGTTTGCAACATATGTCTCAAGCGTATATCGCGTGGCCAAAACATCAGCCGCTTGGGTACCACATGCCTGACCAGACATATGTTGACCTGCCATGCAGCTCGTTGGCAAGCCTACCTCAAAGACCCACACCAAAGAACAAAGCGGACCTCTCCTTGCACCGCATCAGCTGGGATCTCCAACCCCACTATAACTTCAGTCCTCTCTGAAACATGCACTGAGAGGAATGAAGGTGTAGAATTAGGTGTGTCACAGCCAAGTACTTGCGGCCACTCTGCTAGCAGTACACCGACGTCCGATTCTAGCAGGCAAATTTCCCTGCCCCAGCTGCTGGACCGTCGAAAGAAGTTCACTCCCAGCCATCCACATGCCCAGCGGTTGAATGCTAGCTTGGCTAAATTGCTAGCGCTTCAACTGCTGCCTTTTCAGTTGGTAGACTCGGCCCCCTTCCGTGAGTTTGTGCAATGTGCGGTTCCTCAGTGGCAGGTTCCCAAACGCCACTTTTTCTCACGGAAGGCTATTCCGGCTCTCTACCGGCATGTGGAAGGCAATGTCTTGGCCTCGCTGGACAGGGCGGTCAGCGGTAAGGTGCATATTACCGCTGACTCATGGTCCAGCAGGCATGGACAGGGACGTTACCTTTCTTTCACGGCCCATTGGGTCACTCTTTTGGCAGCTGGGAAGGATGCAGGACAAGGTGCAGTAGTGTTGGAGGTTGTTCCACCGCCACGCCTCCAAAATGCTACTACTGGTTGTGACACACCTCTCTCCTCCACCCCCTCCTCTTCTTCTTCCTCCATGGCCTCTTCCTGTGCTTTGTCCTCTGAACCAGCGGTGCTCCGTAGCCGTTCAAGGGGCTACGCAAGTACGCAGGCAAAAAGATGCCATGCCGTGCTTGCGCTGGTGTGTTTGGGGGACAGAAGTCACACTGGGGCAGAGGTCCTGTCTGCTCTGCAGGGCCAGGCCGAGAGGTGGTTGACGCCACGCCAGCTTAAGCCAGGAATGGTGGTTTGCGACAATGGCACCAACCTCCTCTCCACCCTCCGACAGGGACAACTGACCCATGTGCCCTGTGTGGCTCACGTCCTTAACCTGGTGGTGCAGCGGTTCTTGGGCAGGTACCCGGGCTTACAGGATGTCCTGAGGCAGGCCAGGAAAGTCTGTGTGCATTTCCGCAGATCTTATAATGCCAGTGCTCGCCTGGCTGAGCTGCAAAAGGAGTTGAACCTGCCCAAGAACCGCCTTATATGTGACATGCCCACCAGGTGGAACTCAACGTTGGCCATGCTGCAGCGGCTGCACACGCAGCAGAGGGCCATCAATGAGTACCTGTGCGACTACGGCACCAGGACAGGGTCAGGGGAGCTTGGTTTTTTTTCTCCACGCCAGTGGGGCATGATCAGGGATGCATGCACTGTCCTGGCACCATTTGAGGAGGCCACGAGGATGGTGAGCAGTGACAGTGCATGCATCAGTGACACTGTACCTCTTGTCCACCTGTTGGAGCACACGCTGCGTGGAATAATGGACAGGGCACTTGAGGCAGAACAGAGGCAGGAAGAGGAGGACTTCCTTGCCTCTCAAGGCCCCCTTTACCCAGACAGTGTTCCTTCTGTCCCACCCATCGCACAGGAAGAGGAGGAGGAGGAGGAGGAGGATTGTGTCAGCATGGAGGTGGAGGCTGGCACTCAGCATCATCAGCAGCAGTCTTTTAGGGATGATTTACAGTCCCAAGAAACCAGTGGACTTGTACGTGGCTGGGAGGAGGTGGCTGCGGATCATGTCGTCCTTAGTGACCCAGAGGACTCCGGACCGAATGCCTCAGCAAACCTACGCTGCATGGTCTCCCTGATCCTGCAAAGTCTGCGGAAGGATCCTCGTATTCTTCGGATCAAGGAGAGGGACCATTACTGGCTGGCCACTCTCCTTGATCCACGGTACAAGGGTAAGGTTGCGGACCTTATGTTACCGTCGCAGAGGGAGCAGAGGACGAGACAACTCCGGGAGGCCTTGCAGAAAGGTCTGTGCAACGCGTTCCCAGAGACTGGGAGGTTACAAACTCCTGGTCCTGGACAATGAGTTGCTGAGGCTTCGGCCAGTCAAAGAAGGAGCGGTGGGGAAGGTGGCCGTCTGACCGATGCGTTCAGACAATTCTTTAGTCCGCAGCCCCAAAGTATGATCGGTTCCAGCAACCATCGCCAGCGTCTGATAAACATGGTGCAGGAATATCTAGGGGCAAGGTCAGACTTGGACACCTTCCCCACCGAAAATCCTCTGGCTTACTGGGTCTTGAGGATGGATCACTGACCAGAGCTTGCACAGTATGCAATTGAGCTACTGGCCTGTCCTGCATCCAGCGTTCTTTCGGAACGCACATTCAGTGCTGCTGGAGGATTTGTCACGGATCACAGGGTGCGCCTGTCCAGCGACTCGGTTGATCGACTGACTTTCATCAAGATGAACCAGTCTTGGATCACCACCAGCTACCACACACCTGATGCTGATATAACAGACTAATTGATTTTAACATGTCACATCCCTTCAAGACTGATGCTGATGCTGAGTGCCTGTGCTGTTATGTTGACTGGCTATCCTCCTCCTTCGAGTCCTCAATGATACGATTGATGATGATAGCTTGGAAGATCATTTTTGTTTATGGGTGCCGCCACCAGTGGCTAAGGCCCAATTTTTCAGCCCCTGTTTAACAGGGGCGTGTAATTACAATTTTTGAAGCAATACTTTGCAACAGGGCTCATTGCTGTGCTCCAAGTACAGTATCTGTGAGGGGTTGGAGTGTTGTGCCACCAGTGCCTAAGGCCCAATTTTTCAGCCCCTGTTTAACAGGGGCGTGTCATTACAATTTTTGAAGCAATACTTTGCAACAGGGCTCATTGCTGTGCTCCAAGTACAGTATCTGTGAGGGGTTGGAGTGTTGTGCCACCAGTGCCTAAGGCCCAATTTTTCAGCCCCTGTTTAACAGGGGCGTGTCATTACAATTTTTGAAGCAATACTTTGCAACAGGGCTCATTGCTGTGCTCCAAGTACAGTATCTGTGAGGGGTTGTAGTGTTGTGCCACCAGTGCCTAAGGCCCAATTTTTCAGCCCCTGTTCAACAGGGGCATGTAATTACAATTCTTGATCTAATAATTCACAGCAGGGCCCATTGCTGCACCCACCAAGAGTAACTCTGAGGGCTTACAGTGTTGTGGCAACGCCACCACCACCACCACCACGAAAGGCCCAATTTTTCAGCCCCTGTTCAAAAGGGGCATGTAATTACAATTCTTGATCTAATAATTCACAGCAGGGCCCATTCCTGCACCCACCAAGAGTAACTCTGAGGGCTTACAGTGTTGTGGCAACACCACCACCACCACCACCACCACGAAAGGCCCAATTTTTCAGCCCCTGTTCAACAGGGGCATGCAATTACAATTCTTGATCTAATAATTCACAGCAGGGCCCATTGCTGCACCCACCAAGAGTAACTGTCAGGGCTTACAGTGTTGTGGCACCAGCACCACCATCAAAGGCCCAATTTTTACTACCACTGTTCAACAATTATATGTAATTACAATTCCTGATATAATAGTTGACAGCAGGGCGTTCCAGCACCAACCAAGAGTAACTGTGAGTGCTTACAGTGTTGTGCCAACACCAACAACTAAGGGGCCTATTTCTGCAGAGTATATACGGCAGGTCCCTACTTTCAAACATCCAACTTACAAACGACTCCTACTTGCAAACGCAAGAAGACAACAGGAAGTGAGAGGAAATCTACCCCTAGGAAGGAAAATTCTCTCCAGTAAGAATTAATATGGGAGAAAGGTGTCTCCTCTGTACTGATGCTTTATCACCAATCCTTGTTTCAAGAAAAACACCACATTTCAAAAACAGTTGTCATTGGGACGGAAAGTGAGGTGAAATGTTCTGAACAGGGGCACAGACAGCAAAACAAATGTTACAGGGGTGATAACCCTTACCTATGTTTTCCAAAAAGTTTAAAAATAGATTTTTGGGCTGGAGCTACACTTAAACAATGTACCTGTTCAAAATTACAAACACATTCTACATAAGAACAAACGTACAGTCCCTGTCTTGTATGCACCACCTGTATACGGCTGTTCAGAGTATATAGGGCCTTTTTTATTTTGTGTGCGGTGTTTCCCTTAATATCCATACAAGACCCAAAGGGGCTGGTAATGGGCTGGGGTAGGGGGGGGGTCATGGGGTAGCTATGCCATTTTTCTTAAAGATTTTCATCCATATTACCGGGACCAGACATTACATTAAAGCCGCAAGCAGTTTTAAATGGCTTTTTTTTCCTTTAGAAGTGTCATTTTGTGCAGGGACAGTTCTAAACACGGGAAACACGTGGCACTTCACAGGCATACTTTAGACACCCCCCAGGTACGATATTTAAAGGAATATTTGACTTTTTTTTTTTTCACTTTATGCATCATTAAAATGACTGCTCCCGAAAAACGACCGTTTTTAAAACTTCTTTTTGCATTGATACATGTCCCCTGGTGCAGAACCCGGGTTCCCAAACCCTTTTTAGGACAATAACATGCATAATAGTCGTTATAATTAGCACTTTAGAATTCGAACGTTCGCATCCATTGTATTTAATAGGGTTCTAATGTTCGTACGAACTTTCGGTCCGTTCGCGGGTTCTGGTGCGAACCGAACCCGGGGGTGTTCGGCTCATCACTACCCTTCATACACACAAAAATGTGGCAATATAAAGTATATAAGAACTTAACACTAAGTATAGCTACATGTAATACAACAATTTACCAATTCCCTTTTTCCTTCTTTTTTTATTTTTTTGTAAGTTTACAAGAATGTGATTGTAAATTTAGGATGTTGATTAGCATACAATGCCCCTCCCCTTTTTTTTTTGATAAGATTTTTTTTTTTTCTTTCTTTGTAATTTTAATAAATTTTGCCCTGTCTTCAACTAGGGGTACTTTAGTAAGACCGCACGAATGCCCAGGGCATTTGCAGTTGGGGAATATATTTGTTTAATTAATAAAAGTTATTGACCTGCAACGGACTAATATCCCCTGAAGAAGCCCAGAGGGCAAAACATGTCAGGATTTAGCCACCAAAATACAATCATGCCAAGCAGGAATTGTATGATATAAAAGCCAAAGTGTATATGTAATTTTTTAATATGTGAAAATATTTTAATGATGTCTAAGAAAATGCAGATGAGTTCTGGTTGTTGTAAGCACCTAAAAAGTCCCAAACAAATTCTCCCTTCTTTGTCCTATAGAAGTCTCAGTGTGTCTTTCTATTTTATAGTAACAATGTGATTTGATGAAGTTCAGAGTAATTCCTCCGCATTAGGAAGTGCAAATCCCCTCAACCATGTAGAGTATGACGCTCTATCTTCCATAACCACGGAAATACGCAGTCCAAATCCCTCAATCACAAACTGAAGTGGTAAGAGGATGAGGAGAAAAAAAGGGGGGGGAGGGAAGGGGAAAGGACTCCGTGCTTGGCCCGCATCCACCATGAGGGACCCTAGTCAGATATGGTCCGGGGATCATTAGTCAAGTATCTGATCGATGAACCTCATACGTTTTCAAACACCTTACATTTTTCTGTAGGGTTGCTGTTAACTGTTCATTTATCATAGAAAGGTTTGAGTCTAAGTGTGCATGAGTAAAGTGTAATACTTACCTTATTTTTTGCTCCAGCAGGGCCCCTCCAATTTTGAAAATGGTCCCACAAAGCCTCCTCTCGAAGATGCTGCCAGCGTGGTCTCCCTCCTGCCTCCAACATGTATAATGTAGAGGGGGTTAAGATGATTAGGGTCAATTCACTTATGTCCTACACATAATGGGCATTTAACAAATTTTTGTTCAATTGAATGGAACTAAACTACTACTAGCTAAGCTGGAAAATCTACAGAATTCACATACAGGGTAAGGAAAACCAACTTCTTCTAGTCTAAATTCCAACGTTGTTCATATACTTTTAGATTTGACCACCAGACTTGGTCAAATTTAAAAAGGTCCAGGTGTAGTACACTCAGCCTGAAATGTCAAGTTACAATAAGGACAGTAAAAAAGCTATATAATGTCACAATACACTGATGGGTGCAATAAGCAGTACTGTTACCAAAAGTAGCAGAAATGCTCAGCTGAATTAGGTGCATGTAGTTTTAAATAGACCTACCATCAGAAATGCTTTATTGAATTTCCTTGAGATTTTTTGACACTTAATACATGATGCTTATGTTGTGTGACAGCAGGAAGGTAAAGTCACCTGGTTGCATCCAGGGGGGTAGATATATTTCGCCCAGATTCAGGCTTTACGCCGACTTATACAACTAGGTGGAGAGTTGTATAAGGCTAGTGGGCTCATGGATGACTCATACCTCTAGGGAGAGTGTGGGGCGTCGTGCAGACAGGGAGTTGATGAGACCAGCTGAAGCTTGTCAGCTCATTTAGGCCTCTATAAGAACTCCCAGATTCATTAGGTGTTAGCTCATGCCTGGAACCAGACCTGTGTGGACTGTCTAGGGAGAGTGAACCCCTGTGCGGTGAGACAAAGCCTGTGTGGCTATTTGCTTGGACATTTAAAACCAGGGACTTAGGGACTAGGACAGCACTAGGCTGATCCCAGTTGTTAGTTAGGAAACCTGTATGTTTAGTCAGAGGTCAAGTTGACCAGGATTTATTTTGTTTATGTTTCTTTTGCTTTGCTGTGTTTTGTCACTGTAAATAGAAAATAAACCGCACCTTTTTGATTTTGAAAACCACAACCTCCGTTTGCTGGGCCTGTTTTTGTGTGGGGAGCCCATCTCGGGGGTCACACACACCCGCTGCCGAGCTAACCCCCTCACAGTTGGAACAACATTACTTTTATGTAAAAAACATATTAAGTGAGATGGCCCAAGGCATCTGTAAATGTGGTCCAACACAAAATCGTAAACTTACTTTAAAATGTTAATATTTAGATTTTTTTTGTAAAAATGTGTTAACACTTAGCAAACACATGCCAAAGAAAGATTTGTTACGTTTTATCTTCCTAAAGAAAAATATCCCACTCTTCAGAACCATGCCTTATTCATGTCATCAGTTTCGGCAAGAACCATATTTGTGTGCAACTATTTCAAGGATGATGCCGCGTACACACGATCATTATTCACGGCGGTTAAAAAACCGCCGTGAATAATGTCATTTAAAACGGGGGAACAGCTTGTTCCCCACACACGGTCGTTTTTCACGTAATTTTTTCTCTTGACGAGAAAAACGACCGTCTGTGGGCTCCGCGGCAGTGTTTCCCTATGGGAAACACTGCTGCGGAAAACATGTCGAAAAAACCGACGAGAAAAATTAGAACATGTTCTAATTTTTCTCGTCGTTTTTAATGCTGTTTTTCTCGTCGAAAAAAACGACAGAAAGCCCACAGACTATCGTTATTCTCGTCGAATGGGAAAAATTTCGTTTTTTTCAACGAGAAAAATGGCCGTGTGTACGCGGCATGAAGCACATGAAGGGCAAAGTTGGAATCCCAACATCTGATAAGCACCTTGAGGATTCACTGCAGGGCCGTCTTTAATATTGATTGGGCCCCGGGCAAACATTTTTTTAGCCCCCCCCCCCACACACACACAAAACAATAAACAGTTATTACATTTTTGAAATTCCTTACTAAGGATGAGCTCCGGCGTGTTCGCACAGCCCACGTGCAGAGCCCGCCAGGAAGTCGGCACTGCTCTGCGCTAATCACAGGCAGTGAGACATTTTCCCGATGCGCGGCTGCAGAAATCGGGAAATGTCTCACTGCCTGTGATTAGTGCAGCGCAGTGCCGACTTCCTGGCGGGCTCTGCACGTGGGGTGTGCGAACACGCCGGAGCTCATCCTTATTCCTTACCAATCAAGAGAAACGTTGTATTCTGAGATATACATTAAATAGCAGCTAGACTCAAAATCAGTTTACTGCAGCAGACCAGGCAGCAATTGCAATTGGTTGCCAAAGCTTGCAGCATATCATTGCCACTCACTGACTGGTTGCTAGAAGCTAAAACACATTATTTCTGCTTGCTGATTGGTTGCTAGAGGTTACTGGAAATTAGGGATGCACCGATGCCACTTTTTTAATACCAAGTACGAGTACCGCTACTTTACCTCAGGTACTCGCCGATACCAATTACCGATACCTATCGGAACTGCAGGCATGGTACAGGAGACCGTCAGGGGCTGAAGGGCATGGTACAAGAGACAGTTAGGGACTGCAGGCATGGTACAGGAGACAGTTCGGAACTGCAGGCATGGTACAGGAGACCGTTAGGGGCTGCAGGCATGGTACAGGACACCATCAGGGGCTGCAGGCATGGTACAGGAGACAGTTACGGACTGCAGGCATTGTACAGGAGACAGTTGGGGACTGCAGGCATGGTACAGGAGACCGTCAGGGGCTGCAGGCATGGTACAAGAGACAGTTAGGGACTGCAGGCATGGTACAAGAGACAGTTAGGGACTGCAGGCATGGTACAAGAGACAGTTAGGGACTGCAGGCATGGTACAGGAGACAGTTAGGGACTGCAGGCATGGTACAGGAGACAGTTAGGGACTGCAGGCATGGTACAGGAGACAGTTAGGGACTGCAGGCATGGTACAGGAGACCGTCAGGGGCTGCAGGCATGGTACAAGAGACAGTTAGGGACTGCAGGCATGGTACAAGAGACAGTTAGGGACTGCAGGCATGGTACAGGAGACAGTTAGGGACTGCAGGCATGGTACAGGAGACAGTTAGGGACTGCAGGCATGGTACTGGAGACAGTTAGGGACTGCATGCAATGGCATGGTACAGGAGACATTTAGGGACTGCAGGCAATGGCATGGTACAGGAGACAGTTAGGGACTGCAGGCATAGTACAAGAGACAGTTAGGGACTGCAGGCATGGTACAAAAGACAGTTAGGGACTGCAGGCAATGGCATGGTACAGGAGACATTTAGGGACTGCAGGCAATGGCATGGTACAGGAGACAGTTAGGGACTGCAGGCATGGTACAAGAAACAGTTAGGGACTGCAAGGAGGAGGGAGAGAGCCCTGCTGCTCTATACAACAGGATAGGATGTACAGTGTCTTCACATACCTGTTCTCTGCCTCAGCTTCAGGGAAAGCCTCAGCATCAGGGAGAGCCCGGATCCAGTGCTGTGTGGCCGGGAGTCAGAGCTGGAGGAGGGAGGTGTGCAGTGAGGAGACAGGCTGGTGGGCTGTTAGTACAGGAAGCCTAGCGGGCCTGCACCACGCGATGACGGGAGGAAGCAGCGGGGATGGCGCTGTCAGGAGGGGAGGAGGAGGCGGTCCGCTCCCAGGCAAAGTCACTTCCTGTATCGGCTTCCGGTATCGGAGCATTTTAGCAAGTACCGATACTCGCTATAGTGCCTAGTATCGGCACCGATACCAGTATCGGTATCGTGCATCCCTACTGGAAATCCTTACCGCTCACTGATTGGTTGCTAGAGGTTACTGCGCATCATTACTGCTAACCGATTGGTTGCTAGAGGTTACTGCATATCATTACCTCTGCATCAAATTGTGAGTGTGGCTAAACTGCACTAAAAGTGAGGCATTGTTATAAACCAGGATTTCAGGAGTGCACCATATACAGACTGCAGGGTTCTGGAGTGCACTACATAGAGTACAGGGTTGAAGAGTGTGCTATGTACAGAGTGCATGGTTGAGGAGTGAGCTATATACAGAGTGCTGGGTTGAGCTATGTACAGAGTGCACTGTTGAGGGGTAAAATTTGTATAGAGTGTAGGGTTGATGTGTGCGCTACGTATGGAATGCGGTGTTGGTGGGTGCTCTACATATGGAATGCAGGGTTGAGGGGTGCACTACGTATGGAATGCGGGGTTGAGGGGTGCGCTACGTATGGAATGCGGGGTTCAGGGGGTAAACCTTGTATGGAATTCGGGGTTCAGGGGTGCGCTACGTATGGAATTCGGGGTTCAGGGTGCGCTACGTATGGAATGCGGGTTCAGGGGTGTGCTACGTATGGAATGCGGGGTGCGCTACGTATGGAATGCGGGGTTCAGGGGTAAAATTTGTATAGAGTGTAGGGTTGATGTGTGCGCTACGTATGGAATGCGGTGTTGGTGGGTGCTCTACATATGGAATGCAGGGTTGAGGGGTGCACTACGTATGGAATGCGGGGTTGAGGGGTGCGCTACGTATGGAATGCGGGGTTCAGGGGGTAAACCTTGTATGGAATGCGGGGTTCAGGGGTGTGTTACGTATGGAATTCGGGGTTCATGGGTGTGCTACGTATGGAATGCAGGGTTCAGGGGTGCAATACGTATGGAATGTGGCGTTCAGGGGTGCGCTACGGATGGAATGTGGGGTTCAGGGTTGCGCTACGTATGGAATGTGCGGTTCAGGGGTGCGCTACGTTTGGAATGCAGGGTTGAGGGGTAAACTTTGTATGGAATGCACTGCAGGGTTGAGGGGTAAACTTTGTATGGAATGCAGGGCTGAGAGCTGTGTACATCCAAGTTCTCCATCCCCCTAAGTACAAAGCTCTCCCCCCAGATTTCAGTTCAGAGCTCACACTCCTTGTTCCCCCCACCTCCATTGTAGAGATTTTCTCCCTCCCCAAATCCTCTCCTAGCATCTAGAAAACATCACAGTCAGAGTGCAGCTACAGCAGATCAACTAAACTTACAGGACATCCGTCCGTGCAGGCTGCTTCACGAGGAGCTTCTGCCTGTGTACATTCCCCGCCCCCTCCTCCTCCCCCCTCACTCTCACTCCTCTGCTCTGCAGTGCTCTCATATAGAGATTTATAGAGCGAGAGGGATCGGAGCAGACGCCGACAGACAGAGGAGCACTGTCACTTGTAAATACAGAAGCAGCGGGGGGCGTGGCCAAGATGGCGGACTGAGCAGACGTGTGATTTGAGCTCTGCTGGAGAAGAATCCTTCTAAACTATCCGAGCCTGGCTAAGAACTGTGATGGCTCTTTTGCCCCTGAATGCCTTCTAAACGATCTGGTGGCCCGTATCGGGGGGAAGAAACTGAAGTTTCCCCAGGGGGTGGAGGTTGCTACGAGCCCGGTGTCCGATCTGCTGCTGCCGCCAGCGCGCCCTCACAACAT
Source organism: Rana muscosa (assembly GCA_029206835.1). Lineage (NCBI taxonomy): Eukaryota > Metazoa > Chordata > Amphibia > Anura > Ranidae > Rana > Rana muscosa. The sequence goes on along the minus strand of CM055119.1, from coordinate 257,767,950 downwards.
GGCTGTCAGGGATCGGATGGGAGACTGAATTGATGAGGTCGGCCTCTCTTATATCTCCTGTCCTGGCTCCGCTGGAGGTGAGACAGAGGAAGCCGAAGGACAAGAGGGACACGAGTGCCTGGAGCAGGAGGTCCCGGGTGAACTGTTTGGCAGGGTTCAGCAGACTGGAGGAGGCTGTGATGTGCTGAGCAGGAACAGGTAACAGCCAGGCAGGTAGCCGGTAGGCTTGTGCACAACGGAAAAATTAGGTTAGTTTCGGTTCGTTTCTTTTCGGTCCTGTTGATTCGTAATCATTCGTAATTTTGCTAGACGGGATTTTTCGTGTTCGGACTAATTCGTATTTTCGCAAGCGACATTTTTCGTTGAATTTTTAGTTGATTTATAATTCGTACTTTCGGTAGAGTACATTGTTTTTCGTTGATTCTGGACACAACTCCTACTTTCGTAACTTTTTTTGGGTTCGTTGATTCGTAATTTTCTGTGTCTCTCTCATGACGACGCTGCCTATTATGCCTAATGTGCTTCGAATGGATTTGTACTTTTCTAAATACATAGCGGTTATTTGTAACGATTCGAAATCTCGTATTTTACTTTCGTTTTTTACATGCGGCTATAGCCTCCGCCCCTGTACACCATTTTGAGAGGGTTCAGCACGGTGAGGGAGAAGCAGAGAGCAGAGCAGAGTGTTATTGTGCTTCGAATGGATTCAAAATCTCGTATTTTATTTTCGTTTTTTACATGCGGCTATAGCCTCCGCCCCTGTACACCATTTTGAGAGGGAGTTCAGCACGGTGTGGGAGAAGCAGAGAGCAGAGCAGAGTGAGTGTTATTGTGCTTTGTATGGATTCGTACATTCGTAACTTTTTCATAACGAATTATGCCGAAGACATTCGGGCATTCGCTATTTGCGGTATAATTTATTTCGGATTCGGTCTTATTCGTAATTGCTTTGTTCGGAAATTCGAATGCTTCCGAATGTCCGAAAGTTGCTAAATTCGGACGAATTTCGATTCGTTACGAAACGAATTGCACAAGCCTAGTAGCCGGGGGTTAACAGCAACCAGGAACAAAGACAGGAGCAAGGTCTCAGGAATAGCCAGGTTCGTCAGCAGGCGGGCAGCGAGGTATAAGATCATAGACAGAGCCAGAGTCGGGAACGGAGCCGGGTCAGCGATGGACATCAGTACAGGAACAAGGTCAAGAGCAAGCCGGGTCAAAATACTAGGGAGACACACAGGATCAGAGCAGGATTCAGGAACACAGCTGAGATCAGTCAGCAAAGCACAAGAGCCCAGACTCCCTTTAAATAGGCTGTCTGGCGCCAAAGGAGAATTAGGCTTGTGCGTGCGCGACCGTGCGCGCGCGCACATTCGCGCATGCGCATTCGCGAATGCGGGTTCTGGCGCGCATGCGCGCGCCTGTTTGCCATTCTATTGGAAAGACTATGTGCTTGTGCACGTCTGTGTGCAAAACGTCTCACAGGAATTCCCTGACATTGCCCCCCCCCTTAGGGGCAGCCTCCGGATGCCCACAAGAGACCGTTTTTCGGGGTGAAGCTGGAGGTAGGCTTGTATCAACCGGGGGGCATGAACATTAGAGGCTGGTTCCCAGGAATTGTCCTCAGGGCCATAACCCTTCCACTTAATGAGGAATTGAGTCTGACCACCCCTCTTCCTACAGTCCAGAACAGCCTCAACCTCGTATTCTTCACTTCCTTCAACCAGTAGTGGGGCAGGGGCTTCAGTGCCACGATTTGGGAAGGGGTTAGAGACCATAGGCTTGAGCAGCGAAATTGTGGAACACAGGATGAATCTTTAAACTGTCTGGCAAGGATAATTCAAACGCCACAGGATTGATCCATTTTTTAATTGAAAAAGGACCCAAGAATTTTGGGACAAGTTTCTTCGAAGGGCATTTCAATCTTAAGTTAGCTGTGGACAGAAAAACTCTGTCTCCTGGCTTCAAGTTCAGGTTCCCCCTTCTCTTCCTATCAAAAAATTTCTTGTTAGCCGCCTGTGACTTTAGGATAGGCTCTCGCAAGAGCAGATTATTGGTGTTGAAAAAGTCCAGTCTCTCTTGCACAGCTGGTACAGAAGACTCCGTGGGTACATCGGGTAGAAAGGAAGGGTGATACCCATAGTTAACATAGAAGGGTGACTGTTTGATTGCCGAATGAACGGAATTGTTATATGCAAATTCCGCCAAGGGGAGTAGAGACACCCAATCATCCTGAGAGAAGGATGAGAAACATCTTAGGTATTGCTCCAAGGACTGATTTGTCCTTTCGGTCTGACCGTTGGTCTGCGGGTGATAAGCAGATGAAAGGCATAGTTCAATCCTCAAAGCTTTACATAGGGCCCTCCAAAATTTGGAGGTAAACTGTACTCCATGATCTGAGGTTATGTTTGCTGGGATGCCATGCAATCTTACAATCTCCTTAATAAATACAGAAGCGGTTTCAGAGGCAGAGGGGGTTCCTTTCAAAGGTACAAAATGAGCCATTTTTGAAAAACGATCCACTATAACAAAAATGGTGGTGAATCCTTCAGACGGGGGGAGTTCCACAATAAAATCCAAGGAAATCATGTTCCAAGGTTTTTCAGGTACAGGAAGAGATTCTAGCAATCCCCAGGTCTTGGCACGATCAGACTTGTTTCTGAGACATACGGAGCAGGACCTGACATAATCTCTACAATCCTTCAATAAATTAGGCCACCAAAAGGAACGGGACACTAGGTCAGAGGTCTTGTGAATTCCAAAGTGCCCGGCAAGGGGGTGGTCATGGCATTTCTTGAGGATGTGGACCCTAAACTGCTCAGGAATAAAAATTTGCTCCTTGTGGAAGAAGAGTTCATCTCTTGGTTGAAGGTGCAGATCCAGAGGAGGAGGATGATTAGCAACTGCCTCCTTTATTTTGGGACATCACATCTGCCTGTAGGAGTAGAAAGTTCTTGGCAGGTAAGATAGTGTCAGGTTCAGGAAGTGGGGTTGATTCAGAGAACATGCGTGAGAGCGCATCGGGTTTACCATTCTTGGATCCGGGGCGGAAGGTAAGATGAAAAGTGAAACGTGAAAAGAATAGTGCCCATCTGGCTTGTCGGGGTCTTAGGCGCTTGGCAGTTCTTAAATATTCCAAGTTTTTATGATCAGTGAAAATAAGGATAGGATGCGCAGCCCCTTCCAACAGATAGCGCCATTCTTCTAGGGCGGCTTTGATAGCTAGTAGTTCACGATCCCCCACGTCATAGTTCTTTTCAGAAGAGTTCAGTTTCCTAGAGAAGAAGGCAATTGGATGAAGCAAGGATTTAGCCCCCTGTCTTTGAGATAGGATAGCTCCAACTGCCGTTTCAGAAGCGTCTACCTCGAGTACGTAGGCCAGAGCAGGGTCAGGGTGTCTTAGAATGGGGGCAGAGGTGAACAAGGTCTTTAATTTTTCAAAAGCATCCTGAGCCTCAGGGGTCCATTTGAACGAAACATGCTGTTTAGTTAACTGGGTGACAGGAGCAATGATGCCGGAAACGTTTCTAAAAAATTCCTTTAAAAATTTGCAAAGCCTACAAAACGTTGAATGGCTTTCTTGTCCTCAGGAGCAGGCCAATTAAGCACAGCGGAAACTTTCTGCGGGTCCATAGAGATGCCTTCTGCAGAGATAACAAGTCCTAAGAATTGGATAGAAGATCTTTCAAAGTCGCATTTCTCAGCTTTAGCGTAAAGATGGTGTTGTCGCAGTCTTTCAAGTACTTTCTTTACATGACCCCTATGAAGATCAAGAGAGCTGGAGAATATAAGAATATCGTCCAAGTAGACGATAATGAACAGATCTAAGTAGTCCCGGAAGATGTCATTGACCAGATGTTGAAATGTGGCAGGGGCATTGCAGAGGCCAAATGGCATGACAAGATATTCATAGTGCCCGAAGCGTGTTCGGAATGCGGTCTTCCATTCGTCCCCGTTACGAATTCGGATTAAGTTGTATGCACCCCTCAGATCTAGTTTCGAAAACACTTGTGCCCCTCGCAATCTTTGGAAAAGTGGATACCGATTCTTAACCGTTATCTTATTAAGATCTCGATAATCCACACAGTATGATCCTTTTTTTCGACGAAGAAGATGCCTGCCCCTGCAGGAGATGTGGAATGTCGGATGAAGCCTTTCTCCAAATTTTCGTCAATGTAGTGACGGAGGGCTTCTAATTCGGGCTCAGAAAGAGGGTAGATACGGCCAAACGGAATCTCAGCTCCGGGCAACAGTTCTATGGGGCAATCATAGGCCCGGTGAGGAGGGAGAGAGTCTGCATTCTTTTTGTTGAAAACATCGAGAAAGTCGTGGTACACTGCAGGAACAAGTTTTGAGGTTTCCGGGTCAGACTGGATGGCCAGGAGAGGTGTAGTGGTGCGTACCTCATGCGGAACACAGTGTACCAGACAGTAAGGTGAAGAGAAAAGGACCTCTCCTGTAAGCCAGTTGATGCTGGGGTTGTGTGCCTTCAGCCAGGGCATACCCAAGATGATGGGGAACATGGGTGACGAGATGACATCTAGACGTAGGAACTCTTGATGACTGGCGGAAGAAAGGCAGAGGATGGGGACCGTTTCTTGTGTTACTGGGCCAGACTTGATACCGGAGCCATCAGCGAGGTGTACCACGAACCCTTGTTTCTTGGTACAAAGAGGGAGGTTGTGCCGGACTGCGAAACCAGAGTCCACAAAGCAGCTGCAGGCACCAGAGTCTATGATTGCAGAGACAGAAATGGTTTTCTCAGCAAGCAGTAGGTTGCAAGGAAGGGTTAGGTGGACCCGATCAGGTCCGGGTGGATGCATAGTGTGGATCCAGTTGGTAGGAGATTTGTGTGGTCGTACTGGACAGCTTTGCAAATAGTGACCGACATCACCACAGTAGAGACAGAGATTAGAGTGCTGGCGATGAAGGCGTTCGGCTGCAGACAGAGGGGACCTCAAAAAACTTTTCCGAGAAGGAGCCCGGGGTGAGCCAGTCATGTCACTGGAAAGACAGGTAATGGCATTCTTGGTTCTGTGGTGAGGAGAGTCTCTGTGGGTCCTCTCTGACTGGCATTCCCGTAACCGTCGGTCAATCAAGATAACAAGTTTAATCAGGTCCTCCAAAACCGAGGGTACCTCCACTTTGGCAAGTTCATCTTTAATAGGGTCAGATAGACCAAGACGGAACTGGTAATGAAGGGCTGCTTGATTCCACTCGGTATCGGTACTCCAGAGGCGAAAATCAGTTATGTAATCCTCCACAGGTCTCTGACCCTGCTGTAGTTTGCTGAGTTCTTGTTCGGCAGTCTGTCTACAGAAGGGGTCAGCGTGCAGCTGGGACATGGCAGAGAAAAAAGAGTCCATAGAGGCTAGAGCTGGGTCGAGCTGCTCATGAAGCTGAAAGGCCCAGGATTGGGGCTCATTCAGGAGGAGGGAGATAACAAATCCCACCCTGACATCTTGCGTGGAGAAAGTTTGTGGGAGGAGAGAAAAATAAAGTTTGCATGCATTACGAAAAGTCCGAAATTTCCTGCGATCTCCAGAAAAGCGTTCGGGGACTGGTACTCGGGGCTCAAGAATAGGGTAGGTTCCACTGGATGTGTAGGCCTCCGTCTGGGTGGCTACATCTTTAGCAGCAGAGGAATCTAAAAGTGGCAAAGTCACTGTGTCGGTTGATAGTTGATCTTCCATGCGACTTAGAGCTGCTTGCAACTTTTGCACGATGTGTGTTAGTGCAGCGATTGATTGTGAAAAGTCCTTAGATGGAGAGGCCTCCCTTTCAGACTCCATTATTGGCTGACTGATACTGTCAGGGATCGGATGGGAGACTGAATTGACAAGGTCGGCCTCTCTTATATCTCCTGTCCTGGCTCCGCTGGAGGTGAGACAGAGGAAGTCGAAGGACAAGAGGGACACGAGTGCCTGGAGCAGGAGGTCCCGGGTGAACTGCTTGGCAGGGTTCAGCAGACTGGAGGAGGCTGTGATGTGCTGAGCAGGAAGAGGTAACAGCCAGGCAGGTAGCCGGGGGTTAACAGCAACCAGGAACAAAGACAGGAGCAAGGTCTCAGGAATAGCCAGGTTCGTCAGCAGGCGGGCAGCGAGGTATAAGATCATAGACAGAGCCAGAGTCGGGAACGGAGCCGGGTCAAAATACTAGGGAGACACACAGGATCAGAGCAGGATTCAGGAACACAGCTGAGATCAGTCAGCAAAGCACAAGAGCCCAGACTCTCTTTAAATAGACTGTCTGGCGCCAAAGGAGAATTAGGCTTGTGCGTGCGTGCCCGTGCGCGCGCGCGCATTCGCGAATGCGGGTTCTGGCGCACATGCGCGCGCCTGTTTGCCATTCTATTGGAAAGACTATGTGCTTGTGCACGTCTGTGTGCAAAACGTCTCACAGGAATTCCCTGACAATGGCGTCACAGACGGACCAGGAGGAAATGCCGGGAGTCCCCCCGTCTGGTATACCTGAGGTGATGGCAGCGATTACTACTTGCCAGGCAGCTGTATCATTCTGTCAAACTGCACTCGCCTCCAAGATAGAGGCTGTCCAGTTGGATGTGGGGCTCTTGAGGCAGGATATCGATAAGATCAGATACAGACTGACGGTGGCTGAGCAGCGTGTGGGGGATGTGGAGGACTCTGTAGCAGACCACGCCACATCTATTCGGGCCCTTCAGACCAAAGTGCGGGCCCTCGAGTATCGCGCGGAGGACGCCGAGAACCGGTGCAGGAGGAATAACCTCCGTATTGTCGGCCTGCCGGAGGGAGTGGAGGGACGCAATCCGACGGTGTTCACCGAAGAGCTGCTGAGATCCCTGCTGCCTGCGGCCCAGCTCTCTCCGTATTTCACCGTGGAGAGGGCACACCGGGTGCCGCCACGACCTGGCCCGGAGGGTGCGCCCCCTCGTACGTTGATCCTCCGGCTGCTGAATTTCAGGGACCGCGACGAGGTCCTTAGAGCGGCTCGAGTGGCAGGAGAGGTCCAATACCGCAACACCCGGCTGATGATGTTCCCGGACTACACCATTGAGACCCAGAAGCAACGCCGTTCATTCGATGCGGTCAAAGCTGCTCTCCGACGCAAAGGTATCCGGTACAGTATCCTTTTCCCGGCCAAGCTGAGGGTTGTCGATGGAGAAACGGTGCAGATCTTCACCAGTCCCAGGGATGCTAACACTTGGCTGGAGGCGCTGCCGCCATAGTCCTTCGAGGCTCTCTCTGTAATATGCCTATACTAGTTCTTCTCTGCCAACTCGGACTTGGATAGAGGTATGTCACCCCCTGTTTTTGGTTTTGTGCCTGGGACCTTGAAGTTTGCATTTGACTTTTGAGCTGTATCCCTCAGCACTACCCGGAAGGCTTTACCCTCTATCCCAGGTTTGTGTGCCTCTTGTTCTCACTGTGAACTGCAGTCTTTTCCCCTGCTTTACTCAGGTATACGTTTTTGATGTACCCTGATCATTATAACTGACTGCCTACCCCTTCTTTTGTTTAGAACTCTCCAGCATCTCTAAAAACTAGGTAATTTAGTGTATAGGGGCGCCGCTGCGTACCCCTCGCTCCCGGCCCCCACTAGAGTGACCCTGAAGGTGTGGGGGGTGGCTAGAAAGCGATTTCTCTGCGTGCGTCACTATTCTCCCTTTTGCCCATTATGGGGTAACCCTGCGCTTCCGCACTTTAGGATGCTTCCTGACCCACACCTCTGGGCCAGCTTTGGGATTAAAACACTTCAGGATTTTATGCCCCGGGGGACGCTCCTGACGTTTGAGGATCTTTCTGTTAGGTTTGGACTTCCCGGGGGGATGTTATTTAGGTATTACCAGTTGAGGCATGCTGTGAGGGCGCAATTCCCGCTCCCCATAACTCTTAAAGCTGACTCTATCGAGGCACTTTTGGCGCAGGAGACTCTTAAAAAGACCCTTTCTACTCTGTACTTTGCCCTCCTAGGAGGGGACTCACCTAAGATAGAGGCCCTGTGGATCAAGTGGCAGGCCGACATTCCTGACCTGGACAGGGAGACATGGGAGGAGTGCTTTGAGGCGGGCTCTAGGCTAATGGTTTCCTCCAGGGATAAGCTCATACACACCAAATTCATTTACTGCGTCTACTACACACCGCAAAGGTTGCACAAGATCTATCCACAGAGGTCACAGGACTGTCCAAGATGTCATTCCCCTGACAGCACATTCATACACATGTTTTGGACCTGCCCGTCCCTAGCTGGGTATTGGGCTGCAGTTTTTGACTGTATTAATGTCCGCCTGCAGTTGTCCCTTCCCGTGTCGCCTGAACTGGCACTGCTGGGCATTCAAGATGATGAACAGAGGCCTCATTATACTAAGCTGCTTATCTCCTATGTCCTTTTCTATGCTAAAAAGGAAATATTGCTCAGGTGGACGTCCATCTCTCCCCCTACAGTCAAGTCCTGGGACTCCTCCATAAACTCAGTGATGTCCCTTTACAAGCTGACTTATGTCAATAGAGGCTGTCCCCAAAAATGTTATCGCTTATGGCTGCCTTGGACCGAGCAAGTGTGAGTTCTGGGGTGGTAGACCTATGGATTAACACTTGAGATTCATATTAGTGGGGGCAGCTGTCCGCCCCCCCACACGGGGGTATCTGTAGGGTTCCATTAGTGTTAACAAATCCTCTTGAGTTTGTACATGTTTTGTATCCAGGTATTGGAGTCTGTATTTGAATGCTATTTGTCTACGCTTGATTTTCTGTACCATTAACTTATTCAACTTTACCTGATTTGTATTTGAGTATTTTTATGACTGCCTTGTGTGATGACATGATTTTCAATAAAGACCAACCTTGTTGTTAAAAAAAAAATACAGAAGCAGCGCTTCTCTGTATCTATAACTGACAGTAGTGACTAGTGAGCAGCTAACAAGTGGCGGAATTCTGGCGAGCAGCAGCGTGGGCTCAATTGGCAGCTGCTTTTGGGCCCCCCAACAGTGATTGGGCCCTGGGCAGCTACCCTATTTGCCCTGAGCTAAAGACGGCCTTGATTCATTGAGAATTGCTACTACATCCATCAAACCAGATATTGATGCGATAGTTTATGACAAACAGTGTAAAATATCGTACATGTTTTATGTTGCCCTCTTTTACTTTTATAATGCAAAAAATAAAAATTGAAGTTTTATTTCTCAGATAGGTACATTATCTATATCAGTGATCATTAACTTGCCTGACTTTTTCTGCTGATTAGCTATCCTTATTGTTAGTATATCTTGTGAGTGGCCTAACACAATTCCTCTTCTTTAAATGTGGCCCAGGAATGTCAAAAGGTGCTATAGTTCAACCCTCAAAATTTGCACTCGCCTGCTCGCATTTAGTGAGTGAATTTATGAGCAGTGCGAGTAAGGACAGGGCTGTGCTGCATAAGGTATGTATACAGTTCCCCTCCCGCTGATCACACACTCGCAGTGCGGCCAGTTTAATATTTATTATACAGCTGCCCTGGATCACACATCTCTGCCCCGCACAGGCTCGCAGTGCGAGCTTTGCAAAGAAGTGGTGTACCAGCCAGTGCCGCCTCTCTCCACCTCCCACGCATCCCCGCACTGCACAGGCTAGAAGCAAAGCAGAGCTTTGCAAGGAAGTGTACCAGCCAGCACCGCCCCTCTCCACCTCCCACACATCTCCGTCCCGCACAGGCTAGCAGAAGAGTTGTGAAAAGAAATGTACCAGCCGGTGTTGTGACGAGAAATGTTGCTTGGGACCGCCCTCCACCCCCCACAGGCTAGCAGCTTTGCAACAAGTGTACCAGCCGTCTGGGACTGCCCCTCTCCACCTCCCACACATCCAAGGAGTGCAACGATGCCTGACCTCCGTGGCTGCAGGACAATGGTATGTGATAATGTGACAGTCTGTTGTGATGTTGTTGAGGCATTGGGGGATTGAACAAGAAGTTTTCTGGGAGTAAGGGGGAATTGAGAGAACATATGTGCTGGATTGGGGGGGGGGGTTAATTGGAGGCATAGGTCTGAATCATCCCCCCGAATCCATTATACCTATGCCCCCAATTCTGCCCCCCATTCTATCATACCTATGCCTCCAATACCGCCCCCCTCCCCCAATTCTATCATACCTATGCCTCTAATTCTGCCCCTCTCCCCATTCTACCATACCTATGCCTCCGATCCCGCCACCCTCCCCCCATTCTATCATACCTATGCCTCCAATTCTGCCCCCCCCTCTACCCATTCTATCATACCTATGCCTCCAATTCTGCCCCCCCTCTACCTATTCTATCATACCTATGCCTCCAATACCGCCCCCTCTCCCCATTCTACCATACCTATGCCTCCAATTCCGCCCCCCTCCCCCCATTCTATCATACCTATGCCTTCAATTCTGCCCCCCCCATCTATCATACCATATGATAGATTGGGTGAGGGGAGTGGAATTAGAGGCATAGGTATGATAGATTGGGGGGGGTGGAATTGGAGGCATAGGTATAATAGAATGGGGGAGAGGGGCGGAATTGGAGGCATAGGTGCGATAAAATGGGGGGGAGGGGGGCAGAATTGGAGGCATAGGTGTTATAGAATGGGGGGAGAGGGCGGAATGGGGGGCATAGATACGCTGGTGGGGGCAGGTTGGAAGACGAGGTGTTCTGGGGTGTCATTAAAAGCACAAAGCACAGGTTTGCTTGGGGGGGCATTGGAGGCAGAGACATACTTGGAAAATGGATTATAGGTATAAAGGTGTGCTAGGGGGAGAAGGGATTGGAGACATAGGTGTGATGGAGAGGGAAGGCATTGGAGGAGGCGTTGAAGGTAGAGGTTTACTGCGTTGGAGGTAGAGTTGTCTTGTGGGAGGCGTTGGAGGTAGAGGTGTACTTGGGGGAGACGTTGGAGGTTGAGGTGTACAGGGGGAGGCATTGGAGGTAGAGGTGTACTTGGGGGAGGCGTTGGAGGTTGAGGTGTACTGGGGGAGGCGTTGGAGGTAGAGGTGTACTTAGGGAGGTGTTGAAAGTAAAGGTGTACTGCGTTGGAGGTAGAGGTGTACTTGGGGAGGGGTTGGAGGTAGAGGTGTACTGGGGGGGGCGTTGGAGGTAGAGGCGTACTGGTTGTTGTTGTTTATTTTTGTAACTTCTGAATAAAACATTTAACAGTGTTATTTCATGAGATCATTTACAAGGGCGTGTATAGGGCCGGGGCAAGGTAGGGTTTGGGTGGGGAAACAGGTGGCGAGTAACTCTTAAAGCCTGGCTAGTAGCTCAGGACTTGAAATTTTGAGGCCTGCTATAGTTGATACCAAATAATTGGATCTTTTAGATAACAGAAAGACAAATTGTTTAGTTGCTCTGAGCTACTGCATTTTTGTTTGAATAGCTGCTAACTATGCTTAAAATATGAAAATTAGAACAACTGTAAGGAGTTTGTCATTTTATACCTCCAGAAATTCAAGCTCCAAGCATTGGCAGGAAAAGGTTTGGTAACTGTTGTGTTAGCAAATGGTTAGGAGCATATTCCTTGTAAGATCTAAGAAAAGTGATATTGTTTAAAAGTTAAAGTGGATGTAAACCAGATTGATACGTTCTCTGTCACATATGATAAAAGCAGCCGTAGTTTTGTGTTGGGAGGGATACTATAAATAGATGAGCTTAGCCTTGAATTATTCAACGATCAGCTCTGAAAGTCTCTACCTATGAGGAGAGGGGGTGTGTGCCTTTCCTCTAATCAGCTGTCTTCGCTGTATGCACAGACTTCACTGCAGTGGTAACCAGGAAGAGAACATCTCTTAACACGATCTGAACTTTCTAAACAGTATATAAAGCTGAAGACGGCAGATATACATGTAAAACCTATGTAGGGAGATTTGTTTCATTCTTGTGTATCATCTGAGGCTGTTCACTTCACTGGGTATATGTGAGGGTTTACATCCACTTTAACTGTGATTGTTGATTAATCAAGATTAGAAAATATGTGGGGATATCTAAACTGAAAACATGGGGCAGATCCTGCTCCCAATTAACAAGTGCAAGCCCCTTTGTTAAATTTGGAGGAATCTGCTTGGACTTCTATGTTTTGTCATGGAATACAGTGCAGGAGGGCTTAGCAGCATGTTTCTCCAGCTCCATCTGCCCACCCTAGCCCCCTACTCAGCGAGATAGGAAAGAGGAAGGCTGTTAACTGTCAGTGCACAGTCAAGATGTGCTTCACTGCTTAACTGCAGACAGGAAACATGAAACTTTATTCAGGGAAAAGACATAGAGCATACCATAGATGCAGCTACAAGTACCATGTACCGCTTAGTACTGCTTATGTTGTGGAATTTTAGGCTGCTGTTTACAGAGCACACAGCCTATAATTCCTGTGCTATCTAAGCACACATCAGATTTCATCTTCTTGAAGTAATGCTATCGTTAAGTTAAGTTTGCTAAAGTCCACTCACCGTTCATTCCATCATTCAATCAAGGAAACCACCAACACAGGTCTTCTTATCAGGCCATTCCAGCAAAGACTGTCAAGCCGACGCCTACTCATAGGCTTTTATTAAACTCAAAAGATCTCAAGACAGGAGGTGATTGGCTGCAGCAACCAATCCCCTCCCCATGGGCGGGAACCTCATAGGATGTTCCCTCCTCACAGGAAAATGACAACACTTGGACATTCCTTCCAACAGGAGATGTCATACATGAATACAATAAACGTAGGATGGCTAAAGTTACCGTTGATAGGAATTCTTATTCTGCGCCATTCCATAGAATAACGCATAATAAGATTATACTATTATTGAATGGGGGAGGGAGGCTATCTGCAGACGCACGCTACGAATTCCAACCAATGTTGATCAGACATAGCAGAGACAAGAGCGCCCATCCGCCTATAACCAATGATGTCATTGCAGAGCGAGCATATCCCCTCCTTAACGATCGTCCATGCTAATGCACAGAGGGCCCCCGTTGGCGGACATATCCGCACCCTGCAAACATCACACTCCAACCTCAAAACGTTTTCCCCTATCAGACGGGATTCAACCAGCCTCAGACTACCCCAATCAGCTCTTTTAGAGCGGGTTGCGGAAGTACTAACACTGGGTGACACTATGACAATACATATTAAATACATCTCCATAAAAATCTCCACAACAGTCCTCCCTTTTTTTGTCATATGCACCCTATGTGTCCCTCGATGAGAGTTGATCTGCTTCTTACACCTGGAAATGAATCAGTTCTTAGTCCATAAAAAGGAAAACACGGCTTGACATGTAGACTCTACTCTTCAGGGGCATGACTTATAAAGGAGGACACGACATGGTGAGCTGTAGTAATCGCTGATCCGTCTGTGATTCTCTGTCTTGTATGTGGGTCCGGCTTCGGGGCGTCTCATCAAGGAAACTCTGGTCACGCGTCAAATCAGGCAACAGGAGCCTCTCGTCACGACATAGAAAGAATAGAAATAAAAACGACATGAGTATATATATTCCCACTTCCTTTAACCACGATCCACTGTAAAATAAAAAATTAGATCCCCAAAGATTCCCAGACCCTTAAAAAGGACTCCCAACCTTCACTTAGCTACAGCTCTGGCTTCAACAATTACATGAAGAACCCTATCCTTAACGGATGAGAATTGTTCAATTGTATCCCAAGCCTGAGCCGCCCCCACCTTGTACATGCAGGACCCCATGCCCAGACCTGGTCAGGATTGGTGAACAAATCCCTTCTAGCTGTCCCTGCCATTCTTAATTTCCTGCGCCATCAGATCCTCGCGATCGGCCGGGAAAATGTTGGGACAGCTTCACCATCGCGCATGAACCTCTTGCTTTGGGGGAATTACCTTTATAAGCTGCAGATCCACATAAACACCAAACTAAAGTTCAAACACACTTGTGGGCTGCCTAGATACCCAAACCGACAAGAGACAGAGCCATTAAAACTAAAACCAATTTTACCCTCTAAAAATACATCGTTAGGTTCCATTGACAAGTGTCTGTTTGGAGTCTTCACTAGTTTGTCAAAACTCCTCATACCCATAATAACATCATAAATGGCATGTACCGCTGTCATCGCTGGGGACTAAAACTCGGTGAAGACTCAGAACAGACCATCGGTCCTGTTCGCTTTCTGAGCTAGTCAGGACATACACTTTAAATAATAACTTGGGATGCTTTTCACCGTTACCCTCGCTAAAATTTACTAAACAACAAAAATATAAATAAACAAAGATACTCCTCATTCTTTGGTGTGGTTGAGCCGCTTCTTGCAGTGGCTGGCGTGGTCTCATCCCTCAAGCTTCTTTACAACGACCCAGTCACCTGGTTGGAAAGAATGTAAACTGATTATTGAGTCGGGTCCAGGAGGGACTCGTGAAAACCTTTTGGTGGACATTTTGAAGTTCATGTCACAACGATCGCACCCACCCCATCAGCCGAGAATATAAGTGACAGCTAATGAGGAGAGTACGACCCTGATTTTGATTGACCTCCAAACAACCCTCATATGACAATAACCCAGACATCGGGACTGTGGTCACTGCATAACCTGTGCGTGGCTTACAATACCTGGAGCCATTGACAAGGTTCTTAGCCTCTGGGATGGGAACCTACTTCACCAGACTGCTGCTTGCCGATTCAAATTCTATTAAAGAAAGACAGTCTTGGCACAAACTTGGTTAGAATTACAGAGGTTATTATTAGTTTGACAGAAAAAAAAACTGTCACTCTTACATTTATCATTCTTCCCCCCTTTCTTCCTCATTACAGACTGAAGGAAGAAATGCGTGGTGCAGGAAAAAAAACAAAAAACAATGAAATAGCCTGTGATACTTTTACCTCCCTTAGATTTATCCATATGTACCGCTGTCTACATACACCTGTTCTCTGTGTACAAACTCCTTGGACCTGAAAAATACTTATAAGCAAAATCATTACTCTATTCTTCATATTTAACCTGCAAAGAATGGTAAAATAATAATGACATTCCTGTACATTGGTAAATTGTCAATGACATTCTTTAAAAACCCTCTGTAACCCTTACTTTTCCCGTTCCTACAAACATACAACAGCCGCGACGCATTGAAGGATCGCCGCGGTAAGTTCGAACATATTCACGTTACTACATACAAACATTCCGATACAAACGTGGGGGCAATACTTCCCAGTTTCCAAAACCACAAATGAAAAAAAACAAAAACAGCCAGGATTCTACCTTCACTCTTTCAGCAATAGGAAAAAATACAATGGGAATATGAGAGCAGCTCGAGAAGCTTGCATGGACCAGCCATACAAAGTTCAAACAAACGGGCATGAGCCACCATTCCTCATCATTACAGATTTCTGAAGCCGCAGCTCAACTACATCCATTCCAGAGGGATACCCAAAATAGTATCCTTGGACCACCTATGTTAATCTTTTTGGGGTTCAAAGGCCTTTGCCCCAAAACTAGGCTTCGTGCACTGTGTGACCGTCTGACTATGGGAAGCCTCCATTCCTTCCCTTTGCACAGACCTCCTTGTGTCCATGGCGATTCGAATCGGCTTATCGTCTTAAACCTGCGTCCAGGTTAAACCGTTGCACCCATTTCGGAGATCACCGCCCGGTGTCTTCTTATACGGTGAATTGCAGAACTACAACCACTATATGGTCAAGTCCTCCAACTAGAAACCCTAACCGTGGCGTCAACACTATGGCTTGTTGTCCCAACACTTTTGGAACTACAGCAACAACTACAGATCAACCCCCGAATTAGGCCTCTACCCCTCACAGTGTATGCATACACAAGCGTTTTCCGCTATACACCCATACACTGCGTTGTCAGACTAAACCACACAGAACAATTACGCCAGTTTACCACCTGCATAACAATGTGGCTTCTCTCTGTATCTAGATGATAGAATAATGGTGATACCCCCTGTTTTTCTCTCTACCCAAAACTGTATTTACAGTACAAAACTTCACAAAACTGGAACAAAATATAAAACACTTTTAAACGCCAAAATGCTTTCCATTTTCCTTCCAAACACAAATCTCATTTGCCAACCTTTCAGACAACCCCAAGCTCCTCCCACCAACTTTCTGCTGATATATAAATGCTGAAAAGAAACTTCCGGTTACATGCTCAGCTACTTAAAAAAAAAAAAACTGGTTTATTTACATATCAATTGTTCAGGAAGAGGGAGGGGGAGGGGGGAGCCCAGCCACATTGCTGTGTCTATCAAGACTCCAAAAAAAAAAATCCATGGCTACACATTATATATATTTCAACAATTTAAAACCTTGTCAAGAAAATGGTGGAATAAAACCCCCCTTTGCAAATGGGAGGGTCCTGACCCAAACATCCCCTGCAAGCAAAACCACAAGTTGACTCAAATACAAAACTTCTGCAAAAAGATGGCTCTAGGGCTTTCGACCAAAACCCCCACTCCTCCTCTACAGGCTATACAATACAAGCTTCAAAACATATGAATTGCCTTCTGGGAAGGAAATATTTAAACATAAAAACACATCATTGTACAAAAACTCTGTTAGTCTTACAATCCATCAAAATTCAGTATAAAGTGAAGTTTTTCATATACTGCAAAGCCAGCCAACCCTACAATAGCTTACATCTACTTAAATGAAAACAGAGAAATCCCCCCTCCTAACACCATCTGCATGGAGTTTGCATGTCCTCCCTGTGTCTGCGTTGGCCTCCTCCCACACTCCAACTGCTGGTAGGTCAGCCAGATCCTATCCATAACTAGGCCCCAGCATGTGCGTGTGTCCGCAAGCGCGTTGTGGCCCCTCAGGGTAAGACCGCGCTATTTTAAGATACCACTCAACTCAAAAGGCGATGCTTAGAAAAACAATTTAAACCAGCAAATTCATTAAACAAAAACCAGTCTCTCAGTATGTCCCCCTGGTGTCTCACTACTCTTCCCAGTAGTGCACAGGTCAAACTGTAAACGCATAAAACATAAGACAACTGCGCCGATCAACAAATGCCAATACAGCATATTCAGGAGTAGTGTTTGCTAAACTGGAACTTCCTATCTCAAACTGTAAATGTCTCTCAAAATGGCCGACAAGCCAGGACTACAAAATGGTGGATGACCCACCACAGCACCTCATGGACAACAAAAATTGCGCCATTGACGCATGCAATTTTTCCCGCCAAAACCATCATCTCTTTAAAAGAAAATCAAAAATGTTTCTCTCCACAAAGACTGACTACACCATTGAAACTTTTCTAAATTATCATCAAAATCCACTGAAAAAGGTGTCAGCTACACTCTACAAGGACCACATGTACACTTACAAACTTAGCCTCCCTTTGGCCAACTAAACAGCACATTCAATAAATGCGAGTTACATGACAATATTAAAAACATTAATTTCTCTAAGTTCATATACTCTGAGATATTCACCACTTCTCTACCTAAAGTTCACACACAGTGGCCTCAGCCTGGCCACTTGGCAGGAACTTTCAACTCAAAAACCAAACGCTTAATATTTTTACACTTATGGGGAAATGTGTCTTTGTCCCCTATAAAGGCAAAAATCACAATCTATTCATTTCTATTTTTCATAGAAATCACAAACACTACGCACATACAGTATATTGTTGCTTGTACATCTGCTTAGAGTTTCTTTCCCTCAGGGCGTTTCCCTTCCAGCACCATTGTCCTTCCCTTAGGGCATAGCCCAGCAACACAAAGCCCTTCCCCCATTCAAGCACATGGCAGCCAAGCAATCTACTTTACAAACTGTTCAGTGCACTAAATACCACGTCTATACCTTCATTTCATACACAATATACAGTCTATATTTCTCGCTTAGTTACACTCTTACAGCCCACAGTTTCCATCAGATCATCTCTCAGGGCCCTCCCACTACAAAACATGCTATTTACAGAAAGTCACCAACTTTCACCCTTGTACCTGAGATGCTTGCAGCCCCTCCCCCGCTAAACCTCATGGCTCACAAAGACCAGGACAATGCAGCAGCCATGGCTGGCATCAGACTTCTCAATACATCGCACAAACAATCACACACAGGCATACACAAACAAATTCACAGGCATCCGATCGGATTCACAGACATACACACACGCTGCAAACTTGAAACATTATTTCAAAAAGACAATTTTTTTTTTTTTTTGTTCGTTTCAAAGTACAGCCTCTTTACACATCACATCGCAGGTCCACTCTCCCCCCTCTGCTGATCCGATGCTCAAAGAGGCCGCAATTGGTCCCAACCGTGAGTCGCCATTACTGTTGTGGAATTTTAGGCTGCTGTTTACAGAGCACACAGCCTATAATTCCTGTGCTATCTAAGCACACATCAGATTTCATCTTCTTGAAGTAATGCTATCGTTAAGTTAAGTTTGCTAAAGTCCACTCACCGTTCATTCCATCATTCAATCAAGGAAACCACCAACACAGGTCTTCTTATCAGGCCATTCCAGCAAAGACTGTCAAGCCGACGCCTACTCATAGGCTTTTATTAAACTCAAAAGATCTCAAGACAGGAGGTGATTGGCTGCAGCAACCAATCCCCTCCCCATGGGCGGGAACCTCATAGGATGTTCCCTCCTCACAGGAAAATGACAACACTTGGACATTCCTTCCAACAGGAGATGTCATACATGAATACAATAAACGTAGGATGGCTAAAGTTACCGTTGATAGGAATTCTTATTCTGCGCCATTCCATAGAATAACGCATAATAAGATTATACTATTATTGAATGGGGGAGGGAGGCTATCTGCAGACGCACGCTACGAATTCCAACCAATGTTGATCAGACATAGCAGAGACAAGAGCGCCCATCCGCCTATAACCAATGATGTCATTGCAGAGCGAGCATATCCCCTCCTTAACGATCGTCCATAATAATGCACAGAGGGCCCCCGTTGGCGGACATATCCGCACCCTGCAAACATCACACTCCAACCTCAAAACGTTTTCCCCTATCAGACGGGATTCAACCAGCCTCAGACTACCCCAATCAGCTCTTTTAGAGCGGGTTGCGGAAGTACTAACACTGGGTGACACTATGACAATACATATTAAATACATCTCCATAAAAATCTCCACAACACTTAGGCACAATTAACATTTCTAGATGTTCCCTATAACATAGCAAATCTTCATTTTTTTTAGTTCAGGGTCACTTTGATTGGATAAGATTACTTTGATTTTTAAAAACTACTACTGTTGCAGTGTCATGTACAAGTAAGACCAGACTGTGTGGACTGCATAGAGAGAACCAAAACGCATGTAAGGTGAATAATAATAAAGTTTATTAAAGACAAGTGATAAATAAGTAAACACCCCTAATACAAACAGTGCACAACCAACCAAACAGAGACCCACAGACAATAAATAATTATATACAACAACATGGAAGTACCAGAATCATACACGTTAGCCAGGCAAGGGTCATACACAGAGGATCAGCAGATGAACAAAAGGCAGGACAGGAGAGGGGAAAGGTGGATGAGATCCGGCTACAGAGCAGGGATGCAAGGGAACAGGAACACAGGAGGGTGAAACCTCTCATGACATTTCCAGACTGTTAGGAGATACCTGCTGGTGGACACCAGTACTGCGATCCACAAGGCTGACAGCGCCACCAACGGGTGAAACCTTTCCTGACATGCAGGCTGTACAGTAGATTTAAAGACCTAACTGCCCTTTTTAGGACTCTTTTAGGACTTTTTTAGGTATCACTAATAAGTGTGCCTGCTTATAGCCACTATGTTGCTTCTTTTCAGCCATTTTATTGTTTTTTAATTTATTAGGGTTTTTATTCATTCCTTTTGGGGTCACACTGTTGTGGTGCATTGACATGTATTATCAACCCCCTATTGTCATAGTTTCAGAAAAATCTAGGCATTCTATTTCCATGCATCGCTTTTTATAAAATGTATATGTATTACGTTTTTTGATTGACAAAGAAGAATGTGATTAGTGAAGAAAAGAAAGCACACATCTGACTCGGTGGGACCTGGGCCTCTGCTATCCTACTTACAGATAGGAGTTAAAGGTAGTAGTAATCAGCAAATGCTGTACTTAGTAATCAGACTGCATAAATGGTCTATAATATAATTTTTTTCCTATTATTTCTAACTATACAAGCTTTGCCAATCAAAATAAAAGTACAAACTCACCACAAGGCCAGGCATGCCATCTTGTGGGCAAACTGGATATACATACTGCATCAAACTGCATTTTATTTATAAATATTTCTTCCTTTTGTATTAACCACTTTTGCCTTTCTTTAAGATCTGTCTAAAGATCTTATTTTAAATCAAGCACTAAAGAGGAGTGAAATTTCAATATTGTGCTTTAACAACAACATACCCTGTTTGCTGCTACACCCCAGTTTAAATTGTAATTAACCACAATGAATTGTGAAAAAAAGATAAAAAGATAAAAAAATATATATATATAAAGCAAGATCACATCAACATGTGCAATCGCATTAATAGCTGACACAAATCTAGTTCTTCAAATGTGAAATAGATTTATGAAGACAATGATAATGAGATTAACTGCTAAACAGGGGAGTAATGGTGTCTCATATACAATATGACAGGCAAAAGTGTGTTTCTTTGCAACATTGTAGCATTTCTTTGTATGTGAAGTAGGATATGCCATCCAACAGTGATGAATAATTTTGGAGGCTGCAAGTCCACTTCCCATACTTCAACATTTGCATCCTCTTCTGGCACTCTGAGAGTGAAGCCCCGTACACACGATCGGATAACCTATGGATTTTCGTCCGATGGATTTGTCCATCGGAAATCCAATGAAACTGTTTTTCATCAGTATTGGCCACACACCATCAGTCAAAAAACCGACCGTTCCAAACGCGGTGACGTAAAACACTCCGATGAGCCGAGAAAAATGAAGTTTAATGCTTCTGAGCATGCGTCGACTTGATTCTGAGCATGCGTGGGTTTTTTAACCGATGGACTTGCCCATAGACGATCGGAAATTCCCATTGGTTTTTTTATCCATCGGAAAATTTTAAAACAAGTTCTATTTTTTACAACCGATGGAAAAAAGACCGATGGGTACCATACACGATCGGTTGGTCTGATGAAAACCATCCATCGGACAGTTTTCATCAGTCAAACCGATCGTGTGTACGGGGCTTTAGAGCTGCAATAGTGCCAAATCTGGCCACTGGAAAAGCTGCTCTTCTGTCAGATAATATAGTCTACTTGCTGATACCAAAGTTAGGCATATCATAATAAAATGATATGTGAATGTGCACTCAGCAAATGTGACAGCTTGCACGTGTGTAATTGCTTAAAAAACAAAACAAAAAACAGGCTACTTTTTAGTAACTATTGTAAGACTAAGAGCCCATTCACACAGGGGCAACTTTGGATCCGACTTCAAATTGCCCCAGGTCGCCCCTAGTCGCCTCAAGTCGCGCTGCATGAGAAAATCAATGTAAGTGAATGGAGCCGTCTTAATGCACACTACTGCAGTCGCTCCGACTTCAAAAAAGGTTCCTGTACTACTTCAATCCGACTTCTAGGAAACTGCTAGGCGACTTGTACCCATTGATTTCAATGGAAGTCGCTCAGAAGTCGGATCCCCTGTCTTAACAGGAGCAACTTTCCAGGAAGAAAACATACATTTCTCAGGCAGACCTCTCCCTCCCCCCTCCCTCCCACAGAGCTGATTCTCGTTTGATTGGCCACTGGAATGTCTCCTGTCCTGCAGGCAACTTGAAGTTGCCTTGTAAGTTGCCTCATGTCGCGCTGTGATTCATACACAAGTCGTGTCCAAGTTGCCTGCCAAAGTCGCGCTGGAAGTTGTGTTGCCCCTGTGTGAATGGAGGTTCACTTGGGTGTTTTTATAAACTCTTTAATAAATTGTGGGGTACCACTGGATTGGTACAAGGCCAATTTGGTGGCTATATTTAAATAGAAATCATACTCTTTACCAAGTAACTACAGACTGTTCAGTTTAACTTCTATAGTTGGGAATACACAATGTATATTTGAGAGCTTAACCACTTAACGACCGCCCACTGTAAATATACGTCGGCAGAATGGCACGGACAGGCACAATCACGTACCTGTACGTGCCTGCCTTCGCATGGGTGGGGGGTCCGATCGGACCCCCCTCCGGTACAGTGAGCGGCCGGGATCGCTTCGGGAGCGATCCGTGATGAGGGGGCAGCCATTCGATTCTGGCCACCCCCTCGCGATCGCTCACGGCGAATCAAATGCTTCCTCTGCCTGTGTAATGTTTACACAGGCAGGAGGAAGTGATGTCATCCCTCATGCGACGCTCACATATACCGAGCACCGAATGAGAGAAGACACACAGGTTAGTGCACAAACACTACACTAACACCAGCACACATAGGTACATAAATCGCCCCCCCAGGCCCCCCCAGATCACCCCCCAGCCCCCCGTCACAGTGTCACTGATTGCAGTGACCATTTATTTAGTGATCACTGCAATCAGTGACATTTGTGACTGTAAAAGTGTCAGGGCAGTTAGTTTTAGGTCCAGTGTAGCCCCCTAACCCCCCCTAATAAAGGTTTAACCCCTTGATCGCCCCCCAGGTAACCCTTTCACCCCCTAGCACCGCCGTCACTAAGCGATCGTTTTTCTGATCACTGTTTTAGTGTCGTGATGCCGATAG
This sequence comes from Rana muscosa, assembly GCA_029206835.1. Lineage (NCBI taxonomy): Eukaryota > Metazoa > Chordata > Amphibia > Anura > Ranidae > Rana > Rana muscosa. The sequence continues at coordinate 257,745,330 of CM055119.1, read as the reverse complement.
GTAGCCAGTTATTTTTTTTAGGTTTGCCGCAGGTTTTTATAGCGTCGGGTACCCCCATATATTACCTAATAAAGGTTTAACCCCTTGATCGCCCCCCCAGGTAACCCTTTCACCCGTGTCACTAAGCGACCGTTTTTCTGATCGCTGTCTTAGTGTCGGTGATGCCGATAGGAAGCCAGTTATTTTTTTTAGGTTCGCCGCAGGTTTTTATAGCGTCGGGTACCCCCATATATTACCTAATAAAGGTTTAACCCCTTGATCGCCCCCCCAGGTAACCCTTTCACCCCCTAGCACCGCTGTCACTAAGCGATCGTTTTTCTGATCGCTGTCTTAGTGTCAGTGATGCCGATAGGTAGCCAGTTATTTTTTTTAGGTTCGCCGCAGGTTTTTATAGCGTCGGGTACCCCCATATATTACCTAATAAAGGTTTAACCCCTTGATCGCCCCCCCAGGTAACCCTTTCACCCCATTTTGCCAGTGTCACTAAGCAATCGTTTTTCTGATCGCTGTCTTAGTGTCGGTGATGCCGATAGGTAGCCAGTTATTTTTTTTAGGTTCGCCGCAGGTTTTTATAGCGTAGGGTACCCCATATATTACCTAATAAAGGTTTAACCCCTCGATCGCCCCCCCAGGTAACCCTTTCACCCCCTTTTGCCAGTGTCACTAAGCGATCGTTTTTCTGATCGCTGTCTTAGTGTCGGTGATGCCGATAGGTAGCCATTTTTTTAGATTTGCCGCAGGTTTTTATAGCGTCGGGTGCCCCCATATATTACCTAATAAAGGTTTAACCCCCTGATTGCCCCTAGTTAACCCTTTCACCAGTGATCACCATATAAGTGTTACGGGTGACGCTGGTTAGTTAGTTTGCTTTTTATAGTGTCAGGGCACCCGCCGTATATAACCCAATAAAGGTTTAACCCCCTGATCGCCCGGCGGGTGATATTAATTAGGTTTTAGCATCAGAGAGGGTCTGCGTCACACCCCAGGCAGCGTCAGGTTAGTGCCAGTAACGCTAACACCCACGCGTGAAGCATACACCTCCCTTAGTGGTATAGTATCTGAACAGATCAATATCTGATCTGATCAGATCTATACTAGCATCCCCAGCAATTTAGGGTTTCCAAAAACGCAGTGTTAGCGGGATCAGCCCAGATACCTGCTAGCACCTGCGTTTTGCCCCTCCGTCCAGCCCAGGCCACCCAAGTGCAGTATCGATCGATCACTGTAACTTACAAAACACAACACACATAACTGCAGCGTTCGCAGAGACAGGCCTGATCCCTGCGACTCCAGTGCTGTAGGAGGTGATTTCACCACCACAGTAAAAAAAAAAGCATATATGCCGAAGCATGGGGGCAGCAGGGGCGGAGGAGCGATTTTGCTCCTAATGCCGCGTACATACGGTCGAAATTCCAACGGAGGCTTGCCCGTGGAAAAGTCCGACCATGTGTGTGCGGCATAACTTTTGCGGGAGGATGCCCCCATGCTTCGGCATATATAAATGGTGCATGTATGCCCATCATTAGAAGTGGGTGAATGAAGGGAGGTATTCTAATGGTGGGCATACCCACCGATCAATCTCTTTTTTCATTCAGCCAACAGGCTGCATGAAAAAAAAGATTACAATACATGTCCAACAAGGACCAGCAACGTACTGGTATGTTGCTGGACTTTGAATGTTTATACCAGATTGATGCCTGCGGGTTTAGGTATCATCTTGGTATCATTCTTTTCAGCCAGCGGCCAGCTTTCATGTAAAAGCAATCCTAGTGGCTAATTAGCCTCTGGACTGCTTTTACAAGCAGTGGGAGGGAATGTCCCCCCCCCAGATATAAAAAGCGCCATTGGGAAATTGGGAGAGCATTTTATCACACCGATCTTGGTGTGGTCAGATGCTTTGAGGGCAGAGGAAAGATCTAGGGTCTAATAGACCCCAGTTTTTTCAAAAAAAGAGTACCTGTCACTACCTATTGCTATCATAGGGGATATTTACATTCCCTGAGATAACAATAAAAATGATAAAAAAACAAAAAATATGGAAGGAACAGTTTAAAAATAAAATAAAAAAGCAAAATTAATAATAATAAAATAAAAAAAAGCACCTCTGTCCTGCCCTGCTCTTGCGCAATGGCGAACGCAAGCGTCGGTCTGGCGTCATATGTAAACAGCAATTGCACCATGCATGTGAGGTATCACCGCAAAGGTCAGATCAAGGGCAGTAATTTTAGCAGTAGACCTCCTCTGTAAATCTAACGTGGTAACCTGTAAAGGCTTTTAAAGGCTTTTAAAAATGTATGTAGTTTGTCGCCAATGCGCGTTTGTGCGAAATTTTAAAGCATGTCGTGTTTGGTATCTATGTACTCGGCCTAAAATCATCTTTTTTATTTCATCAAATATTTGGGCAATATAGTGTATTTTATTGCATTAAAATTTAAAAAAGTGTATTTTTTCCCCAAAAAATGCGTTTGAAAAATCGCTGCGCAAATACTGTGTGGAAAAAAAAAATTCAACACCGACCATTTTAATCTGTAGGGCCTTTGCTTTAAAAAAATGTTTGGGGGTTCAACATAATTTTCTTGCAAAAAAAAAAAATGTTTTCATGTAAACAAAAAGTGTCAGAAAGGGCTTTGTCTTCAAGTGGTTAGAAGAGTGGATGTAAGCTTCCTATAAAATGCCAGGACAGTTCAAAACCCCCCCAAATGACCCCATTTTGGAAAGTAGACACCCCAAGCTATATACTGAGAGGCATGTCGAGTCCATTGAATATTTTATATGTTGACACAAGTTGCGGAAAAAAGACAATTTATTTATTTATTTATTTATTTTGCACAAAGTTGTAGCTAAATGATATATTGCTCAAACATGCCATGGGCATATGTGGAATTACACCCCAAAATACATTCTGTTGCTTCTCCTGAGTACGGGGATACCACATGTGTGAGACTTTTTGGGAGCCTAGCCGCGTACGGGACCCCAAAAACCAAGCACCGCCTTCAGGCTTTCTAAGGGTGTAAATTTTTGATTTCACTCCTCACTGCCTATCACAGTTTCGGAGGCCATGGAATGCCCAGATGGCACAAACCCCCCCAAATGACCCCATTTTGGAAAGTAGACACCCCAAGCTATTTGCTGAGAGGTATGGTGAGTATTTTGCAGATCTCGCTTTTTGTCACAAAGTTTTGAAAATTGAAAAAAAAAAAAATTATTTTCTTTCTTCATTTTGAAAAACAAATGAGAGCTGTAAAATACTCACCATGCCTCTCAGAAAATATCTTGGGGTGTCTACTTTCCAAAATGGGGTCATTTGGGGGGGTTTTGTGCTATTTTGGCATTTTATGGCCTTCGAAACTGTGATAGGTAGTGAGGAGTGAAATCAAAAATTTGTGCCCTTAGAAATCCTGAAGGCGGTGCTTGGTTTTCGGGATCCCGTACGCGGCTAGGCTCCTAAAAAATCCCACACATGTGGTATCCCCGTACTCAGGAGGAGCAGCAAAATGTATTTTGGGGTGCAATTTCACATATAACCATGGCATGTGTGAGCAATATATCATTTAGTGACAACTTTTTGTAATTTTTTATTTTTTTTTGTCATTATTCAATCACTTGGGACAAAAAAAAAATATTCAATGGGCTCAACATGCCTCTCAGCAATTTCCTTGGGGTGTCTACTTTCTAAAATGGGGTCATTTGGGGGGGTTTTGTGCTATTTTGGCATTTTATGGCCTTCGAAACTGTGATAGGTAGTGAGGAGTGAAATCAAAAATTTGCGCCCTTAGAAATCCTGAAGGCGGTGCTTGGTTTTCGGGAGCCCGTACGCGGCTAGGCTCCCAAAAAGTCCCACACATGTGGTATCCCCGTACTCAGGAGAAGCAGCAAAATGTATTTTGGGATGCAATTCCACATATAACCATGGCATGTGTGAGCAATATATCATTTAGTGACAACTTTTTGTAATTTTTTTTTTTTTGTCATTATTCAATCACTTGAGACAATAAAAAAAATATTCAATGGGCTCAACATGCCTCTCAGCAATTTCCTTGGGATGTCTACTTTCCAAAATGGGGTCATTTTGGGGGGTTTTGTACTGCCCTGCCATTTTAGCACCTCAAGAAATGAGATAGGCAGTCATAAATTAAAAGCTGTGTAAATTCCAGAAAATGTACCCTAGTTTGTAGACGCTATAACTTTTGCGCAAACCAATAAATAAACGCTTATTGACATTTTTTTTACTAAAGACATGTGGCTGAATACATTTTGGCCTAAATGTATGACTACAATTTAGTTTATTCGATTTTTCTTATAACAAAAAGTAGAAAATATCATTTTTTTTTCAACATTTTCAGTCTTTTTCCTTTTATATCGCAAAAAATAAAAATCGCAGAGGCAATCAAATACCATTTAAAAGAAAGCTCTATTTGTGGGAAGAAAAGGACGCAAATTTCGTTTGGGTACAACATTGCATGTCCGCACAATTTCCAGTTAAAGCAGCGCAGTGCCAAATTCTGAAAACACCTCTGGTCCTTTAACTACAAAATGGTCCGGGGCTTAAGTGGTTAATAAAGAACCACATACCGTAGAAGAATTTCTGCTAGAAAATAATATTTTAAGCAATAGACAGCATCGATTCATGAAAGACCGAAGTTGTCAAACAAATCTGATTTCTTTCATAAGGAAGTAAGCAAAACCTTAGACAAAGGAGTGGCTGTGGATATAGTATACTTTATTTGCAAAAGCATTTGACACAGTTCCCCACACGTGTAAGTTAAAATCTACAGGCTTAGAAAATTCAGTTTTTAAATGAATAGAAAACTGGTTAAAAGACCATATTCAGAAAATAGGGATTAATGATTCATACTCTGAAAAGATTAACTCTGAAGGTAATTAGTGGTGTACCCCAAGTTTGTCTTGGAACCCTTACGTTTTAACATATTTATAAATGATTTAGACATACTGACAAACACATTGACTATATGGGGCTGATTTACGAAACGTTTGTGCCATGAGTATCGGCGCATCTGCGCGTGCAATGGCTGTTTTGGTATTTACAAAACATTAGCGCCGGTAGCGCAGCTCTATTTCCCATTTACTATAGTGTTCTCGGCGGACGGGAGGAGGCGCTCAGTGCGCCACTATGGACCTGGCGCATGGCATCTTAAAATCTAAATATAAAGAAGCTGGAAGTGCGAATATAATGGGGGTGATGTGGGGTGATGTTAGGAAGTGTAGTGACACCTGCCCAAATAACAAACATGCCCAAAATAGAGTGATAAAGTAACTTTTTCAGAACCAGCCCGCTGCGCCGGCAATTACGTTTAGAACTGCGGGAGGTTTTTTTGAGCTCAGCGTGGGAATTTTACTTGTTCAAATGCGCCAAGACACTGTGCCGGCAAAATCTTAGAAAATGTCAAGTCACGTAACTCAATTTGCATAAGTTGAACAGGCGCAGCTCTGAACTTGCCAGTGCGCCTGCAAAATGACATTTCTAAAGGAAAAAAAAAGGCATTTAAAAGCACCCGCGGCTGTAATGAATTGTCGGCTCCCGGCAAAATAGAGAAAAGACATTGATAAAAACAAAAAAAAAGCTTGGGGGTTCCCCCAAATTCAATGACCAGGCCCTTTAGTTCTGGAATGGATATTAAGGGGAACCCTGCCGCAAATGAAAAAAAAATGCGTGCGGTTCCCCCAAATATCCATACCAGGCCCTTCAGGTCTGGCATAGATTTTAAGGGGAACTCCACCCCAAATTTAAAAAAAACATGGCATGGAGTTCCCCCCAAAAATCCACACCAGACCCTTATCCAAGCACGCAACCTGGCAGGCCGCAGGAAAAGAGGGGGGGACGAGAGAGCGGCCCCCCCTCCCTACTGAACTGTACCAGGCCACATGCCCTCAACATAGGGAGGATGTCCCCATGTTGATGGGGACAAGGGCCTCATCCCCACAACCCTTGCCCGGTGGTTGTGGGGGTCTACAGGCGGGGGGCTTATCGGAATCTGGAAGACCCCTTTAACAAAGGGGACCATCAGATCCCGCCCCCCCTATGTGAAATGGTAATGGGGTACAAATGTACCCCTACTATTTCACGAAGAAAGTGTCAAAAATGGAAAAAATGACAATAGCCGGTTTTTGACAATTCCTTTATTAATGTCTTCTCCTTTCTTCCATCTTCTTCCATCTTCTTCTGTTCTCCATTTGGGTTTCTTCCTCCATCTTGTTCTTCATCTTCCTCTTCCTCTTCATCTTTATCTTCCTTCTTCTTTCGGTGTTCTCGTCCGCATCTTGCTCCGGCTTGATTGTCCCATCTCTAATTTTGTAGCATGCTGGATGATGTGCTTAATTTTGGACTGGGGGGGGGGGGGGGTTATTTTCTGCTAGCTGCAGTTGTGTTGTTCTGAGCATGCCCAGGCAGTTAGATTTTTTTTTGGTGCTTTTTGTGTGTGAACAGCACCTGGATATTTCTGGGCATGCTCAGAGAGTGTTTTTATGGGTTAGTAATTGAAGGACATCCTTAACAGGTGTACCCACTTTGAAGTTCAGTCTCTACATTGGGTGAACTTGCATTTTGGGTGTTTCATGGACTGTGCATGTGTTTTCAATTGCCTCATTAGCTCACAAACCTATGTTATATAAAGCTTGCAGATAGCATCCTCTCCCTTGCCCTGAAAAGAGGCAAGTGTGTGTGCGGGGCAAAAAGTACATTTTGGTGTCCTTATCGAGTTTGTAACACATGTATTTTATTTGTTATGTCTTTGCAAAACAGGTGTTTGTTTTAATTTTGTGGATTGTATTTTTTTGTGTGGGGGAAATGTTCCCCTGAAATAATTTTGATGTTGTTAATGTGTGTCGTTTGTTCACTTTGATTTAATTGTCTGTGCTGCATTATTTTGCGAAAAATTTCTCAAGATGTTGTGAGTCTGTTTCAAATTGACCCTGTTTTTTATTTTGGCTTCCCTTTGTTTTGTTGATCAATAAAATTTGATGCAAAGTTTTGAGGTTTGTTTTGCGTTTTCTTTGCAACAAATGTGACAGCCGATTGGCATGTCAAAACAAAACAGGTGTGATTTGTCTACCCTGGTGCCTTCATGCTAGCATATGCATGTATTGTGTGCTGCCATGGATAATCGCCAGGAAATGAAAAATACAGAGCGGTAAGTATTCAATTTTCCTTTTTACTGCAGTGGTTCTCAGCCTCAGTCCTCAAGTACCCCCAACAGGACATGTTTTGTGAATTTATCTTATTAAGAATTGCTGTCCAAAATTCAAAACCATTGACTGTGATTTAAAGCACATGTGCAAGATGAATGAAAACCTGCAAACATGGCCTGTTGGGGTTACTTGAGAAGCACTGATTTAGAGCACCTCACTTAAAAATAGCTCAAGGCAATCCGATTCTAATTGTGGGCATTTTGAGGGAAACAAAGTAAGTGTTAGAACCCCTGCTTGTTTTTGTTTTTTTTAGGTTGGGCTTTGTGTCCCCTTTTAGTAAAATTGGCTTCACTTCCTGTCACACAGCCAAACAGGAAGTGAAGGTAAAACCCTACCAATGTCTTTTCTTGGTGACACACAGATCAATCTAACTAGTGTCCCCATTAAGCAAATTGCACTCTAGCACTTTGTTGTGTACACCCCAAATCATTGGGTAGTTTGGGGTTTAGTAAAGACAAATCCACTCTGCAGTAAAAGTGTAGCTGCTGGAAATCTGAGGGGAAGCACTGGTGATTGTAACATCCAATCATGTAAAAGCAAAGATGGTGTTTTTTTTTGTTTGCTTGCATGTCCCCCTCGGATATCCAGCAAGTGCACTTGTAGTGCAAAGTAGATTTGCCTTTAGTAAATAAACCCCAAAGTCCAAAATACCTAATAATTTGGGGTGTACCCCGCAAAATGCTGGAGTGCAATGTACATAATGGGGAAAGTATTTAGATTGACCTGTGTGTCCCCAAGGAAAGACATTGGTAGGGATTTACCCTCACTTCCTGTGTGGCTATGTGACAGGAAGTGAATTATTTGGCAGGATAAAGTGGCCAAATTTGGGAGTTGTCTTCACCCTATCAGGGGTGCAGACATCCCCAAAAACTGTCTAGACTCGTAATCCCTCTGCACTCTATCCCCAAGCAAAAATAAGAAAGGATTTCATTTAGTATAACTTTGCAAAGACACATTCCTAAGTTGAATTTTGAGGCATGTCAATGGCCCATTTAGACCCTCTTTAATCACTTGAGATCAGCGCTATAACTGATCGACGGCCACAGCACGGTCCTCAATTGCCGGGAGTCCGTCAATAGACGTCCTCCCCTTCGCGCGCGCGCTGTGGTCACCGAGTCACTGAGACTCGGGTGATGACAGATCCGAGTAAGGGGCCGATCCCTGCCCTTAACTATGTGATCAGCTGTCAGCCAATGACAGCTGATGATCACGTGATGTAAACAAAAGCTGGGTAAGGGTTTTTGTTTTCTCCTTGTGCTGACAGCGTGAGCATAAAAAAAGGCAATCACCGGCTTATGTGCAAGGGACATCGGGCCCGAAGAGGAAGAGGCAATTCTGTGACAATCAGTAGCCCCTGCCAGTGCCACCTATCAATGCCCACCACTGGTGCCAATCAGTGCCACCTAGCAGTGCTGCCTATCAGTGCCCATCACTGTCAACTATCATTGCCACCTAGCAGTGCCACTTCTCAATGCCCACCAGTGCCAACTAGCAATGCCACCTCTCAGTTCCCACCCTTGCCACCTTATCGGTGCCCATAAGTGCAGCCCATCAGTGCAGTCTCATCAGTGTACATCAATGAAGGAGAAAAATTACCTTTTTTCGAAATTTTCGAAATATTAGCCACTTTCCTACCGCCCACCGTCAAATGACGTCCTTGGCTTTGTGCGGTGACATCTGAATGATGCCTGCAGTTGCAGGCATCATTCAGATATCATTCTTTTCAGCCGGCGATTCTGTGCACGATAAAAACGATCATAGCGGCAGTTCCACTGCTTGATCATTCTTATAGGCGGCGGGAGGGGACGTTCCCCCCTCCCGCCGCCATCCGGTGCTTCTCCGGGCTCTCCCGTGCCATCTGGGGCTCGGAGAACGAATTGGCCGGCGCTGGATGGGAAGCATAGAGATGACTGGTGACCAGATGGTCACCAGTCATCTCTATGACCGTCGGAGGCCCGGGCGCGACGTTATGACATCACGCCGGGTTCCCGTATGTAAACAAAGCCGTGATCTCGGCTGTCAGCATGAGATCGGTGAATTTTTTTGACCGATCTCATGCTTTCCAGCCTGGAGGAAAGATGTGGGGTCTTATTGACAAAAAAATAAAAAGTTAAAAAAAGTTAAAAATACAAAAAAGTAAAAAAAATAAAAGAAACGCCCATGTCCCCGGTAGCTCGCGCTCAGAAGCGAACACACACGTACATCCCGCCCACATATGTAAACGCCGTTCAAACCACACATGTGAGGTATTGCTGCATGCGTTAGAACGAGTGCAACAATTCTAGCACTAGACCTCCTCTGTAATGCAAAAATGGTAACGTGTAAAAATTTTGAAAGCATCGTCTAGGGAGATTTTTAAGTACTGAAGTTTGGTGTCATTCCATGAGTGTGCGCAATTTTAAAGCGTGACATGTTAGGTATCTATTTACTCAGCATAACAACATCTTTCACATTATCCCAAAAAAGTGGACTAACTTTACTGTTTTGTGATTTTTTTAAAATTCATGAAACCATTTTTTTTTTAAAAAAAAGGCGTTTGAAAATTTATTGCGCAAATACCGAGCAAGCTAAAAATTTGCAATGACCGCCATTTTATTCCCTAGGGTGTCTGCTAAAAAAAATATATAATGTTTGGGGTTTTGAAGTAATTTTATAGCCATAAATTTATGATTTTTACATGAAGGAGAGAAGTGCCAGAATAGGCCCAGTGCTGAAGTGGTTAAAATATCCTATTTCTTTTTTTTTTTAGTCGGTCTTTTGTATTTATAGAAAAAAACAAAAACGCAGAGGTGATTAAATAGCACCAAAAGAAAGCTCTATATGTGTGCCAAATAATAATAAATTTTCATTGGGTTACAGTGTTGTATGAGTGCGCAATTGTCATTAGAAGTGCATCAGCGCTGAAATTTGAAAATTGGTCTGGGCAGGAAGGGGGTTTAAGTGGCCAGTGCGCAAGTGGTTAATATAAGGCTACATGCACATGGACGTTTTTCCAGCCGCTTGTTTGAGCGTTTTTTGCAGCTTAAAAACCACTCTCCATGTTAGCCTATGGCCTCATGGCCACCATGGCGTTTTTAAGCTGTAAATGGCATAGGCGTTTTTATGCCCCATGTACACGGGACGCTGGTGCAAAGTGTTCAGAACTAAGGTTGAAAGCGGCGTTTAGAAAGGCACGCTTTGTGGCGTTTGCATGCCACGTTTTACCACATTTGCGTCTATATGCGTTTAGTTAGGAAACATCATAAGGAGCTGCCCTAAGCTCCAAAAACAGTATTCTAACGATTTCAGCTATTTTGTGAGACCAGAGTGAGTATCAGCAGCTGAGAGAGCAGCAGTGTAGTTTTATTTAGCGTGTCACTTGCTACATCACTTGCCACAAGTTGTGGATTGTCCACTTGCCACTTTAGCTGCCCCAAGTTGTGGATTGTCCACTTGCCACGTCACCTGCCCAAAGTTGTGGATTGTCCACTTGCCACATCACCTGCCCCAAGTTGTGGATTGTCCACAATGTAATGGAAGCAATTTCATTTTTTTTTAATATATATATATATATTTTGAATGTTTTTTCCTCATTTGCCATCATTTTTGAGTTTATCAATGTAAAAAAATAGGTCACCTTTAAAAACGCTTCTAAACGAAAATGCGGCTAAACGCCGGTACCGCGTCTGAAACGTGGAAATCTTTGGCGTCTGAAGGCATTTTTAGGCTTTGAGAAAAACGATGTTAAACGCAACTGCAGATTTTTTTTTCCAGGCCAAAAACAGTGTTTTGGATGTAATAGAATTCAATGGACCCGGATGCATAACGCAAGTACCGGGATTTTGCGGCAATTGTTTTTTTTTTTAACCTGTTTATAGCTGGTTGTTAAAGGAAATGTAAAAAAAAGCCGGCTCAAAAAAAAAAATCTTGAAAAAAAAACAGCGTGGGGTCCCCCCCAGGTCCATGCCAGGCCCTTGGGTCTAGTATGGATTCAAAGGGGACCCCCCCAACAAAATTAAAAAAAAAATGGCGTGGGGGTCCCCCCAAGATCCATACCAGGCCCTTCAGGTCTGGTAAGGATTTTAAGTGGAACCCCTCGCCAAACTTAAAAAAAAAAGCGTGGGGGTCCCCCTAAAAATCCATACCAGGCCCCTCAAGTCTGGTATGGATTTTAAGGGGAACCCCGCGCCAAACTTAAAAAAAAAATAGTGTGGGGTCCCCCTAAAAATCCACACCAGACCCTTTATCTGAGCACGCAACCTGGCAGGCCGCAGGAAAAGAGGGGGGCGAGAGAGTGGCCCCCCTCCCTCCTCAACCGTACCAGGCCACATGCCCTCAACATGGGGAGGATGTCCCCATGTTGATGGGGACAAGGGCCTCTTCCCGACAACCCTGGCCGTTGGTTGTCGGGGTCTGCGGGCGGGGGGGCTTATCGGGATCCGGGAGCCCCCTTTAATAAGGGGGACCCCAGATACCGGCCCCCCACCCTATGTGAATGAGTATGGGGTACATCGTACCCCTACCCATTCACCTTGTGGCAAAAAAAGGTTATAAAAAACACAACACTGGTTTTTAAAGTAATTTATTAGGCAGCTCCGGGGGTCTTCTTCCAACTTCAGGGGGCTTTCTGCCGGGCGCCCCGCTATCTTCTTCCAGCTCTTTTGCTAGCGGGGTCCCGGTCTTCCTCGTCGTCTTCTTCCGACTTCGGGGGTCTTTCTGCCGGGCACCCGCTATCTTCTTCCAGCTCTTTTGCTAGCGGGGTCCCGGTCTTCATCGTCATCTTCTTCCAACTTCGGGGGGTCTCTTGTTCTGTTCTCCGGTGTCGTCTCTGCGCTCTCCGGTTCTTCTCCCGCTCTCTGGTGCCTTCTCCAGGATCTCCGGTTCTTTCTGCCTTCTGCCGGGCGCCCCGCTATCTTCTTTCAGCTCTTTTGCCAGCAGGGTCCCGGTCTTCATCGTCGTCTTCTTCCCTCTTCTCTCGGTCCGATGTAGCCTCGTTGCTGTCCGCCGCTACAATGCTCTGTCCGTGGAGCGCACCCACTTATATTGGCATGGGGCGTGGTCACCGGGTGATGCCACCTGCTGACCCCGCCCCCGTATGATGTCACAGTCCCGGGGAATGATGGGACTGTGATGTGATACGGGGGCGGGGTCAGCGAGTGGCATCACCCGGTGACCACGCCCCATGCCAATATAAGTGGGTGCGCTCCACGGACAGAGCATTGTAGCGGCGGACAGCGACGAGGCAACATCGGACGGAGAGAAGAGGGAAGAAGACAACGATGAAGACCGGGACCCCGCTAGCAAAAGAGCTGGAAGAAGATAGCGGGGCGCCCGGCAGAAAGAACCCGGAGATCGTGGAGAAGGCACTGGAGAGCGGGAGAAGAACCGGAGAGCGCGGAGACGACACCGGAGAACAGGACAAGAGACCCCCCGAAGTTGGAAGAAGACGACGATGAAGACCGGGACCCCGCTTGCAAAAGAGCTGGAAGAAGATAGCGGGGCACCCGGCAGAAAGACCCCCGAAGACTGAAGAAGACGACGAGGAAGACCGGGACCCCGCTAGCAAAAGAGCTGGAAGAAGATAGCGGAGCGCCCGGCAGAAAGACACCCGAAGACGGAAGAAGACGACGAGGAAGACCGGGACCCCGCTAGAAAAAGAGCTGGAAGAAGATAGCGGGGCGCCAGGCAGAAAGACCCCCGGAGCTGCCTAATAAATTACTTTAAAAACCTGTGTTTTTTATTGACTTTTTTGCCACCAGGTGAATGGGTAGGGGTACGATGTACCCCATACTCATTCACATAGGGTGGGGGGGCAGGCATCTGTGGGCCCCCTTATTAAAGGGGGCTCCCGGATTCCGATAAGCTCCCCCGCCCGCAGACCCCGACAACCAACGGCCAGGGTTGTCGGGAAGAGGCCCTTGTCCCCATCAACATGGGGGCAGGGTGCTTTGGGGTGGGGGGGCCGCAGGTCGCCCCCCTGCTCCAAACCCCCCATGTTGAGGGCATGCGGCCTGGTATGGTTCAGGAGGAAGGGGGGCCGCTCTCGTCCCCCCTCTTTTCCTGCGGCCTGCCAGGTTGCGTGCTCGGATAAGGGTCTGGTTTGGATTTTGGGGGGACCCCACGCCGTTTTTTTCGGCTTAGGGGGTTCCCCTTAAAATCCATACCAGACCTAAGGGCCTGGTATGCTCCTGGAGGGGAACCCATGCCAGTTTTTTTATAAAAATTTGGCGTGGAGTTCCCCTTCATGATTCATACCAAACATGGGACAGCGAGCGCGAGGCTGCCGAGAACCAGCGCGATGCCATCGCACTGGAGACATTCTCGGCCAGGTAGTCGCCTCTAGGACACGACTTAAGCGGCTGCTTCACGCTCAGTTCGTGTCCAAGTTGCCTCGCAAAGTCGCGCTGTCCCTGTGTCAGCCGGCACACGAGTCGCCCCGCGAGTCGGATCGGCTTCATCCGACTTCCCGTGCGACCTCTATTCAAATCAATGGGCTCCCATAGGGAACCATTCATTTTCAATAGAGCGCCGCTGACATTTTTAGTAACTATAACAGTGCGCCGCTGAATCCTGCGCCCAGTGAAGGATTTATCGGGCGCAGCAATTAAGGTATCAACCAGCGCAGCGCACTCAGTGGAATAACATCTTTATAGGATGTCTCCAACTTACTAGCTGACATAATGCACTATTAAATTGGGCATCTACAAATGTGACAAATGAGGTTTTATGTTGATAAATGTAAAGGTTTGCACTTGGGGGCTAAACATTGGGCCTTGAGCTGTAGGTTTTTTTTTTTACATACCCCTAGATCAGGCATCACTAAATGGCAGACCGCTATCCAGTTCCGGCCCCAGTAGCCATACTTCCCGGACCGCATCCTCACCAAAAAGTTGCCTGTGTGTCCTCTCCCTGCCGCCAGCTTGCCTGCCTGCCTGCTGCTGCTATGTTAATGCAATGGCAGGTGCACCGCACACGGGTCTGTCCCTTCGGTAAGATTGCTGCACTTCCCCCGCCCCTCACCTGTCTTATTTACACAACATGAGAAGCGTGACCGCTCTGGACAAAGGGCAGGACTTTTTAAGCTATTAAGTGGGTGATTGGTTGCTACGCAGCGGGGCAGTCCCAGCAATCAATCACTCACCTTTAACGTGAAAAGTCCCGCCCATCGTTCAGGGCTGCAGTGCTTCTCATCTTGTGTGAATAAGGTAGGGCTCTGTGGGGAGTGCTGTGCTGTTATGAGGACAGGAGTCTACTATCAAAGGGGGGACTGTGATGGGGGCCAGTCTGTGATTGGGGGTCAGTCTGTGATGGGGAGGGTCAGTCTGTGATGGGGGATCAGTCTGTGATGGGGGTCAGCCTGTGATGGGGGTCAGTCTATTATGGGGGGTCAGTCTGTGATGGGGGGTCAGTCTGTCATGGGGCAGTCTGTGATAGAGGGGTCAGTCTGTGATGGGGGTCATTCTGTGATGGGGTCAGTCTGTGATGGGGCCAGTCTGATAGGGGGTAAGTCTGTGATGGGGGCCAGTCTGTGATGAGGGTCAGTCTGTAATGGGGGATCAATCTGTGATGGGGACCAGTCTATGGTGGGGGACCAATCTGTGATTGGGACCAGTCTGTGGTGGGGGGTCAGTCTGTGATGGGGGACAAGTATTTGATGGGAGGTTTGTGATGGTGGTCTGTGATGGGGGGGTCAGTCTGTGATGGGGGATCAGTCTGTGATGGGGGTCAGCCTGTGATGGGGGTCAGTCTATTATGGGGGGTCAGTCTGTGATGGGGGGTCAGTCTGTCATGGGGCAGTCTGTGATAGAGGGGTCAGTCTGTGATGGGGGTCATTCTGTGATGGGGTCAGTCTGTGATGGGGCCAGTCTGATAGGGGGTAAGTCTGTGATGGGGGCCAGTCTGTGATGAGGGTCAGTCTGTAATGGGGGATCAATCTGTGACGGGGACCAGTCTATGGTGGGGGACCAATCTGTGATTGGGACCAGTCTGTGGTGGGGGGTCAGTCTGTGATGGGGGACAAGTATTTGATGAGAGGTTTGTGATGGTGGTCTGTGATGGGGGGGTCAGTCTGTGTATGGGGGGGTCAGTCTGTGATGGGAGGTCTGAGATGAGGGGCCTGTGACGTGCACAGGAGGCTGCTATGTGGAGGATATCATGTGGAGTCATAGCACCAATATGACGTTCGGACCTCCGCTTGAAGAAATTAGTTCTGACGGGACCCCCGTGAATTTTAATTCACTACTCGTGCCCTAGATCAACTGTGGGAATAGTTAATTTAATATAGGGACTAAAGGACCTCTATTATGAGGAACGACTACAAGCGCTAAATTTATTCTCACTGGAGAAGAGACGCTGAAGAGGAGATATGATAGCAATATACAAATATTTCAATGGTGATCCCAGCGTAAGTATGAAACTTTTCAGTCCCAGGGAGTGTAAGAGGACAAGGGGCCACACGATGAGATTGGAAATAAAGCGGTTTAACCTTAAGCTACGTAGGGTGTTTTTCACTTTCAGGGCGATAAGGATGTGGAACTCTCTTCCACAATCGGTGTTATCAGCAGGAAGCATGGATAGTTTTAAAAGACTCAGGTGTTTTTTGGTTCTCCAAGGACTATGTCCAGAATCTCAGTTTTTCATTTATTTTTATTTTTTTGTTTTGTTTTTATTTTTTTTTATTTTTTTGTTGTACCTTGATAATCTGTAAGAAGTCTATCAGGACAAGGAACCACATAGGACACATACCTTTGATTAGTGAGTGTTTTTCTTTAGCTTTTGGTTGGCAAAATATTCCTCCCCTCGACACAGTCTGATCCCAATAGGGGTGTCGGAGCGAGGGAGAATAAACACTGTTGGTAAGATGATAAACAGGAACCCTGCGTGTATCCTTATCCACTTAATGTTGTATGCCTATGAACGTTTCTGTCTTGTTTGTATATCTGCCGTTTGAACAGTTATCTCTGTAAAATCTCAATAAAAATATTGAAACTAAAAGACTCGGGTGTGCATCTTAGCAAAAAACAATATACGTCTATATGGGAAATAATTTTCTACACACACACACCAACACAGGTTGACTATTGTCTTTATTCAACCTTACCAACTATGTAACTATGTAACTGTAGAAATAGGGCTGTGTTTATGCAGGTTTTTTATTTACCTATGTTTTCAATTTGTTGAACTAGATGGACTTGTGAGTATTTTCAACCTGACTAACGATATATTTAGCTACAGGTGATATTCGAAAAATTAGAATATTGTGCAAAAGTTCATTTATTTCACTAATGCAACTTAAAAGGTGAAACTAATATATGAGATAGCAAAAAGTGGTATAGTGCAGCGTTAAATCTGATAATCAGGAAGAGTGAAGCCACTGCTACTTAGACAAAAGCTGACAGCAGAGATTCACTAAAGTACAAATGAAACATATATATGAAAAATGAATCAAATATTGACACTCAATGTAATCAATACATAGTGGGCAATTACACATTTACATAAAACAAAAGTGCATGTGCATATTTATATATAGTCCATGAAGTGATTCCAGTGGATAGATTGACTTTCCAAAGTGAGAAGTTTTAAACCAATTTGTCTGTAGATATTCCACTACCAATAGAAAAAGAGGCTTACCAGACACGTTGAACCCAACTAGGCGTATGCCCAATGAGTCAACAGAGCATGTGGTGTAGCACACCCAGGGGAGAAAGGTATATCAGCATACACGACTTCCAATGTGGACATATGAAGCAGAGGTCTGTCACACTATTGTCGCCAATAGGTCGCAACCGAGGATATGGTGACCAAAACTCAAAGGCAATTCATCCAAATAAAATATTGGCAAAAGGAGAGAAAATAGTCCACATAGTGTGATACCATTTAAATAGGAAAAATGTATATATCGCAGTGGCTTCAGCAGAGCCCGTCCCGACGCGTTTCATCCTAATAAGGCATCATCTGGGGTGCTGGTACACTGCGGTCACTGCGTATTTATAGTAAAAGAGGGTCACCCCTAATGAGAGCCAGCTCCATGGTCGCCGAAATTCCAATCAGATTACTTCCGGGTTTCTAAGATGGCGCCTTGGCTTGCATTGCATGGTGCTAACCATACAAGATAAACCAAACCTCCTTTTGAGTGTTGCTGGAAATGTTAAATCATTCCTATTCACTTCCGGTTTCCTAAGATGGCGCCTTGGCTTGCATTGCAAGCCTCACTTTGATATATGGTGCTAACCATACAAGATGAACCAAGCCTCCTTTTAAGTATGGCCGGAAATGTAAGATCCTACTGTTAACCTTATATGCAACTGACTCCCATAGACACTAAGTGTGAAAGAGTACTAAGTACAAACCAGTAAAAAAATGTTAAAAGTATAAAAAATATTAATTTAAAGTCCAACTGAATATGAGACTTGTTTATATAAAAAGCCCTATGATTGAACTCATTCCGAGGGACTTAACAGCACTGGGCGTCAACAAAATTGCGCTCGGAGTACGGATTGGCGGCTCTCTAGAGACAGCCACAGCAACCATGGCACCCGAACTAGTAAACAGCGCAGTGCAAGCCTCGATCTGGGCGAAAGATTGGTGGTTTCCGGGTATCTGCACCACTGCACCCAAACCGGAAGTGTAGCCAATCTAACTACCAAAGAATGCTTTTACAGTGTCACAGACGTGACAAAGAGACTTTGGCAGTACCACAAACGTGACAAAACATCAATGGGGCCAAATGTAATTAAATGTATAAAATTTACTGAAATTCAGCATAGTTGTAAATGAATATATACTTTAAGATAATTGATAATGGATGGTTAATCTAAGACTACACGACTGCCAAGGAACTGGCCCTCACATTGGGAGTCTTAATATTAATATTACATATACATACAAAGATCACATGAACTCTATCGTATATAACAAGATGAAAAAATATGAAAAATAAAAATTGTTATAATAGACTTAATAAAACAAGGAGAATTCACACCTAAGCCTAAAATGCAGGCCCCTAATTATAATATGCCACATAGTGATAATGGTCATGTATATAGTAGGGCTAGGCTTTATTTAAAAATGAATTAATGTCCCATTCAACATTGATTCCCCACGGGTGGTAAGATCGGAGCTCATAGATCCAATAAGTTTCAAGTTGAGAAACACCTCTTGTCAACGCCCCGCCCCTCCATGGAGGGATATAGCTGTCAATCACCATAAAACTCGTACCTGCAAGGTTACGATTATGGTGTTCCCTATAGTGTCTTGGTACCGTTTGTTTAGTATCAAAAATTTTTATTTTAGCAATGTGTTCTCCTACTCGAATTGAAAAAGTGTGATACTATTAAATTATTGGAAGGGATTGATACACAGGGTGACTATTTATCAGCCACGGCCGATGTGGCCTCGTTATATACCTGCATTCCCCATACCTTAGGAATCAAAGCTGTCAACCATTTTTTGAGAAAGGATGTTTCCATCACAGATATAAAAAGCAATTACATCATTGAATTGCTTGAATTTGCGACCGAACACAACTAATTTCGGTTCGATCGCAGGTTTTTCATCCAACAAAAAGGCGTGGCGATGGGGCCCAAGTTTGCCCCCAGCCTCGCCAACTTATTTATGGCCAACTGGGAGGAGGATGTCGTCTACTCTGAGGGGGGCACCTCCCTGGTCCTATGGGCCAGGTATCCTCCTCTGGGATGGCAGTTCCGACTCTTTGAAGTCTTTTTTCTGTACCCTAAATTCTAATGATCAAGGGATTTCTTTGACCTACGAATTTAGTCCTACTAAGGTACATTTTTTGGATTTGGAAGTCGAGCTTAATGCACGACAATTCAAGTTCCAGACTTTCTTTAAGCCAACCGATAGAAACGGTTTCATTTCCGTAGATAGTTGCCAGCACCCATCATGGCTTAAGGGGGTCCCACAAAGCCAATTTTTAAGACTTCGTAAGAATTGCACAGACACAGAGATTTTTAAAGAACAGGTCTCCACCCTAATCAAGAAATTTATAGATAAGGGGTATGACCCAATGTCTGTACATTCACAATACCAAGATACCTTGAAAATAGATAGAGGCTCTTTGATATCAGATCGGCCTCCCCGAATACAAGATAACTCCTACAAGTGGTCAATTTTGACCTCTTATTCAGTGCAACACAAGGATATTAAAAATATATTGAACAAACATTGGAACGTCCCTAGAATAGACAAGGTGTTACGCCCTTTGATACCTGAACAAGCTAAGGTTATATTTAGGGGTGTTCCTTCTCTACAAGGGAAAATCGCTCCAAAAATAATCAATCCACCTGTTCGCCCTTCTTTTTTTTTATGAGTTGAAGGGATATTATCCTTGTAAAAAATGCGTTGTATGCTCCCATAACGTACGTGGAAGGTCAAAATCCCTGGAGTTTACCTCCACGGTTACCAACCGCGTATACCCGATCAAAGGGTTCCATACGTGTGCCACTAGATTCATTGTGTATCTGATAACATGCCCATGTGGCAAACAATACGTTGGACGCACCACCCGCACTTTTTCAATTCGAGTAGGAGAACAGATTGCTAAAATAAAAAGTGGCGATACTAAACACACATTACCAAGACACTATAGGGAACACCATAATCGTAATCTTGCAGGTACGAGTTTTATGGTGATTGACAGCTATATCCCTCCGTGGAGAGGCGGGACATTGACAAGAGGTGTTTCTCAACTTGAAACTTATTGGATCTTTGAGCTCCGATCTTACCACCCGTGGGGAATCAATGTTGAATGGGACATTAATTCAAAATAAAGCCTAGCCCTACTATGTACATGACCAATATCACTATGGGGCATATTATAATTAGGGGCCGGCATTTTAGTCTTAGGTGCAAATTCTCCTTGTTTTATTAAGTCTATTATAATAATTTTTATTTTTCATATTTTTTCATATTTTTTCATCTTGTGCTATACGATAAGGTTCATGTGATCTTTGTATGTATATGTAATATTAATATTAAGACTACCAATATGAGGGCCAGTTCCTTGGCAGTCATGGAGTCTTGGATTAACTATTCATCCATTATAAATTATCTTAAAGTACTGTATATATTCATTTACAACTACGTCAAATTTCAGTCAATTTTATACATTTAACTATTACATTTGGCCCCATTGATGTTTTGTCATGTTTGTGGTATGGCCACAGTCTCTTTGTCACGTCTGTGACACTGTAAAAGCATTCTGTGGTAGTTAGATTGGCGACACTTCCGGTTTGGGTGCAGTGACGCGGATACGCGGAAACCACCAATCTTTCACCCAAATCGAGGCTTGCACCGCACTGTTTACTAGTTCGGGTGCCATGTTTGCTGTGGCTGTCTCTAGAGAGCTGCCTTTCCGTACTCCGAGCGCCATTTTGTTGATGCCCAGTGCTATTAAGTCCCTCAGAATAAGTTCAATCATAGGGCTTCTTATATAAACAAGTCTCATATTCAGTTGGACTTTAAATTAATATTTTTTATACTTTAATTTTTTTTTTATTGGTTTGTACTTAGTACTCTTTTACACTTAAGCCCAGTACACACGGACAAGAATCTCGTCGCAAAAAACCCGTTGTTTCAAGCTTTCCTTGCATACACACTGTCAATCCAAAATCTCGTCGGTCTAAAACGCGGTGACGTACAACACGTACGACGGCAGTATAAAGAGGAAGTTCCATTCTCATGGCGCCACCCCTTGGGCTGCTTTTCCTAATCTCGTGTTACTGCGTGTTAGTAAAAGTTTAGTGAGAGACGATTTGCGCTTTTCAGTCTTCGTGCTTTCAGTTCGTTACAGCGTGACGAATGTGCTATCTCCGTTGCGAACGCTAGTTTTACAAGAAGGTGCGCTCCCGTCTCATACTTGATTCTGACCATGCACGGTTTTTGAAGACTCGGAAAAGCATACACACGAACGGTTTTCTCATCCAAAAACAGTCTGACGAGAATCACGACGAGAAAACTCAGACTCCCGACGAGAAAAAAGAAAGCAGGTTTTCTTTTTTTCTCGTCGAGATTCACGACAGTTTTCTTGACGAGAAACCATACACACGAACGGTTTTCTTGGCAAGAAATGACAAGAAAACAGTTGGGAGAGCTTTCTTGCCGAGAAAACCGTTTGTGTGTACAAGGCTTTAGTGTCTATGGGAGTCAGTTGCATATAAGGTGAACAGGAAGGATCTTACATTTCCGGCAATACTCAAAAGGAGGCTTGGTTCATCTTGTATGGTCAGCACCATATATCATAGTGAGGCTTGCAATGCAAGCCAAGGCGCCATCTTAGGAAACCTGGCCCTCAAAAGGAGGCTTGATTTATTTTGTATGGTTAGCACCATATATCAAAGTGAGGCTTGCAATGCAAGCCAAGGCGCCATCTTAGGAACCCGGAAGTGATCTGATTGGAATTTCGACGACCATGGAGCTGGCTCTCATTAGGGGTGACCCTCTTTTACTATAAATACGCAGTGGCCGCAGTGGACCAGCACCCCAGATGATGCCTTATTAGGATGAAACGCATCGGGACGGGCTCTGCTGAAGCCACTGCGATATTTGATTTTATCTACGTGCTTTTAATACCTTCTCAAATGTGAGTGTCCACTTTTTACTTATACAATAAATGTTTCCTGTTTAAATAGTATCACACTATGTGGCCTATTTTCTCTCCTTTTGCCAATATACTATTTGGATGAATTGCCTTTGAGTTTTGGTCACCATATCCTCGGTTGCGACCTATTGGCAACAATAGTGTGACGGACCTCTGCTTCATATGTCCACATTGGAAGTCGTGTATGCTGATGTATCTTTCTCCCCTGGGTGTGCTACACCACATGCTCTGTTTACTCATTGGGCATACGCCTAGTTGGGTTCAACGTGTCTGGTAAGCCTCTTTTTCTATTGGTGGTGGAATATCTACAGACAAATTGGTTTACAACTTCTCACTTTGGAAAGTCACTCTATCCACTGGAATCACTTCATGGACTATATATAAATATGCACATGCACTTTTGTTTTATGTAAATGTGTCATTGCCCACTATGTATTGGTTACATTGAGTGTCATTATTTGTTTAATTTTTCTTATATATGTTTTGTTTGCACTTTAGTAAATCTCTGCTGTCAGCCTTTGTCTGAGTAGCAGCGGCTTCACTCTTCCTAATTATCAGATTTAGCGCTGCACTATACCACTTTTTGCTCACTTTACAGATTGATCCTTTGTTGTGCTGGCTGCTATTGTTTGCTATTTCTAGACAGCGCGTTTGTTTTTTCCTTTTCCAAAATATATGAGATAGACTCATTACATGCAAAGCAAGATTGTTCAAGCCGTGATTTGTCATAATTGTGATGATTATGATGTACAGCTCATGAAAACCCCAAATCCACAATCTCAGAAAATTAGAATATTACATGCAATCAATAAAACAAGGATTGTACATAGAACAATATAGGACCTCTGAAAAGTATAAGCATGCATATGTACAAAGTACTTGGTTTGGGCCCCTTTTGCAGCAATTAATGCGTGGCATGGAAGCTATCAGCCTGTGGCACTGCTGAGGTGTTATGGAAGACCAGGATGCTACAATAGCGGCCTTCAGCTCTTCTGCATTGTTCGGTCTCATGTCTCTCATCTTTCTCTTGGCAATGCCCCATAGATCCTCTATGGGGTTCAGGCCAGGCGAGTTTGCTGACCAATCAAGCACAGTAATCCCACGGTCATTGAACCAGGTTTAGTGCTTTTGGCAGTGTGGGCAAGTGCCAAGTCCTGCTGGAAAATGAAGTCAGCATCCCCATAGAGCTCGTCTGTGGACGGAAGCATGAAGTGCTCCAAAATCCCCTGGTAGACGGCTGCGTTGACCATGGACTTAATGAAGCGCAGATGACATGGCTCCCCAAATCAACACAGACTGTGTAAACTTCACACTGGACTTCAAGCATCTTGCAGTGTGTGCCTCTCCATTCTTCCTCCTAACTCTGGGTCCTTGGTTTCCAAATGAGATGCAAAATTAGCTCTCATCAGAAAAGAGGACTTTGGACCACTGAGCAACAGACCAGGTCTGTTTTTCTTTTGCCCAGGTAAGATGCTTCTGACGTTGTTTGTTGTTCAGGAGTGGCTTGACAAGCGGAATACGACATTTGAAGCCCATGTCCAGGATCCATCTGTGTGTGGTGGCTCTTGATGCACTGACTCCAGCCTCAGTCCACTCTTTGTTAAAGTCCCCAACACTTTTGAATGGCCTTTCCTGACAATCCTCTCCAGGCTGCAGCCATCCCTGCTGCTTGTGCACCTTTTTCTTCCACACTTTCCCCTTCCACATAACTTTCTATTAATGTGCTTTGATACAGCACTTTGGGAACATCCAACTTCTTTTGCAATTACATTTTGAGGCTTTCCTCCTTATGGAGAGTGTCAATGATGGTTTTCTGCACAACTGTCACGTCAGCAGTCTTTCCCATGATTGTGATTCCTACTGAACCAGACTGAGAGACCATTTAAAGGCTCAGGAAAAGGAATAAACAGAACGCCCCCCCAGTTTGGTTCGCATCAGAACATGCGAACAGGCAATAAATTTGTTCGAACATCCGAACACCATTAAAGTCTATGGGACACGAACATGAAAAATCTAAAGTGCTAATTTTAAAGGCTTATATGCAAGTTATTGTCATAAAAAGTGTTTGGGGACCCGGATCCTGCCCCAGGGGACATGTATCAATGCAAAAAAGTTTTACAAACTACAGTTTTTCCGGGAGCAGTGATTTTAATAATGCTTAAAGTGAAATATTCCTTTAAATTTCGTACCGGGGGGGGGGGGGGTGGGTGTGTGTATAGTATGCGCTTGTTTCCAGTGCTTAGAACTGTCCTTGCACAAAATGTAATTTCTGAAGGAAAAAAAGTCATTTAAAAGTACTCGCAGCTGTAATGAATTGTCGGCTCCCGGCAATACAGAGAAAAGTCATTGAAAGTCATTGATAAAAAAAAATAAAAAATGTGTGGGGGTCCCCCCAAATTCAATTACCAGGCCCTTCAGGTCTGATATGGATTTTAAGGGGAACTCCGTGCCAAATAAAAAAAAATGGAGTGGAGTTCCCCCCCAAAATCCATACCAGACCCTTATCCAAGCACGCAACCTGGCAGGCCGCAGGAAAAGAGGGGGGACGAGAGAGCAGCCCCCCTCCTGAACCGTACCAGGCCACATGCCCTCAACATGGGGAGGATGCTTTGGGGTCTGGACCTCAAAGCACCATGTCCCCATGTTGATGGGGACAAGGGCCTCATCCCCACAACCCTTGCCCGGTGGTTGTGGGGGGCTTATCGGAATCTGGAAGACCCATTTAACAAAGGGGACCCCCAGATCCCGGCCCCCCCATGTGAATTGGTAAGGGGTACATTGTACCCCTACAATTTCACAAAGAAAGTGTAAAAAATTGTAAAAAAACACACAGACACAGTTGGGATAAGTCCTTTATTAAAAATAAAAAAATAAAAATAAAAAAAAGATTCCAGCGGTGGTAATCCACTCTCGATCTCCACTCCAGTGATGTCGGTATCCAGCAACGGATGATCTGCAGGCTCCAGCGATGATGTCCAGCGAGGAACAGCACACGGTCCTGTCTATACCGGGGACACCCTGAGAATGACGTTGCGGCAGCCTGACAGGTCTTATGTAGCTGAGGACAGGGCCACCCGTCACGTGACCCCGCCCCCCTCTGATGCAACGGGAAACCTGCGTTACATCAGAGGGGGGCGGGGTCCTTGACACTTACATTACATAGTATTGATTGCACTTTCTTCTTGTTAAGGTAGTTTTAGGTTTCATTTTTATTCCTAGCCCATTTACCATAAAAATGGCTTTAGGATGAGAAGGAATACAACACAACTCGTGGTAAGTCACTGGGAGAGACTCACCCGGGACATAGGCTTTTGGGGGGGACTGCAGGCTAGCCTCTTGCCTACTGACTATGGGCCCTTCCTTTTAAGGGAACACTACTCTTTTGGAGATGGGTGCCTGGGGGACCCTTGGAGTGGTCTTGTTTCTGATTCGGGTTTGTGTCTCCCCAGAACACACAGACTCTGGGAGTCTAGGCCCAGGATTCATGTTAAAGGCCTAGATGGCACATTACCAGCCATGACTGCTCAACACTGGGAAACTTATAGCAGATGGTAATCTCATCAGCTGAAGCCACCTGTCTTTCACCCATTGTTAATTGTGCTGATCAACACACCTATTGACTGCTAGCAAACTACTGTGAAGATGTGTTTATACTTGTAATTAGGGATGAGCTTCGTGTTCAAGTCGAACATACGTTCGACTCGAACATCAGCTGTTCGATCGTTCGAAGAAGATCGAATGATTTGGGCCTTTCGCGACAAATTCGAGTGACGCGAACGGCCCACAATACACTGCGCCATCGCAGTGCAATCCCGGCGCTGTGATTGGCCAAGCATGCACTGTGACCCCGCATGCTTGGCCAATCACAGCGCCGGCAAGGAGGAGAGCCATAATTGGCCACAGGCAAGATGCCTGTGGCCAATTATAGCTCAGGGGGTTTAGTACACGCCCCACACTATAAAAGGCCGCCAGCGCGGCGGCCTTGTGTAGTGTGTTGGCGTGCAGGGAAAGAGATACATAGGCAGGGACAGTGTGTTCTATGTTCTGCTTTATTTTCTCAGGCATCTGTAGGAGTTAGTGGCACAGTATACACCTGTATATCCGTCATTGCTGTTCTCAAATACAGGCATCTGCAGGAGTTAGTAGCACAGTTGGCATGCAGGGAAAGAGATACATAGGCAGGGACAGTGTGTTCTATGTTCTGTTTTATTTTCTCAGGCATCTGCAGGAGTTAGTGGCACAGTATACACCTGTATATCCGTCATTGCTGTTCTCAAATACAGGCATCTGCAGGAGTTAGTGGTACAGTATACACCTGTATATACCCGTCAATGGTGTTCTATAATACAGGCATCTGCAGGAGTTAGTGGCACAGTATACACCTGTATATCCGTCATTGCTGTTCTCAAATACAGGCATCTGCAGGAGTTAGTGGTACAGTATACACCTGTATATACCCGTCAATTGTGTTCTATAATACAGGCATCTGCAGGAGTTAGTGGCACAGTTGGCGTGCAGGGAAAGAGATACATAGGCAGAGACAGTGTGTTCTATGTTCTGTTTTATTTTCTCAGGCATCTGCAGGAGTTAGTGGCACAGTATACACCTGTATATCCGTCATTGCTGTTCTCAAATACAGGCATCTGCAGGAGTTAGTGGCACAGTTGGCGTGCAGGGAAAGAGATACATAGGCAGGGATAGTGTGTTCTATGTTCTGTTTTATTTTCTCAGGCATCTGCAGGAGTTAGTGGCACAGTATACACCTGTATATCCGTCATTGCTGTTCTCAAATACAGCATCTGCAGGAGTTAGTGGCACAGTATACACCTGTATATCCGTCATTGCTGTTCTCAAATACAGGCATCTGCAGGAGTTAGTGGCACAGTATACACCTGTATATCCGTCATTGCTGTTCTCAAATACAGCATCTGCAGGAGTTAGTGGCACAGTATACACCTGTATATCCATCATTGCTGTTCTCAAATACAGCATCTGCAGGAGTTAGTGGCACAGTATACACCTGTATATCCGTCATTGCTGTTCTCAAATACAGCATCTGCAGGAGTTAGTGGCACAGTATACACCTGTATATACCCGTCATTGCTGTTCTCTAATAAAGGCATCTGCTGGAGTTAGTGGGTGTTGTGTGCCTCCAGCACAATATACACTACCCAATTGCTGGTTTTCCCATCTCCCTGCAGGCCATTACTATGTCTGGAAGGCCTACAAGGAGAGGCAGACAGTCACGAGCCAATAAAAGAGGGCAAGCAGGTTGTGTGTCTAGAGACAACAGTGCTGGTCGTGGACGCGGTGCATCGTCATCAGCACGTGGCCATGGTACAGGCTTGTCCTTATTTTCGGCAGCTGGACGTGTTGAGCCGCATCATGCCGAAGACTTGCTAGAGTGGATGACCAAGCCCTCCTCATCCTCCTCATCCTCTCTCACCCAGGCTCAGGGTACTGGCAAAGCAGCTGCCAAAGCGTCCTCAATGTCATCATCAGTCACTCCTTCCCTAGACCCACCGTGTCCTCCTGAGGAGTCCCCCGAACTGTTTAAGCACAGTGTTGGGTACATGCTCCAGGAGGATGCCCAGCGTTTCGAAGGGTCTGAAGATGATACCCAGCTAGAGGAAGGCAGTAGAATGAGAGCAGAGAGAGGGGATGCTCAAGAAGGACACCAATCTGGCAGTCATGTTCCAGCAGCTGCAGCATACTGCCAGATTGGCTCCAGTGATGAGGAGGGAGGGGATGATGAGGTCACTGACTCCACGTGGGTGCCTGATAGGAGAGAGGAGGAGGAGGAGGATGAGGAGGAGGCACATCTCCAACGAGGCAGGATGCCCTCCGGGGGCCAGCGTACGGGCAGCACACCGACTGAATCACACCGCAGAGCTCCCCCTGTGCAGGGCGCTGCCTCTGCCCGTTATTACAAAAGTTCTTTGGTGTGGGCCTTTTTTGAGTCGAGTGCATCAGATCGCATCGCTGCTGTTTGCAACATATGTCTGAAGCGTATTTCGCGTGGCCAAAACATCAGCCACTTGGGCGCCACATGCTTGACCAGACATATGTTGACCTGCCATGCAGCTCGTTGGCAAGCGTATCTTAAAGACCCACACCAAAGAACAAAGCGGACCTCTACTTGCTCCTCATCAGCTGGGATCTCCAACCCCACTGTACCTTCAGTTCTCTCTGAAACCTGCACTGAGAGGAATGAAGGTGTAAAATTAGGTGTGTCACAGCCAAGTACTTGCGGGCACTCTGCTAGCAGTACACCGACGTCCGATTCTAGCAGGCAAATTTCCCTGCCCCAGCTGCTGGACCGTCGAAAGAAGTTCACTCCCAGCCATCCACATGCCCAGCGGTTGAATGCTAGCTTAGCTAAATTGCTAGCACTTCAACTGCTGCCTTTTCAGTTGGTAGACTTGGCCCCCTACCGTGAGTTTGTGCAATGTGCGGTTCCTCAGTGGCAGGTTCCCAAACGCCACTTTTTCTCACGGAAGGCGATTCCGGCTCTCTACCGGCATGTGGAAGGCAATGTCCATGCCTCGCTGGACAGGGCAGTCAGCGGTAAGGTGCATATTACCGCTGACTCATGGTCCAGCAGGCATGGACAGGGACGTTACCTTTCTTTCACGGCCCATTGGGTCATTCTTTTGGCAGCTGGGAAGGATGCAGGACAAGGTGCAGTAGTGTCGGAGGTTGTTCCGCCGCCATGCCTCCAAAATGCTACTACTGGTTGTGACACACCTCTCTCCTCCACCCTCTCCTCTTCTTCCTCAATGGCCTCTTCCTGTGCTTTGTCCTCTGAACCAGCGGTGCTCCGTAGGCATTCAAGGGGCTACGCAAGTACGCAGGCAAAAATATGCCATGCCGTGCTTGCGCTGGTGTGTTTGGGGGACAGGAGCCACACTGGGTGTCAGAGAATGTTAGCAAACCAGACTGTGTGACAGCACAGAGGAGACCAAACATGTGTAGGTAAAAGTGTAATAATTTATTAAGTGAAGTAAACAGACAAATAAACACCTCAAACAGAACACAGTGCAAATAACCAAACCAAATCACAGTGACAAAAGGAGATATATACAGTAAAGGGGGAATACCGGAATCGTAGTAAAAGCCAGGCCGAGGTCATACACAAGGGGATCCAGCAGGTGGGTAGGAAGGGAATAAAACAGGAACAGGGAGGGGATGGATGGGTTGGCTGCAGAGCAGGGACCAAGGTAACCGAGGGACAGATGCAGGAAGGGCTAAAGGTAGGGATCAGGTCGGATCGGGTAAAGCAGGATACAGGTAGGGATCGGGTAGGATGCAGGCTCGAGTCAGGGTCACAGGTCCTAGGTTGGGGAGAGAGCGATACCAGGGCAAGGAGTGCTTGCACTTGCCGGGTATTTAAGGAAGTCTAGTAATTAAGCTTCAGGTCACAGCTGACCACAGGAAGTGCTGCCTGTCCCATACTGCCAGAATACACCCGCTGATGGATGCCGGTACTGCAGTCCATGTATCATGCATTACCACCAGCAGGTGAGATCCTCCAACAAGGATATTGGCTGGCGGACACTAGTACTGCAGTCCAAAGGACCAACAGCACCACCAGCAGGTGAAGCCTTTCCTGACACTGGGGCAGAGGTTCTGTCTGCTCTGCAGGGGCAGGCCGAGAGGTGGTTGACGCCACGCCAGCTTAAGCCAGGAATGGTAGTTTGCAACAATGGCACCAACCTCCTCTCCGCCCTTCGACAGGGACAACTGACCCATGTGCCCTGTGTGGCTCACGTCCTTAACCTGGTGGTGCAGCGGTTCTTGGGCAGGTACCCGGGCTTACAGGATGTCCTGAGGCAGGCCAGGAAAGTCTGTGTGCATTTCCAAAGATCATACAATGCCAGTGCTCGGCTGGCTGAGCTGCAAAAGGAGTTAAACCTGCCCAAGAACCGCCTTATATGTGACATGCCCACCAGGTGGAACTCAACGTTGGCCATGCTGCAGCGGCTGCACACGCAGCAGAGGGCCATCAATGAGTACCTGTGCGACTACGGCACCAGGACAGGGTCAGGGGAGCTTGGGTTTTTTTCACCACGCCAGTGGGGCATGATCAGGGATGCATGCACTGTCCTGGCACCATTTGAGGAGGCCACGAGGATGGTGAGCAGTGACAGTGCATGCATCAGTGACACTGTACCTCTTGTCCACCTGTTGGAGCATACGCTGCGTGGAATAATGGACAGGGCACTTAAGGCAGAACAGAGGCAGGAAGAGGAGGACTTCCTTGCCTCTCAAGGCCCCCTTTACCCAGACAGTGTTCCTTGTGTCCCACCCATCACACAGGAAGAGGACGAGGAGGAGGAGGAGGATTGTGTCAGCATGGAGGTGGAGCATGGCACTCAGCATCAACAGCAGCAGTCTTTTAGGGATGATTTACAGTCCAAACAAACCCGTGGACGTGTACGTGGCTGGGAGGAGGTGGCTGCGGATCATGTCGTCCTTAGTGACCCAGAGGACTCCGGAACAAATGCCTCAGCTAACCTACACTACATGGCCTCCCTGATCCTGCAAAGTCTGCGGAAGGATCCTCGTATTCTTTGGATCAAGGAGTGGGACCATTACTGGCTGGCCACTCTCCTTGATCCACGGTACAAGGGTAAGGTTGCGGACCTTATCTTGCCGTCGCAGAGGGAGCAGAGGATGAGACAACTCTGGGAGGCATTGCAGAAAGGTCTGTGCAATGCGTTCCCAGAGACTGGGAGGCTACAAACTCCTGGTCCTGGACAACGAGTTGCTGAGGCTTCGGTCAATAGCAGAAGGAGCGGTGGAGAAGGTGGCCGTCTGACCGATGCGTTCAGACAATTTTTTAGTCCGCAGCCCCAAGGTATGATCGGTTCCAGCAACCATCGCCAGCGTCTGATATACATGGTGCAGGAATACCTAGGGGCACGGTCAGACTTGGACACCTTTCCCACCGAAAATCCTCTGGCTTACTGGGTCTTGAGGATGGATCACTGGCCAGAGCTTGCACAGTATGCAATTGAGCTACTGGCCTGTCCTGCATTCAGCGTTCTTTCGGAACGCACATTCAGTGCTGCTGGAGGCTTTGTCACGGATCACAGGGTGTGCCTGTCCACCGACTCGTTTGATCGACTGACCTTCATAAAGATGAACCAGTCTTGGATCACCACCAGCTACCAAGCACCTGAAGCTGATATAAAAGAATAATTTATTTTCAAATGTCACATCCCTTCAAGACTGATGCTGATGCTGAGTGACTGTCCTGTTATGTTGACTGACTATTCTCCTTCTCCTCAATGATCCGTTTCTTGATGATAGCTTGGAAGAACTTTTTTGTTTCTGAGTGCCGCCACCAGTGGCTAAGGCCCAATTTTTCAGCCCCTGTTTAACAGGGGCATGTAATTACAATTTTTTATGCAATGCTTTGCAGCAGGGCTCATTCCTGCACTCCAACTAGAGTATCTGCGAGAGGTTGCAGTGTCGTGACAGCAGCACCAGTGCCTAAGGCCCAATTTTTCAGCCCCTGTTTAACAGGGACGTGTAATTAAAAATTTTGATGCAATACTTTGCAACAGGGCTCATTGCTGTGCTCCAAGTACAGTATCTGTGAGGGGTTGCAGTGTTGTGGCACCAGTGCCTAAGGCCCAATTTTTCTGCCCCTGTTCAACAGGGGCATGTAATTACAATTCTTGATCTAATAATTCACAGCAGGGCCCATTCCTGCGCCCACCAAGAGTAACTGTGAGGGCTTACAGTGTTGTGGCAACACCACCACCACCACCACCAAAGGCCCAATTTTTCTGCCCCTCTTCAACAGGGGCATGCAATTACAATTCTTGATCTAATAATTTACAGTAGGGCCCATTCATGCGCCCACCAAGAGTAACTGTGAGGGCTGACAGTGTTGTAGCACCAGCACCACCACCAAAGGCCCAATTTTTCCTACCACTGTTCAACAATGGCATGTAATTACAATTCCTGATATAATAGTTCACAGCAGGGCGTTCCAGCGCCCACCAAGAGTAACTGTGAGGGCTCACAGTGTTGTGGCAACACCAACATCTAAAGGGGCAAATTTCATGCCATGCCATTTTTCTCAAAGATTTTCATCCATATTACCGGGACCAGACATTACATTAAAGCCGCAAGCAGTTTTAAATGGCTTTTTTTCCTTTACAAATGTAATTTTGTGCAGGGACAGTTCTAAACACGGGAAACACATGCCACTTCACAGGCATACTTTAGACACCCCCCAGGTACGATATTTAAAGGAATATTTCACTCTTTTTTTTTTCACTTTATGCATCATTAAAAACGCTCCCGAAAAATTGCCGTTTGTAAAACTTCGTTTTGCATTGATACATGTCCCCCGGGGCAGAACCCGGGTCCCCAAACCCTTTTTAGGACAATAACATGCATATTAGTCGTTATAATTCGAAAATGGGGAAAAAAATTGAGCTACTAAATGAAACAAGTAAAAAAAAATATATAAGGCTGCCAGCATCAGCAATCAGACACAATGCAAAAGATAAAATATAAAGATAATAAATGTGGCGCCTAAAATAGTGACAAAGCCCAGAGACACGTATGAATCTAGGTATGTGATAGGTGAAGAATAAGTGACTTCAAGTGATCTAGTGAACTGATAACCAGGTGCAGATACACAAATCATAAATTCACACCAAAATCTATATGTCACAATGTAATATGAACATACGACAAAAAAAGTTCAGTGAAAATGTCCAGTATGAGAACTGGAATCAGAGGAGTAGGTGAATATGAATGTAATCATCAGAGCGTGGTCTCCACATATAGAATCAAGCTGGCTTATGGTTCATACATAGCATTACTTCAGACCGTTGTGGCACCCAGGGATGTGACTCCAACACCAGGAAGGGGGAGAAGAAATGAATACTCTTACCCCTAAACGTGGACTCACACACCAGCGGTGGTGGGTCAAACAGGCGACAGGTGCAGTTGTAGATTCATCTGGGTATCTCCTCACAGACTAGCCATAGAAGGGATGGACTCACGGAATCAGCTCTCTCCAAGGCAGTGACACAGAATTCCAGACCGTCAGCACATCCAGAATAATGATATCAATCATATGAAAAAGTGAAAAAAAAAGGAGGCTCCACATAGTGCAGGATCAGATGGTAAAAAATAAAACTTCCTGTTTATTCATAAAAAACATCCAGAACAAACCACACACGGTTTTAAAAGATAAATAAAAAAAAATCAATACAGGCATCAATGCAGAGGCTTGCATAATAGTGATCACGAATGAATACAAAAAATGGCGAAGCTAGAAAGCAGGTTCATGTACCCGACATGTTTCGCATAAAAAATGCATCAACTGGGGCATGGTCGTTATAATTAGCCCTTTAGATTTCGAACGTTCGCGTCCATTGTATTTAATAGTGTTCTAACGTTCGTGCGAACTTTCGGTCCGTTCGAAGGTTCTGGTGCGAACCGAACCGGGGGTTGTTCGGCTCATCCCTACTTGTAATAATGAGTATTTTACTTTGTGAGCTCGATCCCGGCTAGTCTGACCTGGAATGAGACATCTGAGTGTCCAGGTGGCAAGCTATTTAATTTAAATTAATGTTTATAGTATATGTTGGTGGTTCCTTAATTTTGGTAATTATATTCCTGTGTACAGTTTGTATTGTTAGGGTAATATGATCAGGAGGGGGGGGGGTGTCCTCCTGTGAGGGTATAAAGTATATGTGTGAGTTTCAATAAAAGTCTTCCTTTTAGATTTAACCTCACATCTTGTTTGTGTATGATGTTTGGGGTAAAAAGGGCTTGTAACGGCACCCCAAGTATGAAAGGGGTTAACGCCGTTTAAGATATTCCCTCTCCAGAACACACATCCACTACCGGCACTCCACAGTCAGGCGACCGCTTCCCATAGGAATAATTCTTCCAGAAGTACGAGACAAACACTCTGTATCTTTGCAACTAGACTGACGCTTTATTGCAAAACACTACAACTTTTATACACACAGAGAGAAGCATCTGATTTTACCCTCATAATACACCTTTGACCAGACCCAATTTACATGAGCTAATTAGCTACAGCTGATGATTCTGACACAGGACATTTAGGCTAGCCATAATGTCTTCTACTATGCACATTATTTGGACATCTCTTAAGAGACAATAGGTGAGTTCGTTAGCTAATCCCTTTTCAGTTTAAATGATTATGCATGACCCTTTGTGTTCCCCAGCCAGTCTGTCTGCTAGAGTACAATACCTATAATTACAGACTTAATTACCACAAGCCACACTAGACAGTAGAATGCAATCACCCCCACCTCATCACAGCAACCAGGACACAACAGCCCACCCCCAATATACACCCAATATATACCATGTATATACAGCATTGAATATGACTATCACAGATCATGGTGGGGTTCTCATTCCCCCTGTGCCCCAAGTGACCCCTGTCACAGGGCTGGTATTAGCTTTCGATCTGCTCGGAGTGGTTTGGAGGGCAGGAAGCGCTGGTTGGCGTAAGGAAGCATCTAGTCGCGGTTCCCAAGCGGTTCCGTCACATTTGGTGGCAAGCAATGGGATGCTTCCTGCAGTCTGGGACATCCAAACCTCCACCTGGATCCAAGGTCTGGATAGCAAAAGAGGAGAGGTACAGATACCAGCCGCCATGGAAGAAGAATTCTGAGGTTGCGAGAGATACGGAAACAGCACAGGGGACCAGTGTCAATACAGGTCCTGCTGGGATGGTATGATTCTGTTCGCTGGGAACTTTGAAAGAAGGTGCTAGCCCGTGAGTAGCAACACCAGGGAAAAATTCTCCCCTCCATCCAGGAAAGGTACTGGTCGAAGTACGAAGTGCGAATGCTGTTATTGGGGAAACAACCGCACAAGGAATGGAAAGCTGAGTTAGGCAGGCTGTTCCAGGCAGAGATGCGGTTGGATGAGAGCTACAGAGCCCTCCGCTGGTATGTAGCCCACAACTGTGCCCATGGACAGTGGGCAACAGCCCAACAGAGTTTCAATAAACGTCTTCTTTTTTGATTTTGCCTCATATCTTGTGTACAATGTTTGGGATAAAAAGGGCTGGTATTAGCTCTCAATCTCCTCGTAACGGTTTGGAGGGCAGGAAGCGCTGGTTGGCGGAAGGAAGCATCTAGTCAGTGTGTCCAAGCGGTTCCGTCAAAGTCACTGAATGTCACCAGGCACTAAAATTACTGTGAATTGTGTTTGCATCAGATTGCCAAAGGTTTGTATTGCTGTGGATTGGGTTGGTTCAAGATCTTCCTGAAAGATTTAGCTAATTTCTATAAAATACTATTGACAAATAAAATAAATTGCAGTTTAAGAAGCCACCAAATAATGAAAATGTCATTAGGTTTGGGTTACAGCAAATTTTCAACTACAGAAGTTTTTCACAATCTATAAGACAAAAAGTTTATTTCTAAAAAAAGTCCTCAAGGCAAAGTAGCGCTTAGAAATAATCAATTGTACACAATTAGGTGGCAGTATAATGTCAAACACCCAGTGAAACCAATCCAATTAAAGTGCTTAAGCAATGGTCCTTGGATGGTTTGTCAGATGTATGGAGAATGCACCAATCACTGCACCACGTGATTCCGCTCCCTTAGGAAATGCACTTACCAGAATTATGTCAAAAACACGCTTTGGATATGTAAAGCCCAGACAGCAACGTCAAAAGTTTATTGTCCACAGTATCTCAAACCGATCGCCAGGACAATGGGTTGGTAACTCCAATTCACATTATTCTCACTCATATGACCGTAAGCAATTCCATAGGCTCAAACATAAAGGAAAACAATCCTCATAGGCATCTATTAATAAAGACGGAATGACGAAACACGTCACGTAGATGCCTATTACGCTATGGGAATTGTTTTCCTTTATGTTTGAGCCTATGGGATTGCTTACGGTCATATGAGTGAGAATAATGTGAATTTAAGTTACCAACCCATTGTCCTGGCGATTGATATGAGATTCTGTGGAGGATAACCCTTTGACATTGCTGTCTGGGCTTTACATATCCAAATCGTGTTTTTGACATAATTCTGGTAAGCGCATTTCCTAAGGGAGCGGAATCACGTGGTGCGCTGAAGGTGCATTCTCTATACATCTGACAAATCGTCCATGAACTATTGTTCAAGCACTTTAATTGGATTGGTTTCACTGGGTGTTTGACATTATACTGCCAATTTTGTACAATTGATTATTTCTAAGCGCTACTTTGCCTTGAGGACTTTTTTCTAAATTAACTTTTTGGCTTATAGATTGTAAAGCATTATATTAATATAGTGGCTGCTTAATTTCTGTTATATTTTACTATTTTTGTTTATTAAGAGTAATTAACCCCCATATATACTGGAGCGCCGGATTAGTAACTCTGTTTACTTCACTTTGCATTTTATTACAGTAGTTTTTAGTGTATTTAATCATCCCTGCATGACATTTTTTTTTTTAAATATACGTTTTTATTATTTTTCCAAAACAGACGAAAAAAATTAGAATTACAGAACAGTAAGCAAACAGAAATAGAGACAAAACAAAACAAAAAACAACAAAAAAAAAAAACTCACATACATACATTGATCTTACATGGTATTTGTGCAATTCTTACGATAGACATTATATCAAGTTATAGAGAAAAAAACACTAAATAGTACTCCTGTTAATTACATTTTCAGATTTGGTAGTCCTATAGTATATACGCCAATATAAGAGTTTTGAATTATCATGGGTATTTACCTAAATAACTGACAGAGAGAGAGAGAAAAAAAAAAAGACTAATCTTCCTCTAAAAGGCTTCAGAGGCTGTGGAAGAGTCCATCAACCATTAAGACCAAACCCTCTCATATTTGAGAAGACAACCTCTATTAATATAGGTCTCCTTAAATAGTGATAGGCTACTGTTAATGAGTCGTTTCCACATAGACAATGACGGGGGGGTCGTTTTTTTCTAACTAAGAGCTATAGTTTTGCGAGCGTAGAACAAAAGCAGCCCCACCAGAGTACATCCTGCTACCGTGGGAATATATTGCTTTATAAGACCCAACATACATATTGCCATTGATGGTTGTAATGAAATAGAGGTAATTTGAGATATAAAAGCTAATATCTCTTCCCTGTACCCTACTATTGCTGGACAAGTCCAAAAGATATGAGTAAAATCTCCAGGAATCCCCCCACATCGCCAACAACCAGGGGCAGAGTCCGGATTAATTTTATGCAATATATGAGGAGTAAGATATGCCCTGTGAACCATCTTGAACTGAATCAACCGGTCTCTCAAGGAGACAAGAGAATTGAACGGAAAGTCCCATATATCATCCCAATCGTTATATTTGCCCTGGGGATCAGTATGAACCTGTTCCATTACACATGGAAAGGATTTACTAATTAATATTGTTACTCCTCTTGCATATGTGGAATATGAAGAATGAAAGGCTTGCTGGATCCGTCGCTTTTTTAATGCAGAACACTTGCTGCTCATGAGATGTGTCTCCTGAAGAAGCACCATATGTGGGGAATGTAGTTTGTGGTATCTAAAAAGTATCGCCATCTTAAATTTAGAATTAAGTCCCCGAACATTCCAGGATAATATCCTGAAAGCGGGGATATCACGTACTGTCATTATACAACGATTTATAAAAGATAAAGAAAAAAGAAAAAAAATTTAGTTGGCCTAGGTGTACATCTTGATGTACATCTCAGGAGTAGGGATGAGCTCGGTGTTCGAGTCGAACATACGTTCGACTCGAACATCGGCTGTTCGATCGTTCGGCGAACATCGAACGATTTGGCCCGTTCGCGCCAAATTCGAGTGACGCGAATGGCCCACAATACACTGCGCCATCGCAGTGCAATCCCGGCGCTGTGATTGGCCAAGCATGCACTGTGACCCCGCATGCTTGGCCAATCACAGCGCCGGCAGCTAGAAGAGCCATAATTATAGCTCAGGGGGATGAGCACACGTCCCACACTATAAAAGGCCGCCAGCGCTGCGGCCTTGTGTAGTGTGTTCCGGCGCAGGGAAAGAGAAGGATAGGCAGGGACAGTGTTGATATTCTTTGTGCTATTCTTGTGTGCAGGGAGAGAGAAGGATAGGCAGGGAGAGTGTCAGTGTCATATTCTTTGCTAAACCTTGTGTGCAGGGAGAGAGAAGGATAGGCAGGGGACAGTGTCAGTGTCATATTCTTTGCTAAACCTTGTGTGCAGGGAGAGAGAAGGATAGGCAGGGAGAGTGTCAGTGTCATATTCTTTGATAAACCTTGTGTGCAGGGAGAGAGAAGGATAGGCAGGGGACAGTGTCAGTGTCATTGTTGCTAAGCCTCCTGCACAGTATACATCTGAAGCTAGCCCTTATTGCTGTGTTTTCCTGGTGTGTTACACTAACAGGCATTTGCAGCACTTACAGCAGGCGTAGTGTGATTCCTGCAAAATATACTTCTGAAGCTAGCCCGTATTGCTGTGTTTTCCTGGTGTGTTACACCAACAGGCATTTGCAGCACTTACAGCAGGCATAGTGTGATTCCTGCAAAATATACTCCTGAAGCTAGGCCTTATTGCTGTGTTTTCCTAGTGTGTTACACCAACAGGCATTTGCAGCACTTACAGCAGGCGTAGTGTGATTCCTGCAAAATATACTTCTGAAGCTAGCCCGTATTGCTGTGTTTTCCTGGTGTGTTACACCAACAGGCATTTGCAGCACTTACAGCAGGCGTAGTGTGATTCCTGCAAAATATACTCCTGAAGCTAGCCTGTATTGCTGTGTTTTCCTGGTGTGTTACACTAACAGGCATTTGCAGCACTTACAGCGGGCGGAGTGTGCCTCCTGCACATTATACACCTGAAGCTAGCCCGTATTGCTGTGTTTTCCTGGTGTGTTACACCAACAGGCATTTGCAGCACTTACAGCAGGCGTAGTTTGATTCCTGCAAAATATACTCCTGAAGCTAGGCCTTATTGCGGTGTTTTCCTAGTGTGTTACACCAACAGGCATTTGCAGCACTTACAGCAGGCGTAGTGTGATTCCTGCAAAATATACTCCTGAAGCTAGGCCTTATTGCTGTGTTTTCCTAGTGTGTTACACCAGCAGGCATTTGCAGCACTTACAGCAGGCGTAGTGTGATTCCTGCAAAATATACTCCTGAAGCTAGGCCATATTGCTGTGTTTTCCTAGTGTGTTACACCAACAGGCATTTGCAGCACTTACAGCAGGCGTACTGTGATTCCTGCAAAATATACTCCTGAAGCTAGCCCGTATTGCTGTGTTTTCCTGGTGTGTTACACTAACAGGCATTTGCAGCACTTACAGCGGGCGGAGTGTGCCTCCTGCACATTATACACCTGAAGCTAGCCCGTATTGCTGTGTTTTCCTGGTGTGTTACACCAACAGGCATTTGCAGCACTTACAGCAGGCGTAGTGTGATTCCTGCAAAATATACTCCTGAAGCTAGGCCTTATTGCTGTGTTTTCCTAGTGTGTTACACCAACAGGCATTTGCAGCACTTACAGCAGGCGTAGTGTGATTCCTGTAAAATATACTTCTGAAGCTAGCCCGTATTGCTGTGTTTTCCTGGTGTGTTACACCAACAGGCATTTGCAGCACTTACAGCAGGCGTAGTGTGATTCCTGCTAAATATACTCCTGAAGCTAGCCCGTATTGCTGTGTTTTCCTAGTGTGTTACACCAACAGGCATTTGCAGCACTTACAGCAGGCGTAGTGTGCTTCCTGCAAAATATACTCCTGAAGCTAGGCCTTATTGCTGTGTTTTCCTGGTGTGTTACACTAACAGGCATTTGCAGCACTTACAGCGGGCGGAGTGTGCCTCCTGCACATTATACACCTGAAGCTAGCCCGTATTGCTGTGTTTTCCTGGTGTGTTACACCAACAGGCATTTGCAGCACTTACAGCAGGCGTAGTGTGATTCCTGCAAAATATACTCCTGAAGCTAGGCCTTATTGCTGTGTTTTCCTAGTGTGTTACACCAACAGGCATTTGCAGCACTTACAGCAGGCGTAGTGTGATTCCTGCAAAATATACTTCTGAAGCTAGCCCGTATTGCTGCGTTTTCCTGGTGTGTTACACCAACAGGCATTTGCAGCACTTACAGCAGGCGTAGTTTGATTCCTGCAAAATATACTCCTGAAGCTAGGCCTTATTGCGGTGTTTTCCTAGTGTGTTACACCAACAGGCATTTGCAGCACTTACAGCAGGCGTAGTGTGACTCCTGCAAAATATACTCCTGAAGCTAGCCTGTATTGCTGTGTTTTCCTGGTGTGTTACACTAACAGGCATTTGCAGCACTTACAGTGGGCGGAGTGTGCCTCCTGCACATTATACACCTGAAGCTAGCCCGTATTGCTGTGTTTTCCTGGTGTGTTACACCAACAGGTATTTGCAGCACTTACAGCAGGCGTAGTTTGATTCCTGCAAAATATACTCCTGAAGCTAGGCCTTATTGCGGTGTTTTCCTAGTGTGTTACACCAACAGGCATTTGCAGCACTTACAGCAGGCGTAGTGTGATTCCTGCAAAATATACTCCTGAAGCTAGGCCTTATTGCTGTGTTTTCCTAGTGTGTTACACCAACAGGCATTTGCAGCACTTACAGCAGGTGTAGTGTGATTCCTGTAAAATATACTTCTGAAGCTAGCCCGTATTGCTGTGTTTTTCTGGTGTGTTACACCAACAGGCATTTGCAGCACTTACAGCAGGCGTAGTGTGATTCCTGCAAAATATACTCCTGAAGCTAGCCCGTATTGCTGTGTTTTCCTAGTGTGTTACACCAACAGGCATTTGCAGCACTTACAGCAGGCGTAGTGTGCTTCCTGCAAAATATACTCCTGAAGCTAGGCCTTATTGCTGGTTTTCCCATCTCCCTGCAGGCCATTAGAATGTCTGGAAGGCAAACAAGGAGAGGCAGAGAGTCAGTAGCCAATAAAAGAGGGCAAGCAGGCTCTGTGTCTAGAGACAACAGTACTGGTCGTGGACACGGTGCATCGCCATCAGCACGTGGCCATGGGACATGCTTGTCCTTCTTTTCGGCAGCTGGACGTGTTGAGCCGCATCATGCCGAAGACTTGGTACAGTGGATGACCAAGCCCTCCTCATCCTCCTCATCCTCCTCATCCTATCTCACCCAGGCTCAGGGTACTGGCAAAGCAGCTGCCAAAGCGTCCTCTTCCCTGGTATCAATGTCATCATCAGTCACTCCTTCCCTAGACCCACCATGTCCTCCTGAGGAGTCCCCCGAACTGTTTGAGTACAGTGTTGGGTACATGCTCCAGGAGGATGCCCAGCGTTTCGAAGGGTCTGATGATGATGCCCAGCTAGAGGAAGGCAGTAGCGTGAGAGCAGAGAGAGGGGATGCTCAAGAAGGACACCAATCTGGCAGTCATGTTCCAGCAGCTGCAGCATACTGCCAGATTGGCTCCAGTGATGAGGAGGGAGGCGATGATGAGGTCACTGACTCCACGTGGGTGCCTAATAGGAGAGAGGAGGAGGAGGATGAGGAGGAGGCACATCTCCAACGAGGCAGGATGCCCTCGGGGGGCCAGCGTAAGGGCAGCACACCGACGGAATCACACCGCAGAGCTCCGCCTGTGCAGGGCGCTGCCTCTGCCCTTTATTCAAAAAGTTCTTTGGTGTGGGCCTTTTTTGAGTCAAGTGCATCAGATCGCACAGCTGCTGTTTGCAACATATGTCTCAAGCGTATATCGCGTGGCCAAAACATCAGCCGCTTGGGCACCACATGCTTAACCAGACATATGTTGACCTGCCATGCAGCTCGTTGGCAAGCCTACCTTAAATACCCACACCAAAGAACAAAGCGGACCTCTCCTTGCACCGCATCAGCTGGGATCTCCAACCCCACTATACCTTCAGTCCTCTCTGAAACCTGCACTGAGAGGAATGAAGGTGTAGAATTAGGTGTGTCACAGCCAAGTACTTGCGGGCACTCTGCTAGCAGTACACCGACGTCCGATTCTATCAGGCAAATTTCCCTGCCCCAGCTGCTGGACCGTCGAAAGAAGTTCACTGCCAGCCATCCACATGCCCAGCGGTTGAATGCTAGCTTGGCTAAATTGCTAGTGCTTCAACTGCTGCCTTTTCAGTTGGTAGACTCAGCCCCCTTCCGTGAGTTTGTGCAATGTGCGGTTCCTCAGTGGCAGGTTCCGAAACGCCACTTTTTCTCACGGAAGGCGATTCCGGCTCTCTACCGGCATGTGGAAGGAAATGTATTGGCCTCGCTGGACAGGGCAGTCAGCGGTAAGGTGCATATTACCGCTGACTCATGGTCCAGCAGGCATGGACAGGGACAATACCTTTCTTTCACGGCCCATTGGGTCACTCTTTTGGCAGCTGGGAAGGGTGCAGGACAAGGTGCAGTAGTGTTGGAGGTTGTTCCGCCGCCACGCCTCCAAAATGCTACTACTGTTTGTGACACACCTCTCTCCTCCACCCCCTCCTCTTCTTCTTCCTCCATGGCCTCTTCCTGTGCTTTGTCCTCGGAACCAGCGGTGCTCCTTAGGCGTTCAAGGGGCTACGCAAGTACGCAGGCAAAAAGATGCCATGCCGTGCTTGCGCTGGTGTGTTTGGGGGACAGGAGCCACACTGGGGCAGAGGTTCTGTCTGCTCTGCAGGGGCAGGCCGAGAGGTGGTTGACGCCACGCTAGATTAAGCCAGGAATGGTGGTTTGCGACAATGGCACCAACCTCCTCTCCACCCTCCGACAAGGACAACTGACCCATGTGCCCTGTGTGGCTCACATCCTTAACCTGGTGGTGCAGCGGTTCTTGAGCAGGTACCCGGGCTTACAGGATGTCCTGAGGCAGGCCAGGAAAGTCTGTGTGCATTTCCGCAGATCTTATAATGCCAGTGCTCGCCTGGCTGAGCTGCAAAAGGAGTTGAACCTGCCCAAGAACCGCCTTATATGTGACATGCCCACCAGGTGGAACTCAACGTTGGCCATGCTGCAGCGACTGCACACGCAGCAGAGGGCCATCAATGAGTACCTGTGCGACTACGGCACCAGGACAGGGTCAGGGGAGCTCGGTTTTTTTTCACCACGCCAGTGGGGCATGATCAGGGATGCCTGCACTGTCCTGGCACCATTTGAGGAGGCCACGAGGATGGTGAGCAGTGACAGTGCATGCATCAGTGACACTGTACCTCTTGTCCACCTGTTGGAACATACACTGCGTGGAATAATGGACAGGGCACTTGAGGCAGAACAGAGGCAGGAAGAGGAGGACTTCCTTGCCTCTCAAGGCCCCCTTTACCCAGACAGTGTTCCTTCTGTCCCACCCATCGCACAGGAAGAGGAGGAGGAGGAGGATTGTGTCAGCATGGAGGTGGAGCCTGGCACTCAGCATCATCAATAGCAGTCTTTTAGGGATGATTTACAGTCCCAAGAAACCAGTGGACTTGTACGTGGCTGGGAGGAGGTGGCTGCAGATCATGTCGTCCTTAGTGACCCAGAGGACTCCGGACCGAATCCCTCAGCTAACCTACGCTGCATGGCCTCCCTGATCCTGCAAAGTCTTCGGAAGGATCCTCGTATTCTTCGGATCAAGGAGAGGGACCATTACTGGTTGGCCACTCTCCTTGATCCACAGTACAAGGGTAAGGTTGCAGACCTTATCTTACTGTCGCAGAGGGAGCAGAGGATGAGACAACTCCGGGAGGCCTTGCAGAAAGGTCTGTGCAATGCGTTTCCAGAGACTGGGAGGTTACAAACTCCTGGTCCTGGACAACGAGTTGCTGAGGCTTCGGTCAGTCAAAGAAGGAGCGGTGGGGAAGGTGGTCGTCTGACCGATGCGTTCAGACAATTCTTTAGTCCGCAGCCCCAAGGTATGATCGGTTCCAGCAACCATCGCCAGCGTCTGATATACATGGTGCAGGAATACCTAGGGGCAAGGTCAGACTTGGACACCTTCCCCACCGAAAATCCTCTGGCTTACTGGGTCTTGAGGATGGATCACTGGCCAGAGCTTGCACAGTATGCAATTGAGCTACTGGCCTGTCCTGCATCCAGCGTTCTTTCAGAACGCACATTCAGTGCTGCTGGAGGATTTGTCACGGATCACAGGGTGCGCCTGTCCACCGACTCGGTTGATCGACTGACCTTCATAAAGTTGAACCAGTCTTGGATCACCACCAGCTACCAAACACCTGAAGCTGATATAACAGACTAATTTATTTTCAAATGTCACATCCCTTCAAGACTGATGCTGATGCTGAGTGACTGTCCTGTTACGTTGACTGACTATCCTCCTCCGCCTCAATGATCCGATTGATGATGATAGCTTGGAAGAACATTTTTGTTTCTGGGTGCCGCCACCAGTGGCTAAGGCCCAATTTTTCAGCCCCTGTTTAACAGGGGCATGTAATTACAATTTTTTATGCAATTCTTTGCAGCAGGGCTCATTCCTGCACTTCAACTAGAGTATCTGGGAGAGGTTGCAGTGTCGTGGCACCAGCACCAGTGGCTAAGGCTCAATTTTTCAGCCCCTGTTTAACAGGGGCATGTAATTAAAAAAATGTATGCAATGCTTTGCAGCAGGGCTCATTCCTGCACTCCAACTAGAGAATCTGGGAGAGGTTGCAGTGTCGTGGCACCAGCACCAGTGGCTAAGGCCCAATTTTTCAGCCCCTGTTCAACAGGGGCGTGTAATTAAAATTTTTGATGCAATACTTTGCAACAAGGCTCATTGCTGTGCTTCAAGTACAGTATCTGTGAGGGGTTGCAGTGTTGTGGCACCAGTGCCTAAGGCCCAATTTTTCTGCCCCTGTTTAACAGGGGCATGTAATTACAATTCTTGATCTAATAATTCACAGCAGGGCCCATTCCTGCGCCCACCAAGAGTAACTGTGAGGCCTTACAGTGTTGTGTCAACACCACCACCACCACCACCAAAGGCCCAATTTTTCAGCCCCTGTACAACAGGGGCATGCAATTA
This sequence comes from Rana muscosa, assembly GCA_029206835.1. Classification (NCBI taxonomy): domain Eukaryota; kingdom Metazoa; phylum Chordata; class Amphibia; order Anura; family Ranidae; genus Rana; species Rana muscosa. The sequence goes on along the minus strand of CM055119.1, from coordinate 257,700,545 downwards.
CAATTCTTGATCTAATAATTCACAGCAGGGCCCATTCATGCGCCCACCAAGAGTAACTGTGAGGGCTTACAGTGTTGTGTCAACACCACCACCACCACCACCAAAGGCCCAATTTGTCAGCCCCTGTTCAACAGGGGCATGCAATTACAATTCTTGATCTAATAATTCACAGCAGGGCCCATTCATGCGCCCACCAAGAGTAACTGTGAGGGCTCACAGTGTTGTGGCAACACCAACATGTAAGGGGCAAATTTCAGCAGAGTATATACAGCAGGCCCCTACTTTCAAACATCCAACTTACAAACGACTCCTACTTGCAAACGGAAGGAGACAGCAGGAAGTGAGAGGAAATCTACCCCTAAGTTAATATGGGAAAAAGGTGTCTCCTCTCCACTGATGCTTTATCACCAATTCTTGTTTCAATAAAAACCCCAAATTTTCAAAAAACATTTGTCATTAGGACGGAAAGTGAGGTGAACTGTTCTGAACAGGTGCACACTGCACAGGCAGCAAAACAAATGTTACAGGGGTGATAACCCTTCCTTATGTTTTCCAAAAAGCTTAAAAATAGATTTTTTGGCTGGAGCTACACTTAAACAGTGTACCTGTTCAAAATTACAAACAGATTCTACATAAGAACAAACCTACAGTCCCTGTCTTGTATGCACCGCCTGTATACGGCTGTTCAGAGTATATAGGGCCTTTTTTCTTTTGTGTTCCCCTTAATATCCATACAAGACCCAAAGGGGCTGGTTATGGGCTGGGGTGGGGGGGGGGTGATGGGGTAGCTATGTCATTTTTCTTAAAGATTTTCATCCATATTACCGGGACCAGACATTACATTAAAGCCGCAAGCAGTTTTAAATGGCTTTTTTTCCTTTAGAAATGTAATTTTGTGCAGGGACAGTTCTAAACACGGGAAACACGTGGCACTTCACAGGCATACTTTAGACACCCCCCAGGTACGATATTTAAAGGAATATTTGACTTTTTTTTTTTTCACTTTATGCATCATTAAAATGACTGCTCCCGAAAAACGGCCGGTTTTAAAACTTATTTTTGCATTGATACATGTCCCCTGGTGCAGAACCCGGGTTCCCAAACCCTTTTTAGGACAATAACATGCATAATAGTCGTTATAATTAGCACTTTAGATTTCGAACGTTCGCATCCATTGTATTTAATAGGGTTCTAACGCTCGTGCGAACTTTCGGTCCGTTCGCGGGTTCTGGTGCGAACCGAACCCGGGGGTGTTCGGCTCATCACTACTCAGGAGCAGCAACGATCCAAGGAACCTATACCCAGTAGAAGCATAACCAATGTAAGACCAATCACTCAAAGAAAGAAACAAAAAAAACATATAGAACATGCACAAAAACAAAACTAAAAAACAATACCCATGTTGACAAAAGGGTATTGATCCTGCCCTCATCTGGTGACATCCCTAAGCTTGGAGAGTAACCAGATCAGGCCTTTACCCAAATATATAGAAAAAAGAAAACCTTTAAAAATTAGCTAGCAACAGTTGGTTGGTAACCGCTCGGTGCTATGGTCCAACACCTAGGTAAGGGCAATCTGGTTCAAAATCCAGCTCTGAGCATCAAAAAGCAATGCAGCTTGCCCAATACCTATTGGGTACAATAGGTGGTTGCTTGTCGACCGTGGCCAACACTAAAGGGGTTCTGGGGGGGGGGGGGAGGGCGGGAGAGGGAGGGAGGGAAGAGGAACGTTGCCATTAATTTCAACAAAACAATACATAACAAAAAAAAAGACAACACCCAATACTAAAGATAATACTGAGACCGGCAAAAACAACCTAAATTATAATATAGAATAATATAATATAGTATATATGTGAAATAATGAAATAAATGTAAATATAGAAGAGAAAAAAAATCAGCAACATATATGAAATGGTACATGACATTTCTTTGGTTATAGATAAATTAAGCTCCTAGATACAGATCTCACAGTTTGCAATCATATTCTCAAAGTAGTTAAGAACATACAATTCTATAGACACTTTTTAATATAGTTATAACTATGCAGCATAACTACTATTGGTACATACAATAGAGCAGCACCCATCTTCTGACTGATAAAATAAGCTTTATTCCTCACATACAAAATGCATAAAAGACTACATGTCTAAATGCATTTCTGCCCAGTACAGACCTTAATCATAGCAACCCAGGACTCAAGATCAAACTGCATTTAAAACCTCCACACCCACTGACAGATCAGATAGTTTAGGTGCATATTAAATTGTTAATCTCAAAGAGACCTCCAACAGTTTGAAACATATCAAAACAAAAAAGAATACATTGTAGAAAATAATAAACAAGAAGAGAGAAAATGGGTGGATACATGGACAAATAATCATTTAAGAAAAAGACTTATGTCTCATCTTTGATTTAGTCCTTGTGGCAAATGGGTGTTTAATTTATGTATCCACCATGCCTCTCCCTTTAACTACTTAAGCCCCGGACCAATACGCAGCATAAAGACCAGAGGTGTTTTTACAATTTGGCACTACGCTGCTTTAACTGGTAATTGCGCGGTCATGCAATGTTGTACCCAAACTAAATTTGCGTCCTTTTTCTCCCACAAATAGAGCTTTCTTTTAATGGTATTTGATTGCCTCTGCGATTAATTTTTTTTGCGATATGAATGGAAAAAGACCGAAAATTTTGAAAAAAAAAGATATTTTCTACTTTTTGTTATAAGAATAATCAAATAAACTCAATTTTAGTCATAAATTTAGGCCAAAATTTATTCAGCCACATGTCTTTAGTAAAAAAAAATGTCAATAAGCATATATTTATTGGTTTGCGCAAAAGTTATAGCGTCTACAAATTAGGGTACATTTTCTGGAATTTACACAACTTTTAATTTATAACTACCTATCTCATTTCTTGAGGTGCTAAAATGGCAGGGCAGTACAACCCCCCCCCCCAAATGACCCAATTTTGGAAAGTAGACACCCCAAGGAAATTGCTGAGAGGCATGTTGAGCCCATTGAATATTTTTTTTTTGTCCCAAGTGATTGAATAATGACAAAAAAAAAATTAAAATTACAAAAAGTTGTCACTAAATGATATATTGCTCACACATGTCATGGTTATTGTCAGGGTCACCTGTGGCCAGGTGACAGATGCACACCGTAGGGGGACAGGAGTGCACCGCGAGGTAGTGAACCCTATGGCTGGCTTCTGTGGATAGGAAACTGGGTGGTTGTGGAAAGCGGGACCAGAGGAGCACAACCGGGATCCCAACGGAAGCGAGAGCCAAGATTCCCCAGGGCGCGGAGTCTAAGACCCAGCTGGTCTTCTCCAGGGCCTCTAGTGGTGAGGATGTTACGCTGCAGGCTGGGACCAGGTCGCGGCCCCTGGAGTTTCCTAGCTCACGCCCCGTAGGATAAGGGGAAGCAGCAGCACACGATAGAGAGAACCGAATAACAAGCCGAAGGTCAGGGGCCACAAGCAGACAAGGATAACGAAGAACGAGCCGAAGGTCAAGGGTCACGAGCAGACAGGGATGGTCGGGGACAAGCCAATAACGTAACAGAGAGACAGACGTAGCACACGGCAGGCAGGAACCCAAACACACAATGCCTAACAAACACGTTGATCAGCAAAGCAGGCTTGCAGTGCACAGGTTAATATAGTGTTCAGTGATAGGGCCTGGGGTGGAGTCAGGCTGGGAGGAGATTATAAAGGAAGCCAGGTGAAGGAGGTCTGGTCTCTAGATGAACACATGAGGAGGAAGGTAAGATGGCAGACAGACATTAATGCATATCCATGACAGTACCCTCCCTCTTACGAGGCCTCCCCCTTCCCCGCCTGGGCCCAGGTTTAGAGGGAAACTTCAGATGAAACTCCTTTAACAGACGAGGTGCAAAGACCTCAGATGCAGTGATCCAAGACCTCTCCTCAGGACCAAACCCTTTCCAATGAACGAGGTACTGAAGAACGCCTTTACAGAGTCGGGAGTCCAGAATTTGACTGATCTCGTACTCCTGATTATCCTCAGAGACAGGCGCCACGGTAGGAAGAGGACGAGAGAATTTATTGAGGACTAAAGGCTTTAGAAGAGCAACATGAAAGGAGTTAGTGATTTTAAGGCTCTTAGGAATCTGGAGTTTGAAACAAACCGGATTCAGTTTAGCAGTTACCGTGTATGGACCGATGAATCGTGGAGCAAACTTCAGAGAAGGAACTCGGAGCTTGATGTTCCTGGTAGAGAGCCAGACTTTGTCCCCTGGCTGAAGAGAAGGCGGTTTACGCCTGCGGCGGTCGGCAAAGCCTTTGAATTTTTCAGCAGCTGCCCGGAGGGAATCATGAACGTGACCCCAAACGGAATTGAGAGACTCCTGAACCGAAGCCAAAGCTGGAATGTCTGGAGAACAGATCATAGGAAGAGGAAGTTGAGGGTGTTTTCCATAAACTGTGAAAAAGGGTGTCTTCTGCGAACTGGTATTCACATGATTGTTATGGGAGAATTCTGCCCACGGGAGTAGAGAGGACCAATCGTCATGGTGAGAAGACACAAAGGTGCGAAGAAAGACCTCTAACTCCTGATTAACCCTCTCAGTCTGTCCATTGGATTGGGGATGGTAAGAAGAAGAAAAATCCAAGACAATATTGAGGGATTTGCAAAAGGCTCTCCAAAAACGAGACGTGAATTGGACTCCCCTGTCGGAAACAATATGAGAAGGGACCCCATGTAGGCGGAGAATTTCTCGAATGAAAATGGGAACCAAGGCAGGGGCAGAAGGAAGACCAGGAAGAGGAACAAAATGAGCCATCTTGGAGAATCGATCGATTACCACCCAAATGACTGTATTATTCTCAGACAGTGGGAGATCGGTGATAAAATCCATGGCAATATGGGCCCAGGGTTCCTTAGGAATAGGCAAGGGCATGAGGAGACCAGCAGGAGCTTGTGTGGAGGATTTGGACTGAGCACAGACATGACAAGCTTTAACGTAGTCTTTGACGTCTGAGCGGAGATTAGGCCACCAGTAGTGACGACTGATGAGTAGGAAGGATCGGAGGAATCCAGAATGCCCTGCCACCTTGGAATCATGTCCCCAACGAAGGATCTTAGCTCTTAGCTCAGTGGGGACAAAGGTCTTACCAGGCGGGATTTTAGACTTCAGGGTGGTAGAGTGGGCAACAATGCATGAGGTGGGAATGATCGGCTCAGGTTCAAGGGCGGACTCCTCGTCCAAAGTGTCAAATGACCTAGAGAGCGCATCAGCCCGACCGTTGCAGGAACCAGGTTTGTAGGTAATCGTGAAATTAAAACGGGCAAAGAAGAGACTCCACCTGGCCTGTCTAGGATTCAGACGTTTAGCATTCTGTAGATACTGTAAATTCTTGTGATCGGTAAAGATCGTTATGGAGTGAGGGGAACCCTCCAAGAGATGACGCCACTCCTCTAACGCCAATTTAATTGCGAGAAGTTCCCGATCACCGATGGCATAATTCCTCTCTGCCTGAGAAAAATTTTTGGAGAAGAACGCACATGGTTGGCGTCTCTTCTCAAAGATTTGAAGAAGCACAGCTCCCACCCCCATTGAGGAAGCGTCCACTTCAATAAAAAATGCATTCCCAGGATTTGGTCTCCTCAAGAGGGGGCCAGAAACAAAGGCCTGTTTCAGGTTGTGAAATGCAGAGACAGCTTCGGGAGGCCAGTCTCTGGCATTCACACCCTTCTTGGTCAAAGCGATAATAGGCGCGGCAATGGAAGAGTAATTCCTTATGAACTGCCTATAATAATTAGTGAAGCCAAGAAAGCGCTGTGTGGCCTTGAGGCTAGCAGGAAGAGGCCAGTTGGTGATAGCCAAGACCTTCCCAGGGTCCATACGAAGCCCCGAACATGAGACAAAGCACCCCAAAAACAGGACCTCAGAACATTCAAAGGAACATTTCTCCAGCTTGGCATAGAGATTGTTCTCTCTAAGACGTTGAAGTACAGTGCGGACATGGTTTCTGTGGACGAGCAGATTTTCAGAAAAGATCAGAATGTCATCCAGATAGATGACAACAAACTGGTACAGCAGATCTCTGAAGATTTCATTGACAAAGTTTTGAAACACGGCTGGAGCATTACACAGACCAAAAGGCATCACCAGATATTCGTAATGCCCGTCTCTAGTGTTAAATGCAGTCTTCCATTCGTCACCCTCCCGTATTCGAATGAGATTGTACGCGCCTCTGAGATCCAACTTGGTGAAAATGGAGGCACCCTTCAACCTATCGAATAGCTCAGATATTAAGGGTAAGGGGTATCGATTTTTAATAGTAACCGCATTTAAACCCCGATAATCGATGCAGGGTCTTAAGGTACCATCCTTTTTGGCAACAAAAAAGAACCCTGCCCCTGCAGGCGATGAGGATTTCCGGATGAACCCTCTCTCCAGATTCTCTGCTACATACTCCGACATGGCCTGGGTCTCTGGGATGGACAGAGGGTAGGTACGACCCCTGGGTAGAGTTGCTCCGGGGACAAGATCAATAGCACAGTCAAAAGACCTGTGGGGAGGAAGCACCTCAGCTGATTTTTTACAGAACACATCCCGGTAATCGCTGTATGCGGCGGGAAGATCAGAAGAAACAGAAGTGGCAGCAACCGGAAGACTCTCCTTGGGGGTCACCTTGAGAAGACACGACGAGAAACATGAGGAACCCCAGGCCAGGATCTGCCCAGAGACCCAGTCCACATGTGGAGAGTGGAGCTGTAGCCAAGGGAGGCCCAATACAACTGGGGTAGAGGCCTTGGGTAGAATAAGAAAGGATATCCACTCCTGGTGGAGAATCCCTACCGACATCCTAATGGGTAGCGTCTGGAAGCGAATAGGGCCCCCTGGGAGAACAGTGCCATCAATTGCCGAGACTACCAATGGGGTAGTGAGAGGTGAAAGGGTAAGCTTCATAGAAGAAGCAGTTCTCCAATCCATGAAATTGCCGGCAGCCCCGGAATCCAGGTATGCAAGGGTTGACTGAGGAGAAGTGCCTACATGAAGGGACACCGGCAAGAGCAGGCGAGAAGGTGATGTTTCTGGGTCCAATACTCCACCTTCCAAATGTATTAGACCCGAGCGTTTCCCGGACGAAGCGAGCAGGAGTCACGAAAATGACCCTTGCCCCCACAATAGAGGCACAAGCCCAGAGTTCTGCGCCTAGCACGTTCTTCGGGGGTTAGTCTGGTCCGGCCCAGCTGCATAGGTTCTTCAGCAGGTAGAGGATGCTCCACGGAATGAAGGGAGGGGAGCTCAGACTGGCTAGGACCCAGAGAGTGCTGGCGTCTTTTTTCTAAGGACCTCTCTTGAAAACGAATGTCGATCTGGTTGCATAATGAAATTACATCGTCCAGACCGACGGGAATGGCTCTTCCCGCTAATTCGTCTTTCACTCGGTCAGAGAGGCCATGTAAAAAGGTAGCGACCAGGGCCTCATTATTCCAGCTCAATTCAGCTGTGTGGATACGGAACTGAAGAGCATATTGCCCCACTGAACTAGATTCTTGGCGAAGACGTAAGACAGCACTAGCCGCTGAAGAAGCCCGAGCCGGCTCTTCGAAGATATTACGAAAGAGCTTCAAGAATTCGGACAGACTGGAAACCACCGGATCGTTCCTCTCCCACAGGGGGGCAGCCCAGGCCAAAGCTTCACCGGAGAGGAGGGAAATGATATAGGCTACCTTAGCCCGGTCAGATAGGAAGCTTTGAGGCTGAAGCTCAAAATGAATAGTGCATTGGCTGAGAAACCCCCTGCAGGCCTTGGAGTCCCCAGAGAAACGGAACGGAGCTGGCAATCTTAGTGAGTGTGAGGCTGCGACTGGTGCGATAGGTACAGCCGCTGGTTGTACTTGGGGTTGCGGATTCGGGGTTCCCAAGGAGACCTGAAGCTGCTCGAATCGAGAAGCTGGATCCTGGAGGAATCGCATCACCTGGGTCTGATTTGATTCCTGGGTCTCAAGTCTGCGAACTATGCCCTGCAATGGATCATCCGCGGGAAGCGGGATGTCAGCCGGGTTCATGGCTGATCAAACTGTCAGGGTCACCTGTGGCCAGGTGACAGATGCACACCGTAGGGGGACAGGAGTGCACCGCGAGGTAGTGAACCCTATGGCTGGCTTCTGTGGATAGGAAACTGGGTGGTTGTGGAAAGCGGGACCAGAGGAGCACAACCGGGATCCCAACGGAAGCGAGAGCCAAGATTCCCCAGGGCGCGGAGTCTAAGACCCAGCTGGTCTTCTCCAGGGCCTCTAGTGGTGAGGATGTTACGCTGCAGGCTGGGACCAGGTCGCGGCCCCTGGAGTTTCCTAGCTCACGCCCCGTAGGATAAGGGGAAGCAGCAGCACACGATAGAGAGAACCGAATAACAAGCCGAAGGTCAGGGGCCACAAGCAGACAAGGATAACGAAGAACGAGCCGAAGGTCAAGGGTCACGAGCAGACAGGGATGGTCGGGGACAAGCCAATAACGTAACAGAGAGACAGACGTAGCACACGGCAGGCAGGAACCCAAACACACAATGCCTAACAAACACGTTGATCAGCAAAGCAGGCTTGCAGTGCACAGGTTAATATAGTGTTCAGTGATAGGGCCTGGGGTGGAGTCAGGCTGGGAGGAGATTATAAAGGAAGCCAGGTGAAGGAGGTCTGGTCTCTAGATGAACACATGAGGAGGAAGGTAAGATGGCAGACAGACATTAATGCATATCCATGACAGTTATATGTGGAATTGCACCCCAAAAGCCATTTTGCTGCTTCTCCTGAGTACGGGGATACCACATGTGTGGGACTTTTTGGGAGCCTAGCCGCGTACGGGACTCCGAAAACCAAGCACCGCCTTCAGGATTTCTAAGGGTGCAAATTTTTGATTTCACTCCTCACTACCTATCACAGTTTCGAAGGCCATAAAATGCCAAAATAGCACAACCCCCCCCAAATGACCCAATTTTGGAAAGTAGACACCCCAAGCTATTTGCTGAGAGGCATGGTGAGTATTTTACAGCTCTCACTTGTTTTTGAAAATGAAGAAAGTAAATAATTTTTTTCTTTTTTCAATTTTCAAAACTTTGTGACAAAAAGCGAGATCTGCAAAATACTCACCATGCAAATAGCTTGGGGTGTCTACTTTCCAAAATGGGGTTATTTGGGGGGTTTTGTGCCATCTGAGCATTCCATGGCCTCCGAAACTGTGATAGGCAGTGAGGAGTGAAATCAAAAATGTACACCCTTAGAAAGCCTGAAGGCGATGCTTGGTTTTTGGGGTCCCGTACGTGGCTAGGCTCCCAAAAAGTCTCACACATGTGGTATCCCCGTACTCAGGAGAAGCAACAAAATGTATTTTGGGGTGTAATTCCACATATGCCCATGGCATGTTTGAGCAATATATCATTTAGTGACAACTTTGTGCAAAAAAAATAAAAAATAATATTTTTTCCGCAACTTGTGTCAACATATAAAATATTCCATGGACTCGACATGCCTCTCAGCAAATAGCTTGGGGTGTCTACTTTCCAAAATGGGGTCATTTGTGGGGTTTTGAACTGTCCTGGCATTTTATGCACAACATTAGGAAGCTTATGTCACACATCTTCCACTCTTCTAACCACTTGAAGACAAAGCCCTTTCTGACACTTTATGTTTACATGAAAAAGTTTTGTTTTTTTGCAAGAAAATTACGTTGAACCCCCAAACATTATATATTTTTTTAAAGCAAAGGCCCTACAGATTAAAATGGTGGGTGTTGCATTTTTTTTCCACACAGTATTTGCGCAGCGATTTTTCAAACGCATTTTTTGGGGAAAAAATACACTTTTTTTTATTTTAATGCACTAAAACACACTATATTGCCCAAATGTTTGATAAAATAAAAAATATGATCTTAGGCCAAGTACATGGATACCAAACATGACATGCTTTAAAATATCACACAAACGCGCAGTGGCGACAAACTACATACATTTTTAAAAGCCTTTAAAAGCCTTTACAGGTTACCACATTACATTTACAGAGGAGGTCTACTGCTAAAATTACTGCCCTCGATCTGACCTTCACGGTGATACCTCACATGCATGGTGCAATTGCTGTTTACATATGACGCCAGACCAACGCTTGCGTTCGCCTTTCCGCAAGAGCAGGGCGGGACAGGGGTGCTTTTTTTTTTTAACTATTTATTTTGCTTTTTTATTTTATTTTTAAACTGTTCCTTCCATTTTTATTTTTTTTTAATAATTTTTATTGTTATCTCAGGGAATGTAAATATCCTCTATGATAGAAATAGGTAGTGACAGGTACTCTTTTTTTGAAAAAACTGGGGTCTATTAGACCCTAGATCTTTCCTCTGCCCTCAAGATCGGTGTGATAAAATGCTTTCCCAATTTCCCAATGGCGCTTTTTATATCCGGGGGGGGGGGCATTCTCTCCCACTGCTTGTAAAAGGGCATACATGCACCATTTATATATGCCGAAGCATGGGGGCATCCTCCCGCAAAAGTTATGCCGCGTACACACGGTCGGACTTTTCCACGGGCAAGCCTCCATCGGAATTTCGACCGTATGTACGCGGCATTAGGAGCTGCCCCCATGCTTCGGCAAATATGCTCTTTTTTTTAACTGTGGTGGTGAAATCACCTCCTACAGCACTGGAGTCGCAGGGATCAGGCCTGTCTCTGCAAACACTGCAGTTATGTGTGTTGTGTTTTGTAAGTGACAGTGATTGATCGGTGGGCTGGGCTGGACGGAGGAGCAAAACGCAGGTGCTAGCAGGTATCTGGGCTGATCACGCTAACACTGCGTTTTTGGGAACCCTAAACTGCTGGGGACGCTAGTATAGATCTGATCAGATCAGATATTGATCTGTTCAGATACTATACCACTAAGGGAGGTGTATGCTTTGCGCGTGGGTGTTAGCGTTACTGGCATTAACCTGACACTGCCTGGGGCGACGCAGACCCTCTCTGACGCTAAAACCTAATTGATATCACCTGCCGGGCGATCAGGGGGTTAAAACTTTATTGGGTTATATACGGCGGGTGCCCTGACACTATAAAAAGCAAACTAACTAACCAGCGTCACCCGTAACACTTATACGGTGATTACTGGTGAAAGGGTTAACTAGGGGCAATCAGGGGGTTAAAACCTTTATTAGGTAATATATGGGGGTACCTGACGCTATATAAAAACCTGACGGGGAACCTAAATAACAAAATAACTAACTGGCTAACCAGTGTCACCAGTGACACTTATACAGTGATCACTGGTGAAAGGGTTAACTCTAGGGGCAATCAGGGGGTTAAAACCTTTATTAGATAATATATGGTGGTACCTGATGCTATAACCTTTATTAGATAATATATAGGGGTACCTGACGCTGGCGGCGAACCTAAAAAAATAACTGGCTACCTAGCGGCACCATCATAACGAATACAGCGATCAGAAAAACGATTGCTTAGTGACACTGGTGATAGGGGCTGAAGGGGTTACCTGGGGGGCGATCAAGGGGTTAAACCTTTATTGGGGGGGGTTAGGGGGCTACCCTGGACCTAAAGGGACCTAACACTAACTGCCCTGATACTTTTTTTTTATCACAAATGTCACTGATTGCAGTGATCAGTAAATAAATGATCACTGCAATCGGTGACACTGTGACTGGGGGCTGGGGGGTGATCTGGGGGTGACTGGGGGGGATTGTGTGCCTATGTGTACCTACGTGTCAGTGGGCTGTTGGTGCACTAACCTGATGTCTTCTCTCCTCGGTGCTCAGGACGAATAGAGCGCCACATGGAGAGATGACATCACTTCCTCTGCCTGTGTATACATTACACAGGCAGGGGAAGCATTTCATTCGCCGGGAGCGATCGTGAGGGGGTGGCCAGAAACCAATGGCCGCTCCCTCATCACGGATTGCTCCCGAACGAACCGATACCGACCGCTCCATGTACCGGAGGGGGGTCCGATCGGACCCCCCCACCCATACGAAGGCAGTCGTGTACAGGTACGTGATTGTGCCTGTCCGTGCCATTTTGCCGACGTATATATACATGGGGCGGTCGTTAAGTGGTTAATTGTCTTTTGGGAGATCTCTCCCTCTTACAGATTTCTCAACTCTCTCAATACTATAGAATTGAAATCCTTTTAGATTACTATCATGAACATTTTGAAGACTGCAGAGAGATGTTTAGGATTGAGGTTTGTAGTTTCTGTAAGTGCTCACCTATTCTCATTCTTAACCCTTTCCCGCCGAGGGTACGCACATATGCGTACTCGGCTTTCGGGGGTTATACCGGGATGATGCCTGCAGCTGCAGGCATCATCCTGGTACCGTTGTTTAGAGCCGGCGATTGGCTTTCCAGGTATAACAACTGATGCGGCTAAAAGCCGATCGGTTGTTATACCGGAGGAGCGGGAGTGGACATCCCCCCCCCTCCCACCGCCTCCGCCGCTCTTACCGGGCCTCCCGTCCCACCGGGAGACCCGATCCACGATCCGCCACCTCGGGCGGCTAGAGACAGACTGAATCGAAGCCGCGAACGGCTTTGATTCAGTCTCTTCACTGTAACCACGGAAGCGACGTCATGACGTCACGTCCGGGTTACTCGTCTGCCAATGGCGCCTTATTTAAAAAAGTACACAGTATTCAGAATCGCCGTTTTTGGCGATCTGAATACTTTGAAGTGCAAAGGAGGGATTGGGGGTCTTTTAGACCTCCGATCTCTCCATAAAGAGTACCTGTCACCACTTATTACTGTCACAAGGGATGTTTACATTCCTTGTGACAGCAATAAAAGTGATCAAATTTTTTTTTTTATTATAATTATAAATTTATAATAATTATAAAAATAAATAAAATAAATAATAATAAAACATTTTTTTTAAAGCGCCCCTGTCCCTGCGAGCTCGCGCAGCAAAGAAAACGCATACGGAAGTCGCGCCCGCATATGAAAACAGCGTTCAAATCACACATGTGAGGTATCGTCGTGATCGTCAGAGCGAGAGCAATAATTATAGCTGTAGACTTCCTCTGTAACTCTAACCTAGTAGCCGTAAAAAAAAATTAAAGCATCGCCTATGGAGATTTTAAGGTACCGTAGTTTGTCGCCATTTCACGAGTGCGGGCAATTATAAAGCATGACATGTTTGGTATCTATTTACTCGGCGTAACATCATCTTTCACATTATACAAAAAAATTGTACTAACCTAGCTTTTATATATTTTTTTAATTCATGAAAGTAAATTTTTCCCAAAAAGTTGCGTTTAAAACACAGCTGCGCAAATACTGTGTGACATAAAATATTGCAACAATCGCCACTTTATTCTCTAGATTCTCTGCTAAAAAATATATATAATGTTTGGGGTTTCTAAGTACTTTTCTAGCAAAAAATACGCATTTTAACTTGTAGACACCAAATGTCAGAAATGGGCTTAGTCATGAAAGGGGAATGAGTTGTATAACCCACAGGTTGTAGAGAGCACTCTGCAAATAATTGTGTAAACCACATGTGCAGTAATACAATTAATACATTATTTTAGGAGATAACCCTCACTGGTGCTTAAGGAGTGTATTTACCTTGTTTTTAATTGTAAGCGTTTTTAAAGGTGACCTATTTTTTAACATTAGAAATCTCAAAAATGATGGCAAATGATGAAAAACTATTAAAAAATATAAAAGAAAACTGTAATTGCTTGCATTGCATTGTGGACAATCCACAACTTGTGGCAGGTAACGTGGCAAGTGGACAATCCACAGCTTGTGTCAGGTGATGTGGCCAGGTGACGTGGCCAGGTGACGTGGCAAGTGGACAATCCACAGCTTGTGGCAGGTGACGTGGCCAGGTGACGTGGCAGGTGACGTGGCAGGTAACGTGGCCAGTTGACGTGGCCAGGTGACGTGGCCAGGTGACGTGGCAAGTGGACAATCCGCAACTTGTGGCAGGTGACGTGGCCAGGTGACGTGGCAGGTGACATGGCAAGTGGACAATTCACAACTTGTGGCAGGTGACGTGGCCAGGTGACGTGGCACGTGATGTGGCCAGGTGACATGGCAAGTGGACAATCCACAACTTGTGGCAGGTGACATGGCAAGTGGACAATCCACAACTTGTGGCAGGTGACGTGGCCAGCTGACGTGGCAGGTAACGTGGCCAGGTGACGTGGCCAGGTAACGTGGCAAGTGGACAATCCACAACTTGTGGCAGGTGACGTGGCACGTGATGTGGCCAGGTGACGTGGCAAGTGGACAATCCACAACTTGTGGCAGGTGACGTGGCAGGTGACGTGGCAAGTGGACAATCCACAATTTGTGGCAGATGATGTGGCAAGTGATACGCTAAATACAAGTACACTGCTGCTCTCTCAGCTGCTGCTACTCACTCTGGTCTCACAAACTGGCTGAAATGGTTAAAATTTACTGTTTTTTTGAGCTTAGGGAGGGTCTATGATGAAACGCTTATAAACGCAAACGCGGTAAAACGCCGCTAAACGTGGCCGCAAACGCGGCAAAACGCGCGTTTATAAACGCCGGTTTCAGCGTTTAAAAACGTGTGTTCAGCAGAGTTTGCACCTGCGTCTCGTGTGCATGGGGCCTATAAGAGCCTTTATGAACAAGTCATTACTCATGTTTATTTTTGTCAGATTGAGACAGACTTGGAGATTGCAAAGAGTGGGGGCCCTTTGGCTTGAAAATGTAAATCCCTTTCTTAGAAATTTTTGTTCTGCAGAATCAGTATAAAGAATAGGTAAATTGTTTCTGATAATATTAACTATGTCTTTATACTCTGAAAAATATGTGGTTACAAAAGTGACCCCACGTTTGGAATGTTTCCGTTTCTTAATAGAGATTGCTGAATTTCTGGTATCATCAATAAGGGATTCCCGTGTATGCTCTGATACCATAACTGCTTTTGCTTAGTTATAGAAATTATCTTTCCTACCTTTTTTTACAAGGTTAAAAAAGTTGTGTCAGTGGCAACTCGCCCCATCCACCCCTGCCCCATGCTTCAGCCTTAATGCTCTTTTTTTTAACTGTGGTGGTGAAATCACCTCCCACAGCGCTAGTGTCAAGGTGTCAGGAGTACTCACCGAGGCTGAGATGCTGAGAGCGGCTCCCCTTGCAGCTGAGCACACTCCACCCCTGAAGGTGATACAGTAGGTGGAAGGCACGGAGAGGCATGGGTCGCCAGCAGGTTTAGGTGACTTGAGTGGTGACTGCTGGAAGGAAACTGGAGCACCGTGTCATGGTCAGCTGGGTACCAATCTGGTGTGAGGCCAGGCTGGGACTCAAACACGAGAAGGCAAGCGAGGTAGCCCTTTAAACAGTAATGTATAAATACTAGAACCATAAAACCAATAATTAAAATATAAATATATATATAATCCGTAAGGTAAAATAAATAAATATAAATAAACCTGTGAATAAATACCAAAGTAAACGTTGCTGTGTAAATATGCTATGACAGTGCATAAACGAAAAAGACCTGCAAATTGCAGTGTAGTAATAAGTGCACAGATGTGACTGCTAATGGGCAGAGTGCAGTAAAGTGCTACAGTGAAAAGTAAAAGTGAAAAAAATAATATATAGGTGAAAAAATGTCCAATAAGCAATGGAACACAAATGGGATATTGAACTCCAAAAGTTCATAAGAAGAGAACAATGAAATTGGCAAGTGATGCCTGTGCTGATTGTTTTTAACAATTTCTTCTAGGTGACAATCCTGCAACTTCACATATATAAGTGGTGCTGTGGTGAAGGGATGTGTGAATCTTGACTTCTGGTGTCACACACTAGGGTAATGGGTGGCCTCTTACCTTGCGGTAATGAGGTAACCGCTTTTGTTTAATAGGGGTCAGTGAATCCTCTGTCGCGATCCTGGCGTCCAATGGGGAAGCCTTTGTATCAAACCGCTGTTGTTCCTCACATGTGGAATAAACCTATGTTGGATCCTAGGGGTTGCTCACATCTCCCAATAATGGCAGGGTTAGAAAGAAAAAATGGGGTCTCGATCGTGAAGTACGTTTTTAAAAACCAAATGGTATGTATTTAATGATGCATAAGGTTGTACATATATTGCTTACATAAACTCACATAAAAAACAATTGTGAAGAACTTATCTCCTGGACGAGCGACGAGCTCGTGTGCCTCCGTCTGTCTGATTGCCTCTCCGTCCCTACGCGTGGCGTCACGGTCACGTGACTTCATCAGGGGATGATGGGAAGGCAATATGATGGTCTTTAAATACTGTTTGTATTGAACTTAATGCGGCGGCCATTTTCTCGGAGCCCTATATTAATCTCCATTGGCGGCCATTTTCTTTGAGATCCTGTCTTAGTTATGGCGGCGGCCATCTTTATGGTGGTTAAAAAACAATAACAAG
Source organism: Rana muscosa (assembly GCA_029206835.1). Classification (NCBI taxonomy): domain Eukaryota; kingdom Metazoa; phylum Chordata; class Amphibia; order Anura; family Ranidae; genus Rana; species Rana muscosa. The sequence continues at coordinate 257,684,156 of CM055119.1, read as the reverse complement.
TTAGTAACGACGGCAACACTTGCGCCGCCATTTTCCTTGCGGTTTTTTAATGATAAGGTTGGCGGCCATGTTTTTGAAGTCCTTGTAATGGTATAGTGTGATATCAGGTATCTACACATAACATAGCAAGGACGTGACTACATGCATATTGCAGAGCTATTTCAGAATTGAGGGGGCATCTCATTCCAGTTGTGCAAAACCACAATAAAAATGATTAAAAATAAAATTAAAATTAAAACGATCGGTAAAAAAGTTTTATATATAAATAGAATTAAATACCATATATTTTAAAAAAAATGATCCATTAAAATACACAAATCGGTATATAAAAAATTATGTTTATCGGCAATTTAAATGAATAAATCTCCCGAGTAGATATGGGGTAAATGATTAAACCAGTTCCCCAAAATTTACCAAAACTTAGGTCTGGTGGACATCAGGCAGACGTATGCAATATAGGCTATAAAGGATGTGTTTATTCCTACCAGATTAAATAGAGAGATAAATATAATGGTGAAAATAGAGGTCTACAGGGTAAGTTAATAAGTAATAGAAATATATATATATATATATATATATATACCATATACATAAAAATATATAAAAGAATAAAATAAAATGGCAGTGCCAGAGGAACTAAGTATCCTGGTATGTGTGATGGGAATAATAAAGGGAGCGACATATACCCTACTAGATAAATGAGTATATGAGGGGAAGAATGCACTAAAAATCACTGAGAAAACAATTGAGGTCGAACTCGACATTGAGTCCTCTTGGCACAAAGGTATCTAGGGTGAATATCCATTTGGATTCTTATTGACTGAGCGTCCTCACCTTATGGCCCCCCCGCCAGTGTCTAATATATGGCTCAATGCCCCAAAATTTGAGCTGTGAGGGGTCTTTGTTGTGATGTAACAAAAAATGTTTTGATACATTGTGTTTGTCGAAACCTTTCATTATATTTTGGACGTGCTCTTTAATGCGGATCCTGAGAAGTCTTTTTGTGCGCCCTATATACTGCAGGCCGCAACTACACTCTAGGGCGTACACCGCCCCTTCCGTGTTGCAGCATATAAAATCTTTAACTTCATGGGTATCTCCTGTGCTGGTGGATGTGAAGTTAATTTTCTTCTCATTAGGTCTCTTTGTTTTCTTACATGCAAAACATCGTTTGCAAGGGTAGAAGCCTTTCATTGTGAAGAAGGAGAATGGTTTGTTAGGTGGATCTGGTACGTTCTTCACTATTCTATCCCGTATGGTTGGTGCCCTTTTATAAATAAATCTGGGGTTTCTTGGTAGTGAATCTTGTAACTGTTTGTCTGCCAATAATAGATGCCAATGCCTTTTGATAATTCTTTAGATTTTCTTGTATTGTACGTTATAATCAAGAATAATGGATGTCAATGGTTTTGTGGATAGTTGTTTATTTTTATCTCTGATCAGTTCATCCCGGTTCATCTCTGTCACTTCGACTATCTTCTCTTCTATAAAGGTATTGCTGTATCCTTTCTCGACAAATCTTTGACCCATAGCTTCAGCTTGTTCTTTGAACATGTCTAGGTTAGTGCAATTTCTCCTTAGACGTACAAGTTGACCCTTGGGAACATTGAAGAGCCAATTTCTATGATGACAGCTTTCTATCGGTAAATAGCTGTTCCGGTCAACATTTTTAAAATGTGTCTGTGTTTTAAAACCTAAAGTGTCCTGTATGATATCAAGATCTAAAAATGTGACACTTGTTTCGCTGATCTCCCATGTAAGCTTGATGTTTCTGTCATTTACATTCAAGGTTTCTAAAAATAATATAAGTTGATTAGGCTCTCCATTCCAAAGGATAAAAATATCATCGATATAGCGTTTATATATGGTGAGTTCAGCTGGTTTATTTTTAAAAACGGTTTCCTTCTCCCACTGGGCCATAAAAATACCGGCCACACTAGGGGAAAATTTGGCTCCCATGGCTACGCCGGTTCGCTGATGGTAATAATTCTTGTTGTGCCAGAAATAGTTATTTTTAAGACAAAAGTCGAGACATTTGATGATGAACTTTCTTTGCATGCAAGGCAGCTCAGTGTATGTTCTCAGCCCCCACTTAGCAGCTTCGCATGCCTGATGGTGGAGGATGATAGTGTATAAAGAAGATACGTCCGCAGTGGCCATAATCCATGGTCCTCCTTCTTTGGGAATATTCATTATTGTTTGTATCATCTGTTTAGTATCTCTTAGATATGCCTTTGTGTTTTGTACTACGGGTTGCAGATAATGATCTATGTATTGGCCCATCCTGGCCGTGAGCGAATCTATCCCATTGACTATTGGTCTTGGCGGTGGATTTGTTTTATCTTTATGTATCTTGGGAATTGTGTAAATAATAGGTGTACGCCAAGAATCGGGTACTAAATATCTGGCTTCTTTTTTATTCAAGATGTTCTTTTTGAGACCTAGGTGGACCACCTGTTCTAAAGCTTTTCTGCATTTAAAGGCAGGGGTGCTGAGCAATTTGTTGTATGTATTAGTGTCTTCCAACATTTCCTTCATACTGTTGTTATATTGTTCTTTGGAAAGGACGACGATTGCTCCCCCTTTGTCAGCTGGTCTTATGACAAGGTCCTTCCTTTTAGTCAGTTTCTTGATACCACTCTTTATGTACTTCGGTTCCTCCTTCTTCTTTATTTTTAAATCCTTAATTTCTTCCAGCACTACTCTTTTGAAAACATCAATGTATTTGTTGTTTTTGACTGGCGGGTTAAAAACTGATTTGTTTCTTAGCATACTATGAGATATCCCATCTTCTCTCATTCCTGGTTTGTTATATGTGATGGGGTTCCCTGCTATGTATTTATTGATATTTAATTTTCTTACGAATTTCTGTATGCCGATATAGGTCTGAAATTTGTCTAAATTTTTTGTTGGAGCATATTTTAGACCTTTGTCTAATACTCCGATCTCTTCATGAGTGAGAGTTTCGCCGCTTAGATTGAAAATTCCCTCTCCCTTTCCTCTCGTTTTCTTTTTGAGTCTCTTCCCGGATCTACACCCTCTCTTCTTTCTTGATTTCTTGATCCTCTCTGTCCGCCTGGTGGGTAATTCTCCCTGTCCCTGCCTAAAAACGACCTCTCGTAATCTGGGACATTATGTTGGCTCGTATGTGGTCTTACGTATTTCTCTTCTTCATTATAGTTTGCCAGTGGGGCATAGAAGTTGTTGGTTCTGATCGGGCTTCGTTCATTCTGTTGGTTGTTTCTCCCATATCCATAGTCTCTCGGTGGGCTTCTACCTCTTGGTCCATTTTGTTCATATGGGGGAGCTCTATAATATCTAATATAGTGGGGTGGTTGTCTTGGGTCTCGGTGATCCTGTGGGGGGCCCCTATATTCCCTATGGTCATATGGGGGTCTGTACCAATTGTTCCCATTGTGTGGTTTCTTGTTCTTCCAAAAGTAGGGTTTCTTCCATCCATTGTATGGTGTTTTGTCATTGTGTGGTGGTCTCCTATTTGGTTGTCTTGGTGTATGGTATTGTTGATTGCCCTGCCTCTTGTTGTGCGGTTTGTGTCTCGGGGTCCGTATTCCATTGTGGTCATTCGGTCTACTGTTTTGCACATTCGGTCTCTGTTGTTCATTAATGTGTTGTGAATGGACCCTTAGCCCTCGTACACACGGCCGAGATTCTCGTTGAATAAAACATGTCGTTTTTTTCGACGAGAGTCTTGGACAAGAAACTTGTCCCGGCCGAGTGTACACACGCTCGTTTCAAAGAACCCGCGGTTCTTTGAATGGAGCGTACGCGGTGACGTCATCGACTACGACGAGCATGCGCTCGTCACATTCGATGCCGTCGCCGCCATCTTGGTATACCCTACGTATGCCTATGAAGCTACCGCGCATGCATCGAATTCATTTCGAACATGCGCAGGCTTCCGGGAGGACAGGTAAGTGTACACACACTCACTTTTCTCGTCGAGAAACATGCCGAGGAGAATCTCGACGAGAAAATAGAGAGCAGGTTCTCTATTTTCTCATCGAGGTTTCTTGTCGGTTTTCTCGACGAGAAACCCGATAGCTGCGTACACACGACCGATTTACTCGGCAAGACCTCTCTGCCAGCAAGTTTCTTGCTGGTTCTTGCCGAGAAAATCGGCCGTGTGTACGAGGCCTTACAGTTTTTTCTGGTGTGGAATATGTGGAAATTGGGTCCATTCGGCCGATTTGTTTTTGCCACTTAAACACTTCATCCGATTTGAAATCATTTATGTCTCTGACATATTTCTTGCTTTTCCTCTGCTGTACCTCTCTGTCCTTTTTTGTGAGATCTTTATTTAACTGTGTAGCGAGTGTTTTGTATTCAGTTGTGTCCTTGTGTACTTCCAATTCTTCCTTTATTTCTGCAATGGTTTGTTCGATCTTCTTGGTCTTCCTGTGTTTCCGTGCTAATAAGAATCTTATTAGCTCTAACCCTCGTTCGTTAAAGAACTTGAACCATTCATCGTTAGATTCTTGGTCAAGCAATCCGTCATTTGGAGGGATATCCCATCTTAGCCTTCTTGGGACAATACTTTCTTTCAGATAGGTTTCAAAAGTATTGACGTCCCACCATAGACTTATTTTTTTCTCCATGTTGTGTCCTAAGCGTCTCATTAAACTTTCTAAATCTGAAGTTTTTTTCTGAGAGATGTTAGTGGTACTAAAAATTTCCTCTAAGTTTACTTGTCTTGTCTCCAAAAAGGAGAAGACATCCATGGTTGCTGCAGGAATGGGTGGGATGTAAATAAGTGAAATGTAAGGAGTGGTTATTCCTGCGCTACCAATCTGGAGGAATGTGGAGGTTAATGAAACTGTCGCAGGCACCTAGCGGGTTAATCCTAACCTGATAAAGTGAGAAATTTAAAAAAGGGGGGGTGGTGCTGCGCTGTTTCTAATGTTACATATATTGGTACAATAGTAGTGCACAATGGCTAACTTATACCAATACACAGGTTTTATAAGATAAATGAATTGAAATGATGAATTACTGTAATGTATAAATACTAGAACCATAAAACCAATAATTAAAATATAAATATATATATAATCCGTAAGGTAAAATAAATAAATATAAATAAACCTGTGAATAAATACCAAAGTAAACGTTGCTGTGTAAATATGCTATGACAGCGCATAAACTAAAAAGACCTGCAAATTGCAGTGTAGTAATGAGTGCACAGATGTGACTGCTAATGGGCAGAGTGCAGTAAAGTGCTACAGTGAAAAGTAAAAGTGAAAAAAATAATATATAGGTGAAAAAATGTCCAATAAGCAATGGAACACAAATGGGATATTGAACTCCAAAAGTTCATAAGAAGAGAACAATGAAATTGGCAAGTGATGCCCGTGCTGATTGTTTTTAATAATTTCTTCTAGGTGACAATCCTGCAACTTCACATATATAAGTGGTGCTGTGGTGAAGGGATGTGTGAATCTTGACTTCTGGTGTCACACACTAGGGTAATGGGTGGCCTCTTACCTTGGGCAATGGGTGGCCCCTTTTATAAATAAATCTGGGGTTTCTTGGTAGTGAATCTTGTAACTGTTTGTCTGCCAATAATAGATGCCAATGCCTTTTGATAATTCTTTCGATTTTCTTGTATTGTACGTTATAATCAAGAATAATGGATGTCAATGGTTTTGTGGATAGTTGTTTATTTTTATCTCTGATCAGTTCATCCCGGTTCATCTCTGTCACTTCGACTATCTTCTCTTCTATAAAGGTATTGCTGTATCCTTTCTCGACAAATCTTTGACCCATAGCTTCAGCTTGTTCTTTGAACATGTCTAGGTTAGTGCAATTTCTCCTTAGACGTACAAGTTGACCCTTGGGAACATTGAAGAGCCAATTTCTATGATGACAGCTTTCTATCGGTAAATAGCTGTTCCGGTCAACATTTTTAAAATGTGTCTGTGTTTTAAAACCTAAAGTGTCCTGTATGATATCAAGATCTAAAAATGTGACACTTGTTTCGCTGATCTCCCATGTAAGCTTGATGTTTCTGTCATTTACATTCAAGGTTTCTAAAAATAATATAAGTTGATTAGGCTCTCCATTCCAAAGGATAAAAATATCATCGATATAGCGTTTATATATGGTGAAATCAGCTGGTTTATTTTTAAAAATGGTTTCCTTCTCCCACTGGGCCATAAAAATACCGGCCACACTAGGGGCAAAATTGCCTTCCCATCATCCCCTGATGAAGTCACGTGACCGTGACGCCACGCGTAGGGACGGAGAGGCAATCAGACAGACGGAGGCACACGAGCTCGCCGCTCGTCCAGGAGATAAGTTCTTCACAATTGTTTTTTATGTGAGTTTATGTAAGCAATATATGTACAACCTTATGCATCATTAAATACATACCATTTGGTTTTTAAAAACGTACTTCACGATCGAGACCCCATTTTTTCTTTCTAACCCTGCCATTATTGGGAGATGTGAGCAACCCCTAGGATCCAACATAGGTTTATTCCACATGTGAGGAACAACAGCAGTTTGATACAAAGGCTTCCCCATTGGACGCCAGGATCGCGACAGAGGATTCACTGACCCCTATTAAACAAAAACGGTTACCTCATTACCGCAAGGTAAGAGGCCACCCATTACCCTAGTGTGTGACACCAGAAGTCAAGATTCACACATCCCTTCACCACAGCACCACTTATATATGTGAAGTTGCAGGATTGTCACCTAGAAGAAATTGTTAAAAACAATCAGCACGGGCATCACTTGCCAATTTCATTGTTCTCTTCTTATGAACTTTTGGAGTTCAATATCCCATTTGTGTTCCATTGCTTATTGGACATTTTTTCACCTATATATTATTTTTTTCACTTTTACTTTTCACTGTAGCACTTTACTGCACTCTGCCCATTAGCAGTCACATCTGTGCACTTATTACTACACTGCAATTTGCAGGTCTTTTTCGTTTATGCACTGTCATAGCATATTTACACAGCAACGTTTACTTTGGTATTTATTCACAGGTTTATTTATATTTATTTATTTTACCTTACGGATTATATATATATTTATATTTTAATTATTGGTTTTATGGTTCTAGTATTTATACATTACTGTAATTCATCATTTCAATTCATTTATCTTATAAAACCTGTGTATTGGTATAAGTTAGCCATTGTGCACTACTATTGTACCAATATATGTAACATTAGAAACAGCGCAGCACCACCCCCCCCCCTTTTTTTAGATTTCTCACTTTATCAGGTTAGGATTAACCCGCTAGGTGCCTGCAACAGTTTCATTAACCTCCACATTCCTCCAGATTGGTAGCGCAGGAATAACCACTCCTTACATTTCACTTAATTACATCCCACCCATTCCTGCAGCAACCATGGATGTCTTCTCCTTTTTGGAGACAAGACAAGTAAACTTAGAGGAAATTTTTAGTACCACCAACATCTCTCAGAAAAAAACTTCAGATTTAGAAAGTTTAATGAGACGCTTAGGACACAACATGGAGAAAAAAATAAGTCTATGGTGGGACGTCAATACTTTTGAAACCTATCTGAAAGAAAGTATTGTCCCAAGAAGGCTAAGATGGGATATCCCTCCAAATGACGGATTGCTTGATCAAGAATCTAACGATGAATGGTTCAAGTTCTTTAACGAACGAGGGTTAGAGCTAATAAGATTCTTATTAGCACGGAAACACAGGAAGACCAAGAAGATCGAACAAACCATTGCAGAAATAAAGGAAGAATTGGAAGTACACAAGGACACAACTGAATACAAAACACTCGCTACACAGTTAAATAAAGATCTCACAAAAAAGGACAGAGAGGTACAGCAGAGGAAAAGCAAGAAATATGTCAGAGACATAAATGATTTCAAATCGGATGAAGTGTTTAAGTGGCAAAAACAAATCGGCCGAATGGACCCAATTTCCACATATTCCACACCAGAAAAAACTGTAAGGGTCCATTCACAACACATTAATGAACAACAGAGACCGAATGTGCAAAACAGTAGACCGAATGACCACAATGGAATACGGACCCCGAGACAACAACCGTACAACGAGAGGCAGGGCAATCAACAATACCATACACCAAGGCAACCAGATAGGAGACCACCACACAATGACAAAACACCATACAATGGATGGAAGAAACCCTACTTTTGGAAGAACAAGAAACCACACAATGGGAACAATTGGTACAGACCCCCATATGACCATAGGGAATATAGGGCCCCCCACAGGATCACCGAGACCCGAGACAACCACCCCACTATATTAAAGATTATAGAGCTCCCCCATACGAACAAAATGGACCAAGAGGTAGAAGCCCACCGAGAGACTATGGATATGGGAGAAACAACCAACAGAATGAACGAAGCCCGATCAGAACCAACAACTACTATGCCCCACTGGCAAACTATAATGAAGAAGAGAGATACGTAAGACCACATACGAGCCAACATAATGGCCCAGATTACGAGAGGTCTTTTTTAGGCAGGGACAGGGACAATTACCCACCAGACAGACAGAGAGGATCAAGAAATCAAGAAAGAAGAGAGGATGTAGATCCGGGAAGAGACTCAAAAAGAAAACGAGAGGAAAGGGAGAGGGAATTTTCAATCTAAGCGGCGAAACTCTCACTCATGAAGAGATCGGAGTATTAGACAAAGGTCTAAAATATGCTCCAACAAAAAATTTAGACAAATTTCAGACCTATATCGGCATAGAGAAATTCGTAAGAAAATTAAATATCAATAAATACATAGCAGGGAACCCCATCACATATAACAAACCAGGAATGAGAGAAGATGGGATATCTCATAGTATGCTAAGAAACAAATCAGTTTTTAACCCGCCAGTCAAAAACAACAAATACATTGATGTTTTCAAAAGAGTAGTGCTGGAAGAAATTAAGGATTTAAAAATAAAGAAGAAGGAGGAACCGAAGTACATAAAGAGTGGTATCAAGAAACTGACAAAAAGGAAGGACCTTGTCATAAGACCAGCTGACAAAGGGGGAGCAATCGTCGTCCTTTCCAAAGAACAATATAACAACAATATGAAGGAAATGTTGGAAGACACTAATACATACAACAAATTGCTCAGCACCCCTGCCTTTAAATGCAGAAAAGCTTTAGAACAGGTGGTCCACCTAGGTCTCAAAAAGAACATCTTGAATAAAAAAGAAGCCAGATATTTAGTACCCGATTCTTGGCGTACACCTATTATTTACACAATTCCCAAGATACATAAAGATAAAACAAATCCACCACCAAGACCAATAGTCAATGGGATAGATTCGCTCACGGCCAGGATGGGCCAATACATAGATCATTATCTGCAACCCGTAGTACAAAACACAAAGGCATATCTAAGAGATACTAAACAGATGATACAAACAATAATGAATATTCCCAAAGAAGGAGGACCATGGATTATGGCCACTGCGGACGTATCTTCTTTATACACTATCATCCTCCACCATCAGGCATGCGAAGCTGCTAAGTGGGGGCTGAGAACATACACTGAGCTGCCTTGCATGCAAAGAAAGTTCATCATCAAATGTCTCGACTTTTGTCTTAAAAATAACTATTTCTGGCACAACAAGAATTATTACCATCAGCGAACCGGCGTAGCCATGGGAGCCAAATTTGCCCCTAGTGTGGCCGGTATTTTTATGGCCCAGTGGGAGAAGGAAACCGTTTTTAAAAATAAACCAGCTGAACTCACCATATATAAACGCTATATCGATGATATTTTTATCCTTTGGAATGGAGAGCCTAATCAACTTATATTATTTTTAGAAACCTTGAATGTAAATGACAGAAACATCAAGCTTACATGGGAGATCAGCGAAACAAGTGTCACATTTTTAGATCTTGATATCACACAGGACACTTTAGGTTTTAAAACACAGACACATTTTAAAAATGTTGACCGGAACAGCTATTTACCGATAGAAAGCTGTCATCATAGAAATTGGCTCTTCAATGTTCCCAAGGGTCAACTTGTACGTCTAAGGAGAAATTGCACTAACCTAGACATGTTCAAAGAACAAGCTGAAGCTATGGGTCAAAGATTTGTCGAGAAAGGATACAGCAATACCTTTATAGAAGAGAAGATAGTCGAAGTGACAGAGATGAACCGGGATGAACTGATCAGAGATAAAAATAAACAACTATCCACAAAACCATTGACATCCATTATTCTTGATTATAACGTACAATACAAGAAAATCAAAAGAATTATCAAAAGGCATTGGCATCTATTATTGGCAGACAAACAGTTACAAGATTCACTACCAAGAAACCCCAGATTTATTTATAAAAGGGCACCAACCATACGGGATAGAATAGTGAAGAACGTACCAGATCCACCTAACAAACCATTCTCCTTCTTCACAATGAAAGGCTTGCAAACAATGTTTTGCATGTAAGAAAACAAAGAGACCTAATGAGAAGAAAATTAACTTCACATCCACCAGCACAGGAGATACCCATGAAGTTAAAGATTTTATATGCTGCAACACGGAAGGGGCGGTGTACGCCCTAGAGTGTAGTTGCGGCCTGCAGTATATAGGGCGCACAAAAAGACTTCTCAGGATCCGCATTAAAGAGCACGTCCAAAATATAATGAAAGGTTTCGACAAACACAATGTATCAAAACATTTTTTGTTACATCACAACAAAGACCCCTCACAGCTCAAATTTTGGGGCATTGAGCCATATATTAGACACTGGCGGGGGGGCCATAAGGTGAGGACGCTCAGTCAATTAGAATCCAAATGGATATTCACCCTAGATACCTTTGTGCCAAGAGGACTCAATGTCGAGTTCGACCTCAATTGTTTTCTCAGTGATTTTTAGTGCATTCTTCCCCTCATATACTCATTTATCTAGTAGGGTATATGTCGCTACCTTTATTATTCCCATCACACATACCAGGATACTTAGTTCCTCTGGCACTGCCATTTTATTTTATTCTTTTATATATTTTTATGTATATGGTATATATATATATATATATATATATATATATATTTCTATTACTTATTAACTTACCCTGTAGACCTCTATTTTCACCATTATATTTATCTCTCTATTTAATCTGGTAGGAATAAACACATCCTGCATAGCCTATATTGCATACGTCTGCCTGATGTCCACCAGACCTAAGTTTTGGTAAATTTTGGGGAACTGGTTTAATCATTTACCCCATATCTACTCGGGAGATTTATTCATTTAAATTGCAGATAAACATAATTTTTTATATACCGATTTGTGTATTTTAATGGATCATTTTTTTAAAATATATGGTATTTAATTCTATTTTATATATAAAACTTTTTTACCGATCGTTTAATTTTAATTTTATTTTTAATCATTTTTATTGTGGTTTTGCACAACTGGAATGAGATGCCCCCTCAATTCTGAAATAGCTCTGCAATATGCATGTAGTCACGTCCTTGCTATGTTATGTGTAGATACCTGATATCACACTATACCATTACAAAGACTTCAAAAACATGGCCGCCAACCTTATCATTAAAAAACCGCAAGGAAAATGGCGGCGCAAGTGTTGCCGTCGTTACTAACTTGTTATTGTTTTTTAACCACCATAAAGATGGCCGCCGCCATAACTAAGACAGGATCTCAAAGAAAATGGCCGCCAATGGAGATTAATATAGGGCTCCGAGAAAATGGCCGCCGCTTTAAGTTCAATACAAACAGTATTTAAAGACCATCATATTGCCTTCCCATCATCCCCTGATGAAGTCACGTGACCGTGACGCCACGCGTAGGGACGGAGAGGCAATCAGACAGACGGAGGTACACGAGCTCGCCGCTCGTCCAGGAGATAAGTTCTTCACAATTGTTTTTTATGTGAGTTTATGTAAGCAATATATGTACAACCTTATGCATCATTAAATACATACCATTTGGTTTTTAAAAACGTACTTCACGATCGAGACCCCATTTTTTCTTTCTAACCCTGCCATTATTGGGAGATGTGAGCAACCCCTAGGATCCAACATAGGTTTATTCCACATGTGAGGAACAACAGCGGTTTGATACAAAGGCTTCCCCATTGGACGCCAGGATCGCGACAGAGGATTCACTGACCCCTATTAAACAAAAGCGGTTACCTCATTACCGCAAGGTAAGAGGCCACCCATTGCCCTAGTGTGTGACACCAGAAGTCAAGATTCACACATCCCTTCACCACAGCACCACTTATATATGTGAAGTTGCAGGATTGTCACCTAGAAGAAATTGTTAAAAACAATCAGCATGGGCATCACTTGCCAATTTCATTGTTCTTTTCTTATGAACTTTTGGAGTTCAATATCCCATTTGTGTTCCATTGCTTATTGGACATTTTTTCACCTATATATTATTTTTTTCACTTTTACTTTTCACTGTAGCACTTTACTGCACTCTGCCCATTAGCAGTCACATCTGTGCACTTATTACTACACTGCAATTTGCAGGTCTTTTTCGTTTATGCACTGTCATAGCATATTTACACAGCAACGTTTACTTTGGTATTTATTCACAGGTTTATTTATATTTATTTATTTTACCTTACGGATTATATATATATTTATATTTTAATTATTGGTTTTATGGTTCTAGTATTTATACATTACTGTAATTCATCATTTCAATTCATTTATCTTATAAAACCTGTGTATTGGTATAAGTTAGCCATTGTGCACTACTATTGTACCAATATATGTAACATTAGAAACAGCGCAGCACCACCCCCCCCCCTTTTTTTAGATTTCTCACTTTATCAGGTTAGGATTAACCCGCTAGGTGACTGCGACAGTTTCATTAACCTCCACATTCCTCCAGATTGGTAGCGCAGGAATAACCACTCCTTACATTTCACTTATTTACATCCCACCCATTCCTGCAGCAACCATGGATGTCTTCTCCTTTTTGGAGACAAGACAAGTAAACTTAGAGGAAATTTTTTGTACCACCAACATCTCTCAGAAAAAAACTTCAGATTTAGAAAGTTTAATGAGACGCTTAGGACACAACATGGAGAAAAAAATAAGTCTATGGTGGGACGTCAATACTTTTGAAACCTATCTGAAAGAAAGTATTGTCCCAAGAAGGCTAAGATGGGATATCCCTCCAAATGACGGATTGCTTGACCAAGAATCTAACAATGAATGGTTCAAGTTCTTTAACGAACGAGGGTTAGAGCTAATAAGATTCTTATTAGCACGGAAACACAGGAAGACCAAGAAGATCGAACAAACCATTGCAGAAATAAAGGAAGAATTGGAAGTACACAAGGACACAACTGAATACAAAACACTCGCTACACAGTTAAATAAAGATCTCACAAAAAAGGACAGAGAGGTACAGCAGAGGAAAAGCAAGAAATATGTCAGAGACATAAATGATTTCAAATCGGATGAAGTGTTTAAGTGGCAAAAACAAATCGGCCGAATGGACCCAATTTCCACATATTCCACACCAGAAAAAAACTGTAAGGGTCCATTCACAACACATTAATGAACAACAGAGACCGAATGTGCAAAACAGTAGACCGAATGACCACAATGAAATACGGACCCCGAGACAACAACCGTACAATGAGAGGCAGGGCAATCAACAATACCATACACCAAGACAACCAGATAGGAGACCACCACACAATGACAAAACACCATACAATGGATGGAAGAAACCCTACTTTTGGAAGAACAAGAAACCACACAATGGGAACAATTGGTACAGACCCCCATATGACCATAGGGAATATAGGGGCCCCCACAGGATCACCGAGACCCAAGACAACCACCCCACTATATTAGAGATTATAGAGCTCCCCCATACAAACAAAATGGACCAAGAGGTAGAAGCCCACCGAGAGACTATGGATATGGGAGAAACAACCAACAGAATGAACGAAGGCCGATCAGAACCAACAACTACTATGCCCCACTGGCAAACTATAATGAAGAAGAGAGATACGTAAGACCACATACGAGCCAACATAATGGCCCAGATTACGAGAGGTCTTTTTTAGGCAGGGACAGGGAGAATTACCCACCAGACGGACAGAGAGGATCAAGAAATCAAGAAAGAAGAGAGGATGTAGATCCGGGAAGAGACTCAAAAAGAAAACGAGAGGAAAGGGAGAGGGAATTTTCAATCTAAGCGGCGAAACTCTCACTCATGAAGAGATCGGAGTATTAGACAAAGGTCTAAAATATGCTCCAACAAAAAATTTAGACAAATTTCAGACCTATATCGGCATACAGAAATTTGTAAGAAAATTAAATATCAATAAATACATAGCAGGGAACCCCATCACATATAACAAACCAGGAATGAGAGAAGATGGGATATCTCATAGTATGCTAAGAAACAAATCAGTTTTTAACCCGCCAGTCAAAAACAACAAATACATTGATGTTTTCAAAAGAGTAGTGCTGGAAGAAATTAAGGATTTAAAAATAAAGAAGAAGGAGGAACCGAAGTACATAAAGAGTGGTATCAAGAAACTGACAAAAAGGAAGGACCTTGTCATAAGACCAGCTGACAAAGGGGGAGCAATCGTCGTCCTTTCCAAAGAACAATATAACAACAGTATGAAGGAAATGTTGGAAGACACTAATACATACAACAAATTGCTCAGCACCCCTGCCTTTAAATGCAGAAAAGCTTTAGAACAGGTGGTCCACCTAGGTCTCAAAAAGAACATCTTGAATAAAAAAGAAGCCAGATATTTAGTACCCGATTCTTGGCGTACACCTATTATTTACACAATTCCCAAGATACATAAAGATAAAACAAATCCACCGCCAAGACCAATAGTCAATGGGATAGATTCGCTCACGGCCAGGATGGGCCAATACATAGATCATTATCTGCAACCCGTAGTACAAAACACAAAGGCATATCTAAGAGATACTAAACAGATGATACAAACAATAATGAATATTCCCAAAGAAGGAGGACCATGGATTATGGCCACTGCGGATGTATCTTCTTTATACACTATCATCCTCCACCATCAGGCATGCGAAGCTGCTAAGTGGGGGCTGAGAACATACACTGAGCTGCCTTGCATGCAAAGAAAGTTCATCATCAAATGTCTCGACTTTTGTCTTAAAAATAACTATTTCTGGCACAACAAGAATTATTACCATCAGCGAACCGGCGTAGCCATGGGAGCCAAATTTGCCCCTAGTGTGGCCGGTATTTTTATGGCCCAGTGGGAGAAGGAAACCGTTTTTAAAAATAAACCAGCTGAACTCACCATATATAAACGCTATATCGATGATATTTTTATCCTTTGGAATGGAGAGCCTAATCAACTTATATTATTTTTAGAAACCTTGAATGTAAATGACAGAAACATCAAGCTTACATGGGAGATCAGCGAAACAAGTGTCACATTTTTAGATCTTGATATCATACAGGACACTTTAGGTTTTAAAACACAGACACATTTTAAAAATGTTGACCGGAACAGCTATTTACCGATAGAAAGCTGTCATCATAGAAATTGGCTCTTCAATGTTCCCAAGGGTCAACTTGTACGTCTAAGGAGAAATTGCACTAACCTAGACATGTTCAAAGAACAAGCTGAAGCTATGGGTCAAAGATTTGTTGAGAAAGGATACAGCAATACCTTTATAGAAGAGAAGATAGTCGAAGTGACAGAGATGAACCGGGATGAACTGATCAGAGATAAAAATAAACAACTATCCACAAAACCATTGACATCCATTATTCTTGATTATAACGTACAATACAAGAAAATCGAAAGAATTATCAAAAGGCATTGGCATCTATTATTGGCAGACAAACAGTTACAAGATTCACTACTAGTGATGAGCCGAACACCCCCGGGTTCGGTTCGCACCAGAACCCGCGAACGGACCGAAAGTTCGTACGAACATTAGAACCCTATTAAATACAATGGATGCGAACGTTCGAATTCTAAAGTGCTAATTATAACAACTATTATGCATGTTATTGTCCTAAAAAGGGTTTGGGAACCCGGGTTCTGCACCAGGGGACATGTATCAATGCAAAAAGAAGTTTTAAAAACGGTCGTTTTTTGGGAGCAGTCATTTTAATGATGCATAAAGTGAAAAAAAAAAGTCAAATATTCCTTTAAATATCGTACCTGGGGGGTGTCTAAAGTATGCCTGTGAAGTGCCACGTGTTTCCCGTGTTTAGAACTGTCCCTGCACAAAATGACACTTCTAAAGGAAAAAAAAGCCATTTAAAACTTCTTGCGGCTTTAATGTAATGTCTGGTCCCGGTAATATGGATGAAAATCTTTAAGAAAAATGGCATAGCTACCCCATGACCCCCCCCCCCCCCTACCCCAGCCCATTACCAGCCCCTTTGGGTCTTGTATGGATATTAAGGGGAACCCCGCACATAAAATAAAAAAGGCCCTATATACTCTGAACAGCCGTATACAGGCGGTGCATACAAGACAGGGACTGTAGGTTTGTTCTTATGTAGAATGTGTTTGTAATTTTGAACAGGTACATTGTTGAACTGTAGCTCCAGCCCAAAAATCTATTTTTAAACTTTTTGGGAAACATAGGTAAGGGTTATCACCCCTGTAACATTTGTTTTGCTGTCTGTGCCCCTGTTCAGAACATTTCACCTCACTTTCCGTCCCAATGACAACTGTTTTTGAAATGTGGTGTTTTTCTTGAAACAAGGATTGCTGATAAAGCATCAGTACAGAGGAGACACCTTTCTCCCATATTTATTCTTACAGGAGAGAATTTTCCTTCCTAGGGGTAGATTTCCTCTCACTTCCTGTTGTCTTCTTTCGTTTGCAAGTAGGAGTCGTTTGTAAGTTGGATGTTTGAAAGTAGGGACCTGCCGTATATACTCTGCAGAAATAGGCCCCTTAGTTGTTGGTGTTGGCACAACACTGTAAGCAATCACAGTTACTCTTGGTTGGTGCTGGAACGCCCTGCTGTCAACTATTATATCAGGAATTTTAATTACATATAATTGTTGAACAGTGGTAGTAAAAATTGGGGCTTTGATGGTGGTGCTGGTGCCACAACACTGTAAGCCCTGACAGTTACTCTTGGTGGGTGCAGCAATGGGCCCTGCTGTGAATTATTAGATCAAGAATTGTAATTGCATGCCCCTGTTGAACAGGGGCTGAAAAATTGGGCTTTTCGTGGTGGTGGTGGTGGTGGTGGTGTTGCCACAACACTGTAAGCCCTCAGAGTTACTCTTGGTGGGTGCAGGAATGGGCCCTGCTGTGAATTATTAGATCAAGAATTGTAATTACATGCCCCTTTTGAACAGTGGCTGAAAAATTGGGCCTTTCGTGGTGGTGGTGGTGGTGGCGTTGCCACAACACTGTAAGCCCTCAGACTTACTCTTGGTGGGTGCAGGAATGGGCCCTGCTGTGAATTATTACATCAAGAATTGTAATTGCATGCCCCTGTTGAACAGGGGCTGAAAAATTGGGCCTTAGGCACTGGTGGCACAACACTACAACCCCTCACAGATACTGTACTTGGAGCACAGCAATGAGCCCTGTTGCAAAGTATTGCTTCAAAAATTGTAATGACACGCCCCTGTTAAACAGGGGCTGAAAAATTGGGCCTTAGGCACTGGTGGCACAACACTACAACCCCTCACAGATACTGTACTTGGAGCACAGCAATGAGCCCTATGGCAAATTATTGCTAAAAAAATTGTAAGTACACGCCCCTGTAAAACAGGGGCTGAAAAATTGGGCCTTAGCCACTGGTGGCGGCACCCATAAACAAAAATGATCTTCCAAGCTATCATCATCAATCGTATCATTGAGGACTCGGAGGAGGAGGATAGCCAGTCAACATAACAGCACAGGCGCTCAGCATCAGCATCAGTCTTGAAGGGACGTGACATGTTAAAATCAATTAGTCTGTTATATCAGCATCAGGTGTGTGGTAGCTGGTGGTGATCCAAGACTGGTTCATCTTGATGAAAGTCAGTCGATCAACCGAGTCGGTGGACAGGCGCACCCTGTGATCCGTGACAAATCCTCCAGCAGCACTGAATGTGCGTTCCGAAAGAACGCTGGATGCAGGACAGGCCAGTAGCTCAATTGCATACTGTGCAAGCTCTGGCCAGTGATCCATCCTCAAGACCCAGTAAGCCAGAGGATTTTCGGTGGGGAAGGTGTCCAAGTCTGACCTTGCCCCTAGATATTCCTGCACCATGTTTATCAGACGCTGGCGATGGTTGCTGGAACCAATCATACTTTGGGGCTGCGGACTAAAGAATTGTCTGAACGCATCGGTCAGACGGCCACCTTCCCCACCGCTCCTTTTTTGACTGGCCGAAGCCTCAGCAACTCGTTGTCCTGGACCAGGAGTTTGTAACCTCCCAGTCTCTGGGAACGCGTTGCACAGACCTTTCTGCAAGGCCTCCCGGAGTTGTCTCATCCTCTGCTCCCTCTGCGACGGTAACATAAGGTCCGCAACCTTACCCTTGTACCGTGGATCAAGGAGAGTGGCCAGCCAGTAATGGTCCCTCTCCTTGATCCGAAGAATACGAGGATCCTTCCGCAGACTTTGCAGGATCAGGGAGGCCATGCAGCGTAGGTTTGCTGAGGCATTCGCTCCGGAGTCCTCTGGGTCACTAAGGACGACATGATCCGCAGTCACCTCCTCCCAGCCACGTACAAGTCCACTGGTTTCTTGGGACTGTAAATCATCCCTAAAAGACTGCTGCTGATGATGCTGAGTGCCAGCCTCCACCTCCATGCTGACACAATCCTCCTCCTCCTCCTCCTCCTCCTCCTCTTCCTCTTCCTGTGCGATGGGTGGGACAGAAGGAACACTGTCTGGGTAAAGGGGGCCTTGAGAGGCAAGGAAGTCCTCCTCTTCCTGCCTCTGTTCTGCCTCAAGTGCCCTGTCCATTATTCCATGCAGCGTGTGCTCCAACAGGTGGACAAGAGGTACAGTGTCACTGATGCATGCACTGTCACTGCTCACCATCCTCGTGGCCTCCTCAAATGGTGCCAGGACAGTGCATGCATCCCTGATCATGCCCCACTGGCGTGGAGAAAAAAAACCAAGCTCCCCTGACCCTGTCCTGGTGCCGTAGTCGCACAGGTACTCATTGATGGCCCTCTGCTGCGTGTGCAGCCGCTGCAGCATGGCCAACGTTGAGTTCCACCTGGTGGGCATGTCACATATAAGGCGGTTCTTGGGCAGGTTCAACACCTTTTGCAGCTCAGCCAGGCGAGCACTGGCATTATAAGATCTGCGGAAATGCACACAGACTTTCCTGGCCTGCCTCAGGACATCCTGTAAGCCCGGGTACCTGCCCAAGAACCGATGCACCACCAGGTTAAGGACGTGAGCCACACAGGGCACATGGGTCAGTTGTCCCTGTCGGAGGGCGGAGAGGAGGTTGGTGCCATTGTCGCAAACCACCATTCATGGCTTAAGCTGGCGTGGCGTCAACCACCTCTCGGCCTGGCCCTGCAGAGCAGACAGGACCTCTGCCCCAGTGTGGCTTCTGTCCCCCAAACACACCAGCGCAAGCACGGCATGGCATCTTTTTGCCTGCGTACTTGCGTAGCCCCGTGAACGGCTACGGAGCACCGCTGGTTCATAGGACAAACCACAGGAAGAGGCCATGGAGGAAGAAGAAGAGGAGGGGGTGGAGGAGAGAGGTGTGTCACAACCAGTAGTAGCATTTTGGAGGCGTGGCGGTGGGACAACCTCCAACACTACTGCACCTTGTCCTGCATCCTTCCCAGCTGCCAAAAGAGTGACCCAATGGGCCGTGAAAGAAAGGTAACGTCCCTGTCCATGCCTGCTGGACCATGAGTCAGTGGTAATATGCACCTTACCGCTGACCGCCCTGTCCAGCGAGGCCAAGACATTGCCTTCCACATGCCGGTAGAGAGCCGGAATAGCCTTCCGTGAGAAAAAGTGGCGTTTGGGAACCTGCCACTGAGGAACCGCACATTGCACAAACTCACGGAAGGGGGCCGAGTCTACCAACTGAAAAGGCAGCAGTTGAAGCGCTAGCAATTTAGCCAAGCTAGCATTCAACCGCTGGGCATGTGGATGGCTGGGAGTGAACTTCTTTCGACGGTCCAGCAGCTGGGGCAGGGAAATTTGCCTGCTAGAATCGGACGTCGGTTTACTGCTAGCAGAGTGGCCGCAAGTACTTGGCTGTGACACACCTAATTCTACACCTTCATTCCTCTCAGTGCATGTTTCAGAGAGGACTGAAGTTATAGTGGGGTTGGAGATCCCAGCTGATGCGGTGCAAGGAGAGATCCGCTTTGTTCTTTGGTGTGGGTCTTTGAGGTAGGCTTGCCAACGAGCTGCATGGCAGGTCAACATATGTCTGGTCAGGCATGTGGTACCCAAGCGGCTGATGTTTTGGCCACGCGATATACGCTTGAGACATATGTTGCAAACAGCAGCTGTGCGATCTGATGCACTAGCCTCAAAAAAGGCCCACACCAAGGAACTTTTTGAATGACGGGCAGAGGCAGCGCCCTGCACAGGCGGAGCTCTGCGGTGTGATTCCGTCGGTGTACTGCCCTTACGCTGGCCACCAAAGGGCATCCTGTCTCGTTGGAGATGTGCCTCCTCCTCATCCTCCTCCTCCTCTCTCCTATTAGGCACCCACGTGGAGTCAGTGACCTCATCATCCCCTCCCTCCTCATCACTGGAGCCAATCTGGCAGTATGCTGCAGCTGCTGGAACATGACTGCCAGATTGGTGTCCTTCTTGAGCATCCCCTCTGTCTGCTCTCACCCTACTGCCTTCCTGTAGCTGGGTTTCATCATCAGACCCTTCGAAACGCTGGGCATCCTCCTGGAGCATGTACCCAACACTGTGCTCAAACAGTTCGGGGGACTCCTCAGGAGGAGGACATGGTGGGTCTAGGGAAGGAGTGACTGATGATGAGTCTGACATTGATACCAGGGAAGAGGACGCTTTGGCAGCTGCTTTGCCAGTACCCTGAGCCTGGGTGAGAGAGGATGATGAGGAGGAGGAGGGCTTGGTCATCCACTCTACCAAGTCTTCGGCATGATGTGGCTCAACATGTCCAGCTGCGGAAAAGAAGGACAAGCGTGTCCCATGGCCATGTGCTGATGACAATGCACCGCGTCCACGACCAGCACTGTTGCCCCCAGACACAGAGCCTGCTTGCCCTCTTTTATTGCCTCCTGACTGTCTGCCTCTCCTTGTTTGCCTTCCAGACATTCTAATAGATGGCCTGCAGGGAGATGGGAAAAAAGCAATAAGGGCTACCTTCAGGTGTCCTTCTCTGTCCCTTGAAACAAGGACTTGCACAGTGAAAGAAACTGACACTCTCCCTACCTACAGTTTTCTGTCCCTAGAAAAAATGTTTTTTTTAAGCACAATATAGCACAAGGAGAATTCACTCACTGTCCTTCCAGGTCCCTAGAAACAAGGACTTGCACAGTGAAAGAAACTGACACTCTCCCTACCTACAGTTTTCTGTCCCTAGAAAAAATGTTTTTTTTAAGCACAATATAGCACAAGGAGAATTCACTCACTGTCCTTCCAGGTCCCTGGAAACAAGGACTTGCACAGTGAAAGAAACTGACACTCTCCCTACCTACAGTTTTCTGTCCCTAGAAAAAATGTTTTTTTTAAGCACAATATAGCACAAGGAGAATTCACTCACTGTCCTTCCCAGTCCCTAGAAACAAGGACTTGCACAGTGAAAGAAACTGACACTCTCCCTACCTACAGTTTTCTGTCCCTAGAAAAAATGTTTTTTTTAAGCACACTATAGCACAAGGAGAATTCACTCACTGTCCTTCCCAGTCCCTAGAAACAAGGACTTGCACAGTGAAAGAAACTGACACTCTCCCTACCTACAGTTTTCTGTCCCTAGAAAAAATGTTTTTTTAAGCACAATATAGCACAAGGAGAATTCACTCACTGTCCTTCCAGGTCCCTGGAAACAAGGACTTGCACAGTGAAAGAAACTGACACTCTCCCTACCTACAGTTTTCTGTCCCTAGAAAAAATGTTTTTTTTAAGCACACTATAGCACAAGGAGAATTCACTCACTGTCCTTCCAGGTCCCTGGAAACAAGAACTTGCACAGTGAAAGAAACTGACACTCTCCCTACCTAGAGTTTTCTGTCCCTAGAAAAAATGTTTTTTTTAAGCACACTATAGCACAAGGAGCATTCACTCACTGTCCTTCCAGGTCCCTGGAAACAAGGACTTGCACAGTGAAAGAAACTGACACTCTCCCTACCTACAGTTTTCTGTACCTAGAAAAAATGTTTTTTTTAAGCACAATATAGCACAAGGAGAATTCACTCACTGTCCTTCCAGGTCCCTAGAAACAAGGACTTGCACAGTGAAAGAAACTGACACTCTCCCTACCTACAGTTTTCTGTCCCTAGAAAAAATGTTTTTTTTAAGCACAATATAGCACAAGGAGAATTCACTCACTGTCCTTCCCAGTCCCTAGAAACAAGGACTTGCACAGTGAAAGAAACTGACACTCTCCCTACCTACAGTTTTCTGTCCCTAGAAAAAATGTTTTTTTTAAGCACACTATAGCACAAGGAGAATTCACTCACTGTCCTTCCCAGTCCCTAGAAACAAGGACTTGCACAGTGAAAGAAACTGACACTCTCCCTACCTACAGTTTTCTGTCCCTAGAAAAAATGTTTTTTTTAAGCACACTATAGCACAAGGAGAATTCACTCACTGTCCTTCCCAGTCCCTAGAAACAAGGACTTGCACAGTGAAAGAAACTGACACTCTCCCTACCTACAGTTTTCTGTCCCTAGAAAAAATGTTTTTTTTTAAGCACAATATAGCACAAGGAGAATTCACTCACTGTCCTTCCAGGTCCCTGGAAACAAGGACTTGCACAGTGAAAGAAACTGACACTCTCCCTACCTACAGTTTTCTGTCCCTAGAAAAAATGTTTTTTTTAAGCACACTATAGCACAAGGAGAATTCACTCACTGTCCTTCCAGGTCCCTGGAAACAAGGACTTGCACAGTGAAAGAAACTGACACTCTCCCTACCTACAGTTTTCTGTCCCTAGAAAAAATGTTTTTTTTAAGCACAATATAGCACAAGGAGAATTCACTCACTGTCCTTCCAGGTCCCTGGAAACAAGGACTTGCACAGTGAAAGAAACTGACACTCTCCCTACCTACAGTTTTCTGTCCCTAGAAAAAATGTTTTTTTTAAGCACAATATAGCACAAGGAGAATTCACTCACTGTCCTTCCAGGTCCCTAGAAACAAGGACTTGCACAGTGAAAGAAACTGACACTCTCCCTACCTACAGTTTTCTGTCCCTAGAAAAAATGTTTTTTTTAAGCACAATATAGCACAAGGAGAATTCACTCACTGTCCTTCCAGGTCCCTGGAAACAAGGACTTGCACAGTGAAAGAAACTGACACTCTCCCTACCTACAGTTTTCTGTCCCTAGAAAAAATGTTTTTTTTAAGCACAATATAGCACAAGGAGAATTCACTCACTGTCCTTCTAGGTCCCTAGAAACAAGGACTTGCACAGTGAAAGAAACTGACACTCTCCCTACCTACAGTTTTCTGTCCCTAGAAAAAATGTTTTTTTTAAGCACAATATAGCACAAGGAGAATTCACTCACTGTCCTTCCAGGTCCCTAGAAACAAGGACTTGCACAGTGAAAGAAACTGACACTCTCCCTACCTACAGTTTTCTGTCCCTAGAAAAAATGTTTTTTTTAAGCACTATATAGCACAAGGAGAATTCACTCACTGTCCTTCCCAGTCCCTAGAAACAAGGACTTGCACAGTGAAAGAAACTGACACTCTCCCTACCTACAGTTTTCTGTCCCTAGAAAAAATGTTTTTTTTTAAGCACAATATAGCACAAGGAGAATTCACTCACTGTCCTTCCAGGTCCCTGGAAACAAGGACTTGCACAGTGAAAGAAACTGACACTCTCCCTACCTACAGTTTTCTGTCCCTAGAAAAAATGTTTTTTTTAAGCACAATATAGCACAAGGAGAATTCACTCACTGTCCTTCCCAGTCCCTAGAAACAAGGACTTGCACAGTGAAAGAAACTGACACTCTCCCTACCTACAGTTTTCTGTCCCTAGAAAAAATGTTTTTTTTAAGCACACTATAGCACAAGGAGAATTCACTCACTGTCCTTCCCAGTCCCTAGAAACAAGGACTTGCACAGTGAAAGAAACTGACACTCTCCCTACCTACAGTTTTCTGTCCCTAGAAAAAATGTTTTTTTTAAGCACAATATAGCACAAGGAGAATTCACTCACTGTCCTTCCAGGTCCCTGGAAACAAGGACTTGCACAGTGAAAGAAACTGACACTCTCCCTACCTACAGTTTTCTGTCCCTAGAAAAAATGTTTTTTTTAAGCACACTATAGCACAAGGAGAATTCACTCACTGTCCTTCCAGGTCCCTGGAAACAAGGACTTGCACAGTGAAAGAAACTGACACTCTCCCTACCTAGAGTTTTCTGTCCCTAGAAAAAATGTTTTTTTTAAGCACAATATAGCACAAGGAGAATTCACTCACTGTCCTTCCAGGTCCCTGGAAACAAGGACTTGCACAGTGAAAGAAACTGACACTCTCCCTACCTACAGTTTTCTGTCCCTAGAAAAAATAATTTTTTTAAGCACACTATAGCACAAGGAGAATTCACTCACTGTCCTTCCAGGTCCCTGGAAACAAGGACTTGCACAGTGAAAGAAACTGACACTCTCCCTACCTAGAGTTTTCTGTCCCTAGAAAAAATGTTTTTTTTAAGCACAATATAGCACAAGGAGAATTCACTCACTGTCCTTCCAGGTCCCTGGAAACAAGGACTTGCACAGTGAAAGAAACTGACACTCTCCCTACCTACAGTTTTCTGTCCCTAGAAAAAATGTTTTTTTTAAGCACAATATAGCACAAGGAGAATTCACTCACTGTCCTTCCAGGTCCCTGGAAACAAGGACTTGCACAGTGAAAGAAACTGACACTCTCCCTACCTACAGTTTTCTGTCCCTAGAAAAAATGTTTTTTTTAAGCACAATATAGCACAAGGAGAATTCACTCACTGTCCTTCCAGGTCCCTAGAAACAAGGACTTGCACAGTGAAAGAAACTGACACTCTCCCTACCTACAGTTTTCTGTCCCTAGAAAAAATGTTTTTTTTAAGCATAATATAGCACAAGGAGAATTCACTCACTGTCCTTCCAGGTCCCTGGAAACAAGGACTTGCACAGTGAAAGAAACTGACACTCTCCCTACCTACAGTTTTCTGTCCCTAGAAAAAATGTTTTTTTTAAGCACAATATAGCACAAGGAGAATTCACTCACTGTCCTTCCAGGTCCCTAGAAACAAGGACTTGCACAGTGAAAGAAACTGACACTCTCCCTACCTTCAGTTTTCTGTCCCTAGAAAAAATGTTTTTTTTAAGCACACTATAGCACAAGCACAAAACACACTGACACTCTCCCTACCTATCCTTCTCTTTCCCTAAACTAAAGGAATCCAGGTTAAGCAAGAAAGAAATAAAAGTCACTGTCCCTGCCTATGCTGCTCTATCCCTGCTCCGGAACACACTACACTAGGCCGCCGTGCTGGCGGCCTTTTATAGTGTGGGGCGTGTACTAAACACCCTCAGCAATAATTGGCCACAGGCATCCTGCCTGTGGCCAATCATTGCTCTCCTCGCTGCCGGCGCTGTGATGGGCCAAGCATGCGGGGTCACAGTGCATGCTTGGCCAATCACAGCGCCTGGATGACACTGCGATGGCGTAGTGCATTGTGGGCCGTTCGCGTCACTCGAATTTGGCGCGAACGGCCCAAATCGTTCGATCTTCGTCGAACGATCGAACAGCCGATGTTCGAGTCGAACGTATGTTCGACTCGAACACGAAGCTCATCCCTATTCACTACCAAGAAACCCCAGATTAATTTATAAAAGGGCACCAACCATACGGGATAGAATAGTGAAGAACGTACCAGATCCACCTAACAAACCATTCTCCTTCTTCACAATGAAAGGCTTCTACCCTTGCAAACGATGTTTTGCATGTAAGAAAACAAAGAGACCTAATGAGAAGAAAATTAACTTCACATCCACCAGCACAGGAGATACCCATGAAGTTAAAGATTTTATATGCTGCAACACGGAAGGGGCGGTGTACGCCCTAGAGTGTAGTTGCGGCCTGCAGTATATAGGGCGCACAAAAAGACTTCTCAGGATCCGCATTAAAGAGCACGTCCAAAATATAATGAAAGGTTTCGACAAACACAATGTATCAAAACATTTTTTGTTACATCACAACAAAGACCCCTCACAGCTCAAATTTTGGGGCATTGAGCCATATATTAGACACTGGCGGGGGGGGGGTCCATAAGGTGAGGACGCTCAGTCAATTAGAATCCAAATGAATATTCACCCTAGATACCTTTGTGCCAAGAGGACTCAATGTCGAGTTCGACCTCAATTGTTTTCTCAGTGATTTTTAGTGCATTCTTCCCCTCATATACTCATTTATCTAGTAGGGTATATGTCGCTCCCTTTATTATTCCCATCACACATACCAGGATACTTAGTTCCTCTGGCACTGCCATTTTATTTTATTCTTTTATATATTTTTATGTATATGGTATATATATATATATATATATATATATATATATATTTCTATTACTTATTAACTTACCCTGTAGACCTCTATTTTCACCATTATATTTATCTCTCTATTTAATTTGGTAGGAATAAACACATCCTGCATAGCCTATATTGCATACGTCTGCCTGATGTCCACCAGACCTAAGTTTTGGTAAATTTTGGGGAACTGGTTTAATCATTTACCCCATATCTACTCGGGAGATTTATTCATTTAAATTGCCGATAAACATAATTTTTTATATACCGATTTGTGTATTTTAATGGATCATTTTTTTTAAATATATGGTATTTAATTCTATTTTATATATAAAACTTTTTTACCGATCGTTTAATTTTAATTTTATTTTTAATCATTTTTATTGTGGTTTTGCACAACTGGAATGAGATGCCCCCTCAATTCTGAAATAGCTCTGCAATATGCATGTAGTCACGTCCTTGCTATGTTATGTGTAGATACCTGATATCACACTATACCATTACAAGGACTTCAAAAACATGTCCGCCAACCTTATCATTAAAAAACCGCAAGGAAAATGGCGGCGCAAGTGTTGCCGTCGTTACTAACTTGTTATTGTTTTTTAACCACCATAAAGATGGCCGCCGCCATAACTAAGACAGGATCTCAAAGAAAATGGCCGCCAATGGAGATTAATATAGGGCTCCGAGAAAATGGCCGCCGCTTTAAGTTCAATACAAACAGTATTTAAAGACCATCATATTGCCTTCCCATCATCCCCTGATGAAGTCACGTGACCGTGACGCCACGCGTAGGGACGGAGAGGCAATCAGACAGACGGAGGCACACAAGCTCGCCGCTCGTCCAGGAGATAAGTTCTTCACAATTGTTTTTTATGTGAGTTTATGTAAGCAATATATGTACAACCTTATGCATCATTAACCACTTGACAACTGGGCACTTAAACCCCCTTCCTAACCAGACGAATTTTCAGCTTTCGGTGCTCTCACATTTTGAATGACAATTACTCAGTCATACAACACTGTACCCATATGAAATTTTTGTCCTTTTTTTCACACAAATAGAGCTTTCTTTTGGTGGTATTTAATCACTGTTGGGTTTTTTATTTTTTGCGCTATAAGAGAAAAAAGACTGAAAATTTTGTAAAAAAATGAATTTTTCTTTGTTTCCGTTATAAAATTTTGCAAATTAGTATTTTTTCTTCATACATTTTGGCCAAAATTTATACTGCTACATATCTTTGGTAAAAATAAGTACAAATTGGTGGATATTTTTTGGTCTTTGTGAAAGTTATAGAGTCCACAAGCTATGGTGCCAATATCTGAAAATTGATCACACCTGAAGTACTGACGGCCGATCTCATTTCTTGAGACCCTAACATGCCAGAAAAGTACAAATACCCCCCAAATGACCCCTTTTTGGAAAGAAGACATTCCAAGGTATTTAGAAAGAGTCATTGTGAGTTTTTTGAAGTTGTCATTTTTTCCCACAATTCTTTGCAAAAATCAAGATTTTTTTTTCTTTTTTTTTTTTTCCACAAAATTGTCATATTAGCAGGTTATTTCTCACACACAGCATATGCATTCCACAAATTACACCCCAAAACACATTCTGCTATTCCTCCCGAGTATGGCGATACCACATGTGTGAGACTTTTACACAGCGTGGCCACATACAGAGGCCCAACATGCAGGGAGCACCTTCAGGCGTTCTGGAGCACCCAGGCCAATTCTGACATTTCTCTCCTACATGTAAAAATCATCATTTATTTGCTATAAAATTACATAGAACCCCAAAACATTATATATGTTTTTTTAGCAAAGACCTTAAAGAATATAATGGTGGTCATTGCAACTTTTTATCTTGCACGGTATTTGCGCAGAAATTTTTCTAACGCGTTTTTTACGGAAAAAAACTGTTTTGTGCCTAAAAGAAAAAAAAAACAGTAAAGTTAGCCCAGTGTTTTTGCATAATGTGAAAGATGAAGTTACGCCGAGTAAATAGATACCTAACATGTCACCCTTCAAAATTGCACACGCTCGTGGAATGGCGCCAAACTTCGCTACTTAAAAATCCCCATAGGCAATGCTTTAAATATTTTTACTGGTTATATGTTTTGAGTTACAGAGGAGGTCTAGGGCCAAAATTATTGCTCTCGCTCTAACGTTCGCAACGATACCTCACATGTGTGGCTTGAACACCGTTTTCATATGTGGGCGGGGCTTACGTATGCGTTCACTTCTGCATGCGAGCTCGCGGGGGCAGGGGCGCTTTAAAAAAAATATATATATTTTATTGTTCATTTTACTTTATTTATTTTAGTTTGACATGTTTTTCCGCCCCAATTTTTTTTTTTTAGCACTTTTATTCCTATTACAAGGAATGTAAACATCCCTTGTAATAGGAATATGGCATGACATGTCCTCTTTACAGTGAGATATGGGGGGGGGGTGTCAATAAGACCCCACATCTCACCTCTAGGCTGGGAAGCCTAAAAAAAAAAACAAAAAAAAAAACAATCTTGGCTTTGATCGTAGCGGTGAGTCGGTAGAAGCACCGGAGGGCAGCGGGAGGGGGGGGGGCATCCCCTCTCACCTTCCGTAAGAGCGATCAAGCGGTGGAACAGCCGCTATGATTGTTCTTATGGTGTAGGGAATCGCCAGCTGAAAAAGCGAATATATGAATGATGCCTGTAGCTGCTCCCATCATTCAGATATCTCCGCACAAAGTCAAGGACGTCATATGACGGCCGGCGGGCGGGCGGGAAGTGGTTATTGCAGAGTATTGCCGGGTATTGAGGAGTATTGCCGGGTATTGAGGAGTATTGACGAGTATTGCCGGGTATTGACGAGTATTGCGGGGTATTGAGGAGTATTGCAGGGTATTGTGGAGTATTGCAGGGTATTGTGGAGTATTGCAGGGTATTGTGGAGTATTGCAGGGTATTGTGGAGTATTGCCGGGTATTGTGGAGTATTGCCGGGTATTGTGGAGTATTGCCGGGTATTGTGGAGTATTGCCGGGTATTGTGGAGTATTGCCGGGTATTGCCGGGTATTGTGGAGTATTGCCGGGTATTGTGGAGTATTGCTGGGTATTGTGGAGTATTGCCGGGTATTGTGGAGTATTGCTGGGTATTGTGGAGTATTGTGGAGTATGGCAGGGTATGGGCAGGGTATTGCACAGTATGGGCAGGGTATTGCACAGGGTATTGCAGAGTATGGGCAGGGTATTGCACAGGGTGTATTGCAGAGTATTGCACAGGGTGTATTGCAGAGTATTGGCAGGGTGTATTGCAGAGTATTGCACAGGGTATTGCAGAGTATTGGCAGGGTGTATTGCAGAGTATTGCACAGGGTATTGCAGAGTATTGGCAGGGTGTATTGCAGAGTATTGCACAGGGTATTGCAGAGTATTGACAGGGTGTATTGCAGAGTATTGCACAGGGTATTGCAGAGTATTGCACAGGGTATTGCAGAGTATTGCACAGGGTATTGCAGAGTATTGCACAGGGTGTATTGCAGAGTATTGCACAGGGTGTATTGCAGAGTATTGCACAGGGTGTATTGCAGAGTATTGCACAGGGTGTATTGCAGAGTATTGGCAGAGTATTGCACAGGGATGGCTGAGCAGGGATGGATGGATTGCTGGATCTGTGACTGCAATTGTCACAGATCCAGCCCACAGCTGACATGGG
The DNA here is from genome assembly GCA_029206835.1 of Rana muscosa. NCBI lineage: Eukaryota > Metazoa > Chordata > Amphibia > Anura > Ranidae > Rana > Rana muscosa. Next base: position 257,653,789 of record CM055119.1, on the reverse strand, counting down.
GGAGGGAGCGGACATGATCCGCTCCCTCCCCTCTCCTCTCACACTGTACCGATCGGTACAGAGAGGGGAGGGAGGAACCGGCGTCATCAAATGACGCCGGTCTGTTTACAAGTGATCGCTCCGTCATTTGACGGAGCGATCACGTGGTAAACGGCCGCGATTAGCGGCCATCTACCGTGATCCGTGATGCGCCGGGTCTTCCGGACCCGGCGGTCACGGACATATCCTGGAGCGCGCCCCTGGGGGCGCGCGGGAGCAAGATTCTGTGAGGACGTCCCTGGGACGTCCACTCAGGATAACTCGACCGCGCTGTGGACGTCTTTTGTACATGGCGCGGTCGGGAAGTGGTTAAATACATACCATTTGGTTTTTAAAAACGTACTTCACGATCGAGACCCCATTTTTTCTTTCTAACCCTGCCATTATTGGGAGATGTGAGCAACCCCTAGGATCCAACATAGGTTTATTCCACATGTGAGGAACAACAGCGGTTTGATACAAAGGCTTCCCCATTGGACGCCAGGATCGCGACAGAGGATTCACTGACCCCTATTAAACAAAAGCGGTTACCTCATTACCGCAAGGTAAGAGGCCACCCATTACCCTAGTGTGTGACACCAGAAGTCAAGATTCACACATCCCTTCACCACAGCACCACTTATATATGTGAAGTTACAGGATTGTCACCTAGAAGAAATTGTTAAAAACAATCAGCATGGGCATCACTTGCCAATTTCATTGTTCTCTTCTTATGAACTTTTGGAGTTCAATATCCCATTTGTGTTCCATTGCTTATTGGACATTTTTTCACCTATATATTATTTTTTTCACTTTTACTTTTCACTGTAGCACTTTACTGCACTCTGCCCATTAGCAGTCACATCTGTGCACTTATTACTACACTGCAATTTGCAGGTCTTTTTCGTTTATGCACTGTCATAGCATATTTACACAGCAACGTTTACTTTGGTATTTATTCACAGGTTTATTTATATTTATTTATTTTACCTTACGGATTATATATATATTTATATTTAATTATTGGTTTTATGGTTCTAGTATTTATACATTACTGTAATTCATCATTTCAATTCATTTATCTTATAAAACCTGTGTATTGGTATAAGTTAGCCATTGTGCACTACTATTGTACCAATATATGTAACATTAGAAACAGCGCAGCACCACCCCCCCCCCTTTTTTTAGATTTCTCACTTTATCAGGTTAGGATTAACCCGCTAGGTGCCTGCAACAGTTTCATTAACCTCCACATTCCTCCAGATTGGTAGCGCAGGAATAACCACTCCTTACATTTCACTTATTTACATCCCACCCATTCCTGCAGCAACCATGGATGTCTTCTCCTTTTTGGAGACAAGACAAGTAAACTTAGAGGAAATTTTTAGTACCACCAACATCTCTCAGAAAAAAACTTCAGATTTAGAAAGTTTAATGAGACGCTTAGGACACAACATGGAGAAAAAAATAAGTCTATGGTGGTACGTCAATACTTTTGAAACCTATCTGAAAGAAAGTATTGTCCCAAGAAGGCTAAGATGGGATATCCCTCCAAATGACGGATTGCTTGACCAAGAATCTAACGATGAATGGTTCAAGTTCTTTAACGAACGAGGGTTAGAGCTAATAAGATTCTTATTAGCACGGAAACACAGGAAGACCAAGAAGATCGAACAAACCATTGCAGAAATAAAGGAAGAATTGGAAGTACACAAGGACACAACTGAATACAAAACACTCGCTACACAGTTAAATAAAGATCTCACAAAAAAGGACAGAGAGGTACAGCAGAGGAAAAGCAAGAAATATGTCAGAGACATAAATGATTTCAAATCGGATGAAGTGTTTAAGTGGCAAAAACAAATCGGCCGAATGGACCCAATTTCCACATATTCCACACCAGAAAAAACTGTAAGGGTCCATTCACAACACATTAATGAACAACAGAGACCGAATGTGCAAAACAGTAGACCGAATGACCACAATGGAATACGGCCCCCGAGACAACAACCGTACAATGAGAGGCAGGGCAATCAACAATACCATACACCAAGACAACCAGATAGGAGACCACCACACAATGACAAAACACCATACAATGGATGGAAGAAACCCTACTTTTGGAAGAACAAGAAACCACACAATGGGAACAATTGGTACAGACCCCCATATGACCATAGGGAATATAGGGGCCCCCCACAGGATCACCGAGACCCAAGACAACCACCCCACTATATTAGAGATTATAGAGCTCCCCCATACGAACAAAATGGACCAAGAGGTAGAAGCCCACCGAGAGACTATGGATATGGGAGAAACAACCAACAGAATGAACGAAGCCCGATCAGAACCAACAACTACTATGCCCCACTGGCAAACTATAATGAAGAAGAGAGATACGTAAGACCACATACGAGCCAACATAATGGCCCAGATTACGAGAGGTCTTTTTTAGGCAGGGACAGGGAGAATTACCCACCAGACGGACAGAGAGGATCAAGAAATCAAGAAAGAAGAGAGGATGTAGATCCGGGAAGAGACTCAAAAAGAAAACGAGAGGAAAGGGAGAGGGAATTTTCAATCTAAGCGGCGAAACTCTCACTCATGAAGAGATCGGAGTATTAGACAAAGGTCTAAAATATGCTCCAACAAAAAATTTAGACAAATTTCAGACCTATATCGGCATACAGAAATTTGTAAGAAAATTAAATATCAATAAATACATAGCAGGGAACCCCATCACATATAACAAACCAGGAATGAGAGAAGATGGGATATCTCATAGTATGCTAAGAAACAAATCAGTTTTTAACCCGCCAGTCAAAAACAACAAATACATTGATGTTTTCAAAAGAGTAGTGCTGGAAGAAATTAAGGATTTAAAAATAAAGAAGAAGGAGGAACCGAAGTACATAAAGAGTGGTATCAAGAAACTGACAAAAAGGAAGGACCTTGTCATAAGACCAGCTGACAAAGGGGGAGCAATCGTCGTCCTTTCCAAAGAACAATATAACAACAGTATGAAGGAAATGTTGGAAGACACTAATACATACAACAAATTGCTCAGCACCCCTGCCTTTAAATGCAGAAAAGCTTTAGAACAGGTGGTCCACCTAGGTCTCAAAAAGAACATCTTGAATAAAAAAGAAGCCAGATATTTAGTACCCGATTCTTGGCGTACACCTATTATTTACACAATTCCCAAGATACATAAAGATAAAACAAATCCACCGCCAAGACCAATAGTCAATGGGATAGATTCGCTCACGGCCAGGATGGGCCAATACATAGATCATTATCTGCAACCCGTAGTACAAAACACAAAGGCATATCTAAGAGATACTAAACAGATGATACAAACAATAATGAATATTCCCAAAGAAGGAGGACAATGGATTATGGCCACTGCGGACGTATCTTCTTTATACACTATCATCCTCCACTAGACTTGTGCACAACGGAAAAATTTGTTCCGTTTCGGTTCGTTTCTTTCCGGTCCTGTTGATTCGTAATCATTCGTAATTTTGCTAGACAGGATTTTTCGTGTTCGGACTCATTCGTATTTTTGCAAGCGACATTTTTCGTTGAATTTTTTGTTGCTTTATAATTCGTACTTTCGGTAGAGTACGTTGTTTTTCGTTGATTCTGGACACAACTCCTACTTTCGTAACTTTTTTTGGGTTTGTTGATTCGTAATTTTCCGTGTCTCTCTCACAACGACGCTGCCTATTATGCCTAATGTGCTTCGAATGGATTTGTACTTTTCTAAATACATAGCGGTTATTTGTAACGATTCGAAATCTCGTATTTTACTTTCGTTTTTTACATGCGGCTATAGGCTCCGCCCCTGTACACCATTTTAAGAGGGTTCAGCACGGTGAGGGAGAAGCAGAGAGCAGAGCAGAGTGAGTGTTATTGTGCTTCGAATGGATTTGAAATCTCGTATTTTACTTTCGTTTTTTCATGCGGCTATAGCCTCCGCCCCTGTACACCATTTTGAGAGGGAGTTCAGCATGGTGAGGGAGAAGCAGAGAGCAGAGTGAGTGTTATTGTGCTTCGAATGGATTCGTACATTCGTAACTTTTTTCATAACGAATTATGCCGAAGACCTTCGGGCATTCGCTATTTTGCGGTATAATTTATTTCGGATTCGGTTTTATTCGTAATTGCTCTGTTCGGAAATTCGAATGCTTCCGAATGTCCGAAAGTTGCTAAATTCGGACGAATTTTGATTCGTTACGAAACGAATTGCACAAGCCTATCCTCCACCATCAGGCATGCGAAGCTGCTAAGTGGGGGCTGAGAACATACACTGAGCTGCCTTGCATGCAAAGAAAGTTCATCATCAAATGTCTCGACTTTTGTCTTAAAAATAACTATTTCTGGCACAACAAGAATTATTACCATCAGCGAACCGGCGTAGCCATGGGAGCCAAATTTGCCCCTAGTGTGGCCGGTATTTTTATGGCCCAGTGGGAGAAGGAAACCGTTTTTAAAAATAAACCAGCTGAACTCACCATATATAAATGCTATATCGATGATATTTTTATCCTTTGGAATGGAGAGCCTAATCAACTTATATTATTTTTAGAAACCTTGAATGTAAATGACAGAAACATCAAGCTTACATGGGAGATCAGCGAAACAAGTGTCACATTTTTAGATCTTGATATCATACAGGACACTTTAGGTTTTAAAACACAGACACATTTTAAAAATGTTGACCGGAACAGCTATTTACCGATAGAAAGCTGTCATCATAGAAATTGGCTCTTCAATGTTCCCAAGGGTCAACTTGTACGTCTAAGGAGAAATTGCACTAACCTAGACATGTTCAAAGAACAAGCTGAAGCTATGGGTCAAAGCTTTGTTGAGAAAGGATACAGCAATACCTTTATAGAAGAGAAGATAGTCGAAGTGACAGAGATGAACCGGGATGAACTGATCAGAGATAAAAATAAACAACTATCCACAAAACCATTGACATCCATTATTCTTGATTATAACGTACAATACAAGAAAATCGAAAGAATTATCAAAAGGCATTGGCATCTATTATTGGCAGACAAACAGTTACAAGATTCACTACCAAGAAACCCCAAATTTATTTATAAAAGGGCACCAACCATACGGGATAGAATAGTGAAGAACGTACCAGATCCACCTAACAAACCATTCTCCTTCTTCACAATGAAAGGCTTCTACCCTTGCAAACGATGTTTTGCATGTAAGAAAACAAAGAGACCTAATGAGAAGAAAATTAACTTCACATCCACCAGCACAGGAGATACCCATGAAGTTAAAGATTTTATATGCTGCAACACGGAAGGGGCGGTGTACGCCCTAGAGTGTAGTTGCGGCCTGCAGTATATAGGGCGCACAAAAAGACTTCTCAGGATCCGCATTAAAGAGCACGTCCAAAATATAATGAAAGGTTTCGACAAACACAATGTATCAAAACATTTTTTGTTACATCACAACAAAGACCCCTCACAGCTCAAATTTTGGGGCATTGAGCCATATATTAGACACTGGCGGGGGGGCCATAAGGTGAGGACGCTCAGTCAATTAGAATCCAAATGAATATTCACCCTAGATACCTTTGTGCCAAGAGGACTCAATGTCGAGTTCGACCTCAATTGTTTTCTCAGTGATTTTTAGTGCATTCTTCCCCTCATATACTCATTTATCTAGTAGGGTATATGTCGCTCCCTTTATTATTCCCATCACACATACCAGGATACTTAGTTCCTCTGGCACTGCCATTTTATTTTATTCTTTTATATATTTTTATGTATATGGTATATATATATATATATATATATATATTTCTATTACTTATTAACTTACCCTGTAGACCTCTATTTTCACCATTATATTTATCTCTCTATTTAATTTGGTAGGAATAAACACATCCTGCATAGCCTATATTGCATACGTCTGCCTGATGTCCACCAGACCTAAGTTTTGGTAAATTTTGGGGAACTGGTTTAATCATTTACCCCATATCTACTCGGGAGATTTATTCATTTAAATTGCCGATAAACATAATTTTTTATATACCGATTTGTGTATTTTAATGGATCATTTTTTTAAAATATATGGTATTTAATTCTATTTTATATATAAAACTTTTTTACCGATCATTTAATTTTAATTTTATTTTTAATCATTTTTATTGTGGTTTTGCACAACTGGAATGAGATGCCCCCTCAATTCTGAAATAGCTCTGCAATATGCATGTAGTCACGTCCTTGCTATGTTATGTGTAGATACCTGATATCACACTATACCATTACAAGGACTTCAAAAACATGTCCGCCAACCTTATCATTAAAAAACCGCAAGGAAAATGGCGGCGCAAGTGTTGCCGTCGTTACTAACTTGTTATTGTTTTTTAACCACCATAAAGATGGCCGCCGCCATAACTAAGACAGGATCTCAAAGAAAATGGCCGCCAATGGAGATTAATATAGGGCTCCGAGAAAATGGCCGCCGCTTTAAGTTCAATACAAACAGTATTTAAAGACCATCATATTGCCTTCCCATCATCCCCTGATGAAGTCACGTGACCGTGACGCCACGCGTAGGGACGGAGAGGCAATCAGACAGACGGAGGCACACAAGCTCGCCGCTCGTCCAGGAGATAAGTTCTTCACAATTGTTTTTTATGTGAGTTTATGTAAGCAATATATGTACAACCTTATGCATCATTAAATACATACCATTTGGTTTTTAAAAACGTACTTCACGATCGAGACCCCATTTTTTCTTTCTAACCCTGCCATTATTGGGAGATGTGAGCAACCCCTAGGATCCAACATAGGTTTATTCCACATGTGAGGAACAACAGCGGTTTGATACAAAGGCTTCCCCATTGGACGCCAGGATCGCGACAGAGGATTCACTGACCCCTATTAAACAAAAGCGGTTACCTCATTACCGCAAAGTAAGAGGCCACCCATTACCCTAGTGTGTGACACCAGAAGTCAAGATTCACACATCCCTTCACCACAGCACCACTTATATATCTGAAGTTGCAGGATTGTCACCTAGAAGAAATTGTTAAAAACAATCAGCACGGGCATCACTTGCCAATTTCATTGTTCTCTTCTTATGAACTTTTGGAGTTCAATATCCCATTTGTGTTCCATTGCTTATTGGACATTTTTTCACCTATATATTATTTTTTTCACTTTTACTTTTCACTGTAGCACTTTACTGCACTCTGCCCATTAGCAGTCACATCTGTGCACTTATTACTACACTGCAATTTGCAGGTCTTTTTCGTTTATACCAAGTATGGTTATCCACTTTAAACTTGAGGATGGCATGCCCCTCTAAGAAACTGGGCCCCAAATTCTTAGGGCCGTTTCCTGTCAAAAGGAAAATCAATGAAGTGGCTTATGAACTGGAGCTCCCTGACTCCCTCAAGATCCATCCGGTCTTCCATGTATCTCTGCTGAAGCCTTCGGTTCCCAACCCATTTCCAGGCCGAAGTCCGGCTCTCCCTGATCCTGTCATTGTAGACGGGGAGGAGGAATTCGAAGTGGAAGCCATTATGGATTTTAGAAGAAGGAATAACCAGAACCAATTCCTCATTAAGTGGAAGGGCTACGGACCCGAAGAAAACACTTGGGAGCCTGAGGCGAACATCCATGCTAGAAGCCTGGTGCAGTCCTTCAAGAGATCTCACCCTGAGAAGTTTGCCCGGATGGGCATCCGGAGGCTGCCCCTTGGGGGGGGCAATGTCATGGAGATCCTGCCAGAAGCAGGCGTCCTGGCCTTCCTGATTCTCGGTTGCGCATGCTCCGCCCTGCAGGTGGCGCCAGAGGGACTATTTAAACCTGTCAATCGCAGACAGTCCCTGCTGTCTGCTCTACAGCGTTGAGTACCTGAAAACCTGATCTGAAGACTTACCTGTGTTTGACCCGGCCTGCCTGTGACTTCTCCAGTTTTCTGCCTGCATCCGACCCCTGGCTTGTTGTGACCTCTCCTCTGTCTGATCCCTCTGTACCTTGCTGCCAGCCAGTTAACCGACCCGGCTTGTCTGACCAATCTCACTGTTCCTAGTTCCGGTCCAGTCTGCTAAGCTGATCCAGTTTGCTGAGTTCCTGTGTTCCTGGTTCCGGTCCAGTCTGCTAAGCTGATCCAGTTTGCTGAGTTCCTGTGTTCCTGGTTCCGGTCCAGTCTGCTAAGCTGATCCAGTTTGCTGAGTTCCTGTGTTCCTGGTTCCGGTCCAGTCTGCTAAGCTGATCCAGTTTGCTGAGTTCCTGTGTTCCTGGTTCCGGTCCAGTCTGCTGAACGATTCCAGTTTGCTGAGTGTTCCTGATTCCAGTTCTACCTGCTGTGTTCCAGTGTGCCTACCAAGTCTGCATAACTAACTTCACCTTGGTTGATCCTGCCAGGCACTCGTACCCCTCCTACCTTCGCGCCTGCTATTACCTTACCAGGGCCCGCTGGTGGGAGCCGTAAGGGAGGCCTTCCTCTGCAAGTCCGGGCTCATCACTGCTAGGTACGTGACAATACATTAAAGTGTGTGTGTGTATATGTATATGTATATGTATATATATATATATATATATATATATATATAATATTATCGTTACATATCTGAGTGTGGATCCCCCCTTACATTAGGGTCCCCAGAGAGCCCCCCACTTACATCAGGGTCCCCGGAGCCCCCCTCATTACATCAGGGTCCCAAGAGAGCCCCTTCCTTACATCAGGGTCCCCAGAGAGCCTTCCCCCTTACATCAGGGTCCCCAGAGAGCCCCCCTTACATCATGGTCCCCAGAGAGCACCTTCCTTACATCAGGGTCCCCAGAGAGACCCTTCTTACATTACGGTCCCCAGAGAGCCCCTTCCTTACATCAGGGTCCCCAAAGAGCCTCCTCCTTACTTTACTGTTCCCCAGAGAGTCCCGTTACATCAGAGTCCCCAGAGAGCCCCCTTTACACCAGAGTCCCCAAAGAGCCCCATCCTTACATTAGGATCTCTAGAGAGCCTCCCCGTACATCAGGGTTCCAGAGAGCCCCTTCCTTATATTAGGGTCCCCAGAGAGCCTCCCCTTACATCAGGGTCCCCAGAGAGCCCCGTCTTTACATGAGGGTCCCCAGAGAGCCCCTTCCTTACATCAGGGTCCCCAGAGAGCCTCCCCTTGCATCAGGGTACCCAGAGAGCCCTTATCTCACATCAGAGTCCCCAGAGAGCATCCTCTTACATCAGGGTCCCTAGAAATCCATTTCCTTACATCAGGGTCCCCGGAGAGTCCTTCCTTACATCAGTAAAGAGGGGGAATGGTGGGACTTTAAATGAGACAGTTGACAGGCAGGGGTTGAATTAAAAACTAGGTCAAGTTTATTTCATATATACAGTACTGATGTATCACAATGTAAAAAGGTAACATGGGCATGTGTGCATGACATAACCTACAAGTTAGTGTACATAACAGTCAAATGACAAACTTGGCAAATTGGATAATAATAATTGGCATTGTATAGACTGGACAACACATGGCAACTGGGTATAGATATAAATAGATCAAAAATTATTATAAATCATGAAAATGAATAAAGTCCTATTAGCAAGTGGCTACATCAAAGGTGCCCAACGCGTTTCTGTGAGTATCACTTCATCAGGGACGGATGTTAAAGGACATCTGAAATAACAGAGTGTAATAATATAAAAATTGAATGATGTGCAACCAGCAGACACAAAGTGTCAATTCTGGGTACTTACATTATACCGGGTAACAGTGTGAGTTGAAACTGGGCCTCAAGAGGTATCCATCCCAGGAGCTGAGGTAGCAAAAAACACAGCAATAGCTAAGACGCATCGGCATCACTCCCAAAGTGCAAGCAGCTGCAGTACGCCATCTCCACAGTTTAGCCAAAGTTGATCAGAGTAATGGATGGTTATCTAAAATGGATGAGTAGGTCATTAAGATTAACCAGGAAAATCAAAGGTGAGTGAAGGAGTACAAAGTCCTATATATTTTAATCCCAAAGTGGTTACCTTGGATGTACCCTGTAGATGGACCTTGCAATGCTGCGGCGTCTACACATGTGTGGAGGTGAGGGACTGCTTCCGGGAGGACGCTTTATATGCGTCTCACACGTACTGATGATCACCACCAGCGTCACGCTGGCCAAACCCTGCATAGGGCGGGGACATGGCCAGGGCGGTATACAGACCCACCCAACGTTCATTTAATTTTTATATTATTATACTCTGTTATTTCAGATGCCCTTTAACATCCGCCCCTGATGAAGTGATACTCACAGAAACGCGTCGGACACCTTTGATGTAGCCACTTGCTAATAGGACTTTATTCATTTTCATGATTTATAATATTTTTTTATCTATTTATATCTATACCCAGATGCCATGTGTTGTCCAGTCTATACAATGCCAATTATTATTATCCAATTTGCCAAGTTTGTCATTTGACTGTTATGTACACTAACTTGTAGGTTACGTCATGCGCACAAGCCCATGTTACCTTTTCACATTGTAATACATCAGTACTGTATATATGAAATAAACTTGACCTAGTTTTTAATTCAACCCCTGTCTGTCAACTGTTTTATTTAAAGTCCCACCATTCCCCCTCTTTATTGCCTTATCGGGATGGAGGCACTTTCCCCAGGTGCTTCATTCAAAGTCCCAACTTTCTTTTTTACTTCCTTACATCAGAGTCCCCAGAGAGCCTTCCCTTACATCAGGGTCCCCAGAGAGCCTCCCCTTCCAGAGGGCTCCCTTCCAGAGGTTCCCTGTGTACCTGGCTGGTCTCCGCTCTGCTATATGTATGTGTGAGGCTCACACAGGAATGAGGATTGCACACTGGAATCTTCCACTGCAGCACTCAACGAAGGGGGAGCGGCGCGGCATCAGTGCCTAGTACAAGGTACCCCACACAGAAGGTGGAAGATCTCCCCCTGCATACATGGTATGGCCGGATATAGGCACAAGGTGGTTCGGGGAGGATCAGAGCATGCATGGGGACATGGCTGTGATATGGTGAGTTGAGGGGGCTGACAGAGGGCTTGTTCTTTTTGGGCAGCTGGGCTTAAAATAAGGTAGGGGCCTGGAGCTGCAGCTTCAATAGCCCCTACGTTAATTCAGCCCTGCTGCACACAATAAGAGACTCGGGGCTATAGCCCCAGAAGCCACCCCCTAGCGATGCCACTGAGATCTCTTAGACTTCAGCACACTCCATCAAGGACAGGACCTCAGATCGCAAATGTAGTGGAGACAGGCAAAATGAACACCTCATTGCACAGTATTACTGACCAAAGCATTTATTATAAAAAAAATCCAAAATACTCACAAACAATATAAGCTTTGGGTCTCTCTGGAACAGGACTTGGTGCCATTTCCTAAAGCTGGCCTTCCCTGGGCAGGCGCCCACCTCTCTAGTCTTCACCAATCCCACCCTCCAATGACCTCCGTGTCAGCGATGCCACCTGCACCATCCGTAGAATAACCAAAGAGCCGGGGAGAATGATGTGCTGGGAAGAACCTACCCCGCTTTACCACACCTGCAGGCTACTGCACCAACCAGATTGAAGAAGCTTGATCCTTACCAATGTTATGGACTTTACTTATGTTCATTACTCAAGGGCTTTATTTATTTTATAAAGGATCAAAACTGACCAGGCTAACACAGATCAGCGTCTGTGCTTTATGTGGTCAGTAGGGATGAGCTTCGAGTTCGAGTCGAACTCATGTTCGACTCGAACATTGCCTGTTCGCCCGTTCGCCGAACAGCGAACAAATTGGGGTGTTCGCGGCAAATTCGAAAAATCTATGGGAGAAATCTAAAGTGCTAATTATAAAGGCTTATATGCAAGTTATTGTCCTAAAAAGTGTTTGGGGACCCGGGTCCTGCCCCAGGGGACATGTATCAATGCAAAAAGAAGTTTTAAAAACGGCCGTTTTTTCGGGAGCAGTGATTTTAATAATGCTTAAAATGAAAAAATAAAAGTGAAATATTCCTTTAAATTTCGTACCTGGGGGGTGTGTATGATATGCATGTAAAGTGGCGCATGTTTCCCGTGCTTAGAACTGTCCCTGCAAAAAGTGTCATTTTTGAAAGAAAAAAATGCATTTAAAACTGACTCGCGGCTATTAATGAATTGTCGGCTCCCGGCAATACATACAAAAGTCATTGATAAAAAAAAAAAAAAAAGCGTGGGGGTTCCCCAGAATTCAATTACCAGGCCCTTCAGGTCTGGAATGGATATTAAGGGGAACCCCGCCGCAAATAAAAAAAAAATTGACGTGGGGTTCCCCCAAATATCCATTCCAGGCCCTTCAGATCTGGCATGGATTTTAAGGGGAACTCCACCCCAAATAAAAAAAAAAATGGCGTGGAGTCCCCCTAAAAATCCATACCAGACCCCTTATCCGAGCATGCAACCTGGCCGGCCGCAGGGGAAAAGGGGGGGACGAGAGAGCGGCCCCCCCTCCCTCCTGAACCGTACCAAGCCACATGCCCTCAACATGGGGAGGATGTCCCCATGTTGATGGGGACAAGGGCCTCATCCCCACAACCCTTGCCCGGTGGTTGTGGGGGTCTGCGGGCGGGGGGCTTATCGGAATCTGGAAGACCCCTTTAACAAAGAGGACCCCCAGATCCCGGCCCCCCCCTATGTGAATTGGTAAGGGGTACATTGTACCCCTACCATTTCACGAAGAAAGCGTAAAAAAATGTTTAAAAAAACACACAAACACCTTGAAAAAGTCCTTTATTTAAAAAAAAAAAAAAAAAACATTCCAGCGGTGAAATCCAGTGTCCCGCGGCGATCCCGATGTCCAGCGCTGTCCGTCATTGGTTGTGCCTGAGCGGACCTGATGGGGAACTCCCTCTCAGTATTTTAAATGTATAGACCCGCCCCTTCTAAAGTTCCCCATCAGGTCCGCTCAGCGGACCAGATGCGGAACATGAGAAGGGGCGGGTCTATACATGTATTGCCAAAGTGAGAGCAGTTCCCCATCAGGTCCGCCTCCTCGGTATGTCAGACCCGCCTACGTCATTGGCTTGAGCGGGGAACTTCCTTCACTATGTAAATTTAAATTTACATAGTGAAGGAAGTTCCCCGCTCAAGCCAATGACGTAGGCGGGTCTGACATACCGAGGGGGCGGACCTGATGGGGAACTGCTCTCACTTTGGTAATACATGTATAGACCCGCCCCTTCTCATGTTCCGCATCTCGTCCGCTGAGCGGACCTGATGGGGAACTTTAGAAGGGGCGGGTCTATACATTTAAAATACTGAGAGGGAGTTCCCCATCAGGTCCGCTCAGGCACAACCAATGAAGGACAGCGCTGGACATCGGGATCGCCGCGGGACACTGGATTTCACCGCTGGAATGTTTATTTATTTATTTTTTTAAATAAAGGACTTTTTCAAGGTGTTTGTGTGTTTTTTTAAACATTTTTTTTACGCTTTCTTCGTGAAATGGTAGGGGTACAATGTACCCGTTACCAATTCACATAGGGGGGGGGCGGGATCTGGGGGTCCCCTTTGTTAAAGGGGTCTTCCAGATTCCGATAAGCCCCCCGCCCGCAGACCCCCACAACCACCGGGCAAGGGTTGTGGGGATGAGGCCCTTGTCCCCATCAACATGGGGACATCCTCCCCATGTTGAGGGCATGTGGCTTGGTACGGTTCAGGAGGGAGGGGGGGCCGCTCTCTCGTCCCCCCCTTTTCCCCTGCGGCCGGCCAGGTTGCGTGCTCGGATAAGGGGTCTGGTATGGATTTTTAGGGGGACTCCACGCCATTTTTTTTTTAAACTTGGGGTGGAGTTCCCCTTAAAATCCATGCCAGATCTGAAGGGCCTGGTAATTGAATTCTGGGGAACCCCCACGCTTTTTTTTTTTTTTTTCTCAATGACTTTTGTATGTATTGCCGGGAGCCGACAATTCATTAATAGCCGCGAGTCAGTTTTAAATGCATTTTTTTTCTTTCAAAAATGACATTTTTTGCAGGGACAGTTCTAAGCACGGGAAACATGCGCCACTTCACATGCATATCATACACACCCCCCAGGTACGAAATTTAAAGGAATATTTCACTTTTATTTTTTCATTTTAAACATTATTAAAATCACTGCTCCCGAAAAAACGGCCGTTTTTAAAACTTCTTTTTGCATTGATACATGTCCCCTGGGGCAGGACCCAGGTCCCCAAACACTTTTTAGGACAATAACTTGCATATTAGCCTTTATAATTAACACTTTAGATTTCGAACGTTCGAGTCCATTGTATTTAATAGGGTTCTAAAGTTTACACGAACATTTTGTCTGTTCGCAGGTTCTGGTGCGAACCGAACAGGGGGGTGTTCGGCTCATCCCTGGTGGTCAGTTTAGAATAAGGAAGAAAGGTGACAGGCAGGATCAACCAGGTACTTCAGATGGGAGAAGTACATTCAATTTATAAAGACTATGGTTTATAAAATACACATACAGTATGTGAACACACAATATTTATACACTTTAATAAGGTTATGACCCATTACCATTTTTTTTAATTGCTTGTGAACAACATCACTTTAAACAGACAAATCAGTGGGGGCGTGTCCTGATGTGATCAGCGGCGGACGTGTCAAAGGGGAGCTCCGGGTTTTCTACATCCCATCCGATGCCATCCTTAGCCTATAGTGGAATCAGCATCTACCTGCCTGCCAGCGGGTCCCCCTCGATCCTCTGGAGCATTCTGAGTCAGAAATTGTACAGCAGCTCTGCCAGGGGACGTCTGCCCAGCACTGCTCCTCTCGTCCGCGGCCGCCGCCATCTTGCCGTCCCGGCGTCTTCCCGGACGGACGACTCCGGGCCTGACTGAAGGTAAGGAGGGTCATCCACTCTCCCCTGCCTGTCCATCCGCCCATCTAGTGGGGCCCGGAGGCCTGTCTGGCCGTTGGGGACGTCCGTGGAGGCCGTGGTCCCGCCCGGCCGAGTGCGGCCTAGTGCGGCCTGCAAAGCACCGCTGTCTCCTGAGCCGCGGCCCCGCGAGTGCTTCCGGAGCTCGGATCCTTGGCTTCCATCCCTCCGCCCTGTCCTATCTGCCCACCGCTGCCTTGGCCTAGTGTGCCGCCCATCTAGTGAGGCCCGGAGGCCTGTCTGGCCGTTGGGGACATCCGTGGAAGCCGTGGTCCCGCCCGGCCGAGTGCGGCCTAGTGCGGCCTGCAAAGCACCGCTGTTTCCTGAGCCGCGGCCCCGCGAGTGCTTCCGGAGCTCGGATCCTTGGCTCCCACCCCTCCGCCCTGTCCTCTCTGCCCACCGCTGCCTTGGCCTAGAGTGCTGCCCTGCAAGAACTGT
The DNA here is from genome assembly GCA_029206835.1 of Rana muscosa. Taxonomy (NCBI): domain Eukaryota; kingdom Metazoa; phylum Chordata; class Amphibia; order Anura; family Ranidae; genus Rana; species Rana muscosa. Next base: position 257,638,447 of record CM055119.1, on the reverse strand, counting down.
GACTGCTGCTGAGGTGGCCTGGATGATAGATCCTGGAGTCCTCTGCTGCCTGCCTGCCTATACTACACTGCTCTGAGCCACCCTCACCCCTGTACCTCCAGCCTCACATCCTCCCTAACTGTCAGCCGGGTGTTGGCTGCTGAGTGACGGGTGCCTGGAGACCCCCTGTGTTCTGATCACTGCGGCCAGTCTGGCTGGGCTCTCATTGCTTCCTAAAGCCTCCTCTGAGCACGGCTGCAAATCCTACCCCTGTGTGACCTGCCAGATGCCCTCCTCCTCTAAGAAAGGCAAGGGGAGCTCTAAAGCCACAAGGGCCCACACACCCCTCCGGGTACCACCGCCATCTTCCCCGCACACGGATCCCGTCCTGGTCGGGCGAATCCGGGCCTTGCTAGCCGAACTAGACATGGATCCCAGCGAGGCCCCGGAGGTGGAGGGGGTGGCCCCGTCATCTCATGACAACACGGCCATAATCCTTGCTGCGATCGAGCAGAGTAGGACTTCGCTACTGGTACGCAACCACCACCACTAAACAAGATAAGGGGGAGGATGTCTGAGACAGAATCAAGAGTGTCGGCCACGGAGGATCTAACGGCCAATCACTCCACCTCCATTGCTGAGCTACAACGCACAGTACAGTCGCTTGTCGCAAAGTCGGATGACGCAGAAAATAGGCTGCGACGCAACAATGTCAGAGTCCTCGGTCTGCCTGAGGGAGAAGAGGGGGACCACCCTGCTGTATTTGCGGAGGAGTTTTTCAAAAATTTACTCGACCTGACGGATGATCCCCCTACCTATGTTGTTGAAAGGGCCCACCGAGTGCCTACGGGCAGAGCCATTCCGGGGAATATCCCCAGACCTTTCCTGGTCCGCTTCCTCAATTACCGGGACAGGGACAGGATCCTCTCTGAGGCCCGCAGACACGCCGCACTCAAATACGGCAACGCCTCAGTTCTCCTTTTCCCCGACTTCTCGGCAGAGTTGCAGAGGAGGAGAAAGACCTTCAATGACGTCCGCAGACGGCTCAGAGACAAGAACATTAAATATGGAATGCTATACCCAAGCCGCCTGCGTGTCCAACATGGTGGAGAGGTCCGCTTCTTCGACAACCCTGCGGATGCTGATAGCTGGTTGACCACCCTGCAATGAAAGATTCCTCCCACCGATCTATTAGATGCCTGATTCTTTCACATCCTGGTTTGCTCTATCCTACTCAACTTCCTGCAAGCCCCGGAGTTACCCCAAAGTACCTCTACAAGTGAAACACAGCCGACCCCCCCTGTTTTGTTTGGTTTTGTTGTTTGCTTCCAAGTGAATGACCAGGAGACCTACCTCTACCTGGGGCAGCTCGCTTCTTGAGGGGACTGCTCCGCTGTTCCAGAGGGCCGGTCTCCTCCCACTGTAATGGGATGCAAGTTCCCTCACTCTCGCCTAATGTTCTAGGTTGAACTCACACTGAGGTTATCTCAGAGACTTTGAGCCTCCAGAAGGCGACATCTACAATCAAGTTTAGGGTAAGAAACTGCCTCGGCGAAAGTTGGGGATATGCCAGGCGGTAGGGCGTTATTTGTACTGTTTGTAAGTTTCCACACCTGCTCGGGTTCTACACTATTTTCCTTGCTGGACTATGCTGTCATCATTTTGATACTTCTCTGGGTCACATACTATTTTCTATTTTTTCACTTTATGTTCTCTCCAGTTCCACTAGATTGCTAAACCCTGTGGACTACCTCTGCAGCGGGCCTATGGCCAGGATATTACTGGGTATGGGTCTTTTATGATCCTAATGTCATCAAAATTCTCTACTTCAAATGGGTATAGATTTAAGGCTGATATCTTGGAATGTTAGGGGCTTGAATGACAAGATAAAAAGATCATTAGTATTTAAATTTCTGAAATCCCACAAACCTCACATTTTGTTTCTCCAGGAAACCCACCTGACGGGCAACAAAATCCTAGCACTCAGGCGGGCATGGGTCAAACAAGGGTTTCATGCCACATATTCCTCCTACGCGAGGGGCGTGACTGTCCTGTTGAACAAGTCACTCCCCTGCACAGTGGAACAGGTCTTCACGGACCCTGGGGGAAGATACATCATCCTTATCCTCGAAATGTATGCCCAACGCTGGGCAATAATTAATGTATATGTCCCCCCTCCATTTAATTCCTCCATCCTGTACACGGTCCTTACAAAAATAGCCCCCCTACGGGTCCATAATATTCTAGTCGGAGGGGATTTCAACGCCATCCTTGACCACAACAAAGATACTACTAACCCCCTTAGAACTGCCCCCCCCCGATTTGGAGCTCTGGGCAGACACCTTTGGTCTCCAAGAGCTCTGGCGGTGGAAGCATCCGGAGGAGAGGACATATTCATATATCTCAGCATCACATAGGTCGGGATCCCGCATAGACTTCATGTTCGGGTCGGCTTCTGCACTGTCCCAAGTCAGAACAGTCTCCTATCTCCCGGCAGGTCTTTCAGATCACTCACCGCTAGAGCTTGGCTTGAGTCTGGGCACCCCCCGCGAGCCGGGATGCTGGAAACTGGCGTCCCATTGGATAGCCAACCCACAAGTCTAGGAGCTGGTGGAGCCCAGACTCAGGGAATACTGGCAGACAAATGAGGGATCGGCTTCCCTTGACGTGGTCTGGGAGGCGGGCAAGGCTCATGCCAGAGGAGAATACATCTCTTCCATCAAGGCAGTGAGATCCGGCTTTGCGTTACAGACCACTCAACTGGAACAGAGCGAAGGGGCGGCACTGGATCTTTTCACGAAGCATCCAACGCCTGAAAATTATTCTACCCTAGCACAAACGAGAAGAGATCTGAAGCTCCACTACACCTCGCTGGTACACTCAGATGCGCAAAAGCTTGTAGCCAAGCTTTTCGAGTCAGGGGACAAGAACGGGAAACTACTGGCCAACCTTGTAGCAGAACCTACGCTCCAAACAGTAATCCCTAGACTTCAGACTTCCACTGGTTGCCAGGTTACGGACCCCGAAGGTATACTGCGGGAATTCCATTGTTTCTATAGCAACCTGTATGACGACCCATTCTCTGGCTCAGCTGCTGCTGGGCTAGAGGAACTGGGGGAAATACTTTGCCTCTCCTCTCCGAGGAGGACAGGATAGCGTTAGACAAGCCGTTAACACGTCTGGAAATAGAGGCAGCAATATACTCCTTGCCCAACAATAAATCCCCGGGCCCGGATGGTCTACCTGGGGACTGGTACAAAACTAACGCTACTTTACTGGTCCCTAAATTAAATCAGCTATACACAGACTGCCTGGAATCCGATAGGCTACCAGACAGCATGCACCAGGCGCATATAGTGCTGCTGCCCAAGCCAGGGAAGGACCTGTTGCTCATCCTATAGACCCATCTCGTTGCTGAACTACGATCTTAAGATACTCACAAAAGTGCTAGCCAATAGACTCATGAAGGTTTTACCATCCCTAGTCAACATAGATCAGACAGGCTTTATGCCGGGCAAGTCCACGGACATTAACCTTAGAGGAGTCTTTACCCATCTCCAGCTCCCACCCGAAGAGAATTCCTCCCGGGTACTGGTATCCCTCGACATCGAAAAGGCTTTCGATACAGTCAGATGGTCCTATATGATGCAGGTTCTGGAGGGTTTTGGCTTCGGCCCAACTTTCCGGAAATGGATCGGCCTACTATATAGGGCACCCACCGCCCGTATCAAACTGAATGGTGGCCTCTCGCCCTCTTTCCCGATTAGGAGGGGAACAAGACAGGGGTGTCCTCTATCACCTGCATTGTTCGCCCTGGTAATGGAGCCTCTGGCTGAGGCCCTGCGGAGGTCGGGGGAGGTGTCTGGAATACGGGTCGGCTCAGTGACCGAGAAGCTGGCATTGTATGCCGATGATTTGATTCTCTTCCTCAGGGACCCCGGTCCCTCGCTCACCGGGGCGCTTCGGCTTCTGGACCGTTTCGCGACTCTCTCTGGCCTCAGAACCAACTGGAGCAAATCACTAATTCTACCCATAGACCCCGGGGCAAGGAGGCTGAGTGATCCTACTTCGCCTCTACAATGGGCGGATACCATCAGATACCTAGGGATAAATATCTCGTCCAACACTAAAGATTTTTTCAAACTTAACTTGTCCCCGGTGCTGCAGTGGTGTAAACTAAAACTGAAGGCTTGGTCAAACCTCCCACTATCTCTGATAGGGAGAATTAATTTAATAAAAATGAAACTACTCCCGGTCTTGCTGTACATCTTACGGCACTCTCCGGTATGGATCCCCAAGTCTCTTCTCCAGCAACTAGACTCCTCAGTAGCTTCCTTCTTGTGGCAATCACACCCGGCCAGATTTAGTAAAAAGATTTTGTGTAGACCATGGACACAGGGGGGACTTGCCTGCCCAGACTTTCACACCTACTATCTAGCAGCAATGCTCACCCATGCACATAACTGGCTGGTTTCGGATGACACCAATGCGTCAGTTGTCCTGGAGGCGGCACACCTAGGATCTTTTGAGGCCCTCCGCAACGCACTCTATAGGGGGTCGGAGGGCTCTGCGGTACCCTCGACCCTAGCTATGAAAGCGATCATTAAGGCATGGCACACGGTAGTGATTAAACCTAACTTGGCAAAGGCCAGATGGTCCCCCAACACACCACTTTGGTGCAATCCGAGGCTCAGGGAGTTCCACTCTTTGCAGGATCCGGGTCTGTGGGCCGGCAAGGGCATCAAGTATTTGAGGGATATCTGCGATGAGCTGGGGCTATTTACATTCGATAGGTTGAAGAATAAATTCCAGCTTCCGAACTCTTTCTTTTTCAGGTTCCTGCAGCTCCGCCACGCCTTCAATTCGCAATTCAAGTCGGTTCAGCTTCGGCTGGAGCTTGACACCCTGGAGATTCTCCTGGATGATGCCGAGCTCTCAAAACCCCTATCCCGGATCTATCGAGCACTCCTGCCGTCCATTCAGGAGGGTCTGGATGGTCTGCGTGGTTTGTGGCGGGCGGAGGTGCAGGAGCTGGACAGCGAAGACTAGGAAGATATGTGGGACTACCCATTTCAGCCGCTGGTGGCTACCAGGGACAAACTGATCCAATTCAAAATCCTCCACAGGATCTATTACACACCCCAATGCCTCCACCGCATATACCCGGCCCTGCCAGCTAACTGCTGGAGATGCTCTGATACTCCTGCAGATTTCACACACATATTCTGGGACTGCCTACAGATTCGGGACTATTGGCGGGAGGTAACGCAATTTATCCACAGCCTAACTACCATTTCTATTCCCCTGACAATTAGTGTATGCCTCCTTGGCCTGGTGGGGCAACTGGCACTTGCCAAAGCCCCACGTACCCTAATAGGTATCCTCCTGTTTTATGCAAGGAAAGCCATAGTACTGAAGTGGAAGTCAACCACCCCCCCACCCTGACCTCATGGAAACATCTAGTCAACACAGTGGTGCCCCTCTATAAAGCGACGTATCTGTCTCGTGGATGCCCCAAAAAATATGAAAAAGTCTGGCATCTGTGGACTGATTCAGAGTCCACAACAGATGACCGACCTCAAGAGGAGTAACTCGTAAGATCTCCTCTGTACTCATCAGTCCTGATAGGAGCTAAGGTCCGTACTCTGAATAAATAAATGGAGGTGCAAGCATCGCTCAAATTAATAGCACCTACCCCTGCATGCTCCTGATAAGCCCAACCCAGACATCTAGGAACAAGTAGAGGTCCCGCAAGGAATAATAACTCCTGTTGTAATCCTACCATGTGTACCCCGAGAGGTGTCCCTGTTAAGTTAGCTAGATATATTTAATGCTAAGATGTGATGATAAGTTGTCCTCTGTTTTTTTTTTTTTTCTTTTATGTGCACGTGGTTATGTGCAAGGATTGGCCGGGGTATGCCCCAAAGGCCCTGTTTTGTATCTCAAAAACGCAAAAAACTTCAATAAAGAGAATAAAAAAAAAAAACAGACAAATCAGTGCTGTATTACTAGAGTGGCAGTGATATTACTAGAGCAGTTAGTTAGCACAGCCATGGCAGTGCCATGTTAACAATGTCAGAAAAGGCCCTAGTTTCAAAATCCAGGATAGTGCTAAGTTGTTATATTGGGTTTTCTTACTAGCAACACAGTGACGCAGATTTTGCTAGAAAACCAATGGGCACCAATTCAGATTGCTGTTTTATAACCACAAAGCTGCTATACTGGCAGAGTGATGCCTAATATCAAAGTAATAGTGTGACAGATGACAGTATTGGGCCACTGAGAGAACCCCAGATAATAGCATTGTGTACAGTGCATGCTAGCCCTTCTTGAATGTCAGAAGACAGCAGCAAATATTATTCATTTGTCTTGCTAGGAATGTACTGTTTATACAGCTATCTGTATATCATTAGACTATAAATTAAACAAACTACAAATTTTACTCCCAGGATTGCCCTGTAATCAGTAACTGTACTATAAGTATTTGATATTTGTCATATAAATCAAGTTTATGAAATATAAAATAATTGGTTTGGGCCAGAGGAAATTACCCTAAATATCATCAGAGTCCCCTGAAATAACCTATAATTTAATTCTGTGCAACTCCACATTTCTTACATAAATATATTTCACCTATAATCATGATGGCATGGAATGATAGGATAATGGAATGCCTTTATAGAATAAAAAATCCTATAAAAAATTTAATTAGAAACATGCTGTGGATGGACCCTTCCATGGACTAATTTACTGAGTTAGGCCAAAGAGGCTATTTATAGAAAAAAAAAAAAATTGCACCAACAATTTTAACTATTTATAAACTTGCTCTGGAAATTTCATTAAAAAATAATAACTGACAGATGTCCTCCAATATGTCCAAGACCAAACCAAAAAAATGGTTTGGAGTTACATGTGCTAGAGCAGGAACTTTCCTTATGATTGTGTAGTTTTTTTCATACTCTCCATATTTCACCAATTGTGATTGCCTTTCTCTCTAATATTGAGCTTTCCGTGAGATATTAACTTGTGGGCTGTCTAAGGCACCAAAGCAGGCCAAAAATGGAATGAAACCTACAGCATTAAATCATGACACACCCTTCTTGTCTCATTACTGGCTGGAATTAAGGTTATGTATGCTGGAATCTTTTTAAATCTGGGGGAGGGGTGCATGTTGAGGAAGGGAGGGAGTGAATCTATGATGCTGGAGTTTGGCTTTTAACATTTAAAAAAAAAAATGCACATGATTTTGCAGGTAAAAAATTTGTGTAGCACACAAACCTTTTTCTCGCCTGGCTCAATTGCAAGTCAAGACACACCGTGCTATATGCCCGTACCCCCCTGTTTGAGGAGGTTAAGCGGTGTTCACAAATTTTGGGTCCTGCAGCGAGTTACCTTCCTCCACTGGTTCTCTTCCCCAGAGTATGGGGTCAAGTCTCTATTTCTTCCCCAAAGAAGCCAACGTCCAGAAACATTTTAACTCCAACAGAGAGTTTATTTTCTATTTTGCTGCATAGTAGATAGAGACAGATAGATGAAAGAAGGAATAGTGTGAGGGATTAGATCCAGGCACAACCAGTAACCTCATCGCCACTCGATCCCGAATGGGTTTAGCTCACCCGGAAAGTCCTCTTTCACAGTCCTAGCAGCCAGCGTGGAGCTCGAACTGTTCTGTCACCCTATCCCCTCCAGGGACAGGCACAGGAAATCCTCTAACCTCTGTAGACTTTTAAGAACAGGATACTGCCAATGGGCACTCTTCAGGTTAGTCCTCCCAAACATGGAATCCTTCCCTCTGACAGGTCACCAGGCCTCTCCCGGGACAGCAATCTTCCATTACTCATCTCCTTAGTGGGACCGATCCTCCCCTGGCTTCCTCACGGTCAGAGCTAGTACCATCACCTAGGCACCCTGGGACTCCAATAGGCGATTTGTAGACTCAGTTAAAGGTACTGGGCCTACCTGGAACGTTGCAGCCTCGGGCCAAAGGTGCCCGAGACTTCTCGGCCAGCCCTCGCACCCCTGAGGGGCACACCCCTCCGGCTCCTATTCCTCCTCCTCCAACGACAACGAGCCCCAACTCCCAACTCCCCTAAAGATGGCGTCTGCCCCTTATGTACCCTCTCCCAGCATGCCGACCCTGCCCACCGTAGCACTGCTGAGAGAGGACACCCTAAGGCCAGCAATGCCACCCCTGGCTCAACCCTGACCTGATATGGCAGCGCCACCTACAGACCACAGGGAACCATACACCAGGCAGCATCACATAGGCAGAAGCAAATACCTAGCAATCAAAATGATCTGAGCCTGGCTACCAGCTCAGACCAACCCCTAAATTTAGGCACATAACACCCCTAAAAAGTAAAGACCCGCTACATTTGTATTTAATATTTTTTACACTGCAGTCTGCAAAGCATTGCACCCATGATCAGTGGATCGTGGGTGCAATTTCAGACACCTGCAGACACTCAGTACAGTTGTCTGACTGTACCTCCCATTACTGAAGTGCAAGAAGTGTCAATTAACTATTAGGGTGCTCATCAGTGCCCACTTAGTTCACAGAGAACTACAACCTACCTGCCATCATGGTTGATTGGACTTGTAGTTCATTATTATACAGATCTCTGTGTTGGCGGAGCACCATACAGTGGGGCTGTTTTTTAAATGTAACAGCAGGTGCGGCGAGAGGATTCCCTGCCTGCTGTCCAGAAAATATGGGGTTATCCATACCTTCTTTGTTCATTCATTGGGGATGGTGGCAATGTACATGGCAATCCTTGGAAGTCTAATTTTTTCTATCCATACCTCCCAACTTTTGAACTTCAGAATGAGGGACACTTGAGGAAGGAAGTAACCTTGCATAGCGCGCTGCTGCAAATGTGGGAGTGGCCCAAACTTTGACAGTGGGAGGAGCTTAAGGGGCATCATTAAACAAAACTCAAGCTTCTTTGTACCTATAAAATATGCTTTTATTATTGTTCCACAAGCAAGAGTCTCATGGTTACATACAAACTCCAGCACATTCATAAAAAAAGGATAAATGCATGCAGGGTTTTGGAGTGCATTACGTACAGAGTGAGGGTTCTGGGATGAGCTGTACAGAGTGCAGGGTTCTGGGATGAGCTGTGTACAGAGTGCTAGGTTCTGGGATGGGCTATATACAGCGTACAGGGTTCTGGGATGAGCTATGTACAGACTGCAGTGTTCTGGGATGAGCTATGTACAGAGTGCAGGGTTATGGGATGAGCTATGTACAGAGTGTAGGGTTCTGGGATGAGCTGCCTACAGAGTGCAGGTTTCTGGGATGAGCTGCCTACAGAGTGCAGGGTTCTGGGATGAGCTGTGTACAGAGTGCAGGGTTCTGGGCTAAGCTATGTACAGAGTGCAGGGTTCTGGGATAAGCTATGTACAGAGTGCAGGGTCCTGGGATCAGCTATGTACAGAGTACAGGGTTTTGGAATGAGCTGTATACAGAGTGCAGGGTTCTGGGATGAGCTGCGTACAGAGTGCAGGATTCTGGGATGAGCTGCATACAGAGTGCAAGGTTCTGGAATGAGCTATTTACAAGGTGCAGGGTTCTGAGATGAGCTATATACATTGTGCGGGGTTCTGGGACGAGCTATGTACAGAGTGCAGTGTTCTGGGATGAGCTATGTACAGAGTGCAGGGTTCTGGGATGAGCTATGTACAGAGTGTAGGGTTCTGGGATGAGCTGCCTACAGAGTGCAGGTTTCTGGGATGAGCTGCCTACAGAGTGCAGGGTTCTGGGATGAGCTGTGTACAGAGTGCAGGGTTCTGGGATAAGCTATGTACAGAGTGCAGGGTCCTGGGATCAGCTATGTACAGAGTACAGGGTTTTGGAATGAGCTGTATACAGAGTGCAGGGTTCTGGGATGAGCTGCGTACAGAGTGCAGGATTCTGGGATGAGCTGCATACAGAGTGCAGGGTTCTGGGATGTGCTGCATACAGAGTTCAGTGTTCTGGGATGAGCTATGTACAGAGTGCAGTGTTCTGGGAAGAGCTATGTACAGGGTGCAGGGTTCTGGGATGAGCTATGTACAGATTTCTGGGATAAGCTGCGTACAGAGTGCAGGGTTCTGGGATGTGCTATGTACAGAGTGCAGGGTTCTGGGATGAGCTGCATACAGAGTGCAAGGTTCTGGAATGAGCTATTTACATGGTGCAGGGTTCTGAGATGAGCTATATATATACAGGATGCAGGGTTCTGGTATGAGCTATATACAAGGGTGCAGGATTCTCAGATAAGCTATATACAGGGTGCAGTGTTCTAAGATGAGCTATATACAGGATGCAGGGTTCTGGGATGAGCTATATACAGTGTGCAGCAGAGGCGTAATTAAAACCTTCAGGGCCCTGGTGCAAGAAACCACAAAGGGCCCCCCGACCTCTTGCCTGGGCCAATCCCTCTGAGCCCAGAGCCCTTCCCACTGATCCCACGACCCTTTATGATACCACAGTGGGTCCCTTTCACATGTTGTGCAGTCCTGCAGTCTTGGGCCCCACCATGGTGGCAGGCCAGGGCCCAGTAGCAAGTGCAACCTTTGCTGGTAGTTCCGCCAGTGGTGTCAGTGTGGACCGTGAATCACGTCAGTCAGTAGGGCAGTGGACATGGTCAGTAGGGTAGTGGATATTGTCAGTAAAACAGTAGTCATGGTCAGTAAAACAGTAGACATGGTCAGTAGAGCAGTAGCCATGGTCAGTAGAGCAGTGGACATGGTCAGTAGGGCAGTGGACATGGTCAGTAGGGCAGTGGACATGGTCAGTAGGGCAGTGGATATTGTCAGTAGGGCTGTGGATATTGTCAGTAGAGCAGTGGACGTGGTCAGTGGGGCAGTGGACATGGTCAGTAGGGTAGTGGACGTGGTCAGTAGGGCAGTGGACATAATCAGTAAGGCAGTGGACGGGATCAGTTGTTTTTAATTTTTGTTATTTTATTTTTTTAGTATTTTTTACCATTATATTTTATTTTACAATAAAAAAAATTATATTTTAAAGGGGTGGCAATGGAGGGCAGTATGATGGGGTGGAGGGCAGTATGATGGGCAGTATATTGGGAGGGGGGATAGTGGAGGGCAGTATGGGGGCACTGTACAGCATGACTGGAGGGGGGCAGTGTATAGGATTGACCATGAGCATCCTCGAGGCACTGCAGGGAGCATTTCCCCTACCTTTCATCCAGCGGCAGGAACAGCCTTCAGGTGAGACCAGAAGTCGGGTGGATTTTAGGGGAGGAGTCAGCGGTCTAGATACGGAGGACTGTGGAGCTTAGGCGCAAGGTGGAGGAAGTTAAATCCTCCTCCAGCTCGCTCTGAATGCTGGGGCCCCACTCTCCTCCTCGTCATAACTTCTTTGGTTGCTAGACGCCAGGCGGGCCATGGCTAGCAACTAGTTGTTTGGGCAATGAGCCAGGCTGCGCCTGGTGGTTAATAATAAAGGGGGTCTCGGTCAGGAGTACACCGGGTAGTGAGTGGCAGCGGCAAAGCGGCGGCATTTTTAGGGGGCATCAGATCGGTACTGGGGCACTGTATTGTCCCGGAATGAAGGTGCCTGGGACCCGGGACAGACCTCCCAAGGCAGGACTTTCGGGATGGTTGGGAGGTATGGGTTATCGGAGGTATCGGAGGGGTGTGGGGGACTGCTCCAAAGTAATATGTTACATATCACACCCTAAATACGGGTATACATATAACATGTTGGAAAAAGTGGACTTATCCTTTAAACTAAATCTGTCATAAAACAAAGTCTCCCTTTCTAAGCATTCTAATACTACGTTATATTTTAACTAATATGTCACTAAAAAGAAAAAAGAAATTCCACTTTGAGGGTATAAACGACTGTCAGCGCCTCAATTAACATCAAAACATGATACAAATGTTATAAATTGAGCTGCAGTTCACTGAGTAATATAAGTAGAGATGGGCTGAATGACCCCCTGTTCAGTTCGCTCCAGAACATCGTAAAAGTTTGGACACACATGACTAACCCCATTGAAGTCTATGGGACCGAACAGGCAAACTCAAGGCTTATATGCAAGTTATTGGCCATAAAAAGGGTATGGGGGCCCGGGTATTGCCCTGGGTGACATGTACCAATACAACAAAAACTTTTAAAAAAGATTGTGTAGCGGGTATTTGATTTTAGGGAAGGCATATGGGTGGTAGTGTAACCCAGATGCATTGATTGTCAGATAATCTGAGGCCCTTTTTGTGGTTCTTGGAGGACTCTGGTGGTGCGAGGTTTCCTGCGGCCTGCAGGTGGCGTTGTCACCATGGGCCGAAGTTGAACACTCACTGCAAGACTGCTTCCCTTTTTGTCCTTTCCTGGCGCTGGTACAGCGGGGCGGGGAACCCGCTGTAACGGAAAGGGCGAGGGGATAAAAGGGACGGACACCCTGACCACGGGGTTCAGAGTCGGAGGACGCAGCCGCACCCAGGCACCTTCAGCTTGGGTGCTGGCGTTCCGGAGTTCCGGGCCCAGGTGCCCTTGACCTGGCCGGAGCGAGAGATGGAGTCCATCTCAGGCACCTTTAGCCTGGGGTGAGGTACTATGGCGGAGGCCTGGAGCTCAGTACCTTCGACTGAGTTCCGCCAGGGTGGAGGAATCTGAGGGGGCCCAAACTCCTTGGGTGCCCGTGTCTGAGACGAGGAGGCCGGTGAGCAGAACTTCTCCGGAGAGTCCAGCGCAGCATTGCTGGTGACGGAGAGGCCTCTGGTAACTGTCTTGGACGGATGTCTTTCCCCTGATAGGGGCTATGATAGCAAAGGTAATTCATGTTCTGTTCTATATAGTCAGAGGCAGTGACTATTCGCCACTGGTGATACTACAGTGGCTAGCTTTATCTAGAAGAATTGTGCCTTGGCCTACTCCCCACAAATACTGAAGTGTTACATGGGTCTCAACCTGTCTGTGCTGTATGACTATTTATTGAGAAGAATAAATAAGAGTTGGACCTATTCAGTGTGTGGAACTCTGGTTACTAGGAGCAAAGGGGAGTCAATCCGAGGAGAGGATTGGACTCTGGGACACATACACAAGCCCGATAGTTCTGGCCTTCACCTCTACACCTTGGAGGACATGGGCCGTGGTGTATCTCATCCCTCCCCCCCAGTGTTAACCCCTAGATGAGACAGACAAGCCGTGAATGAGAAGGGGTGAGAGGGGTGAGGTCGCTACACGTGGAGGCTCCGTGTCCAGGATGTGTATGGTGTCTGAATTTGAACTTTGCTGCCCGGAGGAGTTCCGAGTAGGTCGGCCATATTGGCCAATGCGCCACGAGGCCAACCATAGCTGCGCAGTTCGTGGGCGGGGAGAAGGGAAAGCCCGCGAACAAATGCAGAGTGTGGGAGGAGTCTGGCCATGTGGAAGAACACATGTGGAGATTCCGGCGCGAAGGGGTCAGTGCGCATTGGAGCAGCAAACAGTCAGGATGACTTCAAGTACCCCATGGATTTCTGCTTCTTCTGTCACCAAGATGACTTTGTTTGCTGCCCAGATTACGGATACGGTAATGATCGGTGAGATCTGTCCTGGCTGTTCGGGACTGGTGGTCCAGTTGAAGTCGTTCGGGCGTTGTGAGGTCTGCAAAGAGTTCCTCTTCGAGGTGGAGCCATCCACAGAAAGGCCTTGCGCCTTCCACCTCAACTACCTCACAGGGACTGCCACTCCGGAGGGAGAGATCGATGCCTGTGCGTTTCCCGTGCACGCTGACCAGGGCGACGTGACAGCCCAAGCAGAGATGAAGAGAGAGAAATCCGAGGATGCTGCCTCGGTCACCACAAGCTCCCTGCTCACACCGCCGAAGAGGAAAGTTGGCTTGGCGATGGCATCCTGTGGTCGTGGAAGAGCTTCGCCCCGTCGCTTGCCTGGCCTGGATGGATTCAGAGGAAAGAGTCCTGGACGTCCGTGTTCTTCAAAAGGCCCAGGTGAGCCAGGGGTCGGGACTGTGTGTGTGGTTGGAGGTGTCGGGAGCCCAGAGTCGGTGGAGCCCATCGAGGGAGGTGATTCCATGTATACGGGGAATTACCTGCCCGCAGAGTGTTATGACACCTCTGACCTAGAGTCGCTATCAGATGCCGGTGATGATGGGGAGATAGATGAGATCTTCCACAAGAAGGGATGGGACAAGATGAAGCTACCCGCATTTAGTGATGAGCCGAACACCCCCGGGTTCGGTTCGCACCAGAACCCGCGAACGGACCGAAAGTTCGCACAAACTTTAGAACCCTATTAAATACAATGGATGCGAACGTTCGAAATCTAAAGTGCTAATTATAACGACTATTATGCATGTTATTGTCCTAAAAAGGGTTTGGGAACCTGGGTTCTGCACCAGGGGACATGTATCAATGCAAAAAGAAGTTTTAAAAACGGCCGTTTTTCTGGAGCAGTCATTTTAATGATGCATAAAGTGAAAAAAAAAGTCAAATATTCCTTTAAATATCGTACCTGGGGGGTGTCTAAAGTATGCCTGTGAAGTGCCACGTGTTTCCCGTGTTTAGAACTGTCCCTGCACAAAATTACATTTCTAAAGGAAAAAAAGCCATTTAAAACTGCTTGCGGCTTTAATGTAATGTCTGGTCCCGGTAATATGGATGAAAATCTTTAAGAAAAATGGCATAGCTACCCCATCACACCCCCCCCCCCCCCCCACCCCAGCCCATTACCAGCCCATTACCAGCCCCTTTGGGTCTTGTATGGATATTAAGGGGAACCCCGCACACAAAATAAAAAAGGCCCTATATACTCTGAACAGCCGTATACAGGCGGTGCATACAAGACAGGGACTGTAGGTTTGTTCTTATGTAGAATCTGTTTGTAATTTTGAACAGGTACATTGTTTAAGTGTAGCTTCAGCCAAAAAATCTATTTTTAAGCTTTTTGGAAAACATAGGGAAGGGTTATCACCCCTGTAATATTTGTTTTGCTGTCTGTGCAGTGTGCACCTGTTCAGAACAGTTCACCTCACTTTCCGTCCTAATGACAAATGTTTTTTGAAAATTTGGGTTTTTTATTGAAACAAGAATTGGTGATAAAGAATCAGTGGAGAGGAGACACTTTTTTTCCCATATTAACTCTTACAGGAGAGAATTTGCCTTCCTAGGGGTAGATTTCCTCTCACTTCCTGTTGTATCCTTCCGTTTGCAAGGAGGAGTCGTTTGTAAGTTGGATGTTTGAAAGTAGGGGCCTGCCGTATATACTCAGCTGAAATTTGCCCCTTACATGTTGGTGTTGCCACAACACTGTGAGCCCTCACAGTTACTCTTGGTGGGCGCATGAATGGGCCCTGCTGTGAATTATTAGATCAAGAATTGTAATTGCATGCCCCTGTTGAACAGGGGCTGAAAAATTGGGCCTTGGTGGTGGTGGTGGTGGTGGTGTTGCCACAACACTGTGAGCCCTCACAGTTAGTCTTGGTGGGCGCAGGAATGGGCCCTGTTGTGAATTATTAGATCAAGAATTGTAATTACATGCCCCTGTTAAACAGGGGCAGAAAAATTGGACCTTAGGCACTGGTGCCACAACACTGCAACCCCTCACAGATACTGTACTTGGAGCACAGCAATGAGCCCTGTTGCAAAGTATTGCATCAAAAATTGTAATTACACGCCCCTGTAAAACAGGGGCTGAAAAATTCGGCCTTAGCCACTGGTGCTGGTGCCACGACACTGCAACCACTCCCAGATACTCTAGTTGGAGTGCAGGAATGAGCCCTGCTGCAAAGCATTGCATAAAAAATTGTAATAACACACCCCTGTTAAACAGGGGCTGAAAAATTGGGCCTTAGCCACTGGTGGCGGCACCCAGAAACAAAAATGTTCTTCCAAGCTATCATCGTCAATCGGATCATTGAGGAGGAGGAGGATAGTCAGTCAACATAACAGGACAGTCTCTCAGCATCAGCATCAGTCTTGAAGGGATGTGACATTTGAAAATAAATTAGTCTGTTATATCAGCTTCAGGTGTTCAAGCCTCAGCAACTCGTTGTCCAGGACCAGGAGTTTGTAACCTCCCAGTCTCTGGGAATGCGTTGCACAGACCTTTCTGCAAGGCCTCCCGGAGTTGTCTCATCCTCTGCTCCCTCTGCGACGGTAAGATAAGGTCCGCAACCTTACCCTTGTACCGTGGATCAAGGAGAGTGGCCAGCCAGTAATGGTCCCTCTCCTTGATCCGAAGAATACGAGGATCCTTCCGCAGACTTTGCAGGATCAGGGAGGCCCTGCAGCGTAGGTTAGCTGAGGCATTCAGTCCGGAGTCCTCTGGGTCACTATGGACGACATGATCCGCAGCCACCTCCTCCCAGCCACGTACAAGTCCACTGGTTTCTTGGGACTGTAAATCATCCCTAAAAGACTGCTGCTGATGATGCTGAGTGCCAGGCTCCACCTCCATGCTGACACAATCCTCCTCCTCCTCCTCCTCCTCTTCTTCCTGTGCGATGGGTGGGACAGAAGGAACACTGTCTGGGTAAAGGGGGCCTTGAGAGGCAAGGAAGTCCTCCTCTTCCTGCCTCTGTTCTGCCTCAAGTGCCCTGTCCATTATTCCACGCAGCGTATGTTCCAACAGGTGGACAAGAGGTACAGTGTCACTGATGCATGCACTGTCACTGCTCACCATCCTCGTGGCCTCCTTAAATGGTGCCAGGACAGTGCATGCATCCCTGATCATGCCCCACTGGCGTGTTGAAAAAAAACCGAGCTCCCCTGACCCTGTCCTGGTGCCGTAGTCGCACAGGTACTCATTGATGGCCCTCTTCTGCGTGTGTAGCCGCTGCAGCATGGCCAATGTTGAGTTCCACCTGGTGGGCATGTCACATATAAGGCGGTTCTTGGGCAGGTTCAACTCCTTTTGCAGCTCAGCCAGGCGAGCACTGGCATTATAAGATCTGCGGAAATGCACACAGACTTTCCTGGCCTGCCACAGGACATCCTGTAAGCCCGGGTACCTTCCCAAGAACCGCTGCACCACCAGGTTAAGGACGTGAGCCACACAGGGCACATGGGTCAGTTGTCCCTGTCGGAGAGCGGAGAGGAGGTTGGTGCCATTGTCGCAAACTACCATTTCTGGCTTAAGCTGGCGTGGCGTTAACCACCTCTCGGCCTGCCCCTGCAGAGCAGACAGAACCTCTGCCCCAGTGTGGCTCCTGTCCCCCAAACACACCAGCGCAAGCACGGCATGGCATCTTTTTGCCTGCTTTCTTGCGTAGCCCCTTGAACGCCTACGGAGCACCGCTGGTTCCGAGGACAAAGCACAGGAAGAGGCCACGGAGGAAGAAGAAGAGGAGGGGGTGGAGGACAGAGGAGTGTCACAACCAGTAGTAGCATTTTGGAGGCGTGGCGGTGGAACAACCTCCAACACTACTGCACCTTGTCCTGCATCCTTCCCAGCTGCCAAAAGAGTGACCCAATGGGCCGTGAAAGAAAGGTAACGTCCCTGTCCTTGCCTGCTGGACCATGAGTCAGCGGTAATATGCACCTTACCGCTGACCGCCCTGTCCAGCCAGGCCAAGACATTGCCTTCCACATGCTGGTAGAGAGCCGGAATCGCCTTCCATGAGAAAAAGTGGCATTTGAGAACCTGCCACTGAGGAACCGCACATTGCACAAACTCAGAGACGGGGGCAGAGTCTACCAAATGAAAAGGTAGCAGTTGAAGCGCTAGCAATTTAGCCAAGCTAGCATTCAACCACAGGGCATGTGGATGGCTGGGAGTGAACTTCTTTCGACGGTCCAGCAGCTGGGGCAGGGAAATTTGCCTGCTAGAATCGGACGTTGGTGTACTGCTAGCAGAGTGCCCGCAAGTACTTCGCTGTGACACACCTAATTCTACACCTTCATTCCTCTCAGAGCAGGTTTCAGAGAGGACTGAAGGTATAGTGGGGTTGGAGATCCCAGCTGATGCGGTGCAAGAAGAGGTCAGCTTTGTTCTTTGGTGTGGGTCTTTAAGGTAGGCTTGCCAACGAGCTGCATGGCAGGTCAACATATGTCTGGTCAAGCATGTGATGCCCAAGCGGGTGATGTTTTGGCCACGCGATATACGCTTGAGACATATGTTGCAAACAGCAGCTGTGCGATCTGATGCACTTGACTCAAAAAAGGCCCACACCAAAGAACTTTTTGAATAACGGGCAGAGGCAGCGCCCTGCACAGGCGGAGCTCTGCGGTGTGATTCCGTCAGTGTGCTGCCCTTACGCTGGCCCCCCGAGGGCATCCTGCCTCGTTGGAGATGTGCCTCCTCCTCATCCTCCTCCTCCTCCTCCTCCTCTCTCCTATTAGGCACCCACGTGAAGTCACTGACCTCATCATCCCCTCCCTCCTCATCACTGGAGCCAATCTGGCAGTATGCTGCAGCTGCTGGAACATGACTGCCAGATTGGTGTCCTTCTTGAGCATTCCCTCTCTCTGCTCTCACGCTACTGCCTTCCTCTAGCTGGGTATCATCATCAGACCCTTCAAAACGCTGGGCATCCTCCTGGAGCATGTACCCAACACTGTGCTCAAACAGTTCGGGGGACTCCTCAGGAGGACATGGTTGGTCTAGGGAAGGAGTGACTGATGATGACATTGATACAAGGGAAGAGGACGCTTTGGCAGCTGCTTTGCCAGTACCCTGAGCCTGGGTGAGAGAGGATGAGGAGGAGAAGGAGGGCTTGGTCATCCACTCTACCAAGTCTTCGGCATGATGCGGCTCAACGCGTCCAGCTGCCGAAAAGAAGGACAAGCGTGTCCCATGGCCATGTGCTGATGGCGATGCACCGCGTCCACGACCAGCACTGTTGTCTCTAGACACAGAGCCTGCTTGCCCTCTTTTTTGGCTCCTGACTGTCTGCCTCTCCTTGTTTGCCTTCCAGACATTCTAATGGCCTGCAGGGAAATGTGAAAAGCAGCAATACAGGCTAAGTTAAGGTGTAATATGGTCAGGAGGCACACTCCGCCCGCTGTAAGTGCCGCAAAATCCTGTTGGTGTAACACACCAGGAAAAAGCAGCAATACAGGCTAAGTTAAGGTGTAATATGGTCAGGAGGCACACTCCGCCCGCTGTAAGTGCCGCAAATTCCTGTTTGTGTAACACACCAGGAAAAAGCAGCAATACAGGCTAAGTTAAGGTGTAATATGGTCAGGAGGCACACTCCGCCCGCTGTAAATGCCGCAAAATCCTGTTTGTGTAACACACCAGGAAAAAGCAGCAATACAGGCTAAGTTAAGGTGTAATATGGTCAGGAGGCACACTCCGCCCGCTGTAAGTGCCGCAAAATCCTGTTTGTGTAACACACCAGGAAAAAGCAGCAATACAGGCTAAGTTAAGGTGTAATATGGTCAGGAGGCACACTCCGCCCGCTGTAAGTGCCGCAAAATCCTGTTTGTGTAACACACCAGGAAAAAGCAGCAATACAGGCTAAGTTAAGGTGTAATATGGTCAGGAGGCACACTCCGCCCGCTGTAAGTGCCGCAAAATCCTGTTTGTGTAACACACCAGGAAAAAGCAGCAATACAGGCTAAGTTAAGGTGTAATATGGTCAGGAGGCACACTCCGCCCGCTGTAAGTGCCGCAAAATCCTGTTTGTGTAACACACCAGGAAAAAGCAGCAATACAGGCTAAGTTAAGGTGTAATATGGTCAGGAGGCACACTCCACCCGCTGTAAGTGCCGCAAAATCCTGTTTGTGTAACACACCAGGAAAAAGCAGCAATACAGGCTAAGTTAAGGTGTAATATGGTCAGGAGGTACACTCCGCCCGCTGTAAGTGCCGCAAAATCCTGTTGGTGTAACACACCAGGAAAAAGCAGCAATACAGGCTAAGTTAAGGTGTAATATGGTCAGGAGGTACACTCCGCCCGCTGTAAGTGCCGCAAAATCCTGTTGGTGTAACACACCAGGAAAAAGCAGCAATACGGGCTAACTTCAGGTGTATAATGTGCAGGAGGCTTAGCAACAATGACACTGACACTGTCCCCTGCCTATCCTTCTCTCTCCCTGCACACAAGGTTTATCAAAGTATATGACACTGACACTCTCCCTGCCTATCCTTCTCTCTCCCTGCACACAAGGTTTAGCAAAGAATATGACACTGACACTGTCCCCTGTCTATCCTTCTCTCTCCCTGCACACAAGGTTTATCAAAGTATATGGCACTGACACTCTCCCTGCCTATCCTTCTCTCTCCCTACACACAAGGTTTAGCAAAGAATATGACACTGACACTCTCCCTGCCTATCCTTCTCTGTCCCTACACATAAGGTTTAGCAAAGAATAGATATGACACTGTCCCTGCCTATCCTTCACTTTCCCTGCTCCGGAACACCCTACACAAGGCCGCCGCGCTGGGGGTGGGGCGTGTACTAAACCCCCTCAGCTATAATTGGCCACAGGCATCCTGCCTGTGGCCAATCATTGCTCTCCTCGCTGCCGGTGCTGTGATTGGCCAAGCATGCAGGGTCACAGTGCATGCTTGGTCAATCACAGCGCCGGGATTACACTGCGATGGCGCAGTGTATTGTGGGTGTTCGACTCGAACACCGAGCTCATCCCTACCCGCGTCCCGTGTCAAAAGGGACCCACCTATGTCCATTGGGGATAGTACCCCCCGGGTAGAGGCTTCGGAGCTTAGGGAGGAATCTGGTTCCCTGTCCGTGATCCCACTTCTTGAACCATCAAGTGTTTCACCTGCTCCTGTTGTGGGAGTGCAACGGGCATCACTGCGGGCTCCTAGGCCCAAAACTACAGAGGTGGAGAGTGTACCTCGCCATCCGGAGTCCATTGTTTTACCTGGAGTAGGAGACCGTGCCACAATGCCTTCTCTGGCAAGGCTGCAGCGTCTCTTCTGCCAGAAAGTTGCCCGAGAATATGGGTGGGAATACCCGTATCTCCCCCGAGAATTGCTCTACAAAGTGGAAGTTTTTCGGCAGCGGTGGTACAATGATTTTGTCTGGACTAAGCTGAAAGTACCTCATGCACGCCGATACCTCTCATGCTCACCTACAGTCACCAGAAAGTTCAAGGACTGTAAGGCAGAGTGGATGGTGGGAAGGCACATCCATGCGGACAAAGTGGTGATTTGTCGGAAGGATGGAGGGAACATTGAGTACCATGTGGAGGCTTTTGACCAGCACTTAAAGCCTTTATTTTTGCCAGATCCCAAGTTCTATTTGTAGGAGAAAGAGACTCCTTTCCATTTTTTTCTTGTTGCTACCAGAGACAGAAACTGTGCACCAGGGATGAGCCGAACACCCCCCTGTTCGGTTCGCACCAGAACCTGCGAACAGACAAAATGTTCGTGTAAACTTTAGAACCCTATTAAATACAATGGACTCGAACGTTCGAAATCTAAAGTGTTAATTATAAAGGCTAATATGCAAGTTATTGTCCTAAAAAGTGTTTGGGGACCCGGGTCCTGCCCCAGGGGACATGTATCAATGCAAAAAGAAGTTTTAAAAACGGCCGTTTTTCGGGAGCAGTGATTTTAATAATGCTTAAAATGAAAAAATAAAACTGAAATATTCCTTTAAATTTCGTACCTGGGGGGTGTGTATGATATGCATGTAAAGTGGCGCATATTTCCCGTGCTTAGAACTGTCCCTGCAAAAAATGTCATTTTTGAAAGAAAAAAATGCATTTAAAACTGACTCGCGGCTATTAATGAATTGTCGGCTCCCGGCAATACATACAAAAGTCATTGATAAAAAAAAAAAAAAAAGCGTGGGGTTCCCCAGAATTCAATTACCAGGCCCTTCAGGTCTGGAATGGATATTAAGGGGAACCCCGCCGCAAATTAAAAAAAATTGACGTGGGGTTCCCCCAAATATCCATTCCAGGCCCTTCAGATCTGGCATGGATTTTAAGGGGAACTCCACCCCAAATTTAAAAAAAAATGGCGTGGAGTCCCCCTAAAAATCCATACCAGACCCCTTATCCGAGCACGCAACCCGGCCGCAGGGGAAAAGGGGGGGACGAGAGGGAGGCCCCCCCTCCCTCCTGAACCGTACCAGGCCACATGCCCTCAACATGGGGAGGATGTCCCCATGTTGATGGGGACAAGGGCCTCATCCCCACAACCCTTGCCCGGTGGTTGTGGGGGTCTGCGGGCGGGGGGCTTATCGGAATTTGGAAGACCCCTTTAACAAAGGGGACCCCCAGATCCCGGCCCCCCCCTATGTGAATTGGTAAGGGGTACATTGTACCCCTACCATTTCACGAAGAAAGCGTAAAAAAATGTTTAAAAAAACACACAAACACCTTGAAAAAGTCCTTTTTAAAAAAAAAAAAAAAAACATTCCAGCGGTGAAATCCAGTGTCCCGCGGCGATCCCGATGTCCAGCGCTGTCCTTCATTGGTTGTGCCTGAGCGGACCTGATGGGGAACTCCCTCTCAGTATTTTAAATGTATAGACCCGCCCCTTCTAAAGTTCCCCATCAGGTCCGCTCAGCGGACCAGATGCGGAACATGAGAAGGGGCGGGTCTATACATGTATTACCAAAGTGAGAGCAGTTCCCCATCAGGTCCGCCCCCTCGGTATGTCGGACCCACCTACGTCATTGGCTTGAGCGGGGAACTTCCTTCACTGTGTAATTTAAATTTACATAGTGATGGAAGTTCCCCGCTCAAGCCAATGACGTAGGCGGGGTCTGACATACCGAGGGGGCGGACCTGATGGGGAACTGCTCTCACTTTGGTAATACATGTATAGACCCGCCCCTTCTCATGTTCCGCATCTGGTCCGCTGAGCGGACCTGATGGGGAACTTTAGAAGGGGCGGGTCTATACATTTAAAATACTGAGAGGGAGTTCCCCATCAGGTCCGCTCAGGCACAACCAATGAAGGACAGTGCTGGACATCGGGATTGCCGCGGGACACTGGATTTCACCGCTGGAATGTTTTTTTTTTTTTTTTTTTTTAAATAAAGGACTTTTTCAAGGTGTTTGTGTGTTTTTTTAAACATTTTTTTACGCTTTCTTCGTGAAATGGTAGGGGTACAATGTACCCCTTCCCAATTCACATAGGGGGGGCCAGGATATGGGGGTCCCCTTTGTTAAAGGGGTCTTCCAGATTCCGATAAGCCCCCCGCCCGCAGACCCCCACAACCACCGGGCAAGGGTTGTGGGGATGAGGCCCTTGTCCCCATCAACATGGGGACATCCTCCCCATGTTGAGGGCATGTGGCCTGGTACAGTTCAGGAGGGAGGGGGGGCCGCTCTCTCGTCCCCCCCTTTTCCCCTGCGGCCGGCCAGGTTGCGTGCTCGGATAAGGGGTCTGGTATGGATTTTTAGGGGGACTCCACGCCATTTTTTTTTAATTTGGGGTGGAGTTCCCCTTAAAATCCATGCCAGATCTGAAGGGCCTGGAATGGATATTTGGGGGAACCCCACGTCAATTTTTTTTTAAATTTGCGGCGGGGTTCCCCTTAATATCCATTCCAGACCTGAAGGGCCTGGTAATTGAATTCTGGGGAACCCCCACGCTTTTTTTTTTTTTTTATCAATGACTTTTGTATGTATTGCCGGGAGCCGACAATTCATTAATAGCCGCGAGTCAGTTTTAAATGCATTTTTTTCTTTCAAAAATGACATTTTTTGCAGGGACAGTTCTAAGCACGGGAAACATGCGCCACTTTACATGCATATCATACACACCCCCCAGGTACGAAATTTAAAGGAATATTTCACTTTTATTTTTTCATTTTAAGCATTATTAAAATCACTGCTCCCGAAAAAACGGCCGTTTTTAAAACTTCTTTTTGCATTGATACATGTCCCCTGGGGCAGGACCCCGGTCCCCAAACACTTTTTAGGACAATAACTTGCATATAAGCCTTTATAATTAGCACTTTAGATTTCTCCCATAGATTTTTCGAATTTGCCGCGAACACCCCAATTTGTTCGCTGTTCGGCGAACGGGCGAACAGGCAATGTTCGAGTCGAACATGAGTTCGACTCGAACTCGAAGCTCATCCCTACTGTGCACTAATTTTTCTTTTGGGATGTTTTACTCTTTGGAGAAATGGGAGCTGTTGTTATTTTTGTTCTCCCTCCTTCTCCTCCCATCAAGAGAAAAGAAATCAGTGACTTTGGGGTTTAGCCAGCATAAGGTCACAGCACAGAGAAGCTGAAGTTCATCTGGATCTGACAAGTGCCTTTACCGCGGCATTGCCACCAGGTGGCGGTGTTGCGCAACGATTGTTTGCTTCACACTCTGCACTACATTATTGGAGAAAATGGGTTCTCTACGGATAGACCCATTCCTTCCAAGAAAAATACATACATTATGCTAGGATGTGTGTTTCTTTTTTTTTTTTTTTTCCTCTGCAGGAGATTTCATCTATCAAGGCTGCTGAGAATGGGGTGGTCCTTAGATAGTGAGGGGGGGGAATGTCAATGTGTAAAGTTATTTTAATTTTTTTTTTTTTATACCAATTTCATTGTTTTATATTCCTGTTTTCCCTTTCCCATTTTAGGTCCTGACACAATTCATGACTAAATTGTTGAGTTTGGTTTTAATGTGTGGTTTGGTCTCTGGGTCGAACTTATGTCACCACTCCTTGGGAGATATGGGTTTGCACCAGACACTGGGGACCAGTGTCAAATCACCAGGGGGAGAGTGTAGCGGGTATTTGATTTTAGGGAAGGCATCTGGGTGGTAGTGTAACCCAGATGCATTGATTTTCAGGGAATCTGAGGCCCTTTTTGTGGTTCTTGGAAGACTTTGGTGGTGCGAGGTTCCCTGCGGCCTGCAGGTGGCGTTGTCGCCATGGGCCGGAGTTGAACACTCACTGCAAGACTGCTTCCCTTTTTGTCCTTTCCTGGCGCTGGTACAGCGGGGTGGGGAACCCGCTGTGACGGAAAGGGCGAGGGGATAAAAGGGGACGGACACCCTGACCTTGGGGTTCAGAGTCGGAGGACGCAGCCACACCCAGGCACCTTCAGCTTGGGTGCTGGTGTTCCGGAGTTCCGGGCCCAGGTGCCCTTGACCTGGCCGGAGCGAGAGATGGAGTCCATCTTAGGCATCTTTAGCCTGGGGTGAGGTACTATGGCGGAGGCCTGGAGCTCAGTACCTTCGACTGAGTTCCGCGAGGGTGGAGGAATCCGAGGGGGCCCTAACTCCTTGGGTGCCCGTGTCCGAGACGAGGAGGCCGGTGAGCCGAACTTCTCCGGAGAGCCCAGCGCAGCATTGCTGGTGACGGAGAGGCCTCTGGTAACTGTCTTGGACGGATGTCCTTCCCCTGATAGGGGCTATGATAGCAAAGGTAATTCATGTTCTGTTCTATATAATCAGAGGCAGTGACTATTCGCCACTGGTGATACTACAGTGGTTAGCTTTATCTAGAAGAATTGTGCCTTGGCCTACTCCCCACAAATACTGAAGTGTTACATGGGTCTCAACCTGTCTGTGCTGTATGACTATTTATTGAGAAGAAAAAATACGAGTTGGACCTATTCAGTGTGTGGAACTCTGGTTACTAGGAGCAAAGGGGAGTCAATCCGAGGAGAGGATTGGACTCTGGGACACATACACAAGCCCGATAGTTCTGGCCTTCACCTCTACACCTTGGAGGACATGGGCCATGGTGTATCTCATCCCTCCCCCCAGTGTTAACCCCTAGACGAGACAGACAAGCCGTGAATGAGAAGGGGTGAGAGGGGTGAGGTCGCTACAATTGTTTTTAAAGAAGCAGTGATTTTATGATGCTTAAAGCGAAACAATACAAACTAAACATTTCCTTTAAAGCGGAGGTTCACCCACATTTTAGAGATTACTGTAACCGTTCCCTCTTAGCATGAATGAAAGCAAATGCCTTACCTTTTTTTTTTTTTTGTGTAGTTTCCCTTAATCTTCTTTCTTCATTCCTACTTCCGGGATTTCCTCCCGCGGGAGTAGGCGTGTCCTTTGCTGTGCTGTGTCGCTGTGTATGCCAGGAATTCTGCAGCAATGACTCCTGGGAGCAAAGTGTCCTGCTTCCCAGGAGTAAAAGAGTAAACATCACGATAATTCAATTGTCACGTGACTCATCTACCCGGTCACGTGACGCGCATTCATCGCTTCCCGGAAGAATATGCTTGTGGGCTTCAAGATGCCCACAAGCAAAATGGCAAATACAGGACGTTTTTTTTATAAAGAGTTATTTATTCCGAAAACGGACGGGGGATGTTTACCAGCGCCGGACAAGTGAGTACTACTAATGCATAAGTTGTAGCATAGAATGGACTTTAAAAAAAAAAAAGGATGGACCGCGGAACCTCCGCTTTAAATATAGTGCCTGGGGGGTCCCCTTAGTCTGCCTGTAAAGTGGTGTATCTGTACCCTGTATTGAACGTGCTGCAGCAAAACTGACATGTATAAAGAAAAAAAAAAATAAGTTCATTTTCCCTGCAAGCTTTCTTTATTTAATAAGCAACGGATTGGGGAGCCAGTCTGTATAATGAGGCCACATTTTGGTGCACTCAGAACAAGATTAGAGACTTTTTTGATAAATTCTGGTGTCTCTTTGGCAGACTTTGCATGGAAATAACAATGTTTTGCACCACAGTGAGCAAGCTTTAGGTAAAGAAGCCACATTATAGTACACAGACGTTTTTACAGCAGCGTTTTTTACAGCTTTAAAACGCCTGTCCATGTTATTGTATAATTGTTTGTTTGTTTTTTCGAAAAAAAACAAACAAACATCGGAGCTTAAAAACGCAATCGCTGCGTTTTTGCGCGTTTTTTGAAGCTTCGCGTTTTTTTATGCCTAACGCCGACACTGAGGAACGCACTGGTCCTGTTTTTTTTTTACAGCTTAAAAACGTCTATGCTATTTGCAGCTCAAAAACGTCTAGGTGGGCATGAAGCTATAGACTAACATGGACAGGCGTTTTTAAGCTGTAAAAAACGCTCAAAAACACGGCTGTAAAAAGGTTTGTGGGCATGAGGCCTAACATTTTTTTTTATAGATAAAGTCTGGTGTCTCTTTCACATACTTTGGATAGAAGTAACAGGTAAGGAAAAATTGGGCTTTGGGTGTTGGTGGTGCCTTCACACCGTAACCTTGTAGAGGTAGTCTTGATGAAAGCAAGAATTGGCCTTGCTGTAAAAAATTAAAATTTGACACCCCTGTCAAAACTTTGCAGAAAAATTGGTCTTTGGGTCTTGTTGGTGCCTTTACCCCGTAACATTCTAGAGGTTGTCTTGATAAAAGCACGAATTGGCCTTGCTGTAAAAAAATAAATTTGATGCCCCTGTCACACAGTTGTGCAAAAATTGGTCTTTGAGTTTTGTTGGTGCCTTCAACCCGTAATCTTCTAGAGGTTGTCTTGATGAAAGCAAGAATTGGCCTTGCTGTAATAATTTTAAATTTGACAGTCTGTATAATGTGGCCAAATTTTGGTGCACTCAGAACAAGATTAGAGACTTTTTTGATAAATTCTGGTGTCTCTTTGGCAGACTTTGCATGGAAATAACAATGTTTTGCACCACAGTGAGCAAGCTTTAAGTAAAGAAGCCACATTATAGTATACCCAGGCCAAGATTAAAACATTTTTTCTAGATAAAGTCTGGAGTCTCTTTCGCACACTTTGAGGAGAAGTAACAGGTAAGGAAATTTTGGTCGTTGGGTGTTGTTGGTCACCCCATAACCTTCTTGTGGTAGTCTTGATGAAAGCAAGAATTGGCCTTGCTGTAAAAAAAAAAAGAATTGACACCCCTGTCAAAGCTTTGCAGGAAAATTGGTCTTTGGGTGTTGTCGGTGCCTTTACCCCGTAACCTGCTAGAGGTAGTCTTGATGAAAGCTAGAATTGGCCTTGCTATAAAAAATAATAATTTGATGCCCTTGCAGGGGAGGGCTGGGCCAGGGGGCAGGGTGGCAATTGCCCCCCAGGCCGCCCTAACTTATGTTCAAAATGGCCGGCAGCCGCTGCCCGCTACCATTTTCTTTTTTATTCTGGTCTAGGAAGTCGGGCCGGGGGCATGGCCATGGCGGCCGACCACTAGCTGTTGCATTCCGGAAGTTGTAGTCCGCACTCAAGCTTCTGGTGGGTGGAAAACACAGCAGCGCAGAGGAAACTACAACTCCCTGGGACCGGATTCTTGGAAGCAGGTAGAGGCAGGGCATGCCAGGGAGTCGGGATGCAGGGCTGCAGGGCTGGGCGCTGGCTGCAACTTGACCCCAGGATCAGGAGCGTTACCCCCCCAGGAGACCGTGGCGTGCAAGGACCTGCTGAGCTGAGATCGCTGAGGTGAGAGACCCTGACACCCCTAGCTGACCCACCATCTCCCCCCCATACACCCCTTGTAACCTGCTCCAGTGATCAGGCTGCACTGATGGGCACTGGAGTTGGCTGCACTGATGGGCACTGGTGAGGCTGCATTGAAAAACCAGGTGGGCCATGGATGGTGAGCTGATTCGGCGGTTCAATGGGCCACTTGACTGGACTTGCCCCCCAGGCCTAAGGCCGCCAGCCCTCCCCTGTGCCCTTGTCATGCAGTTGTGGCAAAATTAGTCTTTGGGTGTTGTTGTTCACCCCGTAACCTTCTAGAGGTAGTCTTGTGGAAAGCAAGAATTGGCCTTCCTGTAAAGAAAAATTATTTGACGCCCCTGTCAAACCTTTGCAGAAAAATTGGTCTTTGGGTGTTGTTGGTGCCTTCACCCCATAACCTGCTAGAGGTAGTCTTAATGAAAGCAAGAATTGGCCTTGCTGTAAAAAAAATAATAATTTGACGCCCCTGTCACACAGTTGAGCAAAAATTAGTCTTTGGGTGTTGTTAATGCCTTCATCCCGAAACCTTCTAGTGGTAGTCTTAATGAAAGCAAGGAAAATTGGCATTGCTGTAAAAAAACTTAATTTGACGCCCTTGTCATGCAGTTGTGGTAGTCTTGATGAAAGCAAGAATTGGCCTTGCTGTAAAAAAAAAAGAATTGACACCCCTGTCAAAGCTTTGCGGGAAAATTGGTCTTTGGGTGTTGTCGATGCCTTCACCCCGTAACCTGCTAGAGGTAGTCTTGATGAAAGCAAGAATTGGCCTTGCTATAAAAAAATAATAATTTGATGCCCTTGTCACGCAGTTATGCAAAAATTAGTCTTTGGGTGTTGTTGGTGACCCCGTAACCTTCTAGGGATAGTCTTGTTGAAAGCAAGAATTCGCCTTGCTGTAAAAAAAAAATATATGACGCCCCTGTCAAACCTTTGCAAAAAATTGGTCTTTGGGTGTTGTTGGTGCCTTCGCCCCGTAACCTTCTAGAGGTAGTCTTGATGGAAACAAGAATTGGCCTTGCTGTAAAAAAAAAAATTGACGCGCTGTCAAACCTTTGTGGAAAAATTGGTCTTTGGGTGTTGTTGGTGCCTTCACCTCATAAGCTTCTAGAGGTGCCTTAACCCTGTAACCTTTTAACGGTAGTCTTAATGAAAGGAAGGGATCACACAGGGAGCCCATGTTGGACCGGGTTCTGTATTACAGGAGGAACCTCAATCCTTTATTGTCCACTGTTGTTGGCGCTCGGACTTTGTCAACCAAAGTCCCACTCTGAGGCAGGAAGCCTATATTAGCCCCAGGAGGGATCAGTTTCAAGATTTCCAACAGAACATACCTGTGGACACAGCAGGCTACAGCCTGTACGTGAAGATTGGTTACCTTTTCAGTCCCGGGTCCCATGGAGCTCCCTCTTCTGGTTTTCATTATGTGAATCAAGGAAGGTAATTATTGAATTTATGATCAAGACTTTCATACACCTTTCCCCCATCAACGGGAACTTTTGACATTTCCCGAGCGAAGCAGAGCAACGCCTGCGTGTGCACACATGGAGGGTGCAGACTCCATTTTTTGTATCCTCTATATCATCCTGAGTGGGAAATTTCCCTTTCAATAATTCATTAAAATATTCTTCAACGTCCAGTCCTGATGAAGCCTTACAGGCGAAACTGTTGAACACTAATGGACGTCATTGTTAACTATATACCATTCTTTTCTGTTACATGTTAGGTAGTAGATGTATACCTGTAACGGTTAGCGATATGTGTATATTGGTTTTTTATATTGATGTGATCAATAAATTATATACTTTTTTACAAATGTTTTGTTGCATTCACTATTATATCAGCACCTTTAAAGTCCCATATCCCGTTCTTCTAAAATTGTCAATTTCAGGGATGTCGGTGCTATAACATATTGTTTTAAGGTATGCCGATCTCTGCCCACCACCCTTTGTCCATTTAATGAAAGGAAGAATTATCCTTGCTGCAAAAACTTTAAATTGTGATCCACCTGTCAAAGAGGTGCAGAAGAATTCAGCCTTGTGTGTTAATTGTGCACGTGAAACCTATACCAAAATACTACTAGACAGCCTTGCAGAGATTTGTGATCCCAATAACACTTAATCAGCAACATCAGCACCAGTGGCTTGATAGCTGCTGCTAATCCAGGACTGATTAATTTTCACAAATGTCAGCCTGTCAACAGAGTTTGTGGACAGACGTGCTTTTTTATCTATCACAAAGCCTACATCAGAACTGAATGCCCATTTGGAAAGCACACTGGATTAAAGGCAGCCCAGCAGCTCAACTGCATACTGGGGCAAGTTCTGGCCAGTGGTCCATTCTTATGACCTAGAAACCCAGTGGATTGTCTACCGGAAAGCTCTTCATGTCTGTTTTTACCCCTACATAATCTTCCCCCATATGATATAGACACTGCCAATGGGATCTTGAAGCTGACAGCCCTGGCCCAGGGGGCCTTCTCCACTGCTCCTCCTTCGACCAACAGAAGCCTCCAAACTAGCTTTTCCATGAAACTGCAATCTACCAGAGTCTGAAAAGGCATCACACAAACACCTCTTTAAGGTGTTCCCAAGATATTTTATTCTCTGCTCCCTCTGCAAGGGCAGGATAAGTTCAGAGACTTTTCCTTTTTAATGGTGGTCAAGGATAGTTGCCAACCAATAATTATCCTTATCTTTGATGCCACAAATTCTCAGATCCTTTCACAGGCTTTGAAGAATAAGGGAACCCATGAACCGCAAGTTTGTGGAGATATGGGAAGCAGAGTCTTCTGGGTCACTAAGGATTACAGTATCTGGAACTGCCTCCTCCCAGTCACGTACTACTCCCAAGGTTTCTGGGGACTGAAAACCATCTCTTAAGGTTTTGCGTACGTCTTTCTCTGTTTCTATGCCTCCAAGACTGCCTCCCTTTCTTTTTGTGTGATCTGGGGTATGCAAGAATGGTGTCTGCATAAAGTGGGCCTTGAGAGGATAGGAAGTCCTCCTCTTCTTCCCATTGCTCAGCCTCAAGTGCCCTGTCCATAATGTGATGCAGAGTATGATCCAGCAGGAACAGAAGAGGGATTGTGTCACTGATGCATGCATTGTCACGGCTCACCATCTTCGTGGCCACCACAAAAGGTGACAGTACAGTGCATGCATCCTTTTTCAGCAGCCATTGGCGAGGGGAAAAAAGCAGAGCTGAGCCTGTCCTTGTGCCATACTCACATGGGTACTCGTTGACGGCCCTCTGCTGCATGTGCAGCCGCTTCAGCATTGCCAAAGTTGAGTTCCACCTGGTGGGCATGTCACAAATCAGGTGGTTTAAGGGCAGGTGGAATTCCAGCTGAATTTCAGCCAAACGTACACTGGCTGTTAAGTACAGAACGTACCTGATCGTAGAGCCTGACTTGTAGGAGGAGACCTCTCTTACAGCTCTGGCTCAGGAGTCACTAGAGTGAGGACAGTGAACTCGGGAGCGCAGCGAGGTAAGAGTGCCTGATGTAGCTGTAGTGCTTGGCACAGTGGCAAGGTGATGATCCTCCAGGGATGGCTGGAACTGTAGGCAGCAGAGGAGGTGGTTGCAGGTCAGCGACCAGGGAGCTGGCAGGTGCAGGAACAGCAGGAAGCTGGAGCAGGGTGAGACAAGCCAGGTTAGGTGCACACAGAGCAGCAGACACAAGCAGGGTCAGACAAGCCGGGTTAGAGCAGGTAATCAGACGGTAAGATTTAGCAGGCTTAAGCGTGGTCAGAGGTACAGGCACGGTCTGGCAGCAGGTAGGCAGATAGGAGACTGAGCAGGGTCAAGACAAACCAAGGTCAGGATTGGAGATATTGGATGGTCAAGCAGAGCCGGGTCGGTACAGGTAACAGATAAAAGGTATGCAGATTACTGGTACAGAGATGCAGATTAGACAGCAATGCATCATTGCAGTTGCTGACCTTTTAAAGTCATAATGGCGCCAAGTAGCACTAACATGCAGGCGCGCGCACGCGCACTCGACGCGCACCGGCACGGATGGATGCTGTTGCCTATTCTGCACAGGAGCAAGTGTGTGCATGCATGCACGCAAGAGCCTTCTTCCCATTCCAGCAGGTTCCTTACACTGGCTATGTATGACCACCTGAAATGGCTACAGACTCTTATGGCCTGCCTTAGAAGATCATGCATACCTGGGTATCTGTTTAAGAAATGCTGCACCACCAAATCGAGAGCATGTTCCAGGCAAACAAAGAGGCAGAATAAGCTGCTCTGGCAGAAGCGGTGGACTGCGCACTAGTGTCAGCAAGGGTCATGGAGGATGAAAAAGATGAGGATGGTTTAGTAAGCCAGTCCACCAGCTCCTCTGCATGCTGTGGCTGGATAGCATGGGCAACATCACTAAACAGAGACAAATGTGCTCTGCCTGAGGACCACGTCCACCTTTGCCTGTGGACACAGACACTCCTGGCCCCCTCATAGTGGCATGCAATGGTGACTGGTGGTATATTTTTTTTTGGGGGGGGCGGCTAACAATCCAGGGGGTTTGGGGCTGCTCTGTGCAAAACCATTATACAGAGCAGGTAAGTATTACATATTTGTTTTAAAAATTGCTGGCTTTTCAAAAATGTTTGTCACATAAACAAAATATTATTTCATCTCCTCTATCTCTTTATCCCAGCTTCTTGAAGACGAGTAATCAGGTTGAAACACTTTGGAACTTTGGTCATGTGATCGTGACGAAACTTCTGCTGATACCACTTCAGGGCAGTGACCCACAACCAACTTCCGGTATCAAAACGAGGGGCGGCCATCATCCCCTAACACACACAATGCTGTATGTACCAAGTTTCGGGTTATAGGGCACAGCAACAAGTGAATGTATTTCTGTATGCTTCCGTTTTTTTTTATAAACTTACCTCAATGTTATTATGCTATGAGCCTCTTTCCCGGTTATTCTTCCTTTTGAGCACAGATCTTTTAGGGGATTGCCCCACAAGCACCTTTGACCATACTAGAGATAGTTGATCAGAGAGATATGGTGAGTGCAAATCCAGGTAAGGCACAATGAAGCTGTTGAGTGAAGCACCTTGTCATGTCCATAAAGAGCACCAGCACTTTAGTATTTCACAGGAGGCACTGTCATTTTAATTGGAGTTGCATTTTGAAAAGTGGGACTTCTTATATTAGTCACTTTAATTGAAGTTATAATTTGAAGAGTTTGACTTTTTTATAGTTAATGGAAATCTTTGTTTTTATTATATCTCAAATTTCTCTCAGAATTTCACATGCATATGTTTTGCATAAGCATGTGGTTATTTGTATAAATAGCAGATCCAGGGGGGGCAGGGCAGCGCCAGCAGAGACAGACATGCCCTGCTGAAGCTCCGTGACTCCACAGCCGAATAAAGTGCCCGTTCAGCTCGGTTCCCGGTGGAACCAGGTGTGGGAACAGCTGGTGAGACAAAAGAGTCTATTTATGTTTAGAAGGGGTGACCGCTTGAACAGGAAAACATCTAATTTCAAAGTCAGTCAGCCCAGAGCAGCATTGAAAATGGCACCTCCCCTTCTCCTCACACAAGCACCTCACAAGCTCCTAAATAAAAACAGCAGAAACAGCAGAAGCAGCAATCCCAGGCTGCTCTTGTGGAGAATGACACAGATAATGATAATGACTATGAATATACTGACCCACTACAGGTCACCAACACAGATACCATTAACCCAAACATATTAAAGCAGTTTGAAAAGATGCTTCAGAAGGCACTTAAGAAAACTTCAGACCACATCACAAGCAGTTTGTCAAAGGAAATTAGGGAATTAGGTCAGCACACTTCTGACCTAGAAGATAGAGTAGATGACATGGAAATTGATGTACAGTCCCACCTGCATGAACTAGAGGATTTAAAAGCATAAAATCTCATCCTAAACTCGCGTTTAGAAGACTTTGAGAATAGGGCCCGTCGTTCAAACTTGCGCATCGTGGAATTCCTGAGGCAATTATTGATCTCCAGCTCACAGTAACTGCCCTATTTCAGGAGCTGCAGCCATCAATCACTATTGACCGCCTGGAGATAGACAGAATTCATAGGGCTCTGATCCCTCTCAAAGCTACAGGACCACCGCAAGACATTATAGTGAAACTTCACTATTTCCGTACAAAAGAACAGCTTCTTGCCGCAGCCCGTATAAAAGACTCTCTTATATTCCAAGGCAATCCATATCAAATTTTTACTGACTTGTCTCCAACTACGGTTGCTAAAAGACAGGCACTGAAACCCCTCCTTCAGATCCTACAGCAAAACCAAATATTATATCAATGGGGTTTTCCATTTTCCATACGGTTTACACATCTAAGTTCAAAATATAGATGTAAATCTGCTGACGAATTGAAAAAGTTACTACAGGACCTTCACCTATTGGACAGATCATTCTCCTTGTCAGATACTTTACACAAGCAAACTGCATCCTACAAAGCAAAGGAAACTTCTAACTCCAAAAGCAATGGAAATCATCACAGTCCTACTAAACGCTTTCGCTTCAACTCTCCTGACAGGAATCCTGCAGACACTATGGGCTGAGAAACAGCTTTTTCATGTTTTATTTTGGAACTTCTCTCCACGGTAGCTCTGAGATCGCTCAATTTTCCTTTTTCTTCCCCCCTTTTTTGTGAAGGCCTATCGGCCATTATCAGCACTATTACTTATAGTTCATCCCTATTCAAGCAAGTTCGCTGTTACATTATTATTTTTTCTCTTGAATCTATCCTATACCACATATATCAATTTTTGTTTTATATATAGACGGGTGCTA
Source organism: Rana muscosa (assembly GCA_029206835.1). NCBI lineage: Eukaryota > Metazoa > Chordata > Amphibia > Anura > Ranidae > Rana > Rana muscosa. The sequence goes on along the minus strand of CM055119.1, from coordinate 257,603,440 downwards.
AAAGTTTTTTCTTCATTTTTCTTTTTTTCAATAAATGATTAAGTGGCTGTTGCGGTTCTGAGAGCTAGTTACTGCTCTCCCCACTACTCTGCCCCGGGTTTCTCCTCTTATCTGTTTTTGGAGGGGCTTCCTTGGATAGATTTTTGGCCTCTGGGTTTGTATTTTCTACTCGCCCAGTACGCCGTATTTTTAATTATTCTCTGCATACTTGATTTATCATTAAATGCTTATATGATTCTTCTTCCTATCTTTTCTTTTTCCATATTTTCTATCTTTTCTTCTAGAACTCAGCTCCTCCCTGGGGTAAGTATATTTAAATATTTTGTATATATATTGTATGTTTATATTGATTTCCTGATATGTGAATGGCCCCCTTAAATGTCTTATCTTTGAATGTGCAAGGCCTCAACATACCTCAAAAGCGCACTAAAGCATTTCACTCACTAGCTTCAACAAAGGCACATGTAATTTGTCTCCAAGAGACCCACTTTACAAAAAATTCCGCTCCTAAATATTTCGGCTCTTTGTACCCTCAGGTTTTTACAGCTTCGGCTGACACAAAGCAGCGTGGTGTACTGATAGCTTTTCATCGCACAACTCGCTTCTCACTTCAGACAGAGATCAAAGATCCTGAAGGGCGGTATCTCATACTTACTGGGCATATAACTGACTCTCCAGTTACTGTGGTGTCATACTACACCCCAAATAAAACCCCTTCATCCTTCCTCTCTCACTTGTTACAGGTAGTTGAAACTCATAAAACTGGCACGCTACTAATTTGTGGAGATTCGAATCAAGTCCTTTATCCCTTTTTAGACAAATCCCCTATTCCTAGCACACCTATCTCCCGTAAAAACACATTTCAACAATTACTCCAGCAACATCACTTATTAGATACCTGGCGAGAAGCAAACCCATATAAGCGACAATTTACTTTCTACTCACATCCTCACAATTCACTCTCCCGAATAGACCACATACTTATAAATGTACCTATGGCCCCTGAACTTCTCTCTTCCTCCATTATACCCTTCACATGGACCGATCATAGTGCAGTGTTAACCTCATTCACCTCTGCATTTCCAAAAACACAAGATCCCACTTGGCAGATAAATAACTTCATGCTATCCCACCCATCCCACTATGCAGATTTAGAGACAGCCTTAAAAGATTATATTTCTTTTAATAAAACATCTGATATCTCTCCTCTGACATTGTGGGAGACTCGTAAATCAGTGCTCCGTGGAGCATGTATTCAAAAAGCCTCATACCTCAAAAAGGAAAAACGGCTGCTCCAACATAAACTAGAGGCAGAATTTAATTCAACCCATGCACTCTTTCAGGCAAACCCTAATCCTACTACGAAATCACACCTGGATAGAGCACGTCTAGACCTTGACCTTTTTCTCTCAAACTCTGCTGTTAAAATGCTAAGTAAATATAGGCATTGACTAAAATAGTGTATAAAAATAAATCAACTGCCCTCTTCTTCCCTTATACACTCCACTGCGCTTCGGGAGCAGGTCTGCTGAATGCAGACCAGAAAAACCTTACTAGCTGCTACTTTACAAAAAACATATAATAAAAAAAGTATTTTGAATAAACAAAATTAGTAGCACTTCTGTGTATCACAGCACAAATCTAAATACTATAGAAAATATATATATGTCCCGTAAAGAAATACATATATGTGAAAAACTATAAAACATATACTCTAAAAATATATGTGCACATACAATAAATTAATAAGTGTCCGTAGCATTCAAATAATGTTTTCAAACCAGTTGTGAAAAAACATTTAAAAAAAGTCCATGAGTGAGATAAGTGTTCCAATAATAGTGACTTCAACTAAAATTTGCATAAAAATCTTCCTGTGTTCTCTTGAATAAACCTTCACCACACCAGCGTGATTAGTGACTCCACTCCCTAAGGACTTGCACTCACCAATAGGATTTGCCTTGCACTCTCATGCTCGGCTTCACAGCTTAAACACCCCTCAGGGTATAAAAGATAGGAAGAAGTCCTATGCGATGAAACTAGTCTGGGAGAAGCTACACGGCGCTCTTTTATAGTGTGTGGCGTTCAGTTTTTTCGACCGCTCATCGAATCTACAGTCCGGTGTTTGGACGGAAGATCACGGTGTTTTCGATTGGAGTGGAGAGACAGGCATATATGAAGGAGGGTGAGACACAAATGATTGATTGGTCCGCCGAGACCGCAATACATCGCGGCTACCTGTCGTATGCCTGTCTGGCGTTTTGAAGTGGTTTTGCTGAAGTGCCTAACTTTGATTTGCTAGATGTGAGTGAAACTATTGAAGGTTACCTGTGCTGTGTTTAATAAAAGTTTTTACGTACTTTACTATTGGAGACTTTTTTGCTTTTTCAGGTGGGAAAACTTGACTGACCTAGCAACATCGTTTGGATCTATCTTTTATACCCTGAGGGGTGTTTAAGCTGTGAAGCCGAGCATGAGAGTGCAAGGCAAATCCTATTGGTGAGTGCAAGTCCTTAGGGAGTGGAGTCACTAATCACACTGGTGTGGTGAAGGTTTATTCAAGAGAACACAGGAAGATTTTTATGCAAATTTTAGTTGAAGTAACTATTATTGGAACACTTATCTCACTGGTGGACTTTTTTTAAATGTTTTTTCACAACTGGTTTGAAAACATTATTTGAATGCTACGGACACTTATTAATTTATTGTATGTGCATATATATTTTTAGAGTATATGTTTTATAGTTTTTCACATATATATATTTTCTATAGTATTTAAATATAGGCATTCATTCTATCTTAAAGCCAATAAACCTACGACACTCCTTGCCCGGGCCCTTAAAAAATCAATACACTCCTCCAAACCGATACGTCTAAAATTGTCCCACGACACCTACACCAGTAACCCAGTAAAACTTTCCAAAAACATCTTGCCACATTATACAATAAAGAAGAACCCCTAAATCAGGCCTCTGCATATTCCTTTTTTTCCCACATCACACTTCTATCTACTCCCTTGGTCAACCGGGATAGCCTTGAAAGCCCTATAACCACTGATGAAATTAACATATGCAATAAAATCTCTTAAGCTAAATAAACGTCCTGGCCCAGACGGCTTTTCAGCCATGTATTATAAGAAATTTGCACATATATTAACCCCGCTATTGACCGAAGCCTTCAATTCTATACTCTCTGGGCATTCCTTCCGACCTGAAACACTGACAGCTATTATTTCCATGATCCCTAATATGGATGAGCTCCGCGTTCGAGTCGAACATACGTTCGACTCGAACATCGTGTGTTCGATCGTTCGACGAAGATCGAACGTTTTGGGTCGTTCGTGCCAAATTCGAGTGACGCGAATGGCCCAAAATCCTGGCGCTGTGATTGGCCAAGCATGCACTGTGACCCCGCATGCTTGGCCAATCACAGCGCCGGCAGCGAGGAGAGCCATAATTGGCCACAGGCAGGATGCCTGTGGCCAATTATAGCTCAGGGGGGTTTAGTACATGCCCCACACTATAAAAGGCCGCCAGCGCGGCGGCCTTGTGTAGTGTGTTGCTGTGCAGGGAAAGACGTACATAGGCAGGGACAGTGTTAGAGAAATTGTGTGTAGGGAGAGAGAAGGATAGGTAGGGACAGTGTCAGTGATATTGTGTGTAGGGAGAGAGAAGGATAGGTAGGGACAGTGTCAGTGATATCGGGTGTAGGGAGAGAGAAGGATAGGTAGGGACAGTGTCAGTGATATTCTGCTAAACCTTGTGTGCAGGGAGAGAGAAGGATAGGTAGGGACAGTGTCAGTGATATTTTTGCTAAGCCTCCTGCACAGTATACAACCGAAGCTAGCCCTTAGTGCTGTGATTTCCTGTTGTGTAACACAGGCAGGCATCTGCAGAACTTAAAGCAGGCGTAGTGTGATTCCTGCAAAATATACACCTGAAGCTAGCCCTTATTGCTCGTAGTTTTTTTTCTTTTGTGTTACATTAAGGGCTCTTTCACACAGGACGGATCAGTAATGATCCGCCCCGCGAAGCTCCGCTTGCTCAGCGGGGATCGCTCCGTTGATCCCCGCTGAGCCGGCGGATGACTGGGCGGTTCCTGCACACTGTGCAGGGACCGCCCTGTCAGAGCGCTGCTCTCCCCTATGGGGGGATCGGATGATGACGGACCGTAGAGTCCGTTGTCATCCGATCCAATCCGCAGACGGAAGGAAAAATAGGGTTTTCCTCCATCACACTTTTGCGGATCGGAGCGGGGCGGATGTCAGCGAACATGTCACCGCTGACATCCGTGGCTCCATAGGAGGACATGTAGCATCCGTTCAGGTCCGCCTAAAAAACTGACAGGCGGACCTGAATGGACCCTCCGTGTGAAAGAGCCCTAACAGGCATCTGAGCACTTAAAGCAGGTGTAGTGTGATTCCTGAAAAATATACACCTGAAGCTAGCCCTTATTGCTCGTAGTTTTTTTTCTTTTGTGTTACACTAACAGGCATCTGCAGGGGCATATAAAAAATATATAATGTGGCGCTGTGAGAGAAGTAGTAAAAAACCCTACTTCATGTATAGCACAATGGTGCACATAAAAATATGGTGTCAAACAAAACGTTTGTACACAATAGGTGTACACAAATGAATGTGATAAAAATTTAAGTGAATACTAACAGTGAAATAATTGGTATGGGGTATAGGTGCACAACAAAAACCAGCAATTAAACTGGAATATTGATCATACCCATAATAAACAAAAATAAAAATGAAAATATAATGTAGGTGGAGACAAACTCATATAAGGCGTCACAGATGAGTATGTAGAATAATGTCCAATCTTATCACATATGAAAAGAAGTTCATAGGTCAAAATCCAACAAGGAGCTGCATCGTTTGAAAATAGGTTTGAAGGGTGCATCTATCACACTTTCCCCTTTTTACATGGCTTGTTGTCGCCATATTGGTTTGGATTTCTTCCTTTTTGGGTTGGAAATACGGACCAGTGGTGCTGTCGGCATAAGGAAGGAGATGTCTTGCAGATCCTGACTGTTCCTTGGGTCCACAGAGTGGACAAAGCTTTGTTGATCCACCACCGTACGGTGAGCTGGGTCCACTCTGTCCGGTAAGAGCATTTACTTCTCCCCCATTGGCCCAAGGTGAAGGCACTCCCGGGTGATGTCATATATCCTATATGCCTATAAAGAAAATGTGATAGATGCACCCTTCAAACCTATTTTTAAACAATGCAGCTCCTTGTTGGATTTTGACCTATGAACTTCTTTTCATATGTGATAAGATTGGACATTATTCTACATACTCATCTGTGACGCCTTATATGAGTTTGTCTCCACCTACATTATATTTTCATTTTTATTTTTGATTATTATGGGTATGATCAATATTCCAGTTTAATTGCTGGTTTTTGTTGTGCACCTATACCCCATACCAATTAATTCACTGTTAGTATTCACTTACATTTTTATCACATTCATTTGTGTACACCTATTGTGTACAAACGTTTTGTTTGACACCATATTTTTATGTGCACCGTTGTGCTATACATGAAGTAGGGTTTTTTACTACTTCTCTCACAGCGCCACATTATATATTTTTTATACGTTCTATATATCCTGTCTGATTTAATGTTTGGCTGCTTCATTTAGTATTTAGAGTTGGCGCAGTATTATTATTATTTAATCTGCAGGGGCATGTAATTACAATTATTGATCTAATAATTCACAGCAGGGCCCATTCCTGCGCTCACCAAGAGTAACTGTGAGGGCTTAATGTGTTGTGGCAACACCACCACCACCACCACCAAAGGCCCAAATATTTCAGCCCCTGTTCAACAGGGGCATGCAATTACAATTCTTGATCTAATAATTCACAGCAGGGCCCATTCCTGCGCCCACCAAGAGTAACTGTGAGGGCTTACAGTGTTGTGGCACCAGCACCACCACCAAAGGCCCAATTTTTCCTACCACTGTTCAACAATGGCATGTAAATATAATTCCTGATATAATAGTTCACAGCAGGGCATTCCAGCGCCCACCAAGAGTAACTGTGAGGGCTCACAGTGTTGTGGCAACACCAACATGTAAGGGGCAAATTTCAGCAGAGTATATACGGCAGGCCCCTACTTTCAAACATCCAACTTACAAACGACTCCTACTTGCAAACGGAAGGAGACAGCAGGAAGTGAGAGGAAATCTACCCCTAGGAAAGGAAATTCTCTCCTGTAAGAGTTAATATGGGAAAAAGGTGTCTCCTCTCTACTGATGCTTTATCACCAATCCTTGTTTCAATAAAAACCCCACTTTTCAAAAACAGTTGTCATTGGGACGGAAAGTGAGGTGAAATGTTCTGAACAGGTGCACAGACAGCAAAACAAATGTTACAGGGGTGATAACCCTTTCCTATGTTTTCCAAAAAGCTTAAAAATATATTTTTTGGCTGGAGCTCCACTTAAACAGTGTACCTGTTCAAAATTACAAACAGATTCTACATAAGAACAAACCTACAGTCCCTGTCTTGTTTGCACGCCTGTATACGGCTGTTCAGAGTATATAGGGCCTTTTTTATTTTGTGTGCGGGGTTCCCCTTAATATCCATACAAGACCCAAAGGGGCTGGTAATGGGCTGGGGTGGGGGGGGGGGGGGGTGATGGGGTAGCTATGCCATTTTTCTCAAAGATTTTCATCCATATTACCGGGACCAGACATTACATTAAAGCCGCAAGCAGTTTTAAATGGCTTTTTTTTCCTTTAGAAATGTCATTTTGTGCAGGGACAGTTCTAAACACGGGAAACACGTGGCACTTCACAGGCATACTTTAGCCACCCCCCAGGTACGATATTTAAAGGAATATTTGACTATTTTTTTTTCACTTTATGCATCATTAAAATGACTGCTCCCGAAAAACGGCCGTTTTTAAAACTTCGTTTTGCATTGATACATGTCCCCTGGGGCAGAACCCGGGTCCCCAAACCCTTTTTAGGACAATAACAATAGTTGTCATAATTTGCATCCATTGTATTTAATAGGGTTCTAACGTTCGTGCGAACTTTCGGTCCATTTGCGGGTTCTGGTGCGAACCGAACCCGGGGGTGTTCGGCTCATCCCTAATCCCTAAACCAAATTCAGATGAATCAGCTCCCTCCAATTACAGACCCATCTCTCTACTTAATTTGGACATAAAGTTTTAGCGAAAGTTTTGGCAACGCGTTTAAATAATATAATAAGATCTTTAATCCACAAGGACCAAGTAGGCTTTATCCCAAAACGCCAATCTGGAGATGCGATACGTAGAGTGGCCTTACTTACCCATATTGCCCAAAAAAGACGGATACCTCTTTGCCTGTTATCCCTAGATATCAAAAAGGCTTTTGATACTGTATCATGGCCCTACCTCCAATTTGTCCTACAACGCTGGGGATTTGGCCCCCACATCCTTAGTTGGATCTTGTCACTGTATAACCACCCCAAAGCTTATGTGAAATATGCAGGTTATAAATCCAACCTATTTAACATCCTTCGAGGAACCCGTCAAGGTTGTCCTCTTTCCCCAATTCTATTTGCCCTTCTCATTGAACCCTTAGCTCAATCTATCTGTTCTGATCCATCTATTAAAGGCCTTGAGATAGCTGGACATCAGCATAAAATTTGCTTATTTGCTGACGACATTTTACTTTTTATGTTCTCTCCCCATATCTCTGCTCCTAACTTAATACAGAAGTTAGACCAATTTGCCCGTATTTCAGGTTTGCACGTCAATCTGCAAAAATCCTCAGCACTCAATATCTCCTTATCTTCCTCAGAATTACAACAAGCACAGGTATCCCTTCCCTTTTCCTGGTCCACTACGCGTCTACCCTACCTGGGAATCAACCTCACGTCTCATATTACAGGACTCTTCTCAGCCAATTACCCACCTATATTACGCCATATCACCTCTTTGTTAACACATTGGTCTTCTTTTCCTATATTGTGGATAGATAAAATGAATATTATTAAAATGTCTATACTTACCAAAATTCTGTACTTTTTTCGAATTTTACCCATCTCTCTACCGGCATACTTCTTAAGAATACTACAAAGTAGAATAACAAAATATGTTTGGGGTACATCTAAACCCCGTTTACCTAAGCATACTCTTTATCTCCCTAAATGTAAAGGTGGTTTGGGATTTCCTAATTTATCTACCTACTACTACGCGGCCCAACTAGCACAATTAACCAAATACCATGCAACCTTTGAAATTCAACTTTGGGTAACTCTAGAATCAATAGATTGCAATCCTTATTCTATCTCCAATCTTTTATGGCTGAGACCTTCTGATCATAAAAGAATCACTAACCCAGTTACCAAAAACTCATTAACTATTTGGAACAGATTTAAAATAACAAATGAGTTACAATCTCCTCACACTCCACTTTTATCATTTATTAAAAATCCCCTTTTTTATCCTGCCTGGAAATTCCCCAAATCTTTTAAAGCCTGGAATAACTCAAAATTAATCCATCTTCATGACCTGACGTCCCAGACTACCTTTATACCGTTCCCAGATTTATGTGAAAAACATGTACTTCCAAACTCTGAGCTTTTTAGATATCTGCAGATTAAAAACTTTTTACACCCTGTATCCAAAGCAGAACCAAACTTAGCAAATTATCACACTTCGAAACCAAATGTAAAAATGATCCCCATGCAAATGGACTGATCTGTAACCTCTATGCTCAACTCATCACTAAACCTGTTTCTGACCCTCCTTATGTAGCTAAATGGGAGGCAGATCTCAATCTTACTCTTGAAATATCTGATTGGGCTGCAATCTGGAATAATACAAAATCTTCCTCACAAAACATAACAGCTTTGGAAACTAATTACAAAGTACTCACCCGCTGGTATTTGGTCCCTTCCAGAGTTGCAAAATTTGCCCCCAATTACTCCTCATTATGTTTTCGTGGCTGTGGTGATCTTGGCTCCTATCTACACACTTGGTGGGATTGTCCGGTAGTTCAAAAGTTCTGGAGTGATATATTTCTCATACTCTCAGCCTTGTTTGCCATATCCATCCCTCCAGTACCTTCAATAGCACTCTTAAATCTCAAACCGGCAACACTCACCTATAAACAATTTAAACTTTTATTGCAGATCATAACAGCCGCGAAACAGACCATAGCTAAAGCCTGGAGAACTGACAATTTGGTATTTAATGAAACCAAGCATAGAATTAACCAAGCTATGGTCCATGCCAAAATGGAAGCCATAATTCAAGATAAAATAAATTCCTTTAAAGATATTTGGCAACCATGGATAACTCAGTTTTTGCCACCAAACTTTGATGACACCTTGTTGATGCCTTGATGTTTTACACTCTCTCGCAGTAACTATCTATAAGCAAGTGGCTATTGATGCATTTATGCCCAGGGATTCTTCCTGTCACTTCCTCTTCTCCTTCTCTTCTTCCTGCTCTTCCCCTTCTCTTTTTCTCAACTTGTTTATATGGTTTTTTTTTTGCGTTTTTTTATTTTATTTTTCATATATATAGGTTCAACAAGTATACCTACATATGTTCCTCTCAATTTTTTTAGGCAAAAATACTTGATTTTTAAGAGTTATATAGTAGCGATCGTTCTGTCTCATACCTTTTGAGGCTTTAATACATTTCTTTATCCTCTTTAGGTGTTTACCTTTAAGGCTTCAATTGTAATTCTCATTCTGAGTCTACACTTTATTTAGACTAAGTGAAGTAACTCACTCTGATTATTGAGTGAAGCAATTGTCACTTGATCCATGATATATATATGCTAATTTAGAACCTATTGTAGTGATTACTGTGATTGTTGCTTTATTTATTTATTTATTTATTTATTTATTTATTTTGTTATTATTTCTCTGTAATTTGATAAAATTCAATAAACAAATTTGAACAAAAAAAATAAATAGCAGATCCAAGGTGCAGAGCACATTTATTTATATTATTTACTAAATGATAACGATCTGGGAATTTCACTCAGTTATGAGGCGAGTAAGATGTAGATACATTTTTTGGACCTTCAGATTACAGTAGATAATGGAAGCCTTATTACTAGTACTTTTTTTTTAACCTACTGACAGAAATTACTCCGTCCCTTTGGATAGTTGTCATCATGATTCCTAGCTTAAATTGTTTTCTCGCAGTATTTTTTTTTTGACTAAGACTAAATTGTTCTCGTTTGCAGGATTTTCACACTCAAGGTAGATTTTTGGAGCACGATGAGCAAATGTTGAATGCTACTATTCCCCAAGTCCAACAGTGATACCCTGCTGAGGGATAAAGAGAAAAATAAGTCTACTAACTCTCAAGCCTTGTGCACACGGCCGAGAATTTCGTCACAAAAAAAACTTTGTTTTTCTCGACGGGTATCTTGTCAAGCTTGACGAGATTCTTGTCAAGCTTTCCTTGCACACACACTGTCAATCAAAAATCTCGTCGGTCTAAAGCAGGGTGACGTGCAACACGTACGACGGCAGTATAAAGGGGAAGTTCCATTCTCATGGAGCCACCCCTTGGGCTGCTTTTGCTAATCTCGTGTTACCGCGTGTTAGTAAATGTTTGGTAAGAGACGATTCGCGCTTTTCAGACTTCGTGCTTTCAGATCGATTTCTGCGGTTCAGTTTGTGCTTGCGGGTTCGTATCTTGTTGTAGCGGGGTCTCCTTTAAGACTCCCGGGACTGCATTTCCCAGAGTCCCGTTCGGCACCCAGGGTGCAATATTGCCACCGCAGAGACTTGTGGGAGGGAGATAAAAGGAGGAGGCGTGGAGAGCTTGGCCTCTTTTGGACACTGCGCGGCTGCTGACTGGTCTTCCTGTGTGGATCTGCTGGAGTGCAGGGTCTGAAGCCTGGGGCCTTGCGCAACTTCCGAAGAGCCTTCAACCCCACTGCATATCCTGGGTGGCATCTGACTTTGTTTCCTGCGGACATCAGTTGGATCGTGGACCCGATCGTTGCAGACGCTGTGTGCGGAGACACAGCAGGTGGAAGTCCCGGACTGGGATCGCGTCTGGAGTGGTGAGCGAGCACCTGCTCAATTCAATAGGCTGTACTGTGTTTAGGCCTATAGACTGCCTTGGCCCACCGATCATTTGTTTGCTGTTCCGCTGGAGACCAGTAGCAGGACAGAGTTAAAGGTTCTCCAGCATAGTGTTCCTTGTGGTTACCTACTTTGTGGATTACAAAACTGTTCCTGAACGTGCACCACCATTTCAAGTTTGCATGCAAAGAAATCCTAATTCAAAAGACTGAGTTTAATTCTGTGTCAGGCCTGACCAGGGAGGGGAGATATAATATTGTTTAGTTCGCCACAAGGCGCGTAGATACTAATAGCTGCGCGTGGTGGATTACCGCGCTGGGCTATTAGTGTATGCTATATCTATTGCTGCAGGGCTCTGTAAGCAAGTTACCTGTTATGTTTTAACCTGTGCCTTTTAAATTAAAGTAAAACCGTTATACTTTGCCATTTGCCATCACTGTGTTATCATTGCACATAGTGCTTATATCTCCTGAGAAGTTGGGGTGTGTGCGTGCAATCAGGTATAGATTGTGATAGATAGCATCCCTAGACTAACTGTGCCATAGGAGATTAGACAAGATTGCCGGGGGTTGGTGGAGCTGTACTCAGGGCCTTGAAATCAAACCAGCGGCTCTCTTAACTGGGGGTAGCGCTACACGTGGGGGCTCTCGAGTCCGGGATCCTGATACAGCAGGTGAACACGCCAAAAGTACCGGCATGGACCCGTCAGAGGTTAGAGTGTGGTGCGAGGCAGCTAAGACAGAACCAGATCAGTCGGTGGTCATCAGCCTTCCAGGAGAGGAATGGTCAACAGAGACGGTAGAGAAACTTGTGGTGTCACTGTCCCCAGATCATACACCGTGGGTGATGGACATGAAGTCAGACCCAAACATCTCATATCAGTATGCGCTGATAGAGTGGTGGGACGGAATGCCGGAAACCTTTAAGCGCAAATGTGTGTGCACGCCAGACAATAGAACTTATAAGTTGGCGCACGCAATAACCGTTAAGACAGAGTCATCCCCAACGGGATCACCACAAGGGACACCCCGTGTCTCACCTGAAAGAAGAGAAAGGGCGACGTCCCCGGCGGCACCGGTCACTACCATAGCACCAGAATTAATAAACGCCCTTTCTGATCTTCTGACAAAGTGCCAGAGGACAAACACAGTACATGTAGAGGCTAGCTACCGCAGACTAAAGACATTCTCAAGGAAGCTTCCTGCCCCTGTAGGGAAAGAAGATTTCGATACCTGGGTTGAGCAGGCACTACTAGCAGTAGAGGCATGGGAGGTGCCTGAAGCGCAGAAGAGACAGCGCGTGATAGAAAGTTTGAAAGGCGCGGCAGCAGAAGCGGTGAAAAGCTTCCAGTTTGGCAATGCTGATTGCACAGCTCGGGACTGTTTAGCCATGTTACAAGAGGAGTTTGGTCAGCTAGAAAAGGTGACAGAACTAGTGTACCAATTCGAAAATACTTTCCAACAGCCAAATGAGAAGCTTTCAGAGTATGTGAGAAGACTAAACAAGAACTTTGCAAGATCGTGTTAAAGAAAGGGATGTTGCCCCAAGACACAGATGCGGCAAGAATGAAGCAAGCGTTACGCTCGGATCCAGTCTGGCTTCACCTGAAAACCTCTGGAGGGGGAATGTCACTGACTTACTCTGATGTGATAAAAATTATTAGGGATGAGGAGTCACTACAGATGGATCAACAAGTGATCAAGACACATACCTCTGCTGCACCAGTGATTGTCAACTCAGTGATGATGAAAGAAAGAGACCCAGAAGTAGACGCTTTAAAATCACAGATGTCTCAGGTGTTAGAGATGCTGACCTCCCTGATTGCAAAAGATTCAAAGGTTCCTGAGAGAGGAGGACCAAAGAAGGAGTTGTTCTCAGACGCTTCAGTGCCCATTCCCCTGCAAGATTGGGGGGATGTGATCTGTTTTAACTGTGGAGGGATTGGCCATATTGCAGCTGTATGTTCCAGTCCCAAGAAAAAGAAAGCAGATAACCGCAAGCCGGCGGGAAACTCCAGAGGGCCCCGGTGAAGGAGTCAACCGGGTGCCCATCTTCAGTGAGCTCCAAACTGACTGAGAAGCCCAAGAAAAGAGAGGACAGAACTCCTCAGAAGAAGCACAGTATTCCACAGCGGGAATACACCCCAGAAAAAAAGCATAGTGTCCCTCAGCGGGTCTGTACACCCATTAAAAGGAGGGAAATCAATGCATACCAGGTCCAAGAGAGACTTAAGTCCAAAGAGAAATGGAAGGAAGAAAGTCCAAAAGGGAAACACAAAAATCCAAGGAAGGAGACCCCTTCGAAGCGATATCCAGAGAAGCTGGTGGGTCCCTCCCCGATAGTACCTGTCCAAGTGGAGGGAGTCTACACAAGAGCCATATTGGATACTGGGGCGCAGGTGACCCTGTTGTACCGGGACTTTTAGGATAAACACTTAGGCCACCTGCCCATCAAGAAGATAGAGGAACTAGAAATATGGGGTATCGGGACCCAGAGCTTCCCCTATGATGGCCCATAAAACTGACCTTCGACCCATCTGTGGCCGGGAAGGCTGAAGAGTTTGACACTCTGGAGGTTGTGTGCCCTCGGCCGCCTAGAGCCAACAAGAGTTCCTTAATAATAGGGACGAACACGGACCTGGTCTGGAGGCTCCTGACCCCTCTTGCATGCAGGAAAGCCCCCACGGCCACCAAGATCCACCCCATGTTGAAGACAGCCTACCAGCGGTTGGTCTTGGAGCAACAGGCCCCGGAAGAGGGAGTGGGGAAGGTCTGGAGACTTGGAAAGAAGGGAGTGGTGTTGCAGCCCGGTGAAGTAACCTGTCTCAGAGCCACTGTGAAGCTTACTTGGGAGCAACCGGGACCTTTTGTCATGTTGGAACCCGATCCAAGGGAAGAACACTTGGGTTTAGAAGTAATCCCTGAAGTGGTCCCCCTGAGGGCTCTGAAGAAGGCCCACTGTAAGGTACCTGTGAGTGTCAGGAATACCACGGATGGCCCCATGGAGATCCCAGCCAGGATGTTGCTGGGCCAGGTGAGCCCGGCTACCCCAGTTGCTCTGTCGGATGTGGAGAAGACGGGTGAAGGAGGGAATGTTTGGAAGAAACTCTCCATGGAGAATCCAAACCTGCCCAGGGCTTGGAAAGAGAGAGCCAAGGCCCAGTTGACCAGGTGGAAGAAGATCTTCTCTCAAGATGAGTTCGATGTGGGGTGTGCGAGGAGTGCCACCCATCGAATCTGCCTCCAGGAAGACAAACCTTTCAGGGAGATAGTCAGGCGAGTCCCACTAGCAGACCTGGAAGATCTGAGGGAACAACTCGGAGAACTCAAGAGGACCGGTGTGATCCGGGAGTCTAGAAGTCCCTATGCCTCTCCGATAGTAGTAGTCAGAAAGAAGAATGGATCGTTGAGGTTGTGTATAGACTACAGGACCCACAACAGGAGAACCATCCCTGACCAGTACACCACCCCGAGGATAGAGGATGCTCTACAGAGCTTGCCTGGAGCCAAGTGGTTCAGCGTGATGGACCTCAAGAGTGGATACTATCAGATCCCTATGCATCCAGAAGACAAGGAGAAGACAGCCCTCATAACCCCAGTGGGGTTCTTTGAATTCGACTGAATGCCCCAGGGACTGTCAGGAGCCCCAGCCACCTTCCAACGTCTCATGGAAAAGACTGTAGGAGACATGAACCTTATCGAGGTCCTTGTGTACTTAGACAATGTCATTGTCTTCGGGAGGACCTTGGAAGAACATGAAGAGAGACTGGAGAAGGTTTTGAGGAGACTCAGTGAGGAGGGACTCAAGCTTTCGCCATAGAAGTGTAGGTTCTACCAATCTTCCGTTAACTATCTGGGGCACATAGTGTCTGAAGAAGGAGTGGCCACAGACCCCGAGAAGTTGGAGGCAGTTACTTCCTGGCCACGGCCTACCACGGTAACAGAACTCAGATCCTTCCTGGGGTTCTGTTCCTATTATAGAAGGTTTGTGGAGGGGTTTGCCCAAATTGCCAGACCCCTGAATGAGCTACTCAAGACGGAAGAGGATGACTCGGGTCCCAGGAAGCCGGGAGAGTCAGTCCAAGACCAGTGGAACCTAAAGTGTGAAGAGGCCTTTCAGATGTTAAAAAAAGCCTAACCACCGCCCCTGTCTTGGCCTATGCAGACCCAAAGAGACTTTATGAACTCCACGTAGACGCCAGTCATGACGGTCTGGGAGGAGTGCTCTATCAGGAGCATGAAGGACAACTGCGACCCGTTGCCTATGTGAGCAGAAGTCTGACCCCCTCTGAAAAGAACTACCCCACTCATAAGTTGGAGTTCCTGGCCCTCAAGTGGGCAGTAGTTGACAAACTTAAAGACTACCTGTATGGGGCAGAATTCACTGTGAAAACCGACAACAACCCCCTTACTTATCTCTTTACCACAGCAAAGCTGGATGCCACAGGACATAGATGGCTGGCTGCACTGTCTGGGTACAATTTCAGCCTGAAATACAGGCCTGGGGCTGGGAATCGAGACGCAGACGCCCTATCTAGAAGATCTCACGCCCCCACCGGTGATACAGAAGACTGGACCCAAGTGGCACCTGATGGGGTTCGGGCCCTTTGCCAAGGGGCTGAACTTCAAGCCATAGGAGGCTCAAGGGCAGAAGAGATAGGAGTTACCATGGTAGGAGTTCCCAAGCAATACTGTGGGGTAACCCAGTTGGAAGAAGATAATCTGCCAAAACTGTCAAAGAAGGAGCTGAGATGTGACCAATTGGAAGACCCCATGGGGAGATTGGTCCTGGAGGCCCTGGAGAATCAGGATCCAAGTAGACTCCTGCACCATCCTTCAAAGGAAGCTCGCCTGTTAAGGAAAGAGTGGGACCGGTTGCAGGTGCATCAGGGAGTGGTCTACCGAAGGGGCCCCTCTGATGACCTGGAAGACAAATGGCAACTGTTTCTTCCCGAGAAACACCTAGAGACCGTCTTGGTTGCCCTGCATGACAATCATGGACACCTAGGGGCTGAAAGAACCTTCCAACTTGTTAGGAGTCGGTTCTATTGGCCCTGCATGAGGGCTGAAGTAGAGGAGTACTGCCATTCATGTGCACGCTGCATCCAGCGGAAGACTTTACCCCATCAAGCTGCCCCAATGGGCCATCTGCAAAGTCAAGGCCCGCTGGATTTGGTATGCAATGATTTTCTCTGCCTCGAACCCAACCTGAGTGGACTAGGAAATGTTCTGGTGATAACCGATCATTTCAACCGGTATGACCAGGCTTTCCCAACCAAAGATCAGAAGGCCTCCATGGTGGCCAAGGTACTTATGGAGAAGTATTTCGTACGTTACGGGCTACCACAGCGACTTCACTCAGACCAAGGTAGGGACTTTGAGAGTCGGCTGATCCGGAAGCTCCTGGATTCCTTAGGGATCAAAAAGACCCGAACCTCTCCTTACCACCCACAAGGGGATGCTCAACCGGAGAGGTTCAACCGAACTCTGCTCAATATGTTGGGGACCCTGAATAGCGAGAAGAAACAGCATTGGAGCAAGCACATAGCGGCTATAGTACATGCTTACAATAGTTCCACCAGTGATGCTACAGGCTACTCCCCCTACCGCCTCATGTTCGGAAGAGAAGCAAGGTTACCTGTGGACCTGGCCTTTGGCACTTCCATAGATCATTCCTCAGCCACCTCTCACAAGGGATATGTGGACAGACTCAGACACAGCTTGAAGTTGGCTTATGAACAGGCCCAAGCGGCTTCAGACCAAAGGGGGGCCCGCAACAAGAGGAACTTTGACCTGAAGGTTCGGATCCAGGACCTGCAACCTGGAGACCGAGTTCTGCTACGAAACCTGGGAGTCCCTGGAAAACACAAGCTTGCAGACAGATGGAGACCTGAACCCTATGTCATTTGTAAGAAGCTGCCAGGCCTACCTGTCTATAAGTTGAAGCCAGAAGGGAAGGTGGGCCCACTGAAGACCTGACACTGGAACCACTTACTCCCACTTGCTGAAGCAGTTCGGATACCTCCTGCGAGGGACTCCCCAAGCCCAGACTCCATTCTGGATACCTCTAGGCCAAACACTCGGTCTCAGTCCTCTCAAAATAAAGATGTAGAGACCTCTGAACAAAGTGAAGATGAGAGACAGGAACTTGATTGGTTATGGCCTTCCCCAACTCCAGGAACTTCTGTTATAGATCTTCCCCCTACCAGAGACACTATAGACAGAACACAGAAGCTACTGAGTTCGTTCCATCCAGTCCTTTGTCGGATTACTGGGAAGATGCCTGTGACACATACTCAGAGCAGGACCCAAGGGACTCTATGTACCTCCAGGATCCTGAACCAAGTGTTTCAGAGCCTGCAGAATCCCTCAAGTCTGCTCCAGAAGAGGAGCCTGCAGTGTCCCAGCCAGAAGTCCCAAGAGAGCAAAGAGCTAGAAGAGTTATAAGGCCTCCTAAGAAGCTGACTTACTCACAAATGGGGAAGCGTTCAGAAGAAACAGTGGTCACTGCAAGGAGGAGTACAGAGCATCCAGTTCTCTCCACTGTTCATTTGATGGAGGGCAACCCCAACTCGTCCTCTGGCACAGTTAGGCAGGCCACTCATGATAGTGTGACCTGTGGGCAAGGGAATTCAACCCCTCAGTTTTGGTGGGAGTTCCCTTTGCCGACATCGTACACAACATTGTCTAGAATTGTACGTAGTGTATGTTAAAAGTTATCTTTGGAGACCAAAGAGTTCAAGTGGGGGGGGAGTGTGTAGCGGGGTCTCCTTTAAGACTCCCGGGACTGCATTTCCCAGAGTCCCGTTCGGCACCCAGGGTGCAATGTTGCCACCGCAGAGACTTGTGGGAGGGAGATAAAAGGAGGAGGCGTGGAGAGCTCGGCCTCTTTTGGACACCGCGCGGCTGCTGACTGGTCTTCCTGAGCGGATCTGCTGGAGTGCAGGGCCTGAAGCCTGGGGCCTTGCGCAACTTCCGAAGAGCCTTACACCCCACTGCATATCCTGGGTGGCGTCTGACTTTGTTTCCTGCGGACATCAGTTGGATCGTGGACCCGATCGTTGCAGACGCTGTGTGCGGAGACACAGCAGGTGGAAGTCCCGGACTGGGATCGCGTCTGGAGTGGTGAGCGAGCACCTGCTCAATTCAATAGGCTGTACTGTGTTTAGGCCTATAGACTGCCTTGGCCCACCGATCATTTGTTTGCTGTTCCGCTGGAGACCAGTAGCAGGACAGAGTTAAAGGGTCTCCAGCATAGTGTTCCTTGTGGTTACCTCCTTTGTGGATTACAAAACTGTTCCTGAACGTGCACCACCATTTCAAGTTTGCATGCAAAGAAATCCTAATTCAAAAGACTGAGTTTAATTCTGTGTCAGGCCTGACCAGGGAGGGGAGATAGAATATTGTTTAGTGCGCCACAGGGCGCGTAGATACTAATAGCTGCGCGTGGTGGATTACCGCGCTGGGCTATTAGTGTATGCTATATCTATTGCTGCAGGGCTCTGTAAGCAAGTTACCTGTTATGTTTTAACCTGTGCCTTTTAAACTAAAGTAAAACCGTTATACTTTGCCATTTGCCATCACTGTGTTATCATTGCACATAGTGCTTATATCTCCTGAGAAGTTGGGGTGTGTGCGTGCAATCAGGTATAGATTGTGATAGATAGCATCCCTAGACTAACTGTGCCATAGGAGATTAGACAAGATTGCCGGGGGTTGGTGGAGCTGTACTCAGGGCCCAAAATCAAACCAGCGGCTCTCTTAACTGGGGGTAGCGCTACACGTGGGGGCTCTCGAGTCCGGGATCCTGATACAGCAGGTGAACACGCCAAAAGTACCGGCATGGACCCGTCAGAGGTTAGAGTGTGGTGCGAGGCAGCTAAGACAGAACCAGATCAGTCGGTGGTCATCAGCCTTCCAGGAGAGGAATGGTCAACAGAGACGGTAGAGAAACTTGTGGTGTCACTGTCCCCAGATCATACACCGTGGGTGATGGACATGAAGTCAGTCCCAAACATCTCATATCAGTATGCGCTGATAGAGTGGTGGGACGGAATGCCGGAAACCTTTAAGCGCAAATGTGTGTGCACGCCAGACAATAGAACTTATAAGTTGGCGAAAGCAATAACCGTTAAGACAGAGTCATCCCCAACGGGATCAACACAAGGGACACCCCGTGTCTCACCTGAAAGAAGAGAAAGGGCGACGTCCCCGGCAGTGGCGTAGCGTGGGTTGTCAGCACCCGGGGCAAGGCAAGAAATTTGTGCCCCCCCCAGCCTGCGGACTTTCCACTACACTACACACGACCACTAACCCGCACACCACTACCTTGCACACCTGACCTACGTGACCATTACACTGACCCACCTACTGACACCTACACTGACCCACCTACTGACACCTACACTGACCCACCTACTGACACCTACACTGACCCACCTACTGACACCTACACTGACCCACCTACACTGACCCACCTACACTGACCCACCTACTGACACCTACACTGACCCACCTACACTGACACCTACACTGACACCTACACTGACCCACCTACTGACACCTACACTGACCCACCTACTGACACCTACACTGACTGACCCACCTACTGACACCTACACTGACTGACCCACCTACTGACACCTACACTGACTGACCCACCTACTGACACCTACACTGACTGACCCACCTACTGACACCTACACTGACTGACCCACCTACTGACACCTACACTGACTGACCCACCTACTGACACCTACACTGACCCACCTACTGACACCTACACTGACCCACCTACTGACCCCTACACTCACTGACACACACACACACACACACACACACACTGACACACACACCTACACTGAAATATGTAAAATGAGGTGCAGCGCTAAATGAATAAATACATGTCAATAGGTGTAATGTGAAAAATTGGTGAAAAGGAAAACTAATGCAGAGTCTCCCATTTCTTAAATTCATATGAGTCTAAGGCCCCTTTTACTCTGGGGCGGGCAGGTGCGGTGGCGGTATAGCAGCGCGATTTTCAGCGCTGCTATACCGTCGTTCTTACCGCGGTATGTGGCCGCTAGGGGGGTGAATTTAACTCCCGCTAGCGGCCGAAAAAGGGTTAATACCGCCCGCAAACCGCGGCTATTGCCGCGTTTTGCGGGCGGTATTACCGCGCTGTCCCATTGATTTCAAGGTGGATGACGAGTGGAGCCCTGGTGACGTCATCACGTTTTTCCTTTCCAGACAGTGGATTGACGATAGGGAGTAGAGAGAGGTTAATGGAGACGCCGCAGCTCCTTACATGACCGCATATGTGATTGCTGTTTCGCTGATATACCAACATCACGCTTGTAAGTGCAATAATTCTTATAATACATTTGAGTTAACATACTGCACAATGAGAATATTTTTTACCTTCCATGTCTGCGAGTAACACCTCAATTACATGCCAAAAGCCCCCTCCAAGCCTCTCCCTCAGGAATCGGATTAATGATTTACTGAGCTTCATGACAGTATCCCTCAGAGCTTTCAGCATGTAAGGGGTTAAATGATCAATTCTGCTATATAATGCATTCCTCAGGTCATTCAACATGCCAAATACCTAGCAGGATTGATCATTCAACCCCTTACATGATGCTGAAAGCTCTGAGAGATACTGTCATGAAGCTCAGTAAATAATTATTTCCGATTCCTGAGGGGGGGGGGGCTTGGAGGGGGCTTTTGGCATGTAACTGTCTCTGTCTGTCTGTACTTAGGCCCGCAGGCATGCATGCATTAACACATGGTGGTGGCGTGACTCAACTCTCCTCTCCCTAACTGCTGCTGACCGGGCCCGGCGTCTGCTCCATCCATCTGAGATGGCTCCCTGCCTCACTCACCTCCATTTTTTGTTGTCCATCAATCGAGACACTGCCGCGTTACTTCCACTTCCTGGGTCCCAGATGAAGGCACTACACCACTTCCAGATCCGGTCAGGGAGGAAGGGTGGAGGAGAAGACGGCGGCTTACAGTAGCGCGGGCGGGCCTTCGCGCATGCGCCGCCCGCGTTCAAGGACTGGCCAGCCCTGCCGGAGCACATGACCACATTCGCCCAATCACAGGGCGCCAGCTGCCGCAAGATGGCGGCCGGGCCCGGCCGTGACACAGTAAATAGAATTTAACGGGCCTTGAAAAAAGTGACAAAAACGGTGCAGGAATTCGCCCCCCCAAATATTGCGCCCGGTGCGACGGCCCCCCCTGCCCCCCCCACGCTACGCCTCTGGTCCCCGGCGGCACCGGTCACTACCATAGCACCAGAATTAATAAACGCCCTTTCTGATCTTCTGACAAAGTGCCAGAGGACAAACACAGTACATGTAGAGGCTAGCTACCGCAGACTAAAGACATTCTCAGGGAAGCTTCCTGCCCCTGTAGGGAAAGAAGATTTTGATACCTGGGTTGAGCAGGCACTACTAGCAGTAGAGGCATGGGAGGTGCCTGAAGCGCAGAAGAGACAGCGCGTGATAGAAAGTTTGAAAGGCGCGGCAGCAGAAGCGGTGAAAAGCTTCCAGTTTGGCAATGCTGATTGCACAGCTCGGGACTGTTTAGCCATGTTACAAGAGGAGTTCGGTCAGCTAGAAAAGGTGACAGAACTAGTGTACCAATTCGAAAATACTTTCCAACAGCCAAATGAGAAGCTTTCAGAGTATGTGAGAAGACTAAACAAGATGCTTTGCAAGATCGTGCTAAAGAAAGGGATGTTGCCCCAAGACACAGATGCGGCAAGAATGAAGCAAGCGTTACGCTCGGATCCAGTCTGGCTTCACCTGAAAACCTCTGGAGGGGGAATGTCACTGACTTACTCTGATGTGATAAAAATTATTAGGGATGAGGAGTCACTACAGATGGATCAACAAGTGATCAAGACACATACCTCTGCTGCACCAGTGATTGTCAACTCAGTGATGACGAAAGAAAGAGACCCAGAAGTAGACGCTTTAAAATCACAGATGTCTCAGGTGTTAGAGATGCTGACCTCCCTGATTGCAAAAGATTCAAAGGTTCCTGAGAGAGGAGGACCAAAGAAGGAGTTGTTCTCAGACGCTTCAGTGCCCATTCCCCTGCAAGATTGGGGGGATGTGATCTGTTTTAACTGTGGAGGGATTGGCCATATTGCAGCTGTATGTTCCAGTCCCAAGAAAAAGAAAGCAGATAACCGCAAGCCGGCGGGAAACTCCATAGGGCCCCGGTGAAGGAGTCAACCGGGTGCCCATCTTCAGTGAGCTCCAAACTGACTGAGAAGCCTAAGAAAAGAGAGGACAGAACTCCTCAGAAGAAGCACAGTATTCCACAGCGGGAATACACCCCAGAAAAAAAAGCATAGTGTCCCTCAGCGGGTCTGTACACCCATTAAAAGGAGGGAAATCAATGCATACCAGGCCCAAGAGAGACTTAAGTCCAAAGAGAAATGGAAGGAAGAAAGTCCAAAAGGGAAACACAAAAATCCAAGGAAGGAGACCCCTTCGAAGCGATATCCAGAGAAGCTGGTGGGTCCCTCCCCGATAGTACCTGTCCAAGTGGAGGGAGTCTACACAAGAGCCATATTGGATACTGGGGCGCAGGTGACCCTGTTTTTCCCGGGACTTTTAGGATAAACACTTAGGCCACATGCCCATCAAGAAGATAGAGGAACTAGAAATATGGGGTATCGGGACCCAGAGCTTCCCCTATGATGACCCATAAAACTGACCTTCGACCCATCTGTGGCGGGGAAGGCTGAAGAGTTTGACACTCTGGAGGTTGTGTGCCCTCGGCCGCCTAGAGCCAACAAGAGTTCCTTAATAATAGGGACGAACACGGACCTGGTCTGGAGGCTCCTGACCCCTCTTGCATGCAGGAAAGCCCCCACGGCCACCAAGATCCACCCCATGTTGAAGACAGCCTACCAGCGGTTGGTCTTGGAGCAACAGGCCCCGGAAGAGGGAGTGGGGAAGGTCTGGAGACTTGGAAAGAAGGGAGTGGTGTTGCAGCCCGGTGAAGTAACCTGTCTCAGAGCCACTGTGAAGCTTACTTGGGAGCAACCGGGACCTTTTGTCATGTTGGAACCCGATCCAAGGGAAGAACACTTGGGTTTAGAAGTAATCCCTGAAGTGGTCCCCCTGAGGGCTCTGAAGAAGGCCCACTGTAAGGTACCTGTGAGTGTCAGGAATACCACGGATGGCCCCATGGAGATCCCAGCCAGGATGTTGCTGGGCCAGGTGAGCCCGGCTACCCCAGTTGCTCTGTCGGATGTGGAGAAGACGGGTGAAGGAGGGAATGTTTGGAAGAAACTCTCCATGGAGAATCCAAACCTGCCCAGGGCTTGGAAAGAGAGAGCCAAGGCCCAGTTGACCAGGTGGAAGAAGATCTTCTCTCAAGATGAGTTCGATGTGGGGTGTGCGAGGAGTGCCACCCATCAAATCCGCCTCCAGGAAGACAAACCCTTCAGGGAGATAGTCAGGCGAGTCCCACTAGCAGACCTGGAAGATCTGAGGGAACAACTCGGAGAACTCAAGAGGACCAGTGTGATCCAGGAGTCTAGAAGTCCCTATGCCTCTCCGATAGTAGTAGTCAGAAAGAAGAATGGATCGTTGAGGTTGTGTATAGACTACAGGACCCTCAACAGGAGAACCATCCCTGACCAGTACACCACCCCGAGGATAGAGGATGCTCTACAGAGCTTGTCTGGAGCCAAGTGGTTCAGCGTGATGGACCTCAAGAGTGGATACTATCAGATCCCTATGCATCCGGAAGACAAGGAGAAGACAGCCTTCATAACCCCAGTGGGGTTCTTTGAATTTGACCGAATGCCCCAGGGACTGTCAGGAGCCCCAGCCACCTTCCAACGTCTCATGGAAAAGACTGTAGGAGACATGAACCTTATCGAGGTCCTTGTGTACTTAGACAATGTCATTGTCTTCAGGAGGACCTTGGAAGAACATGAAGAGAGACTGGAGAAGGTTTTGAGGAGACTCAGTGAGGAGGGACTCAAGCTTTCGCCATAGAAGTGTAGGTTCTACCAATCTTCCGTTAACTATCTGGGGCACATAGTGTCTGAAGAAGGAGTGGCCACAGACCCCGAGAAGTTGGAGGCAGTTACTTCCTGGCCACGGCCTACCACGGTAACAGAACTCAGATCCTTCCTGGGGTTCTGTTCCTATTATAGAAGGTTCGTGGAGGGGTTTGCCCAAATTGCCAGACCCCTGAATGAGCTACTCAAGACGGAAGGGGAAGAGGATGACTCGGGTCCCAGGAAGCCGGGAGAGTCAGTCCAAGACCAGTGGAACCTAAAGTGTGAAGAGGCCTTTCAGATGTTAAAAAAAGCCTAACCACCGCCCCTGTCTTGGCCTATGCAGACCCAAAGAGACTTTATGAACTCCACGTAGACGCCAGTCATGACGGTCTGGGAGGAGTGCTCTATCAGGAGCATGAAGGACAACTGCGACCCGTTGCCTATGTGAGCAGAAGTCTGACCCCCTCTGAAAAGAACTACCCCACTCATAAGTTGGAGTTCCTGGCCCTCAAGTGGGCAGTAGTTGACAAACTTAAAGACTACCTGTATGGGGCAGAATTCACTGTGAAAACCGACAACAACCCCCTTACTTATCTCTTTACCACAGCAAAGCTGGATGCCACAGGACATAGATGGCTGGCTGCACTGTCTGGGTACAATTTCAGCCTGAAATACAGGCCTGGGGCTGGGAATCGAGACGCAGACGCCCTATCTAGAAGATCTCACGCCCCCACCGGTGATACAGAAGACTGGACCCAAGTGGCACCTGACGGGGTTCGGGCCCTTTGCCAAGGGGCTGAACTTCAAGCCATAGGAGGCTCAAGGGCAGAAGAGATAGGAGTTACCATGGTAGGAGTTCCCAAGCAATACTGTGGGGTAACCCAGTTGGAAGAAGATAATCTGCCAAAACTGTCAAAGAAGGAGCTGAGATGTGACCAATTGGAAGACCCCATGGGGAGATTGGTCCTGGAGGCCCTGGAGAATCAGGATCCAAGTAGACTCCTGCACCATCCTTCAAAGGAAGCTCGCCTGTTAAGGAAAGAGTGGGACCGGTTGCAGGTGCATCAGGGAGTGGTCTACCGAAGGGGCCCCTCTGATGACCTGGAAGACAAATGGCAACTGTTTCTTCCCGAGAAACACCTAGAGACCGTCTTGGTTGCCCTGCATGACAATCATGGACACCTAGGGGCTGAAAGAACCTTCCAACTTGTTAGGAGTCGGTTCTATTGGCCCTGCATGAGGGCTGAAGTAGAGGAGTACTGCCATTCATGTGCACGCTGCATCCAGCGGAAGACTTTACCCCATCAAGCTGCCCCAATGGGCCATCTGCAAAGTCAAGGCCCGCTGGATTTGGTATGCATTGATTTTCTCTGCCTCAAACCCAACCTGAGTGGACTAGGAAATGTTCTGGTGATAACCGATCATTTCAACCGGTATGCCCAGGCTTTCCCAACCAAAGATCAGAAGGCCTCCATGGTGGCCAAGGTACTTATGGAGAAGTATTTAGTCCATTACGGGCTACCACAGCGACTTCACTCAGACCAAGGTAGGGACTTTGAGAGTCGGCTGATCCGGAAGCTCCTGGATCCCTTAGGGATCAAAAAGACCCGAACCTCTCCTTACCACCCACAAGGGGATGCTCAACCGGAGAGGTTCAACCGAACTCTGCTCAATATGTTGGGGACCCTGAATAGCGAGAAGAAACAGCATTGGAGCAAGCACATAGCGGCTATAGTACATGCTTACAATAGTTCCACCAGTGATGCTACAGGCTACTCCCCCTACCGCCTCATGTTTGGAAGAGAAGCAAGGTTACCTGTGGACCTGGCCTTTGGCACTTCCATAGATCATTCCTCAGCCACCTCTCACAAGGGATATGTGGACAGACTCAGACACAGCTTGAAGTTGGCTTATGAACAGGCCCAAGCGGCTTCAGACCAAAGGGGGGCCCGCAACAAGAGGAACTTTGACCTGAAGGTTCGGATCCAGGACCTGCAACCTGGAGACCGAGTTCTGCTACGAAACCTGGGAGTCCCTGGAAAACACAAGCTTGCAGACAGATGGAGACCTGAACCCTATGTCATTTGTAAGAAGCTGCCAGGCCTACCTGTCTATAAGTTGAAGCCAGAAGGGAAGGTGGGCCCACTGAAGACCTGGCACCGGAACCACTTACTCCCACTTGCTGAAGCAGTTCGGATACCTCCTGCGAGGGACTCCCCAAGCCCAGACTCCATTCTGGATACCTCTAGGCCAAACACTCGGTCTCAGTCCTCTCAAAATAAAGATGTAGAGACCTCTGAACAAAGTGAAGATGAGAGACAGGAACTTGATTTGTTATGGTCTTCCCCAACTCCAGGAACTTCTGTTATAGATCTTCCCCCTACCAGAGACACTATAGACAGAACACAGAAGCTACTGAGTTCGTTCCATCCAGTCCTTTGTCAGATTACTGGGAAGATGCCTGTGACACATACTCAGAGGAGGACCCAAGGGACTCTATGTACCTCCAGGATCCTGAACCAAGTGTTTCAGAGCCTGCAGAATCCCTCAAGTCTGCTTCAGAAGAGGAACCTGCAGTGTCCCAGCCAGAAGTCCCAAGAGAGCAAAGAGCTAGAAGAGTTATAAGGCCTCCTAAGAAGCTGACTTACTCACAAATGGGGAAGAGTTCAGAAGAAACAGTGGTCACTGCAAGGAGGAGTACAGAGCATCCAGTTCCCTCCACTGTTCATTTGATGGAGGGCAACCCCAACTCGTCCTCTGGCACAGTTAGGCAGGCCACTCATGATAGTGTGACCTGTGGGCAAGGGAATTCAACCCCTCAGTTTTGGTGGGAGTTCCCTTTGCCGACATCGTACACAACATTGTCTAGAATTGTACGTAGTGTATGTTAAAAGTTATCTTTGGGGACCAAAGAGTTCAAGTGGGGGGAGTGTGTAGCGGGGTCTCCTTTAAGACTCCCGGGACTGCATTTCCCAGAGTCCCGTTCGGCACCCAGGGTGCAATGTTGCCACCGCAGTGACTTGTGGGAGGGAGATAAAAGGAGGAGGCGTGGAGAGCTCGGCCTCTTTTGGACACCGCGCGGCTGCTGACTGGTCTTCCTGAGCGGATCTGCTGGAGTGCAGGGCCTGAAGCCTGGGGCCTTGCGCAACTTCCGAAGAGCCTTACACCCCACTGCATATCCTGGGTGGCGTCTGACTTTGTTTCCTGCGGACATCAGTTGGATCGTGGACCCGATCGTTGCAGACGCTGTGTGCGGAGACACAGCAGGTGGAAGTCCCGGACTGGGATCGCGTCTGGAGTGGTGAGCGAGCACCTGCTCAATTCAATAGGCTGTACTGTGTTTAGGCCTATAGACTGCCTTGGCCCACCGATCATTTGTTTGCTGTTCCGCTGGAGACCAGTAGCAGGACAGAGTTAAAGGTTCTCCAGCATAGTGTTCCTTGTGGTTACCTACTTTGTGGATTACAAAACTGTTCCTGAACGTGCACCACCATTTCAAGTTTGCATGCAAAGAAATCCTAATTCAAAAGACTGAGTTTAATTCTGTGTCAGGCCTGACCAGGGAGGGGAGATAGAATATTGTTTAGTGCGCCACAGGGCGCGTAGATACTAATAGCTGCGCGTGGTGGATTACCGCGCTGGGCTATTAGTGTATGCTATATCTATTGCTGCAGGGCTCTGTAAGCAAGTTACCTGTTATGTTTTAACCTGTGCCTTTTAAACTAAAGTAAAACCGTTATACTTTGCCACTTGCCATCACTGTGTTATCATTGCACATAGTGCTTATATCTCCTGAGAAGTTGGGGTGTGTGTGTGCAATCAGGTATAGATTGTGATAGATCGCATCCCTAGACAAACTGTGCCATAGGAGATTAGACAAGATTGCCGGGGGTTGGTGGAGCTGTACTCAGGGCCCGAAATCAAACCAGCGGCTCTCTTAACTGGGGGTAGCGCTACATTGTCTTTCAGGGCGTGTAGTCAGGTCGTATCTGTTTTTCAGTGAGTTCTTGTCCACTCGTTTCTGATTTTCAGGTCGTTCTTCATAGGACTTGCTGTTCTTCAGTGCATTCTGTTTAGTTCGTTCTGATCAGACGATCATTTTCTAGCCATGTTGCGGATATGTTCTCGTCGTAGAGATCGTGTTGTGCATCGGCTTTGTGTTTCTGTTGGTCTTCTTGTCTTGGACCAAGACGAGTCCATGAACAGGGTGAGGAGGAGTTCATGGACCAAGAATTGGTTGCTCCAGCGGGACCAATTCTCTCACATGCCTCTGCTGTGGGAGATCCAGGAGAAAAATCCTGAAGACTATAGGAATTTTCTTAGGATGTCTGACCCCGTTTTTCAGCATCTGTTGGCTTTGGTGTCCCCATATATCACCAGGCAGGACACCGTTATGCGGGAAGACATCACTGCTGAGCAGAAGCTCATCGCCACGTTGCGCTACCTGGCGACTGGGAGAAGCTTGCAGGACCCGAAGTTCACGACAGGCATCTCCCCCCAGTATCTGGGCCTCATAATACCAGACACCTGTTCTGCCATAATCCAAGTCCTGCAGGAGGACTATATGAGGGTAAGTTTTCTCCTTTATCATCGCATTCTATGTGTAGCGGGCATTTAAATTTAGGGGGGAGCATCTGGGTTATTCAACCCAGATGCACTAATTGTTAGGGAGTCTGAGAACCTCTTTTGTGGTTCTTGGAGTACTCTGGTGGTGCAAGGTTCCCTGCTGCCTGCAGGTCGCGTTGTCGTCCTGGGCCGGAGTTGAACCCGCACCGCAAGACTGCTCCCTTTTTGTCCTTTCCTGGTGCTGCTACAGCGGGGCGGGGAACCCGCTGTGACGCAGAGGGAGAGGGTATAAAAGGGGCAGACGCCCGTACCACGGGGTTCAGAGTGCAGAGTCGGAGGACGCGGCCGCACCCAGGCACCTTCAGCCTGGGTGCTGGCGTTCCGGAGTTCCGGGCCCAGGTGCCCTTGACCTGGCCGGAGCGAGAGATGGAGTCCATCCCAGGCACCTTAAGCCTGGGGTGAGGTACTATGGCCAAGGCCTGGGAACCAGTAACTTCGACTGGGTCCCGCAGGGTGGAGGAGTCCGAGGGGCCCTAAGGTGTTGGGACCCATATCTGAGGTGAGGAGGCCGGGGAGTGTAACCCTTCCAAATAGCCCGGTACAGCATTAATCCGGTGACGGCGGGGCCTCTGGTAACTCTCTTGGAGGGATGTCTTCCCCCTGACAGGGGCTGCAGCGTAGCGAAGGTAACTCCAGTTCCTGTTCATTAGAGTCGCTGGAAGAGACTCTGAAGCCAAAAAGTGCGTTTTACAGCCACTGTGCTTAGCAACCGTTGGTGAAACCTCAACGGTTTAGTTTCTTTGAGGATTGTGCCTTGACCTACTCCCCACCAATACTGAACTGTTTTATGGGTCTCAAACTGTCTGCTCGCAAAGGACTATTTGTTTGCCGTTATGGAATAAATAAGTGTTGGACCTTTTCAGTGTGTGGTACTCCAATTACTGGGAGCAAAGGGGGTTATCAGCAGAACAGACTTGGCTCTGAGCGTTTACACAGCCCGAAGGTAATCTGGTGCTGGCCTTCACCTCTACATGCTGTAATCTAGAGGACATGGGCCGTGGCGCACCTCGCTCTCCCCTTCAAGGTACCCCTAGACCGGAGCCAGAGTAACCGCTAAAGAAGAAGAGAGAGGGTGAGGCCGCTACACGTAGGGGCTCGTAAGTCCGGGATGTGTGTTTCGTGTATGGAGCTAAGAACGTTTGTGTTTGAACTTTGCTGCCCGGTGGAGTTCCAAATAGGTCGGCCATGTTGGCAAGCGTGCCATGAGGCACACCCTAACTGCGCAGTTTGTGGGCGGGGAGAAGGGAAAGCCCGCGAACAAGTGCATAGTATGGGAGGAGTCTGGCCACGTGGGGATTCCGACGCGAGTTGGTCAGTGCGCAATGGAGCAGCAGACAGTCGGGATGACCTCAAGTACCCCGTGGATTCCGGTTCCTTACCCCACGAAGATGACTTCCTTTGCTGCTTCCATAACGGACACAGGAATAAGACTTAGGCCCCAAGGACGTTTGGCTCTGTATGTATTGTGAGGGGGTTTGCTCGGTAGCGGGTGTGTGTGACCCCCTGGATGGGCTCCCCACACAAAAACAGGCCCAGCAGACGGAGGTTGTGGTTTTCAAGATCAAAAGGTGCGGTTTATTTCTCTATTTACAGTGACAAAAACACAGCAAAGCAAAAAGAAACATAAACAAAATAAATCCTGGTCAGCTTGACCTCTGACTAAACATGCAGGTTTCCCTAACTAACAACTGGGATCAGCCTGGTGCTGTCCTAGTCCCTAAGTCCCTGGTTTAGTAAATGTCCAAACAAATAGCCACACAGGCTTTGTCTCACCGCACAGGGGTTCACTCTCCCTAGACAGTCCACACAGGTCTGGGTCCAGGCATGAGCAAACACCTAATGAAGCTGGGAGTTTTTATAGAGGCCTTAAACGAGCTGACAAGCTTCAGCTGGTCTCATCAACTCCCTGCCTGCACGACGCCCAGCACTCTCCCTAGAGGTATGAATCATCCATGAGCCCACTAGCCTCAGCTGGGCTTCATCAACTCTCTCCCTAGTTGTATAAGTCGGCATAAAGCCTGAATCTGGGAGAAATATACCTACCCCCCTGGATGCAACCAGGTGACTTTACCTTCCTGCTGTCACATACCCCCCCCTCTTGTTTTAACCTTGGGGTTGGAACACCAGCAATCAGGCATTCATGTACTCGAGACAAAGCATCCACATTCCCCATTTGAACGCCAGGGCGATGCTTTACTGTGAAGTTGAATTCCTGTAGGGCCAGGAACCACCTATTTACTCTTCTATTTGTCTCCTTGTTTTGAGCCATCCACTTTAACGGAGCGTGATCCGTAACCATGTCAAAGTGCCTACCTAGCAGATAGTACCGAAGGGAATCTAGAGCCCACTTCACCGCTAAACACTCCTTTTCAACCGTGGCGTAATTTACCTCATGGGACTTCAACTTCCTGCTGAGGTAAATGACTGGGTGCTCTTCCCCGTTCCAGACCTGGGACAATACTGCTCCTAACCCCACATCTGACGCATCACTTTGTACGACAAAGTCTTTAGAGAAGTCGGGTGAGTACAACACTGGCTGGCTACATAAGGCTTGTTTCAAGAATTGGAATGCTGCCTCAGCCTCGGGGGTCCATTTAATCATGACCGACCCTTTCCCTTTCGTCAGGTTGGTTAGGGGCACAGCCTTAGAAGCAAAGTGGGGAATGAAGCGCCGATAATAACCCGCGATTCCCAGAAAGGCTCGTACCTGCTTCTTGCTGTTGGGACGTGGCCAACTCTGGATGGCCTCGACTTTGTTGAGTTGGGGTTTTATTACTCCCCTGCCAATGGTGTACCCAAGATATTTGGCCTCCTCCTGCCCAATGGTACACTTCTTGGGGTTAGCCGTAAACCCCGCTTCCCGGATAGAGTCTAGGACTGCTTGCACTTTTGGCAGATGTGAGGCCCAATCTGTGCTATGGACAATTACGTCATCCAGGTAAGCCGCAGCATACTTCCGATGGGGCCTCAGTATCTGGTCCATTTTCCGCTGGAATGTGGCCGGCGCATTCTGTAACCCGAACGGCATTCTCTTATATTGGAACGCCCCGTCTGGGGTTACAAATGCGTTTTTCTCTTTGGCCGACTTGGCCAGGGGAATTTGCCAATACCCTTTTGTGAGGTCAAGAGTCGTCATGTATCGGGCTGTTCCCAGCCGGTCGATCAACTCATCTATACGTGGCATGGGGTAGGTGTCAAATTTTGTAACTTTGTTCAACTGACGAAAATCGTTACAAAATCGCCAGCTCCCATCTGGTTTAGGCACCAAAACAATGGGACTAGACCAATCACTTTGGGACTCCTCTATCACCCCTAAGTCCAGCATTTTCTGTACTTCCTCCCGTATTGCCTCCCGTCGGGCCTCTGGGATCCGATAGGGTTTTAACTTCACCCTTTCACCGGGCGGGGTAATAATATCATGCTCTACCCCAGATGTTTGTCCCGGCAGCTCAGAGAACACCTCCTTGTTGCGAAGCACAAACTCCTTAACCTCCTGTTGTTGGGGTTGTGACAAGGTGGCTGCTATTCCAACCTCCGGAATCACGCAACCAGTTTGAGCTGGTGACCAAGTTTCTGCGACTAGGGACTCTCTATCCCTCCAGGCTTTCAACAGATTAACGTGATAGATCTGTTCGGGCTTTCGCCTTCCTGGTTGTCTGACCTTGTAATTCACTTCGCTCACTTTTTCCATTATCTCGTAGGGGCCTTGCCATTTGGCAAGGAATTTACTTTCAACCGTAGGGACAAGTACCAATATCCTATCCCCCGGGGAAAAGGTACGGGTCTTGGCTCCATGGTTGTACACTCTCTGCTGTGCCAACTGCGCTTGGGCCAAATGTTCCTTCACGATGGGCATTACCTGTGCAATTCGATCTTGCATCAGGGCGACATGCTCAATCACACTCCTGTGGGGAGAACTCTCACTTTCCCAAGATTCCTTGGCAATATCCAACAGCCCTCTTGGGTGTCTCCCATACAGTAACTCAAAGGGGGAGAATCCCATAGAGGATTGGGGCACCTCCCTAATAGCAAACATCAAATAAGGAAGTAGACAGTCCCAATCCTTTCCATCTCTATCCACCACTTTCTTCAACATTTGTTTTAGGGTTTTGTTGAATCTTTCAACCAGCCCATCGGTTTGGGGATGATACACAGACGTACGCAATTGCGTCACTTTGAACAATTTACACAGCTCTTTCATAACCCGGGACATAAAGGGTGTACCTTGGTCCGTAAGCAGTTCTTTACAAATACCCACCCGGCTAAAAACAAGAGATAGCTCTTTGGCTATGGTTTTGGCCGAGGTATTTCGGAGAGGGATCGCTTCTGGATAACGGGTGGCATAGTCCATTATAACTAATATGTACTGGTGCCCCCTAGCGGACTTGATTATAGGACCTACCAAATCCATTGCGATCCTCTCAAACGGGACCTCAATGATGGGTAGAGGGACCAGCGGGCTACGGAAATGTGGCATCGGGGCCGACCTCTGACACACAGGGCAGGAGGAACAATAATTTTCTATGTCCTTCATCACCCCAGGCCAATAGAATCTCTGTAATACCCTCTCTCGGGTTTTCTCTGTCCCCAGATGACCTCCAAGAATGTGCCCATGGGCCAACTCCAACACCAACTTCCTGTAAGGTTTGGGCACCACAAGCTGCTCAACGGTTTCTTCTGCCCTTTTTGCCACCCGATACAGTAGGTCCTTCTCTACGCTGAAGTATGGGTAAGTGCAGGTATTATCTGGGTTCACTAACTCGCCATCTATTTCCACTACGTTTTCCCGTGCCTTTATTAGGGCGGGGTCTTTTAACTGTTCTGTGGCAAAATTTTCCCTGTGAACCTCAAGATCAGAAAACTCCACAGACGGTAGGTTTTCGTCTGAGGAGGTGGGCTCCTCTCCAGTTTCTTGAGTCTCGCCTGCCAATACTGACAAGGGAAATTCTGGAGAGTCCTCACCACTCTCAGAGGAGTTCTGGCTATCACCTTCCTGGTACATAGGGGCACCAGTGGGGGGCTCAGGATCATCCCACAGTTCCCAGAACTTCGGAAAATCCCTTCCCACAATGGCATCATGCGGTAGTTGAGATACTAACCCCACTGGATGAGAGAGGGTACCTTTGGGGGTCTTGAAACACACTGTAGTCACTGGATACTCTCGGGTGTCCCCATGCACACAAATAACAGCCACCTTGCTATTCCCAGAGACCTCTGTTTTAACTAATTCAGCCTTTATCAGGGTCACAAGGCTACCTGAATCCAGTAATACCACAACATTTCTACCATTAATACACATTTTGCATAAATGTTTCTCAGTTCCCCGAATGGCAGTGCATGCGACTGTCGCACACAGCGACTGACGTCTGTCCGTCAGAAAGTCACATTGCATGGGTTCCTCCACAACCGGGCAATTTGCTGCAATATGTCCCGCTTGCCGGCAGCGGTAGCAAACAATCCTTTTGGCTGCCTCTTGAGCCCCCGACTTCCCAGGCTGTTCTCGCCAAACCCTGGGCAGAGCTCCCACCCTCTCACTCTCTCCACCCTCACCCCTTGGAATCATCTTATCCGCCCCTGGGGATGGTCTGGTCTTAGGGTGGAAAGTCCGAGAGTCTCTGGAAGAGGCCGTCAGGTTCTCTGCAGCCAAGTATCTCTCTACACGATCCACAAGTTTACCGGCCGTTTCTGGGTCTCCATGGCTTACCCACTTTTGAATGGCGGTAGGAAGAGCTCTCAAGAAATGATCCATCACAACACGTTCCACAATCTCCGGTGCGGACAAAGTCTCTGGCTGTAGCCACTTCCTGCTCAGGTGAATGAGATCATACATTTGAGACCTGGGGGGTTTTCCAAGCTGGAAAGTCCAGTTATGCACACGCTGAGCCCGGACAGCCAGGGTGACACCCAGCCTTGCCAATATTTCAGCTTTTAGCATCACATAGTCTTTTGCTTGGTCAGGCTCTAGGTCATAGTAAGCTTTCTGCGATTCACCAGTTAACAGAGGAGCCACCAGTCCAGCCCACTGCTCCTCAGGCCACTTTTCTCTTTCAGCAGTCCTTTCAAATGTGGTCAAAAATACCTCTGGATCATCCTCTCCAGTCATTTTTGTCAATAAACGACTCACCCCAAAGGACGCGGTATTAGTGGGACGGCTTTCCTCACTGGTCTGCGGACGTTGCTGCATTACTGCTTCCATCTGTTGTTGTAGTCTCTGCTCTTGCTTCTGCAACAGGTCTATGAAGCGGGCCTCAGATTGCTGCTGGGCTTGTTGCTGGGCTGCAAAGCTCTGTTGTTGAGCTGCAAGGCTCTTTTGCAAACCTGCATTTGTCTGCTGTTGATTGGCATTTGCTAGAGCCAGCTGTTTCAGTATCTCCTCCATGCTGGCTTAAAAAAAAACTGCCACTGGTTCTCCACCAACTGTGAGGGGGTTTGCTCGGTAGCGGGTGTGTGTGACCCCCTGGATGGGCTCCCCACACAAAAACAGGCCCAGCAGACGGAGGTTGTGGTTTTCAAGATCAAAAGGTGCGGTTTATTTCTCTATTTACAGTGACAAAAACACAGCAAAGCAAAAAGAAACATAAACAAAATAAATCCTGGTCAGCTTGACCTCTGACTAAACATGCAGGTTTCCCTAACTAACAACTGGGATCAGCCTGGTGCTGTCCTAGTCCCTAAGTCCCTGGTTTAGTAAATGTCCAAACAAATAGCCACACAGGCTTTGTCTCACCGCACAGGGGTTCACTCTCCCTAGACAGTCCACACAGGTCTGGGTCCAGGCATGAGCAAACACCTAATGAAGCTGGGAGTTTTTATAGAGGCCTTAAACGAGCTGACAAGCTTCAGCTGGTCTCATCAACTCCCTGCCTGCACGACGCCCAGCACTCTCCCTAGAGGTATGAATCATCCATGAGCCCACTAGCCTCAGCTGGGCTTCATCAACTCTCTCCCTAGTTGTATAAGTCGGCATAAAGCCTGAATCTGGGAGAAATATACCTACCCCCCTGGATGCAACCAGGTGACTTTACCTTCCTGCTGTCACAGTATGCAGAGACATAGAGGCCCTCAGTGTGATCTGTCCCGGCTGCTCGGGACTGGTGGTCAACTTGAAGCCATTCGGGCGATGTGAGGCCTGCAAGGAGTTTCTTTTTGAGGTGGAGCCATCCACAGAAAGGCCCCGAGCCTTCCACCTCAACTGCCTCACAGGTACCGCCACTCCGGAAGGGGAGATCCAGGCCTTTGCAGAGATTTCTGTGCGCACTGACCAGGGCAAAGAGAGTGCCCAACCAGAGACTGAGAGAGAAAAATCAGAGGATGCTGCTTCGGTCACTACAAGCTCCCTGCTCCCACCTCCGAAGAGGAAAGTCGGCCTTGTACAGGCATCCTATGGTCGTGGAAGAGCTTCGCCCCGCCGCTTGCCTGGCCTGGATGGATCCGGAGGGAAGAGCCCTGGACATTCCTGTTCTGTTGGAGGCCTAGGTGAGCCAGGGGTTGGGACTGTGTATGTGGTTGGAGGTGTCGGGAGTCCACTGTCGGTGGAGCCCGTAAGGGAGGGTGATTCCGTATCTACTGGGAATTACCTGCCCGCAGAAATGTACGACACCTCATACCTAGAGTCGCTGTCAGATGTCGGCGATGATGGCGAGATCGATTAGCATTTTCACTGCAAGGGTTGGGACAGGATGCCATTACTCGCGCTCCGTGCGCCAAGGGATCTGCCTATGTCTACAGGGGATAGTACACCCCGGGTGGAGGCCCCGGAGCCCGGGGAGAAATCTGGTCTCCTGCCTACCCTTCCATCCTCCGGATCACCTACTGCTTCATCCGTTCCGGTGACGGGAACGCAATGTTCATCACTGCGGGCTCCTAGGCCCAAGCTAACGGAGGTAGTTAAAGTACCTCGGCATCCTGAGTCCATCGTACCGCCTGGAGAAGGAGAGCGGGCGACGATGCCACCTTTGGCCCGGTTACAGCGGCTCTTCTGTCAGAGAGTTGCCCGTGAATATGGGTGGGAATACCCATACCTACCCCGGGACTTGCTTTTCGAAGTGGAGGTCCTGCGGCAGCGATGGTATGATAAGTTTGTCTGGGAAAAGCTCAAAGTGCCCCATGCTCGCCGATACCTTTCGTGCTCATCCCCCGTGTCTAAGAAATTCAAAGACTTTAAGGCGGAGTGGATGTTGGGTCGGCACATCCATGCGGACAGGGTGCTTATTTGTCGCAAGGATGGAGAGAACATTGAATATAATGTGGAGACTTTCGATAAGCACTTAAAGCCCCTGTTCCTGCCGCACCCAAAGTTCTACCTTTAGGAGGAAAAGACTCCTGTATGCTCTGTTTGTCGTTCCTTGCTGAACTTGCCGGAACACAAGGACTGTGCCCTAGTATTTTTTTGCATTTGGGCGTTTTACTCTTTGGAGAAATGGGAGCTGTTACTGTTTGTTCTCCCTCTTTCTCCCTGCACTGCAAAGAAGATAATGACTTTGGGGTGTAGTTAGTGTAGACACAGTAAAAGAAGAAGGAAAGTTGTCTGGAGGATTCGGCTAAGTGTCATGACCGTGGCACTGTCACCAGGTGGCAGTGCTGCGCAACGACTGTTTTTTTTTTTTACACTTGCACCACCATACTCATTGGAGCGAATGTTTTCCAAGAAAACACACATTGTGGTAGGATGTTTGTTTTTTTCCCTTCTGCAGGAGATTCGTCTGTCAAGGCTGCTGAGAATGGGTGGTCCTTAGATAGCAAGAGGGGGGGATTGTGCATGTGTAAATGTCAGAAGTGTTTTGTTGAAAGTTTTATAGTTTTACTGTTTCATGTTTTCCCTTTCCCATTCTAGGTCTTGGCACAATTCAGGACTAAGGCCTCGTACACACGGCCGAGATTCTCGTTGAAAAAAACATGTCATTTTTTTCGACGAGATTCTTGGACAAGAAACTTGTCCCGGCCGAGTGTACACACGCTCGTTTCAAAGAACCCGCGGTTCTTTGAATGGAGCGTACGCGGTGACGTCATCGACTACGACGAGCATGCGCTCGTCACATTCGATGCCGTCGCCGCCATCTTGGTATACCCTACGTATGTCTATGAAGCTACCGTGCATGCGTCAAATTCATTTCGAACATGCGCGGGCTTCCGGGAGGACAGGTAAGTGTACACACACTCACTTTTCTCGTCGAGAAACATGCCGAGGAGAATCTCAACGAGAAAATAGAGAGCAGGTTCTCTATTTTCTCGTCGAGGTTTCTTGTCGGTTTTCTCGACGAGAAACCCGATAGCCGCGTACACACGACCGATTTACTCGGCAAGACCTCTCTGCCAGCAAGTTTCTTGCTGGTTCTTGCCGAGAAAATCGGCCGTGTGTACGAGGCCTTTATTGTGTAGTTTAGTTTCTGGGCAGAGCTTATGTCACCACCTTTGTGGGATGTGAGTTTGGACCAGACACTGGGGACCAGTGTCAAATCACCGGGGGGAGAGTGTAGCGGGCATTTAAATTTTGGGGGGAGCATCTGGGTTATTCAACCTAGATGCACTAATTGTTAGGGAGTCTGAGAACCTCTTTTTGTGGTTCTTGGAGGACTCTGGTGGTGCAAGGTTCCCTGCGGCCTGCAGGTGGCGTTGTCGCCCTGGGCCGGAGTTGAACCCGCACCGCAAGACTGCTCCCTTTTTGTCCTTTCCTGGTGCTGGTACAGCGGGGCGGGGAACCCACTGTGACGCAGAGGGAGAGGGTATAAAAGGGGCGGATGCCCTTACCATGGGGTTCAGAGTGCAGAGTCGGAGGACGCGGCCGCACCCAGGCACCTTCAGCCTGGGTGCTGGCGTTCCGGAGTTCCGGGCCCAGGTGCCCTTGACCTGGCCGGAGCGAGAGATGGAGTCCATCCCAGGCACCTTAAGCCTGGGGTGAGGTACTATGGCCAAGGCCTGGGGCCCAGTAACTGTTCTATGGGTCTCAAACTGTCTGCTCGCAAAGGACTATTTGTTTGCCGTTATGGAATAAATAAGTGTTGGACCTTTTCAGTGTGTGGTACTCCAATTACTGGGAGCAAAGGGCGTTATCAGCAGAACAGACTTGGCTCTGAGCGTTTACACAGCCCGAAGGTAATCTGGTGCTGGCCTTCACCTCTACATGCTGTAATCTAGAGGACATGGGCCGTGGCGCACCTCGCTCTCCCCTTCAAGGTACCCCTAGACCGGAGCCAGAGTAGCAGCTAAAGAAGAAGAGAGAGGGTGAGGCTGCTACATATGTATTTAATGTATGATAATGTATTGTATTTCTTTCATCCTTCCCTAATTACCATGATTGTAATATGCTGTGAATGTCCCCTTTGTCCCCATGCATGCTGTAAGTTTTAAGGCCCCTTTTTTGGCCTACATGCATATTTTCCTTCCATTACTGTACCTCTCCAGCATGCTATCCTGGGCCAAAACACACCTAGCCTAGTCTGTTAACAATGTATTTTGTCAGCTCCATCGTAGTGCTCCCCCCCCTCAAATGGTTTCTAAAGTATACATTTTTAAAACTAATTTTTTGGGGGGGGGTCCCAAACTCATCTAGCCCCTCACAAAATAAAAACAATGGGCCATCAGAGGGGTGTGGGGAATGTGATAATTGTGCCTTATATTTTTAATTTGAAATAATTCTTAAAATAAATGGTATACTGATGTTGGCCAAGAATGTTTTTGTATAATCTGCTTGCAATGTTATTTGCAAAAGTACTAATAATTTTGTATCTTGTGTGACAGCAGGAAGGTAAAGTCACCTGGTTGCATCCAGGGGGGTAGATATATTTCGCCCAGATTCAGGCTTTACGCCGACTTATACAACTAGGTGGAGAGTTGTATAAGGCTAGTGGGCTCATGGATGACTCATACCTCTAGGGAGAGTGTGGGGCGTCATGCAGACAGAGATGAGGAGACCAGCTGAACCTTGTCAGCTCATTTAGGCCTCTATAAGAACTCCCAGCTTCATTAGATGTTAGCTCCTGCCTGGAACCAGACCTGTGTGGACTGTCTAGGGAGAGTGAACCCCTGTGCGGTGAGACAAAGCCTGTGTGGCTATTTGCTTGGACATTTAAAACCAGGGACTTAGGGACTAGGACAGCACTAGGCTGATCCCAGTTGTTAGTTAGGAAACCTGTATGTTTAGTCAGAGGTCAAGTCAACCAGGATTTATTTTGTTTATGTTTCTTTTGCTTTGCTGTGTTTTGTCACTGTAAATAGAAAATAAACCGCACCTTTTTGATTTTGAAAACCACAACCTCCGTTTGCTGGGCCTGTTTTTGTGTGGGGAGCCCATCTCGGGGGTCACACACACCCGCTGCCGAGCTAACCCCCTCACAGTTGGTGGAGAATGCGGGCAGTTTTTTTTTTTTTTTAAGCCAGCATGGAGGAGATACTGAAGCAGCTGGCTCTAGCAAATGCCAATCAACAACAGATGGAAACAGTAATGCAGCAACGTCCGCAGACCAGTGAGGAAAGCCGTCCCACTAATACCGCGTCCTTTGGGGTGAGTCGTTTATTGACAAAAATGACTGGAGAGGATGATCCAGAGGTATTTTTGACCACATTTGAAAGGACCGCTGAAAGAGAAAAGTGGCCTGAGGAGCAGTGGGCTGGACTGGTGGCTCCTCTGTTAACTGGTGAATCGCAGAAAGCTTACTATGACCTAGAGCCTAACCAAGCAAAAGACTATGTGATGCTAAAAGCTGAAATATTGGCAAGGCTGGGTGTCACCCAGGCTGTCCGGGCTCAGCGTGTGCATAACTGGACTTTCCAGCTTGGAAAACCCCCCAGGTCTCAAATGTATGATCTCATTCACCTGAGCAGAAAGTGGCTACAGCCAGAGACTTTGTCCGCACCAAAGATTGTGGAACGTGTTGTAATGGATCGGTTTTTGAGAGCTCTTCCTACTGCCATCCAAAAGTGGGTAAGCCATGGAGACCCAGAGACGGCCGATGGTCTTGTGGATCGTGTGGAGAAATACTTGGCTACAGAGAACCTGACGGCCTCTTCCAGAGACACTCGGACTTTCCACCCTAAGACCAGACCATCCCCAGGGGCGGATAAGAGGATTCCAAGGGGTGAGGGTGGAGAGAGTGAGAGGGTGGGAGCTCTACCCCAAGTTTGGCGAGAACAGCCTGGGAAATCAGCGGCTCAAGAGGCCGCAAGAAGGATCGTTTGCTACCGCTGCCGGCAAGCGGGACATATTGCAGCCAATTGCCCGGTTGTGGAGGAACCCATGCAGTGTGACTTTCTGACGGGCAGACGTCAGTCGCTGTGTGCGACAGTCGCATGCACTGCCATTCGAGGAACTGAGAAACATTTATGCAAAATGTGTGTTAATGGTAGAAATGTTGTGGTATTGTTGGATTCAGGTAGCCTTGTGACCCTGATAAAGGCTGAGTTAGTTAAAACAGAGGTCTCTGGGAATAGCAAGGTAGCTGTTATTTGTGTGCATGGGGACACCCGAGAGTATCCAGTGACTACAGTGTGTTTCGAGACCCCCAAAGGTACCCTCTCTCATCCAGTGGGCTTAGTATCTCAGTTACCGCATGACGCCATTGTGGGAAGGGATTTTCCGAAGTTCTGGGAACTGTGGGATGATCCTGAGCCCCCCACTGGTGCCCCTATGTACCAGGAATGTGATAGCCAGAACTCCCCTGAGAGTGGTGAGGACTCTCCGGAATTTCCCTTATCAGTATTGGCAGGGGAGACTCAAGAAACTGGAGAGGAGCCCACCTCCTCAGACGAAAACCTACCGTCTGTGGAGTTTTCTGATCTTGAGGTTCACAGGGAAAACTTTGCCACAGAACAGTTGAAAGACCCCGCCCTAATAAAGGCACGGGAAAACGTAGTGAAAATAGATGGCGAGTTAGTGAACCCAGATAATACCTGCACTTACCCATACTTCAGCGTAGAGAAGGACCTACTGTATCGGGTGGCAAAAAGGGCAGAAGAAACCGTTGAGCAGCTTGTGGTGCCCAAACCTTACAGGAAGTTGGTGTTGGAGTTGGCCCATGGGCACATTCTTGGAGGTCATCTGGGGACAGAGAAAACCCGAGAGAGGGTATTACAGAGATTCTATTGGCCGGGGGTGATGAAGGACATAGAAAATTATTGTTCCTCCTGCCCTGTGTGTCAGAGGTCGGCCCCGATGCCACATTTCCGTAGCCCGCTGGTCCCTCTACCCATCATTGAGGTCCCGTTTGAGAGGATCGCCATGGATTTGGTAGGTCCTATAATCAAGTCCGCTAGGGGGCACCAGTACATATTAGTTATAATGGACTATGCCACCCGTTATCCAGAAGCGATCCCTCTCCGAAATACCTCGGCCAAAACCATAGCCAAAGAGCTATCTCTTGTGTTTAGCCGGGTGGGTATTTGTAAAGAACTGCTTACGGACCAAGGTACACCCTTTATGTCCCGGGTTATGAAGGAGCTGTGTAAATTGTTCAAAGTGACGCAATTACGTACATCTGTGTATCACCCCCAAACCGATGGGCTGGTTGAAAGGTTCAACAAAACCCTAAAACAAATGTTGAAGAAAGTGGTGGATAGAGATGGAAAGGATTGGGACTGTCTACTTCCTTATCTGATGTTTGCTATTAGGGAGGTGCCCCAATCCTCTACGGGATTCTCCCCCTTTGAGTTACTGTATGGGAGACACCCAAGAGGGCTGTTAGATATTGCCAAGGAAACTTGGGAAAGTGAGAGTTCTCCCCACAGGAGTGTGATTGAGCATGTCGCCCTGATGCAAGACCGAATTGCACAGGTAATGCCCATCGTGAAGGAACATTTGGCCCAAGCGCAGTTAGCACAGCAGAGAGTGTACAACCGTGGAGCCAAGACCCGTACCTTTTCCCCGGGGGATAGGATACTGGTACTTGTCCCTACGGTTGAAAGTAAATTCCTTGCCAAATGGCAAGGCCCCTACGAGATAATGGAAAAAGTGAGCGAAGTGAATTACAAGGTCAGACAACCAGGAAGGCGAAAGCCCGAACAGATCTATCACGTTAATCTGTTGAAAGCCTGGAGGGATAGAGAGTCCCTAGTCGCAGACACTTGGTCACCAGCTCAAACTGGTTGCGTGATTCCTGAGGTTGGAATAGCAGCCACCTTGTCACAACCCCAACAACAGGAGGTTAAGGAGTTTGTGCTTCGCAACAAGGAGGTATTCTCTGAGCTGCCGGGACAAACATCTGGGGTAGAGCATGACATTATTACCCCGCCCGGTGAAAGGGTGAAGTTAAAACCCTATCGGATCCCAGAGGCCCGACGGGAGGCAATACGGGAGGAAGTACAGAAAATGCTGAACTTAGGGGTGATAGAGGAGTCCCAAAGTGATTGGTCTAGTCCCATTGTGTTGGTGCCTAAACCGGATGGGAGCTGGCGATTTTGTAACG
Organism: Rana muscosa; assembly: GCA_029206835.1. Taxonomy (NCBI): domain Eukaryota; kingdom Metazoa; phylum Chordata; class Amphibia; order Anura; family Ranidae; genus Rana; species Rana muscosa. The sequence continues at coordinate 257,560,320 of CM055119.1, read as the reverse complement.
ATTTTCGTCAGTTGAACAAAGTTACAAAATTTGTCACCTACCCCATGCCACGTATAGATGAGTTGATCGACCGGCTGGGAACAGCCCGATACATGACGACTCTTGACCTCACAAAAGGGTATTGGCAAATCCCCCTGGCCAAGTCGGCCAAAGAGAAAACCGCATTTGTAACCCCAGACGGGGCGTTCCAATATAAAAGAATGCCGTTCGGGTTACAGAATGCGCCGGCCACATTCCAGCGGAAAATGGACCAGATGCTGAGGCCCCATCGGAAGTATGCTGCGGCTTACCTGGATGACATAATTGTCCATAGCACAGATTGGGCCTCACATCTGCCAAAAGTGCAAGCAGTCCTGGACTCTGTTCGGGAAGCGGGGTTTACGGCTAACCCCAAGAAGTGTACCATTGGGCAGGAGGAGGCCAAATATCTTGGGTACACCATTGGGAGGGGAGTAATAAAACCCCAACTCAACAAAGTCGAGGCCATCCAGAGTTGGCCACGTCCCAACAGCAAGAAGCAGGTACGAGCCTTTCTGGGAATCGCTGGGTATTATCGGCGATTCATTCCCCACTTTGCTTCTAAGGCTGTGCCCCTAACCAACCTGACAAAGGGGAAAGGGTCGGTCATGATTAAATGGACCCCCGAGGCTGAGGCAGCATTCCAATTCTTGAAACAAGCCTTATGTAGCCAGCCAGTGTTGTACTCACCCGACTTCTCTAAAGACTTTGTCGTACAAAGTGATGCGTCAGATGTGGGGTTAGGAGCAGTATTGTCCCAGGTCTGGAACGGGGAAGAGCACCCAGTCATTTACCTCAGCAGGAAGTTGAAGTCCCATGAGGTAAATTACACCACCGTTGAAAAGGAGTGTTTAGCGGTGAAGTGGGCTCTAGATTCCCTTCGGTACTACCTGCTAGGTAGGCACTTTGACATGGTTACGGATCACGCTCCGTTAAAGTGGATGGCTCAAAACAAAGAAACAAATAGAAGAGTGAATAGGTGGTTCCTGGCCCTCCAGGAATTCAACTTCACAGTAAAGCATCGCCCTGGCGTTCAAATGGGGAATGTGGATGCTTTGTCTCGAGTACATGAATGCCTGATTGCTGGTGTTCCAACCCCGAGGTTAAAACAAGAGGGGGGGGTATGTGACAGCAGGAAGGTAAAGTCACCTGGTTGCATCCAGGGGGGTAGATATATTTCGCCCAGATTCAGGCTTTACGCCGACTTATACAACTAGGTGGAGAGTTGTATAAGGCTAGTGGGCTCATGGATGACTCATACCTCTAGGGAGAGTGTGGGGCGTCGTGCAGACAGAGATGAGGAGACCAGCTGAACCTTGTCAGCTCATTTAGGCCTCTATAAGAACTCCCAGCTTCATTAGATGTTAGCTCATGCCTGGAACCAGACCTGTGTGGACTGTCTAGGGAGAGTGAACCCCTGTGCGGTGAGACAAAGCCTGTGTGGCTATTTGCTTGGACATTTAAAACCAGGGACTTAGGGACTAGGACAGCACTAGGCTGATCCCAGTTGTTAGTTAGGAAACCTGTATGTTTAGTCAGAGGTCAAGTCGACCAGGATTTATTTTGTTTATGTTTCTTTTGCTTTGCTGTGTTTTGTCACTGTAAATAGAAAATAAACCGCACCTTTTTGATTTTGAAAACCACAACCTCCGTTTGCTGGGCCTGTTTTTGTGTGGGGAGCCCATCTCGGGGGTCACACACACCCGCTGCCGAGCTAACCCCCTCACACTTGTTTGATTCCACAGCTTCCTTCCACGCCACAGGAATGGCAGACTGTGGCATTGGAGTTTGCCATGCGGTGGGACTTCCCCAACTGCGGTGGAGCCATTGACGGAAAGCACATCCGCATCGTGCCACCACCCCGTTTGGGCTCCTTTTTCAACAATTACAAGGGGTTTCATAGCATTGTGCTGATGGCGGTGGTGTCAGCACAGTATGAATTCCTCTATGTGGATGTGGGGAAGAATGGCCGGATGTCGGATGGGGGAGCCTTCGCCCAGACGGAGTTTGCTCTTCGTCTCCAGTGTGATGACCTTGCATTGCCACCGGATGCAGGGAATGTTGAAGGACTCCCCTTTGTTTTTTTGGCTGATGAAGCCTTTTTTCTGGGACCGCATCTGAGACCTTTCCCCCAGAGGACCCTCACCCCGGAGAGGAGGGTCTTCAACTACCAGCTGGCCAGAGCCCGAAGAGTTGTGGGGAATGCCTTCGGGATAATGGCCAGCCAGTTCTGCCTATTTTTAACATCAATTCACATGGTGGAGTACAAACTCAACTATATTGTATTTTGTTGCAATCGCCAACTTATATGGCCACAGTTGGGCCCGAGGCCGGACTTGCAGCAGACAATGCCCTGCCGGGCCTAGAACATGTCCGTGTTGGCTTTCCCTCCCAAAGTGCCTGTGCAGTCCGCCAGAACTATGTTAACTATTTCATGGGTAGGGGGGCCATTCCAATGCCAGCCAATGTTTAATCATTTTTAGGATTACCCAAAAAATAAAAAATAATTGCTGAACTTTAATTTTGGATTTATTGTTTGTTTTTATTTTAGCTGTCTCCTAGTTTTTCAAAGTGTACTTGTAGTGCCAAGTGTATTTTCCTTAGTAAAGACCAAATATTTCACTGGTAACACCAAAAATAAACCCAAAAAAGGTTATAGTGGATTTGAAAAAAATAAGCCACACTTTGTTGTATTTCAAATTTTTTACTCTGTGCACAACCATACATGGTCTTTAGAACATTTTTTGTGTGTCTACTTTTTTTTAACACATTTTTTTGGTTTGCCATAAACTGGCATTATTTTTTTTTGTATGAAATTACAAAAACTTTCATAAACATACCTCAAAATACAACAATGTAAACCTCTAGGCAATATCTCAGACATTAGATTTTTCAAAAAATGTCTATCTGCCCTTCATAAGATGGGGTGTTGTCACCCCTAAACAAGACAAAATTTGAAGGTGCACACAAATTTTTTGAGGGTAAAATAGGTTATTTACTTCCTCATCCCTATTGTCAACATGTGCTATCTGCCATCATGGGGGGTCATTCTACGTGTTTTGGGGGTGCAACCCCTTCTTCCTTTCACCTACTTGAGTTGTGAGGAAGGGGTTGCACCCACAAAACACGTACATGGAAATCCCGTGATGGCAGATAGTGTGATGGAGTATATAAAATGAATATTTTATATACGATTTATCTCTATCTATTATCCACTTAAATATAATTTGAGAAGCTTAGCAGGGGTTAAATGTTTATTTTTCTTGTTCTCTGCTGCTGACAGTCTATATCCACCTCAGGAACTCAGGGTAATTAGTGTCCTTTTACGAGAACCATCTGTTAGGAACGGAAATACATGTTGAGATATTTCTGTACAAGAGGAGCTTATTGATTTTCATATAGGGAACTAGAAAGCTAATATATGCTAATTAAGGATATAGTTTAGAATTATTTTCATGTGTGTGTCAAAGTATTCATGAAACAATAAGACAAAAAATTATTTCCTTGATTAAAAAATATAGCAGAGATATTCAGCTCAGAGTGAAGAAAAAAAGAACAGATGTCCTGTGTAGTCCTTCAAAATATTCCTTCATTCCTTCATCCTTCAATTCCCCTTCTCTCCAAGCAAGACTAAAAAGGAGAAGAGAGTATTCTGGGACACTCTGCCACGAAAAAGAAACTGACGTCACAAGAAGAAGCTCCATATATGAACAGAACTAATTATATGTACATGCTTGCCTGTGTAAAATTTGCCTTTAAAAAGGGCTGAGACCGAGACTGAAGCCCTGTACACACGATCGGTTTAACCGATGAAAACCATCCGATGGATTGTTTTCATCAGACAAACCGATCGTGTATGGGACCCATCGGTCTTTTTTCCATCGGTTTTAAAAAATAGAACATGTTTTAAATTTTTCCGATGGATAAAAAAACGATCGAAAACTCCGATCGTCTATGGGCAAGTCCATCGGATAAAAAACCCACGCATGCTCAGAATCAAGTCGACGCATGCTCAGAAGCAATAAACTTCATTTTTCTCGGCTCATCTGAGTGTTTTACGTCACCGCGTTTGGAACGGTCGGTTTTTTGACTGATGGTGTGTAGGCAAGACTGATGGAAGTCAGCTTCATCGGATTTCCGATGGAAAAAAACATCGGATTAGAATCCATAGGATATCCGATCGTGTGTACGAGGCTTTAGGTCTGGAAGTGATAAAATAATTTATGCTAACGCACAGACTAGCGTCTTTTCTTTCAAAGCTAGCAAATAGGCCTATTCACTTCCAGCATAGATTTGAAGCAGCGGCAGAAGAGAATCATTTCTGGGATTGGACCAGAATCAATCCACAACAATTGGCGCTTCCCAACGTGCGTTCTAGATTAAGATTTCTGATTAGCTGACCTCGTTATGTCTGCCAGCGGTTGGAGATGTGTCTCTTCCAGATGGAGTTTGCGCAGCTTCGTAATACACGGTAAGTGGAGTCTGTTATCTTCCTTATATAAAAAGGCAGTGCAGCGCAAACATAAAAAACACACATATGATAAAAGACAACAAAGGATAGAGATACTCCAAGAGTCTTTCTTTAAGGAGCAATAAACTAAAAAACACCAATATGTGTTCAGTAGGTGACTTCTAGATTCTTTATAGTGACTTGTGTGACGACCTCCACCACTAGTAATGGTTAGCAGCTCACCTCAGTAAGTGGACCCCTGAGCTAGTCAGTCAGGTCACTTAAGCAGTTCCCCCTCTGGGAGATAAACAGACATCCAGGCTATACTGAATCCACATCAGGTAGACAAGGTGTAATTAGAGCGCTGATCAGTCTCACAGCCAGTAATCCAGACAATCAGATCCAGGAGGCCAGATATAGAATGAAAAGCAAAGAAATCTAGTGCTCTCCGTGTAAAAGGATTTAATGATCATAAAAACAAGAAATACACTTACAAAATTAGCACTGTGCCTCAGTGTGGAGGATGTGCAGCATGTCAAAGTGTATCCAGCGGATGTCAGCATGGGACGTGGGTGACGTCACGCAGAATCACGTCGTTCCGCACGCATTACGCCCAGGGGGCGGGACTTCATCAGCGGTAACATGACGACGTGAGTCACCCGCTATTTTTACCAAAGGGAAAGCTGACGTCCGGCAGTCATGGAGAGGTAAACAATCCAACTCCATGGCAACCTGCTAAACAAGTATGCAAACAACTGGAACTCAAAGGGGAATGAAGTATCGGCATTGCATTCATACCGAACGCAGCCCAATAATAGTAAAAGGACGTACCAACTATTAAAATACATTCAAATATAACATTTTAAGAACATTATGCAAATTAGATAAAAAATTCCCACAGGGAACTAGAAAGCGTGTAATAGGACACCCGCATCACAGCTGACACCCTTACAGCATATGGAAAACATGAACACGGTATCATTAAGAAAAAACAGACAATAACTCGAAACATATTGTAATATATATAAAAAGACCGCAGGATACACATACTAAAAACTAACGATCAGAAATAAAGCAGTTTACGTCAAAATCAACGTTTAAGCCAGCAGGTACTAAAACTTTTGTCTCATGAATCCAATGAGATTCTCTGCGACTTAATTGACGTATAAAACTGCCACCTCTCCAATGCTTATTAACCCTTTTGATGCCCCAGAATTTTAACACATTTGGGTTTTGGTTGTGCATTAATTTAAAATGCCTTGACACATTATGTGTCTTAAGTCCCCTCTTGATGTTGTTCACATGCTCTCCCAATCTAACGTGAAGTAGTCTAGAGGTCCTCCCAATATATTGGAGACCACATTCACATTCAAGCATGTAAACAACACCAACGGTGGTACACGTGATTAATTTTTCAATCTTATATAGTTTATTGGTGGCCGTAGCAAGGAATTCTTTTCGCTTTTTAATATTACATTTAGAGTGTTTACAAGCTGTGCAGCGTCCGCATGCATAAAAACCCAAAAGGAAAGAAAAAAGTTTATTCTCAGACTGGACCGGTGGATCAACTACACCTGGTGCTAGTTTGTCACGTAATGACGGGGCCTTCTTGTAAATAAAAGATGGTCGTTCAGGCAATAAGGGTCCCAACACTTTATCTTGTTTTAACACGGACCAGTTCTTTGACACAAGCTTCTCAAATTTCTTATGCTGAATGTTGTAATCTAATACCATCTTATAATTGGAAATGCTAATATTGGTTTGTTTAATCTTATTAGCAACCAGCAGACCCCTGTCCATGTTGCGTACCATCTCAATTTCCTTATCAAGTGTGTTTTTGTCATAACCTTTCTGTTGAAATCTAGATGATAATACCTGTGACTGAGATAGGAAATAATTTTCTCGTGTACAATTTCTCCTAAGCCTAATAAACTGACCCTTGGGGATGTTGCACAACCACGACTTGTGGTGGCAACTCCCCAAAGGTATATAGGAATTACGGTCAGTAGGTTTCAAATAATTGCACAAACGGAAATGCTCATCATCTTTCCAGATTTCCAGATCCAAAAATACGTGCTAATCATCCAAGATAACTCGATGTTCCTAGTGTTATGATTCATGGTCTGGATAAACCGATCAAGGCCTAAACGATCACCCTCCCACACCAGGATAAGATCATCGATGTATCTTTTGTAGCAGACCAGTTCAGGGGGGCGACACTTGAAAACCACATCCTCCTCCTAGTGGGCCATAAATAAATTGGCCACACTGGGAGCAAAACGGGCTCCCCTTGCAACCCCCCTTGTCTGTAAGAAGAACTCTCTGTTGTACCAGAAATAGTTTCTGGACAAACAGAAACTGAGGCTCTGCAGAAGGAACTTCTTATGCTTGGATGGAAGGTCTGATGAAGACAGAGCCCACTGTACAGAGGATAAAGCATCCTCATGCCCAATAATGGTGTACAGTGAGCTAACATCTGCGGTTACAAGGATGCTAGATGGAGAGCAGGTGACAGATTCCAAAAGCTGGATAATATGTTTGGTGTCCTTAAGGAAGGCGTCAGTTTTGGAGACTAACGGTTGCAGAAATGTATCAATATACTGTCCAACCCTCGATGAAATCGAGTCGATACCATTTACGATAGGTCTCCCAGGAGGGTTGACACTATCTTTATGGACCTTTGGTAGGCAGTATATAATCGGTGTCCTACAAAACAGAGGATCCAAATACAGTGCCTCCTTTTTATTTAAAACACCACTAGCCTTCCCAGATTCAACCAATAGATGTAGTTCATCCTTATACACCAACATTGGATCCTTATTAAGGACTTTATATGTGTCACGATCACTCAACAGTCTGTTCATCTCTGCTGTATAGTAAGCCTTGTCCAAAATAACCAGCCCTCCTGCTTTTATCAGCCGGACGAATAATTATATATTTTCTTTTTTCCAAAGATTCCATACCATTTATGATGTATTGGGGATCCACCACCTTTCTAATCCTCATTTTATCCAAATCATTGAACATCATATGTTTGAATACTTCTAAATATTTGTTATCAGTGTTCAAAGGATTAAAAGTGGACTTATTACGAAGGTTAGAGTGGACACCATCATCCACAATGGAGGATCTAGTGGGGTTAGACAGGAAGTATTTTTTCATGTTACGGTTTCTGACAAACTTATGAATATTAACATAGGTCTGGAATTTATTAAGGTTCTTAGTAGGGGCAAATTTTAGGCCCCTATCCAGAACCCGTAATTCATCATTATTTAATGAGCAACTGCTCAGATTGTAAATACCAGTGCCTATTGGGGTTTTGGCCTTTTGTATTCTTCCTCTCTTTCCTTTCTTTTTCATGGATGGCCACTTCCCTGTGGGGTTTCCTGTGATTGGTGCCTCCACCAATCATCTGGATTGGTCTGGTATGCAGGGGGACCTCTCTCTGGTCCACTCTGGGCTCCCGAAAAATCCCCCGCCTCCCTTATTGCTTGATTCTGCAAAGGTGCAAATCTGTTAGAGATAGGTATTTGTCCTCCACGTGGAAAGTGGGGTTTCCCTCTGCCCTGGGTATAAGAATAGGGACCCTGATCCTGTCTGTGATGATCCCAGAGCACTAGATTTCTTTGCTTTTCATTCTATATCTGACCTCCTGGATCTGATTGTCTGGATTATTGGCTTTGAGACTGATCAGCGCTCTAATTACACCTTGTCTACCTGATGTGGATTCAGTATAGCCTGGATGTCTGTTTATCTCCCGGAGGGGGAACTGTTTAAGTGACCTGACTGACTAGCTCAGGGGTCCACTTGCTGAGGTGAGCTGCTAACCATTACTAGTGGTGGAGGTCGTCACACAAGTCACTATAAAGCAGGGATATGCAATTAGCGGACCTCCAGCTGTTGCAAAACTACAAGTCCCACTTTGCGCTAAACAAGGACGTTAGGACAACGGAGGAAACACAATACGTACACACGAGGCTGAAAAACAATTCGATTTTTAATCCTAACACTCCAGGCAACCAGTGTATAGGAGCGTTCAAAAAAATGGTCGAAGATGACCTGCAAAAATTGAAACATCCAGGGAAGAAGCATTCCAGAATAAAATAAATTTGGAAAGCGATTAAAGATATTGGGAAAAAGAATGAAGTCGTAATTAGACCAGCCGACAAAGGGGGTGGGCTAGTAATTCTAAACAAGAAAGATTATGAAGAAGAAATGCAAAATTTACTTAACATTGAGAATACGTATAAAAAGCTTAAGGGGAATCCAAAAATTATATTTGAGAACAAATTAAAAGATTATGTAAAGAAAGGACTATTGATGGGAATCCTGAACACAAAGGAAGCTGAATATATGGTATCCAACTCTACCAAAACCCCAGTTATGTACTACACGCCGTAAGTCCACAAAAGGCTAATAAAACCACCGGGGAGGCCGATAATAAGCGGAATCAATTCTGTATTCTCACGTTTAGGAGAATACTTGGACACTTTTCTAAAGCCTATTGTAAAGGAAGGTAGATCATACCTAAGAGATAGTCTGCAACTCATACAGGAAATACAGGATATTAGGGGTGCACAGGACCTCCTACTAGCGACAGTGGATGTGAATTCCCTGTATACTAGTATTTTCCAAGAAGATGGACTTAAAAGTGTGGAAAAGGCACTACATGAGAGTACCAATATGAGACAACAACAAATAGACTACATCTTAGAAGGCCTGAAAATGGCTATGGAATGTAATTACTTTTGGCATGATAAAACCTATTATGTCCAAACTAAGGGGGTAGCTATGGGGGCGCGATATGCCCCCAGTGTAGTGAACCTCCTAATGACAATGTGGGAAGAGGAGTACATTTATCATAGGAACCTCCCTGAAATCAAGTTGTACCGGCGGTACATAGATGACTTAGTGATATTATGGGATGGACCAATCGAAACCTTCCAAATCTTCCTTCAACAACTAAATAACAATAGGTACGGGTTAACCTTTACGGGAAAATGTGACCAACAAAAAATTGATTATCTGGATTTGGAGATTTTTAAGCAAGGGGATCTGCTTCATACAAAAACCTATTTTAAAGTTACGGATCGTAACGGATACATCCCTACTTCCAGCTGTCACCACCCTAGATGGAAGGGAAATGTCCCTAAAGGACAGTTGCTCAGGCTGCGAAGAAATTGCAGCTCACTGGTGGATTTCAACCAGCAAGCGGATGTTGTCATTAATAGATTTCAAGAAAAAGGCTATGAGATCACATCCCTGACTAAAATGAAGGAAGAGATCTCCAAGCTAGATAGATCCAGCCTGCTGAAAAAAACGTCCATTAAACAGAACAAAATGGAATTGGCATTCATTACGGGGTTTAATAACCAATATAGGGCCTTGGAGGGCATCATTAAGAAATATTGGCCCATTTTGAAAGAAGACAGAGTATTATCGACGGTTCTACCTAACAATCCAGCATTTGTGTACAGAAAAGCCCCAAGTCTACGGAATCATATAGTACATAATGTAATCAATGCCCCCAAAGCAGTCAACATCTTTCCTGAAATGAAAGGGTTCTATAAATGCCAAAGATGTTTGGCATGTAGGGTCAGTAAGAAGCAGCCACGTAGGAAATAAACATTTAAATCAAGGGTAGACTATAAAGAATACAAAATTCGTGAATTGATAACATGCAATAGTACGCACGTCACCTACGTTATTGAATGTCCATGTCACCTACAATATGTGGGTCGGACTACACGCCCACTGTGCGTACGCATTAGGGAACATATAAACAACATAAAGAAGGGGTTCCCTAAACACAACCTCTCACGACATTTTGATTTATTCCATAGGAGAGATCCAACTGGACTCATATTCTATGGGATTGATTTGATCAAGGATCATTGGAGGGGGGGTAACAAAACCACTCGTATCTCCCAAAATGAGACCAGTTGGATCTATCGACTTGGGTCTTTGGTGACGAAAGGGTTGAACGTGGACATAGACCTAAACTGCTTCATAGCCAATCCTTGAGTATACTGGCCCCGACATTTAGAACATAGGAAGTATCCTATATATATTTTTGCATTCTCTTCATACCATACATTTCCTTTCCCCTTTTTCATACGGGGCTGCTTTACTAGCACCCCATGTGGGGACAGGAGGTATGGTTGCCATCTGGCATGCGCAGAGCATGGCTTAACTGGGGCATAATTATGTACCTACTTACTACCTAATTAATTCTAGGCCATCCCCTAGCTAACACACTTCTAGCCTGAGTATGTACACATATGTGGTATGGTGACTATATGGATAGGCGTTATGCTTACATAGACATACCCATGGTCTTGAAAAATAATTTTAAGAATAAGAACTTTTTTTATTTTTTTATATTTTCCATTACAATATATATTTTTTAATTTTTAACTTCTTTGGATCCACACTATATATATTACCTATTGCATAGAAGTTGGGCTGTTCAGCATATTCACCATCGAAGGTGGTACACCCACATGTGGATATCTTTACAAGCTTTACAAGGCAGTAGCTGGGTTTGTACTATACAGATAGTGTAGTATACACTATCACCAGAGAGGGCGCACAATTCTAACCTGAGTTAGACTTAATGACAGAATATGGTGAGTGAATTGTAGGGCGGTTAATGTGCGCTCATTGTAGATACAGTTCAGTTATATAATTCACCCATATGCTATAGCTCATTTTCTCCTTATAATTTACATCTAGATATGAATACTAAATATAGCATAGCCATCTGATCGCAGAGGCTGGATGTATATTAAAATTAGAGGGGATGATTTTCACACATTTACAAGGCAATAGCTGGGTTCATACAGTGTAACTAGTGTAGTGATTTATTTTCACCATAGAGGGCGCATGCATCTGCCTAGGCGAAATACATAGATAGAAAACATATGGAGTGATTTATGGTGTGCTGTAAACATGTTAAAGTGTGGATAGTAACGTACCAATCCTAAACCTGTCATATTTTATAATTTATATCTCACAGTCCCTCCATAATATTATAACTTTGTAGTTGGAAGAGCGTCACGGTAGACAGTATGACCCGGGGGAATACACATCAAATTGCTCCTGTGGAGATGCCTCCCCTCGTTGTAGCATGATCAGCCCAATGGCCGGTGATCAGGGATGAGCCGAACACCCCCCTGTTCGGTTCGCACCAGAACCTGCGAACAGACAAAATGTTCGTGTAAACTTTAGAACCCTATTAAATACAATGGACTCGAACGTTCGAAATCTAAAGTGTTAATTATAAAGGCTTATATGCAAGTTATTGTCCTAAAAAGTGTTTGGGGACCCGGGTCCTGCCCCAGGGGACATGTATCAATGCAAAAATAAGTTTTAAAAACGGCCGTTTTTTCGGGAGCAGTGATTTTAATAATGATTAAAATGAAAAAATAAAAGTGAAATATTCCTTTAAATTTCGTACCTGGGGGGTGTGTATGATATGCATGTAAAGTGGCGCATGTTTCCCGTGCTTAGAACTGTCCCTGCAAAAAATGTCATTTTTGAAAGAAAAAAAGTCTTTTAAAACTGACTCGCGGCTATTAATGAATTGTCGGCTCCCGGCAATACATACAAAAGTCATTGATAAAAAAAAAAAAAAAGCGTGGGGGTTCCCCAGAATTCAATTACCAGGCCCTTCAGGTCTGGAATGGATATTAAGGGGAACCCCGCCGCAAATTAAAAAAAAATTTGATGTGGGGTTCCCCCAAATATCCATTCCAGGCCCTTCAGATCTGGCATGGATTTTAAGGGGAACTCCACCCCAAATTTTAAAAAAATGGCGTGGAGTCCCCCTAAAAATCCATACCAGACCCCTTATCCGAGCACGCAACCTGGCCGGCCGCAGGGGAAAAGGGGGGGACGAGAGCGGCCCCCCTCCCTCCTGAACCGTACCAGGCCACATGCCCTCAACATGGGGAGGATGTCCCCATGTTGATGGGGACAAGGGCCTCATCCCCACAACCCTTGCCCGGTGGTTGTGGGGGTCTGCGGGCGGGGGGCTTATCGGAATCTGGAAGACCCCTTTAACAAAGGGGACCCCCAGATCCCGCCCCCCCCTATGTGAATTGGTAAGGGGTACATTGTACCCCTACCATTTCACGAAGAAAGCGTAAAAAAATGTTTAAAAAAAACACACAAACACCTTGAAAAAGTCCTTTATTTAAAAAAAAAAAAAAAATCCAGCGGTGAAATCCAGTGTCCCGCGGCGATCCCGATGTCCAGCGCTGTCCTTCATTGGTTGTGCCTGAGCGGACCTGATGGGGAACTCCCTCTCAGTATTTTAAATGTATAGACCCGCCCCTTCTAAAGTTCCCCATCAGGTCCGCTCAGCGGACCAGATGCGGAACATGAGAAGGGGCGGGTCTATACATGTATTGCCAAAGTGAGAGCAGTTCCCCATCAGGTCCGCCCCCTCGGTATGTCGGACCCGCCTACGTCATTGGCTTGAGCGGGGAACTTCCTTCACTATGTACATTTAAATTACACAGTGAAGGAAGTTCCCCGCTCAAGCCAATGACGTAGGCGGGTCCGACATACCGAGGGGGCGGACCTGATGGGGAACTGCTCTCACTTTGGTAATACATGTATAGACCCGCCCCTTGTCATGTTCCGTATCTGGTCCGCTGAGCGGACCTGATGGGGAACTTTAGAAGGGGCGGGTCTATACATTTAAAATACTGAGAGGGAGTTCCCCATCAGGTCCGCTCAGGCACAACCAATGAAGGACAGCGCTGGACATCGGGATCGCCGCGGGACACTGGATTTCACCGCTGGAATGTTTTGTTTTTTCTTTATTATTTTAAATAAAGGACTTTTTCAAGGTGTTTGTGTGTTTTTTTTAAACATTTTTTTACGCTTTCTTCGTGAAATGGTAGGGGTACAATGTACCCCTTACCAATTCACATAGGGGGGGGCCGGGATCTGGGGGTCCCCTTTGTTAAAGGGGTCTTCCAGATTCCGATAAGCCCCCCGCCCGCAGACCCCCACAACCACCGGGCAAGGGTTGTGGGGATGAGGCCCTTGTCCCCATCAACATGGGGACATCCTCCCCATGTTGAGGGCATGTGGCTTGGTACGGTTCAGGAGGGAGGGGGGGGCCGCTCTCTCGTCCCCCCCTTTTCCCCTGCGGCCGGCCAGGTTGCGTGCTCGGATAAGGGGTCTGGTATGGATTTTTAGGGGGACTCCACGCCATTTTTTAAAATTTGGGGTGGAGTTCCCCTTAAAATCCATGCCAGATCTGAAGGGCCTGGAATGGATATTTGGGGGAACCCCACGTCAAATTTTTTTTTAATTTGCGGCGGGGTTCCCCTTAATATCCATTCCAGACCTGAAGGGCCTGGTAATTGAATTCTGGGGAACCCCCACGCTTTTTTTTTTTTTTTATCAATGACTTTTGTATGTATTGCCGGGAGCCGACAATTCATTAATAGCCGCGAGTCAGTTTTAAAAGACTTTTTTTCTTTCAAAAATGACATTTTTTGCAGGGACAGTTCTAAGCACGGGAAACATGCGCCACTTTACATGCATATCATACACACCCCCCAGGTACGAAATTTAAAGGAATATTTCACTTTTATTTTTTCATTTTAAGCATTATTAAAATCACTGCTCCCGAAAAAACGGCCGTTTTTAAAACTTCTTTTTGCATTGATACATGTCCCCTGGGGCAGGACCCCGGTCCCCAAACACTTTTTAGGACAATAACTTGCATATAAGCCTTTATAATTAGCACTTTAGATTTCTCCCATAGATTTTTCGAATTTGCCGCGAACACCCCAATTTGTTCGCTGTTCGGCGAACGGGCGAACAGGCAATGTTCGAGTCGAACATGAGTTCGACTCGAACTCGAAGCTCATCCCTACCGGTGATGAACCGTGATACTAAGGCCTGATTTGGCAGCCCTGAAGGAGTGGGTGGGCTCAGAGTGACGCTCTCCCTTCTTAAGCGTGGAGATAGCGTAGCGTGGTACCGCCTCTAGACGAAGTCCTATGACGAAACGCGTAAGGCGGAGCTACGTCATACGCATACCACGCTAACCCGGAAGTACTGCTGGAACGCATTTGGAACGCATGCAGCGTTACCAGCTGGTACTGACCGCTGCTTATACACGAAATTGAGGACTGCTGTGCTGTCCGTTTTTGTTTGTTCCTTTGGCGTGTAGCTTGTCTATTGCAGACCTTGCTGCATTGTATGTTTTTATATATATTTTTTAATAAAGCCGGAAGTTTTTTTCATCTGCACTATGGAAGCCTCTCTCTCTTTTTGTCTGCACCTATGAGGTAATTGGGAATCCTCCCTTCCACGGGACTCCACAAATTATAGGAAGAACTAGCCCAGCTGATATCTCCCCTGTGGACGTGTGACCCGGATATCCCTTTAAGCTGTTTACCCCTGTAGGGGTTAAAGGATCTGGTGAGTGGGGACACATGTGGGGGACACTGACATCTAAATGAAGAGCAGAACGTTTACTTTTGAAATTTATGAAGAGGACTGATTACTGTTCTTTATGCCCTGTCTGTGTGCATACATAATTTTGGACTGTGTTGCTATCTGGCAGAGATAGGTATCTGCAGCTGCAGATTGGTGCTTCTAATCTGGAGCTAACGTGCACTTATCACATTTGGATCTTATCACTGTGTATAGATGTGTTACACTAAACTATGGTCCTAATGATACAGTCTTGTACTTTTTGCATACTAACATATAATTAGTTTGACACTTACACTTTGTTTTTGGGTGTCCCTATGTTCACCGTGGTGCTTCTGATGGTGATGTTGGTTTTATGCATCTAGTGTCAACACCACTGTTGAAAGGTGGACTGATTATAATTGTTCACCTCTTGTAGTTTATATCAATTATACTTTAATTTTGAGTAATATAGCAATTACTTAGGAATACTGACCCTTTCATTAGGGTTAGGGAGCAGCGCCGTACCCCAATCAAATTTACTTCTTCACAAGTCCCATCATGCCTCTGCCTCTGGGTGTCATGCTTGCTGCTGTCAGAGTCTCGCTATGCCTCATGGGACTTGTAGTTTGGCAACAGCTGGAGGTCCGCTAATTGCATATCCCTGCTATAAAGAATCTAGAAGCCACCTACTGAACACATATTGGTGTTTTTTAGGTTATTGCTCCTCAAAGAAAGACTCTTGGACTATCTCTATCCTTTTTTGTCTTTTATCATATGTGTGTTTTTTATGTTTGCGCTGCACTGCCTTTTTATATTTTCTGATGGGGATTTGATATTTTTAACCTCAGTGTTTCAGCTGCTGTATGTTTAGGGTTATTTGCGCTGGTTGATTTTACTTTTTACTGTTATCTTCCTTACCTGTGTTTTTCCGGTTAAGACACTCTCTCTCTCTTTCGCTTTCTTTCAGTCCGCTCTTCGGTGATCGACAAAGAATGGGTAACTTCTTGTCTAGAACCAATTTACTACGAACCCGTTGACTCCTTCTGCCGGCTGTCATTTATGTTGTGTTTTGTTCTGTGTTGCCTTGTATGTGCCTATTCCGGCGAACTGTCTGTAGGTGAGGGGGTGATGCGGTTTCCTTGCCGGCGTGTTTTTTACGGGCTTGGTTCCGAGAAGGTGTCGAGAGGACACAGATTCCTGGCTAGACCTGGTACAAAACATGCTGGTTAAAGAGGGCGTACAAAAGGCACAGATTCCTGCCCGTTTTTATACGGGTCCGAGAGGGTGTCATAGTATACGAACCAGGTAGGTTCAGGGTATGTTAGACAACTATGTGCGCTGAATTTCCTTGTCCGTTTTAGGATTGAAGAGACGCGCAGCGTAGGTTAGGATAAATAGATATATATGTGTGTATGGAATCACTGGATTTCCTTACTTCAGCTTCCATTTTATGAAGCGACGATATATGAAGTTTATAGAGATGTTGAATCCATTCATTTAGATATATATTTCCCGACATAGTGGATTTATAGAGCAGTGTCTGCAATAGGTTTAGACACAGAATTTCCTTGTCCAGTGATTCGGGGTTAAAATTTTTACCTTAATACAGACAGCAGAGCTGGAATCAGGTGTAATGTCTTTGTCTTGTCTTTTCTGTGTTTAGGACGGAAGGTGTCCCTCGTGAGCTAACACGCAGGGACACAGCCCCCTGCCTTACATATCCCTTGGCCTGTGTCTCGTGTGAGCATGCTGTTTTGTTTACTTAGGCCTATTTACAGCCTACAGAAACATTACATAAACACGAGTCAAGGAACAAGGCAAAATCTACAAGAAAACTATTCTTCCAAGAAAAAGAAACGAATAAGTGGATAACATGGGATGGTTAACATCTCAAAGCTCAGAAGTATATCCCTGTACTATCGGGAATTGATATATTCCATATATATGGAATACAGGCATGTAGCAGTAGTAGGGTAATTAATTGATTAATTAATGCCAGAGTGTAAAGAAGTTATTTAATAAGGAAACTAAGTTGAATGCAGCATGTAAATGTTTGTGAATATTTAAGCCCTAAACAACAGAAAATGTGTTATTACAAAATGTGGTCATTCAAAGCACAAGCAAGGGGCAGAACTAAGTTTTAAGAAAAAACTATTGATTAAGATAATGGAAAACAACATGGTATTTAGTGTTTAACAAAAATCCTACAGTTTTGGTTGCAGGAAATAGATTGTTCTAATTTACTTAAGGCTACCCAGGAAACATATTAAAATCTGAAAGTTTTGTTTTGTTCAATCTAAAAAAAATTATCAAAAATTGTAAAAAAACTATTGTTAAAAGTTTTTGTAATTGAGTATTTCTGAAAAAAGTAAAGACTTTGGTTGGGGGAGGATTTTTTTTTCTCGGGGAAATGGCCAATCGCAGTTCATGGGCAGAAACCAATCTGTGAGTTTCACGAGATTGTCCTCTAAACAACAATTTTTTGTCATTACTATAGTCAGTAACGTCATATAACGTAGTGTACATGATTTTTGGCAGATGTACAAACCAAATATGTTTAAAAAATGGTAAAAAAAAGGTTAAAAATTATAAAAACTATAAATGAGATTGTTACCAAATTGTACAATGAAGGGGATGCAAAGCATAGTAGCTAAGACTGACGGTGACAGATCTTTCTCTGAAGAGTGTGACATGTAAAGGAATGTACTGTCAACAGAGAAATACAGATCGAGTTACACAGCCTCAGACATGCAATGACAATTTTAACTTCTGTGAATCTGAGAAAAACATTTTTGTGTTAAAACTTCCAGAAACCTGGAAGAGGGTTCATGGATGAGAAAAAATATATTTTAAAGGTATTATTACTTATAAAAGTAATTGTTTTGAAAAAACATGTGGGTTTTGCACCATTTGTTTAAGGTGTTATTTCAAGACAAACAGGAGGTGTCAGTACACTGCTTTAATTAAGCTTTGTTTATGAACAACTGGATGTTAAAGAAGGTCAGTTGAAGTGAGATATTTTTATCATCATGACTAAAATAATGCAGTGTGATAAAGCCACAGTTGTATAAGTTAATCATGCTAAAGTTATCTTTTAGTGGACATTAATTGAGAAAAAGTTTCTTTGTGCTTTTATAAATGGATCCATATATTGGAACAATGGAATAATAAACTTTCTGTATATATGCCTGCACTGAAAGATTAATTTAAGACTACCATGTGTTTAGCAGTCAGACTGACAGAGCACGTGTGGTTCATTCAATCATACTGTCTGAGAAGCATGATTGGTTCTGAAACATAGTACTTCAACATGATCAAGTTTCTTTCAGAAATAGAATATTTAGGAAAGCCCAACCTAAATTAATGTTCTTTTGCAAAATACAAGCAGTTATAAGTAAAATTGTAGTAAAAGAAAAAATACAATAATCTGGTAAGATTATTACTTTTACAAAATTTAATTTAGTCACAGGATAAAGAGGGGGACGATTACATTTTGTCTTAGCTAGAATCAGTACAGACTGATAATGGAGATAAAACTCATTGTAACAAAAATTGATTCCAACAATAATGTATGAAGTTATTTTTAAATGAAAATATTTATTTTTGCATATCCAGGTACTTGACTGATTGGATTATTTTTACATGTACATTACTTAAACCATTTACATATATGGCATAGCGATTGTTTTTTTTGGGGGTCAGCTTATTTCTACCTGCAGTATGAACTACTCTGTTTCCAAATATTTAGGGACATACACAATTCTTTTTGTTTGTCTTTAAGTCACTAAATGCCTAATGTTGTATAATGGCTTTGGGGTAATGCCTGTGTAAAAAAGTATTCTTCTAAATTTAGAATTTGCCTTGACATGTGCCTAATGTGATTTTTGGTCTGGACACATGTAAGAAGTGTATTCAGGAGATCTGTTTGGTTTGAGAACGATGACATAGTGTCATATTGATAAAAAGTACTTACCTTCCGTGTAGTAACGGAACGACGTTTCATAAGGGTTGCTAGGTTTTGAATGTTCTAGTGTCATTTAAATGTTGAACTTTGCTTAGGGTTTGCATAGAAATGTATGTCCATATTCATGGTAGCCATAACTGGGCGTGTAAGGAATGAGGGAGGTCTGGACTCCCACACCCTGACCCACCCTGGGCTCTGCCCCTAATACAGTTGTAAGTTGAGGGACCTCGTACTGTAGTCCCTCCCAGTTATCCTTACTCCTTTGTGCCCTATGTTGAATGCTGATGCCAGCTTTTCATTGCCCTGTGATGCATTCAATACCAGGTTACATTACAAATCGCATTATCGCATACTATCAAGTGATTTCTTAGTGGGTTTTAAAGACCCGATTCAGATTGGGCTGTTAGTGGCCCGACCAGAGTAGTACAGGACCTTATAGCAGTGGGTGTGCTTATCCTTCCACACTCTCTTCTGTCTGGGGTGCCCCTGTCTGCAAAAGTATTTTCGCTGTCATTGATTTATTAGATTTAGCATGAACTGAAGGCCATACAGCTCATTTCGCCCCTAGTCATGCTAAGGCCCTACATGCTTTTTGGGACTGATCTCTTACTGATGAGCCTGGATGCCTGCGGCTTCCCTTCTTATGACCTGCTATGTGCCCCCTTTGTGCTGTCCGAAGAAGCGCTCACTGACTTTTTATCTTTTGAAAACAGGCGATCGGTGCTGCTCCTGCCCTTTTGCCTGTTATGGAATGCCCTTTTGCCTGTTCATATCTGTGATGCAGGGCCCCGCCTTATGGGTGTTGACACGAACTCATGGACTCTGTAACCACGCTATTGGTTGTTATTTAGCCTGCCTGGACGCTGTTGCTAGAGGTGGCCCATTCTGTCTGCCCAAGCCCTGCTGGGCTAAACTTCTGACATTGTTCTGGCCCATCCCCTTCTGCTGTTTGCCCCTCCCTATTTCTTTGCCTTTCTGTATCAGGTGCAACCCAAGTATTTGTCCTATGGTTGCGATGCAGTTTCCTCATGCCTGACGATGTGGCTCTACTTTGATGCCAGTGTCTCTACTCTCCTTCCTCTTGTCCAAGGGGGGTATCATGACATGTCTCTGGACAAACAGGAAGAAGAGAACGCAGACCTACCTGCTTTTACCCAAGATGAAGATGAACATGATTGCTTTGAACTTATGCTGGATGCCCCAATCCCAATGCCTCAACTCACCTTGTAGCAGTACAGGTGGATGATCTTTGGACTGTAGGAACCCGCCTATGTCTCCCCAGAGCTTTGTACCCAGCTGTGGTGCAATGGGCCCATGGAGCAACCCATTTCTCAAAGACTTTGATGAACTCACTTATAAAGAAACATTATGAAGCACCAGGAATGACTAATCAGTACTGCAAGTCCTGCCACACTTGCCTAGCATGCAACCCCGGAAGGCTCAGGGTGGCTCAAGGCTTATCCTGTCACAGATCAGACGGCGAAAACCACGGCTAAGAAATTGCTTTTGGAGCCAGTTTCCAGATATGGGGTACCTGGGGTGATAGAGAGTGATCAGGGTCCTGTGTTCACTGCTATAGTCACAAAATAAATATGGTTGGCTCTAGGTAACACATTAGCGTTTCATACATCTTATCACCCTGTTAGGTTGTTACAGTCTGATACTTTGATGGATTATGTGACCGCTCTTGTAAAAGAATTAACTAACATCCATGTACAAGTATTTTCTTGCATTACAGATCCTGATCTAGGTACCGGTACTTACAGTATACTACCTGGTGATTGGGTGATTGTTAAGAAGTTTCTCTGAAAGCATTCCCTGGAGCCAAGATATGCAACGAGGCTCCAGTTCCTGAGGACCATGCACCACTCGCACCAGAATGAAACTATATATCTTTTTTCTTATAGCAACTGTGCACGCACAGGAGGTGGCTATTAAACAAATAGATGGTATAATACAATTTTGGTATAATTCATCAGACACACATGTAGCTACCTTCATATTTGATCTCTGTGCTATAATCTTTCCCCCTCCAGTTAACTGGCAGTGTAACATTTTCCGGACGCAGATCAACACCGGAAATATATGTATATATGTGATACACCAGACTGTGACCACTGAGAATCTGTGGGTTGGAATACAGGGGATGACTGGGGATATAGGCCACAGAGTGCCCTGAACAGGAAATAAAAATATGGAGAGTCATTACTCAGCAGACTGACCTTAATAAAAAAAGGTATATGGTCAAGCTATGATAGGAAACTGGGCATGAAACTCACCCTGACCATAAAAGTCTCAGTCCTACGGATGCAGGCACATATGTTATGGGAGTGCGATATGATGGGGAGAATAGGGGACCAAGTGGACAGTTCCAAGTTAAAGACATGTATAATTCATCTGAATGGGAGGCCCTTCAACCAACAAGTGATCCCCTTAAACCACATGTACAGATGCGCACCCTAGAAGATATGGTGGCCATAGCAGATTCCACATTTGAAGACACGATGGCTGCAGAGACTGGTTTCTCGGATGTCAACCTGTGGCTTGAATGGATGAGGTATAGTGTAGGGAAACATAACAGGTCCAATTGTTATGTGTGTAGTGGAGCTAGACTCCATTTGGGAACAGTGCCATTAAACATACCTCCCACTCAAGAGGAGTGCTTTCTGAGCCTGTTTACCAATACTTCCACTGATTCCTCCCAGTGCGAAACATGGAAAAGAGAATATCCCATAATAACTGGGACATCCAAGCCCGGGGAGGGTATTACTATATATCCCAGTAATTACACATGTTATGGGAACTACCAGAGAATAGGGAGGTCCTTAGGGAACTTCTCTATGGGATACTGTGCTTCCTACAGTAGTGTATCCATGGACCTGGTACAGAGTCAGACTCAGTCTTTGGGAGACGTGTATTGGATTTGTGGGGACATGAAGATTAGGACTAGATTACCAGACAGGCGGACAGGGGAATGTGCACTTGCTAAAGTAATAATGCCCCTGCACATCTTCTCGGGAGGTGACTTAGTATTAAGAAGGGAGCACTCATCTAAATCCACTAGGAAGCGTAGAGGTGCTCCAGCTGGTAGTTTCGACCCTCATGTATATATAGATGCCATAGGAGTCCCAAGGGGGGTCCCAGATGAATTTAAAGCAAGAGACCAAGTAGCTGCAGGTTTTGAGTCCCTGATTCCCATAATTACTGTTAATAAGAATGTAGATTGGATTAATTATATCTACTATAATCAACAGAGGTTCGTTAACTATACCAGGGATGCACTCCAAGGTTTAACTGAACAACTAGAGGCCACTTCACAAATGACTTTCCAAAATCGTATGGCCTTAGACATGATCTTAGCTGAAAAGGGAGGTGTGTGTAAAATGTTGCCTGGGACAAGTACATGTTGTACGTACATTCCGGACAATACAGGCCCCAATGGTAAGGTAACCTTGGCCATTAAGAAATTAGAGGATCTCTTAAAAGAGTTAAAAAGAAATTCAGGACTGACTGATCCCTGGGACCAGTATTTTGGGTGGATGAATGGGTGGCAACGCATTTGTACTCAAATAGGCATAGCAATTATGATACTCCTTACATTAGCTGCACTAGTAGTTTGCTGTATTCTGCCCTGTATGAAGAGGCTGTTAGGAAAGGCAGCTGAAGAGGTGACTCCTACTTTTTTGAATCTAGGTGATACTAGAGATCCAATAAAGGAGGATGAGGGACCGTATGCTCCATTACAGTCCTTACCTGTAACTAATACATACAACATTCTCAAATGATAAGGGAAAGAATAGTACTTGACTGTTCTCCTGACCGTTTCATCGAGTAAAGACACTGGGCAAGCCATGTCCGACCTCTATGCGAAATGTAAAAAAGGTCCTGATGTCAGGAGGGCCAGGTAAGGTTATATAATATAGGGACAGTGTTGATAAAATAGTAATTTTAAGGGGGGACTGTGATGGAGTATATAAAATGAATATTTTATATACGATTTATCTCTATCTATTATCCACTTAAATATAGTTTGAGAAGCTTAGCAGGGGTTAAATGTTTATTTTTCTTGTTCTCTGCTGCTGACAGTCTATATCCACCTCAGGAACTCAGGGTAATTAATGTCCTTTTACGAGAACCATCTGTTAGGAATGGAAATACATGTTGAGATATTTCTGTACAAAGAGGAGCTTATTGATTTTCATATAGGGAACTAGAAAGCTAATATATGCTAATTAAGGATATCGTTTAGAATTATTTTCATGTGTGTGTCCTAGTATTCATGAAACAATAAGACAAAAAGTGATTTCCTTGATTAAAAAATTTAGCAGATAAATACTTTAATGATAAATACTTTGTTTGGTCTCAGTTCCTTGGTGTAGCTACGTGTCTGGTCACCTTAGACGCTGATCCTGACTTAATAGTGACGCCCACTAACGACCAGATCTGCTACACTTGGGAACTGAGAGCCAGTTACTTGAGTTTTTTGCCTTTGTCAGAATGCTTAGAGTGAAGGTTATTTGCAGTGTGCAGCTTGCAGTAGGAGATAAAGATTTGTGTCGTTCCCTGTGGCAGGATCTCGCTGAGGAGAAGCTGTTGGGAAACATTCTGATTGCACATGCCTTAACTGTCGAAGGGAGATTCACTCTTAGTAATGTGCAACCCTTGATTCAGGTCTGTTCAGAGCTGCTATTTCAGGTTACCTCTCAGGGCCATGATGTTTTCACTCCCCCATTTACTATGTACCAGGCTGGATTTTTGGGATGGTTGCTGAAACATTGTGCAGGTTCTTTTTTCCAGCAGTATTCAGCCTATTCACAACAGGTGCTGTTAGATTGTATTGCTTCTGTGCACTGTTTAATTGAGCAATGTGAGCAAGGGAGAGACAAACTGACTTCAGTTCAACCTCTGCTACAAGCTTGGTCAGAGTTCATATCCCCAGTGCAAGATGAGTCACATACAATCAGATCTGCTGCTAAAGATCAAGAATCTGTTCCTCTGTTACCCTTAGAAACCTCTGCTGCTACTGAGCATTCCTTACCTCCTGTAGATCAGTACCCTGCCACCAGTAACCACACTTCCTCTGTATGTAATCCATTGAAAGCTCCCCCTGCAGTACCGTTGCCCATAGCAACTTCTCAGGCCTCTTCCAGTACTTTTGCTACTTTTCCCTCTATTTCCCCCAGTACTGTTACTACCTTTCCATCAGCAGTACACTCTGGTCAGCACAAGGCAACTACCAACAGGACCCCAGTATCTAAGCCAAAAAAGAGGAAACACAAGTTTTCTCCTGCTCTTATAACTCTGCCACTATCCATGTTGCCAGCTGTCCTGTCCTCACCGATCCAGTGCCTGATGTGATCCAGTCCTCCTCCATACAGACTGTTGCTGATGTGATCCAGTCCTCCTCCATGCAGACTGTTGCTGATGTGATCCAGTCCTCCTCCATGCAGACTGTTGCTGATGTGATCCAGTCCTCCTCCATGCAGACGACTGCTGATGTGATCCAGTCCTCCTCCATGCAGATGACTGCTGATGTGATCCAGTCCTCCTCCATGCAGACGACTGCTGATGTGATCCAGTCCTCCTCCATGCAGACTGTTGCTGATGTGATCCAGTCCTCTTCCATGCTGACTTCTGCCGGTGCAATCCAGTCCTCCTCCATGTTGCCTGCTGATGATGTCTGTGCTTCCGTCATGTTGCCGCTGCCTGCTGATGTCCATGCCTCCTCCATGTTGCCGCTGCCTGCTGATTTCCATGCCTCCTCCATGTTGCCGCTGCCTGCTGATGATGTCCATGCCTCCTCCATGTTGCCGCTGCCTGCTGATGATGTCCATGCCTCCTCCATGTTGCCGCTGCCTGCTGATGATGTCCGTGCTTCCGCCATGTTGCCGCTGCCTGATGTCTTTGCCTCCTCCATGCTGATGCCGCCTGCTGATGGGGTCCCTGCCTCCTCCATGTTGATGCCGTCTGCTGATGGGGTCTATTCCTCTTCCATGCTGCCGCTTGCCGATGGTGTACATTCCTTCTCCTTGCTGCCATCTGTTGCCAAGCTTGCCGTGGCAGGTTTCCGGGCTGCTGCTGCCCCGCTGGTCTATGCTGGTTCCCGGGCTGCTGCCCAGCCTGTTGATCTGGTGCCCGCTGCCCAACATACTGATTCCGGGGCTGCCGCCCCTCTGGACTGTGCTTATTCCGGGGCTGCGGCCCCTCTGGACTGTGCTGATTCCGGGGCTCCCGCCCCTCTGGACTGTGCTGATTCCGGGGCTGCCGCCCAGCCGGACTGTGCTATATCCAGGGCTGCTTCCCAGTTGGACTATGCCAATACCTGTGCCACTGCCCAGTCTGATGTGCCTCTGCCTGTTGATCAGCCTGCTGATCCAGTGCCTGCTTCCCAGCCTGCCCCTGGATGTCCTGTGCCCAACAACCTGCCTGCCTCTGAGGGTCTGCTGTCCGATGACAAGTCTACCATTGATCTTAGATCTCTTCTCCTTACCACCCTGCCGGGTTCTATTGACTCTATGCCAGCTGCTCACTTGGATTGTTATACAAAGGCCGAGTGTCCACCTGCTAATGGGTCATCTGCTGGGCCTGAGATTCATTTGACGGTTGCCTCGATTGAGTCCCTCTGGCAGTGTGTTGCTCCTATGGTGCCAAAGCCTGGCGGTTCGGACATGCCCTTGGTAACTGGTAGCTGCATCTGTCTTCATGGCCCTGGTGGTGGTAAGCTTCCGGGGAATGGCGGAGTACAATCTGTGCCTTGCCATGATCTGGATACAATTGCCACAGCTCTGGGTGTACTAGGGGACCCGGGTCGGGTAACCAGTGCCTCAGAGAGACCTAGGTGGTTTTTGAGGTGCAGAGCAAGTCCTGTAAACCAGGCAAGCTACAGAGTTACGATGAGACACTTCGGTGTCTGGGTTCCGGCACTGTCACATAACCCCAGGGCTAAGGCTGCAGATAACCTGTGGAATACCACCATTGGAGTACCTGCTGTTTTGAGGGACTACCAAATGTACATCTCAGAGGGTCTGACCAGAAGAAAACCCAGCCGGTTTTGGGACCCCGGCGGTGGGGTTCTCAACAGGCCTTTGGACGTTGGCAGTGGGGTACTCGGTTGGCTTGCAGACCCCAGTGGTAGGGGCTTGTGGAGCGTCCGGAGAACGCTCCTTAAGGGGGGGAATCTGTCAGGGTTGAGTTCACCTGCTGGGGCACTGAGGTTCACTTTGCCAATGGCTGCAGTTCCAGTGTCCACCAGCAGGTGTCTCCCAAAAGCCAGCAGGTTCTGATCAGCCACACCTGGCTCCAGCTTCCAGGTGGATACTTAAGGCTGCTCCTCCCTTCCCCCAGTGCGTCACTATCCTGTGTGATTGCCTCCTTGCTACCAGATTGCGCCTGATACCTTTCTGAACCTGCCTGTGTCCTGCACCCCTATGCCTTGTTCTATGCCCTTGTACCCAGTCGTGTCCCCTTCCTTGCATCCCTATTGCCTATGTCCCTTAGTTGTAGATATTGTATATAGATAGCAGTTAGGTTTATTAGTTATTCTTGTTCTTGTTTGCTGGAGTGGTTTATGCTTTCACTGGTTGCTGTGTATGTTTATTTGTGTGTGTTCACTGTAAATAAATATCACTTTAATGATAAATACTTTGTTTGGTCTCAGTTCCTTGGTGTAGCTACGTGTCTGGTCACCTTAGATGCTGATCCTGACAATGTACATGCTTGTCTGTGTAAAATTTGCCTTTAAAAAGGGCTGAGACCGAGACTAAGGTCTAGAAGTGATAAAAGAATTTATGCTAACGCACAGACTAGCGTCTTTTCTTTCAAAACTAGCAAATAGGCCTATTCACTTCCAGCATAAATTTGAAGCAGCGGCAGAAGAGAATAGTTTCTGGGATTGGACCAGAATCAATCCACTACAATAGCACATGTTGACCCACTGTGTGCATCTTCAAATTTTGTCTTGTTAGAAAAAGTGCAAAAAAAAGTGTTGAAAAACATAGAAAAAAAAAGGGGGGTTTAATTCTATTCAATGATGTCCTCAAATGTATGCTCCATAGCATTCATCCTTTTCTTCATGACGTCCAGTTCACTACTACACTCCATTATTTGTTGGATGATTCTTTGTGCACTATCACTGGAGAATCAAGGACTTTCTTCAACATGTTCATCCCCTAATAAAAAAAAAATATATAAAAAATCTGCAGGCCTACATCTCTTACCTGAATCTGTGGTGACAGACACTGACCTGTTGTAGTGACAAGTTCCACCACCTCATCCACCTCTCCTTCCTCCACTTCTCCTTCCTCCACCTCTCCTTTATCCACTTCTACTTCCTCCACATCCTCAGGTTGGGCTTGTTGGCTTGTTGGGGTTCTTTAGGAGGTGTGGGGTTCCTGGGCTCCGAGGAGTGGTGTCCTTACAGTCTTCTCTCCCCTATGAGAATGAAACAAATGGTACACTTGGCACACACATATTTGAAGTCATAAATAGGAATATGATACATTGCTTGCAAGTGGGGTACAATTGTCTGTTTTGGCACAGTTCCAAGCTGAAGACATGATTTTCTAACTTAACAAAGCTGGAATACTTACCTTTTTGTGACAATTTTCTCACATGGGTCCCCCCCCAGCACCCACAGTAGCACCTGTGTGGGACACCCTAAAAATTTTGTTCTGTTGGCCCA
This sequence comes from Rana muscosa, assembly GCA_029206835.1. Lineage (NCBI taxonomy): Eukaryota > Metazoa > Chordata > Amphibia > Anura > Ranidae > Rana > Rana muscosa. Next base: position 257,532,762 of record CM055119.1, on the reverse strand, counting down.
CACTATAGTGCTCCTGTGAGTGCAGATGTGTAAACAACTGCTGAGTGTCCTCTCCTTTACATTGATTCAAGTTTGCATTTCATTTTAGTTAGAAACACATCATCTAGACAACAATGTCATAACATTTATGGAATATAAAAAGACATTTTAAGAAAAAATGAAAAACATGGATATTCAAAAATCATCGTATGTAGTGAGCAAACAATGTGTCTGTATCGACCGATTACTGTGCCCTATAAATTTTTAAAGATTACATTTTCTAATGTACAATAGTAAAAAGCAACAACATGGAGCAACATACAAGTTGTGAAATACAAGAATAGGGACACAGGAGAAGTACTTACTTTTTTCTAGCATTCTCTTAATGCTCCGGCTCCCTCAGTTTGAGATCAGCTGCTCCTTTGAACGTTTTACCCCAAAATGTCGCTTCAGACTTTTCGCAACTTTCTTCATGATTTTGGCCTTCGTTAGATTAGGGTGGATATACGGCCCATGCTTCCCATCATAATCCGACTTCTTCAATATGTCAACCATCTCCGCCATCTCCACGAAGGACATATTAGATGCCTTGTATCACCTCATTGTTCGTGACGTTTCACGCTCCGGGCTTGTCTCCTCGTTATTAGAGGAATTAGCAGACACCTGCTGTGACTACGCCATGTCGCATGCGCGCCGAAAGAGAAGGGGCGGGGAAACATCGAGAAAGAACGTCATGCGTAGTGTATCTAAAGCTAACACACATGTGACGTACCTACGTTCTGTGTGTGGAGGAAGGAGTAAGAGCGCCGAACGTTAGACCGAAGGTAAGATTTTAACTTGGTACATCAGTGGCCTATACTGCATAGAGATTGAAGAGGCATATATGGGCATAAAGATTACTCGAGTTTAGACTGTGATTGACATTAGTATTTTTGTCTTGTGTTTTGTCTTGCAGAAAGAATGAATGCTTTTCTTGACAAAGACTTTCTTGCGGAATTTATAGATAGGTTAAGGGAGCTGCCCGCTCTGTGGGAGACAAAAAACCCTATCCACAAAAAAAAGGTGTAAGGAAAGCAGCGCTGGAGACCCTGCTCCCATTTGTGCACACCAGGATGCCCCACGCAACCATTGAACAGCTGGATACAAAAATTGGCACCTTGAAAGGCACATACAGGACTGAGCGCTATAGGGTCCTGGCTTCTCAGAGGTCAGGAGTGGGGATGAGCTCGGTGTTCGAGTCGAACATAAGTACGACTCGAACATCGGCTGTTCGACCGTTCGGCGAACATCGAACGATTTGGGCCGTTCGCGCCAAATTCAAGTGACGCGAACGGCCCACAATACACTGCGCCATCGCAGTGCAATCCCGGCGCTGTGATTGGCCAAGCATGCACTGTGACCCCGCATGCTTGGCCAATCACAGCGCCGGCAGCTAGGAGAGCCATAATTGGCCACAGGCAGGTTGCCTGTGGCCAATTATAGCTCAGGGGGTTTAGCACACGCCCCACACTATAAAAGGCCGCCAGCGCGGCGGCCTTATGTAGTGTGTTCCGGCGCAGGGAAAGAGAAGGATAGGCAGGGACAGTGTGATATTCTTTGTGCTATTCTTGTGTGCAGGGAGAGAGAAGGTTAGGCAGGGAGAGTGTCAGTGTCATATTCTTTGCTAAACCTTGTGTGCAGGGAGAGAGAAGGATAGGCAGGGGACAGTGTCAGTGTCACATTCTTTGCTAAACCTTGTGTGCAGGGAGAGAGAAGGATAGGCAGGGAGAGAGTCAGTGTCATATTCTTTGATAAACCTTGTGTGCAGGGAGAGAGAAGGATAGGCAGGGGACAGTGTCAGTGTCATTGTTGCTAAGCCTCCTGCACATTATACACCTGAAGATAGCCCGTATTGCTGTGTTTTCCTGGTGTGTTACACCAACAGGCATTTGCAGCACTTACAGCGGGCGGAGTGTGCCTCCTGCACATTATACACCTGAAGTTAGCCCGTATTGCTGTGTTTTCCTGGTGTGTTACACCAACAGGCATTTGCAGCACTTACAGCGGGCGGAGTGTGCCTCCTGATCATATTACACCTGAAGTTAGCCCGTATTGCTGTGTTTTCCTGGTGTGTTACACCAACAGGCATTTGTAGCACTTACAGCAGGCGGAGTGTGCCTCCTGCACATTATACACCTGAAGTTAGCCCGTATTGCTGTGTTTTCCTGGTGTGTTACACCAACAGGCATTTGAAGAACTTACAGCGGGCGGAGTGTGCCTCCTGCACATTATACACCTGAAGTTAGCCCGTATTGCTGTGTTTTCCTGGTGTGTTACACCAACAGGCATTTGCAGCACTTACAGCGGGCGGAGTGTGCCTCCTGATCATATTACACCTGAAGTTAGCCCGTATTGCTGTGTTTTCCTGGTGTGTTACACCAATAGGCATTTGTAGCACTTACAGCGGGCGGAGTGTGCCTCCTGCACATTATACACCTGAAGTTAGCCCGTATTGCTGTGTTTTCCTGGTGTATTACACCAACAGGCATTTGCCGCACTTACAGCGGGCGGAGTGTGCCTCCTGATCATTATACACCTGAAGTTAGCCCGTATTGCTGTGTTTTCCTGGTGTGTTACACCAACAGGCATTTGCAGCACTTACAGCGGGTGGAGTGTGCCTCCTGCACATTACACACCTGAAGTTAGCCCGTATTGCTGTGTTTTCCTGGTGTGTTACACCAACAGGCATTTGCAGCACTTACAGCGGGCGGAGTGTGCCTCCTGCACATTATACACCTGAAGTTAGCCCGTATTGCTGTGTTTTCCTGGTGTGTTACACCAACAGGCATTTGCAGCACTTACAGCGGGCGGAGTGTGCCTCCTGCACATTATACACCTGAAGTTAGCCCGTATTGCTGTGTTTTCCTGGTGTGTTACACCAACAGGCATTTGAAGAACTTACAGTGGGCGGAGTGTGCCTCCTGCACATCATACACCTGAAGTTAGCCCGTATTGCTGTGTTTTCCTGGTGTGTTACACCAACAGGCATTTGCAGCACTTACAGCGGGCGGAGTGTGCCTCCTGATCATATTACACCCGAAGTTAGCCCGTATTGCTGTGTTTTCCTGGTGTGTTACACCAACAGGCATTTGCAGCACTTACAGCGGGCGGAGTGTGCCTCCTGCACATTATACACCTGAAGTTAGCCCGTATTGCTGTGTTTTCCTGGTGTGTTACACCAACAGGCATTTGCAGCACTTACAGCGGGCGGAGTGTGCCTCCTGCACATTATACATCTGAAGTTAGCCCGTATTGCTGTGTTTTCCTGGTGTGTTACACCAACAGGCATTTGCAGCACTTACAGTGGGCGGAGTGTGCCTCCTGCACATTATACACCTGAAGTTAGCCCGTATTGCTGTGTTTTCCTGGTGTGTTACACCAACAGGCATTTGCAGCACTTACAGCGGGCGGAGTGTGCCTCATGCACATTATACACCTGAAGTTAGCCCGTATTGCTGTGTTTTCCTGGTGTGTTACACCAACAGGCATTTGAAGAACTTACAGCGGGCGGAGTGTGCCTCCTGCACATTATACACCTGAAGTTAGCCAGTATTGCTGTGTTTTCCTGGTGTGTTACACCAACAGGCATTTGCAGCACTTGCAGCGGGCGGAGTGTGCCTCCTGATTATATTACACCTGAAGTTAGCCCGTATTGCTGTGTTTTCCTAGTGTGTTACACCAACAGGCATTTGCAGCACTTACAGCGGGCGGAGTGTGCTTCCTGATAATATTACACCTGAAGTTAGCCCATATTGCTGTGTTTTCCTGGTGTGTTACACCAACAGGCATTTTCAGCACTTACAGCGGGCGGAGTGTGCCTCCTGCACATTATACACCTGAAGTTAGCCGTATTGCTGTGTTTTCCTGGTGTGTTACACCAACAGGCATTTGCAGCACTTACAGTAGTGTGATTCCTGCAAAATATACTCCTGAAGCTAGGCCTTATTGCTGGTTTTCCCATCTCCCTGCAGGCCATTAGAATGTCTGGAAGGCAAACAAGGAGAGGCAGACAGTCAGGAGCCAATAAAAGAGGGCAAGCAGGCTCTGTGTCTAGAGACAACAGTGCTGGTCGTGGACGCGGTGCATTGCCATCAGCACGTGGCCATGGGACACGCTTGTCCTTCTTTTTGGCAGATGGACGTGTTGAGCCGCATCATGCCGAAGACTTGGTAAAGTGGATGACCAAGCCCTCCTCATCCTCCTCATCCTCTCTCACCCAAGCTCAGGGTACTGGCAAAGCAGCTGCCAAAGCGTCCTCTTCCCTGGTATCAATGTCATCATCAGTCACTCCTTCCCTAGACCAACCATGTCCTCCTGAGGAGTCCCCCGAACTGTTTGAGCACAGTGTTGGGTACATGCTCCAGGAGGATGCCCAGCGTTTCGAAGGGTCTGATGATGATACCCAGCTAGAGGAAGGCAGTAGCGTGAGAGCAGAGAGAGGGGATGCTCAAGAAGGACACCAATCTGGCAGTCATGTTCCAGCAGCTGCAGCATACTGCCAGATTGGCTCCAGTGATGAGGAGGGAGGGGATGATGAGGTCACTGACTCCACGTGGGTGCCTAATAGGAGAGAGGAGGAGGAGGATGAGGAGGAGGCACATCTCCAACGAGGCAGGATGCCCTCGGGGGGCCAGCGTAAGGGCAGCACACCGATGGAATCACACCGCAGAGCTCCGCCTGTGCAGGGCGCTGCCTCTGCCCGTTATTCAAAAAGTTCTTTGTTGTGGGCCTTTTTTGAGTCGAGTGCATCAGATCGCACAGCTGCTGTTTGCAACATATGTCTCAAGCGTATATCGCGTGGCCGAAACATCAGCCGCTTGGGCACCACATGCTTGACCAGACATATGTTGACCTGCCATGCAGCTCGTTGGCAAGCCTACCTTAAAGACCCACACCAAAGAACAAAGCGGACCTCTCCTTGCACCGCATCAGCTGGGATCTCCAACCCCACTATACCTTCAGTCCTCTCTGAAACCTGCACTGAGAGGAATGAAGGTGTAGAATTAGGTGTGTCACAGCCAAGTAATTGCGGGCACTCTGCTAGCAGTACACCGACGTCCGATTCTAGCAGGCAAATTTCCCTGCCCCAGCTGCTGGACCGTCGAAAGAAGTTCACTCCCAGCCATCCACATGCCCAGCGGTTGAATGCTAGCTTGGCTAAATTGCTAGCGCTTCAACTGCTGACTTTTCAGTTGGTAGACTCGGCCCCCTTCCGTGAGTTTGTGCAATGTGCGGTTCCTCAGTGGCAGGTTCCCAAACGCCACTTTTTCTCACAGAAGGCGATTCCGGCTCTCTACCGGCATGTGGAAGGCAATGTCTTGGCCTCGCTGGACAGGGCGGTCAGTGGTAAGGTGCATATTACCGCTGACTCATGGTCCAGCAGGCATGGACAGGGACGTTACCTTTCTTTCACGGCCCATTGGGTCACTCTTTTGGCAGCTGGGAAGGATGCAGGACAAGGTGCAGTAGTGTTGGAGGTTGTTCCGCCACCACGCCTCCAAAATGCTACTACTGGTTGTGACACACCTCTCTCCTCCACCCCCTCCTCTTCTTCTTCCTCCATGGCCTCTTCCTGTGCTTTGTCCTCGGAACCAGCGGTGCTCCGTAGGCGTTCAAGGGGCTACACAAGTACGCAGGCAAAAAGATGCCATGCCGTGCTTGCGCTGGTGTGTTTGGGGGACAGGAGCCACACTGGGGCAGAGGTTCTGTCTGCTCTGCAGTGGCAGGCCGAGAGGTGGTTGACACCACGCCAGCTTAAGCCAGGAATGGTGGTTTGCGACAATGGCACCAACCTCCTCTCCGCCCTCCGACAGGGACAACTGACCCATGTGCCCTGTGTGGCTCACGTCCTTAACCTGGTGGTGCAGCGGTTCTTGGGCAGGTACCCAGGCTTACAGGATGTCCTGAGGCAGGCCAGGAAAGTCTGTGTGCATGTCCGCAGATCTTATAATGCCAGTGCTCGCCTGGCTGAGCTGCAAAAGGAGTTGAACCTGCCCAAGAACCGCCTTATATGTGACATGCCCACCAGGTGGAACTCAACGTTGGCCATGCTGCAGTGGCTGCACATGCAGCAGAGGGCCATCAATGAGTACCTGTGCGACTACGGCACCAGGACATTGTCAGGGGAGCTCGGGTTTTTTTCACCACGCCAGTGGGGCATGATCAGGGATGCATGCACTGTCCAGGCACCATTTGAGGAGGCCATGTGGATGGTGAGCAGTGACAGTGCATGCATCAGTGACACTGTACCTCTTGTCCACCTGTTGGAACATACGCTGCGTGGAATAATGGACAGGGCACTTGAGGCAGAACAGAGGCAGGAAGAGGAGGACTTCCTTGCCTCTCAAGGCCCCCTTTACCCAGACAGTGTTCCTTCTGTCCCACCCATCACACAGGAAGAGGAGGAGGAGGAGGAGGATTGTGTCAGCATGGAGGTGGAGCCTGGCACTCAGCATCATCAGCAGCAGTCTTTTAGGGATGATTTACAGTCCCAAGAAACCAGTAGACTTGTACGTGGCTGGGAGGAGGTGGCTGCGGATCATGTCGTCCTTAGTGACCCAGAGGACTCCGGACCGAATGCCTCAGCTAACCTACGCTACATGGCCTCCCCGATCCTGCAAAGTCTGCGGAAGGATCCTCGTATTCTTCGGATCAAGGAGAGGGACCATTACTGGCTGGCCACTCTCCTTGATCCACGGTACAAGGGTAAGGTTGCGGACCTTATCTTACCGTCGCAGAGGGAGCAGAGGATGAGACAACTCCGGGAGGCCTTGCAGAAAGGTCTGTGCAACGCGTTCCCAGAGACTGGGAGGTTACAAACTCCTGGTCCTGGACAACGAGTTGCTGAGGCTTCGGTCAGTCAAAGAAGGAGCTGTGGGGAAGGTGGCTGTCTGACCGATGCGTTCAGACAATTCTTTAGTCCGCAGCCCCAAGGTATGATCGGTTCCAGCAACCATCGCCAGCGTCTGATATACATGGTGCAGGAATACCTAGGGGCAAAGTCAGACTTGGACACCTTCCCCACCAAAAATCCTCTGGCTTACTGGGTCTTGAGGATGGATCACTAGCCAGAGCTTGCACAGTATGCAATTGAGCTACTGGCCTGTCCTGCATCCAGCGTTCTTTCAGAACGCACATTCAGTGCTGCTGGAGGATTTGTCACGGATCACAGGGTGCGCCTGTCCACCGACTCGGTTGATCGACTGACCTTCATAAAGATGAACCAGTCTTGGATCACCACCAGCTACCAAACACCTGAAGCTGATATAACAGACTAATTTATTTTCAAATGTCACATCCCTTCAAGACTGATGCTGAGAGACTGTCCTGTTATGTTGACTGACTATCCTCCTCCTCAATGATCCGATTGATGATGATAGCTTGGAAGAACATTTTTGTTTCTGGGTGCCGCCACCAGTGGCTAAGGCCCAATTTTTCAGCCCCTGTTTAATAGGGGCATGTAATTACAATTTTTTATGCAATGCTTTGCAGCAGGGCTCATTCCTGCACTCCAACTAGAGTATCTGGGAGAGGTTGCAGTGTCGTGGCACCAGCACCAGTGGATAAGGCCCAATTTTTAAGCCCCTGTTTAACAGGGGCGTGTTATTACAATTGTTTATGCAATGCTTTGCAGCAGGGCTCATTCCTGCACTCCAACTAGAGTATCTGGGAGAGGTTGCAGTGTCGTGGCACCAGCACCAGTGTCTAAGGCCCAATTTTTCAGCCCCTGTTTAACAGGGGCGTGTAATTAAATTTTTTGATGCAATACTTTGCAACAGGGCTCATTGCTGTGCTCCAAGTACAGTATCTGTGAGGGGTTGCAGTGTTGTGGCACCAGTGCCTAAGGCCCAATTTTTCTGCCCCTGTTTAACAGGGGCATGTAATTACAATTCTTGATCTAATAATTCACAGCAGGGCCCATTCCTGCGCCCACCAAGAGTAACTGTGAGGCCTTACAGTGTTGTGTCAACACCACCACCAAAGGCCCAATTTTTCAGCCCCTGTTCAACAGGGGCATGCAATTACAATTCTTGATCTAATAATTCACAGCAGGGCCCATTCATGCACCCACCAAGAGTAACTGTGAGGACTCACAGTGTTGTGGCAACACCAACATGTAAGGGGCAAATTTCAGCTGAGTATATACGGCAGGCCCCTACTTTCAAACATCCAACTTACAAACGACTCCTCCTTGCAAACGGAAGGATACAACAGGAAGTGAGAGGAAATCTACCCCTAGGAAGGCAAGTTCTCTCCTGTAAGAGTTAATATGGGAAAAAAAGTGTCTCCTCTCCACTGATGCTTTATCACCAATTCTTGTTTCAATAAAAAACCCAAATTTTCAAAAAACATTTGTCATTAGGACGGAAAGTGAGGTGAACTGTTCTGAACAGGTGCACACTGCACAGACAGCAAAACAAATGTTACAGGGGTGATAACCCTTCCCTATGTTTTCCAAAAAGCTTAAAAATAGATTTTTTGGCTGGAGCTACACTTAAACAATGTACCTCTTCAAAATTACAAACAGATTCTACATAAGAACAAACCTACAGTCCCTGTCTTATATGCACCGCCTGTATACGGCTGTTCAGAGTATATAGGGCCTTTTTTATTTTGTGTGCGGGGTTCCCCTTAATATCCATACAAGAACCAAAGGGGCTGGTAATGGGCTGGGGTAGGGGGGGGGGTGTGATGGGGTAGCTATGCCATTTTTCTTAAAGATTTTCATCCATATTACCGGGACCGGACATTACATTAAAGCCACAAGCAGTTTTAAATGGCTTTTTTTCCTTTAGAAATGTAATTTTTTGCAGGGACAGTTCTAAACACGGGAAACACGTGGCACTTCACAGGCATACTTTAGACACCCCCCAGGTACGATATTTAAAGGAATATTTGACTTTTTTTTTTCACTTTATGCGTCATTAACCACTTCAATACCATGCACTTATGCACCTTCCCGCCCAGACCAATTTTCAGCTTTCAGTACTCTCACACTTTGAATGACAATTACTTAGTCATGCTACACTGTATCCAAACAAATTTTTTATCATTTTCTTCTCACAAATAGAGCTTTCTTTTGGTGGTATTTAATCGCCACTGGGTTTTTTATTTTTTGCGATATAGGCAAAAAAACAGCAATTTTTTTAAAAAAAAACACTTTTTTTTAGTTTCTATTGTAAAATTTTGCAAATAAGTAATTTTTCTTCATAAATTTGTGCCAAAATGTATACTGCTACATATCTTTGGTAAAATGAACCCAAATTAGTGTATATTATTTGGTCTTTGTGAAAGTTATAGAGTCTACAAACTATGGTGGCAATCACTGAAAATGTATCACATCTGATCACGCCTGATGTACTGAAGGGATATCTCATTTCTTGAGACACTAACAAGCGAGGAAAGTACAAATACCCCAAAATTACCCCTTTTTGGAAAGTAGACAGTCCAAGGTATTTACTAAGAGGCGTGGTGAGTTTTTTGAAGTTGTATTTTTTTCCCACAATTCTTGGGAAAATTTAATTTTTTTTTTTTTTTTTTTTTTTTTTTACACAAACTGGTCATATTAACAGTTTTTTTCTCTCACACAGCATATGCATAATTGCAACTACACCCCAAAATACATTCTGCTACTCCTCCTGAGTGTAGCGATACCACATGTGTGAGACTTTTACACAGCCTGGCCACATACAGAGGCCCAACATTGAAGTAGCACTTTCAGGCGTTCTACAAGCATAAATCGCACATATCCTTTCTCAACCACCTATTACACTTTTGAAGGCCCTGGAGCACCAGGACAATGGAATTTTCCACAAAATGACCCCATTTTGGAAAGCACACACCCCAACGTATAATCTATGAAGCATTATGAGTCTTTTTAACGGTTCATTTTTTTCCAGAAGGTTTTGGAAAATGTGGAGAAAAAATGAAAATGCATTTTTTTTACACAAAGTTGTCCATTTATAAGATATTTCTAACGCATAGCATATACATAGCAAAAATAACACCTCAAAATGCATTCTGCTACTCCTCCTGAGTATAGCGATACCACATGTGTGAGACTTTTACACAGCCTGGCCATATACAGAGGCCCAACATTGAAGTAGCACTTTCAGGCGTTCTACAAGCATAAATCGCACATATCCTTTCTCAACCACCTATTACAATTTTGAAGGCCCTGGAGCACCAGGACAATAGAATTTTCCACAAAATGACCCCATTTTTGAAAGCACACACCCCAAAGTATAATCTATGAGGCATTATGAGTCTTTTGAACGGTTCATTTTTTTCCAGAAGGTTTTGGAAAATGTGGAGAAAAAATTAAAATGCATTTTTTTTACACAAAGTTGTCAATTTATAAGATATTTCTAACACATAATATGTACATAGCAAAAATTACACCCCAAAAATGCATTCTGCTACTCCTCCTGAGTATGGCGATACCACATGTTTGAGACTTTTACACAGCCTGGCCACATACAGAGGCCCAACATCCAAGTAGCACCTCCAGGCATTCTAGCAGCATTAATTGCACATATCATTTTCTGACTACCGATCACATTTTTGAAGGCCCTTCATATATCTAACACATAGCAGGTACATACCAAATAACAAAAGATTACCTGTGGTTTTAGAAGTGCAGTGGTCCACAGAGGAGAGCATCGGTCCAGGCAGCAGGCAGGGATGAGGTCAGCGACAGCAAAAGCAATCATCCAGGCAGCAGGCAGGAATACTGTCCATAGTTCGCACAGGCAGAGATACTGTCAGCACAGCCAGAGCACAGCCAAAGCACAGGTCCAGGTAGCAGGCAGAGGTGTCCCGGCAGAAATGCTGTCCAAAGTCAGTAGAGGCAGCAGGCAGATATATGGTCAACACAGCCAAAGTATTGGTCCAAGCAGCAGGAAGAAACATGGTCCATAATGTCATGGGTCATTACAGGCAGTAATATGGTCAGCACAGCCAAATTATTGGTCCAGGCAGCAGGAAGGACCATAAAGCTTAGGGCCAGGGGGACAGGGGTAGAGGCTTCTCCCACCCAAATCGCTTTGAAGCCTCCGGGCAACCAGACCCTGTTCTTGGAGCACAGAAAACGAAAAACTGGTTTTCTCTACTCAGAACGCTATTCTGAAGCCCCTCACATATGTGAGACCCCTGTGTACTAAAAGTAGATGGCCAAAAGATCAGTCCAAGTGGCAGGCAAAAACATGGTCGATTAACAGGCCAAGGTCGGTACACGTGGAAGTCAGAAACGTGGTTTAAATCGGCAGGCAGAGGCATCGTCGGTAAACAGGCCAGGGTCAGTTAATTAACATGGAAGGTAGTTAGTAACATGGTAGCAGGCAAATAGGGAAGTGGCAGTCTGTTAATAATAAGGGGAACTAATGGATGTATGATAATTTTTGAAGCAATTTCCGATGCACAGGCCAGGTTGGGAGGGACAATCGGGACAATAATAGCTGGTGTCTCTTCTTACTCCTCCTCTGCTGCATACACGGCATTTCTTTTGGCGTCTTCTTCCAGATTCTGTGGGGGGGATGCTAAAGGGATAGTGTCGCTCGTGAAGCCGACTCACACTATCAGAGCGAATGCTTCCTGGGGCGGGATCTTGTTGGTAAATGAGGGCATCGATGATATCTTCGATATATTGGAGGTAGTGGAGTCGGTGATTTTGAGTTGCTTTTTGGTAGCAGACAAACAAATTAAAAAGGGCCATGTGAAACAGGTGAAACGCAACTTTTTTGTGCCAATAATGGGACTTTCTGGTTGAGAAGTAGGGCTGTAGCATCTGGTCGTTTAAATCCACCCCCCCATGTACAAATTGTAGTCGTGGACACATTCAGGCTTTACAATGGAGCCGCGTCTTCTTGGGATCTCCACCATGGTGTCATTGTGGATCGTAGAGAGGATGTGGACATCTTTCTTGTCCCTCCACTTCATGGCCAACACCTCCTCGTTCCTCATGGATGCCGATTCTCCAGGTCACAATTTTTTTGTCAATAAATTTTGTGGGAATCCCTTCCGGTTTTTTTTGAAGGTACCGCAGGCCGGGGTTTGTTTACTGTAAAGGTGGCGAAAAAGGGGCAGGCCGGTATAATAATTATCAACATATAAATGGTAACCTTTTCCGAACAGGGGGTATGCCAACTCCCAGACAATTTTCCCACTGGTTCCAATATATGTGGGGCAATCACGGGGCTGGAGCTGGGAGTCTTTGCCTTCGTAGATCCTGAATTTGCAGACGTATCCAGTGGCTCGATCACATAATTTATTTAATTTTAACCCATACCTGGCTCTCTTGCTTGGTATGTACTGCTTGAACTGCAGTCGGCCGGTGAAATGTACGAGGGACTCGTCCACACAGATTTTTTGGTCTGGGATGAAAACTTCTTCAAATCGCTGGGAAAAGGCATTGATTAGGGGGCGTATCTTGTACAATTTGTCGTAGTTGGGATGATCTCGGGGAGGGCACTGTGAATTGTCATTGAAGTGGAGAAAGCGCATAATCATGTCGTATCTTTTCCTGGACATGACAGCGGAATATATGGGCATGTGTTGGATGGGGCGTTTGGACCAATATGAATGGACTTCGTTCTTTTTTGTAAGCCCCATATTGAACATAAGGCCCAAAAATAATTTAAATTCCTCCAATGTTAGACGCCGCCACTGGAACATGCGGGCGTAGGAAGAATCGGGGTTGGCAGCAATAAATTGGGATGCATACAGATTCGTTTGATCCACTATATTCTGCAGCAAATCTTGTGGGAAAAATAAACAAAAATAATCAAATTTAGAAAAATTTGTAGTGTCGGGCTGCACACCTGGCTGTGCGGTGAAAGGGGGGATGATAGCGGATCCTGAGTTGGCAGGCAACCATAAGGGGTTTGCCAGGGCATCGGGAAGGTAGGATTGGGGCTGGATTCTTCGGGTTGGGCGTGCATTTCCATTGCTTGTACTGGGCTCCTCTTCCTGGGGTATGGCGCTGCTGGTGGTGGGCAGTTCTCCTGATCTTGGTGCTGATCTTGGTGCTGATCTTGGTGCCGATCGCATTCTTTTGGGAGGGACGGTTTCCTCCGGGGACTCGGACTCTGAGCCACTATCCTCCACTGGCTCGTATTCCGAACCAGAATCGGATAATGGGAGCTCCCCGCTGCTCTCATCATCCGACATGGCAAGAATGGCATATGCCTCCTCAGGTGTGTAAACCCTTTGGGACATTATGGCAGTGCTTATTGGTGGGCCTGTGTAATGGTACTGCTGGTGGTAGTGGTGGCGGTCTGTGTGGTAGTACCGATGGAGGTATTAGTGGTGGGCCTGTGTGGTGGTACCGATGGTGGTATGGGTGGTGGTGGTACCAATGGCGGTACAGGTGGTGGTGGTACCGATGGCGGTACGGGTGGTGGTGGTGGCGGCGGTACCGATGGCGGTACAGGTGGCGGTACGGGTGGTGGTGGTAGCGATGGCGGTATGGGTGGTGGTGGTACCGATGGCGGTACAGGTGGTGGTGGTACCGATGGCGGTACAGGTGGTGGTGGTACGGGTGGTGATGGTACCGATGGCGGTACAGGTGGTGGTACAGGTGGTGGTGGCACTACCGATGGTGGTACGGGTGGTGGTACTGGTGGTGGTACCGATGGCGGCACTAGTGGTGATACTGGTAGCGGGCCTGTGTGGCAGTATAGATGCTGGGCCTGGTGGCGGTACTGGTGGTGGTACTGGTACCGATGGCGGTACTGGTAGCCTGTGTGGCGGTGCCAATGGTGGTACCGATGGAGGTGGGCCTGTGACAGATGATTGACAGATGGGCTGATTGATTGACAGATGGGCTGATTGATTGATTGACAGATGGGTTGATTGATTGACAGGTGGGGTGATTGATTGACAGGTGGGGTGATTGATTGACAGATGGGCTGATTGATTGACAGATGGGCTGATTGATTGACAGATGGGCTGATTGATTGACAGATGGGCTGATTGACAGATGGGCTGATTGACAGATGGGCTGATTGACAGATGGGCTGATTGATGTGCTGGGCTGTGTGACAGGTCCTCTTTATGGGGGGGGGCGTGTTGTGCACTGTAAATTTATGTAGACAAACTACACTGAGCTAACTTACTGAACTCTTCTCTCTCCTCACAGATCGGTGTGTGAGGAGAGAGCAGGGATCAGGTAGTAACTCCTGTGGAGTTTGTTTACATTTGTGACCGGCTGTGATTGGACACAGCCGGTCACGTGGTAAACAGCCAATTCATTGGCTGTTTACTCTGATCGGGGACGCGCTGTGTCCAAGGGACACTCGCCTTCCCCGATCCCCGCTCTGCAAGCCTGTGGCGGCACGCACGGAGCGCGCCGCTGTGTTTGTTTTGACAGGTGATCGGCTGTGACTTTGACACAGCCGATCACATGGTAAACAGCCAATGAAATTGGCTGTTTACCGTGATCGGGGAAGCGCTGTGTCCGAGGGACACATGCCGTCCCCGATCACCGCGCTGCGCGCCCCCGCGGGCGCGCGCAAGGCAATATCCTGCAGGACATCATATGACGTCCAGTATCGATATTGCAACCACTTCCCGGACGTCAATTCGCTATTGACTGGGCGGGAAGTGGTTAAAATGACTGCTCCCGAAAAACGGCCATTTTTAAAACTTCTTTTTGCATTGATACATGTCCCCTGGTGCAGAACCCGGGTTCCCAAACCCTTTTTAGGACAATAACATGCATAATAGTCGTTATAATTAGCACTTTAGATTTCGAACGTTCGCATCCATTGTATTTAATAGGGTTCTAAAGTTTGTGCGAACTTTCGGTCCGTTCGCGGGTTCTGGTGCGAACCGAACCCGGGGGTGTTCAGCTCATCACTAGTCAGGAGCAGCAGCAGGGAAGGTATATGTCCCACATTTGTGGTACTACAGCAGATTGTCCTTTCTGAATGACCACATTACAGCAAGGGAATCACTTTCCAGCCTTCCCCCCAGCCAAGATGATCCGTCTGGAGCCAGGTATAGTCTTTTCTAAACATTTATTGTGATAAAATTAATGCTGTAAAATGTTAAGATGGGAACAAATTTTTAAAATCAAGAAAAAGTGTTTTACATAGCAATAGACAGTAGTGGGCTAAAAAGTTTGTTAGATGAATGAAAAATGATGGGGTCATAATGAGAGTCTTTAAAATGTATTTTAATTCAATTTGCAACAGTCATGAGCTGAACATTGTGTGTGATTGATGAAGCAAAACTCTACATATGTCCCTTTTTTTACACAGGAGGAGGTCAGCCAGGATGAGAGGCAGGAAAATGTCAGGCAGGAGGAGGCCGGGGTGAGTGGCAGAGAGGAGGTGGCCGGGCCAAGTGGCAGAGAGGAGGTGGGTGGGCCAAGTGGCAGAACAAGGTGTCAGGTGCCTCCCATCCGCCTTCCACCAAGAAGGGCCAGGAGGGATAGGGCTGTGAGTCAGGCAGCACTGGCCCTGATTAAAGAGGCACATGCCACCCTCCAGCAGCCACCAACCCCTGATGAGGGCTATGCGGCATTATTTGGCGTGAAAATGAGCCAGATGCCGATAGGCCAACGCCTAATATGTGAGCCCCTGCTCATTAGCCTTTTAAATAAGGGGTTGATGGGGACACTAACTAACACAACTGTCATTTGCGACCACAGCCATCCTCCTCCACCTCCTTCTTCTCCACCTCCACCTCCTTCTTCTCCACCTCCTCCTTCTTCTTCTTCTCCTCCACCTCCTTCTTCTCCACCTCCTTCTTATCCACCTCCTCCTTCTTCTCCTCTTGACATGAGTACACCTCCAGAGGCACAGCCTCCAGCAAGGCGGACAAGGAAGTTTGCAGGGAAGGCTGCAGAGAAGGCTGCAGGGAAGCCTACCAAGAAGGCTGCAGGGAAGGCTACCAAGAAGGCTGCAGGGAAGGCTACCAAGAAGACCAGGAAGTGATTGCCTTGCTTCAATGTGGTTTGACAGAAGGCAGCCTGTTGTAGTTCCACAGACTTGGGACATGTATCTAACCTGCTGCTGTTCCTGACCTCTGGGAACCCAAGACCAGATTGTGCTCACTACTATATGTGCTTCTCCAGGTCCCAATTTTAGTGTCCACACAGAGTTGCACAAATTGCAGCAGGGTCTCCAGCGCTGCATTCTATTTATTTTCCTATTATTTTAGATACCAGAATAAATGGCATTTATTTTTACAGTTAATACTTGCTTATGTGTTTTTATTAAACCAAAAAATGTAGCTGGTGAGTAGGCAGGTAAGTTAAAAAAATTCAAAAGCTATAATTAAAATGGGACAGATAACACCAAACAATCTCCTTGAAGGTCAAAAAATAGAAGATAATTAGGTTTAAATTGTGGTAAATTTACACAAGAGAAAAAAAAACATGGAGAGCACTAGAAATTAAATAAGATTTTAAAATGCATATCTGAACTAAAAGAAAAAAAATTATGAGATCTTGCTCGATAAAATAAACAAAAATATTGTCATGGATATGCAGTAATGTTTGTCTGTCAGCTTACCTTCCTCCTCATGTGTTCACCTTAGAGGCCAGACTCTCCTCACCTGGCTGCTTTTATAATCTCTCCTCCCAGTCTGACTCCACCCCAGGCCCTGTCACAGAAGTCTATATTAACCTGTGCACTGCAAGTCTGCCTTGCTGACCAACGTGTTTGTTTAAGCATTGTGTGTTTGGGTTCCTGCCTGCCGTGTGCTACGTCTGTCTCTCTGTTACCGATATTGGCTTGTTCCCGAATATCCCTATCTGCTTGTGACCTTGACCTTCGGCTTGTCCTTTGTTTATCCTTGTCTGCTTGTTGCCCTGACCTTGGCTTTTCCCCTCACTATTCTTGTATCCTGTGCTGCTGCTTCCCCTCTATCCTCCTTACCCTACGGAGCGTGAGCTAGGGGACTCTAGGGCCGCGACCTGGACCCAGCTGCAGCGTAACATCCTCACCACTAGAGGCTCTGGTGAAAACCTGCTGGGTCTTAGACTCCGCGCCCTGGGGAATCTTGGCTCTAGCTTCCTGTGGATTCCTGTTGTGCTCCACTGGTCCCGCTTTCCACAACCACCCAGTATCCCATCCGCAGCAGTCAGCCATAGGGTTCATTACCTTGTGGTGCACTCCTGACCCCCAACGGTGTGCATCTGTCATCTGGCCACAGATGACCTGACAAACATTCATGAGATCTGCATTCATAAATGTTGCAAAAAGTTAGTCAGAACTCTGTGTGAATATCAGCAGCAAAAAAAGTTAATTGTTGTTCATTATTGTACCATTCTAAAGAAGATTTTAATGCGCAGCATTTAAACGATGCAAAAATTGTTACCGCGCGATGAATGTGCTTTCTCCATTACGAACGCTAGTTTTACTAGAAGGTGCGCTCCCGTCTCATACTTGATTCTGACCATGCACGGTTTTTGGAGACTCAGGAAAAGCATACACACGAACGGTTTTCTCGTCCAAAAACAGTCTGACGAGAATCACGACGAGAAAACTGAGACTCCCGACGAGAAAAAACAAAGCAGGTCTTCTTTTTTTCTCGTCGAGATTCACAACAGTTTTCTAGACGAGAAACCATACACACGAACGGTTTTCTCGGCAAGAAAGCTCTCCCAACAGTTTTCCTGTTGTTTCTTGCCGAGAAAACCGGTCGTGTGTACTAGGCTTCACGATTTTTTTTGTCCTTGATCACCACTTTTTCAATTCAGCACTATGCCATTGGAAATATTTTTAGAAGACATTGGTCTGTCCTTAAAAATTACAGAATATTGGGTCCCCTTATACCAGATAGGCTCTGTATTCTGTTTAGAAAAGCACCCTTTCCTGAGGGATAAAATTACGTAGAATGTGGTTGACCCACGGAATAGACCTACTTTTTTTCAAAACCTAAAAGGCTTTTATCCCTGAAATAAATATATGATATGCCAGGTTCACCTAATAAGGAATAATAAACTTATCTCTTTTCAGTTCACTGATACTTTTTTTTTAACAGAAAAGTTTTTATTTATGTCCGAAAGGAGAAACAAAAATCAACATAGAAAATACAGTGCAGCTTTACAGTACATACCGATAATCATAGTGAATAGTGTCATAGTTTAATACATCCAATATCTTGGCTGAGGATCCTGCATGGATCGTAATACATACATACTTAACATCATTTGAGATAGAGACATTGTTACTCATGCTGTTCTAGAGTATTCTCATTTATTGACTAATACTATAGCGTGTGTTTTATACCAGGATGCTAACTGGTATCCAGTGACTCTACTTGTGGGGGGGGGGAGAAAGAGGCATGAGGGGGCAGAAAGAGGAGGGGGAAGGAAAGGCACCGGGTGGAGTGATATGAAAAGTACCAGGAGGGGGAGGTGGAAATCATGAGGGGAGTGGGAGGAGGAGGGTCAACAACTCTACAAAGAAGAGGATTGGTCGTTGCAGCACCATATCCTCCTCTTGCCTCCGTGTAGTGCAAGTTCTCCACCAAGGCAGTTTGAACTCTAATGCTTGGCCCACGCCCCCCATACCTTTTCAAATTTTTGGGGGCATTTACAGTTCATATACGTGAGTTCTTAGAGTGGCAGTGTGGAGTCCACCAAGGCCCTCCAGTGAGAGACCGTGGGGGGCTCACAAGGCCAGTAGAAGGAGCCGATGCTCCGAGCACGTAGCCTTGTCTCTCCAGCCTTTCCTCCCTCAATGCTCTTCCGTTTCCGGTGACGTCATCCCCCTGCGTTCCACGCTGGCCCTGGCTGACTTCCTGGTGGCCACAGGACGAATGGCTGCCGTTTCCAGACCTCTGCCTACTCGTGGACATTTGGCCTGGGACACCGGACTGCACCGAGAGTCACAGATGAGACTGCTATTAATCCACCTGTTGTATGTGCATTACTTGTGCATAAATAAATTGTAATTGTGACAGAACCCACTGTCACTGTGTGTTTTGGAAGGGACTGAGGGCTGGCCTCCTACCCACAGATTATGGCCCAGAAGAGACTGAGAGACTTGGGGACAAGCTGGCATTGAGATAATGTAATGTAATGCTACATCCCTTCTCCCCCACCCCCCCCCCCTCTTGTTGCTGTGCTTAATTGTGTTGGTTCTTGGCACGTAGACAATGGTCTGGACTGCAGACATCTCTCCGCAGGGGATGTGTATTGAGGGGCTGCCTGCTTACCATAATCCCTTTATGTCTAACTGTAGTCTCTGTTTCAATGTACAAGTGTTCAGTTCCCATTGGTTCTTCCTTGTCCCCTACCCCCCCCTATGACAAGGCTAAGGGGAGTGTCCCTAACTGTGTGTAAAAGTGTATGTTTTGTAGTTAATAAACTGTTGATGCTCTGCATGTTTAACCCTCAACACCTGTGTGGCTTGTCTCGTGATTGAGGGGTTAAGGGCTGGTTATGGCGAATCTGCAGGCTGCGGGTGCGTTTGGAGGACAGGAGACACAGGTCTGGCGGTTGTGCCCACCTGGGGTATCCGAGATCCGTCACAGTGGTGGCAGCAGTGGGATGTCTCCTGCAGTCCGGGCCATCCAAATCACCACCAGGATTCAAGATCTGGGCAGCCGCCGAGGAGCGATACGGGGACCGGCCAGCATGAGAGCGGAGTTCAGGAGGAGGCTACAAGGCATGCGGAAGCAACATCGGGGACCAGCGATGGAGCACACCATGCTCGGCTGGGGGGATGTGATCCGCCGGCAACTCTGGCATGAGACGCTAAGCCACGAGCGGCACCATCAGGGGAAGATCCTTCCCTCCTCCACAGAGATGTACTGGACGCAGTACCGTACGCGAGAGGTGTTCCTGAGGGAACGACCGCGAGATGAGTGTAAGATGGAGCTTGGAAGATTGGTCCAGGAGGAGATGAGGCTGGACGCCAGCTACAGAGCCCTCCGGTGGTTCGCGGCTCAACTGTGGCCAGGTACAGCAGATGGCAGCCCGATAGAAGGCGTTGGCTACGGCAGCGTGGGGCTGCTCCATCAAAAAATGTACGGAGACCCAGACTTTGGGAGCGACGAGGAATGGCGGCTGGAAAACATCCTGGACTTCCGAGATGAGGTGCTGGACCTTCCCGAAGAGGCGTTTGACCTGGAGGAATTGGAGTTCCTGGTTGAGCAGGAATGGGAGCTTGAGATTGCCTACAAGCGGCTGTTTGACGGTGATCAGCAGCCTGGCATGGCTCCCATTGCCTGGGACTGTCCTGGAGAAATAGCAGACAGTCGCGAAGATGCAGAGCAAATGGGGCCAGGGGTGCCCGTACGTTTTCCCGTCCTAACCGCAATGGAAGAAGCGGCGATGATACAGAGGGCACTGCGAGTGCTAGAATGCCAGAAGGCACCAGAGGTTTCCCAGGAAGCGAGACAAGATAATAGCATAAAGGTCTCAGAAGGGGAAGTTGAGACGGGCGCTGGAAGGCTGGTAAATGGTGATCAGCAGTAGTGATGAGCCGAACACCCCCGGGTTCGGTTCGCACCAGAACCCGCGAACGGACCGAAAGTTCGAACGAACATTAGAACCCTATTAAATACAATGGATGCGAACGTTCGAATTCTAAAGTGCTAATTATAACAACTATTATGCATGTTATTGTCCTAAAAAGGGTTTGGGAACCCGGGTTCTGCACCAGGGGACATGTATCAATGCAAAAAGAAGTTTTAAAAACGGTCGTTTTTCGGGAGCAGTCATTTTAATGATGCATAAAGTGAAAAAAAAAAAGTCAAATATTCCTTTAAATATCGTACCTGGGGGGTGTCTAAAGTATGCCTGTGAAGTGCCACGTGTTTCCCGTGTTTAGAACTGTCCCTGCACAAAATGACACTTCTAAAGGAAAAAAAAGCCATTTAAAACTGCTTGCGGCTTTAATGTAATGTCTGGTCCCGGTAATATGGATGAAATTCTTTAAGAAAAATGGCATAGCTACCCCATGACCCCCCCCCTACCCCAGCCCATTACCAGCCCCTTTGGGTCTTGTATGGATATTAAGGGGAACCCCGCACATAAAATAAAAAAGGCCCTATATACTCTGAACAGCCCTATACAGGCGGTGCATACAAGACAGGGACTGTAGGTTTGTTCTTATGTAGAGTCTGTTTGTAATTTTGAACAGGTACATTGTTGAAGTGTAGCTCCAGACCAAAAATCTATTTTTAAACTTTTTGGAAAACATAGGTAAGGGTTATCACCCCTGTAACATTTGTTTTGCTGTCTGTGCCCCTGTTCAGAACATTTCACCTCACTTTCCGTCCCAATGACAACTGTTTTTGAAATGTGGTGTTTTTCTTGAAACAAGGATTGCTGATAAAGCATCAGTACAGAGGAGACACCTTTCTCCCATATTTATTCTTACAGGAGAGAATTTTCCTTCCTAGTGGTAGATTTCCTCTCACTTCCTGTTGTCTTCTTGCGTTTGCAAGTAGGAGTCGTTTGTAAGTTGGATGTTTGAAAGTAGGGACCTGCCGTATATACTCTGCAGAAATAGGCCCCTTAGTTGTTGGTGTTGGCACAACACTGTAAGCACTCACAGTTACTCTTGGTTGGTGCTGGAACGCCCTGCTGTCAACTATTATATCAGGAATTTTAATTACATATAATTGTTGAACAGTGGTAGTAAAAATTGGGCCTTTGATGGTGGTGCTGGTGCCACAACACTGTAAGCCCTGACAGTTACTCTTGGTGGGTGCAGCAATGGGCCCTGCTGTGAATTATTAGATCAAGAATTGTAATTACATGCCCCTGTTGAACAGGGGCTGAAAAATTGGGCCTTAGGCACTGGTGGCACAACACTGCAACCCCTCACAGCAACTGTACTTGGAGCACAGCAATGAGCCCTGTTGCAAAGTATTGCTTCAAAAATTGTAATGACACGCCCCTGTTAAACAGGGGCTGAAAAATTGGGCCTTAGGCACTGGTGGCACAACACTGCAACTCCTCACAGATACTGTACTTGGAGCACACCAATGAGCCCTGTTGCAAAGTATTGCTTCAAAAATTGTAATGACACGCCCCTGTTAAACAGGGGCTGAAAAATTGGGCCTTAGGCACTGGTGGCACAACACTGCAACTCCTCACAGATACTGTACTTGGAGCACAGCAATGAGCCCTGTTGCAAAGTATTGCTTCAAAAATTGTAATTACACGCCCCTGTTAAACAGGGGCTGAAAAATTGGGCGTTAGGCACTGGTGGCACAACACTGCAACTCCTCACAGATACTGTACTTGGAGCACAGCAATGAGCCCTGTTGCAAAGTATTGCTTCAAAAATTGTAATTACACGCCCCTGTTAAACAGGGGCTGAAAAATTGGGCGTTAGGCACTGGTGGCGGCACCCATAAACAAAAATGATCTTACAAGCTATCATCATCAATCGTATCATTGAGGACTCGGAGGAGGAGGATAGCCAGTCAACATAACAGCACAGGCACTCAGCATCAGCATCAGTCTTGAAGGGATGTGACATGTTAAAATCAATTAGTCTGTTATATCAGCATCAGGTGTGTGGTAGCTGGTGGTGATCCAAGACTGGTTCATCTTGATGAAAGTCAGTCGATCAACCGAGTCGGTGGACAGGCGCACCCTGTGATCCGTGACAAATCCTCCAGCAGCACTGAATGTGCGTTCCGAAAGAACGCTGGATGCAGGACAGGCCAGTAGCTCAATTGCATACTGTGCAAGCTCTGGCCAGTGATCCATCCTCAAGACCCAGTAAGCCAGAGGATTTTCGGTGGGGAAGGTGTCCAAGTCTGACCTTGCCCCTAGATATTCCTGCACCATGTTTATCAGACGCTGGCGATGGTTGCTGGAACCGATCATACTTTGGGGCTGCGGACTAAAGAATTGTCTGAACGCATCGGTCAGACGGCCACCTTCCCCACCGCTCCTTCTTTCACTGGCCGAAGCCTCAGCAACTCGTTGTCCAGGACCAGGAGTTTGCAACCTCCCAGTCTCTGGGAACGCGTTGCACAGACCTTTCTGCAAGGCCTCCCGGAGTTGTCTCATCCTCTGCTCCCTCTGCGACGGTAACATAAGGTCCGCAACCTTACCCTTGTACCGTGGATCAAGGAGAGTGGCCAGCCAGTAATGGTCCCTCTCCTTGATCCGAAGAATACGAGGATCCTTCCGCAGACTTTGCAGGATCAGGGAGGCCATGCAGCGTAGGTTTGCTGAGGCATTCGCTCCGGAGTCCTCTGGGTCACTAAGGACGACATGATCCGCAGCCACCTCCTCCCAGCCACGTACAAGTCCACTGGTTTCTTGGGACTGTAAATCATCCCTAAAAGACTGCTGCTGATGATGCTGAGTGCCAGCCTCCACCTCCATGCTGACACAATCCTCCTCCTCCTCCTCCTCCTCCTCCTCCTCTTCCTGTGCGATGGGTGGGACAGAAGGAACACTGTCTGGGTAAAGGGGGCCTTGAGAGGCAAGGAAGTCCTCCTCTTCCTGCCTCTGTTCTGCCTCAAGTGCCCTGTCCATTATTCCACGCAGCGTGTGCTCCAACAGGTGGACAAGAGGTACAGTGTCACTGATGCATGCACTGTCACTGCTCACCATCCTCGTGGCCTCCTCAAATGGTGCCAGGACAGTGCATGCATCCCTGATCATGCCCCACTGGCGTGGAGAAAAAAAAACAAGCTCCCCTGACCCTGTCCTGGTGCCGTAGTCGCACAGGTACTCATTGATGGCCCTCTGCTGCGTGTGCAGCCGCTGCAGCATGGCCAACGTTGAGTTCCACCTGGTGGGCATGTCACATATAAGGCGGTTCTTGGGCAGGTTCAACTCCTTTTGCAGCTCAGCCAGGCGAGCACTGGCATTATAAGATCTGCGGAAATGCACACAGACTTTCCTGGCCTGCCTCAGGACATCCTGTAAGCCCGGGTACCTGCCCAAGAAGCGCTGCACCACCAGGTTAAGGACGTGAGCCACACAGGGCACATGGGTCAGTTGTCCCTGTCGGAGGGCGGAGAGGAGGTTGGTGCCATTGTCGCAAACCACCATTCCTGGCTTAAGCTGGCGTGGCGTCAACCACCTCTCGGCCTGGCCCTGCAGAGCAGACAGGACCTCTGCCCCAGTGTGGCTTCTGTCCCCCAAACACACCAGCGCAAGCACGGCATGGCATCTTTTTGCCTGCGTACTTGCGTAGCCCCGTGAACGGCTACGGAGCACCGCTGGTTCATAGGACAAACCACAGGAAGAGGCCATGGAGGAAGAAGAAGAGGAGGGGGTGGAGGAGAGAGGTGTGTCACAACCAGTAGTAGCATTTTGGAGGCGTGGCGGTGGGACAACCTCCAACACTACTGCACCTTGTCCTGAATCCTTCCCAGCTGCCAAAAGAGTGACCCAATGGGCCGTGAAAGAAAGGTAACGTCCCTGTCCATGCCTGCTGGACCATGAGTCAGCGGTAATATGCACCTTACCGCTGACCGCCCTGTCCAGCGAGGCCAAGACATTGCCTTCCACATGCCGGTAGAGAGCCGGAATAGCCTTCCGTGAGAAAAAGTGGCGTTTGGGAACCTGCCACTGAGGAACTGCACATTGCACAAACTCACGGAAGGGGGCCGAGTCTACCAACTGAAAAGGCAGCAGTTGAAGCGCTAGCAATTTAGCCAAGCTAGCATTCAACCGCTGGGCATGTGGATGGCTGGGAGTGAACTTCTTTCGACGGTCCAGCAGCTGGGGCAGGGAAATTTGCCTGCTAGAATCGGACGTCGGTGTACTGCTAGCAGAGTGGCCGCAAGTACTTGGCTGTGACACACCTAATTCTACACCTTCATTCCTCTCAGTGCATGTTTCAGAGAGGACTGAAGTTATAGTGGGGTTGGAGATCCCAGCTGATGCGGTGCAAGGAGAGGTCCGCTTTGTTCTTTGGTGTGGGTCTTTGAGGTAGGCTTGCCAACGAGCTGCATGGCAGGTCAACATATGTCTGGTCAGGCATGTGGTACCCAAGCGGCTGATGTTTTGGCCACGCGATATACGCTTGAGACATATGTTGCAAACAGCAGCTGTGCGATCTGATGCACTAGCCTCAAAAAAGGCCCACACCAAAGAACTTTTTGAATGACGGGCAGAGGCAGCGCCCTGCACAGGCGGAGCTCTGCGGTGTGATTCCGTCGGTGTACTGCCCTTACGCTGGCCACCAAAGGGCATCCTGCCTCGTTGGAGATGTGCCTCCTCCTCATCCTCCTCCTCCTCCTCTCTCCTATTAGGCACCCACGTGGAGTCAGTGACCTCATCATCCCCTCCCTCCTCATCACTGGAGCCAATCTGGCAGTATGCTGCAGCTGCTGGAACATGACTGCCAGATTGGTGTCCTTCTTGAGCATCCCCTCTGTCTGCTCTCACGCTACTGCCTTCCTCTAGCTGGGTTTCATCATCAGACCCTTCGAAACGCTGGGCATCCTCCTGGAGCATGTACCCAACACTGTGCTGAAACAGTTCGGGGGACTCCTCAGGAGGAGGACATGGTGGGTCTAGGGAAGGAGTGACTGATGATTTGTCTGACATTGATACCAGGGAAGACGACGCTTTGGCAGCTGCTTTTCCAGTACCCTGAGCCTGGGTGAGAGAGGATGAGGAGGAGGAGGAGGGCTTGGTCATCCACTCTACCAAGTCTTCGGCATGATGTGGCTCAACATGTCCAGCTGCCGAAAAGAAGGACAAGCGTGTCCCATGGCCATGTGCTGATGACAATGCACCGCGTCCACGACCAGCACTGTTGCCCCCAGACACAGAGCCTGCTTGCCCTCTTTTATTGCCTCCTGACTGTCTGCCTCTCCTTGTTTGCCTTCCAGACATTCTAATAGATGGCCTGCAGGGAGATGGGAAAAAAGCAATAAGGGCTACCTTCAGGTGTCCTTCTCTGTCCCTTGAAACAAGGACTTGCAGAGTGAAATAAACTGACACTCTCCCTACCTACAGTTTTCTGTCCCTAGAATAAATGTTTTTTTTAATCACAATATAGCACAAGGACAATTCAGTCACTGTCCTTCCAGGTCCCTGGAAACAAGGACTTGCAGAGTGAAATAAACTGACACTCTCCCTACCTACAGTTTTCTGTCCCTAGAATAAATGTTTTTTTTAATCACAATATAGCACAAGGACAATTCAGTCACTGTCCTTCCAGGTCCCTGGAAACAAGGACTTGCAGAGTGAAATAAACTGACACTCTCCCTACCTACAGTTTTCTGTCCCTAGAATAAATGTTTTTTTTAATCACAATATAGCACAAGGACAATTCAGTCACTGTCCTTCCAGGTCCCTGGAAACAAGGACTTGCAGAGTGAAATAAACTGACACTCTCCCTACCTACAGTTTTCTGTCCCTAGAATAAATGTTTTTTTTAATCACAATATAGCACAAGGACAATTCAGTCACTGTCCTTCCAGGTCCCTGGAAACAAGGACTTGCAGAGTGAAATAAACTGACACTCTCCCTACCTACAGTTTTCTGTCCCTAGAATAAATGTTTTTTTTAATCACAATATAGCACAAGGACAATTCAGTCACTGTCCTTCCAGGTCCCTGGAAACAAGGACTTGCAGAGTGAAATAAACTGACACTCTCCCTACCTACAGTTTTCTGTCCCTAGAATAAATGTTTTTTTTAATCACAATATAGCACAAGGACAATTCAGTCACTGTCCTTCCAGGTCCCTGGAAACAAGGACTTGCAGAGTGAAATAAACTGACACTCTCCCTACCTACAGTTTTCTGTCCCTAGAATAAATGTTTTTTTTTAATCACAATATAGCACAAGGACAATTCAGTCACTGTCCTTCCAGGTCCCTGGAAACAAGGACTTGCAGAGTGAAATAAACTGACACTCTCCCTACCTACAGTTTTCTGTCCCTAGAATAAATGTTTTTTTTTAATCACAATATAGCACAAGGACAATTCAGTCACTGTCCTTCCAGGTCCCTGGAAACAAGGACTTGCAGAGTGAAATAAACTGACACTCTCCCTACCTACAGTTTTCTGTCCCTAGAATAAATGTTTTTTTTAATCACAATATAGCACAAGGACAATTCAGTCACTGTCCTTCCAGGTCCCTGGAAACAAGGACTTGCAGAGTGAAATAAACTGACACTCTCCCTACCTACAGTTTTCTGTCCCTAGAATAAATGTTTTTTTTAAGCACAATATAGCACAAGGACAATTCAGTCACTGTCCTTCCAGGTCCCTGGAAACAAGGACTTGCAGAGTGAAATAAACTGACACTCTCCCTACCTACAGTTTTCTGTCCCTAGAATAAATGTTTTTTTTAATCACAATATAGCACAAGGACAATTCAGTCACTGTCCTTCCAGGTCCCTGGAAACAAGGACTTGCAGAGTGAAAGAAACTGACACTCTCCCTACCTACAGTTTTCTGTCCCTAGAATAAATGTTTTTTTAAGCACAATATAGCACAAGGACAATTCACTCACTGTCCTTCCAGGTCCCTGGAAACAAGGACTTGCAGAGTGAAAGAAACTGACACTGTCCCTACCTACAGTTTTCTGTCCCTAGAATAAATGTTTTTTTTAAGCACACTATAGCACAAGCACAAAACACACTGACACTCTCCCTACCTATCCTTCTCTTTCCCTAAACTAAAGGAATCCAGGTTAAGCAAGAAAGAAATAACAGTCACTGTCCCTGCCTATGCTGCTCTATCCCTGCTCCGGAACACACTACACTAGGCCGCCGTGCTGGCGGCCTTTTATAGTGTGGGGCGTGTACTAAACACCCTCAGCAATAATTGGCCACAGGCATCCTGCCTGTGGCCAATCATTGCTCTCCTCGCTGCCGGCGCTGTGATTGGCCAAGCATGCGGGGTCACAGTGCATGCTTGGCCAATCACAGCGCCTGGATGACACTGCGATGGCGTAGTGCATTGTGGGCCGTTCGCGTCACTCGAATTTGGCGCGAACGGCCCAAATCGTTCGATCTTCGTCGAACGATCGAACAGCCGATGTTCGAGTCGAACGTATGTTCGACTCGAACACGAAGCTCATCCCTAATCAGCAGCAAGTCCAGAGTATCGCATCCAGTGCTCCAGCAGAAGCGTTGGCTACAGGGCAGAGTGCCGCTGGCCTCGGCCCAGCATCAGAAAAAGAGTTGGATCTGGAGAGTCTTAGAGATGTTCTTCGTGAGCCGTTTCCCCAACAGAAGATATCCCCAACGGAAGTGGAGGAAGCAATTCTCCCTCCCCAGCAATTGGACACTATCCCAATGTTCATCCCCCCAGCAGAAGCGCTGGCTGCAGGGCAGAGTGCCGCTGGCCTCTGCCCACCCTCAGAGTTGGATCCAGGGAGTCTGAGGGATTACCTCAGTGAGCTGTTTCCCCAGCACTTGGACACTACCCCAGTGTTCATCCCCCCAGCAGAAGCGCTGGCTACGGGGCAGAGTGCCGCTGGCCTCTGCCCACCCTCAGAGTTAGATCCAGGGAGTCCGAGGGAGGACCTCAGTGAGCTGGTTGCCCAGCACTTGGACACTACTCCAGTGTTTATCCCCCCAGCAGAAGCGCTGGCTGCATGGCAGAGTGCCACTGGCCCCTGCCCAGCCCTCAGTATGTCTTTGGAGGGTTTGGGAGACAGCCCCTGTCAGAAGTCGCCTCAGCAGCTGGTCACAGAACCAGGAGGGGAGAAAACCCTTCCCCCTTTCCAGCGGCTTAACTCTACCATTGTATATGTCCCCCTAGCAGAAGCACTGGCTATGGGGCAGAGCGCTGTTGGCCTCTGTCCAGCATCAGAAAAAGAGATGGAGAGTCCGGGAGATAGTCCCTGCAAGATACCTCCTCAGCGGCTGGTAACTACTCGAGGAGAAAAGCAAGTACCTTTTCCTCCCCAACTGCATAGCACTACCAGCCTACGTTCCCTACCAGCTGAAGCGCTGGCCTCGGGGCAAAGGATTATTCAGCTCCCCTCAATATCTGCAACCCAGCCCCGGATCACGGGAGTGCGGAAAGCTGTTCCCACTCTGCAGCGGCTGTTTTTATTCACAGGAGACCGTATGTGCGATTTTGCTCCCCAGCGCCAGAGACGTACTTTTTCTTTTCCTGGTTGCCTGGGGTGGAAGTTTGTGACTAACGCAGGTCCAGACCAGTTGGGGGTCAGGAACCTGGTTAGTCTGTTTTTAAAAGGGGAGAAATGTGACAGAACCCACTGTCACTGTGTGTTTTGGAAGGGACTGAGGGCTGGCCTCCTACCCACAGATTATGGCCCAGAAGAGACTGAGAGACTTGAGGACAAGCTGGCATTGAGATAATGTAATGTAATGCTACATCCCTTCTCCCCCATCCCCCCCTCTTGTTGCTGTGCTTAATTGTGTTGGTTCATGGCACGTAGACAATGGTCTTGACTGCAGACATCTCTCCGCAGGGGATGTGTATTGAGGGGCTGCCTGCTTACCATAATCCCTTTATGTTTAACTGTAGTCTCTGTTTCAATGTACAAGTGTTCAGTTCCCATTGGTTCTTCCTTGTCCCCTACCCCCCCCCTCTATGACAAGGCTAAGGGGAGTGTCCCTAACTGTGTGTAAAAGTGTATGTTTTGTAGTTAAACTGTTGATGCTCTGCATGTTTAACCCTCAACACCTGTGTGGCTTGTCTCGTGATTGAGGGGTTAAGGGCTGGTTATGGCGAATCTGCAGGCTGCGGGTGCGTTTGGAGGACAGGAGACACAGGTCTGGCGGATGTGCCCACCTGGGGTATCCAAGATCGGTCACAGTAATCAACCTATTACACTTATGCCCTGTACACACGGTCGGTTTTTCCGATGAAAAAAGTCCAGTGGACTTTTTTCATCGGGAAAAACGATCGTGTGTGGGCCCCATCTGACTTTTTTCCATCAGTGTTAAAAAATAGAACACGTTTGTAATTTTTTTCCGAGTGAAAAAAAACCGATAGGAAATTCCGATCGTCTGTGTGGAACTCCATCGGAGAAAAATCCACGCATGCTCAGACTAAATTACAAGACGGGAGCGCTCGTTCTGGTAAAACTAGCGTTCGTAATGGAGATAGCACATTCGTCATGCTGTAACGGACTGAAAAGCACAGAGAATGAAAAGCGCAAATCGGCTATCACCAAACTTTTACTAACACGCGGTAACACGAAATCAGCAAAAGCAGCCCAAAGGGTGGCGCCATTGTATTTGAACTTCCCATTTATAGTGCCGTCGTATGTGTTGTACGTCACAGCGTTTTGGATGGTCGGAATTAAGACTCATGAAAGTCAGCTTCATCGAAATTCCGACGGAAAATTCCATCGGATTTTATTCCATCGGAAATCCGATCGTGTGTACAGGTCATTAGGTGGCGCTTCCTGTTTTTCTCTCTCTTCCTGCTTGCAGAGTCGGTTTTCTCTGAGGAGAGCTGCCGCCCACCACATCCCCCTAAGAACTGTCATCTTTTATTATGGACTGATTTATTTTCTTTTTACTTGTGCCCTTTTATATATACGAACACTAGCGATTGAGCTTACAGTTTCCTTCTTCCTGTATATAACTGTGCCTGTACCGCATGCCCTAATTGAAGGTAGCGGAATAACATTTTTGAGGGAAGCTGGAAGTTAGTTTTCAACGTATCAAAGGTGAGGATACCACCCTCCATCATAATATGCTGTACAACCTTGATCTCATATCCGACCCGTAAGGCCGAATCTGGGACCGACTGCAAATGGCTTAGTTTAGCATTGCCCCATAGCTGTGTGTATGGGGAGATAGTATTTGGTTTGTTACATTTTGCAGACATTTGCTCCCAGACCCTGACAGTTATTCCCATAGGAGTCATTATTTCGGGATGTGCCTTGGGACCCCGGAACACTAGATTACTCAGCGCTGATTATGATTCCAGTATTGCCACCTCCACATTCACCGCCGGGTTGGATCGGGGCTGGGAAAACCACCAACGGACCGTTACAACCACCGCAGCTCAATAGAATCGTTTAAAACAGAGGAGTGCCAGACCCCCCAGTGACAGAGGGAGCTGCAGGGTGGTTCGAGCAACCTCCAGTTTGGAGAAAAAGGAATTAGGTATTGGTACAGGGGTATTTCGGAACACATAGAGGAATTTAGGAAGGAATGACATTTTAATGAGATTAATCCTTCCCACCGGTGATAGGGGTAAGGACTTCCAAGTTTGGCATTTAGCAGTGAGTCGAAGTAAGATCAGGGAAAACATTGTTTACCAAATACAAAGAGGGTTCCCTTTGGATCTCAATCCCTAGGTACCTAAATTTGGAGACTAGGGCCAACTGTACCTAGGGCGCCAATGGGGGGAGGGTCTGGGATAAAGGAAAGAGGGTCGATTTGGTCCAGTTGATCCAGATTCCTGAGAAGGAGCCATAGCGATCAATAATTTCCAGGGCTGCTTCCAAGGATGTGGATGCGTCTGGGAGGTACAGTAATGCATCGTCAGCATAAAGGGAAAGCTTCTCTGTCAGCGAACCCACCATTATCCCTTTAACTATTCGGGAAGATCTAAGCAGGATGGCCACGGGTTCCATGGCCAAGGCCAGAGGCGGCTCTCTAATTAGGCCAATTAGGCGATTGCCTAAGGCCCCACGCTTCCCGGGGCCTCACAATCTGCCTAACCTGTGTGTGGGAATGTCCCCCTGATTGGTGTCCCCAGGGCCATCTCTAACGCGGGACAAAAGCCTGCGCTGCGGTGCCTGTAACTACTTTTTCCTGGCCAGGGGCGGAACTGACTGACCACTTGAGCAGTGCCCGAAGGTCTCATGGTCAGTGGACGGCTGCACGTACTCCCCTCCCCCGGCTCCCCACCCCTTCTGCCGCGCAAGTCTCCTGCCATGTGCAGAGCGCGGATAATGGCCGTAGGGGTTGTGCTTCTCTGCTCTCTCCTCCGATGGACGGTCTCAGAGCTGGCGCCTGACAGTCATCGAGGAGCCAGTCTGCCACAGTCTGCCACAGCCTACAGGTACTGTCTAATGGTCCTGCACGACACTGACAGCATCCTGTAGTGTAGTACCTCCCGAGCGACCTTACACACACACAGCTGTTATTATGCCATCCTCCGGCATATGATGCCACCTACTGACCCCCTGCCATAATCATTCTCATCATCCCTTGTTCCTGGCATACCACCACCCTACTTTCTGTCATCATACTTCCCACTGTAAGCTTCCTATCAACTTACCCCCTGTCATCATCTCTATCCTCATCATAAACACCTGTGCCTAGTATCCTACTACCCCACCCCCTGTCATCTTCATCCCCCTGCACCGCCAGCTCCTTCCACCCACCCCCTGTCATCTTCATCCCCCCTGCACCGCCAGCTCCTTACACCCACCCCCTGTCATCTTCATCCCCCCTGCACCACCAGCTCCTTCCACCCACCCCTGTCATCTTCATCCCCCCTGCACCGCCAGCTCCTTCCACCCACCCCCTGTCATCTTCATCTCCCCTGCACCGCCAGCTCCTTCCACCCACCCCCTGTCATCTTCATCCCCCCTGCACCGCCAGCTCCTTCCACCCACCCCCTGTCATCTTCATCCCCCCTGCACCTCTCTGCCAGCCTCCTACCACCCCACCCCCTGCCAGCTTCATCCCCCTGCACCGCCAGTTCTTTCCACTCACCCACCCCTGTCATCTTCATCCCCCTGCACCTCTCTGCCAGCCTCCTACCACCCCACCCCCTGCCATCTTCATCCCCCTGCACCGCCAGCTCTTTCCACTCACCCACCCCCTGTCATCTTCATCCCCCTGCAAATCTCTGCCAGCCTCCTTCCACCCACCCCCTGTCATCTTCATCCCCCCTGCACCGCCAGCTCCTTCCACCCACCCCCTGTCATCTTCATCCCCCCTGCACCGTCAGCTCCTTCCACCCACCCCCTGTCATCTTCATCCCCCTGCACCACCAGCTCCTTCCACCCACCCCCTGTCATCTTCATCCCCCCTGCACCTCTCTGCCAGCCTCCTACCACCCCACCCCCTGCCAGCTTCATCCCCCTGCACTGCCAGCTCTTTCCACACACCCACCCCTGTCATCTTCATCCCCCTGCACCTCTCTGCCAGCCTCCTACCACCCCACCCCCTGCCATCTTCATCCCCCTGCACCGCCAGCTCTTTCCACTCACCCACCCCCTGTCATCTTCATCCCCCTGCACCTCTCTGCCAGCCTCCTTCCACCCACCCCCTGTCATCTTCATCCCCCCTGCACCGCCAGCTCCTTCCACCCACCCCCTGTCATCTTCATCCCCCCTGCACCGCCAGCTCCTTCCACCCACCCCCTGTCATCTTCATCCCCCCTACACCACCAGCTCCTTCCACCCACCCCCTGTCATCTTCATCCCCCCTGCACCGCCAGCTCCTTCCACCCACCCCCTGTCATCTTCATCCCCCCTGCACCGCCAGCTCCTTCCACCCACCCCCTGTCATCTTCATCCCCCCTACACCACCAGCTCCTTCCACCCACCCCCTGTCATCTTCATCCCCCTGCACCACCAGCTCCTTCCACCCACCCCCTGTCATCTTCATCCCCCCTGCACCGCCAGCTCCTTCCACCCACCCCCTGTCATCTTCATCCTCCCTGCACCGCCAGCTCCTTCCACCCACCCCCTGTCATTTTCCTCCCACCTGGACCACCAGCTCCTTCCACCCACCCCCTGTCATCTTCATCCCCCCTGCACCACCAGCTCCTTCCACCCACCTCCTGTCATCTTCATCCCCCCTACACTGCCAGCTCCTTCCACCCACCCCCTGTCATCTTCACCCCCCCCTGCACCGCCAGCTCCTTCCACCCACCCCATGTCATCTTCATCCCCCTGCACCACCAGCTCCTTCCACCCACCCCCTGTCATCTTCATCCCCCCTGCACCGCCAGCTCCTTCCACCCACCCCCTGTCATCTTCATCCCCCTGCACCACCAGCTTCTTCCACCCACCCCCTGTCATCTTCATCCCCCCTGCACCGCCAGCTCCTTCCACCCACCCCTGTCATCTTCATCCCCCCTACACCACCAGCTCCTTCCACCCACCCCCTGTCATCTTCATCCCCCCTGCACCGCCAGCTCCTTCCACCCACCCCCTGTCATCTTCATCCCCCCTGCACCACCAGCTCCTTCCACCCACCCCCTGTCATCTTCATCCCCCCTACACCACCAGCTCCTTCCACCCACCCCCTGTCATCTTCATCCCCCTGCACCACCAGCTCCTTCCACCCACCCCCTGTCATCTTCATCCCCCCTGCACCGCCAGCTCCTTCCACCCACCCCCTGTCATCTTCATCCTCCCTGCACCGTCAGCTCCTTCCACCCACCCCCTGTCATTTTCCTCCACCCTGCACCGCCAGCTCCTTCCACCCACCCCCTGTCATCTTCATCCCCCCTACACCGCCAGCTCCTTCCACCCACCCCCTGTCATCTTCATCCCCCCTACACCGCCAGCTCCTTCCACCCACCCCCTGTCATCTTCACCCCCCTGCACCGCCAGCTCCTTCCACCCACCCCATGTCATCTTCATCCCCCTGCACCACCAGCTCCTTCCACCCACCCCCTGTCATCTTCATCCCCCCTGCATCGCCAGCTCCTTCCACCCACCCCCTGTCATCTTCATCCCCCCTGCACCTCTCTGCCAGCCTCCTACCACCCCACCCCCTGCCATCTTCATCCCCCTGCACCGCCGGCTCTTTCCACTCACCCACCCCCTGTCATCTTCATCCCCCTGCACCTCTCTGCCAGCCTCCTACCACCCCACCCCCTGCCATCTTCATCCCCCTGCACCGCTCTGCCAGCTCCTTCCACCCACCCACCCCCTGTCATCTTCATCCCCCCTCCACTGCTCTGCCAGCCTCCTACCACCCCACCCCCTGTCATCTTCATCCCCCTGCACCACTCTGCCAGCTCCTTCCACCCACCCACCCCCTATCATCTTCATCCCCCCCTCAACCACTCTGCCAGCCTCCTACCACCCCACCCTGTCATCTTCATCCCCCTACACCGCTCTGCCCGCTCCTTCCACCCACCCCTGTCATCTTCATCCCCCCTGCACCGCTCTGCCAGCCTCCTACTACCCCACCCTGTCATCTTCATCCCCCCTGCACCACCCCACCAGCCTGCTACCAGTTCACCCCCTGTCATATTCACCCCCCACTACCCCACTGCCAGCTTCCTACCGCCCCACCCCCACCATCATCATCATCCCATCTGTACCCCATTGCCAGTTTCTTACCATCCCACCCCCTGTAATCTTCATCCCCCTGTACTCCTCTGCCAGCTTTCTACCACCTCACCCACTATCATCATCCCTATACCCCCACCTCTGACATCCTACCACCCTGCCTCCTGTCATCAACATCCCCCTGTAGCCCACCTCTAGCATCCAACCACCCTACCCCCATCATTATCATCATCATCCCCCTGTACCCCACTGACAGCTTCCTACCACCCCACCCACTGTCATCAACAGCCCCATCATTCCTCTCTACCCCACCTCTGGCCTCCTACCACTCCACCCCCTGTCATCATCATCCCCCTGTACCCCTTCTCTGGCATCCTACCACCCTGCCTCCTGTCATTATCATCCTTATCCCTCCTGTACCCCACTTCTAGCATCCTATCACCCTACTCTCTATCATTATAGGGGAGATATGATCTCAGCCTCTCACCCCAATGCTGCCACATCACCAAAAACTGCATCCTGTCATCCAACCAACTTTAACCCAAAATTTGCATCACACACCACAATACTGCCCTGCCACCCAATGAGCGGTAATGATGTGCTGTAACTTCTAGCAAACAATCAGTGAGCGATAATGATAATGAGTAACCCATAGCAACCAATCAGTGAGCAGTATAAATTTGTAGTAACCTCTAGCAACAAATCAGTGAGTGATAATGATAAGCAGTAACCCATAGCAACCAATCAGTAAGCAGTATACATTTGCAGTAACCTCTAACAACAAATCAGTGAGTGATAATGATAAGCAGTAACCTATAGCAACCAATCAGTGAGCTGTAATAATGTGCAGTAACCTCTTGCAACCAATCAGTGAGCGGTAATGACGTATAGTAACCTCTATCAACCAATGGGTAAACTGTAATGATGTGCAGTAAACTCTAGCAACCAATGGGTGAGTGGTAATATTGTGCAATAACCTTTAGCAACCAATCAGTGAGTGGTAATGATGTGCACTAACCTCTAACAACCAATCAGTGAGCCTGGAGCAATCAGTAAATGTGAGACCATTTTTTTTAAGATAAATGTTTGTTTTTTGGGATGTTGGCGTGGAGAGGGAAATTGGTAGGGGTGGAGTGGGGGGGCAGGAAAATGTTTGCCCAGGGTCCAATCAATATTAAAGATGCCCCTGGGTGTCCCCAGGCTGGCGGAGGGAGCAGACCAACACACACTTGGGTAAATCCATGGAGGTTTCAGCCATCCGTCCTAGCCTTCTCCCAAAGCCTGCACCACATTGCATGGCAGGAGTTGTACACCACACCACACAGTAGACTTGCCCCGCCGGTGCCTGTGCTCTGCAGAGACTACACCTCCCAGAATACACTGCAGGGCACTCAAAGCGAATATGTCGGCTTCTCCTGCTTGTAGGGGATGGAAGTGTTTGGTGGCTGCTGCAGCAATGTGGTGTTACCCTGTTAGCCAGGTGACATTTTGCTTGTCATTACCGTAAGACCATCTCTTGTATCATGTTGCACAGTCTTTTCCCATTGTCAAAGTGAGTAGGGCCTCATGACTAAGATTTGCCTAAGGCCTCACAAAGCCTAGAGCCGCCTCTGGCCAAGGCGAATAGCCCAGGGGATAGTGGGCACCCAGGAGGGCGAAAGCATACCGTTTGTCCTGACTCTTGCGGAGGGGCAGCTATATAGCAGCCTTATCCAGGAAATACATTTGGGGCCAAAGTTAAATCGGTCAAGGACTTGCCAGAGGAACTCCCACTCCACCGAGTCAAAGGCCTTCTCAGCATCTAGAGAGGCTACGACTCCCAGAGAATCCACCCTCCCTGCCTGGGAAATATGTGTGTACAGCCGACGTAGATTGATGTCGGTGCCTTTGCCCGGCATAAACCCCGTCTGGTCATGGACCAAGGAGATGATAACTGAGTTGAGTCTGGTTGAAAGGATTTTATTAGTTATTTTAGCGTCAACATTCAAGAGCGATATAGAGCGATAGGAAGCACATAGTTTAGAATCTTTATTGGGTTTGGGGATCACCACAATCACTGCTTCCTACATAGAGGGAGGGAGGCAACCCTCCTCCAGCATGGTCAGAAGCAGGTCATGGAATTTAAGGGACAAGAAGCTCACTATTGGTCTTGTAGAATTCCGCTGGTAGGCCGTCAGGACCAGGGGTTTTGGCAGATTGAAGAGCTGATCCGCAACCTGTACCTCTCTAATAGTAATTGGGGCGTCTAGGGTTTTGCGAGCCTCATCCGAGCCCTAGACGTATAAAGATGTTTATGGAGAGATTGCATAGCTTCATATGTCAATGCATTCTTGGTGGTCACATAACTAGACTCTAAAAGTTGAACCTTTCTCTCCGCCTCCCCCAGTGCTAGGTTTGTGTCCCTCCTAACCTTCCCGATGGCTGTTTTGTATTGCTCTAGAGTGTATGCCTTAAAGGCATCCCAGAGCACTGGGGGGGGGGCAGTGCCCCCATTATTCACCCAATAACTTCCCAGCTCTCCCTTGACCAGGGGGGTCACCCGCTCATCAGTGATCCACAGGCCGGAGAGCCGCTACAGTGCAGTTCCCGCCGGTGAGTCCGTCTGCATTCTTATTAACAGGGGTGCGTGGGCTGATATACCATGGGGTAGAATCTCCACCTCCTGGACCCAGGAGACCAAGGGATCAGTGGCATACAGCAAGTCAATTCTAGAGAAGGAAACATACGTAGCCGAGCGGCACGTAAACAGTTTTTTCCCTGGGTGCCATAGTCTCGAAACATCACTAAACCCATAATTCTCCGCCCATTGGGAAAGGGGGGAGTCCCCAGGGGGGGCCGCATTGAACCTGTCTAAGGCAGGATTTGGGGCCATATTAAAGTCTCCAGATATTAGCACTCTGGCCGAGGGATAGTTCGCAATCAGCGGGGTGAGTTTGCGAAAAATGTCAAGGGTGGCTGGGGGACGGTATGTAAAGTCCTATAATCAATAATTCCAGTCTCTCACACATTGCATGGAGGGCCACATATCTCCCCTCTGGGTCAAGATGGAGCTCTAGTAATGTAAAGCCAAGAGATTTGTGAATCAGGACACTGACCCCTCTAGAATATGAGGAATAGGTCGAATGATAGTATGAGCCTACCCAGGGCTTCCGGAGGGCCAGCGTCCTGCTCCCCACCAAGTGGGTCTCCTGGAGTATACATATCTGGGGAGTATATTTCTTTATATAGTTAAATACTAGAGATATTTTGATCTTGGAATTCAAATCTTGAACATTCCAAGACAAAATGGTCAGGGGAGACATCACAGTGTCCTGGTATAATCTAGGGAGCAGCAAAGCATCATCAATAACATATTATATGCTATAAGCATGCACAGAGGTATCACTACAATAGTCCATAGTATGAGAACACAATTAGGAAGATCTCCTATGCCACCTAGTGGATGGAGATCAGAGCCGCACATATTCCTGAGGAAAAAAAACAGGGAGTAAAAACATATACTCCAAACCCCCCCCCCCCGCACCACCCCCCAAACATCGGTGTGCCTTCCTCCCAAAAATAACTATGGCAGTTGCCAATGGGGGATGTGAACAGAGGGACACCTGAGTCTCTCAGTACATACAGAAAATCCCCCTGTAAGGTTTAAAGGATTAACGGTCCCTGCAGATTGTGAGGTCTCCCGGAAGAGAAAAGAACCCCCCCCAAAAAAGGGGGGGTCTTGGATTCCGGGGGTACAACACTTAAAACGGTTGCAAACTGTCACAAAGTCCAAAAAAGTAAACGACTGCTTCCCTTTGGCAGCCCGGCAGACGATCATAAGGGTGAAGCTCAGGCATATGGGGGAGCCAGACAATGAGCATTGCAGCCACCCACATGTAGCCGTAAATGGAGGAACCCTTGACCCGAGCATTGTCTAGCCAAGTCAGGCAAGACAGAGAAGCAAATAGCAAGGTAGAAAGAGTAAATCAGGCATACCACACACTTTTCACAGGATGCATCAACTTCTAGGTAAAGTTTCCAGCCAGTGCGATGCGTCTTCAGGGGAGGTGAAAAAACGCACCATCTCCCCATCTTGAACCTGCAGCCGAGCAGGGAACAACATGCTGTACTTGATTTTCTTGTTGCGCAGGTTGAGCTTCACATGATCGAACGAACGGTGAAGCTTCTGAGTATCCACCGAGTAGTCTGGGAATATCATCAGTTTTGCCCCCTCATGTCGCAGCAGGTCAACCTTCCTCGCCTCACGTAGGACTAAATCACGGTCTCTGAAATTCAAAAGCTTCAGAATGAAAGTGCGTGGAGGAGCTCCCAGGGGCCCCTGGGCAGCAGGCATTCTATGCGCCCTCTCCATCACAAAGAAATTAGAGAATGCAGCATGTGGGAGGAGGGTTCGCAGCAGGTGTTCCGTAAATGCTGTGGGGTCAGACTCCTCTGCTCCCTCAGGCAAGTCCACTATGCGGAGATTGTTCTGCCTGTTCCTGTTCTCAGCGTCCTCTGCACGAGCCTCAAGGGTTTTAACTTTTGTTTGCAGCGTGCGGAGTGAGACTGTGTGATCTTGCAACGTGTCCTCTGCATCTCCC
Source organism: Rana muscosa (assembly GCA_029206835.1). Taxonomy (NCBI): domain Eukaryota; kingdom Metazoa; phylum Chordata; class Amphibia; order Anura; family Ranidae; genus Rana; species Rana muscosa. The sequence goes on along the minus strand of CM055119.1, from coordinate 257,493,064 downwards.
ACACAGCGTTCGCCATATTGGAGGCCACGGCGGGAAGAGAGCCCTGCACAGCGGGAGGGGGAGCAGCTTTGTGGAACTTTTACAAGTGGACTGAGCGCCTCTCCCTTTACATAACGGCCTCCGCCGATGGGATAGCTGTTCCCGGTAGTGTATAAGGATAATAATAGTCTCTATATAGGATCATACATCTCAGTGTGAAACACATCTATAGTCAAGCGTTATATGCAAAACACATAATAGTAGAAGTGCTAGGTATAAACATTATATATTAGTATATAAGTGTGGTTATACAATATAGAAATAATATACAAATTAGAAACTAAAATGGCGATTATGGATTTGTTTGAGAGTACCATTCTGCCAAGGGCTTATCTCGAGTTCTATGAGAAAAACATCTTTGTGCAAGTATTATAAGGAAAACATACTGAAGAGTGCAGACAGGCATGGTAGTCTCATGGAAGTCTCACTCGGCCACTGCAGCTGGGCTTGTGTGAACTTTATGATCATGGAAGTCTCGCTCAGCAGCTGCAGGTGGGCCCGTGTGGACTTTTCTGATAAGGGATCCTATAAAAAGGAGGTATCAAGCTGTATTGAATTCAGAGCATACTCTGACGGCCTTGTGTATGTGTGCTCTCCGTAATTATGTAATGTAATTGCGTAACAAATAAATATGATTTGGAACTCTCTCAGTCTGAAGGTTATTTCACAGGTTTCCTGTAAAATAAGGAACCTTGTGGTTATATCCCTATTCAGTTGGTTTGGATAGCCGGTCTGCAGGGAAATAGGGCAAAAAAACGGAGATTGAGCGGGAGCTCACTCACTGCACGTCTGCTCCGGTGGCCATCTTGGACACACCCCCTCACTGATACTTTTAGATCCAACACTATTAAACCATTTATCACTTGTGCTACCCATTCTGTATTATATTTATTGAAGTGCCCTTTGTAATGGTCGTGAGTACTGGGCACACACACAGCTGTGTGTGTAGCAGCCATTTTGTACACGTCACAAGCCTCCTATGCCATTTTGTCATAAGAGGACCTAGCACAGTGACATTTCTCCCCTCCTTCCTTCAGTTTATGCAATACACAAACTGTTAACTGTTAACTGATGCCAGTACCATGTTATTAATCTACTGATCGGACATACAGACCTCTCCATTGCCCAACCCACAGTTTTAGTCTGGGGACCATAATAAAACAATCACCCTCACAAGCTTGAGCAATCCAGAGAACTAAAAGATACACAGTTGTAAATAGCACAGCTGAAGGAATGGCCAATACACATTTCTGCTAGACTGGTTAGCAGCCAAGACTAAAACTTCAGCATATTTTTTAATCATGAAATAACAATAGCACAGGCAGAGTATAGACATATTTAGATTCCTTAGTCAATTTATATTCATACTAAAGCTGGACAATAATATCCATGTTAGTAGTCTGTAAACAGTAGGTCACCATGGCCACTCCTCAGCCGCTTAATTGTTCGAATGGTCTCTGACAACACCCCTGTGATATCATATAAAAAGGAGGCTGATCCTGAAGTTAACACTCTCGTTTTACCATCAAATTAAGGAACACCTAAGCAAACTTCAGAAAGCCACTGTACCATTTTTGTTTTTTAATTGGACTCTGAAAACCAGGACATAGTTGGGTATTCTTCATTTTCAACTTTAACCACCTTGTCTATCTATTCTTTTATTTACGTTGTTTAAGAATTTTCTAACATAATTCCTCTATTATTTAGATGATTTTATGTGGATAATTATAACTAGGGTTGTCCCGATACCGATACTAGTATCGGTATCGGGACCGATACCAAGCATTTGCGCGAGTACTTGTACTCGCGCAAATGCTCCCAATGCTTCACCCGATACTGTTTTTTTTTTTTGTGGCCGGAGAGGGCGGGAGGAGTCAGTGGCTGGAGAGGGCGGGGGAGTGTGGGCGGAGTCTGGCCGGAGAGGGCGGGAGGAGTGAGTGGCTGGGGAGGGCGGGGGAGTGCGGGCGGAGTCTGGGCGGAGTCTGGCCGGAGAGGGCGGGAGGAGTCAATGGCTGGGGAGGGCAGGAGAGGAAAGTGCGGGCGGAGTCTGGCTGGAGAGGGCGGGCACAGTCGGTGGACGGAGTCCGCGGGCGGAGAGCGAGTCCCTTACATTAGGATCGGTGACCGGTGCTGTCACATTCGGTCGCTGTCAGCGGCTGAACGTCCCCACGCCCATCTTGGTACACCCTGCACTCGGCTGCAGTAAGCAGCAGCAGACATCTTGTTACACCCAGCCCGAGCTATACACCCCAGCCCGAGGTACCGAGATGGGCGTTGCAGCAGTTTTTTTTTTTTAATCCTGTGTCATTTCCCCCCCCCCCCGCAGCATTTCAGTGCCAATCACCTATCAGTGCCCACAAGTGCTACCTATCAGTGCAATCAGTGCCATCTACCAGTGCCCCCTATCAGGTGGCACTGGTAGATGGCACTGATTGCACTGATAGGTGGCACTTATGGGCACTGATTGCCATCTATCAGTGCAATCAGTGCCATCTATCAGTGCTATCAGTGCCCACAAGTGCCACCTATCAGTGCCCACAGGTGCCACCTATCACTGCCCACAAGTGCCACCTATCACTGCCCATAAGTGCCATCTATCAGTGCCCATAAATGCCACCTCTCAGTGCCCCCAAGTGCCACCTATCAGTGCCACCTATCAGTGCCCACAAGTGCCATCCATCAGTGCCCATAAGTGCCACCTATCAGTCCCCATCTTTCAAACTGTCACATGACATTGAAAAAGAGTATCGGTAATCGGTATCGGCGAGTACTTGAAAAAAAGTATCGGTACTTGTACTCGGTCTTAAAAAAGTGGTATCGGGACAACCCTAAATTTATAACAATATTTATTGAGGCATTTTTTATTGTTCATTGTATATAGTGGCAGTCTTTGTAAAGAAGAAACACCAAAACTTTTTGGATTTGTAGTGTATACCTAAACATTGCCACCAGAGGGCGCTTAACTTTCCATCTAGTTCATGGCATTTTCTTTTTATTAAAATTTTTTTTTAAATTTACTTTTTATCCACAACAAGGCTTTTGCATCTATAGTCGGTGCTTTCAATAGCCCGTTGTTTTATTTACAGTTCCGGGGTTCCTCCTTGCCCATATTGTGAAGGTCCTATATAAGACATGTGGACTTGCTTGGCCTCTGTGTCCCAAATGATGTCAGATTTGATGAAACACATATAATAGAACATATAGTAGCGCTGGAGGTCAGTCATGGCATCACTGTGCATGCGTGCAATCAACTCTGGATTCTGGGATATGTAGTCTTGTTTCAGCACTGTATACAGCTTTTTTTATGTGAGAGTTTTTTTACGAATCTAATACATTTTTACTGTTGGATTTCACACTATTTGGAGCATGGGGGCTATTTCTTTTTTTCCTTTGTGTATGTGGTCCTTGGCAGAGCATTGGAGAAGAAAGTGGAGGAATCCTGGCCCGCAGTGATTGCAGATTTAAACCAGGAGCAGTTTGGTTTCTCATTCTGAGGGTCACAAAGTTTCCGGTAATCCTTTTATTTATTGCACAGTGGAGTGGACATAGGGTGGAAATATACATGAAGATTTATTATAAAGGCACAACTGGTTACCATTTATGGATCATATATGCTGTTTACATTGACTTTTAACTCTAAGCAGTACTTCTATACTGTACTTTGGTTATATTACATTGTTTTATTTGTGCTATTAATTTAGGATCACAGTTTGTATTTTTGACCATTTTTATTGCATTTAATTTTGGGGGGGTTTTATATTGTGATTTATTTTTCAGGACATTCATACTTTGGGGTACTTGGGATGGGAGCAGCACCTTGTGTTTTTTAATTTAGACTTAAGACATTTTCACTGTTTACTATTATTGGTTTGAACTAAAAAAAATTTTTTTTATGAGGTTTACAATCACTTTAATGTGGAGCTTGGGGTGTCTTCAGGACATTTTTCAATTTTTTTTTTCTGGTTGAATATGTCTTCATTAAAAATGTCATATGGTACAGTCTTTCAGCAGTGTGCTTTGTAAATGTCTAACTATCATCTTAAAAGAAAAGTATGGGAATTAAAAAAAATAAACATTTATACTTATCTAGGTAGATGCAACATTGGTCCAATACTGCATCTGTCCCCCACTGCCTCTAAGGCCGAGAACCAATCAATCAAAAACCATTGATCGATTGTTTCTTAGTCTTCAGTGAGCAGAGAGCCATTGACTGTCAGTCATCAGCTCTCTGCTCTGCTCCTCCACAATTTACTGAAGCGCTGGGCCATGGAGAGGGTGGGAATGGCTGGCTCAGGCTCTTAGTGGCTCGCTAAGAGGCTGAGGCAGCTGCCGGTTCAGGCATCTGGGTGGATCACAACAATAAAGTCAGGATAGCTTCAGAGCCTGGACTGGCTGAGTGACATCAGGCAGCTGTCGGCTGAATATGGGTCACAGGAGTGCAGAACTAAATGCACTCCTGTGATCCACTGAAGAAGTAGGGCCAAAGGAGCTTTGGCCCTACTCCTCCTTAAAAACATCAACATACCAGTTTTTGGAGTTTATACGGACTGTTAACTGTGCTGTAAGTTCAAGTACACTAGTTCAATGTAAGTACATCTATTTTCATTTCTTTCTCTTGCACGTGATTTGTTATTGAAAGAAAACATAGCTTTTTAATGTATAGAAATCTAGGTGTGCTTTGCAAAGTTAACCTGCTCTACCCTATTAGGAAATAATTTCTATAATCTTCTTCTCTATCGAATATAGGAAAGTTCGATAGAGAAAAGGAAAAAGGTAGCACACCACAGTGAAGTCAAAATCTTGAAGGTTCTTTATTGTTGCCAAGCCAGACAGATGTACAGGACATGGTTGACGTGTTTCACACGAATCACTCAGGCTTACTCATAACTCATACGTTATGAGTAATCACGAGTGATTCATGTGAAACGCGTCAACCATGTCCCTGTGCATCTGTCTGGTCTGGCAACAATAAAGAACCTTCAAGATTTTGACTTCACTGTGGTGTGCTACCATTTTCCTTTTCTCTATTGCGTTCTTTGGTGGCGAGTCAGGAGGGGGGGGGGGCACCTGCAGCAGTCAATTACCTACTGATTGCCTGTGCATTGTATACTTTGTGGTTGGATAGGTAAGTTCTATACAGGGTTCAGGCGTATTTAAATTATGATATCCTCTCATACAGGATTCTCAAATTTTGTTTTATATCCATTTAACAATAATACTTTATAATTTAAAACTATAACTAAAAATTGGATAACATAACCAGTGTTGATAGAGCCTATAGGTGCTCTATCCTAATGCAATAGAATGTAAAATTGAAAAGAAGAGGAAGGAAAATGCAACCTGTAGCAAGTTGGGTCAATTGTGCTAACAATCAAGAATGAAATTCCAGGTATTTTCTTTTTTATGTAACATACATAATCAGACGTGACCTTCCTTTGTAATGTATTATAAGGTGGAATTTTTCAGGAGAGTAGAAAAAGTAGGAGACAGTTGTTTATTACTTGAGCTGTAAGACGTCTTGTGACTCATCTATGCATCTTCCCTATTTTAGTTAAAATTTTGGATTTATCTACAAAGTCACACATAGAATTTGAGGTGAAATAGCCACAAAATGGCTTCTTTAATAAGACAAAGTGCAACGTGACACATCTGCAGAATGTCTGTTTCATATACCTTAAGGATGAACTCCAGTGAAGTGAAACAGTAAAAGCAAAATATATTCTCATAACTCCTAGAGCTTTTTAGATATGTTTTTTCTTTAAAAAATTTCATAAGATATCAGTATTGGAAAGCAATTTTTAGACTTACATTGATTAAAAATAAATGTTTTTCCAAGGCTCGTTTCACTGTGGGGAAGCGCTACAAGTTTTATTGGAGTTCGATTTACCTTGACTCCTCCACAGAGAAGCTGGGTCTTTAATTGCTTTGCTGTCATAGAGAGGAAGTGAAATTTTAGAAACTTACAGCATTTAAGAGAAATTATAATTTTACAAGGCGTGAATTGATTTTGAGGATCAGTCATTGCTGCAATGGGCACATTATACATCATCATACTGTACTAATAGGCTTGTTTACCAGGCTTAGATATATTTGTGTGTTTGTTGTTTGCACATACAAAAGAATAATGGCAGGAATACATGATAAGAAAATCAGGTTAAAATTTCTGTTCTGCGAACGATCGGTTGATTTTCTACTCGTTGATGCCCAGCAAGTAATACCCTATATTAATATTTTGAACGAAAAAGACTGATTGAAAAAAAATAAAAAATTGTGTCATATCAGTTGCAAACTAATTATATTCTATTCGTTGGTGTGAAGGTCGTCCGTAAAACATCTCTTGAACATTATCACGCATGAGCGGAACTAGTAGACGACCCCACTTGTTTGTGAGACGTCAACACTCCATATGAAATCAATTGCTCTTTTAAAGATTTTTTTTTATTGATTAATGTTGGCAATGATTTTGACCAACGAACGCTGTTTCGTTGGTCGGCGGTCGAGCGATTGGTCGATTTTCTAACTGTGTATTCCTGCTATAAATCAGTCTTATTAGATTAACTGTAAATAAATTGTTGTATATGAAAAGCATCAGACGGCAGCTGCTATTTTTTATTGTACCTTAATTTTACTTAAGCAAAAATACACTGTAGTATTATTGGTATATATTTATATTTGAAATTGTATGAACATTAAGTGAAAACATTTATTGGATTTGGAATTATACAGTCAAATACAAAGGATTTATTTTTCATGATTGGGTTGTTTCTTCTGAGGACATTGTTGAGGACAAGGTATCCAGTGCTCCAGACTCTGAAAATAAAAATAAATTTATATTCATTTAGGGAAGGATTAACAACGACAATGTACTCACTATATACAGAGCCTTGAAAAAGTATTAATACCCCTTGACATTTCCCACATTTTGTCATGTTACAAACAAAAACGTAAATGTATTTTATTGGGATTTTATGTGATAGACCAGCACAAAGTGGCACATAATTGTGAAATGGAAGGAAAATGATAAATGGTTCTAAAGATTTTTTACAAATAAATATGTGAAAAGTGTGGCGTGCATTTGTATTCAGCCCCCCTGAGTCAATACTTTGTAGAACCACCTTTTGCTGCAATTACAGCTGCAAGACTTTTTGGGTATGTCTTTACCAGCTTTGCACATCTAGAGAGTGACATTTTTGCCCATTCTTCTTTGCAAAATAGCTTAGGCTCTGTCAGATTGGATGGAGAGAGCGTCTGTGAACAGCAATTTTCAAGCCTTGCCACAGATTCTTAATTGGATAAATGTCTGGACTTTGACTGGGCCATTCTAACACATGAACATGCTTTGATCTAAACCATTCTATTGTAGCTCTGGCTGTATATTTAGGGTCGTTGTCCTGCTGGAAGGTTAAACTCTGTCCCAGTCTCAAGTCTTTTGCAGACTCTAAAGCCTCGTACACACGGCCGGTTTTCTCGGCAAGAAAACTGCTGGCAGAGCTTTTTGCCGAGAAAACCGTTTGTGTGTATGTTTTCTCGTTGAGAAAACTGCCGGGAATCTCGACGAGAAAAATAGAGAACCTGCTCTCTATTTTCTCGTCGGGATTCTCATCGGCCTGTTTCCCGACGAGAAACCCGTGTGTGTGTGTATGAGGCTACAAGCTTACCTGTCCACCGGTAAGCCCGTGCATGCTCGATGAGACTTTGACACATGCGCGGTAGCTTACAAGGGTAGTGTAGGGTGAAGCAAGATGGCGGCGACTGCATCGAATGGGATGAGTGCATGCTCGGAGTAGTCAATGACGTCACCGCATTCTTGCCAGGATAAGGCTGCTATTTCTGTAACCCGTCTTGCTGAAAGGATGTCCACCAGATAAAACACCTTACAATTATCTTATAAGGGAATTTCCCAACTGGGCTCAAAGGAAGGCTTCTATGGAGCTGATAAGACCTAATTGAGATCTCAGGGTGAGACAGGTGAATTAACAGGGAAGCAATTCGAGCTACTCCTTGAACAAAGGGAACCAGAGAATGAGTGGCCAGTGGTCGCTGAAAGAAAATGGCCACTTCTAAGACTTGACCATTTAGAGTGTTCAAGGCCAAATGCTGCTCCAGCCCAGTCTGGAGAAAGGACAGGTTACACCCCATGTAATATCATCTAGGATGAAACTTTCATGCCTCGCACCATGCAAAGCGAGTATTCTAAGTGCAATGATAGACCTTGCGAGTTAGAGGGACCCCAATCTTTTATGTCTTAGATATCAACAGCCAATTGGTTAAAGCCAGCAACCATGAAGCAAGATGATAGTCCAATCTTTGATAGGGCAGGTCTGACAAGTTTGGAAATGCCCATAGGGAGTCAGGGGATGGCTGAATACCGAACCCTTTTGGGCAAATTTGGTTTTACAAAAATCACTGGAATGCCCTCTATCTCGATCCTGTGAAGCAGTTGAGGGAGAATCCATAGTGGAGGGAAGATGCACATTAACTGAAATTAATCCACAGGATCACCAATGCATCCACTGTAAAGTTTTTAGATTCCTGATCTTGGCTACAAACCTGTCAACCTGTCCTAACAACTAAACCTATTGGGTTGGAACATGTCAAGGACAGGTGGTACTTGGGTGGGGATATGCTGTATACTTTCTGTGGCTTAAAAAAGGCTTTATGAACAGGTGACATAATTGGTGTGCAGCCTGTGTTGTGTTGTTTCCTTGCCCACCTTGTTGTTGACTAAGCACCCCAACAGATCTACGTCTGGAGTCCCCCACCAGACAGATGTTGTGGATTACCTTGGGATGAAGTGATCATAGCCCCACATCAAGATGCTGATGGCTGAGAACCATTTTCATCATTCGAAAACGAATAGGCTGTCATCAGTCTTGAAAACTGTCCAAGGTCAGTAGAAGGATTGACTTCCTTGACTCCAGCACAGGGCTCATCAGCCACCAGGACAGAGATATCCTGGTGTCGGGAGCTTATTCCACGCAGTCAGTGTGAAACTAGGAAAATCTCACCACTTTGCATGAGGTCCCCTGAGAGTAAGTACCCTTGAGCTGGCAGGTTGGAGGGAAAAAAGTGTGGAGGCAGGGAGCAAAACTCCAGCCTGTACTACTGAGACACCATGTCCTGAATCATTAGGTCCCAAATTTCTTTACTCCAGGTGACGGAAAATACCCACAGATGTTCCCCCACTTGCACAAGTAGGGGTGCCCCTTCTTTCTAAAGAGGACTGAGCACCCGACTTGGATGGCTTGGACCTCTAGGACTTGTGATAGAACTGATTGGGGGATTTTGTTTTATAGTTGAGGTCTGGCTGGGATGAAAGAAATGCCTTCTGAACACAGAAGTGGCAAGCTTTGCTGTGGGCACCTTAGCTTTCTTCTGACAGAGTAAGGGAGTGCTTTTTCTGCCCGCTACTTCCTTAAAAACAGGTGTCCAGTGATTCACAAAAGAATTCATTCTTCATCAAACCAAATCCTTTCTAGATGTTTCTTCAAAACTACCTCTGCTGATTAGTTCCGCAGCCCAAGCATGCACATCTGTACTTATAAGAGTGCCAGATGAGCAGTGTTGGTGCAGGGTGTCCATCAAAATGTTTAAGCAGTAGCTCAAAGCTGCTAGAAAGGACTTCAACTTTTAAACTATTGAGGGATCCATCAGGATCAGTCTGGAGTATTGCTGTATGCGCTTGGCCCAGGCTGCCAGAGTTTGAAAAACAGACATAGACACTGACAAAGGTCGCATGGCTGCAATTGACAGAGCAAAGTGGGATTTAATGAGTGCCTCAAACCTTTTGTCCACTAAGTTCACTAAGGAAGAAAATAGCCGGATGCATCACAGGAACTTTTTGTAGTAGTAATGAAAAACAAACTAAAATAAGCTAAAAGCGCACACTCCTGAGCCCAAATGCACAGGTGATTATAAAAGCGACCACTGGAGGGCCTCTGTGGGAAGTGTATGCAACTTCTTCAAATATAAATAATGTCATCAATGAATGGCAACAAACATTCAACACAAAAGGGGGGTAATTAACTCTAAACAATGCATATGCACTGAATAGTGTTTAAATATAAACATCATCATCATCATGAAAACCCTGTGAGATGGAAGACAAGTGTATGAGGGTCATGATATTAATAATAGTAAAAATTGGTACAATAAAACACAAACAATGGATCCCAGAGGTAATAACTGTGCGATAATCAAATAATGGCTAGCTATTAGGCTTTGCTGCCCCCTAAGAAAAAGTCTGGGAGACCGGATTGCTGATAAACAAAAGCAGGGCAGTAAGAGAGGCGCAGACAACCTCATAGTGTACTCATCTCTTTATCAAAATTACAAAACAAAACAAAAAGTAGGTAATTCACTTACAGAGGAAAAGGGAGGTGAAGGACATAGAGCACAACATCAGTCTCTATACGGTGCACAGTATGCAAAGGCTGCCGCTAGTGTGTGATGATACCCCGGAGCCAAATGTTTGAAAGCACCACTCTCATCCATACTACCAATGTAATCTCCACTTGAATCTCCTCCTAGGAAGATTAGGAAGTACCCAAGGAGATAAGGGGACACTCCAAAGCTTGGAGACTGAGGTCCAAGGACCCAAGTGCAGAGTTTTGAGAGGAACACTGAACAATTTTATCATGGCAATGTGCAAAGTATGTGCTGCCAGCCTTGCATTCCATTTCTCTATTAATCTGATGTCTGCAATAAGGGTAAGATTATCTCCTGTTGGATGCTCAAGACCTTATTCTGTGCAAAGACTATTGCCATGAAGCAGAAGTGCAGCCATCCCACAACTGAGGATGCTGGGTAATCTGGTAAAGGCTGATGTGGAGGCCTTAGCCACAAACTGAAAGAAAGAAGCAACTGGAGCTGTGGTGTGCCCAAGATGGCACCCAGAGCCAGGGCAGAGCTGTGCACCTCCTACAAAAGGCAGGACTATACACACAGAAGGGGCCACTGTGAGCCCAAATGTGTTGCAGGACTTTGGCTCAAATCACTATGCTATCCAGAAACGCTATGGCTACTATAAATCATTTAGGCTAAGCTATAAAAAAATGTAAAGAGTGTTGCAGACCAGCAACACACTTCTCCTGGTCTAAGGTGTTCTACCTGCCCACCTTATATATTGCCCAAGACAGGGCCCAGTGTACAGGGAATGCCCCAGGCTGGTGTAAAGAGAACTGGGTTTGAGAGAGATGAGAGGGCCACCCCAGGGTAAGGGGGAAAGTTATGGCCTCACCACACGAGGAAACAACACCTTCCCAGGGGACAGACCACCAGGTGGGATTCCGCACCTCCCCATGTATTGGCATACCCTTTTCTACATAGAGAGGGTCTCTAGGGACTGGAACTATTGGGACCCGGATCACCACTGTCCTGTACCTGTAGAGCACTCTTCAGCTACCTACATTGCGATATACTGTTGTACAGAGGGTGAGTACCACATGCAGAGACCAGTGCTGAAATGTTATAGACCAGCCCTGCGTTTACATTTCTAGATGTTTTTTGCAATGGGGTCTGTGTATGGTTCTCCAAGGTACTGCCTAGGAGCAACCAATCGGGAAGCTGCAATCATATTGCCTCAGGGGAGTTGATGCAGCCAGGCGAAGAAGGGTTTCTATGTGTGAAGGACCAAGCCAAGTCTGGCATCTTCCGGTAATTTCAGGAAAGCCAGTAACATGCTTTAAGTAGAGAGAGGCCATCCACCACTTAAGGGCACTAGCAAAGAACTGAGGATTTCTAGGAGTGGGAGGGGTTATATAGGCTATCTTAAAAACTGTTTGCCAGGGATCTCACCTGAAGGTGGAAGCATATAACCCATAGTCAAAACTAAAAGCCTGTGTTCAGTACTGTACTATTCAGAAATAGTATTTTTGCTACAAAGGTCACATCTCTTTTTTTTAAATAAGTTAAAGTAGTTGGATATGTAAATGGAAACAGCCATGTACTATTGATCAAATTAGGTAACCAATATAAAAGTCTTACCTTTAAGATGTAAATATGTTAAAAATTCAACCAGTGTGCGCAGGACATTATCGTCGGACAAAGTTCTATAAAAAATTCCTAGAAGGACACAGATATCATGCATAATTTTTTTTGTAATTATTAAGCATTGTTTACAAATAATCTCAAATATAGCTTTTCCGTTGCCTGGTAACTCCCTCTATCGAATATGTCTTCAATGTGCGCTATTCAGCTGTGCCATGTTATGTTTTTTGTTTAAATCCCCAGCGTGGGATTATTGCAGTTGTTCTCACTTCTCAAAAAATCTTAATAAAAAAGATTGTACCAGAAATATAGCTTTTCCTGCTTATTCTGATGATTATATAAGCAAATGATAAACACAACTGTAAATAAGCGTTCTTGTTAAATCCTAATGTCTTGTTCCAGCTGGTGTTTGACACAATGGCTTGCATTTAACAATTTGGGGTTGATTTACAAAAACTCAAGAGTACAAAATCTGGTGCAATGCTGCATATTAACCAATCAGCTTCCAGGTTTTTTTTTTTTTTTTGTCAAAGCCTAATTGAACAAGCTGAAGTTGGAAGCTGATTGGCTACCATGCACAGCTGCACCAGATTTTGCACTCTCCAGTTTTGGTAAATCAACCCCTTTGTGTTTGCAAATACAGCTATGCTGGTACAATGTACTACAAGTGTAACCATACTAAATTTGCAGGTACATTTTAACCAGGTACATATATCAACCTAATTTTTCAAAAAGCAAGCTAGAGTCAGAGAGGTGACTTAAAAAGCTGCAAAGCTAACCTAAGAAATAGTGTTGTCATGTGCCTAACTGTACAAAGTGGCAGAGGTAAGTAAAACACAAGGCTGGCTTGACAGTTATAGATCCTTTGCCAAAATACTTCTCATGTACGCATTTCAATTGTGAGTTGTTTTTCTGGAAATATATTGATACTTTCAATTTAATTTAGGAACAAGGTAGATGTAAACGTAACCACTTGCACACCACCCGCCCGCAATGTACTGCAGACTGGTACGTCACCTCTTGCTTCCAGGTTTAGAGTGCGCCTCACACAAACACCTGCTGTGGTAGTACACAGCGGGAGTTTGTCAGCAGGTCCCGGCCAATAATTTATGGCCGGGACCTGCTGATCAGCTTGTGTCCAATCACACCTCAGAGCCCTGTGTTGACAATCAACCCAGGGCTTTGTACAGAGGGAATGATCTCTTTGTTTCTTATCCCTGCAATGCAGGGATAAGAAACAAAGAGATATATAGAAAAAAACAGCATACAATACAGAAATTAACACTTGTTAGGCACACATTTAACCCCTTGATTACTTCAGATGTTAACCCCTTTCCAGCCAGTGTCATTAGTACAGCGATATTGTATAGTATTATCACTGATCACTGTATTAGTGTCACTGGTGATACCAGTGGCAGTTAGTCAGTTCACACCCAGTGTAAGTAAGTGTCAGTTTGCCAGCTGCACTATCACAGTCCTACTATAAGTCGCTGATAACCTCCACTAGTAGTAAAAAAAAAAAAAATCCAGTGTATATGTACCATAGTTTGTAGAAGCTAAAAGCTTTCACACAAACCAATCAATATACACTTTTGGGATTTTTTTTGTGCCAAAGACATGTAGCAGAATACATATTGGCCTAAATTTATGAAGACTTTAGATTTTTATTGTTTTAATGGATTTTTAATAGCAGAAAGTAAAAAATAATGTTTTTTTACATTTTTGGTATTTTTTTGTTATATATAAAAAACAGTGGTGATTATGTAGCAGGGGTTTCCTTTAAGGCCTCAGAGACTACTGTACCCATAATCCCACTGGGCACCCAGAGTGCATTGCCCCGCGCAAAGACTGCTGGGGTGGACTTTATAAGAAAAGGGCGGAGCTGGCTTTACTCTCTTTGGACATCGCCCACCTAGCAAGAGGAACTCCTTTCCGAGCCTCCGGTGCTACAAGGCCTGAAGCCTGGGCCTTTCTCCAAAGAGCCTTCCGCTCTCACCGAGGAACCTGAGGGATGTTTCTGCATACCATTGTCGCATCGCTCCCCGGAGGACCGAAGACTTGGATGTCGTAAGACCTATGTACCAAGACACAGCAGCGGAAGACACAGACACGGACTGGTCCGGTTGGGTGAGAGAGCACCTGCTCAGAGAACTACATAGGATCTCTAGGCCCCAAAACTGTTACCCGGAGCTTTCATTAGTGCTGTGCTGTGCACCGGAGGGACAGTGCATCGGAGCAGCTTTAGAGATTTCCTTTATTCACCAAGTTATCAAAACCCCTTTTATCCTGTGGATTGCAGTTGTTTCTTCAGCAAGTGCACCACCGTTTTGCTAGCGAAGAATTTCCCCTACAGAACTCCTACACTGAATCAGTCAGGCCTGACTTAGTGTAGACATTGCTGGGTGCCATTTTTGCCACGAGGGAGTATAGCTGCAGCGGGGACTGTTAGATTTATGCACCATACTGTATATCTGTCTGTTTGCTGAGATACTCTTTTATTGCAGGGCTCTGCACATGATATGTAAACAGTTGAATATATGCTTACCCAACCATCTGAGTAAAAGTGCAAGGGTTAAGTATACTGGTGTTGTGTCATTTACTTTGCAGAGGAGACGGGCAAGGATAGTTAAACTATATTGCTGTGTGTGCTCTATTATAGGATTGTGTCTCCGTGAGTTGCAGGTTACACAATCCTACCATCTTCTACTAGCTGTGCCAGGGGAGGTTAGAGCCAACTGCCGGGGGTTGACAGAGTGCATTACAGGGGCCCAAAAGAATTATACCAGCAGCCCTCTTAACTGGGGGTATCACTATAATTAAAATACCACATAAAAATCTCTATTTGTGTGAAAAAAACTATATAAATTTTGCTTGGGTACAGCGTTGCATGACTGCGCAATTACCAGTTAAAAAAAAAAGAAAAGTGCAGTGCTAAAAAGCAAAAAATGGCCTGGTCATGAAGGGGGTAAGACCTTCCGGAGCTGAGGTGGTTAATCCTTACTAAATACTACAAATTACAAAAACAATGAACAGTAGAAACTTTTAAGATGTTGACATTTTTTTTGTATAATACCTGGAAATTTAGCTGTGTAAATTGATACATGTGCACATTTTTTACAAATATTGTGCTTGAGAATTTATAGTATCAAGGAGAATGGTGAAGAGGTTCCAATTTAGTACAATGAGCAAAACAACCAAAAAAATTATATAACTATTTTGAATTCAAAATAATTCAAACCCCAGCAGATTAATTCAGCTCTGTATAATCAATACATCAAATGTATTTTGTAATTCAGGCAGTATAAATTCCTAAATGTGACCTGGTATTAGCCTCTGGCAGCCTCTGTACAGCAGAGCACAGCCTGGGACAGGAAGAAGCAGCACAAGGAGAAAATCAGCTAGGCTACAGTGTTTATGTGCTACATGCTGATAAGAGGAGAGGGCAGAATGAAAGAGAAGTGAGCTCATAAATCCGCTGCTTCTCCTTGTATTGCCCAGTCACACACTGGGGGAGGGACAAGAGCCGTTAGTGCTATTTAACTGCAAAAGAGAAAAACCACGTCTCCTGACTTGTACATTTGTAAATGGAATGGATAGAAACACAAATCTATTGGCAGACAAGACAGCAAGTTTTGTACATTAGTATTTAGTTCTTCACCTGGAGTTCAGTTGAGTTTTTTTTAATTCAAATTAGAAAATGACAACTAGCAATTACATGATTAGTTTTATGAAAATAATCATATTTTGTCCTCTTCAAGAAAGGTCAAGCTAAAGTTAAATATCTCAATCATTTAATTATCCAGTCATGCTTAAGCAGCAGTTGTTTACAGTCATTATCATGGCTCCAGAAGTATAAGGTGTTTTTGTGAGTGCTACAATGGTGCATTCATTTAAAAAGCATAGTTAGAATGAACATAAATTATATTTTGCACATCTGAATCAAGCTGATCAAAGGTATTTGCTAAAAAAAAAAAAAAAAAAAAAAAACTCTTATGACTTGCAAGTGTGATTATTGAATTTTTTGACTGGCTAAGTGCTTGCATTCTGACTTCAAACTTAACCTAAAATTAAAGAGAACCACTATATGGTGTTGGTAAGCAGTAACTATGAGGCCATGGGGTAATTCTTTAAAAGACTTAAAGTGAATAGAGTGCCTAACAGCAAATGTATCTTATTAGGTCCTGTTTTATTTGTTAAATATACCATTGGAAGCATTTTTGTACCTGTTTGATAAATGAAAAAAAAAAAAAAATCTTATTAGAAATTCAGAGCCATCCCATGTTCTGTGCAAACTTCCTGTGTTATCTCAAACAACGCTAGAAATCTGAGAGTGGTAGTGATTGAGTAACTGAGGAGGGCTGACATCACTCAATGCACAAAATCAACCCTGTCAGCTATTTTAACCACTTGAGCCCTGGAAGGATTTACCCCCTTAATGACCAGGTCATTTTTTTTCGATACTGCACTGCGTTACTTTAACCGACAATTGCGTGGTCATGTGATGCTGTACCCAAACAAAATTGATGTCCTTTTTTTCCAGAAATTGAGCTTTCTTTTGGTGGTATTTGATCACCTCTGTGTTTTTTGTTTTTTTTGCCCTATAAACAAAAAAAGAGCAAATATTTTGAAAAAAAAAACTATATTTTTTACTTTCTGCTATAAAACATATCCAATAAAAATATGTAAAAAATCTCAATTTAGAAAAATTTGTATTCTGCTAGATATTTTTGGTAGCAAAAAAAATCCCAATTAGCGTTGATTGGTTTGCACAAAAGTTATAGCGTCTACAAAATATGGGATTGATTTAGGGACTTTTAATTTTAATTTTTTTATTTTTACTAGTATGGCGGTGATCGGCGATTTTTCTAAAAAAATGCTCTGACACTGTATAAATGACACTGGCGGGGAAGACTTAACATTAGGGGCAATCAAAGGGTTAAATGTGTTCCCTATGTGTGCTTTCTAACACTAGACAAAGAGAGAGATCGGTTTTCCTGATTAGTACGAATCACAGATTTCTCTCTTCCTTTGTCACAGAACGACGGTCTGCCTTGATTACATAGGCAGACCGCCATTCTGTCATTCCCCCGAACTATCGTGACACGCTGACTGGCTCCCACTGTGTCCAATCACAAGGGGACCAGGTCCCCAGCAGTATATGTGTGGTGGGCGGTCCAGAAGTAGTTAAATATTTGAAAGTCAAAATACTTTGTAAGTACAGACACTACAAAATGCCTGCTATTAGGCCCCTTTCATACCGATAGATCAATCGGGTCCGCCTGTCAGTTTCTCAGGCGAACCGGATCAGACCATCCATAGCTCTCTATGGAGCGGTGGATCTCAGCGGACATGCGTCTGCTGACACCCACTGACATTCGATCCTGTCTGCTAAAAATAGACGGATGGGTATCCTTTCATCATCTGTCTGGCGGATCAGATCAGATGACATTCGGATAAGAACAGACAGGCAGTTTGTTTCTATACAACTGCCCCATAGAGGAGAGCGGGCTGTGTCTGCTCTGCATAGTGGAGCGGACACGGACCTGTCATCCGCCTGCTCAGCGGGGATAAGCGGAGCGATCACAAGCCAAGCAGGCGGATTGGCTTAAGGGAGTCTGCCCTGTGTGAAAGGGGCCTTACTGTCACTATCCAGAAAACCCCCTTCACTATTCTTACTTCTGGACTCGAAATACCAACTGCCATGACAATGTTAATGTTACATTGTTAAGCTGGCCATACACTGTTAAAATTGCATCTGCTTCCTGATGAACCAGATATAATTCACTAAGTGGGTAGCCTTGCCTGCTCCTCCTAACTGATATGCTTTAGGCCCCTTTCACACATGCGGACCGTATGTCCGCTTTTTCATCCATCCGTTTACGGATGAAAAAGGGACATACATTAATCCCTATGAGATAGCGGGTGTAAGCGGATGAACATCCGCTGACACCCGATCTCATCCGGGTCCGCAATGCTCCGTTTCTGCAGACGGAGGAAAATCCTATTTTTCTATTTGTCTGCAGAGCGGATCGGATGAACACAGACAGACAGTCCGTGTTCATCCAATCCCCCCATAGGGAAGAGTGGAGATCTGACAGGGCGGTCCCTGCACAGTGAGCAGGGACCGCCCTGTCATCCGCCGGCTCAGCGGGGATCAACGGAGCGATCCCGGCAGAGCAAGCGGATATTCACAGGGCGGATCATCACAGATCCGTCCCGTGTGAAAGGGCCCTTAATTGAAAAATTGAAAGAGCCATGTGGAAAATTGTCAGCCGCATGCTGTTTAGTGTGGATGGAGAAATTGGTTAGATTTTGTTTCGTTCAGCCCGCAAGCTGCATGATAGTGTATGGCCATTTTTACAGTCTGATCACAGAGGAGAAGGAAACGGCTCTTCCTGTTTTCAGAACACTGATAACATGATCTCAGCCAAGGTAAAAATCACATTGCAAGCACTCAAAAACAGCTTTTAAATGGGTAAGAGGTATGCTTTTTCTTTTTTTAAATTGATACTGTTCTTGTATATAGTGGCATGTTAGGAACTGATTCTTGCCGATTTCCAATGTACTGAAAGCTCAATTTTAATCTTCAAAAATGTAAAATGGTTGACACATTCACTTTAATAACATAGATTAAAGAGTTGTTGTTTTTTTAGCTGGTTGCTTTGGATCACAGATTTTATAGGCATTTCTATACATATACTGGCATTAAAAAAACACCAGAGTAATACATTCAGATAACTGTTAATTCTCCATCTTTATAAAGGTTTTTCAGCAGATCTGCCCAATGCATTTGATAATTACTGTAAAAATTACCTGACTTTATATCCTCTTCTGGCTGTAGCTCACGTTTTCCACCTAATCCATGTTTGTCATTAAATGATCTATGATTATCTATTGCATCTGGTAAATGAAATAAATAGGAGAGATTATGTTATTTGCCTTCCTTGTAGCTTAGCACAAAGCAGCGTACTGTGATAAGGACGTGGCATAATTACTGTAATGATTCCGATAACGAAACATGCATTGTATAGATAGAAGATTCTAGAACAAACAAAAAAAATAGGTGAAAGCAACATACAAAACTTGTAAAAGGTGCATTGCATATTTTGAGAAACAACAAAAAGTAGTTCAGGCGAGCAATATAAAGCACATCATTTATTATATGTACAAAATGAGACTTGTGATATAATACAACATATGTGTGGTTATTATGAATTGATAGTGTGTGTGTTATATTTGAATTATTTTGAATAGCTGAACTAAATTAACCAGGACGTCTTAATGTATAATGAAAACCTAAGCTGTTGTGGGCTGTGGGTGGTCTTTTAATACATTATATGTGTCTATTCTGAATTCATTTATTTGTAGAACATAGATTATATGTAAAGTAACTCAAAGAGGTTGATTTACTAAAACTGGAGAGTGCAAAATCTGGTGAATCTGTGCATAGTAGCCAATCAGCTTCTAACTTTAGCTTGTTCAACAAGGCTTTGACAATAAAAACCTGGAAGCTGATTGTATTCTATGCAGAGCTTCACCAGATTGTACACATTCCAGTTTTAATAAATCAACCCCAAAGTGTTGAATTTAAGACAACGCCACCACCCTCTATCCCAGCAGTACATACTCACATTTATTTCACTCTAGGCAACTCCATTCAGCTGCTAGGAGCAGAAAAAGTTTCCCTGATCACAGAATAAATAAGGTACAAGTTGCTTAAGTCATACCTTACAGGGCAAAAGACTATTCTTATGTGAAAGTGATTGGCTCAATGCTGTCATCTGCCGTCCTTGCCTGAGAGTACCATGGTACCTTCCTGGAAGGTAGGGTGTTTTTTTTTTTTTTTGCTCCTGTCAGATAAACAAATTTGCAGTGAAGCCAAGGATTGGTATTTGCTGCTGGGGAGGTGGGATTAATGCAAATCTGTTGCTTTGCCCTATATGTGCAAAGCAACAGGTTTACTCTAAGAGAGCTGAAAGTAAGTGATTAGCATCTCCACTATAGAACAACAAAGCTGTAAAGCTATTTATGTTGGTTGCACCCTGAGATTTTTTTCATTCAACCAGCTGGCTGAACAAAAAAAAAACCTCACGGATACCTATATCCATACAGCAGGGACTCCTCCCCTGTCAGAATACACGGATCAGTGCTGCAGCCATTGACTGCAGCAGCTGATTGAATGAGGGTTTTTCAGCAGGACCGTTCGACAGAGACCCGTCTAATGATCGGCTTCTGTCGAACAGAGAAGGCTACACACAGATCGAAATTTTGCCGATTCCTGCTGAACTGGCTAAATTGAGCCAGCTTTACCAGCAATTTTAACGATGACTCAGAACCTTGTATACAAATGTGTTCTTCCTAAGAACTGGAGTTATTTCCCCACAGCTACCAATCTGGGCAAGTCTTTTGCTGATTGGCTGCTGAGAAGAAATTAATTCATAGTTACATAATTATATAGTAAGTCAGGTTGAAAAAAGACACAAGTCCATTTAGTTTAACCAATAAAAATAAAAAAACAGAACAAAAAATAGAAAGCCTCCATATACAGAAGTCTATATCCACAGTGGATCTAGAGGAAGGCAAAAGAACTATATAATTCAATGCCTAATAACAATATAGGGATCGTTATATATAAAAAAATCTCCTGGTTATTAGAAAGAACTTTGACGCCAGAGAGTTTGCAAGTGCTGCGATTCAGTAATGTATTACTTAATCTAAAGTTACGACAGGCAGCTTAACCTGTCCTTAGCATTGGTGCTATGGCTAGAAGATCTGCCTATAGCGAGACTCAGTAATCACAAGATGCACACCTAGTGAAATCTGCCTGACTCCACCCAACCCAATCGCTCAGCCAGTGAGATACAAGTCTTTAAAGACCACTTTGGCTTTACAAACTATTACTAAATAGCATTGTTACTATTATTATTACTATTGTTACTATTATTTCCCTATGCTACTCTTATGCCACGTACACACGGATTTTGTTGTCGGAAAATTTGAGGACCAGCTCTCAAATTTTTGTTGTCGGAAATTCCGACAGCAAATGTCCGATGGAGCCTACACACGGTCGGAATTTCCGACAACAAGCTCCCATCGAACATTTGTTGTCGGAAATTCCGATCGTGTGTACGCTGCATTACAGCCCTTCATGTGTCAGCTCCCATTATACAATTAGAGATGAACGTATTTCCGCTAAATAAACCCTTAGGTCATCCATACTATAACTCACCACCCAGGTTGCTGAGTGGTGGGATGGAACAGTAGAATTTGCCAGTCTAAGTGCATAAAATGCTAATTTTGTCAGAAGAGGTCTCTTTAAAGTCTAACTCCAGCCAAACGTTTTGGTGTTAGTTTTTGGTAGAGCAGGGAATGGCTGGAACTGTGAGATCCAACGCTGTCTGGGTCTCCTTTGAGGATTTTTTTTCTGTCAGATTTGAAATGTTCCCTGTAGCCCCATAGATGATGTTTTTCTTCTCTTCCTGTTCTGTCTGACACCTATAACCTGAAAAGGAAGTGATAGATGATCTCCTGCAAAGGGATACAGACAGGAAGTGATGGAAAAATATCACCCAATTGAGGGTCCAGGCAGCAATGAAAAGCTTTATTACATAAACAGTAAGATCTCATGCACATGGGGGCATTTGCCCACACAGTGTAATTTTTTTTTAATTATTTAGTGCACCAGAGCCCTTGGTGCTATGCACAACTGCCATAAACATGAAAGGATGGATGCCACGTTGTGCAAGTTGTGTCGCCTAGCTGTATACAGCCACCTTCAACCATTCACTGCTGTATGCAACTGCCCATAGACATTAAAGGATGAAGGCCACTTTACACAAGTAGTGATGCATACAGCTACCTTAACCCATTCATATTAATGGATGATTGTACACAGCACCAGGGGCTTCCAGGCACTAAAATATACCCTTCTTTATGCCGTGTGGGCCATTTCGCCCATGTGCATGAGCCCGAATTGTGGTTGAAAGGCTAAAATGTCTATGACAAATCTTTGCAACTCTCAAAAACATAATGTTAATTGTGCTATGAGAAACACATGTTGGGGAGGTATGACTGAATTCATGAACTTTATGAATGAATGAATTGTATGAATGAATTTCCCAATCCATTAATAACTGGTTTACATTTGCTTTTATTTAATCATTTTCCTTACCATACATATTAGATATTTTATATTCAGTTTGTTATTTCAGTTTATGTGTTTAATGGTGTTTAATTATAATTTAAACTCTGTTTTACACAAGGAAGCAGGGTCTGCCCTCACCTAACCTACTTACATTCCCCAGGTGACTCTTCTCTCCCCATTTCAATGGGAATTTCCTTAACCAGTAAATGCTGATCAATACGACCTGAAATAAGAGATGGCGGCCATTAGCCATTCTAACCAAGCTGGCATCTGGCAGAAACAGACCATCATTATGCCACTTTGATCTACTTAATGAAAATGAGCTCACAGAATCACTGCAAGAGATTAAATTCTCTTAGAATTCATTGCAGAAAATGGCACAAGGTTATAAATCACACAGTTAAATCTTATGCTGAATCATTTGGAGAAAAAAAGTTTATGTGCTCTAACATCTGACACTGAACAGGTTATTTTATTTTGCAATACAAATCAACAAATCAATGTGCATATTAGGGGTGGTATAAAAAAGGGAGCTGTTTTCCATACTTTGTTAATGCTTTATCAAAATGGTTGAAAAATCTTATCCTGACTTACAAGGAATGTGATACTCAAAATGGCAGTCCATGAAAAATCCATATGCATAGAAAACGTTCCAAATATGTGTTTAGGAGACAAAAATACCTACTATATAGCCCTAGTTTTGTCAACAGTTTAAACTTTTTACATCCTGGGGTGGTTGAAATTTTTGAACAATCTGCAAGAGTTTGCAGATTGATTTGTAATTGTTCTGAGAAAACCTTGAATCTCCTATCTTCTTTTTTTAAAAATTTTAAGCCTTGGCCACATGGTCTTGAACTTGTATGAGAACAGTGTGTACAAAAAGCTTGGAGCAGCTTTGTTAAAGCTTTTAAAGAACTCTTTATTTCAAATTAGGTAATGTTTCCTAATGGGAGTGTTGACTGTCACATGCAACAAGGTGCTAGAAGGCTGCAGCAGGCTTTCAACAAACTTCAAGTAGTACCGAAGCTTAGCGAAGCCTCCTAGCAGCTTGTTTAAAGTGGTGGTCAGTACTCCCATTAAGAAACACTTCCTAGTTCTTTAAGTGCTCGCCCATTCAGAGGGCATTTGACTGGCAGTGAGGAGGTGTTATATTGCTTCCTCACCACCTGTTTAATTGTGTGCATTTAGTCAAAACAAAAGTGGGATTCATTTTTGCCATGTCATGATGCAAAGCAACACAGGTGCAGCATATGTACACCCTCAGCTTCCTTTGGAGTGGTTGTGGGGGGCAGCACAACCACGTTTTTAACCCCCCAACCATAAGTGTAACCAAGTACTAAAGTCTTCAACAAATTTTGCCAACAGTTGTGCAAATCCTTTGAAAAAGCATGCTGTACACACTGTTCTATACTAAATGTATATATTCGTTTGTATAAGCAAGGCCTTAGGGAAAACTGTACTGAGAGAAACATGTAGACTGCCACTGCTGACTTAAGATGAACTCAGTTCAGCCTGAGCCTGCTCAAAACTGTCACACGACTGCAGGCTGCCAATCAGCTGGTGACATCATTGACCTAAAATAGTCACATGGTTGTATTTTATCAATTACATTGTCAATGACATAAACAAGCTTTTAACCCTTGCAGTGACTAATGGATCTGGTAAAGCATGCAATCTTAACCGCTTCCGGACTGCCCCACGCATATATACTGCAGCAGGGCGGCCCTTCAGCGCGAAACCATGTACCTGTAGGTTATTTTGTTTCCGGGATCTGTGGTGATTGGACACAGCAGGAGCCATTCAACGATGTCCACCAGGACTTGCCTATCGTTCCCAAGGCAGACCGCCATTCTGTGACAGGAGAAGAAAGAGATCTTGTGTTTCTGCTAAGCAGGAACACGGATCTCTGTCTTCTTATTATAATACAACCCCCCCCCACACACACACACAGTTAGAAAGAACTCCCAGGGAACACATTTAACCCTTTGATTGCCCCTGATGTTAACCCCTTCTCTGTCAGTGTCATTAGTACAGTTACAGTGCATATTATTTAGCACTGATCACTGTATTAGTGTCACTGCTCCCCCAAAAAGTGTCAAAAGTGTCAACTTAGTGTCCAATATGTCCGCTGGAATGTCACAGTCCCTCTATAAGTCGCTGATCACCGCCATTACTAGTAAAAAATAAAAAAATAAAAATCCCATAAAAATATCACATAGTTTGTAGACGCTATAACTTTTGCACAAACCAATCAATATATGCTTATTGGGATTTTTTTCTTAATCAAATACATGTAGCAGAATACATATTGGCCAAAATTGAACAAGAAATTAGATTTTTTTATTGGATGTGTTTTATAGCAGAAATGAAAAAATATTGTTATTTTTTTTCAAAATTGTCGGCCTTTTTTTTGTTTATAGTGCAAAGAATAAAAACCAATCAAAATAAAATCAAATAGCACCAAAAGAAACATTCGTTTTATTGGTGTACTGCATTGCACACACAACCGTGCAATTGTCAGTTAACCTCCCTGGCGGTATGATTCTGTCAGATTTTAGGTGCTGTAAGCGGTACAATTATTTTGCATGAAAATTTGGCGTTTTATATTGTAGGCCTGCAATTCTTAGGAATATCTCACTTAAATCTGTCCAAACAAGAGTCTAGTAGACATCCCGGGTATGATAAAGTTTGAAAGTTTGAAACACAAAATCATAAATTATAATATAATAAATAACTATAAATAATTATAACAAATAATAATATAATAATAATAAAAAATATTCAATAATGTTATCAAATCAAAAACACTGACATTTGCTCAGTTGCAGAATTGTCCCTGTCATTGGATTTAGTGTTTAATGACGAATTTCCCCACAAATCACTATCGCTCAATTCTGCAAGTGATTCTAATTTATTATCGCTGTTTTCTAGCTGGTCTAAAACCACTTTTGACATAAAGGGACACTTTTTGGTTGCTATGAACAATCTCCAGTTTCCAGGCAGAAAGAACAGTTTTTATAATATAATATTTAACTTTTTGAATTTGGCGCCGAACTCTGTCCCCATGCGTCGCAACGTCGCAGGGAATGGAGCTCGGCACTCGGGCACTGTGTGAATCGAGCGAGACATGACTCGCACACACTGCGGGGAGACATCGCAGGATCCAGGGAACAAGGTAAGTAACTCTCCCTGGATACTGCGATGCAGCCCAAGTCTGGCTTGGGTTTACCGCTTTTTGTAGTAAAAACTCACCCTGAGCCAGACTCGGGATTACCACTAGGGAGGTTAAAATAACTTGCTGTATATACTCGAGTATAAGCCGAGTTTTTC
Source organism: Rana muscosa (assembly GCA_029206835.1). Taxonomy (NCBI): domain Eukaryota; kingdom Metazoa; phylum Chordata; class Amphibia; order Anura; family Ranidae; genus Rana; species Rana muscosa. The sequence goes on along the minus strand of CM055119.1, from coordinate 257,467,563 downwards.
AGCACTTTTTTTAGGGCTGCAAATACACCCCTCGGCTTATACTCGAGTCAGTGTACCTGAAGGGCAGCGAGCGTCCATTGTTTAAAAGTCGCGGATTCCCCCTGGTCCCTTCCATGATAGGCATTTCCCAGCAGACACTGTGTTCAGTGTTCCACCTATCGTGGACGTTCTCTTGTCCGAGGATGAAAAGACGTCCGTGATTGGCGGAACACTGAACACAGTGTCTGCTGGGAAACTGAGTCCGAGGATGAGAAGACGTCCGTGATAGGCTGCTGGGAAACGCCTATCACGGAACGGGACCAGGAGGAGACTGCGACTTTTAAACAATGAATGGACGCCCGCAGCCTGTCAAGAATTTCAGGTACACTGACTCGGGCACATGGAGGCTGCAATGGGCAAGGTGAGGTTGGGCACAGTAAGGATGGGCACAGTGAGGTTGCAATGAGCACATTGAGGTGGCAATGGGCACAGTGAGGTTGGGCACAGTGAGGTGGCAATGGGCACAGTGAGGTTGCAATGGGCACAGTGAGGTTGGGCACAGTGAGGTCGGGCACAGTGAGGTTGGGCACAGTGAGGTTGGGCACAGTGCGGTTGCAATGGGCACAGAGAGGCGTGCAAATGGGCATTGTTGACCCTCTTTTCCACTTACAGTAGCTGCTGCATTCTCACCCTAGGCTTATACTCGAGTCAATACGTTTTCCCAGTTTTTTGTGGGTAAAATTAGTTACCTCTGCTTATACTCGGGTTGGCTTATACTCGAGTATATACGGTAGTGCCGTATCGCAAAAAATGGCCTGGTCATGTAGGGGTAAACATTCCAGAGTTGAAGAGGTTAATGACCCCATGTTTAACCTGCATAGAACATTCAAATAGGGCTGTGTTCTGCCTTATATGCAGGTAAGTGCATTAGGGAATGCCTGTGTTAATATACTTCCCTAAAACCAAATCTACAATGTGACTACAATGTGACTAGAAAATAAGGCAGTGTGAATATAGGTACTGTAGTTATTAATACACCATCCATTCACAAGTAGCAAAGTAGAAAACTGTACAAGCCAGAGTTGGCATGCATGCACATGTGCACTGTGATACCCCTTTGCAAAACATGTCTTAAGCCTCGTACACACGATCGGATTTCCATCGGACAAAGCCACGGAATTTTGTGCGAAGGGCATTGGCCCTGATCTTATATTGCATACAAACGGCAAAGAATTGCTATCCAACAAAAACGAAACTACGTAGTTTTTGAGCTCTTTAGCACCACCCTTTGGGCAACTTCTGCTAATGGTTAGCATTGGTTCGGAGCCTGCGTGTTTGTACTTTGGATTTTGTTCCGACGGACTTCTGTACACACGATCGGATAATCCGACATCACACATTTGTTGTCAGAAATTCCGACAACAATTGTCCGATGGAGCATACAAATGGTCGGATTATCCGACAACATCCTGCCATCACATAATTTCCATCAGAAAGTCAGATCGTGTGTACGAGGCTTTAGAGCTTCTTTAATTTTAGTATTTTTTTCTAGCCGCCTTCGGTGGTAACAGTGCACATGATGTGTCATTATGTATTGTTCCTGCATGAAAAGGGCATGTAAAATGGCTAAGTGATGTAAAATAGCTCTAAAAACAATATATCCTATTTTAATTACTTATTAGGCGTACGTCAGTGCTAAAACCAGTGCTGCTTAGAAAATGACATTTGGAAGTAAATTAGCCACATGTATGCTGTTAATGTTGTGCATGTCTCTGTCAGCAACCCATGTGCAAATAAATACTGTGACAATAGTCTGGTTTGGGATGCATCAATGCCACAGTGTTGTGCATTTACACATACACTTTAAAAAATATGACCCTCCAGATCAGCACCAGAACAATAGCAATTTTCAGAAGAAGATAAACAATGGCAGTCTCCATTTTTCTCTCATTATATACTTGCTTTTAAATGCTGGGATTTCTGAAATGATACTGCCATTTTGTATTATAAATTTAAATCTCAATTTTAGGTTTATTTCAGGAAATTTTAAGAAGTTATTTTTTTATGTTATTGATTCGGGTCTAGCTTGATGACATTTTTAAGACTTGACACTTTTTTCCATAAAGAGAAATGTCATCTCCCAGTTTTATTCTAAGACTTATCTGTTTCCCAAATTTAGACACATATGGTAACTGTCACATTTTTAGCAAAGTTTGTCGACACTCTTTACAATATCATTAATGATTCCTACAATTTACATTTATAAGGTGATTTTATTCTCATGCAGGGACCCTTGGCAGGAGTACGTTTTGATAGTGATAGTTAAGGAGCAACAACGGACACCCCATTTTTATCTAATTATTTTGATGGATGGATGGAGAATGAGAACATTGACAGAGGAAAGGTGTTACTATGCATCTTCATATCATTATTCCAATTTCCTTAGCACCAAAGACTTTTCTTTAATTAGGTTCAGCTCAAACTAATGTCCCAGAAAAACTATATGAAAAAGACAGTTTTAATTCTTTAAAAAAAAGAAAAGAAATACATAGGCATGACATTTCTTAGGCACAGTTGCATGTTAAATTTCTCCAAGAAATTTTTAAAATGTTTCATCAAAATTCAAACACAATAAATGTAATCTTTCTTTCTATAGAAGGCAATGTAACTGCTATGGAGTCCATCAGTACATGGGATATGGTACTGTGTGGCTCTGTATGCAGAAGTAGTTTTTGGAAAAGTTAACATTCTATACTGTATGCTGACATCCCTTTCTGTTCTGTTTTTTTTTTCTGTTACAAAAGTATTTAGTGCACTTCAGTGTTAAATGTTGTTTCAGACTGCCCATCTCTGGGGATGTCTCTAAGGTGGAGGTTGGAGAACCAGGCAATACTGTAATAACTAGGTGTGTCACTAAGATGGAGTCCTACAGTAACTTTCTATGGGCATCCATCACATATTTTCATGACCAATGGTCAAAAAGGTGGAGCTTTACACAGCTGCTTTGGAACCCTCTTTGTAATCTAGTATTAGATTGTAAGCTCTTCTGAGCAGGGCCCTCTTTATCCCCTTGTATTTTATTGTATTATAACTGAATTGTCTCCCGTTTATATTGTAAAGTGCTGCGTAAACTGTTGGCACTATATAAATCCTGAATAATAATAATAATTATAATAATAATAATAGTCTGGTCTGCATACACGAGGAACATCATGTGACATTTATAAAGATATAAAAGTGTCAATCATTTTAAATGTTGCAGGAAAATGTACAGTGCAAAATAGTAAAAATATTTTAAAAATAAGTAAAAAACCTAAAAAGAGAATAGGCTTGTATAAATCACCTTAAACAGTCAGCCTGCCCATAAGTAATATTTTGATCAAAAATGAAGAATGATCAAGTCACTATTTATCTTCATATAGCTCCTGGGAACTTAAGTGGCATTATGACCATGCCGTAGTTCCTTGCTCTTTTCCCACCTACCTTGGCTTTTGCGTGCCCTCACCCACCTTGAGCGGTTCCCCTTACTTTTGTTATATTCTAATATATGTATAAAATCAAACAGCAAAAATGGGATACTAAATGTGGTAGATTTGAAAGCATAGAATCTCATCACTGAATTTCTGAGAAATATATAAAGCCATTTGGAATTTGAAATGATAAGTGTCTATGCAAACATAGCAGACAATTTAACTGCTTTGTGGTCAGCAACAAAAGGGACCTAGAATAGTCTGGCTGCATAATGATTTACATGGGTAAAAATGCCATAAAACAGTTAGGGGCTTTATTAACTGTAGTTAAAATAGATAACGTGTTAGTTTTAAAAGATTTCTATGGTGACCCCAAACATCAACACCTATATGAAGTAAACAACTGAAGGCTTTGATGTTGCAACTTTGACATTTTTGTCAACAACTTCCCTCCACTATGAAGGCAGTGATATCCTCCCTGGTTCAGGTGATATCAAATACAAACTTTCATAGCGCCATGTGTACTGTAGGACAGCTTCTTGTATTTAAAAAATGAAGGACCTTTCTAATTTAGCCTACATATTCCAGATGTTTATAATGGAATTAAATGACTGGATCTTTTTAATTTTGGCCATTAGTGTGTAAAGAAAAATCAGTTTGTTCCGTTGGTTTATAGCTATCTGTACTTCTAAAGGGTAAAACCTGAAACACTGTGTGAATGGATTTTTTTTTTTTATTACCTTATAGTCATGGCAAGGTGTAACAATGGCTATACTTTTTTAGGTAATGTTTCATTAATACCTCCACTGTGTGTATGTGCATTTAATGTTGCAAATATCTAGTATAAAGTGCATTTAAAGAGATACTGTATAATTAATGTAGCACAAAATCACCCAAATATGGAGCATATAAAACAATTTTAATCACTTACGTGGTCCTAAAAGATATCCTGCACTGTTCAATGTCCAGCCACGCTTCTCTTTACCCTAAAAAGACATTTAATTTAAATCAGAAAATTGCTTCCAAGGCAGATTAGAGGCACACTCACAATACCTTAAGGGTATTGTTAAACGTACATTTGCTTGGCTGACCCGAGATTCATAAATTACCTAATTTAAGGTATAATGCTGACATGAGTTATTCTATTTGCAGAAGTAGGTTTATGATGCATTCTGCTTACAGCAACCTCTAAGCTGAATATGACTATCCTAATTAGAATTCTTTCAGTTTGTACACTCTTTTACACCACAGTAGCAGGATCAGTCGCACATACACTGTGTCAGCAAAACGGTCAATTTTACTCTGTGATGGTAGGGTTAGTCTAACTCTTTCCCTCTGCTGTGTAATTATAATAGTGGGGCTCCTGTAAACCAATGCATCAATGAGGAAAATTAAGAATCGGAACCAAGTTTACAACTTAAGCCTCGTACACACGGCCGAGAATCTCGTCAGGAAAAAACACGTTGTTTTTCCAGACGAGATTCTTGACAAGAATCTTGTCCCGGCCCAGTGTACACACGCTCGATTCAAAAGAACCGCCGTTCTTTTGAATGGAACGAACACGGTGACTTCATCGACTACGACGAGCGTGCGCTCGTCACATTCGATGCAGCCGACGCCATCTTGCTACACCCTACCTATGCCTAGGAAGCTACCGCGCATGCGTCAAAGTCATTTCGAGCATGCGTGGGTTTCCACGGCGATAGGTAAGCGTACACACTCTCGGGTTTCTCGTCGGGAAACAGGTCGACGAGAATCAGCAGGTTCTCTATTTTTCTCGTCGAGATTCTGGCCAGTTTTCTTGACGAGAAACCTGAAAGCCTCGTACACACGGCCGGTTTTCTTGGCAAGAAATCTCTCCCGGCAGTTTTCTTGTCGTTTCTTGACGAGAAAACCGGCCGTGTGTACGAGGCTTTAGTCTTAATCAGCCAGGATTTCTACTCTGCTTTCTCACTTATGTGACCATGTTACCATTAATAATAGGATGAGTCGAACTGCATGTGCTAAGTTCCTGGAAACCTACTGTATTTGAAATTTGCGAAATCTGAATTTTGTAGTAAAATCCCATTGAAGTCTATGGTGGCTTGGGAGATTTGCAAAATATAGACTTCAGGTATGTGTTTGGTTAAAATTGGCTAGCATCAGGTCAATACTGTATTTGAACACTTGAATAGGCAGCAAAAAGAAAGAGACAAGACAGGTTTTACCTTGCAATAAAAAAAAAATGAATGTATTACTTGAGAGATAATAGCCACAAATATTGTTTATTGGCTGTACTATATGTAACCAGCTTGGTTAGGCCCCATATAAGAGGGAGAAATGAGACAGGTTTTATCCTAAAAAAAATTATGGTGTCATGTCATTTAAAAAAAAACCTCTGAGATGCAGAACTTAGGTAGCTGCCACCACCACTGCGCCTTCTTTTAGAGATCAGAGGATTGGAGACATATTGGTTATCAAACGGGACCCTGCCACTATCAGGAAATGCAGCAAAGAGGCACTTACATGTCACATTTTGGGCTCCCTCTGGAATGCTGGCAATAGATCAAATGTTTTATGTTTATGTTTATCGAGAATTTAATAGGGTTACTACCTAATAGATGCCCCTCTCTTTAATGACTCCAATTCTTGTACAGGAATTTTGGCAAAAAAGACCCATTGACCAAAAATTGCCTGCAGCAGAGGTCCTCTGTGCCGCTGAGAATAACACTGCCCTCAACAATATCACCCCACCCACGTTCACCTACCTTTGTTTGGCCCTCAAGACCAACCTCCTCACTGCCAGTACCCCAACCCTTTTCCTCCTCTTGCTTCCTGTTGCATCTACCTCACAGGGATGGAGGCAGTAGGCAAAGAATCCTGCTGGCCCCGACAGAGCAGCAATTCTTCCTCTTCCTCATGCTTGTGTGTCTCCATTGGCAAGTCTATTAAAACTATGGAGCATTGCTGCTGATGCAGTCTCTGCAGGATGGCCAATGTCAAGTTCCTGCATGTTGGGATATCCCAGATGAAACAGTTGGCAGGCAGTTGATGTTGGTGCAGCATTTCTGTCAGGAAAATACTGGCTGGACTTGACTTCCTAAAGTAGCAACAAACCCTTCTGACCATATGAAGGATCTCTTTGAAGCCATGGTATTTCATAATTACCTAATGCACCACCAGATTGGTACATGTGTAATTCTTCCCAGGCAAAATTGATTTTAATAAAAGGGGTTGCTTACATTTATTGGCAACCATGGCAATAGAAGGGATAAATATGTGGTGCTTTGGTGCACAATATTTTACTGCACAAGTATGCAATGATACAAACAAAGGGCAGTTTGTCAGTAACATTCACTGCTCACCCTGAGGTAACTAAAAAGTCCCTGGCAACAAGAAGTACAATATACCCTCTAACAAGTAAACCTTAAAACACTAACTTCAGCTTATTTTAAAAACCTAGCAGAAAAGAAAAAAAATGGCTAAACGTGAAATAAAATAAAAAAGAAACTGCAAAGGTGGCCACAGTAAATTAGCGCAGTATAACACAGTTTAGCATCATATAGCATCAGCTCTCCATAATTTGCAAACACTGACAAATAGCTGCTGGGAGACGACCCTTTTATAGTGAGGATGCTGGCATAAAACAAACCCACATTATTGGTCCTTCTAAACCAGCTGGGATGTGGGTAGGAGAGGACAGGGAATGGATAGTGGTGGGGCAAAAACAGCACTTTGATGATAAGGGTGATTTTCTACAGGCTAAGGAAAATACAACACACAAAATGTGATGCCCCATTGCAGTAATTTGTAGGTCTGATTAATGGTGGATGGTTTATTGTAACACACCTTTTCATATATATATATATATATATATATATATATATATATATATATATATATACTACCAAAAGATGGAATGTAAAGAATGAACTAAAAACAGTGAAGCAATTTATGAGCTGAACAAAATGACTTCTGCTTTCTGAAAATTATATGTTCTCACCTAAATAAAATACTATGCCATCAGCACATCAAGCCTGATCAATCAGCTTTCTTGTACACAAAACAAACAAAACCTATTAAACTCTGACTACCAAAGCATGTACTTGATCGGCGTATAACACACACAGGCGTATAACACGCACCCTAACTTTAAAAGGGAAGTTTCAGGAAAAAAAAATTTCCACAGCCCCCTGCGTATAACACGCAGGCACAGTTTACCCTCTATTTTCAGGGTAAAAAGGTGAGTGTTATACGCCAATAAATACAGTAAATGAAAAAGCATTTATGTAAAAGGAGAAATACAAAAATAGAAATACAAAGCAGGCATTTAAAGCAGGCATTTAAAGCAGGCATAAAGTAAAAATTTACTTTAGTTGTACTAGTCCATCCTAAGACCCCTTTTACACTGGAAGCGTTTTTTTAGGTGCTTTAGCGCTAAAAATAGCGCCTGTAAAGCGCCTGAAAAAAGCCTCATCTGCAATCCCAGTGTGAAAGCCCGAGTGCTTCCACACTGGGGCGCTGCGCTGGCAGGATGTCAAAAAAAGTCCTGCAAGCAGCTTCTTTGAGGCGCTTTAGGAGCGGTGTATATACCTCTCCTAAAGCGGGTGGCTATTCCCATTGAAATCAATGGCCAGTGCCACCAAAGCGCCTGCAAAGCACCTCGGCAGCGGCATTTTGTGGGCGCTTTTAACTCTTTATTCGGCCGCTAGCAGGCGTTAAAAGCACCCCGCTAGCACCTGAAAAACGCCGGTACAGGTGACAGTGTGAAGGGGCTCTTAGGAAGCTATTACAAAATAACCCCCAAGTACTAGAGTGGGGTTTTTCAGAAGTCCCATTGTTATAGCAATCTGTGTGTGAGGCAGAGGCTCTAATTTGCTGCCTGTCCTGGAACACATATTTGAGGGAAAAGAGAGGAGGCAGCAAGACTGTATAGTAAAGGGAGCAAGACAGGATTGTTGGGGGAGCAACAAAATTGAAATAGTATAAGAGAGGATGGAGAGAAATGAGGCAGCAGAACCAGAGCTTCAAAAAGAGAAAATTATATTAGATTTTGAAACAGAGAGAGGAGGAAGTCAAATAATATTGTTGGGAAGGCAGTGAGGAGAATGTGGACCTTAAGACTAGATGCATAGACAAAGACCAGTGAGGTCACATTGTGAGGGTTGATGGCAAGACTGAATTGGGGACGAGAGAGAAAAGAAAACAGAAGAATAGACAATGAAGGAGTGGAAAGAAAGGAGGCAGAAAGATAAGATTGTGGTAGAGGAAAAGGAAGCTATGCGACTGGATATTGGAGGGGATTGGATTGTGATTATATGATATATATCCTACAAAGCATAATGGCGGGAGGACAGGACAGAAAGATAGAGAGATACATAGATAGATATGTACTATGCTGCACATCTGGGCCCATTTTCTCTCTGATGTGTGTGCATTAGCAACCGCTGGGTTAGATAGAGAGATAGATAGAGAGATAGATAGAGAGATAGTAAGTAGGTTCAGTTATAGGTGAATCCTCTTGGTTAGCTTTGCCAGTGATCTGCTTCACAGGGCAGATGATTTTGCTACAAAAAGATGTATTGTCTGGACTTTTTATTATTACACTTCCAGTTCCAGAGCAGGGCACCCCTTCAGTCTGTGAATGAATGGGTAAAAGGGCAATAAAATAGGTGTGATTCAGCCCATAGTATAACGAGTATACTGCATCATCATTATTTAAGATCCCTGTCTTGGATCCTACTGAAACTCAGGTTTGAGGACTCCCAACAATGAAGTGATTTAGTGGGGCCTCCAAAGTACTTCTTTATCATTTATCCAAGCAGACCTGGTAGAGTAAATAGCTGATCATATTTACCGTATATCCAATAACAATCTTATCCACTCCCCAATTCAGTCATGTTGCCTTCTCTCCCTCTTCCACAATCCCCTCCCCTATTCAGTCACATTGCCTTTTTACCATCTTCCACAATCCCCTCCCCTATTCAATCAGGTTGCTTTCTTTCCCTCTTCCACAATCTGATATCACTGTCTGAACTCACAAAAAAAACATTGCTGTTGATCACACAGTTTTTCAGCATAAGACCCTTTATGTCTCCTTTCCCAAAACATTTACAGTGCAATGTTATTTCCTGGCATCTGTAAGGTACCAAAGAGTAGGGTCCAATGTCAGGATTATGCAACTGAATTACACATGGGGGAGAGTAGCCTCATTAAGGGTATCAACTAAAGAAGAACCTTAAGAGAAAATGGCACTGGTGGCTGTAGCATGGCGAAGGGAAAACAGAGCTGTCATCGCTGAAACAATGTAAACAGAGTAGTAAGTTTGCCATAATGTGCAAATATGCCGTGTACACTAAATATATTGTAATTCACATTTCCAGTGTAGTAGTTAAAGATAAACCATAATGTATTTTCAATGAGGACACACTGAGTTTTTTTGTAAAGTTTACTTGAAAGTAGACGTGATTCTTCTCAAGCCTGCCTTGCCTACACACTAACATGAAAAAAAATGCTTGCGCAAAGTGCAAAATGTACGACGGCACTATAAAAGGGGAAGTTACATTCGTATGGTGCCACTCTTTGGGCTGCTTTTGCTGATCCTTGCGTTAGTAAAATTTGGTGAGAGAAAAATTAGAGCATGTTCCAAATTTTTAATGCCCATTTTCGTGAAAAATGCCCTGGAGCCCACACACGATCGTTTTTAATGACCAAATTAATAAATGACATTTTTCTCGTCATGAAAAATGGTCGTGTGTACGCGGCATTACTTAAGATCTGATGAGACAACAAGACAAGCCACCTAGGGATTGTCTGTTTTGTAGTACAAATTAATTTTACATATATTTCAATAAAAGCTATAAAAGTGCAGAAAGAGTTCACATAGCTTTACAGCTAGCAGTAAAGTTGAATCATCTTAGCAGTTCAGAAAACAACAAATTACATGGACATATAGATATAAGGGTTTAAAATTAAAAAAATACTATAGATAAAATAGTAAACTACAATTTTAGCCGTGGTAGCCAGTGTATTAACCTATTTTCCCCATATGTTTGATAAATCTTAATACCATCAAACATCAACAGCTCAGCCTAAGTTATGACAAATATTCTATAACCAAAGATCAAGTTCTCATTCTGAGTGAGTTGACATCATTAACCCCTGCTTCCAGTTCATAAGACAAAATCTATACAGAACAAAGCAATACTCTCAAAAATATGATATAGTGTATCTGCTAAACTAAAATCATTGATAATTCACTGAGGCCAAAATTGAAGTTCTTGCCTATATGCATAATCAGATTGCTTGTTTTATTTTCCCACATAAGTAAATATAAAAGTGATTGGTCACTAAAGGCAAAATCAACATAATTGTAGAGAAATTTCTTTCCTTTCTCTTTTCTCCCTCTCATTGATTTACCAAAAAGTACGTAATATTCATTCAGCTTAATGAAACTGTGTTCATTCTGTAAACCCAGGCATTTGCAGAGGAATTTAAACGCAGGACTGTGCCTTGCATGTGATTGGATGATTTCAGTGAACAGTTTCCCTTAAACATAACTACTTTAGCAAATTGATCTATTTGTGTATGTATAAATATATAGAAAATATACTTACTGATAAAACTAATCCAAATGTCTGTGAGATTGTGGCACACAGTATTAAAGACACCAGAAGCAGACTTGTGCACTTTTCCATCTGTATACATATATAAGTAAAAAATGGATGGCTTAAAATAAGTATACTTTATTTACATCTTTTTTTATTTAAGATGAACACTGAAACCTGGCTGGCAGAAAATTTGGTCGCTGATAAACACAAATGAGTATACAGATTGTAGTACTGAATGTGTATTTTAGTACAGAACATGTCGGATGCTAAATTACTGCATTATATCCTGCATATAACTGCTTTCTGAGTTTTCTTCAGCTACTAGTAATCAAACCACAGACATGACACAGGAAACAGGTATAATATAGGATATATGCTAAAAGTGCTCAAAGTCCCCTTAAAATTTGTGAAAAATGTTTTCACAAATGCTTTTTGTAATCCCCTGTTAAAATACTCCTACTGCTTACAATAAAAAGACTGCTATGTGTGTTTGTTTGGTCATCATCACTAAAAGTCTTATTATTTGTTGTATGCATCTAATATACTGAACTACGTTTATGTATGTGCTGTGCTATGAACATAAGCTCATAAACGTTATCATACATTTTCATATATCACATTTTTTACAAAGATGTATACTTTTTCAAGATTGTTCATGTAAGCTGAATTACAAAATCGATTTAACCCACTCTGATAAAAAACGTAATATTTTTTTTTTTTTTGCGAAACGTGACTTTTTCTTTTACTGTTATTTCAAAGAATACATCTTATTGATAGTAATAAATAAATATGTTAAAATGGTATTTACATATATCTACTGCTTGCCAGCTTAATTCTTTGTTCTATCTTATTTGTACTGACAAATATAATCAAAATGTTAATAAATAGCATAAAACATCTCATAAAATACTGTTACAACAAAGCTTTGTGAGTCTAAGGCATCTTTTCACTGAATTGTTTTTGAAACTCCATTTGTACATAAAATTTGTTTAGAATTAATAAAAACAATGGAAAATAATAAGAAATACAATAGAAAACTAGCAGCAGAGAAATGATATGAAAAGTGAAAATCAAGCAGAGGACAAACCTTGAGCTGATTTGTGTAGGTGTGTTTGCAGTTTCTGTCCCTTGAATCTTGCAGAGGAGTGCTACAGGTGCTCCCAGCTAGCATGCAGGAGAAGTGAGGTTGTGCAGTGATCCAAGAAAAATACACAGCAAGATTCTTACTGCATTGTATGGCATGCAAGTCTCCCCAGGGTGTTATGTGAAACAGCCAGGGGGCTCTGTATTTATGGTCGGCATCAGCTTGATATTGACTTGTCTCCCTCCCAAGGGTGCATGTAAGGGACTCAGACGTCACTAGATCATTTCCACTTCACAAGTCACTGTACTGAGGGAGGGCAAAAAATTACAGCAATTGAATTAAATGTACTTTGAAGCAATACAAAGGCAAAAGACAGATAACAGCCCTAGTAATTACCTGTGATTATGGCATGGGTGAACAGTTTGTACCAGTCCAAGTAGCTCCAGTCTACTTGCCTCCCCTACTTTAGTCACTTTATTCTTTACATAGAAAGTAAAAAAAGTGAAAATTTACATTTCTGGTGCTTGAATTGAAATTGAAATATTTTTATGATCTGTCAGTGAAAAAAAATAAAAAACATTGACTGTTCATGATAAAGAGTATACTATAAAAAAAAACATATTGATACCTTGAATTTCTGAAAAAGCAGCATCAATATTATATCTAATGCACAAGTGTTGCTGTTTAATAACTATTTGTAGTAGATATAAATTGTGACAACCTTAACATAAAAATAAGGTAACCTTATCTATAATTATTTATCTCTGTAGGTTTTTCAATACAAATGACGACTTTCTTTTTGTACAATGAAATTAACATTAAAATTAAAACTCAAATACCCAATATGTGCTTGAACGCACGGATGGCTTAAAGAGTATTATTGTCATGTGCTGGAACTGCTTACGTAATTATATGTGCCCATAGTTTGTTACAGCGATATTGTGCAGTTTATTATTTTTTTAATTATTTAACCTAATCACCAAATGCATACATGAAAAATGCTTGTTTCACTTCCATCCAATGGAGTTAACTAATGTTCTGGTCATACAGGAAATGGCATTTTACTTATTAGAAGTGGTGAGACTATTTCCCTGAAATGCAGGATGTGGGAGGTGGTAGCCATTATCATTATGTACTTATACAAAATCATATGTGTCTTAAGTAGGAAACTAAAGAATATATAAATGGATACAGTGTATTGAGGTCATCACTGGTTAAAAAAAAAATTTGATTGACAAATATTTATAATATTACAGAAAAATTCATGACACCAGAATTCATCTTTAAAATTTTTGGCAAACTTAAAATTTTTGAATATGGTGTACTTGTCTGAGAGGTCTATAAAAGTAAATGAGACCAGCATGTAGGGTGCTAGGTAAAAGTGTAATGCCTCATACACACGACCGTTTTTTCCGTCGGAATTCCGCTCAAGCTGTCTTGCATACACAGGCTCACACCGAATTCCGACTGTCAAGAACGCGGTGACAAACAACACTATGACGAGCCGAGAAAAATGAAGTTCAATGCTTCCGAGCATGCGTCGACTTGATTCTGAGCATGCATGGTTTTTAGTCCGTCGGAATTGCATCCAGACGAACGGAAATTCAAGTTCTCTTTCTAAGTCCGATGGGGCATATACACGGTCGGAATATCTGATGAAAAAGTTCCGTTGGACTTTTTCCATCGGAAATTCAGAGCGTGTGTACATGGCATAAGCTCACCTACAGCTTTTGGGTTTGAGTTGAAGTTGGTAGGTTTAGTCATGTGGCACTTACAACATTTTAGCACCACAGCAGAAATACCAAAATCTCATATAAGATTCTCTACAATTGCTTAGACTACAGAAAATATATTATCTTTAGATTTCTTAGACTGTACTATAAACTTAAACACTCAAAAATTAGTTAGAAAATTAAGAAATATAATAATATAATTGAACAAAAAAAAAATGTTCTTTCTTTTTTTAGTTTTGGAGTAAAGAAGGGTTAGAATCCTTTGATATATTATCATTAAAGAGATTTAGGAGAGAATGGGATACCAAATTCATGTAAAAACAAGAAGCGTAGGAGATGTCCCCACCTACTGTATATTTAAGGAGTGTCAACCAGGACAGTTAGAGAAGGATACTTCCTTGACAGGAAGACAGAAAGCAATATTTTAGTTGGGTTAGTAAGGTTTAGATCTTCTGTCAGAGTTTTATTATTGTTGATCATCCTGTATTGGGCTTGGGCACCATCCAGCCACCATTCTGGAAATTAATGCAACCCTGTTTGAAGAAGAGGATGGAGGCACCATAATACCATTATTAGGGAGGGAGATGGAAAGGGAAAGGGTCAGAGTCCCAGGTAGAACTGGTCTCTCTGGTACTGTCATGCTACATACTAGTCACTACTATATATGCATTCTGGCAGGTAAGCAGAAACCCTCCCAGGGTAAGGGGGTAGAGTTTGCCTGCACCGAGTGCTCCTTCACCTGACTCGTGAGTTTCCTGTAGAAATAAGTGAGTTTCTAGGTGCACACTTCTCCTCTGTCTATCATGTGCAGGGTACTGCTCTGCCACCTGTATATCAGCCTGCATAGATCAATAGATGTCAGTAACTGTCAGCAATGCAAGTGACAACTGGAAAGCTTTGTCTGCACCAGAGCCACATGCTTCAGTCATCATCACCCACCAGGTACTACTTATTGGTATATGTACCATTCTTTGTTTGGGCTACATAGTTACATAGTTGGTAAGGTTGAACAAAGACACCAGTCCATCCATTTCAACCTGTGGTGTGGGTGTATGTGCTTATGTCAATAGTACATCCCTGTGTATATACCTGTATTTTGTGATAGTTAAGGTGCCTATAATAGTTCTAATAGTTTTTTGATGCTCTTTGCTGATACCACTGCTTGTGGAAGAAAATTCTACATCCTTACCGCTCTGACAATAAAGAACCCTCTACGCAGTTTAAACCGCTTCTCTCCAATTTCAGTGAATGGACACGTGCCTTTTCTAAAATCCCTTTCACTGAAAAGTTTTTTCCCTATGCTAGGATCACCAGTACAGTATTACTACATTACTATAATATCCTCTCTCAAGCCCAGAACTGGACGGTATACTCAAGATGCGGTCGGACTAGAATCTTGTAGAGTGGGTGAATTATCATTTTATCTCTGGAGTTAATCCCCTTTTTAATGCATTCCAATTTTCTGTTGGTTTTTTAGAAGCAGATATCAGGATCTGGAATAGTGACATGTCTACACCATGTGTTAGCTGGCATGGTGGGGGGTATAAAGTATAGACGGGGTGTAGTTCATGAAAACTGGGATCTGGACTGATTCACATGTGAGCCACTATGCCAGCTTCAAATAATAATGATGTGTCTATCCAAATCTTTAGCTTAGGCTGGCCAACTATTTCCAATTATCAGGGAAGTTTACAGAGATGCAGTCAATTCTAAGGGTTGACTTCTACAAAATTATAATATAGGGTTTCTCCAGAGCTATCAGTAGGTCATATAAAATAAGTTAGCAACAGTGGTCTTGTGACGAATGGTTGTGCTGAGAGTAGCAGTTCCACTGCAGTATGGTCACCTATAAAGTGATCAGAGCTGAACCATAACAAGAACTACAGCACATTATATCTACTGTATAAATAATGATCTCTTTATAAAAGTTTCCTGGTGCCACTGTCAAAAGTAACTTTACTCTTTGGCAGACCAAACCAGTCTCATAGAGCTAGAGACCATCTGGTCACATTACTGCTTTCTATTAGAGCTCCCACCTCATCTATCATCCCCTCCATAATTTACACCCCCCACACATGCTATAGCCATGTCACTATTCCACTATTTTCAGCCTTAACAAAGTTAGAGCTATCAATAGGCAGCATCTGGGTAATGGTGACTGAAGTATGTGGCCAGGGTTGCCACTAGAGGAGTACAGACAGTGCTGCCATACCAGCCCCATTGGGTCAGCAAGGGTCAAGTAGGCTGTATGAGGCCCAAAGATTTCCCCTATTTTCTGTCCAGGTAATGGGTGTCAGCAACAGGAAGAGATGTGAAAATGTAGATGGTAACAATGTCAAAAAAGCAAAAGATGTGTAAAGTTCACACAGACACTTGTTACAACACAGATTTCAAAACTTCACACAGTGCTGCTATTTCCAAGAGCACCCTCATTGTGGTTTGTGTAAACTCTTTTTAATAGCACAGCATGTTCAATGGTAAAATGTATAAAAATACAAAATCAAGGTTACTACTGGGCTATGTACAGGTTACTGTAACAGATGATTTCACTCAGTAAACTGGGTAACAAAGCTGTCACCTCTGGGGTTCCTTGCTGTTGAAGATATACTATGTATTACAAGCAGGGCTGGTGCAAGGATTTTTAACACCCTAGTTGAAGCCTCATTTTGCAGCCCCCCCCATTGGCTCCGCCCCTCACTGAGATTTTTGTGGCGCCTCTTCGCCTATTTCTTCAGCCGTGGTCCACAGGCCTGCACCTGTGCCTCTGGACCCGGCCCGAAGACAAATAGAGGATGGCACCGGCTCGCTTCCTCACGCAAGCTGTGGTCCACAGGCTAGGGCAGTATACAGACAGGTTAGGGCAGTATACAGACAGGTTAGGGCAGTATACAGACAGGTTAGGGCAGTATACAGACAGGCTAGGCTAGGGCAGTATACAGAGAGGCTAACTGTGTAACTGTCTGTCTGTACGAGCAGACAGATACACTGACAATGCTTTACAGGCTCCTAGTAAAAATAATAATAAATGCAAATTTTTTGACCTGCAAAAAGATCTGCATTCATTTATTTAGATATCCTTGCACCTGTAGAACTGATTCTGAACCACAATTTACTTTAAGGCGTTAATGTATGGTACCAAAGTTAGCATCAAAATTAATTATGTACTTGTCAGTTAGTGCTAGAATATGATGTGGAGGACATGCTGATTTTTCTGTGTGAGAGATGTGGTATGTATACTTGGAGCCAGTCTGTTTCTTATATATGTGATTGTAATGTTGATGCGCTGGAACGTGATTTGGGTTATTCTGTATATGTTTGTGTAGCACTACCCCCGTAGGAGCTGCTGGTTTAATTTTGGGTCTGCCGTTACCTCACTGTTCACCATATCCGCCATAGGGGTCCCATTGGAGAGTTGTTCACAGATGTCCACACCAAACACTTAAGCCCTGTACACACGATCGAATTTCCTATGGTTTTTAAACTGATGGATTTTTCCATCAGAAAACCGATGAAGCCGACTTTCATCAGTCTTGCCTACACACCATCAGTCAAAAAACCGACCGTTCCAAATGCGGTGACGTAAAACACTCAAATGAGCCAAGAAAAATGAAGTTCAATGCTTCTGAGCATGCGTCGACTTGATTCTGAGCATGTGTGGGTTTTTTATCCGATGGAGTTCCCCACAGACGATAGTAATTTGCTATCGGTTTTTTAACCATCGGATAAATTTAAAACGTGTTCTATTTTTAAACACCGATGGAAAAAAGACCGATGGGGCACATACACGATCGGTTTGTCAGATAAAAAAAGTCCATCAGTGTACACGGCTTTAGTCTCTTTTTCCCAATGCTTTTATTAACAACGTCAGATAGAGGGATGGAGGGTTAAGGGAGATTCAGGTACCTTGTTTTGCGTATCACGGGTACTTCTTTGATCCAGAGGACAAACAGCTTCCACAACTGGTTCTAGCAACCACCGGATAGACCTCTCTCACTGGCCTAGCGGCCGGTCTGGTGCTCGGTCATAGTCTCTGCCACAGACTTATTGAATATACTAGAGTCGTTGTACAATCCTCTGCCACAGGATTGTATAACAAGATAGTTACACAGTACCAGTTTCTTTCAGCCATCCCGGCAATACTGTGAGGTAGATTAGCCAGGATGCGTCCTCCATTTGAGTCTCCTGGCTCTTCCTGAGATACCAGCCCTTTTGCTTGGTCCTCTCTGAGAAAAGTCCTCCCCTGGTTTCTCCAATTGCTCAGCTTCTCCCCGCAGGCAAGACAGCACAGGACCACCCCTGGACCAGTAGACCCCAGAAACTCCTGGGCCTACTTTCAGTAACGATGCCTCAGGCCAGCAGGCCCAGAGGCAGAAGAACTGCTATGACATACCCTAGGCAGGAGGGCCATCAGGTCAGAGAGAGCTGAAAACTCCCTTAAGTACCCTCTCCCAGAATGCACAGCGGGGGAATCACTCCCACTGGGCTGTTTCTGGGTAAAGAGGTACTCAATGCATCCAGCCCGTTGTATTTCCAACACTGACCGGCGGTGACAGCGACACCCACAGCCAAGTGGAAAACACACAACACAGCTGAACTGGAACAGAAACCAGCAATTTAACATAATCACTCTGAGCTAAACTGCAGCTCAGATAAACCTAAATTTACATATAGCGCCCACTCAATAGGAGCAGGGAGCTAAATTGATTGCTTTTTTCTGAATAAAAAACTTTTCTTAGATTAATAAATAAATAAAAATTGTCTGAATACTGTGTATAGAATAAGCACAATATGTTGCTGGTTTTTACTCTGGGAAACAAAAACACTCTAAT
The DNA here is from genome assembly GCA_029206835.1 of Rana muscosa. NCBI lineage: Eukaryota > Metazoa > Chordata > Amphibia > Anura > Ranidae > Rana > Rana muscosa. The sequence goes on along the minus strand of CM055119.1, from coordinate 257,448,879 downwards.
TTTGATTTGCATTAAAGAGGTTGTAAACCCTTGGTTTTTTTGTCATACTTGCCTCCACTGTGCAGTTCGTTTTGCACAGAGTGGCCCAGGTCCACCTCTTCTGGGGTCCCTCAGCGGCGCTGGTGGCTCCTCCCTGCAATGAGTGTCCACGTTGGAGAAGCACTCTCCCTCTGTACAAGGATATCTAGCCACTGGAACCACAGTTTCTCAAATTTGCCTGTGCAACCTCTTGCTGGAAAATGTTTTTCTGTAATCGTAACGTGTCACCCATTTGTATAATCCACTCCTTCAGTAAGGATGTTTCTGCATCCTTCCAATGCCTAAGTATTTACTTCCGGGCTTGGAATAAAGCTCTACCAATAGCTTGTTTGGGAATGTCTTCAATAGTGAGGTCATCCAGGATCTCCAAGAGGCAGGGTTTAGGGTCAGTCGGAATGGTTACCTGGAACACTCTGTTTATAGTATTGAGCACTCCAGACCAGTATAGGTGTAGTTTTGGGCATCTCCAGAGAAGGTGTATTAGTTTCCCATGATCTCTAGCGCATCTAGTGCACAACGGATCCTCCCTTAGTCCCATTTTAAATAGCCTTACTGGTGTTAAATGCACCCTTAGCATGATGTAAAGCTGAGTCAAGCATTGCGAGATACTGAGAGAGCATGCTGGTACTGCCTGCAAGATCTCCTCTCACTGTTCTTCAGCAAATCGACCCACATCACTTTCCTATCTGTCAGCGGCCCTGGAAGGAAATCCCTTAAAAAAAAATAGTCAACAACATATAATAGCACCTGGAGATGAATCCTTTTAAAAGGGAGATGTCCACCATATAGTTTAAAATTGGGGAAGGGGATAACTCCCATATATCCACACCTGCTTGTGCCCTAACAGCGTGTTGCAATTGCAAATAGTGGAACGGCATCGACTGCGGAAGGCAAAATTTGGCCTGTAAATCTGAAAAGTGGCACAGCATTCTGTTTACCAAAATATGGACCAGGCCTGTGAACCCATGCAACTTCCATCTGGGCCCACTTTGTAGTGATTTCAATTCAGCATAGTGTCCATTTCCCCATATCGTGCTATATCTAGTAAAAACCGCGGATGTCTTGTAGCTGACGTGCCTTATTCCAGACCTTCTGCATAAGGACAAACGTGGGGAACAGTTTATTATATTTAGCAAATATCAGCCCTTCTAGGCCCTCGCCCACATTGTCCACCCCCATCACATGCGGAAGGGCCATCAACTCTGTCCTCCCCCGCCGTCGGTATAGCCCGTGCAATATGCTGCATTTGAGCTGCCAGGTAGTAAAGCCATAGATTTGGCATCGCTAGCCCACCCTCGTCTTTAGGCTTCTGTAACTGTTCTAACCAGATTCTTGGGGGCCTAGCCTGCCATATCTTTGTCTTATCTCATATACTTCCTAGTAATGATGATGCATTTAGGGATAGATCGTTTAAAGGCCTGGGAGTTACATATATTCCCAAGTATTTAACCACTTGCCGCCCGCCCTATAGCAAATTGATGGCGGCAAAGTGGTTTCAATATCCTGACTGGACGTCATATGAGGTCTTCAGGATATTGAGCCGCTGCGCGCCCCCAGGGGCACGCATCACGGCGATCGTTGTTGTGGGGTGTCAGTCTGACCCCGCAACACCGATCTAGGTAAAGAGTCTCCGATGGAGACTCTTTACCACGTGATCAGCCGTATCCAATCACGGCTGATTACGATGTAAACAGGAAAAGCCGGTCATCGGCTTTTCCTCACTCGCGTCTGTCAGACGCGAGTAGAGGAGAGCCGATCGGCTGCTCCTCTGACAGGGGGGGTTTGTGCTGATCCATTATCAGCGCAGCCCCCCGAGGATTCCCACACTGGACCACCAGGGATGCGACCAGACCACCAGGGATGCCAGGGATGCCCACCTTAAGGTATGCCACCCTAGACCACCAGGGATGCCAATTAGATATGCCTAATGGATGCCAATCAGTGCCCACAATGGGCACCACTGATTGGCAGGCATTATTGTTTGGCACTGATTGGCATCAATTAGTACAAAACATTACAGTACAGTGCCACCTATCAGTGCCCATCCATGCCACCTATCAGTGCCCATCCATGCCACCTATCAGTGCCCATCCATGCCGCCTATCTGTGCCCATCCGTGCCGCCTATCCGTGCCGCCTATCTGTGCCCATCCATGCCCCCTATCTGTGCCCATCCCTGCCGCCTATCAGTGCCCATCCGTGCTGCCTATCGGTGCCCATCCGTGCCACCTCATCGGTGCCCATCAGTGCCGCCTCATCGGTGTCCATCAGTGCCGCCTTATCAGTGCCCGTCAGTGCAGCCCAATCAGTGCCCATCAGTGAAGGAGAAAACGTACTTATTTACAAAGTTTTGTAACTGAAACAAAAAAAATTTTTTTTTTCAAAATTTTCGGTCTTTTTTTTATTTTTTTAGCAGAAAATAAAAATCTCAGAGGTGATCAAATACCACCAAAAGAAAGCTCTATTTGTGGGAACAAAATGATACAAATTTAGTTTGGGTACAGTGTAGCATGACCGCACAATTGTCATTCAAAGTGCAACAGCGCAGAAAGCTGAAAATTGGTCTGGGCAGGAAGGTGTATAAGTGCCCAGTATGGAAGTGGTTAAACAAAGAAGATATGGGTATATCTTGGAGGGTGATTGCCTGAACCTCTGGTACAGCATCCAGCAAAATAACTGAAGACCAGTTAACCACTTCCTTAACTACAGACATTGCCCAACGCAAAGAATCCCCTGTGTCACCAAGCAGCGGCATAGTGCTATCCGCATAAAGCATAAGCTTTTCTTGCATGTTGCCGTATTTAAAACCGCAAATCGAGGCGTCGGATCATATCATGGCAGCCAATGGTTCTATGGCAATAGCAAACAGGAGGGGGACAACAGGCGCCCCTGTCTGGTATACAAAGAGAAGGACTTGACAACCGACCCGCCTCTTAATGGCTGCTTGAGGGGAGCTATACAGCAACTGTACCCATGTAAGAAACGTGTCCCCAAATCCAAATTTTTGCATGGTAGCCCACAGATACTGCCAGTCAACACTTATAAATGCCTTGTGGGCATCAAGGGACAGCAGTTTCCTATCTCCCACATTGTCCGCTTTGGCCTGGATGTTATTGAACAATCTGCGTAAATTATGTGCAGTTGATTTTTGCGGCATACAGCCTGATTGATCAAAGTGAATGATGGAGGAAATGACTTTGTTTAATCTTAGAGCCAGTACTTTAGTTGGTATTTTTATGTCACACTGCAGTAGGGAAATGGGCCTATAGGACCCTGGGTCCAGCGGATCTTTACCTGGCTTCAATAATAGTACAATATTGGCCTTTGTCATAGAGCAGGGGAGACAACGTTGCTCCCTAGCTGCATTGAGTACCTTAAGTAGAGGTTGTAATATGACTGTCCCATATTGTTTGTAACCCTCAATAGGGAGGCCGTCATCTCTAGGTGCTTTAAAGTTGGGAAAGGAGTTAACGGCCACTTGCATTTCCTCTAAATTTATAGGGGAGTCCAGTAAGTGTCGCTGTGTAGTAGAAAGACTAGGCAGCTCTATTTCCTGTAAAAAGGCCTGCACAGACACAATAGAGTACTCCTGCCTGGATTGATATAAGTCTGAGTAAAAGCTTACCGATTCCCTCCTATTGCTGTCTGGTGAGTTCACCACCCGCCCTGTGCCATCACGGAGAGCCCCAATAGTATTCAGACAATTTTAGTTGACCACATTTTGATCAGGAGGGATAGCAATCAGCCAGGTAAGAGGTAAGCTAGCAAAATAGTGTACTGACTCCATACACGGTATTTAGGCAATTGTAGTAGGCCACATTTTGAACAAGAGGGATAACATACACTTCATGTACAAAAGTTCAGTCATCTCTGCATAGAAGGTGTGAGCTGGAATGTAAACTGAGCTGTCCTTGTGCAGCTCAGTGTACATTCCAAAGAAGACTGCAAACAGTCAGGTAGGTTTATTTTTTGCAGAAGAGACATGCAATAAAGAACCAGCCTGCAAAAAAACTAGAAGACCCTAAAATTATATTTGAATAAAATATTCCTCCCTCAATGATAAAAGCTCAAAACACTAAACTACAACTCTAAAACTATAAACTCCAAACAACCAATTTTTTTTGTAAACCTAATTGAAAAAGAAAAACAGATATAGGAAAATGTAAATAAAAAATAAATAACACCCAAAACAAACAAACAAGAAAAAAAACTAAAAATAAGATTAAACTGCAAAGAGAGCCCAGCTGCTAAACAGTAAATGAAAGCTTAAAGTGGTATTAAACCCCATTCATGAAATCTGAACTAGGCACACTATATCTGTAGTGTTTACATATCTCTCTCAAAACCTCTAAGTCCAATGTCTTTCTGCTGCTCCATTCCTCTGTTATCAGTATGATAACTTCTGACAAGTTCTCCGACACACGAGATAAAAACAGCTGGAAATTTGCGTCAGGGAGGGAGCTTATATATAGATAAGCAGAGAGTTTGTCTATTAACAGCACAGCTCTGCAAGTTTCTTCGTTCCTCTGCCTGTGTGGAGTGGGGGTGTGGGTCTTTCCTCCAATAAGCTCACACACCACAGTGTATGCCCAGACTCCACTCCCACTGCTAAAACAGGAAGAAAGATTTCTAACACGATGTGCACTTTCTAAAGAATGTAAAAAGCTGAAGACAACAGATATACATGTAAAACTTATGTAGGGAGATTTGTATCATCTCTGTGTATCATCTGAGGCTATTCACTTTACTGGGTATAGGAGAGGGTTTACATCCACTTTAACTGACAGAAAGGTATATTTACCACTTAAAGTGGTTGTAAAGGTTAAGAACAAATTATAGCCAGCTCCTCTGTTCTTTTAATCTATCCTACACTGTGTAATTGCTTTTTTAAAACAATGCTTGTAAATACCTTATATTTGCTCTTTTACGGCTGGTCACATGAACTCCGGCTCTTTTATTTCTCTGATATACAGCCTGCAGAGTGAGGGGCCGAGTTCCCCCTCCGACGTCAGCTGGGAAGGTCACGTGACCACTGTGAGATAAAAGATAAGGTATTTGCAGGCTTCGTTTTAAAAGAACAATTACACACTGTAGGAGAGATTACAATTAGGGTTGAGCGAACCCGAACTGTAAAGTTCGGGTTCGTACCAGACTTTTTGGTTTTTGGTACCCGGACAATTTACTGTATGTTCGGGTTCATGTTCGGCAATGTAATGGCGCACTGCAGGGCAGCCAATCAACATTCGTTTAACTCGTGTGCCCTTAGAAGCCATCACAGCCATGCCTACTAATGGCATGGCTGTCATTGGCCAGTGCAGCATGTGACCCAGCCTCTATATAAGCTTGAGGCACATAGCACAGCACATCATGCTGCTTTAGATAGTGTAGGAAAAGGTTGCTTCTGCTGCTTTGAGGGAGAGAATTATCATAGGAGTCCTGATTCAGAAATCAAATTACTCAGCGATCTACCTTGATTTTGTTGTGTGGGTGCAGTGCACAATCTTTTTACCCTTCCCTGAGCCCAGTGCCAGAGAAAAGATAACTTTTATCCGTCTGTTAGTTAGGTTGGCGTCGGCGGGCATTTTATGCAAGCTTAGTGCACCAGCACTGCATATGTTACTGTGAGATACACCCTTTAGATACTGTTGCTCTATTCTGCTATTCAAAAAACACCCATTTAGGGCACAAATTATATTTTGCAGTGTTTCCTGCATATCTGTACGTGTGAGATACACACTTTAGATACCGTTCTTCTATTCTGCTATTCAAAAAACACCCATTTAGGACAAGATCCTAAATTTGAGAAATATGAGAACGTCAAATAAGACGTGGCCCCGGTCATGGTGATGCTGGTGGAGCTCCTGTTGCAGGGAGAGGACGTGGTCGATCTGTGCCAGCTACATTCACAAGTGAAACACCTTCCTCAGGTGCGAGTAGGTGACAGAGCCTGCAGCGGTATTTGGTCGGGCCTAATGCGGCTCTACGAATGTTGAGGCCAGGAGAAGTACAGGCGATAGTAGATTGGGTTGCTGACAGTGCCTCCAGTTCCTTCACATTGTCTCCCACCCAGTCTCCTACTGAAAGATCAGAGTTGGCTCCTGCAGCCGATGTTCATCAGTCTTTCACCTCACCCCCTTGCAAATCAGCCAAGCAGTCTGAGCCCCAAATCATGCAGCAGTCTCTTCTGCTTTTTGATGACTCTGTTAGCAGGGTTTCCCAGGGCCATCAACCTAGCCCTGCCCCAGAAGTGGAAGAGACTGAGTGCACCGATGTCCAACCACTTATGTTTCAAGATGAGTACATGGGAGGACCATCGCAGCACGTCTCGGATGATGAAGAAACACAGGTGCCAACTGCTGCTGCTTTCGCAATTGTGCAGACCGACAAGGAGGGCAGGGGTGAAGACTGGGTGGAAGATGATGTGGAGGACAATGAGGTCCTCGACCCCACATGGAATCAACGTCATGCAGGTGACCTGTGTAGTTCGGAGGAAGAGGCGGTGGTCGCACAGAGCCACCAGCACAGCAGAAGAGGGAGCAGGGTGCAAAAGCGGAGCGTCCGTCCCCTAGACAGTATGCCTGCTACTGCCCCACGCAGCAAGGGACCGAGCACACCAAAGCCAGGTCCAAGGAGTTCCCTAGCGTGGCAGTTCTTCGGACAATGTGCTGATGACAAGACACGAGTGGTTTGCATGCTGTGCAATCAGAGCCTGAAGCGAGGCATAAATGTTCTCAACCTGAGCACAACCTGCATGACCAGGCATCTAAGTGCAAAGCACGAGCTGCAGTGGAGTAGACACCTCAAAAACCAAGAAAGGTTTCTGGCTCCTCCTGCTTCCTCTTCTGCTGCAGTCTCGGCCTCTTCATCCACCTCTGTAGTGACAGTGGCATCTGCCACCCCGCAAACAGAGGATCTGCCAGCAACACTACCACCTGGGTCGCCAACCATCTCCACAATGTCCCATGGAAGCGTTCAGCTCTCTATCTCCCAAACACTGGAGCGGAAGAGGAAGTACCCCCCTGAATGGCAGTATTTCAAAATTCCTGGCCTTTGAAATGCTGTCATTCTGTCTGGTGGAGACGCAGAGTTTTAAAAGCCTGATGGCATTGGCTCTCCCACAGTACGTCGTGCCCAGCCGCCACTACTTTTCCAGGCGAGCCATCCCTTGCCTGCACAACCAAGTGAGGGACAAAATCAGGTGTGCACTGCGCAACGCCATCTGTGGCAAGGTCCACCTAACTACGGATATGTGGACCAGTAAGCACGGTCAGGGACGTTATATCTCCCTAACAGCACACTGGGTAAATGCAATGGCGGCAGGGCCTGAGGCGGATAGCAGTTTGGCGCATGTCCTTCCACCACCGAGGATTGCAGGGGGCTTCAGTTTGCCTCCTGTTGCTAACTCCTCCTACTCCGCTTCCTCATCCTCTACCGCCTCCTCATCCCGTCAGTGTAACACCTTCACCACCAACTTCAGCACAGCCAGGGGTAAACGACGGCAGGCAGTTTTAAAACTTTCCTGTTTGGGGGAAAAACGCCACACCGAGCAGGAGTTGTGGAGGGACATGGAACAACAGACCGATGAGTGGTTGGTGGCAGTGAGCCTCAAGCCCGGCCTGGTGGTGTGCAATAATGGGCGAAATCTCGTAGCAGCTCTGGGCCTAGCCGGTTTGACGCACATCCCTTGCCTGGTGCATGTGCTGAATTTGGTGGTGCAGAGGTTCCTTAAAAATTACCCCGATATGCCAAAGCTGCTGCAGAAAGTGCGGGCCGTCTGTGCGCACTTTTGGCATTCTCACCCTGCTGCTCGCCTGTCAGCGCTGCAGCGTAACTTCGGCCTTCCCGCTCACCGCCTCATATGTGACGTGCCCACAAGGTGGAACTCCACCTTGCACATGCTGGCCAGACTGTGCGAGCAGCAGCAGGCGATAGTGGAGCTTCAGCTGCAGAACGCACGCGTGAGTCGCTCTGCGGAACAGCACCACCTATAACTGGGCCTCCATGCGAGACCTGTGTGCCTTGTTGCGCTGTTTTGAGTACTCCACCAACATGGCCAGTGCCGAGGACGCCGTTCTCAGCATTACTATCCCAGTTCTATGCCTCCTTGAAAAAACGCTTCGGGCGATGATGGAAGAGGATGTGGCACAGGAGGAGGAGGAAGAGGGATAATTTTCAAGGTTTTCAGGGCAGTCATTCACAAGTGGCTCCGAGGGTGGGTTCCTGCACCAACAAATGCCAGGTACACAATTGTCCAGCAAGGGCACAGTTCTGGAGGATGACGAGGTGGAGGATGAGGAGGAGGAGATGGAAGAGGAGGAACCATGTTCACAGCAGGGTGGCACACAGACCAGCTCATGGCCATCACTGGTGCGTGGCTGGGGGGATACAGAGGACACAGACGATACACCTCCCACAGAGGACAGCTTTTCGCCTGGCACACATGAGCAATTACATGCTGCAGTGTCTCCGCAATGACCGCAGAGTTGCATACATTCTAACAGGTGCTGATTACTGGGTGGCCACGCTGCTGGATCCCCGTTACAAGGACAACGTACCGTGCTTAATTCCCTCACTGGAGCATGAACGTAAGATGCGCGAGTACTAGCGCACGCTGGTAGACGCGCTGCTTGTGGCATTCCCACCTGACAGCGGGGGCACAGTGGAAGCACAAGACGAAGGCAGAGGAGGAGGAAGAGGTTGCCAACGCAGCCGGGGCACCACCAGCACCTCAGAAGGCAGGGTTAGCATGACCGAAATGTGGAAAAGCTTTGTCAGCACGCCACAACAACCAGCACCACCAGCTGATATGGAACGTCTTAGCAGGAGGCAGCATTTCACCAACATGTTGGAACAGTATGTGTGCACACGCCTACACGTACTGAATGATGGGTCTGCCCCCTTCAACTTCTGGGTCTCCAAATTGGGCACAGGGCCTAAGCTGGCCTGCCCTGCAGCCAGTGTATTAGCTGAATGTGTATTTAGCACGGCAGGGGGCGTTATCACAGACAAGCGCAGCCGCCTGTCCAGAGCCAATGTTCATTAAAATGAACCAGGCATGGATCCCACAGGACTTGTCCGTACCTTGTGCAGAATAGACATGTATACCGGCCTTACCCAGCCATTGTTGTATTTTTGATCTTTCTCACTCTTTTGGGGTGTACCCTAATTAAAAAAAAAAAAATTAAAAACAAAAACCAGTGTTGGCTACCTCGTCCTCCTCCACCGCCGCTTCCACCTACACCACCACATCCACCGCCACCTCAACCTCCTACTCCATATTGTCACGATCAGACGTCAGGCTTGAAGACCAATTGCAATAGCAGTGGCAGAACAGGCATACAGGCAGTCACTTCTGGCAGATGACACAGGCTCACCTGAGGTGCGGAGTCTAAGTACTAGCTGGTTTTCCCCAGAGCTCCTGATGGTGGAGATGGATTTAGCTGCAAGCTAGTACCAGGTCGCGGTCCTCAAGTTTGCCCCACCAGGGTGTGAGCAAGCCAGGGTCCAATAGTGGATAAACAGACAAGGATGAAACAGCAGTGTGGTCAGAAAACAAGCCAAGGAATCAATCACAAGTGGCTGCAGGTTGGGATCAAGCAGTAGAGTGGTCAAAGAACAGGCCGTGGGTCAAACACGGGTGGTTGCAGATTGGGATCAGGCAGTAGAGAAGTCCAGGAACAAGCCAAGGGTCAATCACGAGTGGTTGTAGGTACAGATGGCAGCAGGAAAGACAACAGTAAGGCACTGGCAGGGAAGGCACAAAAACCTGGCAAAGGGGAAGTGCTGAGACAAGGCTTTATAGGAAGTTCATGGGAGGAGCAAGGAGTTTAAGGTTCAACAGTAATCAAGACTCAAGGCAGGGTTGTCCATTGGATCAGGTTTATCCAGCAGATCAGGCAGGGAGCTGTCTAGCATGCCAAATAGCTCAGTGGAAAGAGTCAATAGCAGAGACAGAAGAGGTCCCAAGTTCAAGCCCAGGTTCTGACACATATGGAACTTGTCCTCCTAGGTCAAGATTAATATTTTTTATTTTTATGTATTTTATGTTATTTTAAGTTATTTCTCTATCCACATTTGTTTGCAGAGCACTTGCCATGCTCTTAACAAAATGTTGCTGTCATTTGCAGCCCTCTAGCCCTTTCCATTACTTTTTTAGAGCCATTTTAGTCCTCAAAAGTTCGGGTCCCCCTTGACTTCAATGGGGTTCGGGTTTGGGATGAAGTTCGGGTCCCGAACTCAAACTTTTTTGCGAAGTTCTGCCGGACCCGTCGAACCCGAACATCCAGGTGTCCGCTCAACTCTAATTACTATGACAGAGGATCTGCCTATAATTCTTTACTTTTAGTGCACATACTAATAGCGGCAGGAGGGGGCCTGAGAGGGGGGGAGACATACACATGAGCTGACAAGCAGTGAAGGAGGGAGAGGGAGAGAGGAGAGCAGCGGGATGACGAGGCACGTAAACTGACCACTGTAATCAGGGACCAGCAGCCATGATTACCGTGGTCAGCACACAGAGGGGGACACAGGATCAGCCAGGTTTTTTACAGCTTAGAAAGGGGCAGATTAGACAGCACAAGCACTGTTCTGTGCTGTTTAATCTGCTACAAGAGAACAGGATCTCTCTTTTTTTTTAGGGCTACAACCACTTTAAGGACACCTTTTTCTGACATTTGTTGCTTACAAGTAAAAATCTGTATTTTTTGCTAGAAGATAGCTTAGAACCCCTCAACATTATATATTTTTTAGCAGAGACCCTAGAGAAGAAAATGGTAATTGTGGCAATTATTTATGTCAAACGTTTTTTGCGCAGTGGTTTTTCAAACGCAATTTTATTGGAAAAAATACACTTTAATGATAAAAAAAAACCATAATATATACCCTATTTTTTTTGTATAATATGAAAGATGATGTTACGCCAAATAAATATATACCTAACATGTCATGCTTTAAAATTGCGCTCGCTCAGGGAATGGCACCAAACTACGGTACTTAAAAATCTCCATTGGCGACCCTTTAACCACTTAAAGCGGAGCTCCACCCTGAAGTGGAACTTCCGCTCATCGGAACCCTCCCCCCCTCCGGTGTCACATTAGGCACCTTTCAGGGGGAGGGGGGTGCAGATACCTGTCTAAGACAGGTATTTGCACCCACTTCCGGGAGTCCTCTCTGCAGGTATTCTGCGGGTAGTGAGTATTTTTTTTAACGGCAGAGCTCCGCTTTAAGCCCCGGACCATTTTGTAGCTAAAGGACCAGGCCACTTTTTGCGATTCGGCACTGGGTCGCTTTAACTGACAATTGCGCGGTCGTGCGACGTGGCTCCCAAACAAAATTGGCGTCCTTTTTTCCCCACAAATAGACCTTTTTTTTGGTGGCATTTGATTACCGTACCTCTGCGGTTTTTATTTTTTGCGCTATAAACAAAAATAGAGCAACAATTTTTGCTATAATAAATATCCCCAAAAAATATATAAAAAATTTTTTTTCCTCAGTTTAGGCCGATACGTATTCTTCTACATATTTTTGGTAAAAAAAAACAAGCAATAAGCGTTTATTGATTGGTTTGCGCAAAAGTTATAGCGTCTACAAAATAGGGGATAGTTTTATGGCATTTTTATTAATATTTTTTTTTTTTTACTAGTAATGGCGGCGATCAGCGATTTTTATCGTGACTGCGACATTATGGCGGACACATCGGACACTTTTGACACCATTTTGGGACCAATGTCATTTTTACAGCGATCGGTGCTATAAATATGCACTGATTTCTGTAAAGATAACACTGGCAGTGAAGGGGTTAACCTGTAGGTGGCGCTGTAGGGGTTAAGAGTGACCTAATGTGTGATTCTAACTGAAGGGGGGCTTGGCTTGGCGTGTGACGTCACTGATCATCGTTCCCTATGACAGGGAACAGACGATCACTGCCACTAGGAAGAACAGGGAAAGGTTTGTTTACACTCACCTCTCCCCGTTCTTCAGCTCTGTGACCCGATCGCGGGACACCGGTAGCGATCGGGTCCGCGGGTTCCGTGGGTGCGGTCACGGAGCTCAGGATCGGGTTGCGAGCGCGCCGCCGGCAGTGCGCGTGCGACCTACGGCTGGGATCTTAAAGGGGACGTACCTGTACGCCCTTGTGTCCAGCCGTGCCATTCTGTCGACGTACATCGTTGTGCGGCGGTCCTTACGTGGTTTAACATTTCTACAGATTACCAGTTTAGAGTTACAGAGGAGGTATACTACTACAATTATTGCTCTTGCTCAGACATTTGTGGCAATACCTCACATGTGTGGTGCAAACACTGTTTACATATGTGAGTGACCTACAAATGCGTTCACTACTGCGCATGAGCAGCACGTGGGGGCGGGGCACTTTAACTCTTTTTTTTATTTATTTTTTATTACATTTTTTTTCTTTTTTACACTGTCCCTTTAAAAAAAAAAAAAAACGTTGATTACTTTTATTGTTATCGCAAGGAATGTAAACATCCCTTGCTATAACAATACAGCACGACAGATAACCGTTAACCACCGGAAAGTGGTGGGATGGGGGGCACCTCTCCCGCCACTTCTAAAACTGATCCCACCGCGAATCACAAGGGAAAAGAAAATATCGGGGTTACGGCATCTAGCTGTAGCCATAACCCCGGTATTTAACGTCAAAGTAATGACATAAATTCCTAGTTAGGCGGTTGACTGTTGGGTCTAATCATCACAAATACAGGGTTGGGTACACAATAATATAGGATGCTAACCTACTGCAGTTCACAGTTATGTATCACCGTACAGAACAGTGAACACAGGGGAGGAGGGAAGGAAGGGTACAGAATATGTAGCCCACAACACTTTATAGTACTGTTTAAAATACAGGTTAGCACTGTAAAACAACAAATATTGCTCTCTGCAAACATTCTGACAGCTGTCCCTATCTACATGTATGGGAGACCCCATATCTGGGGTAATAAATGGGACTATATTGATGCCTATTGACTAGAGTTATGTGGTAGTCCCTATAGGGAATGTATCAAAATATGCAATAACAAATAAATACAGTTAAAATTGTTGTTTATTACAAAATCATGGTCAAATTAAAAAAAAGAATACAAAAATACACTGTGATGCATTTGTTCCTTCAAAGTTCCATGCTGCTAGTCCTACATGTTTCGCCTGAAATCAGACTTCTTCAGGGACGCAGACACTTTAACAAATCTACAGTAGTACAAAAGAGTTATTTTTAATAATACAAAGATTTTAAACAAACACGCAAATTGTATAAATATACAAAAGTACAATATGCATTACATTAGAAACTCTCTCTCTAAAAGCATGGACAAATACCTGGTGACGCTCAAATAGACTCCTCATGGCAGGTCAGGGTATACAACCTCCCAACTGGGTTGGGATATGTTGGTATATGTGTAACCTTACATGTGTCTCATGGTCAGACGCACACCACAAGAAAATATGCATGGGGAGTGAGCCCAATTCCAATATATGACCCTAAGTATGAAATTAAAAGTAATAATAATATTAAGTACATATTGATGGGTCACCAAGTGAACTCAAAAATGCACTACGCTTGGGGAGAGGTGGGAATAACTAATACTAGTTTAATGTAGTAAGAAAAGCACTTACATATATGTTAGCAGGATATTGGATAGCTGGGGAGCCTACAGTACCCTGCACAGCTTGCCCGGATAGGAACAGGGACCACATTTGGATAATGGATATTACTTCTATAGCTGATATTCATGAATAAAAAGTTGAACAAAAAATAAAAAATAGAAAAAACAAAACAAAATACGGATGAATTAGAAAAAGATAAAATGTGTCACAGCACTCTATCTTGCATACTACTAGAAAAGCCTCACAGAAGTCAGATAACCTCTGTAATTCCATGAGTATCAAGTATAAGATAAATATAGTTACCTTGAATCAACTATTAATGGTTTGACCAAATCCCATAGGAAAAGCTGTCCCCTGGAATCTGTAAACATATACTGTAATCAGTGCAGATCAGCCTTAGGGTGTGATCCTCCATTAGAAGCGCTAAAAAAAGCCCTTTCCCATGGAGGACAAAAGCTCCTCGATCTAAGTGGCAATAAATGCAGGTTACCTGTGGTCTGCTGAGCATGTTCATGGCTCCCTCAGCTCTCCCCGTGTCTGCTCAAGCCAGCCGCTCGGGGCTTATAAAGCTCCTGTGTAGCGGTCAGATGACACCACCATTCCTGTGGCAAATGATAATTCTATTCTTGATAATGTCACCATTCAAGAACTTCAAGCATTACAGGACCTTATGTCCCTTTGGGACGAAAGTAATCCTGAGGAAGAGGGATGGACCTACCAGGTACCAGGAGTGGTGCCAGGAGGATCTGTCCAATCGAGATCCAACAAACCGGTATATGTCACCCCCAAGGTATATAAACCCAACTCACGATCTTTCCCTGTCCTGCAGGGCAACCCCAACATTTGGGCCTTTGTCCTGCAGGTTACCAAGGAAATTGAGGCCACCAATTGGAGGAAAGGTCCCCCCCCCAACCTCAACCCCAGACTGAAAGCAGCTCTCAACATCATACGCAATAATGACGATTTAATAGTGAAGCCATCAGACAAAGGTGGCAATGTGGTAGTAATGAACAGATGCAACTATGAAAAAATGTGTTATGATATACTCCTGAACAGAGACTGGTATAGACCAATACCTGCATCCTCTGTTTCACAGAGCATCAACAAATACAAGGAAATCCTGAACAGGGCACATAGAACAGGGACTATAGATGCTAATACTTTTCAATTCCTTAACATAGAAAACCCCCTCACACCAACATTTTATGCACTACCCAAAGTGCACAAAGGTGTGATATCCCCGCCCGGACGACCGATCATATCTAGCTGCGGCTCATTAACTGAAAACATAAGTAGAATTATAGATGAATATTTGTATCCTCACGTGCGGAGTCTTTTCTCGCATGTTAAGGATACCATAGAACTGCTAAAAATTACTGATGGTCTCTTTATACCCAAAAACGCTTGGCTTGTAGCGATAGACATAGAAGCACTGTATAACTCCCTACCTCATTCTCTTGGGGTACAGACAGTGCACATTTTTTCGAACTAGCGGGACAAGGATTTCCGTGAATATAACAACTTTATAGCAGAAATGCTTGAATTCATTTTGACTAACAATATTTTTCTCTTCAAACGCTCCCACTACCTCCAGGTGAAGGGTGTGGCCATGGGGGCGGGTTGCGCCCCCTCATACGCCAACTTGTACCTGGGGGGGTGGGAGCGTGATTTGTTTGCTGGTGATTGTGAGGATATCAATCTAGATAATATTTTAACATGGCATCGCTACATAGATGATGTCCTGATGATCTGGGCAGGACCACAAGAAGAACTTGTTTGTTTCTTGGAGGGGCTTCAGAATAATAACTATAACCTGAAATTTACTTACAATTTCAGCCAGGAAAGGATCACCTTTCTAGATGTTGAGCTGTACATTGATGAGACAGGTAATTTGTGTTCTACACTCTATAGAAAACCCACAGCAGGGAATACCTTGTTACACGCTACCAGCTCACATCCTAAATCAATCGTCAATAGTATTCCGTTCAGCCAATACCTTCAACTGAAGTGTAACTGCTCACAAGAGGCTGACTTTCAACGAGAATCAAATTTACTTTACAACCGCCTCAGACAGAGAGGGTATACTAAAACATGCTTACGGAAAGCTTACAACAGAATGAGAACCCTGGATAGGAACACACTCATATATAAACCTAAAGAACATACAAAATCAAACTCCACCAGAATAATAACCAGATATAATCGGCTACATGCGTCTATCAGAAAAAATATATAACAAATTTTGGTCTATTAACCTCAGATGACAAAATCAACAAATACATAAAAACGTATCCCGAAATCACGTTCAAACGATCCCGTTCTATCAAGGACACTGCAGTCTCCAACCATTACACTACCTTGACCACCCCTAAACCTACCAACACAGGCACTTACCCCTGCGGCAAATGCAAATTTTGCCACTACATATTGGGGGGCCCTAGCATAGGCCTACCCAATGGAAATATCTGTAAGCCAAGATTTAGGGCTACATGCCAAACAATAGGGAATTTTATACTTGATGAAATGCAACTGCGGAGCATTCTATGTGTGGAAAAACTAAAAGGAATTTATTCTGTAGAACACGTGACCATGTGTCTGCTATCTCCAAGAAACTTTTGGAGACACCTATTAGCAGACACATGGGGCTCTTCCATAATCATAATTTAAAAATTATAGAATTTTTTGCACTTCAACACATCTCGCTCAATGAAAGAGGTGGTGATGCTGATCGTCGCCTATTGCAATTAGAGGCAAAGTGGATATATTGTCTTCAGGCCACCAAACATCCAGGCCTGAATGAGAATATAAGCTACAAACCTTTTCTATAAAGCTCGATGGTGTCCCACGTATCTGATTGGTTACGGGATCTGCTACTTTGTCTCTGTGATCTTGGACGTCTTTGACACTGTGCATTGCCAATTACATCTCCTCCTCCTCCCTTAATTTGGTCCAGGACCCCCATCACCCATGCACAGTTGCGAGGGTGACCTGCAAACATGATACACACGGTCACCTTTCCAGATGGGAGCGTCGTCGCACACACCCAGAGTCGCTATGCGACTCTGGCTCCAGGTGTGTGCGATGGACACCACGTCAATCTATCTTTCCCTTTCCCCAGTTTGCCTTCAAATAAAATGATTTTATTATTTTTTCTTCTTCCTAGTAGCTACGATATGCCGTGTAAAGATCAATGTATTGCACCATGGTGGAAAGGGGTTTTATTATTCTTTCTCATTCCATTTTGGGTATTTACAGTACTTGTTTTGTCTATTACTTATGTCTATAGGTTTATGTGTTTTTTTTCTCTGATTAGCAGGACAGTTGGACATGCCACAGGCTCCTGTCATTTATTGACCCTCCATCATTGTCTACCTCATGGACGGCATGAGGGTGGACACGCACCCCCGTGTCCTCGTACAGGGATACTATATGGACATAAATCCTGAGGTTCCATTGGCACTGCCATTCACCCACACGAGTCTCCCCATATTGACGCCACCACAATGGATCCACTACGGGCGCCCAGGGGCCACCATCAGTACAGACGTCTGATACTAAATCCCTGCGGAGGCAAGGATGGTATGTTGGTCCGAATGGTGCAGTTAACCAGGTGAGCTATATGGCGCTGTTAGTTGCTGATGCATGGCTGACGTTGCTCCGCTCTGCCTCCTCCCATGGCGCTGCGCTGCATTATCGGTCTGTCTGGCGCACGCGCACTTCCACTCATTACCATCACAGGGACTCCTCCCCTGGTTAGCCATCACCACACAACGCCTGACCGCTACACAGGAGCTTTATAAGCCCTGAGCGGCCGGCTTGAGCAGACACGGGGAGAGCTGAGGGAGCCATGACATGCTCAGCAGACCACAGGTAACCTGCATTTATTGCCGCTTAGATCGAGGAGCTTTTGTCCTCCATGGGAAAGGGCTTTTTTAGCGCTTCTAATGGAGGATCACACCCTAAGGCTGATCTGCACTGATTATATGTTTACAGATTCCAGGGGACAGCTTTTCCTATGGGATTTGATCAAACCATTAATAGTTGATTCAAGGTAACTATATTTATCTTATACTTGATACTCATGGATAGGGATGAGCCGAACACCCCCCTGTTCGGTTCGCACCAGAACCTGCGAACAGCCAGAATGTTTGCGTGAACTTTAGAACCCTATTAAATACAATGGACTCGAACGTTCGAAATTAAAAGTGCTAATTATAAAGGCTAATATGCAAGTTATTGTCCTAAAAAGTGTTTGGGGACCCGGGTCCTGCCCCAGGAGACATGTATCAATGCAAAAATAAGTTTTAAAAACTGCAGTTTTTTCGGGAGCAGTGATTTTAATAATGCTTAAAGTGAAACAATAAAAGTGAAATATTCCTTTAAATTTCGTACCTAGGGTGTGTGTATAGTATGCCTGTAAAGTCGCGCTTGTTTCCCGTGCTTAGAACTGTCCCTGCACAAAGTGTCATTTCTGAAGGAAAACAAGCCATTTAAAACTCACTCGCGGCTATATTGAATTGTCGGCTCCCAGCAATACATAGAAAAATCATTGGTTAAAAAAAAAAAAATGCGTGGGGGTCCCCCCAAATTCAATTACCAGGCCCTTCAGGTCTGGTATGGATATTAAGGGGAACCCTGCCTCAAATAAAAAAAAATGCGCGGGGTTCCCCCAAATATCCATACCAGGCCCCACAACCCTTGCCCGGTGGTTGTGGGGGTCTGCGGGCAGGGGGCTTATCAGAATCTGGAAGACCCCTTTAACAAAGGGGACCCCCAAATCCCGCCCCCCCTATGTGAATTGGTAAGATTCATATGGGGGGGTCTATTCAGAAGGGGTGGGTCTATTCATTTATTACACTGTGGAGGAAGTTCCCCATCAGGTCCGCCCCCTCGTATGTCAGACCTCGCCTGCGTCATTGGCTGAGCGGACCTGATGGGGAACTGCCTCCGCAGTGTAATAAATGAATAGACCTGCCCCTTCTCACGTTCCACATCTGGTGAACTTTAGAAGGGGCGGGTCTATTCATTTAATACACTGCAGAGGAAGTTCCCCATCAGGTCCGCTCAGGCTCAGCCAATGATGTTTCGTGTGGACAGCGCTGGACATCGGATCGCCGCGGGACACTGGATTTCATCGCTGGAATGGGTTTTTTATTTTTTATTTTTTTATTTTTAATAAAGGACTTTTCCAAGTTGTCTGTGTGTGTGTTTTTTTTTTTTTTTTTTACACTTTCTTTGTGAAATGGTAGGGGTACAATGTACCCCTTACCAATTCACATGGGGGTGGACTGGGATCTGGGGGTCCCCTTTGTTAAAGGGGTCTTCCAGATTCCGATAAGCCCCTTGCCCGCAGACACCCACAACCACCGGGCAAGGGTTGTGGGGATGAGGCCCTTGTCCCCATCAACATGGGGACATCCTCCCCATGTTGAGGGCATGTGGCCTGGTACAGTTCAGGAGGGGGGGGCGCTCTCTCGTCCCCCCCTCTTTTCCTGCGTGCTTGAATAAAGGGTCTGGTATGGATTTTTGGGGGAACTCCACGCCATTTTTTTTTAAAATTTGGGGTGGAGTTCCCCTTATAATCCATACCAGACCTGAAGGGCCTGGTATGGATATTTGGGGGAACCCCACACATTTTTTTTAATTTGCGGCAGGGTTCCCCTTAATATCCATACCAGACCTGAAGGGCCTGGTAATTGAATTTGAGGGGACCCCCAAACATTTTTTTTTTTTTATCAATGACTTTTCTATGTATTTTTCTATGTATTGCCGGGAGCCGACAATTCATTATAGCCGCGAGTGAGTTTTAAATGACTTTTTTTCCTTCAGAAATGACACTTTGTGCAGGGACAGTTCTAAGCACGGGAAACAAGCGCAACTTTACAGGCATACTATACACACACCCTAGGTACGAAATTTAAAGGAATATTTCACTTTTATTGTTTCACTTTAAGCATTATTAAAATCACTGCTCCCGAAAAAACGTGAGTTTTCAAAACTTTTTTTTGCATAGATACATGCCCCCTGGGGCAGGACCCGGGTCCCCAAACACTTTTTAGGACAATAACTTGCATATAAGCCTTTAAAATTAGCACTTTAGATTTCTCCCATAGACTTTTCGAATTTGCCGCGAACACCCCAAATTGTTCGCTGTTCGGCGAACAGGCAATGTTTGAGTCGAACATGAGTTTGACTCGAACTCGAAGCACATCCCTACTCATGGAATTACAGAGGTTATCTGACTTCCGTGAGGCTTTTCTAGTAATATGCAGGATAGAGTGCTGTGACACATTTGATCTTTTTCTAATTCATCCGTATTTTGTTTTGTTTTTTCTACTTTTAATTTTTTGTTCAACTTTTTATTCATGAATATCAGCCATAGAAGTAATATCCATTATCCAAATGTGGTCCCTATTCCTATCCGGGCAAGCTGTGCAGGGTAGGCTTCCCAGCTATCCAATATCCTGCTAACATATATGTAAGTGCTTTTCTTTACTACATTAAACTAGTATTAGTTATTCCCGCCTCTCCCCAGGCGTAGTGCATTTTTGAGGTCACTTGGTGACCCATCAATATGTACTTAATATTATTATTACTTTTCATTTCATACTTAGGGTCATATATTGGAATTGGGCTCACTCCCCGTGCATATTTCCTTGTGGTGTGCGTCTGACCATGAGACACGTGTAAGGTGACACATATACCAACATACCCCCACCCAGTTGGGAGGTTGTATACCCTGACCTGCCATGAGGAGTCTATTTGAGAGTCACCAGGTATTTGTCCATGCTTTTAGAGAGAGTTTCTAATGTAATGAATATTGTACTTTTGTATATTTATACAATTTGCGTGTTTGTTTCAAATCTTTGTATTATTAAAAATAACTCTTTTGTATTACTGTAGATTTGTTAAAGTGTCTGCGTCCCTGAAGAAGCCTGATTTCAGGCGAAACATGTAGGACTAGCAGCATGCAACTTTGAAGGAACAAATGCATCACAATGTATTTTTGTATTCCTTTTTTTAATGTCACCATGATTTTGTAATAAACAACAATTTTAACTGTATTTATTTGTTTTTTGCATATTTTGATACATTCCCTATAGGGACTACCACATAACTCTAGTCAATAGGCATCCTTATAGTCCCATTTATTACCCCGGATATGGGGTCTCCTATACATTTTTTCTACAAGGGATGTAGATGCCATTGACCAATTCATTTGACTAGTGCTTGCTCTGAATGCTATTTATCTGTCCCTATCTACTTCAAGTCTCCACACACACACTGACAAAAAGATGCTGGGAACCCAGACTTTTATAGGGATTGGGTTGGACCCGATTACTGGCCTTTCTAAACCCATGGTTGACCCAAACCCAAAACTATTCCCTAGTTCTAGTAATTTCCTAAATCAACTGAATCTAAAATAATAACAATTTCAACTTTAATTATGTAACTTATGAAATTGTTTGAACAAGCGTATCCTTAAAAAAACAGAATGACAAATACCTTATCTAATAAAGTGATGTTGCCCAGAAAGAAAAGAAAATATGTGATCATAAATCAGAATATTGGCACTGACAGCATTTTCCTGAGATCTATAAACTAGTACATTGTTCCTTACAATAGTTATCAGAGAACAAAAAATCAGAACATCATGACTGACATGAAAGCTTCCAAGGACAGTCTCCAGTACCTGTTGTGGTGCCTGCTATTTGTGCACTGCCCTTCATGGAGCTATTAAATCTTTGGCCAAATGATTTTACAATTGACATTCTTTCACTAAAATAAAGTAGTGATTGTTATTAAGAATATAAACAGAACAGGAAAAATAAGCAAAGCTAATTTACCACATAATACTGTCAAGAAAAGAAGTTCATTTAAAGGTACACGTTGGTACCTTTAAATGAAGTAAGACATTTGAATGGTGTAAATGTGTAAATGTTTCAAAGATGGCTGTATATCTGTCAGTGACAATCCCGGCCATGGTGGCTCCCAGCTCACAGTCATTCCTGTGAACATTCAGCACGTGGAATGGCCGATCCTGTATATTCCGCGCATAACCTACATAACATCAACTGCTTAAAGTGGTTGTAAACCTGGAAAACCAAATACAAACAAAACATTAAATCCAATAAAGAACATGCACAAATCATTTATGCTTAGTATTGCAGATAGAAGAACAGACTGTTAGCTGTAATACCCCCCATTTTACTGTAGCAGGGTACCGTTTCCTACTGTGATATTGGTGTGTTTTAGCTCAAGTGGATAGATGCATTTTTATGCAGTGCGTCCATATCAGACAGGCATTCTAGTTAAGGGCCTGGTAGCCCACTGTCACGAGCCGGACTGACGGCTAGTGGGGATACAGGAGGTGGATCCTCTGTACCAGAGAGGGGATGGCACGGGTCGTACTGAGGGACCGGTTCTAAGCGGCTACCGGTTTTCACCAGAGCCCGCCGCAAAGCGGGATGGACTTGCTACGGCGGTAGCAACCAGGTCGTGTCCTCCAGTAGCGACTCCACCTCTCTGGCGGCTGAGATAGGCGCGGTACAAAAGGACTAGGCAGAGGCAAGGTCAGACGTAGCAGAGGGTCAGGGCAGGCGGCAATGGTTCGTAGTCTGAGACAATGGCAGCAGGTCAGATACACAGGCAAGGCAACTCACAAAACGCTTCCACAGGGTACTAAGACAACAAGATCCGGCAAGGACAGGAAGGGGAAGTGGGTTTATATCAGATTTGGGTGTGCACACAGTAATTGGGCCAGGCACCAATCAATGGTGCGCTGGCCCTTTAAATCTCAGAAGGCCGGCGCGCGCGCGCCCTAGAGCGCAGCGGGGCCGCGCGTGCCGGGAAGGAGCAGGAGGGGGATGGTGAGTAGGATGGGATGCGATCCGTGGATGGAGATGTGCCGCCGCGTGGATCGCATCCCCGCCGGTAACAGAGCAGCGCCCACGGCCAGGGGGCTGACCGGAGCGCTGCAGGGGGACCGACGCCGCGAGCGCTCCGGGAAGGATGGGACACCCGGAGCGCTCGGCGTTACAGTACCCCCCCCTTAGGTCTCCCTCTTTTCTTGGAACGCAAGAATCTACGGATGAGCTCCTTGTCTAAAATGTTGGTCTCAGGCTCCCAGGATCTCTCTTCAGGACCACAGTTCTCCCAATCAATTAATTTTTTTTTTTTTACCTCGGATGACCTTGGAGGCGAGGATTTCTTTCACCGAGAAGACATCGGAAGAACCAGAGACAGGAGCAGGAGCAGTGACCTTGGGGGAAAATCGGTTAAGAATGAGGGGTTTGAGAAGAGACACATGAAAAGAATTGGGGATACGAAGAGAAGGAGGAAGATGGAGTTTGTAAGAGACAGAATTGATTTGGTTTTTGATTTTAAAAGGTCCGAGGTAACGAGGGCCCAGCTTGTAGCTAGGTACCCGAAACCGAACATATTTGGAGGAGAGCCACACTTTGTCACCAGGGACATAGACAGGAGGAATTCTTCTTTTTTTATCTGCATGTCTCTTCATGCGGGCAGAGGCCAGTGATAGCGACTTTTGAGTCTCTTTCCAGATAGAGGTGAAGTCTTGAGTTAATTCATCCACGGCAGGAACTCCAGAAGAAGTGGGGATGGGGAGGGGGGCAATGGGTGACGCCGTAGACCACAAAGAAAGGTGATTTGGAGGACGATTCAGAGTTCTTGAAATTGTATGAGAATTCTGCCCAGGGCAATAGGTCGACCCAATCGTCTTGACGGGCGGAGACAAAATGTCGTAAGTAGTCACTCACCAAGGACCTGGTTAACTCTCTCCACCTGTCCATTGGATTGCGTGTGATAAGCGGAAGAAAAATTCAACTTAATCTTTAGTTGAGTACAGAGAGCTCTCCAAAATTTTGAGATGAATTGAACGCCTCTATCAGAGACGATATGTGAGGGTAGCCCATGGAGACGGAAAATTTGAAGAAAAAAATGCTTCGCCAACTGAGGTGCAGTAGGTAGACCAGGAAGCGGGACAAAATGAGCCATTTTCGAAAAGCGGTCAATGACCACCCAGATGACAGTGTTACTATGAGACAAAGGAAGGTCCGTGATGAAATCCATGGCAATGTGGGACCATGGTTGTTCAGGCACAGGTAGAGGAAGGAGAAGACCTGCAGGCTTCTGGCGTGGAGTCTTGTCACGTGCACAGATAGTGCAGGCCCGTACAAAGTCAGTCATATCTTTTTCCTGGGTAGGCACCAATAGTGTCTGGCCATCAATTGTATGGATTTTTTGATCCCAGCGTGACCGGCTAGATGGGACGAATGGCCCCACCTGAGTATCTGGAGACGAAGGCATGGAGGAACGAAAGTTTTTCCTGGAGGAACTGGCACCAGAGAAGCAGGAGCAGAGGAAATCAGACACTCAGGGGGTACGATGTGTTGAGGGGGAGTCCCGGTTTCAGAGGCATCGGAGGAACGGGACAAGGCATCAGCCCTGACATTCTTGTCTGCGGGACGAAAATGGATCTGGAAATTGAACCGGGCAAAGAACAATGACCACCTGGCCTGGCTTGGATTTAAGCGCTGAGCGGACTGAAGGTAGGACAAATTTTTATGGTCAGTGTAGATGGAGATAGGGTGAAGGGATCCTTCCAGGAGATGTCTCCACTCTTCTAATGCCAGCTTGATGGCCAACAGTTCACGGTCACCTATGGAATAGTTTTTTTCAGGAGGGGAGAAGGTTTTAGAGAAAAAAACACACGTGACGTTTCCTCCTTTAGCGTTTTTTTGAAGAAGAACAGCTCCGGCTCCTACCGAGGAGGTGTCAACTTCAAGGAAGAACGGCTTTATGGGGTCTGGTCGAGACAGGACAGGTGCAGAGGAGAAGGCGGTCTTAAGGCGAGTAAAGGCTTCTTCCGCTTGAGACGGCCAGGACCTTGGATTCGCGTTTTTCTTAGTCAGTGCCCCTATAGGAGCAACGATGGTGGAGAAGTGGGGTATGAACTGACGATAGTAGTTGGCGAATCCAAGGAAGCGTTGGATAGCACGGAGTCCAGAGGGGCGTGGCCAATCCAAGACTGCGGAGAGCTTGTCAGGGTCCATTTGAAGGCCTTCTCCTTGTTTTCCATTCATCTCCTTCACGGATTCTGATGAGGTTATAAGCGCCCCTGAGGTCCAATTTCGAAAAAACTTTTGCTCCGCGCAGACAGTCAAAGAGCTCCGAGATGAGAGGCAGAGGGTAGCGGTTTTTAATAGTGATTTTATTGAGACCACGATAGTCTATGCAAGGGCGTAGTGATCCGTCCTTCTTGGCAACGAAGAAGAACCCCGCTCCGGCTGGAGAAGATGATTTCCTAATAAAACCTCTCTTGAGGTTCCCCTGTATGTAATCAGTCATGGCCTTGGTTTCAAGAGAGGAGAGAGGGTAAATTCTGCCACGGGGTGGTGTAGTACCTGGGAGCAAGTCAATGGGGCAGTCGTAGGGTCTATGTGGTGGTAAGACCTCCGCCTGTTTTTTGCAAAAGACATCAGAAAAGTCCTGATAGGCCTTGGGAAGGGCGGGCAAAGGAGTAGCGATGGGAACTTGACTGGTGGGTACAGACTTAAGACAATGCTTGTGGCAGGAGTAGCCCCAGGATTTGATGTCCCCAGTGGTCCAGTCGAGGGTAGGAGAATGACACTGGAGCCAGGGAAGGCCAAGAAGGATGTCAGAAGTACAGTTCGGCAAAACAAAGAATTCAATTTTTTCTTGGTGAAGAACACCAACGGACAGGAGCAGGGGTTCGGTGCAGTAACGCACGGTACAATCCAGATTCTCTCCATTTACAGAGGAAATGAAGAAGGGTTTGATGAGACGGATAACAGGAACGTTGAACCTGTTGATGAAAGAGGCTTCAATAAAGTTTCCTGCAGAACCAGAGTCCAGGAAGGCCACCGCAGAGAAGGGGGAGCCAGCAGAAGGGGAAATCCACACAGGAATAGTCAGACGTGGAGAGGAAGAATTCACACCTAGTAACGCCTCTCCCACGTTCACTAGGTGCGGGCGTTTCCCTGACGTAGAGGACGAATAGGGCAGTCCTTTAGGAAATGTTCAGAGCTCGCACAATAAAGGCATAAGTTCTCATTCCTACGGCGAGTCCTCTCTTGTAGGGTCAGGCGAGATCGGTCCACCTGCATGGCCTCCTCGACGGAAGGCATAGTATCAGGATGCGTTGGATTCGGGAAGAGAGGAGCCAGGCGCGGATAACGCCTGGTGCGAACAAGATCTTTCTCCTGGCGAAGCTCTTGGCGTCTTTCAACGTAGCGTATGTCAATGCGGGTAGCTAAGTGGATGAGCTCCGTCAGGGAGGAGGGTATCTCTCGTGCGGCCAGACAATCCTTGATGTGGCTGGATAAACCTTTCTTGAAGGTCGCGCAGAGAGCCTCATTATTCCAGGCTAGCTCTGAGGCCAGTGTGCGGAACTGTATGGCATATTCGCCCACAGAGGAGTTTCCTTGGACAAGGTTAAGCAGGGCAGTTTCAGCGGATGAGGCTCGGGCTGGTTCTTCAAAAACGCTACGAACCTCAGCAAGGAAGGACTGAACGGTGGCTGTAGCAGGGTCATTGCGGTCCCAGAGTGGCGTGGCCCAGGCCAAGGCCTTCCCAGACAACAGACAGACCACGAATGCCACCTTAGACCGTTCTGTGGAAAACTGGTCTGACATCATCTCAAGATGCAGGGAACATTGGGACAAGAATCCCTGGCACATCCTAGGATCCCCGTCAAATTTCTCCGGAAGAGACAAGCGGATCTTCGAGGTAGTAGCGGCAGCTCGGAGAGGGGAAGATGCTGGAGCTTGTGGCGGCAGACGCTGCTGGATCATGGCGGTCAACTGTGACAGCTGCTGTCCTTGTTGGGCAATCAATTGTGACTGCTGGGCAACCACGGTAGTGAGATCAGCGAGACTAGGCAGATGCATTTTTATGCAGTGAGTCCATATCAGACAGGCATTCTAGTTAAGGGCCTGGTAGCCCACTGTCACGAGCCGGACTGACGGCTAGTGGGGATACAGGAGGTGGATCCTCTGTACCAGAGAGGGGATGGCACGGGTCGTACTGAGGGACCGGTTCTAAGCAGCTACCGGTTTTCACCAGAGCCCGCCGCAAAGCGGGATGGACTTGCTGCGGCGGTAGCAACCAGGTCGTGTCCTCCAGTAGCGACTCCACCTCTCTGGCGGCTGAGATAGGCGCGGTACAAAAGGACTAGGCAGAGGCAAGGTCAGACGTAGCAGAGGGTCAGGGCAGGTGGCAATGGTTCGTAGTCTGAGACAATGGCAGCAGGTCAGATACACAGGCAAGGCAACTCACAAAACGCTTCCACAGGGTACTAAGACAACAAGATCCGGCAAGGACAGGAAGGGGAAGTGGGTTTATATCAGATTTGGGTGTGCACACAGTAATTGGGCCAGGCACCAATCAATGGTACTCTGGCCCTTTAAATCTCAGAAGGCCGGCGCGCGCGCGCCCTAGAGCGCAGCGGGGCCGCGCGCGCCGGGAAGGAACAGGAGGGGGATGGTGAGTAGGATGGGATGCGATCCGTGGACGGAGATGTGCCGCCACGTGGATCGCATCCCCGCTGGTAACAGAGCAGCGCCCACGGCCAGGGGGGCTGACCGGAGCGCTGCAGGGGGACCGACGCCGCGAGCGCTCCGGGAAGGATGGGACACCCGGAGCGCTCGGCGTTACACCCACGTTTATTTAAACAGAAAAACAAAAGCAAAATGTCCCTTCAGGATTCCCACGCAGGGGTTCAACTTCATTTAGCAGTCCATAAATAAGAAAAACATACCAAGCCACCTGGCTCTCTTGTTAGCAGTTCCTCTGCTTGCTTTAGGTACTGATACCTTTAAACCACTAGATCTTCCAGTCTCACAGTCTTGGATGCACACAGCTTTGGGCTTCTTAAACGCACACAGCTTGAAGTCCCTTAATGCACACAGCTTCTGGCTCCTTGGACGCACACAGCTTAAAGCCCTTCAACGCACACAGCGTTTATCCTCACACAGAGACACTCACTAGCAGCCACTGCAGTTAGCAAGCTGCTCACCATCCTCCACCATCCTCCACTCTCTGCTCTCACCAGCCCCTCATTATATTGGTTGTGTGCACTTGAGCACACACCATGCTGGCTGTACACAAGACCCGGACACAGGGTTGGAGATCCCATCCCACCCAAGACTCTGAAGGATCTCCAAGCCATAGAGCCCCATGTAGAAATAGCAAGATCCAAGAAAACTGCCAGCACAGTTTTCTCAGTTTTTAAATCTACGCTCTGTAGCTCTGCACTCAGTCGATATGCAGACACTGTGTCCACTTTAACCCTTTTTTCATTGGGACAGAGCCTCGCTCTGCCACATACCCCCCTCCCTTGTTTTGATCCGGAGGGAGAAACACCTGCACCCACCATAGCAGTTGGGACACCTCTGTGCTGGCCATCAGCCATGTAGGCCCAACCCTTTTTTCGGGTGTGCTTCCAGGTACGTCCCAGCTTGGATCTTAACAGGGTCCTATAATTCCATATACTCTGCCTTCCCTCTCTTCTCTTCGGGTCCCTGAGCATACTCTCCTCGCTTGGGGGAACTCTGCCTACCCTGATCCTACCTTTCAGCTTACGGAAGTAAGTTTTATCTTTCACCACAGGTCTTTCAGGTTCAAAAACCTCTCTCTGGTTACCCAGGGCAACCACATTACTTTTAACAGTGCCAATCATTAAATCATATATTTTAATGTCACTCTTTCCAACGCAATCAGTGCTGTCCATCTCAGTGCTTGTTAGTACCAGACCTGAGGAGGGACCACACACAGGCGAGGATCTACATCCCACAGGACTAAAGCCAAGTTCCACCTCACCTGTTGTCCAACACTCCATGGGTCACTGATCTAACAAATGACACTGATCCAAGCACAAACTACTTCTTTCTGATGTACACATTACATTTTAGCAGCAACCAACTCTCACAGTGTCTCCGGGTACTTTAAGTTGTACCTCTTTCTGATTGATAGAAAGCATCTCTGCTAGTGCTGCATCTATTCTGGGCCCTTCCTTCTCATGAGATTTAGCTGCTTAGACAGTATCTGCGCCCCCTACTGACCACTGCTCAACTGCACCTCGGACCACACCTGCAGAGATGTTTCCAGTCACTACACCAGCCGGAGAGACCTTTGATGTCTCCAACAGTTCTGAGCGCCTTCCAGGCCACACAGTAACTGGGAGCACCCTCTTAGAGAACCTCAGGACTATTTGCCACACTGTTAATAAGCTTCCCAGCACAGCCTGTACCACCTGGCTCTACCTATTGGTACCACGCAGCACCACCTGGTCCGACTGCGGTGGAGACACCCAAGTGTACAGTGAGGGCACTTTTACCAACTCCAGCATTTCTAATAAAGTTTTTGTCAACTCTATGCAACCGATGTCTAAATGCGTGACCTTTTTGGGAACCTTTCCCCTGTCCGAGACATGGAGGGGCTCATCCATTGCAGCTTGTGAGGTTGAGACATTTGAAGAGACCTCCATCTCCTTGGAGGTACCCCTCATCCCAGCCTGTTGCTCCCCTGGAGCATTGTCATACACATGTCTCCTCTTCACCTCTAACACTACACCAATGAGCCTCTGCGAGTCAACATTAGTCACATTGTCACCTTGACACTTGCCATTACTTAGTTGCTGGGCCGTGGACAACCCATCTGCCATGCCTGCGCCCAGAACCATTCCTTCAGACTGGAGAGCATCAGCCTTTGCAGGGGCTGGCTTGCCCTTGAGCACTGGCCATTCTGCGATCCCTCCATTGGGCATAGCAGTTGTTCTGTCCACAACTTTGTTACACATCATTTCTTAGTAATTCCTTGTCACTTGGCCTAGTGCCACAACTGCTTCCTTGCACCAATCATCCCAGTCTCCTGTGGTTCCATCACTGGTGCTCCACAGCACTGCATCACCTGCTCTAGAAGGCCCAACAGGAACCTGGGATTCACTAGCCAAAACAACACACTTGTCACTTCTATCTACCTCACATTGTGACAATATTTTTTTTCTCACATCACACTGGGAGATTGCGTCCTCAACCAAGGCAAGGTAAAATACCTTATTTTGAACACCTTGCTCTGGTGGCGCTACAGACACATACAGCTCTTCACTTTCAGCTTTTGCAGGCTGAATTAACTCCTTGACAACTGGGTTACACTTAGGGTTGTGAGGCTGCGCCCACACACACTCACTATGTGACACAGTCTTCCCTTGTTTCACCAGAGTAGCACCACAGCAATCCTGGAAAACCTCTGGCTCCAACACATGGAGGCCCCATGAGACTTCCATGGACAATCCTGCGCTTCTGGTTGTCATGGGAGATATCCTACTCCCATCATTGGTAGTAAACACATTTCCAACATTTTCAGACATAACATTAAAGGAAACACATTTTTCAATGTCATTATCACCAATACCATCACATTTGCCAACAGTAACACTTTTGACAGCATAACCATCAGAATTTTCACTACGTGTAGACATAACTGCTAGTTTTGTGGATTGTCTATTACCCACCAAAGCCTCTGAGTGACTCCTCACAGCGCCCTCCATCTTTAAAGGGGCACCCTTTCCTACATGGGCAGCTCCAAAGCTGACCTGGGAAACACTCGGCTCCGTCACTGCGGGCTTCTTGGAAGTTTCCCTGGGCAACCCTGCAGTATCTGTCACTAGGGAACATGGCACAAGCACTGTTTTGGTCACCCCTAACTCTATTTTCCCAGCCATCTGCTGGACTATAGCAGGCACGTGCAGAGTCCCCATGTCCTTTCCAGTCTTTAGCCCTGCGGCTAGTTGGGCTTTACCCTGTGCCTCCCCACTGCTCTGGTTAGCACACTGCCGCAAGTCTATGTCCATTGGCACTGCGGATCTCCCCACTGGACATACTCCCACTTCACTGGGTTCAGTGCCATAAACTGAAACAGTCTTACCATTTTCAGTGGCTGGCATCATAGCCTTCACTTGAGTGCGCTGTCTCTCAGCTGCATCCATACCAGCTACTGTCTCTTTGGGGCCATATAGCGACACTGCAGCATTTCCAGACTCTTCAGCGGTGTTCCAGAACCTTGGGCAAGTTAAGATCCCATGCCCCACTTGACCACATTCCAAGTACGGTACTGGACGCTGACATTTTATTTCTTGGCATCTCCTCAATGCCTGGCTCTCTGTTGCCACGGGATACCACTCTTGAGGACTCCACTGGTCATGACCATCAGCAGACAGACTCCTTGGATCCCCAACATCCCTGCTGGCCTGGACGTTGCTTCTACGGACGACCATTCTCCTCTTTTCCACACGCTGTTGTCCACCTGGCTTCCTGTTGCCAGGGACAACCTCTTTCACTTCCCTTTTAACTGGGGGTGACATGAGTAATTTACCCCAGATCACAGAGATTTCACACTCAGTCAAATTCTCTGGTTTGGCTGGGGCATGTGGTGAAATACCCTCTAGCCACGGTAGCCTTTCTCTTGCTTCAGCAAGGATCGCCTCCTTTTTCTGTTTTGACCGCCCCATCCTTGCGGTGTTGCACACAGCAACCAGTAACACAGTTCACAGCAGAGAGGGAAGAAAATGTGATTCTCCTTTTACATGTACACAACCCGCATGCAATACAGTCCATCAAATTTCTGTGCAATGCAGTTTGCCTGGCTGCCACACACAGCTAGCAGCAGTTCATCACAGAAAAAAATATTGACTTTCCGTTCACAGGTACACCACCTGCAACACACAATGCCTTTCGCCTGGCTGCACTTCAACACACAGCCAACAGTTCCTGACCTGAACTTACTGTGGAGCAAGGACCCGCATTCCACCGTCTTGTGCCCGCATTCTCCACCACTGTGATATTGGGGTGTTTTAGCTCAAGTGGATAGATGCATTTTTATGCAGTGAGTCCATATCAGACAGGCATTCTAGTTAAGGGCCTGGTAGCCCACGTTTATTTAAACAGAAAAACAAAAGCAAAATGTCCCTTCAGGATTCCCACGCAGGGGTTTAACTTCATTTAGCAGTCCAAAAATAAGAAAAACATACCATGCCACCTGGCTCTCTTGTTAGCAGTTCCTCTGCTTGCTTTAGGTACTGATACCTTTAAACCACTAGATCTTCCAGTCTCACAGTCTTGGATGCACACAGCTTTGGGCTTCTTAAACGCACACAGCTTGAAGTCCCTTAATGCACACAGCTTTTGGCTCCTTGGACGCACACAGCTTAAAGCCCTTCAACGCACACAGCGTTTATCCTCACACAGAGACACTCACTAGCAGCCACTGCAGTTAGCAAGCTGCTCACCATCCTCCACCATCCTCCACTCTCTGCTCTCACCAGCCCCTCATTATATTGGTTGTGTGCACCTGAGCACACACCATGCTGGCTGTCCACAAGACCCGGACACAGGGTTGGAGATCCCATCCCACCCAAGACTCTGAAGGATCTCCAAGCCATAGAGCCCCATGTAGAAATAGCAAGATCCAAGAAAACTGCCAGCACAGTTTTCTCAGTTTTTAAATCTACGCTCCGTAGCTCTGCACTCAGCCGATATGCAGACTCTGTGTCCACTTTAACCCTTTTTTCATTGGGACAGAGCCTCGCTCTGCCACACTACCTATAGACTACAGTTCCCAGCACGCTTTGCGGCACCCAGGGTGCAGTTCCCCACACAAGGACTGCTGGGGTGGACTTTAAAAGAGAGAGGAGGGGCCTCTCTCTTTCTCTTTGGACGCCGCCCTCCCTGCAAGAGGATTCCCGCATTCCCCTGCTGCGTGTGCAAGGCCTGAAGCCTGGGCCTTGCAGTTGTTCCAGAGAGCCCTTCCGCTCCACCGAGGAGCCTGTGGAGCGTCCGATCCCCCTGAGGTGCCATCATCTTCTGGAGGACCGAAGACCTGGCGCATCATGGGCACTGTGAAGCGACTCACAGTAGCAGAGGTACTGGACAGGAGTCGGTCCGGTCTGGTGAGAGAGCGCCAGCTCAGAATTGTATCTAATTAACTTTGTTGCCTACTAACTTTGCCTAGGCCCATCAGTGATTGCAGTTGAATTCTAGAGAGACTGTCTGCTGAACTGAGTTTGTTAGTCTCTCCAGCTTTACCAAGTTAGTGATCTTCACTACCCCTTTGGATTACAGTTTGTCCTTTATGTGCACCACCGAGAGTTGCTAGCGAAGATTCTTCCATAAACTATACCCCAAGTTATAGTCAGGCCTGACTGGGTAGTATAGGACATTGCTGGGCGCCATTTTTTTTGCTCACGAGGGCGGATAGCTGCAGCGGGGTTATTATATTACCATTGCATTGCTGAATGTTATACCCTTTTAATGTGTACACGTATATTGCAGGGATCTGCATGAGATATTGTATACAAATTACCTTTTATACTTTTACCAATAGTAAAAAGTTATAGTTAAGTAATTTGGTTGTCAGTGTCAATTACTGCGCTGGGATATAAAGAGGTTGTGCCATATAACAGTATAGATAGAGTACAGTTATACCATCCTCCCCCTTTCCTAACTGTGCCACGAGAGGTTAGAGCCGATTGCCAGGGGTTGAAAGCGGTGCATTACAAGGCCCAAAACAAACAAGCAGCCCTCTTAAACTGAGGGTATCGCTATACGTGGGGGCTCGGTTCTGGGATCCTTGTATATTGCACGCTGCAATCAAGCCGGTCTGAAGTACCAGCATGGACTCGCAGGCAGTGACACAATGGTGCGCAGAGGAGGCTGTGGATCCAGTCCGGGCGGTAGCTATTGAACTCCCGGGAGGGATTCAGGAGAAAGAAGAGGTAAAGCAGCTAATAATGTCAATATCCCCAAACTGGAAAGCATGGGCGGTGGATGTAAAGTCAGATACCTCGGGGGCATATGCATTAATAGAATGGACAAGAGGAATCCCAGAAGAATTCAAAGAGCAGAGTGTAAAAGACATAGATGACAGAACGTATCGCTTAGTGCATACTGGGGCTGTGAAGAGAGAGTCCCCACGGACCTCTCTACTGTTGTCTCTGTCACTTTTCCACAAAATGGGAGGCAGTCAAGAGACGAAAGCTCCAAAGTCACCCCTGGCCGCCATAGGGCCGGAACTGCTGACTGCCCTGGGAGACTTTGTCGTTAAGTGCCAGAAAAACAGCACGGTGCATCTGGAAGCCAGGTACCGGAAACTCCGGGTGTTTTCAGGAACACAACCTGTGCCTCCCGGGGAGGAAGACTTCGATACCTGGTGTAAGGGGGTTAGCTCGGCAGCGGGTGTGTGTGACCCCCGGGATGGGCTCCCCACACAAAAAACAGGCCCAGCAGACGGAGGTTGTGGTTTTCAAAATCAAAAAGGTGCCGTTTATTTTCTATTTACAGTGACAAAAACACAGCAAAGCAAAAGAAACAAACAAAATAAATCCTGGTCAACTTGACCTCTGACTAAACATACAGGTTTCCTAACTAACAACTGGGATCAGCCTAGTGCTGTCCTAGTCCCTGGTTTTAAATGTCCAAGCAAAATATAGCCACACAGGCTTTCTCTCACCGCACAGGGGTTCACTCTCCCTAGACAGTCCACACAGGTCTGCTTCCAGGCATGAGCTAACATCTAATGAATCTGGGAGTTTTTATAGAGGCCTTAAACGAACTGACAGGCTTCAGCTGGTCTCATCAACTCCCTGCCTCACGACGCCCAGCACTCTCCCTAGAGGTATGAGTCATTCATGAGCCCACTAGCCTCAGCTGGGCTTCATCAACTCCCTAGTTGTATAAATCGGCGTAAAGCCTGAATCTGGGCGAAATATATCTACCCCCCTGGATGCAACCAGGTGACTTTACCTTCCTGCTGTCACATACCCCCCCCTCTTGTTTTAACCTTGGGGTTGGAACACCAGCAATCAGGCATTCATGTACTCGAGACAAAGCATCCACATTCCCCATTTGAACGCCAGGGCGATGCTTTACTGTGAAGTTGAATTCCTGGAGGGCCAGGAACCACCTATTCACTCTTCTATTTGTTTCCTTGTTTTGAGCCATCCACTTTAACGGAGCGTGATCCGTAACCATGTCAAAGTGCCTACCTAGCAGGTAGTACCGAAGGGAATCTAGAGCCCACTTCACCGCTAAACACTCCTTTTCAACGGTGGCGTAATTTACCTCATGGGACTTCAACTTCCTGCTGAGGTAAATGACTGGGTGCTCTTCCCCGTTCCAGACCTGGGACAATACTGCTCCTAACCCCACATCTGACGCATCACTTTGTACGACAAAGTCTTTAGAGAAGTCGGGTGAGTACAACACTGGCTGGCTACATAAGGCTTGTTTCAAGAATTGGAATGCTGCCTCAGCCTCGGGGGTCCATTTAATCATGACCGACCCTTTCCCCTTCGTCAGGTTGGTTAGGGGCACAGCCTTAGAAGCAAAGTGGGGAATGAATCGCCGATAATACCCAGCGATTCCCAGAAAGGCTCGTACCTGCTTCTTGCTGTTGGGACGTGGCCAACTCTGGATGGCCTCGACTTTGTTGAGTTGGGGTTTTATTACTCCCCTCCCAATGGTGTACCCAAGATATTTGGCCTCCTCCTGCCCAATGGTACACTTCTTGGGGTTAGCCGTAAACCCTGCTTCCCGAACAGAGTCCAGGACTGCTTGCACTTTTGGCAGATGTGAGGCCCAATCTGTGCTATGGACAATTACGTCATCCAGGTAAGCCGCAGCATACTTCCGATGGGGCCTCAGCATCTGGTCCATTTTCCGCTGGAATGTGGCCGGCGCATTCTGTAACCCGAACGGCATTCTTTTATATTGGAACGCCCCGTCTGGGGTTACAAATGCGGTTTTCTCTTTGGCTGACTTGGCCAGGGGGATTTGCCAATACCCTTTTGTGAGGTCAAGAGTCGTCATGTATCGGGCTGTTCCCAGCCGGTCGATCAACTCATCTATACGTGGCATGGGGTAGGTGTCAAATTTTGTAACTTTGTTCAACTGACGAAAATCGTTACAAAATCGCCAGCTCCCATCCGGTTTAGGCACCAACACAATGGGACTAGACCAATCACTTTGGGACTCCTCTATCACCCCTAAGTTCAGCATTTTCTGTACTTCCTCCCGTATTGCCTCCCGTCGGGCCTCTGGGATCCGATAGGGTTTTAACTTCACCCTTTCACCGGGCGGGGTAATAATGTCATGCTCTACCCCAGATGTTTGTCCCGGCAGCTCAGAGAATACCTCCTTGTTGCGAAGCACAAACTCCTTAACCTCCTGTTGTTGGGGTTGTGACAAGGTGGCTGCGATTCCAACCTCAGGAATCACGCAACCAGTTTGAGCTGGTGACCAAGTGTCTGCGACTAGGGACTCTCTATCCCTCCAGGCTTTCAACAGATTAACGTGATAGATCTGTTCGGGCTTTCGCCTTCCTGGTTGTCTGACCTTGTAATTCACTTCGCTCACTTTTTCCATTATCTCGTAGGGGCCTTGCCATTTGGCAAGGAATTTACTTTCAACCGTAGGGACAAGTACCAATATCCTATCCCCCGGGGAAAAGGTACGGGTCTTGGCTCCACGGTTGTACACTCTCTGCTGTGCCAACTGCGCTTGGGCCAAATGTTCCTTCACGATGGGCATTACCTGTGCAATTCGATCTTGCATCAGGGCGACATGCTCAATCACACTCCTGTGGGGAGAACTCTCACTTTCCCAAGTTTCCTTGGCAATATCCAACAGCCCTCTTGGGTGTCTCCCATACAGTAACTCAAAGGGGGAGAATCCCGTAGAGGATTGGGGCACCTCCCTAATAGCAAACATCAAATAAGGAAGTAGACAGTCCCAATCCTTTCCATCCCTATCCACCACTTTCTTCAACATTTGTTTTAGGGTTTTGTTGAATCTTTCAACCAGCCCATCGGTTTGGGGGTGATACACAGATGTACGTAATTGCGTCACTTTGAACAATTTACACAGCTCCTTCATAACCCGGGACATAAAGGGTGTACCTTGGTCCGTAAGCAGTTCTTTACAAATACCCACCCGGCTAAAAACAAGAGATAGCTCTTTGGCTATGGTTTTGGCCGAGGTATTTCTGAGAGGGATCGCTTCTGGATAACGGGTGGCATAGTCCATTATAACCAATATGTACTGGTGCCCCCTAGCGGACTTGATTATAGGACCTACCAAATCCATTGCGATTCTCTCAAACGGGACCTCAATGATGGGTAGAGGGACCAGCGGGCTACGGAAGTGTGGCATCGGGGCCGACCTCTGACACACAGGGCAGGAGGAACAATAATTTTCTATGTCCTTCATCACCCCAGGCCAATAGAATCTCTGTAATACCCTCTCTCGGGTTTTCTCTGTCCCCAGATGACCTCCAAGAATGTGCCCATGGGCCAACTCCAACACCAACTTCCTGTAAGGTTTGGGCACCACAAGCTGCTCAACGGTTTCTTCTGCCCTTTTTGCCACCCGATACAGTAGGTCCTTCTCTACGCTGAAGTATGGGTAAGTGCAGGTATTATCTGGGTTCACTAACTCGCCATCTATTTTCACTACGTTTTCCCGTGCCTTTATTAGGGCGGGGTCTTTCAACTGTTCTGTGGCAAAGTTTTCCCTGTGAACCTCAAGATCAGAAAACTCCACAGACGGTAGGTTTTCGTCTGAGGAGGTGGGCTCCTCTCCAGTTTCTTGAGTCTCCCCTGCCAATACTGACAAGGGAAATTCGGGAGAGTCCTCACCACTCTCAGAGGAGTTCTGGCTATCATATTCCTGGTACATAGGGGCACCAGTGGGGGGCTCAGGATCATCCCACAGTTCCCAGAACTTCGGAAAATCCCTTCCCACAATGGCGTCATGCGGTAACTGAGACACTAAGCCCACTGGATGAGAAAGGGTACCTTTGGGGGTCTCGAAACACACTGTAGTCACTGGATACTCTCGGGTGTCCCCATGCACACAAATAACAGCTACCTTGCTATTCCCAGAGACCTCTGTTTTAACTAATTCAGCCTTTATCAGGGTCACAAGGCTACCTGAATCCAGCAATACCACAACATTTCTACCATTAATACACATTTTGCATAAATGTTTCTCAGTTCCCCGAATGGCAGTGCATGCGACTGTCGCACACAGCGACTGACGTCTGCCCGTCAGAAAGTCACACTGCATGGGTTCCTCCAAAACCGGGCAATTTGCTGCAATATGTCCCGCTTGCCGGCAGCGGTAGCAAATGATCCTTCTTGCCGCCTCTTGAGCCGCTGATTTCCCAGGCTGTTCTCGCCAAACTTGGGGTAGAGCTCCCACCCTCTCACTCTCTC
This sequence comes from Rana muscosa, assembly GCA_029206835.1. Lineage (NCBI taxonomy): Eukaryota > Metazoa > Chordata > Amphibia > Anura > Ranidae > Rana > Rana muscosa. The sequence continues at coordinate 257,410,908 of CM055119.1, read as the reverse complement.
CACCCTTACCCCTTGGAATCATCTTATCCGCCCCTGGGGATGGTCTGGTCTTAGGGTGGAAAGTCCGAGTGTCTCTGGAAGAGGCCGTCAGGTTCTCTGTAGCCAAGTATTTCTCCACACGATCCACAAGACCATCGGCCGTCTCTGGGTCTCCATGGCTTACCCACTTTTGGATGGCAGTAGGAAGAGCTCTCAAAAACCGATCCATTACAACACGTTCCACAATCTTTGGTGCGGACAAAGTCTCTGGCTGTAGCCACTTTCTGCTCAGGTGAATGAGATCATACATTTGAGACCTGGGGGGTTTTCCAAGCTGGAAAGTCCAGTTATGCACACGCTGAGCCCGGACAGCCAGGGTGACACCCAGCCTTGCCAATATTTCAGCTTTTAGCATCACATAGTCTTTTGCTTGGTCAGGCTCTAGGTCATAGTAAGCTTTCTGCGATTCACCCGTTAACAGAGGAGCCACCAGTCCAGCCCACTGCTCCTCAGGCCACTTTTCTCTTTCAGCAGTCCTTTCAAACGTGGTCAAAAATACCTCTGGATCATCCTCTCCAGTCATTTTTGTCAATAAACGACTCACCCCAAAGGACGCGGTATTAGTGGGACGGCTTTCCTCACTGGTCTGCGGACGTTGCTGCATTACTGCTTCCATTTGTTGTAGTCTCTGCTCTTGCTTCTGTAATAGGTCTATGAAGCGGGCCTCAGATCGTTGCTGGGCTTGTTGCTGAGCTTCCAGACTCTGTTGGTGAGCTTGCTGCTGGGCTGCAAGGCTCTGTTGATGAGCTTGCTGCTGGGCTGCGAAGTTCTGTTGTTGAGCTGCAAGGCTCTTTTGCAAACCTGCATTTGTCTGCTGTTGATTGGCATTTGCTAGAGCCAGCTGTTTCAGTATCTCCTCCATGCTGGCTTAAAAAAAAACTGCCCGCATTCTCCACCAACTGTAAGGGGGTTAGCTCGGCAGCGGGTGTGTGTGACCCCCGGGATGGGCTCCCCACACAAAAAACAGGCCCAGCAGACGGAGGTTGTGGTTTTCAAAATCAAAAAGGTGCCGTTTATTTTCTATTTACAGTGACAAAAACACAGCAAAGCAAAAGAAACAAACAAAATAAATCCTGGTCAACTTGACCTCTGACTAAACATACAGGTTTCCTAACTAACAACTGGGATCAGCCTAGTGCTGTCCTAGTCCCTGGTTTTAAATGTCCAAGCAAAATATAGCCACACAGGCTTTCTCTCACCGCACAGGGGTTCACTCTCCCTAGACAGTCCACACAGGTCTGCTTCCAGGCATGAGCTAACATCTAATGAATCTGGGAGTTTTTATAGAGGCCTTAAACGAACTGACAGGCTTCAGCTGGTCTCATCAACTCCCTGCCTCACGACGCCCAGCACTCTCCCTAGAGGTATGAGTCATTCATGAGCCCACTAGCCTCAGCTGGGCTTCATCAACTCCCTAGTTGTATAAATCGGCGTAAAGCCTGAATCTGGGCGAAATATATCTACCCCCCTGGATGCAACCAGGTGACTTTACCTTCCTGCTGTCACACTGGATTGAGCAGGCAATGCAGGCAGTAGAAGGTTGGGAAGTTCCAGAAGCGCAGAAGAAGCAGCGCATCAGTGAAAGCTTGAAGGGTCCTGCTGCTGAGGCTGGTAAAAATCTTAGGTGCAGCAATACTGTGTGTACTGCAATGGATTACCTGTCTATGTTGCAGGAGGAATTTGGCCAGCTGGAGAAGGTGTCGGAGCTGGTGTATCAATTTGAACACACTTTCCAACAGCCGAGGGAGAAGTTATCCGAGTATGTCCGGAGACTGAATAGAATGCTGTGCCAGATTGTACTGAGAAAGGGAATGCAGCCACGGGTCATAGACGCCACCAGGATGAAGCAGATCCTAAGGGGAGCCTTGCGGTCGGATCCAGTTTGGCTTCACCTGAAGACCTCTGACGCAGTCATGGCTCTGAATTACACAGACCTTGTGCGGATCATAAGGGACGAAAAGGCCTTGATGAAGGATCAAGAGGGGGTTGAGAAGACCACCCCACCTGTTTCGGTGGGAGTCAGAACGGCAGTAGTTACCGAACGTGACTCAGAAGTAGAAACCTTGAAGTCTCAAATGACCCAAGTACTGGATTTACTGACCTCTTTATTGGCCAAGAACTCAGGAGCCAAGGAGAAAGAAGAGATCCGGAAGGAACCGGACCGGAATGTTCCCACTCCAGCATCCCCAAAAATAAGAAAGGAAATTATCTGTTTCAATTGTGGAGGAATTGGTCACCCTGAAAGAGTGTGTACCAGCCCAAGGAAGAACCGAGGCACTCAATACCAGCCGGCGGAAAACTACAGAGGGCCCCGGTGAAGGAGTCAGCCGGGCGCCCGCTATCTACAGAAAGCTCCAAGAAGATCCAAAAACAAGCAAGAGCAAAAAAAGAAGGGAAACAATGCCCCTCCTAAAACCTCCCATACCGCCTGGCGGGAGTTGAAATTTGACAACCGGAAAAAGATCAATGCATACCAGGTCCAAAAAGGGTTGAGGTCCAGAGAGAAATGGAAAAAGAAGAAAATACCATTGGAAAAATCAAGGAGTCCAAAAGAGTAAATACCTCCTAAGAAGTTCCCGGATAAATTAGTTTGATCCTCCCCTCTAGTCTCCATTCAAGTGGAGGGAGTTTACACAAAGGCACTCCTAGACACAGGAGCCCAAGTGACTCTCTTATACAGAGACTTTTATCAGAAGCATTTGAGTCACGTGCCTCTGCAGAAGCTGGAGGACCTGAAGATAGGGGGGATTGGCACTCGTAGCTTCCCCTATGACGGTTATGTTTTAATCAGGCTGGCCTTTGACCCCTCTGTGACAGGGAAGGCCGAAGTTTTTGACACCCTGGCAGTGGCTTGCCCTCGCCCACCAGGAGCCAACACGATGTCCATGTTGATAGGGACCAACACTGACTTGGTCCGGAGACTGCTGACCCCGTTCAGTGCAAGAGCGGAGTTCTCCCAAACAGAAGATTCACCCCATGCTGCAACAGGTCTACCAGAAGTTGATCCTGGAGCAAAAGGCCCCGGGAGAGGGGGTGGGAAGAGTCTGGAGACTGTCTAGAAGAGAGAAGATACTGCAGCCTGGTGAGGTGACCTGTCTTCAGGCTACGGTAAAACTCTCCTGGGAGCAGCCGGGTCCCTTTGTGGTCATGGAGCCAGACCCCTTCAACACTCATCAAGGATTGGAAGTGATCCCTGAAGTGGTCCCGTTGAGGTCATTGAAGAAGGCGAAGGGCCAGATTCCAGTGAGTGTCAGAAATGTCACTAATTCTCCTGTGAAGATCCCAGCCCGGGTGCTACTGGGCAAAGTGAATCCTGCTACCCCCAGTGACCCTGTCTGAATTGAAGTCCAAAGAAGGAGAAGCCACCCTGGAGGAGCTCTGCCTTGAAGATACCGCCTTGCCACTGAAATGGAAGGAGAGAGCCAAGGCTCAGCTGACTAGGTGGAGAAGAATATTCTCAGAAGATGAGTTTGACGTGGGGTGTGCGAGAAGTGTCACCCATAAAATCTGTCTTCAAGAAGACAAACCCTTTCGGGAGAGGATCCAAAGAGTTCCACTGGCTGACTTGGAAGATTTGCGTGAGCTAAAGAGGACAGGGGTCATCCGAGAGTCCAGAAGTCCATATGCCTCCCCTATCGTGGTGGTAAGGAAGAAAAACGGGTCACTGAGAATCTGCATAGACTACAGGACTCTCAACAGGAGGACCATACCCGACCAGTACACTACCCCCAGGACAGAAGATGCTTTGCAGAGTCTGTCTGGGGCCAAGTGGTTCAGTGTCATGGACCTGAAGAGTGGGTACTATCAAATCCCAATGCACCCTGAAGATAAGGAAAAGACGGCCTTCATCACCCCAGTGGGATTCTATGAATTCAATAGGATGCCCCAAGGCCTGTCGGGGGCCCCCGCTACTTTCCAGAGGTTGATGGAGAAGACTGTTGGGGACTAGGGATGAGCTCGGTGTTCAAGTCGAACATACGTTCGACTTGAACATCGGCTGTTCGATCGTTCGACGAAGATCGAAAGTTTTGGGCCGGTCGCCAAATTCGAGTGACGCGAACGGCCCACAATACACTGCGCCATCGCAGTGCAATCCCGGCGCTGTGATTGGCCAAGCATGCACTGTGACCCCACATGCTTGGCCAATCACAGCGCCGGCAGCGAGGAGAGCCATAATTGGCCACAGGCAGGATGCCTGTGGCCAATTATAGCTCAGGGGGGTTTAGTACACGCCCCACACTATAAAAGGCCGCCAGCGCGGCAGCCTTGTGTAGTGTGTTCCGGTTCAGGGAGAGAGAAGGATAGGTAGGGACAGTGTTAGTGATATTTGTTCATTTACCTTGTGTGTAGGGAGAGAGAAGGATAGGCAGGGACAGTGTCAGTGATATTCTGCTAAACCTTGTGTGCAGGGAGAGAGAAGGATAGGCAGGGACAGTGTCAGTGATATTCTGCTAAACCTTGTGAGCAGGGAGAGAGAAGGATAGGCAGGGACAGTGTCAGTGATATTCTGCTAAACCTTGTGTGCAGGGAGAGAGGAGGATAGGCAGGGGACTGTGTCAGTGATATTTTTGCTAAGACTCCTGCACAGTATACACCTGAAGCTAGCCCTTATTCCTGTGTTTTCCTGTTGTGTAACACAGGCAGGCATCTGCAGCAGTTATAGCAGGCGTAGTGTGCTTCCTGCAAAATATACACCTGAAGCTAGCCCTTATTGCTGTGTTTTCCTGTTGTGTAACACAGGCAGGCATCTGCAGCACTTACAGCGGGCGTAGTGTGCTTCTTGCAATATATACACCAGAAGCTAGCCCTTATTGCTGTGTTTTCCTGTTGTGTAACACAGGCAGGCATCTGCAGCAGTTATAGCAGGCGTAGTGTGCTTCCTGCAAAATATACACCTGAAGCTAGCCCTTATTGCTGGTTTTTCCTGTTGTGTAACACAGGCAGGCATCTGCAGCACTTACAGCAGGCGTAGTGTGCCTCCTGCAAAATATACACCTGAAGCTAGGCCTTATTGCTGTGTTTTCTTGTTGTGTAACGCAGGCAGGCATCTGCAGCACTTACTGCGGGCGTAGTGTGCCTCCTGCACATTATACACCTGAAGCTACCCCTTATTGCTCGTAGTTTTTTTTCTTTTGTGTTACACTAACAGGCATTTGCAGCACTTACAGCGGGCGTAGTGTGCTTCTTGCAAAATATACACCAGAAGCTAGCCCTTATTGCTGTGTTTTGCTGTTGTGTAACACAGGCAGGCATCTGCAGCAGTTATAGCAGGCGTAGTGTGCTTCCTGCAAAATATACACCTGAAGCTAGCCCTTATTGCTGTTTTTTTCCTGTTGTGTAACACAGGCAGGCATCTGCAGCACTTACAGCAGGCGTAGTGTGCCTCCTGCAAAATATACACCTGAAGCTAGGCCTTTTTGTTGTGTTTTCCTGTTGTGTAACACAGGCAGGCATCTGCAGCACTTACAGCGGGCGTAGTGTGGTTCTTGCAAAATATACACCAGAAGCTAGCCCTTATTGCTGTGTTTTCCTGTTGTGTAACACAGGCAGGCATCTGCAGCATTTACAGCAGGCGTAGTGTGCATCTTGCAAAATATACACCTGAAGCTACCCCTTATTGCTGGTTTTCCCATCTCCCTGCAGGCCTTTAGAATGTCTGGAAGGCAAACAAGGAGAGGCAGACAGTCAGGAGCCAATAAAAGAGGGCAAGCAGGCTCCGTGTCTAGAGACAACAGTGCTGGTCGTGGACGTGGTGCATCGTCATCAGCACGTGGCCATGGGACACGCTTGTCCTTATTTTCGGCAGCTGGACGTGTTGAGCCGCATCATGCCGAAGACTTGGTAGAGTGGAGGACCAAGCCCTCCTCATCCTCCTCATCCTCTCTCACCCAGGCTCAGGGTACTGGCAAAGCAGCTGCCAAAGCGTCCTCAATGTCATCATCAGTCACTCCTTCCCTAGACCCACCGTGTCTTCCTGAGGAGTCCCCCGAACTATTTGAGCACAGTGTTGGGTACATGTTCCAGGAGGATGCCTAGCGTTTTGAAGGGTCTGAAGATGATACCCAGCTAGAGGAAGGCAGTAGCGTGAGAGCAGAGAGAGGGGATGCTCAAGAAGGACACCAATCTAGCAGTCATGTTCCAGCAGCTGCAGCATACTGCCAGATTGGTTCCAGTGATGAGGAGGGAGGGGATGATGAGGTCACTGACTCCACGTGGGTGCCTGATAGGAGAGAGGAGGAGGAGGAGGAGGATGAGGAGGAGGCACATCTCCAACGAGGCAGGATGCCCTCCAGGGGCCAGCGTAAGGGCAATACACCGACTGAATCACACCGCAGAGCTCCGCCTGTGCAGGGCGCTGCCTCTGCCCGTTATTCCAAAAGTTCTTTGGTGTGGCCTTTTTTGAGTCGAGTGCATCAGATCGCACCGCTGCTGTTTGCAACATATGTCTCAAGCGTATCTCGCGTGGCTAAAACATCAGCCGCTTGGGCACCACATGCTTGACCAGACATATGTTGACCTGCCATGCAGCTCGTTGGCAAGCCTACCTTAAAGACCCACACCAAAGAACAAAGCGGACCTCTCCTTGCTCCGCATCAGCTGGGATCTCCAACCCCACTATACCTTCAGTCCTCTCTGAAACCTGCACTGAGAGAAATGAAGGTGTAGAATTAGGTGTGTCACAGCCAAGTACTTGCGGGCACTCTGCTAGCAGTACACCGACGTCCGATTCTAGCAGGCAAATTTCCCTGCCCCAGCTGCTGGACCGTCAAAAGAAGTTCACTCCCAGCCATCCACATGCCCAGCGGTTGAATGCTAGCTTGGCTAAATTGCTAGCACTTCAACTGCTGCCTGTTCAGTTGGTAGACTCGGCCCCCTTCCGTGAGTTTGTGCAATGTGCGGTTCCTCAGTGGCAGGTTCCCAAACGCCACTTTTTCTCACGGAAGGCGATTCCGGCTCTCTACCGGCATGTGGAAGGCAATGTCCATGCCTCGCTGTAAGGTGCATATTACTGCTGACTCATGGTCCAGCAGGCATGGACAGGGACGTTACCTTTCTTTCACGGCCCATTGGGTCACTCTTTTGGCAGCTGGGAAGGATGCAGGACAAGGTGCAGTAGTGTTGGAGGTTGTTCCGCCGCCACGCCTCCAAAATGCTACTACTGATTGTGACACACCTCTCTCCTCCACCCCCTCCTCTTCTTCTTCCTCCATGGCCTCCCTTCTGTGCTTTGTCCTCGGAACCAGCGGTGCTCCGTAGGCGTTCAAGGGGTACGCAAGTACGCAGGCAAAAAGATGCCATGCCGTGCTTGCGCTGGTGTGTTTGGGGGACAGGAGCCACACTGGGGCAGAGGTTCTGTCAGCTCTGCAGGGGCAGGCCAAGAGGTGGTTGACGCCACGCCAGCTTAAGGCAGGAATGGTGGTTTGCGACAATGGCATCAACCTCCTCTCCGCCCTCCGACAGGGACAACTGACCCATGTGCCCTGTGTGGCTCACGTCCTTAACCTGGTGGTGCAGCGGTTCTTGGGCAGGTACCCGGGCTTACAGGATGTCCTGAGGCAGGCCAGGAAAGTCTGTGTGCATTTCCGCAGATCATATAATGCCAGTGCTCGGCTGGCTGAGCTGCAAAAGGCGTTGAACCTGCCCAAGAACCGCCTTATATGTGACATGCCCACCAGGTGGAACTCAATGTTGGCCATGCTGCAGTGGCTGCACATGCAGCAGAGGGCCATCAATGAGTACCTGTGCGACTACGGCACCAGGACAGGGTCAGGGGAGCTCAGGTTTTTTTCAACACGCCAGTGGGGCATGATCAGGGATGCATGCACTGTCCTAGCACCATTTGAGGAGGCCACGAGGATGGTGAGCAGTGACAGTGCATGCATCAGTGACACTGTACCTCTTGTCCACCTGTTGGAGCATACGCTGCGTGGAATAATGGACAGGGCACTTGAGGCAGAACAGAGGCAGGAAGAGGAGGACTTCCTTGCCTCTCAAGGCCCCCTTTACCCAAACAGTGTTCCTTCTGTCCCACACATCCCACAGGAAGAGGACAAGGAGGAGGAGGAGGAGGATTGTGTCAGCATGGAGGTGGAGCCTGGCACTCAGCATCAACAGCAGCAGTCTTTTAGGGATGATTTACAGTCCCAAGAAACACGTGGACTTGTACGTGGCTGGGAGGAGGTGGCTGCGGATCATGTCGTCCTTAGTGACCCAGAGGACTCCGGACCGAATGCCTCAGCTAACGTATGCTGCATGGCCTCCCTGATCCTGCAAAGTCTGCGGAAGGATCCTCGTATTCTTCAGATCAAGGAGAGGGACCATTACTGGCTGGCCACTCTCCTTGATCCACGGTACAAGGGTAAGGTTGCGGACCTTATCTTACCATCGCAGAGGGAGCAGAGGATGAGACAACTCTGGGAGGCCTTGCAGAAAGGTCTGTGCAACGCGTTCCCAGAGACTGGGAGGTTACAAACTCCTGGTCCTGGACAACGAGTTGCTGAGGCTTCGGTCAGTCAAAGAAGGAGCAGTGGGGAAGGTGGCCGTCTGACCGATGCGTTCAGACAATTCTTTAGTCCGCAGCCCCATGGTATGATCAGTTCCAGCAACCATCGCCAGCATCTGATATACATGGTGCAGGAATACCTAGGGGCAAGTTCAGACTTGGACACCTTTCCCACCGAAAATCCTCTGGCTTACTGGGTCTTGAGGATGGATCACTGGCCAGAGCTTGCACAGTATGCAATTGAGCTACTGGCCTGTCCTGCATCCAGCGTTCTTTCGGAACGCACATTCAGTGCTGCTGGATGCTTTGTCACGGATCACAGGGTGCACCTGTCCACCGACTCGGTTGATCGACTGACCTTCATAAAGATGAACCAGTCTTGGATCACCACCAGCTACCAAGCACCTGAAGCTGATATAACAGAATAATTTATTTTCAAATGTCACATCCCTTCAAGACTGATGCTGATGCTAAATGACTGTCCTGTTATGTTGACTGACTATACTCCTCCTCCTCAATGATCCGATTCATGATGATAGCTTGGAAGAACATTTTTGTTTCTGGATGCCAAATTTTTCAGCCCCTGTTTAACAGGGGCATGTAATTACAATTTTTGATGCAATGCTTTGCAGCAGGGCTCATTCCTGCACTCCAACTAGAGTATCTGGGAGAGGTTGCAGTGTCGTGGCAGCACCACCAGTGCCTAAGGCCCAATTTTTCAGCCCCTGTTTAACAGGGGCGTGTAATTAAAATTTTTGATGCAATACTTTGCAACAGGGCTCATTACTGTGCTCCAAGTACAGTATCTGTGAGGGGTTGCAGTGTTGTGGCACCAGTGCCTAAGGCCCAATTTTTCTGCCCCTGTTTAACAGGGGCGTGTAATTAAAATTTTTGATGCAATACTTTGCAACAGGGCTCATTACTGTGCTCCAAGTACAGTATCTGTGAGGGGTTGCAGTGTTGTGGCACCAGTGCCTAAGGCCCAATTTTTCTGCCCCTGTTTTACAGGGGTGTGTAATTACAATTTTTGATGCAATACTTTGCAACAGGGCTCATTACTGTGCTCCAAGTACAGTATCTGTGAGGGGTTGCAGTGTTGTGGCACCAGTGGCTAAGGCCCAATTTTTCAGCCCCTGTTCTACAGGGGCATGTAATTACAATTATTGATCTAATAATTCACAGCAGGGCCCATTCTTGCACCCACCAAGAGTAACTGTGAGGGCTTACAGTGTTGTGGCAACACCACCACCACCACCAAAGGCCCAATTTTTCTGCCCCTCTTCAACAGGGGCATGCAATTACAATTCTTGATATAATAATTTACAGTAGGGCCCATTCATGCGCCCACCAAGAGTAACTGTGAGGGCTGACAGTGTTGTAGCACCAGCACCACCACCAAAGGCCCAATTTTTCCTACCACTGTTCAACAATGGCATGTAATTACAATTCCTGATATAATAGTTCACAGCAGGGCGTTCCAGCACCCACCAAGAGTAACTGTGAGGGCTCACAGTGTTGTGGCAACACCAACATGTAAGGGGCAAATTTCAACAGAGTATATACAGCGGTCCCCTACTTTCAAACATCCAACTTACAAACGACTCCTAGTTGCAAATGGAAGGAGACAACAGGAAGTGAGAGGAAATCTACCCCTAGGAAGGGAAATTCTCTCCTGTAAGAGTTAATATTGGAAAAAGGTGTCTCCTCTCTACTGATGCTTTATCACCAATCCTTGTTTCAATAAAAAACCCACTTTTCAAAAACAGTTGTCATTGGGACGGAAAGTGAGGTGAAATGTTCTGAACAGGGGCACAGACAGCAAAACAAATGTTACAGGGGTGATAACCCTTCCCTATGTTTTCCAAAAAGCTTAAAAATATATTTTTGGCTGGAGCTACACTTAAACAATGTACCTGTTCAAAATTAAAAAACAGATTCTACTTAAGAACAAACCTACAGTCCCTGTCTTGTTTGCACCGCCTGCATACTACTGTTCAGAGTATATAGGTCCTTTTTTATTTTGTGTGCGGGGTTCCCCTTAATATCCATACAAGACCCAAAGGGGCTGGTAATGGGCTGTGGTGGGGGGGGGCTGTGATGGGGTAGCTATGCCATTTTTCTTAAAGATTTTCATCCATATTACCGGGACCAGACATTACATTAAAGCCGCAAGCAGTTTTAAATGGCTTTTTTTCCTTTAGAAATTTCATTTTGTGCAGGGACAGTTCTAAACACGGGAAACACATGCCACTTCACAGGCATACTTTAGATACCCCCCAGGTACGATATTTGAAGGAATATTTGACTTTTTTTTCACTTTATGCATCATTAAAATGACTGCTCCCGAAAATCGGCAGTTTTTAAAACTTTGTTTTGCATTGATACGTGTTCCCTGGGGCAGAACCCAGGTCCCCAAACCCTTTTTAGGACAATAACATGCATATTAGTCATTATAATTAGCACTTTAGATTTCGAACGTTCGCGTCCATTGTATTTAATAGGGTTCTAACATTCGCTCAAACTTTCGGTCCGTTCGAAGGTTCTGGTGCGAACCGAACGGGGGGGTGTTCAGCTCATCCCTATTGGGGACATGAATCTGATCGAAGTCCAGGTGTACCTAGATGACATCATTGTCTTCGGGAGGACTCTGGAGGAGCATGAAGAAACATTGGAGAAAGTCCTGAAGAGACTCAGTGAAGAGGGATTAAAACTCTCCAGAGAAAAATGCCAGTTCTAGCAATCCTCGGTCCACTATCTGGGATACATAGTATCTGCAGAAGGAGTGTCTACAGACCCTGATAAACTGGATGCAGTCACCTCCTGGCCCAGACCAACTACAGTAACCGAGCTCAGATCCTTCCTAGGTTTCTGCTCCTACTACCGAAGATTTGTGTAAGGGTTTGCAAAAATTGCCAAACCCCTAAATAAGCTACTGAAGACGGAAGGGGAGGAAGATAATACTGGCCCCAGAAAGCCCGGAGAGTCCGTGGAAGACCAATGGACAGGGGAGTGCGAAGAAGCCTTCCAGATGTTAAAGAAGAGTATTACCACTGCACCAGTCCTGGCCTATGCTGATGCCAAAAAGCCATATGAACTGCATGTAGATGCCAGCCATGATGGTCTAGGAGGGGTGCTATACCAATAATATGAAGGACAGTTGTGCCCAGTTGCCTACGTTAGTAGAAGTCTGGCACCTGCAGAAAAGAACTACCCCACCCACAAGTTGGAGTTTCTGGCCCTAAAGTGGGCAGTCGTGGATAAACTCAGAGATTACCTGTATGGAGCTGACTTCACAGTAAAGACTGACAATAATCCACTCACCTATCTCTTCACCACGGCCAAGCTGAATGCCACTGGTCACCGTTGGTTAGCAGCCCTAGCCGGATTCAACTTCAGCCTGAAGTATAGGCCCGGAGCTGGAAACCGTGATGCAGACACATTGTCCAGGAGAACCCACGCACCCACCCACCATCCAGAAGATTGGACCCAGGTAACCCCGGATGGGGTACGGGCCTCGTGTCAAGGAGTACAACTTCAAGCTAGTGGTGGGTCAAGGGCTGAAGAGATCAGTGTTTCAGCAGTGGGGGTGCCTAAGTGTTACTGCAATGTGACCCAAGTTGGAGAGGATGACCTGCCAAAGCTATCAAAAAAAGACCTAAGGAGAGACCAGTTGGAAGATCCCTGGGGAAAATTAGCATTGGAGACATTGGAGGACCAGGATCCAGGCAGACTTCTGAAGGGCCCCTCAAAGGTGGCCCGATTGGTCCATAAAGAATGGGACAAATTACAGGTGCATCAAGGGGTGGTCTACCGAAGGGGCCCCTCTGATGACCTGGAGGAGAAGTGGCAGCTGTTTCTGCCGGAGAAATACAGAAGAACTGTTCTGGCTGCCTTACATGATAATCATGGCCACTTGGGGGCAGAACGAACATTTCAGCTTGTGAGGGATAGGTTCTATTGGCCCTGCATGCGGGCTGAAGTGGAAGAGTACTGCCACTCCTGTGCTCGCTGTATTCAGAGGAAGACACTGCCACGTCAAGCTGCCCCAATGGGCCATCTGCAGAGCCAGGGACCCTTGGACTTGGTATGCATTGACTTTCTCTGTCTAGAACCTGACTTAAGTGGACAAGGAAATGTTCTGGTGATAACCGACCATTTCACCCGTTATGCTCAGGCCTTTCCAGCCAAAGACCAGAAGGCATCCACTGTAGCTAAAATCTTCGTGGAGAAATACTTTGTGCATTATGGGCTGCCACAACGCCTACACTCAGACCAAGGGAGAGACTTTGAGAGTTGATTAATTAAGAAGTTGCTGGACTCTTTGGGTTTTAAGAAAACCCGTACTACCCCTTATCACCCCCAGGGTGATGCTCAGCCTGAGAGATTCAACAGGACTCTGTTAAATATGTTGGGAACTCTGAGTAGCGAGCAGAAGCAGATTTGGAGCAAGCACATAGCAGCCATCGTGCATGCTTACAACAGTACCACTAGCGATGCCACAGGGTACTCTCCATACCGCCTAATGTTTGGCAGGGAAGCAAGACTGCCTGTGGATCTGGCATTCGGCATATCAATGGATCAGACTTCTGCCACCTCACATAAGGGATATGTGGATAGGCTGAGGAAGAGTTTGAAGCTAGCTTTTGAACAGGCCCAAGTGGCATCAGAGCAAAGAGGAGCCCGGAACAAGAGGAACTTTGACCTCAAAGTTTGCATCCAGGACTTGCAGCCAGGAGACAGAGTACTGTTGCGAAACCTAGAAGTTCTAGGGAAACATAAACTAGCAGACAGATGGAGACCTGAGCCATATGTGATCTGCAAGAAGTTACCAGACCTCCCGGTGTATCAGTTAAAGCCAGAAGGAAAGATAGGGCCGCTGAAGACATGGCACAGGAACCATTTACTTCCACTTTCAGAAGCGGTTCGGATACCTCCTGTAGAAGATTCCCCTGGACCATCCGCAAGCTTGGAGACACCTAGGCCCTACACTCGGTCTCAGGTATCTCAGTCTGGAGAAATGGATGTCTCTGATCAGAGCGAAGGAGAAGAGCTTGGATGGTTGTAGCCCTCTCAGGCCCCTGAGCCTATGTCTATAGATCTTCCACCCTCTGAAGGTACCGTGGATAGTACATTGAATGTGGAAGCCACTGAGTTTGTTCCGTCCAGCCCTCTGTCTGAAGAGTGGGAAGATGCCACATGGTCACCTTCTGCTGATCATCAAGATTACTCGTAACACCTTCCTGTACCTGATTTGGATGTATCGGAAGCATTGGAACCCAGTGTACCTACTCCAGAAGAAGAGCCTGTGGCGGATGAAGCAGTCACCCCAAGGGAACAGAGAGCCAAGAGAACCATTTGTCCTCCTTGGAAGTTAACCTATACCCAGATGGGGGAAAGTTCCGAGGATACAGTGACCACTGCTCGAAGAACAATACCAACATCTGGTACCTCCACTGTGCATTTGGTGGAGGGCAACCCCAGCTCACTTTCTGGCACAGTTAGGCAGGCCAACCCCATTGATGTGACCAGTGGGCAGGACAAACTCCCTTCCCCGTTTTGGTGGGAGTTTCCTCTGCCAACTTCTCTAGCAGCCCTTAATGAGTTTGTATTTTCTTACTGTTGATACTGTCTTTGGGGACCAAAGATTTCAAGTGGGGGGAGTGTGTAGCGGGGTACCGTTTCCTACCCATAGACTACAGTTCCCAGCACGCTTTGCGGCACCCAGGGTGCAGTTCCCCACACAAGGACTGCTGGGGTGGACTTTAAAAGAGAGAGGAGGGGCCTCTCTCTTTCTCTTTGGACGCCGCCCTCCCTGCAAGAGGATTCCCGCATTCACCTGCTGCGCGTGTAAGGCCTGGGCCTTGCAGTTATTCCAGAGAGCCCTTCCGCTCCACCAAGGAGCCTGCGGAGCGTCCGATCCACCTGAGGTGCCATCATCTTCTGGAGGACCGAAGACCCGGCGCATCATGGGCACTGTGAAGCGACTCACAGTAGCAGAGGTACCGGACAGGAGTCGGTCCGGTCTGGTGAGAGAGCGCCAGCTCAGAATCGTATCTAATTAACTTTGTTGCCTACTAACTTTGCCTAGGCCCATCAGTGATTGCAGTTGAATTCTAGAGAGACTGTCTGCTGAGCTGAGTTTGTTAGTCTCTCCAGCTTTACCAAGTTAGTGATCTTCACTACCCCTTTGGATTACAGTTTGTCCTTTATGTGCACCACCGAGAGTTGCTAGCGAACATTCTTCCATAAACTATACCCCAAGTTTTAGTCAGGCCTGACTGGTTAGTATAGGACATTGCTGGGCGCCATTTTTTTTGCTCACGAGGGAGGATAGCTGCAACGGGGTTATTATATTACCATTGCATTGCTGAATGTTATACCCTTTCAATGTGTACACGTATATTGCAGGGATCTGCATGAGATATTGTATACAAATGACCTTTTATACTTTTACCAATAGTAAAAAGTTATAGTTAAGTAATTTGGTTGTCAGTGTCAATTACTGCGCTGGGATATAAAGGGGTTGTGCCATATAACAGTATAGATATAGTACAGTTATACCATCCTCCCCCTTTCCTAACTGTGCCACGAGAGGTTAGAGCCGATTGCCAGGGGTTGACAGCGGTGCATTACAAGGCCCAAAACAAACAAGCAGCCCTCTTAAACTGAGAGTATCGCTATACTACTGATTTAAAAAAACACACCATGCAAAAAATGGTGACTCCACACCCCTTCTCCTTTGATTGACATCCTGTGTAATGAGATGCATGCACGAGCCTGTGTGAAGAGGCGTGTCTCCTATTGCTCTGTACCTCACCGGGCGTTCAATTAACGAAGAGGGATTTTCCCTTTTTTTTTGCAATTCACAAACAAAAACACTACTAAAATAAGGCATGAGGTATTTTGCCAAAATGTGAGGTATTTATCTTGTAAAGCCATTTGGTATTTTATTTCATTACGTGATATTCAGTAGGATGGATACAGTGGAGAAGGAGTAGAACCCCTTCAGTTTTTATTGCTAATAAAGAAGTAAAATGGTTTAAAACTTAGAAATATGCCAAATCCCAAGTCAGCATGCGTATTAATACATATAAAAAAGGTGACTGGAATGCCAGTCAAAGGTAAGCTGTTTTTATAGGTCACACAAAAATAACTAAGTTAACCACTTAACGACCGCTCACTGTATATGCACGTCGGCAGAATGGCACCAACAGGCACAATCACGTACAGTGTACGTGATTGCCTTTGTACAGTTGGGGGGTCCGATCGGACCCCCCTCCTATACAGTGAGCGGTCGGTATTCGTTGGGGAGCGATCCGAGATGAGGGGACGGCCGTTCGATTCCGGCCACCCCCCCGCGATCGCTCCCGGCGAATGAAAATGCTCCCTCTGCTGTGTAATGTAAACACAGGCAGAGGAAGCAGGAGGAAGTGATGTCATCTCTCATGCGGCACTCACATATACAGAGCGCCGTACAAGAGAAGACATACAGGTTAGTGCACAAACAGCACACTGACACCAGGACACATAGGCACATAAATCACCCCCCCAGGCCCCCCCAGATCACCCCCCAGCCCCCAGTCACAGTGTCACTGATTGCAGTGACCATTTATTTACTGATCACTGCAATCAGTGACGTTTGTGACTGTAAAAGTGTCACTAAAGTTAGTTTTAGGTCCAGTGTAGCCCCCTAACCCCCCCTAATAAAGGTTAAACCCCCTGATCACCCCCCAGATAACCCTTTCACCGCCGTCGCTAAGCGATCATTTTTCTGATCGCTGTCTTAGCGTCTGTGATGCAGATCGGTAGCCAGTAATTTTTTTTAGGTTCGCCGCAGGTTTTTATAGCGTCAGGTACCCCCATATATTACCTAATAAAGGTTTAACCCCCTGATCACCCCCCAGATAACCCTTTCACCCCCTAGCACCGCCGTCGCTAAGCGATCATTTTTCTGATCGCTGTCTTAGCGTCGGTGATGCAGATTGGTAGCCAGTAATTTTTTTTTAGGTTCGCCGCAGGTTTTTATAGTGTCAGGTACCCCCATAAATTATCTAATAAAGGTTTAACCCCCTTGATCACCCCCCAGGTAACCCTTTCACCCCCTATCACCACTGTCGCTAAGCGATAATTTTTCTGATCGCTGTCTTAGTGTCGGTGATGCAGATCGGTAGCCAGTAATTTTTTTTAGGTTCGCTGCAGGTTTTTATAGCGTCAGGTACCCCCATATATTATCTAATAAAGGTTTAACCCCCTTGATCGCCCCCCAGGTAACCCTTTCACCCCCTATCACCACTGTCGCTAAGCGATTGTTTTTCTGATCGCTGTCTTATTGTCGGTGATGCCGATCGGTAGCCAGTAATTTTTTTTAGGTTCGCCGCAGGTTTTTATAGCGTCAGGTACCCCCATATATTATCTAATAAAGGTTTTAACGCCCTAATTGCCCCTAGTTAACCCTTTCACCAGTGATCACCATATAAGTGTTACGGGTGACGCTGGTTAGTTAGTTTGCTTTTTATAGTGTCAGGGCACCCACTGTATATATAACCCAATAAAGGTTTAACCTCCTGATCGCCAGGCGGGTGATATCAATTAGGTTTTAGCGTCAGAGAGGGTCTGCGTCACACCCCAGGCAGCGTCAGGTTAGTGCCAGTAATGCTAACACCCACGCGTGAAGCATACACCTCCCTTAGTGGTATAGTATCTGAACAGATCAATATCTGATCTGATCAGATCTATACTAGCATCCCCAGCAGTTTAGGGTTCCCAAAAACGCAGTGTTAGCGGGATCAGCCCAGATACCTGATAGCACCTGCGTTTTGCCCCTTCGTCCAGCCCAGGCCACCCAAGTGCAGTATCGATCGATCACTGTCACTTACAAAACACAACACACATAACTGCAGCGTTCGCAGAGACAGGCCTGATCCCTGCGACTCCAGTGCTGTAGGAGGTGATTTCACCACCACAGTTAAAAAAAAAAAGCATATATGCCGAAGCATTGGGGCAGCAGGGGCGGAGGAGTGATTTTGCTCCAAATGCCGTGTACATACGGTCGAAATTCCGACGGAGGCCTGCCCATGGAAAAGTCCGACCATGTGTGTGCGGCATAACTTTTTTGCGGGAGGATGCCCCCATGCTTCGGCATATATAAATGGTGCATGTATGCCCATCATTAGAAGTGGGTGGATGAAGGGCGGTATTCTAATGGTGGGCATACCCACCGATCAATCTCTTTTTTCGTTCAGCCAACTGGCTGCATGAAAAAAAAAGATTACAATACATGTCCAGCAAGGACCAGCAACGTACTGGTATGTTGCTGGACTTTGAATGTTTATACCAGAATGATGCCTGCGGGTTTAGGTATCATCTTGGTATCATTCTTTTCAGCCAGCGGCCGGCTTTCATGTAAAAGCAATCCTAGTGGCTAATTAGCCTCTGGACTGCTTTTACAAGCAGTGGGAGGGAATGTCCCCCCCCCCGGATATAAAAAGCGCCATTGGGAAATTGGGAAAGCATTTTATCACACCGATCTTGGTGTGGTCAGATGCTTTGAGGGCAGAGGAAAGATCTAGGGTCTAGAAGAGCCCAGTTTTTTTTTTTAAAAGAGTACCTGTCACTACCTAATTTAAGGAGAAAAAACTGCGCTAAGACTAGTAACAGTTAACTAATGGGACAAAGGCAGCAGCAATAATGTGATAAACATACAGAATTAGATAGAAAGAAAAACTGCGCCAAAAATTAACTCAAATATGGACTCCCAAAGTGCCTTGGGATAATGTCCAAAATGTAGCCCACATAAGGGGAGAAGTCCAATGAGACAGGGAATTCAATTTAGCAGTGGTCAGATTCAAGTTCAGGTTCCACCCTAAGAATCACTAGCAAATTGGCCCCTTACCACAAACAGGCGAAATCATGCTGGTGGCTATAGCCCAGCCAAGGCCTTGGTCTCTGAAGGAAGGTCACAGCAAGGTCCCCAGATGCTTCACCAGTGTTGGAACCAAACTCTTAGTAACAGAGAAAGCATGTAATCTAGCTATATCCAGCCACAGTCTTTTCCTATACTCCGAACTCACACACAGATCCTGGGAAGATCTTCAATATAAGGTGCTATTTAACACTCCATACGAGGTGCCAAAAAGAAGGGGGGAGAGACCATAGCGTGATACCCTCTTAAAAACGACTTTATTAAAATAATATACCGTACTTACAAAAGCAGGCTTCAAATAAGCATAAAACGAGTGCCGGCCGGCATGAACAGATGCCCTTCCGTATTGAGAGCTGCGTGGTGACGTCACTGTGTGTCCCCCAGACGCGTTTCGTCATATATGACGTTATCAATGGGATAGGGCACGCAATGACTCACCTCTTTATATAAACAAAACCAAGCCTCGCTCTGAGATGCCAAGGTATTTGGTTACGAGCGCCATCTTAACTATTGGCAACATTGCCAGTACCCTCCGTGACAGCATATATCAGTGGGAGTAAGTACCGCAGGAAATAATAGATATTCCCTTTTTAAAAATTAAACATATATAGATAAAATTAATGGGCAGAGCAATCCTGTTTAAACTAAAAAACTAAAAAACTAAAACTTAAACAATCGAAAAAATCCAGGACTAAGATTCCAGCACTTAAGCTTCAATCCAAGTCCATTTCTCATGTGGAAGCCCACGTAGATGTACATCCATTTAAGGAGCAATCTACTAGGCTTATAGTGCTGCAGTACAGATAGACCCCACCATGCAGAGAAAAATTTGAGGATAAGCTCAGATACACATCTGTGCTAAAGTGTTATATACAACCGTGATGTGATGATATGCATACAGAATAATGTCGATGATCAAAAAAAAAAAAAATTCAACATATTTGTATTTATAAAGGTAATGATACCTATTTAAAGTGACAGTGTCATGTTACAAAAATTATTATTTTTTTTTTATTTTTTTTATTTATTTATTATATTTAAACTAAAAAACAATACTTTTTTAAAAAAACCTATACTGGCATCTCACAGTAAGTTCACACAAAAAAACATCAAGCATTATTAATAAAGGCATTAACGTCGGTTTCTATGTTGAGTCCATAAGGGGCATAGATCTTAACTCTATGTATCCACCCCATCTCCATTTTGGAGATTTCCCTGACTAGAAAACTCCCCCTCCAATGAGGCTTGTATTTGTCTATCCCTAGATATAGGGTTTTTGAGGGGTCTCTATTGTGTACCAAACGATAATGGTTAGACACTGAGTGATTTTTAAACCCTGATATTATATTGGTCACATGTTCATTAAGGCGGACTTTCAAAGGTCGTTTAGTCCGTCCCACATATTACAGGCCACAAGGGCACTACAACATGTACACAACCCCCATAGTATCACAAGTGATACAAGGCTTAATAGTAAACCTTTGATTGGTGGCTGTGGACTGAAATTCAGTGACACGTCTCCTAGAGCAGGAATTGAGCGAACACACCCTACATCTCTTGCACTTGTAGTACCCAGTAAGATGATCAAAAAAGCCCCTAGTGGAGATAGGGGGATTAAGAATATTGGGGGCCACTCAATGGCGTAATGAGGGGACCCCCCTAAAGATAACCCTAGGTCTTTCAGGGAGGATGTCCCTTAAGACAACATCATTGGTAGCCAAATGCCAATGCTTAGCAATTAGTTTTTTAATAGTTTTGTGCTGCATAGAATAGGTTGTGATGAACGGGACTCCCAAATCACCATTGGCAGCTCGGGGTCCTCTCTCAGTAAGGAGATCCTCTCTATCAGTGGACTTGACGGTCTCCAGGGTATCTGCAAGGAATTCCCTCTGGTAACCCTTTTCAAGAAACCTCTGTGTCAAAACCTCTGCTTGTTCCAGAAATCTATTATGATCAGTGCAGTTCCTACGGAGCCTGAGGTACTGGCTCTTTGGTACCCCACGGAGCCAGGGGTCATGATGGCAACTGCTGAGAGGGATAAATGAGTTCCTATCCATTTCTTTAAAATAGGTTGAAGTCACAAAGAGGTTATTCTTAATCTCAATTTTTAAATCTAAGTAATGCACCGCCTCCTGGCTGGCTTCATAGTTAAGATGGATCCCTCTCTGATTGGAATTTAGAGCCTCCATAAATTCCACCAGGTCCTGATATTGTCCATCCCATAGGAGGAGGATGTCATCAATATACCTGGCCCAAAGGGCCACCTGGGGCATATCGGCAACATGGATGACATCCTCCTCCCACTTGGCCATAAAAAGGTTGGCCAGACTTGGGGCATATTTGGCCCCCATAGCCACCCCAGTATCTTGCCTATAGAAATGGTTATCAAACCAAAAGTAATTTGAGGAGGCCGCAAACCGCAATAAAGACAAGAGAAATGATACCTGTTTTTGTGAGAGCCCAGAGTCCCGATCCAAAAACCACTGCACTGCACTAAACCCCAACTCATGTGGGATAATAGTGTACAGTGATGTGACATCCACTGTAACCATCCAAACATCACTAGCAGGAGTGAGACCTGACAGTAAGTTAATAATATGGCTCGAATCCTTAACAAAGGAAGGCATCAAGCGAACAAGGGGTTGTAAATAGTAATCAATATATCTGCCCACCCGGGATGTAATGGAATCATTTCCACTAACAATGGGGCGTCCCGGGGGGCAGACAGGATCCTTGTGCAACTTAGGAAGATAATAAATGGTGGGGGTACGGGGCGCCTTGGGAATTAGAAACAACCTTTCCTTAGGATTAAGGATCCCTTCAAAAAATCCCTTATTGACCAAAAATTCAAGGTCCCTAGTATATTGGGTTTTGGGATCAGAAGGCAACCGAGTGTAGGTGTTAGTATCTCCAACAATATTGTACATCTCAGCCATATAGGCCACCCTATCAAGGATCACTATCCCTCCTCCCTTATCAGCCGGTCTAATGACCAAGTCCTTGTTATTGCACAAGGAATCAAGGCCATCCTGTAGTACTTTATTCGTCCTGACTTTCTTAACCTCCATGTTATCCAAATCCCTAAGCAACACATCTCGAAATACCCTTAAGGATGGTGCAAGAGCACCAGGAGGATTAAACAGGGATGCATTTGATAACCCTGAATGCACAAAGTCAGTAGGCCTCTCTTGAGAGACTGAAGGAACTCCTACCATATACCTCTTAATATTCAACCTCCTTACGAATTTGTGGATGTCCATATATGTATGGAACCTGAAATCTGCCTTCTGGATAAGGGTCTCAAGTTTGCATTACCGAAGGGTTTAGATAAGTTCCATACATATATGGACATCCACAAATTCGTAAGGAGGTTGAATATTAAGAGGTATATGGTAGGAGTTCCTTCAGTCTCTCAAGAGAGGCCTACTGACTTTGTGCATTCAGGGTTATCAAATGCATCCCTGTTTAATCCTCCTGGTGCTCTTGCACCATCCTTAAGGGTATTTCGAGATGTGTTGCTTAGGGATTTGGATAACATGGAGGTTAAGAAAGTCAGGACGAATAAAGTTCTACAGGATGGCCTTGATTCCTTGTGCAATAACAAGGACTTGGTCATTAGACCGGCTGATAAGGGAGGAGGGATAGTGATCCTTGATAGGGTGGCCTATATGGCTGAGATGTACAATATTGTTGGAGATACTAACACCTACACTCGGTTGCCTTCTGATCCCAAAACCCAATATACTAGGGACCTTGAATTTTTGGTCAATAAGGGATTTTTTGAAGGGATCCTTAATCCTAAGGAAAGGTTGTTTCTAATTCCCAAGGCGCCCCGTACCCCCACCATTTATTATCTTCCTAAGTTGCACAAGGATCCTGTCTCCCCGGGACGCCCCATTGTTAGTGAAATTGATTCCATTACATCCCGGGTGGGCAGATATATTGATTACTATTTACAACCCCTTTTTCACTTGATGCCTTCCTTTGTTAAGGATTCGAGCCATATTATTAACTTACTGTCAGGTCTCACTCCTGCTAGTGATGTTTGGATGGTTACAGTGGATGTCACATCACTGTACACTATTATCCCACATGAGTTGGGGTTTAGTGCAGTGCAGTGGTTTTTGGATCGTGACTCTGGGCTCTCACAAAAACAGGTATCATTTCTCTTGTCTTTATTGCGGTTTGCGGCCTCCTCAAATTACTTTTGGTTTGATAACCATTTCTATAGGCAAGATACTGGGGTGGCTATGGGGGCCAAATATGCCCCAAGTCTGGCCAACCTTTTTATGGCCAAGTGGGAGGAGGATGTCATCCATGTTGCCGATATGCCCCAGGTGGCCCTTTGGGCCAGGTATATTGATGACATCCTCCTCCTATGGGATGGACAATATCAGGACCTGGTGGAATTTATGGAGGCTCTAAATTCCAATCAGAGAGGGATCCATCTTAACTATGAAGCCAGCCAGGAGGCGGTGCATTGCTTAGATTTAAAAATTGAGATTAAGAATAACCTCTTTGTGACTTCAACCTATTTTAAAGAAACGGATAGGAACTCATTTATCCCTCTCAGCAGTTGCCATCATGACCCCTGGCTCCGTGGGGTACCAAAGAGCCAGTACCTCAGGCTCCATAGGAACTGCACTGATCATGATAGATTTCTGGAACAAGCAGAGGTTTTGACACAGAGGTTTCTTGAAAAGGGTTACCAGAGGGAATTCCTTGCAGATACCCTGGAGACCGTCAAGTCCACTGATAGAGAGGATCTCCTTACTGAGAGAGGACCCCGAGCTGCCAATGGTGATTTGGGTGTCCCGTTCATCACAACCTATTCTATGCAGCACAAAACTATTAAAAAACGAATTGCTAAGCATTGGCATTTGGCTACCAATGATGTTGTCTTAAGGGACATCCTCCCTGAAAGACCTAGGGTTATCTTTAGGGGGGTCCCCTCATTACGCCATCGAGTGGCCCCCAATATTCTTAATCCCCCTATCTCCACTAGGGGCTTTTTTGATCATCTTACTGGGTACTACAAGTGCAAGAGATGTAGGTGTGTTCGCTCAATTCCTGCTCTAGGAGACGTGTCACTGAATTTCAGTCCACAGCCACCAATCAAAGGTTTACTACTAAGCCTTGTATCACTTGTGATACTATGGGGGTTGTGTACATGTTGCAGTGCCCTTGTGGCCTGCAATATGTGGGACGGACTAAACGACCTTTGAAAGTCCGCCTTAATGAACATGTGACCAATATAATATCAGGGTTTAAAAATCACTCAGTGTCTAACCATTATCGTTTGGTACACAATAGAGACCCCTCAAAAACCCTATATCTAGGGATAGACAAATACAAGCCTCATTGGAGGGGGAGTTTTCTAGTCAGGGAAATCTCCAAAATAGAGATGGGGTGGATACATAGACTTAAGACCTATGCCCCTTATGGACTCAACATAGAAACCGACGTTAATGCCTTTATTAATAATGCTTGATGTTTTTTTGTGTGAACTTACTGTGAGATGCCAGTATAGTTTTTTTTTAAAAAGTATTGTTTTTTAGTTTAAATATAATAAATAAAAAAATAAAAATATATATATATTTTTTTTGTAACATGACACTGTCACTTTAAATAGGTATCATTACCTTTATAAATACAAATATGTTGAATTTTTTTTTTGATCATCGACATTATTCTGTATGCATATCATCACATCACGGTTGTATATAACACTTTAGCACAGATGTGTATCTGAGCTTATCCTCAAATTTTTCTCTGCATGGTGGGGTCTATCTGTACTGCAGCACTATAAGCCTAGTAGATTGCTCCTTAAATGGATGTACATCTACGTGGGCTTCCACATGAGAAATGGACTTGGATTGAAGCTTAAGTGCTGGAATCTTAGTCCTGGATTTTTTCGATTGTTTAAGTTTTAGTTTTTTAGTTTTTTAGTTTAAACAGGGTTGCTCTGCCCATTAATTTTATCTATATATGTTTAATTTTTAAAAAGGGAATATCTATTATTTCCTGCGGTACTTACTCCCACTGATATATGCTGTCACGGAGGGTACTGGCAATGTTGCCAATAGTTAAGATGGCGCTCGTAACCAAATACCTTGGCATCTCAGAGCGAGGCTTGGTTTTGTTTATATAAAGAGGTGAGTCATTGCGTGCCCTATCCCATTGATAACGTCATATATGACGAAACGCGTCTGGGGGACACACAGTGACGTCACCACGCAGCTCTCAATACGGAAGGGCATCTGTTCATGCCGGCCGGCACTCGTTTTATGCTTATTTGAAGCCTGCTTTTGTAAGTACGGTATATTATTTTAATAAAGTCGTTTTTAAGAGGGTATCACGCTATGGTCTCTCCCCCCTTCTTTTTGGCACCTCGTATGGAGTGTTAAATAGCACCTTATATTGAAGATCTTCCCAGGATCTGTGTGTGAGTTCGGAGTATAGGAAAAGACTGTGGCTGGATATAGCTAGATTACATGCTTTCTCTGTTACTAAGAGTTTGGTTCCAACACTGGTGAAGCATCTGGGGACCTTGCTGTGACCTTCCTTCAGAGACCAAGGCCTTGGCTGGGCTATAGCCACCAGCATGATTTCGCCTGTTTGTGGTAAGGGGCCAATTTGCTAGTGATTCTTAGGGTGGAACCTGAACTTGAATCTGACCACTGCTAAATTGAATTCCCTGTCTCATTGGACTTCTCCCCTTATGTGGGCTACATTTTGGACATTATCCCAAGGCACTTTGGGAGTCCATATTTGAGTTAATTTTTGGCGCAGTTTTTCTTTCTATCTAATTCTGTATGTTTATCACATTATTGCTGCTGCCTTTGTCCCATTAGTTAACTGTTACTAGTCTTAGCGCAGTTTTTTCTCCTTAAATACTTGTTCTGATATTATCTCTGCTGCTGTGACACCTTTCTGTCCTTGGATGGATGTGTTTGAATTTAGGGCCACTAAAGTGGTGAACACTACTGGGTCTTTGAATCATATAGAGATGAGGAGGGTGATCTTGGTGGGATTTTCACTAGGTTGAAAAACCTGATGATATCTGAAAACCACACCAAGTGGGATATTGCGTACCTCGAAACCTATATTGGTCACCAAATGGTCCCTAGGAGCCTGAGATGGGACGTGGCACAAGCAGAGGTTTTGACACAGAGGTTTCTTGAAAAGGGTTACCACAGGGAATTCCTTGCAGATACCCTGGAGACCGTCAAGTCCACTGATAGAGAGGATCTCCTTACTGAGAGAGGACCCCGATCTGCCAATGGTGATTTGGGTGTCCCGTTCATCACAACCTATTCTATGCAGCACAAAACTATTAAAAAACGAATTGCTAAGCATTGGCATTTGGCTACCAATGATGTTGTCTTAAGGGACATCCTCCCTGAAAGACCTAGGGTTATCTTTAGGGGGGTCCCCTCATTACGCCATCGAGTGGCCCCCAATATTCTTAATCCCCCTATCTCCACTAGGGGCTTTTTTGATCATCTTACTGGGTACTACAAGTGCAAGAGATGTAGGTGTGTTCGCTCAATTCCTGCTCTAGGAGACGTGTCACTGAATTTCAGTCCACAGCCACCAATCAAATGTTTACTATTAAGCCTTGTATCACTTGTGATACTATGGGGGTTGTGTACATGTTGCAGTGCCCTTGTGGCCTGCAATATGTGGGACGGACTAAACGACCTTTGAAAGTCCGCCTTAATGAACATGTGACCAATATAATATCAAGGTTTAAAAATCACTCAGTGTCTAACCATTATCGTTTGGTACACAATAGAGACCCCTCAAAAACCCTATATCTAGGGATAGACAAATACAAGCCTCATTGGAGGGGGAGTTTTCTAGTCAGGGAAATCTCCAAAATGGAGATGGGGTGGATACATAGACTTAAGACCTATGCCCCTTATGGACTCAACATAGAAACCGACGTTAATGCCTTTATTAATAATGCTTGATGTTTTTTTGTGTGAACTTACTGTGAGATGCCAGTATAGGTGTTTTTAAAAAAGTATTGTTTTTTAGTTTAAATATAATAAATAAAAAAAATAAAAAAATGTTTTTGTAACATGACACTGTCACTTTAAATAGGTATCATTACCTTTATAAATACAAATATGTTGAATTTTTTTTTTTTGATCATCAACATTATTCTGTATGCATATCATCACATCACGGTTGTATATAACACTTTAGCACAGATGTGTATCTGAGCTTATCCTCAAATTTTTCTCTGCATGGTGGGGTCTATCTGTACTGCAGCACTATAAGCCTAGTAGATTGCTCCTTAAATGGATGTACATCTACGTGGGCTTCCACATGAGAAATGGACTTGGATTGAAGCTTAAGTGCTGGAATCTTAGTCCTGGATTTTTTCGATCGTTTAAGTTTTAGTTTTTTCGTTTTTTAGTTTAAACAGGGTTGCTCTGCCCATTAATTTTATCTATAAAAAATATATATAATGTTTGGGGGTTCAACATAATTTTCTTGCAAAAAAAAAAAATGTTTTCATGTAAACAAAAAGTGTCAAAAAGGGCTTTGTCTTCAAGTGGTTAGAAGAGTGGATGTAAGCTTCCTAATGTTGTGTATAAAATGCCAGAACAGTTCAAAACCCCCCAAATGACCCCATTTTGGAAAGTAGACACCCCAAGCTATATACTGAGAGACATGTCGAGTCCATGGAATATTTTATATGTTGACACAAGTTGCGGAAAAAAGAAATTTTTATTTTTTTTGCACAAAGTTGTCACTAAATGATATATTGCTCAAACATGCCATGGGCATATGTGGAATTACACCCCAAAATACATTCTGTTGCTTCTCCTGAGTACGGGGATACCACATGTGTGAGACTTTTTGGGAGCCTAGCCGCGTACGGGACCCCAAAAACCAAGCACCGCCTTCAGGCTTTCTAAGGGTGTAAATTTTTGATTTCACTTCTCACTGCCTATCACAGTTTCGGAAGCCATGGAATACCCAGATGGCACAAACCCCCCCAAATGACCCTATTTTGGAAAGTAGACACCCCAAGCTATTTGCTGAGAGGTATTGTGAGTATTTTGCAGATCTCACTTTTTGTCACAAAGTTTTGAAAATTGAAAAAAAAAACAAAACATTTCTTTCTTCATTTTCAAAAACAAATGAGAGCTGTAAAATACTCACCATGCCTCTCAGCAAATAGCTTGGGGTGTCTACTTTCCAAAATGGGGTCATTTGGGGGGGTTTTGTGCTATTTTGGCATTTTATGGCCTTCGAAAGAGTGATAGGTAGTGAGGAGTGAAATCAAAAATTTGTGCCTAGAAATCCTGAAGGCGGTGCTTGGTTTTCGGGGTCCCGTACGCAGCTAGGCTCCTAAAAAGTCCCACACATGTGGTATCCCCGTACTCAGGAGAAGCAGCAAAATGTATTTTGGGGTGTAATTCCACATATAACCATGGCATGTGTGAGAAATATATCATTTAGTGACAGCTTTTTGTATTTTTTTTTTTGTCATTATTCAATCACTTGGGACAAAAAAAAAAATATTCAATGGGCTCAACAGGCCTCTCAGCAATTTCCTTGGGGTGTCTACTTTCTAAAATGGGGTCATTTGGAGGGGTTTTGTGCTATTTTGGCATTTTATGGCCTTCAAAACTGTGATAGGTAGTGAGGAGTGAAATCAAAAATTTGCGCCCTTAGAAATCCTGAAGGCGGTGCTTGGTTTCCGGGGGCCCGTACGTGGCTAGGCTCCCAAAAAGTCCCACACATGTGGTATCCCCATACTCAGGAGAAGCAGCAAAATGTATTTTGGGGTGCAATTCCACATATAACCATGGCATGTGTAAGCAATATATCATTTAGTGACAACTTTTTGTAATTGTTTTTTTTTTTTCAAGTCATTATTCAATCACTTGAGACAAAAAAAATATATTCAATAGGCTCAACATGCCTCTCAGCAATTTCCTTGGGGTGTCTACTTTCCAAAATGGGGTAATTTGGGGGGGTTTTGTACTGCCCTGCCATTTTAGCACCTCAAGAAATGAGATAGGCAGTCATAAATTAAAAGCTGTGTAAATTCCAGAAAATGTACCCTAGTTTGTAGATGCTATAACTTTTGCGCAAACCAATAAATATACGCTTATTGACATTTTTTTTACTAAAGACATGTGGCTGAATACATTTTGGCCTAAATGTATGACTAAAATTGAGTTTATTCGATTTTTCTTATAGCAAAAAGTAGAAAATATCATTTTTTTTCAAAATTTTCGGTCTTTTTCCGTTTATATCGCAAAAAGTAAAAATCGCAGAGGCAATCAAATACCATTAAAAGAAAGCTCTATTTGTGGGAAGAAAAGGACACAAATTTCATTTGGGTACAACATTGCATGTCCGCACAATTTACAGTTAAAGCAGCGCAGTGCAAAATTCTGAAATCACCTCTGGTCCTTTAGCTACCAAATGGTCCGGGGCTTAAGTGGTTAATATAGTAAATACAAAATATCCTTATAAATTTTCAAATATTGAATGAAAATAGTATCAAAAATCACACATATGTAGCAGACATTTTTGTAATGCAATTTCTCCTTTTGACCACAAGATGGAGACAGAGAGATGCTGACTTGTCCTGCCAGAAAACTGAGGTGAAAGGGGAGTTTCAGGAAGTGCTGAGGGGAGCAGAGGGGAACTTCTGAGGAAAAGAGAGCTGACAGAGGCAGTGAGGAGAGCTGTCCGAGGTAAAAAAAAAAAGCATCTGAGGAGAGAGAGACAGAGATCTAGGAGCCCAGGAGTGGAAAAGGAAAGGCTCTGACATGACAGTGCAGAGACAGTGAGGAGAGAACAACTGTGCCCAAGATTGTCAGCCAGAGAAAGAGAGAGCCTGAGTTGGCAGAAATCCACAGCCATTTAGGGAATTTCCTCAGTCTGCAGCAAGTTATCAGAGCCAGTGTGGAGAGAGGACGAGGTGTCCATAATGGGGGTGGTAGTGACACAGCCCCAAATCCACAATGGCTCAAAAGTGATATGGTCCAGAAATATTTAGACAGAATAAAGGTGGATAAAGCACCTGGACCAGATGGCATACACTAAAAGAATTGAGCTCTGTAATTTCAAAGCCATTGTATCTAATTTTTAGGGACTCATTAATGACAGGAATAGTACCACTGGATTGGAGCAGGGCCAATGTGGTACCTATATTTAAAAAGGGAACAAAGTCTTTACCAAGTAACTATAGACCTGTTAGTTTAACTTCTATAGTTGTGAAGATACTGGAGAGATTAATAAAAGATCACATAGATGAGTTCTTGCTGCAACAGACAGCATGGATTCATGAAAGACAGAAGTTGTCAGACAAACCTTTCTTTTTATGAAGAGGTAAGTAAAACCTTGGACAGAGGGGTGGCGGTTGACGTGGTATACTTGGATTTTGCAAAAGCGTTCGATACAGTTCCGCACAGAGGGCTCATGTGTAAGGTAAAGTCTACAGGATTGGAAATATCAGTTTGTAAATGGATAGAAAACTGGCTAAAAGACAGAATTCAGAGTAGTGGTTAATGATTCTTACTCTGAATGGTCTAAGGTTATCAGTGGTGTACCCCAAGGTTCAGTGCTGGGACCCTTACTTTTTAATATCTTTGTAAATGATATTGGATCTGAGATCAAAAGTAACATTTCTGTCTTTGCAGATGACACCAAGCTATGCAGTGGAATAACGTCCTTACAGGATGTCGCCAATTTACAAACCGACCTCAATGCTCTGTCTAATTGGGCGACTATGTGGCAGATGAGGTTTAATGTTGATAAATGTAAAGTTATGCACTTGGGGGCTAAGAATATGAATGCATCATACATACTAGGGGTGTACAACTGGGGGGGTCCGTAGTGGAGAAGGATCTGGGGGTATTGGTAGATCATAAGCTCAATAATGGCATGCAATGCCAAGCTGCGGTTTCCAAAGCGAGCAAAGTCCTTTCTTGTATTAACCACTTAACGACCGCCCACTGTAGTTATACGTCGGCAGAATGGCACGGACAGGCACAATCACGTGCCCGTACGTGACTGCCTTCGTATGGGTGTAGGGTCCAATCGGACCCCCCTCCGGTACAGTGGGCGGCCGGGATCGCTTCGGGAGCGATCTGTGATGAGGGGGCCGCCATTCGATTTTGGCCACCCCCTCGCGATCGCTCCCAGCGAATCAAATGCTTCCTCTGCCTGTGTGATGTTTACACAGGCAGGAGGAAGTGATGTCATCCCTCATGAGGCGCTCACATATACCGAGCGCCGCATGAGAGAAGATGTCAGGTTAGTGCACAAACACTACACTGACACCAAGACACATAGGTACATAAATCGGCCCCCCAGACACCCCCAGATCACCCCCCAGTCACAGTGTCACTGATTGCAGTGACCATTTATTTACTGATCACTGCAATCAGTGACATTTGTGACTGTAAAAATGTCAGGGCAGTTAGTTTTAGGTCCAGTGTAGCCCCCTAACCCCCCTAATAAAGGTTTAACCCCTTGATCGCCCCCCAGGTAACCCTTTCACCCCCTTGCACCGCCGTCACTAAGCGATCGTTTTTCTGATCGCTGTTTTAGTGTCTGTGATGCCGATAGGTAGCCAGTTATTTCTTTAGGTTCGCCGCAGGTTTTTATAGCGTCGGGTACCCCCATATATTACCTAATAAAGGTTTAACCCCTTGATCGCCCCCCCAGGTAACCCTTTCACCCCCTAGCACCGCTGTCACTAAGCGATCGTTTTTCTGATCGCTGTTTTAGTGTCGGTGATGCCGATAGGTAGCCAGTTATTTTTTTTAGGTTCGCCGCAGGTTTTTATAGCGTCGGGTACCCCCATATATTACCTAAAATAAAGGTTTAACCCCTTGATCGCCCCCAAGTAACCCTTTCACCCCCTAGCACCGCTGTCACTAAGCGATCGTTTTTCTGATCGCTGTCTTAGTGTCGGTGATGCCGATAGGTAGCCAGTTATTTTTTTTAGGTTCGCCGCAGGTTTTTATAGCGTCAGGTACCCCCAAATATTACCTAATAAAGGTTTAACCCCTTGATCACCCCCCCAGGTAACCCTTTCACCCCCTTTTGCCAGTGTCACTAAGCGATCGTTTTTCTGATCGCTGTCTTAGTGTCGGTGATGCCGATAGGTAACCAGTTATTTTTTTAGGTTCGGGTACCCCCATATATTACCTAATAAAGGTTTAACCCCCTGATTGCCCCTAGTTAATCCTTTCACCAGTGATCACCATATAAGTGTTACGGGTGATGCTGGTTAGTTAGTTTGCTTTTTATAGTGTCAGGGCACCCGCCGTATATAACCCAATAAAGGTTTAACCCCCTGATCGCCCGGCGGGTGATATCAATTAGGTTTTAGCGTCAGAGAGGGTCTGCGTCACACCCCAGGCAGCATCAGGTTAGTGCCAGTAACGCTAACACCCACGCGTGAAGCATACACCTCCCTTAGTGGTATAGTATCTGAACAGATCAATATCTGATCTGATCAGATCTATACTAGCGTCCCCAGCAGTTTAGGGTTCCCAAAAACGCAGTGTTAGCGGGATCAGCCCAGATACCTGCTAGCACCTGCGTTTTGCCCCTCCGTCCAGCCCAGGCCACCCAAGTGCAGTATCGATCGATCACTGTCACTTACAAAGCACAACACACATAACTGCAGCGTTCGCAGAGACAGGCCTGATCCCTGCGACTCCAGTGCTGTAGGAGGTGATTTCACCACCACAGTTAAAAAAAAAGCATATATGCCGAAGCATTGGGGCAGCAGGGGCGGAGGAGCGGAGGAGCGATTTTGCTCCTAATGCCGCGTACATACGGTCAAAATTCCGACGGAGGCTTGCCCGTGGAAAAGTCTGACCATGTGTGTGCGGCATAACTTTTGCGGGAGGATGCCCCCATGCTTCGGCATATATAAATGGTGCATGTATGCCCATCATTAGAAGTGGGTGGATGAAGGGCGGTATTCTAATGGTGGGCATATCCACCGATCAATCTCTTTTTTCATTCAGCCAACAGGCTGCATGAAAAAAAAAAGATTACAATACATGTCCAACAAGGACCAGCATGTTGCTGGACTTTGAATGGTTATACCAGATTGATGCCTGCGGGTTTAGGTATCATCTTGGTATCATTCTTTTCAGCCAGCGGCCGGCTTTCATGTAAAAGCAATCCTAGTGGCTAATTAGCCTCTGGACTGCTTTTACAAGCAGTGGGAGGGAATGACCCCCCCGGATATAAAAAGCGCCATTGGGAAATAGGGAAAGCATTTTATCACACCGATCTTGGTATGGTCAGATGCTTTGAGGGCAGGGGAAAGATCTAGGGTCTAATAGACCCCAGTTTTTTCAAAAAAAGAGTACCTGTCACTACCTATTGCTAGTATAGGGGATATTTACATTCCCTGAGATAACAATAAAAATGATAAAAAATAAAAATATATGGAAGGAACAGTTTAAAAATAAAATAAAAAAGCAAAATTAATAATAAAAAAAAAAAAAAAAAGCACCCCTGTCCTGCCCTGCTCTTGCGCAATGGCGAACGCAAGCGTCGGTCTGGCATCATATGTAAACAGCAATTGCACCATGCATGTGAGGTATCACCGCAAAGGTCAGATCGAGGGCAGTAATTTTAGCAGTAGACCTCCTCTGTACATCTAACGTGGTAACCTTTAAAGGCTTTTAAAGGCTTTTAAAAATGTATGTAGTTTGTCGCCAATGCGCGTTTGTGCGAAATTTTAAAGCATGTCGTGTTTGGTATCTATGTACTCGGCCTAAGATTATCTTTTTTATTTCATCAAACATATGGGCAATATAATGTGTTTTAGTGCATTAAAATTAAAAAAAGTGTATTTTTTCCCCAAAAAATGCGTTTGAAAAATCGCTGCGCAAATACTGTGTGGAAAAAAAATGCAACACCCACCATTTTAATCTGTAGGGCCTTTGCTTTAAAAAATATATATAATGTTTGGGGGTTCAAAATAATTTTCTTGCAAAAAAAAAAATGTTTTCATGTAAACAAAAAGTGTCAGAAAGGGCTTTGTCTATAAGTGGTTAGAAGAGTGGATGTAAGCTTCCTAATGTTGTGTATAAAATGCCAGAACAGTTCAAAACCCCCCCAAATTACCCCATTTTGGAAAGTAGACACCCCAAGCTATATACTGAGAGGCATGTTGAGTCCATTGAATATTTTATATGTTGACACAAGTTGTGGAAAAAAGACAATTTATTTATTTATTTATTTATTTTGCACAAAGTTGTCACTAAATGATATATTGCTCAAACATGCCATGGGCATATGTGGAATTACACCCAAAAATAAATTTTGTTGCTTCTCCTGAGTACGGAGATACCACATGTGTGAGACTTTTTGGGAGCCTAGCCGCGCACGGGACCCCAAAAACCAGGCACCACCTTCAGGCTTTCTAAGGGTGTAAATTTCACTCCTCACTGCCTATCACAGTTTCGGAGGCCATGGAATGCCCAGATGGCACAAAACCCCCCCCAAATGACCCAATTTTGGAAAGTAGACACCCCAAGCTATTTGCTGAGAGGTATGGTGAGTATTTTGCAGATCTCGCTTTTTGTCACAAAGTTTTGAAAATTGAAAAAAAAGAAAAAAAGAAAAAATTATTTACTTTCTTCATTTTCAAAAACAAATGAGAGCTGTAAAATACCCACCATGCCTCTCAGCAAATAGCTTGGGGTGTCTACTTTCCAAAATGGGGTCATTTGGGGGGGTTTTGTGCTATTTTGGCATTTTATGGCCTTCGAAACTGTGATAGGTAGTGAAGAGTGAAATCAAAAATTTGTGCCCTTAGAAATCCTGAAGGCGGTGCTTGGTTTTCGGGGTCCCGTACGCGGCTAGGCTCCTAAAAAGTCCCACACATGTGGTATCCCCGTACTCAGGAGAAGCAGGAAAATGTATTTTGGGATGAAATTTCACATATAACCATGGCATGTGTGAGCAATATATAATTTAGTGACAACTTTTTGCAATTTATTTTTTTTTGTCATTATTCAATCACTTGGGACAAAAAAAAAATATTCAATGGGCTCAACATGCCTCTCAGCAATTTCCTTGGGATGTCTACTTTCCAAAATGGGGTCATTTGGGGGGGGGGGGGGGGTTGTACTGCCCTGCCATTTTAGCACCTCAAGAAATGAGATAGGCAGTCATAAATTAAAAGCTGTGTAAATTCCAGAAAATGTACCCTAGTTTGTAGACGCTATAACTTTTGCGCAAACCAATAAATATACGCTTATTGACACTTTTTTTACTAAAGACATGTGGCTGAATAAATTTTGGCCTAAATGTATGACTAAAATTGAGTTTATTCGATTTTTCTTATAACAAAAAGTAGAAAATATAATTTTTTTCCAAAATTTTCAGTCTTTTTCCGTTTATATCGCAAAAAATTAAAATCGCAGAGGCAATCAAATACCATTAAAAGAAAACTCTATTTGTGGGAAGAAAAGGACGCAAATTTCGTTTCGGTACAACATTGCATGTCCGCACAATTTCCAGTTAAAGCAGCGCAGTACAAAATTCTGAAAACACCTCTGGTCCTTTAGCTACAAAATGGTCCGGGGCTTAAGTGGTTAAGAGAGGTATGGACTCCAGAGAGAGAGAGAGATATCATTTTGCCCCTGTTCAAATCATTAGTAAGACCTCATCTGGAATATGCAGTTCAGTTTTGGGCACCAGTTCTCAAAAGGGATATGGGGGAACTGGAGAAAGTGCAGAGAAGGGCAACCAAACTGATAAAAGGCATGGAGGAGCTCAGCTATTAGGAAAGATTAGAGGAACTGAATTTATTCACTCTTGAGAAGAGGAGAATAAGGGGGGATATGATTAACATGTACAAATATATAAGGGGTCCATATAGTGAACTTGGTGTTGAGTTATTCACTTTATGGTCAACACAAAAGACAAGGGGGCACTCTTTATTACTAGAGGAAAAGAGATTTCATCTCCAAATACAGAAAGGTTTCTTGACAGTGAAGCCTCGTACACACGAAAGAGTTTCTCTGCAAAAACCAGCAAGAAACTTGCTGGCAGAGATTTTTTGCCGAGAAATTCGTTCGTGTGTATGGTTTCTCGTCAAGAAAAGCGACAAGAATCCTGCTCTCTATTTTCTCGTCGAGATTCTCGTCAGCCTGTTTCTCAACGAGAAAATTGTGTGTGTGTACACTTACCTTTTCGCCGGGAAGCCCGCGCATGCTCGAAATGACTTTGACGCATGCGCGGTAGCTTCCTAGGCATAGGTAGGGTGAACCAAGATGGCGGCGACGGCATCGAATGTGACGAGCGCATGCTCATCGTATTCGATGACGTCACCGCGTTCGCTCCATTCAAAGAACCGCGGGTTCTTTGAATCGAGCGTGTGTACACTCGGCCGGGACAAGTTTCTTGTCCAAGAATCTCGTCGAAAAAAACGACATGTTTTTTTCGACGAGAATCTCGGCCGTGTGTACGAGACTTAAGAGCTGTGAAAATGTGGAACAGACTCCCTCCAGAGGTGGTTCTGGCCAGCTCAGTAGATTGCTTTAAGAAAGGCCTGGATACTTTCCTAAATGTACATAATATAACTGAGTACTAACATTTATAGGTAAAGTTGATCCAGGGTAAATCTGATTGCCTCTCGGGGGATCAGGAAGGAATTTTTTCCCTTGCTGTAGCAAATTGGATCATGCTCTGCTAGGGTTTTTTGCCTTCCTCTGGATCAACTGTGGGTATAGAATTGGGTATATGGGATTGTACAATATTTTTTATTTTTTTAAAAAAATTTTTATGGTTGAACTGGATGGACTTTGTGTCTTTTTTCAACCTGACTAACTATGTAATTATGTAACTACTACAATGTGGGGAAGCA
Source organism: Rana muscosa (assembly GCA_029206835.1). Taxonomy (NCBI): domain Eukaryota; kingdom Metazoa; phylum Chordata; class Amphibia; order Anura; family Ranidae; genus Rana; species Rana muscosa. Next base: position 257,374,557 of record CM055119.1, on the reverse strand, counting down.
ATTCTGGGACCAGATCGTGGAGAGACACAGCCACAACCAGGATGCTGTCTTGGCTGTGCTGCCTGCCAGAGTCACCTTAAGCAACCTAAGCAAGTTGACAAAAATAAATCACAATGATGGCGCTTAAAGTTTATCAGAAGACAATACATATATACATATACCTAAAATGTCCTATGAGCTATGCGAAGAGCTCAGGTGTGAGTGAAAACAGTCCAGGAAGGTAACCGGGCAGCCTTGCTGAGGGAGCTGAAGCCAGACTCCAAACATATGAAAACAGAAAAAAAACAGAAAAGGGGCGCCACTTAGTTAAAACTGTTTAACTTTAATAATACAATAGTATTAAAGCACTCACTCGTAAGTTGACTGTATGAAGCACATAGATGATCTGGTCTGTGGTCGTGTTCCGCTAGCTTGCAGTCTCAGTGTGAGATGACCTCCTCGTTTGCTGCATTAGAAGCCGGGATAATATCCATAGGAGGTCATCTCACACTGAGACTGCAAGCTAGCGGAACACGACCACAGACCAGATCATCTATGTGCTTCATACAGTCAACTTACGAGTGAGTGCTTTAATACTATTGTATTATTAAAGTGAAACAGTTTTAACTAAGTGGCGCCCCTTTTCTGTTTTTTTTCTGTAAGCAAGTTGACGCCTGATCGAAGAGGCAACTAAATCAGTGTTACCGGGACTGGTAAGCGGGCCTTGCGGCCAATACTTGCTACCACTGCTAGGGAATAAAGTCACTAGGAGCTACTTAACCTGTGACCCCATTGCTCTAATATTGCCTGCAGGCCTTACTGACGGCCGAAACGCGCGCCAACGAGCTCAAACGAAACTAAGGTCTAAGGACTGCCCTTAGTTGTAACTACCTTGATGCTCTATCTGCTGGCCTGTTAAAAGGGGTACTATACCTCTGTCTATTGGTTTGAGTGCACTTAAAACCTAGTGTGGATTTATAAATACCCTTGTTGCATTTAAAGTTTATATGCATTGTTTATTGCTAACCTTCCTGCTGAGTGTGTTCAATTCGGTTTAACTGTTACTTACACTATAATAGTCAATCAAAAGATTAAGCATATTTATCACTAAACAGGTGTGTGTGTATTTATTGCCATATCCCACAGCCAGGCGAAAGGTATTTCTCACTTGTGCTGTAAATTGTGCTTGTACTAATTTTATTCAACCAGGTGTACCAGTGGGGCTGAGGTTGTTCTTGGAGTCGAGGCGCAGAACAGAGAACCCAAAATTTAACCAGTGGCTCCTTTGGGGGTGGCGGTAAACATATATAAACACCCTTCTTTCACCAATGAAAAAGACAACATTGTAATTGGGAAGATTTTCCTTTCCAACAGGGAGCCTATCGCAGAAAAGTAAACCAAGGAGCCAAAGTAATTATAAAAGTCACACTGGACCGCTGCTCAGATGACCAAATGAGAAAGAGGCAAAAACAACAGAATTGGGAAGCGCAGATCCAGGAGGTGGCAAGGAATTAATTGGAGATGGAATCCATGTGAAATTTAAAACAGTTTTATCAGCAATAAACTGTTTTAAATTCACATGGATTCCATCTTCAATTGATTCCTTGCCACCTCCTGGATCTGCGCTTCTCAATTCTGTTTTTTGGAAAATTTTCCTTGACTTCCTTTCCCATAGCCGAAACAGGGAGAGGACATCCCTACAAATCAAAAAAATTCCTTGGGGACCAGAAGCAGTGTCCCCATAGGAAGATTTGCCCTCTATTACCGTATATACTCGAGTATAAGCCGACTTGAGTATAAGCCGAGGTACCTACTTTTACCACAAAAAACTGGGAAAATTTATTGACTCGAGTATAAGCCGAGGGGGGGGGGGGGGGGGAATGTGCCCATTGCCCAACCTTACTGTGCCCATTGCCATCTCACTCTGCCACCTCACTGCCCATTGTCACCTCACTGTGCCCATTGTCGTCTCACTGTGCCCCCTTACTGTGCCCATTGCCATCTCACTGCCCATTGTCACCTCACTGTGCCCCCTTACTGTGTCCATTGCAGCCTCCCTGTGCCCGAGTCAGTGTACCTCAAAATCTTGTAATTCCGCGGCCGGCGTCCATTGTTCAAATCTCGCGCCGTTCTCCCTGTCCCTTCCATGATAGGCGTTTCCAGCAAACACTGTGTTGAGTGTTTGCGCCTATCACGGTGGTCCTCTCATTCGCCGACTCCGTTTCCCAGCAGGCACTGTGTTCAGTGCTCGGCCAATCACGGACGTCGGACAAGAGGACCTCCGTGATAGGCGCAAACACTCATCACAGTGTTTTCTGGAAACGCCTATTGCGGAAGGGACAGGGAGAACGGCGCGAGATTTGAACAATGGACGCCGGCCACGGAATTTCACGATTTTGAGGTACTGACTCGAGTATAAGCCAAGGGGTATACTTTCAGCCCTAAAAAAAGGGCTGAAAAACTTGGCTTATACTCGAGTATATACGGTACTTTTCCGGTGAATTTTCTTTTACTTTCGCTTTCAATGGTAATGGTACACAGGACAAATAAAGAGGGTGAATCTCCCTAACAGGGGCACAGACACCAATAAAAACTGACAGGGATTCTAAACCATCTCAACTCTATCCAAAACTAAAAAAATAAGTTTTGCCTTTAATTATACTTTAACTTCTTGGCACTGACAGTACGCAAATATGCAGCCTCTCGGCATGTGGGCCTTTATGCTGAGCAGCCGCACACTTGCACACTGTTAGAGCATCCACACATTTCACCCTGCTCCCAGACCTCCATTTGACATACTTTTCAGTCAATAACCAGTCTTTTGCTTGTTTTTGTGGTTTTTATTAGGGGGATTGAACTTGGTTGGGGAAAAGGGACATGGGATGCCCATAGGATAAATTGGTACTTTGTAGAATAAAGTAACTGCATCACACTTCTTAGTAGAACAAGATGGCTGACCCTAAACTTGACAGTCTTTTACCTCAGGGACACTTCTTCCTCAGCACATACCTCGACAGACCGTTACCTCAGAACACTTATTCCTTCACCACACTACTTTACTGTTCAAGTCGTAGTAATTCTGTCACGCCATCAGAACATGACTAGGCCTCACTCTGAATAAGTCCCAGTGTAATTATTTCATGACCTTTTGTAGGCCAGGGGCTTGCAGTACCCCTTTGTAGCAGCAACCGATTTACTTTAGAAGAATAAATGGTGATAGACTACTGATCCCAGCGAGTCCAACTTGCAAATCATGCCTGCCCTCATGGCTACATCGATTTGACACAAAACTCCCACAGTCTCTCCCTCTGGCTCTACATCCAGCTCCCTTGGCATGTCTCTTCCAGATCTCTCCACTGTGCTTTTCACTCACCGACATCTGCCCTGGATCCTTCCTAAATAACTTACTGACCAACTGTCTCCTCCAGCTCCTGTTCCAGGACACCTCTCCATGACCGTATAAGGACAGGCTCCCTCCCAGCTCCGGAGCTCCTCCGCCTGAGGTACACCCTCCCCCCAGATAGGGGTTCCTTCAGGCACGACAGTCTAACACTCCATCATCCAGTTCACGCAGCTAACAACTCCTCCCCCAGCAGGCTGACCATGGGTATATGTACTGTAGGAGGCCTGCTCCTTGCCAATCCTAGTTGGGGATTGGGCAGAGCTCCTCACATGCACCCCATGTCAATCCAGCTCTCTGCCCTGCCCCTTTTCCAGAACATTCTCCCTGGAAACAGAGGAGGCGCCCAAGAGCTGCAGTACATGTCAGTCACCTACTGCTACACTAAACCACTCCCCTGTCCCCAGATCAAAACAAACAGACCTAGTTCACAGCATAAGCCTGCTTAAATTTACCTGCTCTGGCAGCTTACACAAAAAACCTTACACTTAGCACCTACCTAAGGTAGAGGGTGGAAAAATAAGGATTTCACCATGTGAGATCAATGTGTTGTCACCACATCCCAGTGTATATAGAAGAAAAAAAGGACCCCCTTAGTTGGGACTTTATAGGCAACAATCCACACATCAATAGATAGACAAAATATTTATTATGAATATATAAAATCACTCTTGATCATTCAAGCATGAAATGATCATTAAAAATACATATCACAAAAACAAATACATAAGCAAAAACATAAAACAAGGCAAAGAAAACATGACAGATTACATAATTAGTATACCATGATATAAAAATACTCTCCGGTATTATAATAATATCTCCGGTACCCGATGCATTTCTGGTTCAAGCACCTTCGTCAGGGGTATTGGCAAGAGTATATGCAGTCATAGATTTGTCTTACACATAAAATTTTCTAATGTATGGTGCATTCCCCACTCTGCAGTGCTCAAGGGACCACACTGCATGGGGATCTATTTAAGCAATGGCCATTGCTTAAATAGGTCCCCATGCAGTGCGGTCCTTTGAGCACTGCAGAGTGGGGAATACAACATACAGAGGACTCCTCTATTGAATGGAAGTGTTTTTTCCAACGGACTTTGAATACACTACATATGGATAAGAAGCCATAGTGAGGCTTCAGGTAGTTATACTCATCAGACTGCAGATATTGTATACAACTCCTTGACTATTTATGATATCTTGGGGATTACTCGGCTAACAAAAAGTGAAATATACAGTGTGACGGGAGGGCCCGTGGAACCCAGAATCCCTTGGAAAGTATGGGATACCCTTGTTTCAGCTCCCCATGCACCTCTTATGTCTAAGGCACCCTGTGCCAGTATGGCACAGGGTGGCTGAGAAAATATGTCTTGGATTACTTAAAATGGGACAGTAATATTTATCCACAATATCTCCAGGATATATGTAAAGACTATTCTTGGTTTGTTTGATTCTGAACTCAACATGTTAATTGAAAGAGGTGATCACATTGGCCTCTGTACAATGTAGGAGACGAGCCGACTCCTACTGGAGCTCCTGCTATTGTGTGAAGATGTCCTATGTTTGTACTTATGATAATGTATCATCTGCTGTGTGAAGCTCGGGGACAACAAGTCTGACCTGTAGTGAAATCCTGATTTATCATAACAATGACCAGGCTGCTTTAAGGGATTAGTTAATTAGCTCATGGTTTCTGTTTACAAGTGTATTATTAGAGTATTATTAGAGTAATATGAGCAGGAGGGGGACCTCCTCCTCTTTTAACTGTATATAAGACTTGTATTTTGGTTCTAATAAACAGTTCATGATCAGCCGAAAAACAAGTATCGTCTCGTTGTGTACTTGTGAGCAGTTGGAATATCTGATATCTATATCCAGACTGATAGGAAGCGGTATATGACGAAAGCACTCAAGCGGAGTGTGGGACGTTTCGTTACACAAAGAAATAGCTTCAGTATGTGAAGTATGTCGCTGGAAATTGCATGCTTTTGGTGGGCATCCGTCGGCACTACCACTGGCATTACCTTATCTCTGAAGGTTGCCCATTCGAAAATTTTATGTGTAAGGCAAATCTATGACTAATTACTTAAAATGGGACAGTGATATTTATCCAATATATCTCCCAGGATATATGTAAAGACTATTCTTGGTTTGTTTGATTCTGAACTCAACATGTTAATTGAAAGAGCTGATCACATTGGCTTCTGTACAATGTAGGAGACGAGCCGACTCTTGCCAATACCCCTGACGAAGGTGCTTGAACCAGGTATCGGAGATATTATTATAATAGCGGAGAGTAATTTTATATCATGTGATACTAATTATGTAATCTGTCATGTTTTATTTGTCTTGTTTTTCAGTTTTTGCTCTTATATTTGTTTGTGATATGTCTTTTTAATGATCATTTCATGCTTGAATGATCAAGTGATTTTATATATTCATAATTAATATTTTGTCTATCTATTGATGTGTGGATTGTTGCCTATGAAGTCCCAACTAAGGCGGTCCTTTCTTCTTCTAAGGTAGAGGGTGCTACACTCACCCCCCACCAGAATACAGCTGGTCCCCAGATGTGAAGAATAAAATTAAAAATAACTCCTAGGCCCAGGAGCAAGGATATCCCATGTTACAAGTTGGATGGGGGAAAGGAAATAACTTACGTACAAAAATACAAAAATCTATATTTACTGTACATTTCTGTCAGATATATACACTGTACACTTTACACTTCAACACAACACCCTAGCTACAGGTCTCTGCAGCTAGACACATACACATTGGAGCCTGAGCATTGCTCCCGCAGGAGGAATACTCTGACTCACCGCATTTTGTGTCCTCCGGAGCGGTGGAGATGGACAGCCGTTCCATCTCTGGAGTTCCTAAGAGAAGACAAAAATGCATAACAGCCTATCTTTACACACTATCTGTACACTTTACATCACTACTGGAAGGGGGCTATAATCCTCCCAGCAGAGAAATATCAGATCCACATTACCACATATATTTACCCGCTTGTCATTATTCTGTCAGAAGGGAACTATTTAACCCCAAACAGAACAATAACCAAACATATATGTGAAACCTGTAACAGTCCATCTTTGGCTCCTGAATGAAGGGGCCTCTTCTCGGATAGCAGGTAGCAAAGAGGTGGACAGGGACAGTACACCCTAGTGTCCATGATCAACAGTCCTTCCATCAGGCACCCTGGGTGGCAGGTGAAGGCTGTCCCTGCAAAAGAAAATGTCAGAAAAGAAAACCACACAGATCCTGCCCTGTTTTTGCAGTCCTTGTGGGTGCTCCTATGGTGGCTGCACAGCACAGCAGTCCTCCTCACACATAGAAGCGGGGATCTGGCAACCTCCTCCTGCTATCCCCTTTTCCTCTGACTGAGACCGAATGGCTCCTGGTAGGCCAATCCGCCTTTACAACCAGGACTCAGTCTCTGTAGATGGCATGTCCCAGCTTCCACTCCTCCTGAATGTCCTTGAACCGGGCCCAAGCAACACTCTCTGGCACCCTTAAAGGCTTTGGCGACGTGCATGAACTCCCAGATTAGGTCATCCTCCCACTCTCCCTGAGAGTTCTCCACGATGTCCATAATCTGAGAGGGGACATACAGAAAGTCTAGACTCCACTCCAAAGCAACCCTTCTCTGTATTTCCCTCTGGAACCTGTAGGTGGGTACTCTGGTCTGGGTAGTGGAAGGTCTGCTTAAAAGAACCTACTGCAAGGGACTGGGGTCCATACTGGGGGCTGAGGTTCTTCTGTTGCCTCTGAATGGGTCTCTGTGGTATGCAAGTCTTCTGTGTTCCACTCCTCCTCACTGGAGCTCTCCTCGGGGGACAGCCAGGCAAACAAGTTTTCCAAGGACCCATATTTTTCCAGTATTCTGGGGGAACCCCAATCAATGACCCGGCCCTCGCTTACCTCATCCAGCTCACCTGGAGGCACTTCTTTCTCTAGCATTGGCTCCTTCCGGACGGGTATAGCAAGGGACTTAGAGCAGGCTGGCTCTTCAGGGATGTCATCTGGTTTCTGCATACTGGCACCTGCAGTCACCAGGCCCCTAGCCAGGCCATGGGTCGCGGCAGCATTCTCTTCCTCCGGTACGTCCAGGAACTTCACTGAGGTTTTGCCAGGCTGCAACACCTCTCCATCTCTGGCTGGTGATCCCTGGCCCTCTCCGGCCCTCCGAGTCTCCTTCAGCTGTGGCGTACAAAGTCCTGAAAGCAGATTAATGGTATAGTACCTTGACTCCTGCTGAATGGGTCCCAGCCGGGTTAGTGGCTCCCCACAATGATCGCACTGGGCCCAAGCTGTTACTCCTGATGTCGGGATGTGCACTTGGGACAGAGTAGGCACAGCCGCTCCTCTCCTCCGATCACCCCCAAGGCGAGTCCTCCACGAATCTCCAACCTGACACCGCTGTCAACCAGCTTCTGCTCCTGCATGCCAGGCATCATCCGACCACCCTCCGCCATCTTCAGCTGTCTCGTGGTGTGCATAGCAGGCTGGAACTCGTCAGTTTCCTACAGGTCATAACTCTGCCCTTCAGCTCTCCATCTGTTCGGTGCCTGAGTAACTGATAAGCAGGCTCCGTGCTGCGGGCGCTGCGCTGGCCCCTTGTGGTAGAAGTTGGGGTCAACAGGCGCGCTGGTGCCAGCTGGTTTCTTTCCAGACATGTGTCTCCACACAAACTGTGCCACAGTAGCTGAACGCTGATAGGAGGCAAACTGTACAGTGGTTGCCCTTGGCAACAATAAAGTCAATCTCCAATGTCTCTCTGTGTAGGACCAGCATAGAAAAGTCCCGTCCGTAGACACCCCCTGGTTGCATTTGATTACCAGGAGTAACAGTCAACATTCTCACTCTCCCTTTACTGTTGACAAGCAGGAGTTTGAAATAAAAGTTCAGATAGTCTGCAATGCAGTGGGTAATGGCCGCACCATGCAGAGCGCTGGACATATTTGTAATCCATGGGCGCGATCGCCCACCGTGGTTGCCACAGGTAACGGTATGTGTTTTACAGTCACTGATTTGCAGGGTTAAGTACAAGTGTCCACCCCAGGACTGGTTGAAGTAACTGGGTAGCGGGAGACAATAATAATGACAATCCTGGACGGTTGCTATGGGCAACGGCACTTGTAAAATTTTATTTTAAGGCAAACACACAGTCTTTTTCCATAGTTGAATCCTCTAGGCCAGGGGTGTCAAACTCAATTTCCTCAAGGGCCCCATAAGCGTTATGATTGCCCTCAAAAGGGCTGATTGTATCCATAAGATTAGATGTCCAGCACATCCCCTCTCCTTACATTAGATATTAAGAGCCAACCCACCATCAGAAGTTGAGTCCCCCACTCTCCCTTACATCACAGTGCACCCCCTTTCCTTAAGCTGCTGCTGGGAAGAAGCTGGATGCATTGCTTAAAAGCAGAAAGTAAGGATCTTGAGGAGGACCAGAGGAGGGCTGGAGCTCTCCTGCAGCTGCAGGAGAGGTGCGAGGGCCACATGAAATGGCCTGGTGGGTCAGATTTGGCCCACGGGCCTTGTGTTTGACACCTGTGCTCTAGGCGATGAAACAAACAAAGTCTCCCCCTTTTCTGCATTGCTAGGGGCGATGGCCAGCAGGTTAACTGTGAAGGTGGATCTCGGTGGGACCACCAAATGTAGCAATGGCCCCGTGGGGTTGCTACGTGTTACAGCATCCACACATTTCACTCTGCTCCCAGACCTCTATTAGACATACTTTTCAGTCTTTTGCTTGTTCTTTTATAGTATGTTTTACTTTTTATTTTGTTGGCTGTATTTAAAGCTCTAAACCATTACATTTAATTGAAATTAACTTTTGTACCAGGCACTCCTTTATACACATTCAAAAATGCTTCAGAGAATGGGACTTGCGATTTTATACCTTAAATTATTACACTAAAAATATAAACTATTCAATTTCTGGTCATTTCACATAATCTAGTCATCGTAAATATTAAAACAATCCTACACTGTAAATGTCTAAACAATTAATGAACAAGCCCTAGACATCTACTTATCAGTATATACCAATCCTTAATCACTTGCCGACTGCCTCCTGCATATACGTTGGCCTGTACATTGGTTTGAACTTGCCACCGTGTGGGCACGCATGCGCTGCTGGCGATGTGCGCGCGCCCCTGCCGCGAGCTCCATGACCGTGCCCGTGGGACCCGCAGACTCGATGTCTGCCGGTGTCCCGCAATCGTGTCACGGAGAGGCAGAACGGGGAGATGCCTTTGTAAACAAGGCATTTCCCTGTTCTGTCTTGTGAGAGGACAGTGATCTACTGCTCCCTGTCATCGGGAGCAGTGATCACTGTCGTGTCACTGGTAGCCCATCCCCCCACAGTTAGAATCACTCCCTAGGACACACTTAACCCCTTCCTTGCCCCCTAGTGGTCAACCCCTTCCCTGCCAGTGTCATTTACACAGTAATCAGTGCATTTTTATAGCACTGATCGCTGTATAAATGACAATGGTCCCAAAATAGTGTCAAAACTGTCCGATGTGTCCGCCATAATGTCGCAGTCACGATAAAAAACGGTGATCGCCGCCATTACTAATAAAAAACCGCTATAACTTTTGCGCAAACCAATCAATTTATGCTTATTGCGATTTTTTTTTTACCAAAGATATGTAGAAGAATACATATCAGCCTAAACTGAGAAAAATATATATTTTTTATATATTTTTTGGGGATATTTATTATAGCAAAAAGTAAAAAATATTGCTTTTTTTGTGGGAAGGGTGGGAATGGGTGGGGGGGGGGGGGTAGAGAGTACACACCACAAAAATTAGCACTATGGAGGTCACAGAGGGTGAATGGGGAGGGGGATACAGGGGGATACAGGAGAGAGGGAGGTGTAGGATGGAGGAATCATTTAGAGGGGGAGGGAGTAGGTCTAGGCTGGTGGACTAGTTGTCTCTACAGACTTTGTTTTTTCTCTGGTCTTTTTGCCCTGTCTTTTATTGTTATCCTTACATTTTTTGATGCAGGATAAGACGTTCAGTATAGTATCCTGGAACGTCCGTGGTTTAGGGGATCCAGTCAAAAGAGCCTTGGTTATGTCGGTTTTGGAGGGGAGGGGGCCCGGCCTGCTCTGCATACAGGAGACGCACCTGACTAGAGATAATGTGAAACAAATGTGTAACCAGAAGTTCCCGTCCCGATACCATTCTGTCCACTCCTCCTATTCGAGAGGAGTGAGTATAATGGTGGGGAGGGGTCCGGCATTCTCCTGTAGCGAGAGCTGTATCGACGAACAGGGCCGGTACATTTTTTCTTTTTTCTGTCATGTTCCATTGAGAATAAAACATATGTTCTGGCGAACATCTACATCCCCCCCATTCAACTTTGAAGTCTTATACAGACTGTTATAATTTACACTGGACAAAGTAGGTACCCCAGTACTAGCGGTGGGTGACTTCAATGAAGTCTTAGACAGGAGTTTGGACAGATTCCCCCCGGGGAGTAGGCCCAACAAAATAAATGAAGGTAGACTGGCTCGGTTCCTGGGGGAAATGGGAATGAGGGACATATGGCGGATGCGCCACCCACAAGAACGGCAGTACTCCTGCTTTTCCAGTTCTTATCTTACCCTTTCCAGAATCGACAGGGCCTTAGGTAATCACGAGGTAACAGCATTAGTTAATAAGGTAGAGTATGACCCAAGAAGTGTTTCAGACCACTCCCCGCTGGTGCTTATAATAAAGACAGGGGACAAGATCTATCGGAGAGTTTGGAAAATTAGCCCGTATTGGCTTGAATTGATTGGTAACTCTGGAGAACTGGTCAATAGACTAAACGACTTTGTACGAATCAATGAAGGCACAGCGCCAGCTGGAGTGGTGTGGGACGCTTTGAAAGCCTATATAAAGGGGCTCCTGATCCAACAGGTGGCAAGGGTGAAGGGGGAAGGGGGAATCTAGGAGATGGGAAAGGGATATTAGATTGGAGGCAGAGCAGGCAGAGAAGTGTTACATTGAGGACCCTAACTGACTAGACAGAGGGAATGGCTGGACAAGCAACAAGTTTATAGAATGGCCACTATAGGGAAGTCCGAGAACAGACGGATATTTCAAAGACAAAGTCAATTTGGCGAAGGTGAGAGAGTGGGCCGCATGCTGTCCCTCTTGAATAGATCTAATACCCCCGTGGCCAATGTAACAGCGATTAGGACATCAAATGGTGAGATTTCCACTGAAGCACCAGAGATAATGTATACATTCAGTGACTTCTATAAATCACTGTACAAGTCTAGGAGAGAAGCTGGGAATGGGGGAACAGAGGCCTTTTTTCAGGGAGTGGCGACCACGACCCTGTCAGAGCAGGATAGGATAGATTTGGAATCGCCAATCACCCTGGAGGAATTGCAAAAGGCAGTGGCGGGAATGTCCAGCCAAAAATCCCCAGGCCCAGATGGTCTTCCAATAGAATTGTACAAGCAATATGGAGATATATTGCTCCCAGAGTTGCTGAAGACACTGGGGTGGGCGCTAACCTCCGGGAGGCTTCCCACCTCAATGTTGGAAGCTACTATTATTGTAATCCATAAGGAGGGGAAAGACCAATTGGACGTCTCTTCCTATCGCCCAATTTCGTTATTATGTACCGATGTAAAAATTCTGGCCAAAGTACTTGCGACACGCCTTAACAGGTGTATCCAGAATCTTATTCATTTAGACCAGTCAGGCTTTATTCCAAATAGGTCAACGAGCATCAATATCAGAAGAGTCTTCTTAAATATGCAGATTCCCACAGATAAGGATGGCACTAGAGCAATGCTAGCTTTAGACGCCGCAAAGGCATTCGATACCCTTGAATGGGAATATCTGTGGGAGGTGCTAGAGAGGTTTGGATTCGGCCCGGTCTTTATTAAATGGGTCAAATTACTATACAATGAACCCTGTGCGAAAATAAACAATGAATTATCAGAACAGTTCCAACTAGAGAGAGGGACAAGACAGGGTTGCCCCCTCTCCCCTCTATTGTTTGCTCTTGCAATGGAGCCGTTGGCAATTAAGACTAGACTAATGCCAGGAATAAGGGGGTTTCGAAGGCTGGAGGGGGAGGAACGGATAGCATTATTTGCGGATGATGTCCTGTTCTTTTTAGGAGATGTTGAGCCCTCATTAAATATAGTGATCCAGATGGTTGAGGAGTTTGGACGATTCTCGGGCCTGGTCATCAACTGGGAAAAATCGGCCTTGCTGCCGGTTGACCCACTTGATGGCCAGGCCCTGTCTGGTACCTAAAAGTAGTCACAAAATGTAAATACTTGGGGGTCTGGATCACCAGGGACATAAACCAGTATGTAAACTTAAATATCGCTCCATTACTACTCAAACTAAAACATAAAGGAGACATTTGGAAACGACTCCCCCTATTAGTAGCTGGGCGCTGTAATCTGATCAAAATGATATGGCTACCACAACTACTATACTTGCTTCATAATTCTCTGATTTGGATAGGCCAAAAGTGGTTTAAGAAAATAGAATCGCTCTTTAGGGAGCTGATATGGAAGGGGGGACAGCCGAGGATTAGCTTGCAAACTTTGCAACTCCCGAATAAAGATAGGGGGTTCGCGGTCCCACACCCCAGATCATATTTCTTGGCCTCCCAACTACAACACCATTGGGTTGTGGACTCCCAATGGAGGGCAACTCTAGTGTCAGTATGATGCTAATGGCGGCCCCACACCACATATTGGTGGAGGCATTGGAGGCAGACTCTTTTATTTTTAGATGTCCGACTGTAGAACTAGTCAAGAAAGTATGGCAGGGAACAAAGGCATTAATGGGGTATAGCGGAGTAACGGAGTATACGCCTCTATGGAGCAATACAAAACTAGCAGAAATTAGGGACATAGAGAAACCCAGGGAATGGGATAGACAGGGCATCAAAAGATTAATTCAGCTATACAGGGGTAACCATATGAGAACATTTTCAGATCTAAGAAGCAAATTTAATATATCAAACAAGACCTTCTACAAGTACCTCCAGATCAGGAATGGTATTCAGGCCCAGTTTAAGTCACAAACAATAACATGGACCCAGACCCCCACTCTCTCAAAAATAACTATGACAAGCACATCCAAAGGCCTAATCTCCGAGTTGTACACTAGACTAGGGGCTAGGGCAATAAGCAGAGCGGGACCCTCCAAGACCAAAATAGGATGGGAAAGGGATGTGGGGCCAATAAGTATGGAACAATGGGACAAGGTATTAGAACATGGAACTTTGGTCTCGATTTCCCCTGCGCAGAAAATATCCCACATATTTTTCCTACATAGAGTTTATTATACCCCTAAAAAGATGTTCAGACTCGGGTGGAGGCAAAACGATGAATGCCCTAGGTGTAAGGCAACGGGGGGTTTTATCCATATGGTTTGGAGTTGTCCAAAGTTATTCAGATATTGGGAGGAGATAATCGACAGGCTAAATAAAACCTTTGGGACCCTGTTAGAACTGGTGGCTAAGACTTGCTTATTAGGTATAGAGGGGAGTAGAGTCTTGCCAGACACCACGGAAGTGGTGTTGAGATGCCTATTTCAAGCACGTAAGCTAATCGCACAGAAGTGGCAGTCTCAAACTCCCCCATCAGTGGGAAGCTGGGTAGAGACTATAAACGCAATGGTATGGAGTGAAAGGGTGTCATATATTAAGCAGGGCAGAATCGGAAAATTTGAAAGAATGTGGAGGCCTTGGTTGGACGAAATGGGGTGCCCCTTATAGGGGGTTGGGCAGTGTACAAGGGAATCCTTTCTTAGGCTCCTTTTGGAGCATGGAGGTGGAAGGCCTTGGACACCGCTATATATCCATCCTTTCTTGGCTTTTTACACTTATGCTGCTACCCCTAGGGGGCCTCTCTCACTCTAGCCTCCGCCTCCTTGTTTTACCAGCCTTCCTTCTTTTTTCCTCTCTTCTTCTTTCTTTCTTTGTGTTTTTTTTTTCTTCCTTTATTTTGGTCCTCTCCTCTTTATTTGTGCCCTTGCAACTATTGGCAATTTATGAATATACAAATTCAAAGTGGTGGTGTGGGGGAGGGGAAAATACACCAAGGAGGGTTTAACCAGTTAACAACCACCTGCCGACAAATAACGTTGACAAGGTGGTTGCTTAACTCTGGGAGGACGTTATATAACGTCCTCCCAGAATCGCGGTCCCGCACGCCCCCTGGAGCGCGCACACAGGAATCTCCGTGACCGCCGGGTCCAGAGGACCCGGTGCATCACGAATCGTGGTAAATCGCCGCTGTTAGCGGCCGTTTACCACGTGAACGCTCCGTCAAATGACGGAGCGATCACTTGTAAACAGACCGGCGTCATGTGATGACGCCGGCTCCTCTCTCCCCTCTCTGTACCGATCGGTACAGTGTGAGAGGAGGGGGGAGAGAGCGAATCATGGCAGCAGCACTGGGCTGGATCTGTGACAATTGCAGTCACAGATCCAGCCATCCATCCATCCCTGCTCAGCCATCCCTGTGCAATACCCTGCCAATACTCTGCAATACACCCTGCCAATACTCTGCAAAATACTCTGCAATACCCTGGCGCAATACTCTGCAATACCCTGGCGCAATACTCTGCAATACCCTGGCGCAATACTCTGCAATACCCTGGCGCAATACTCTGCAATACCCTGCGCAATACTCTGCAATACCCTGCGCAATACTCTTCAATACCCTGTGCAATACCCCCTGTGCAATACCCCGTGCAATACCCTGCCATACTCCGCAATGCCCTGCAATACTCCGCAATGCCCGGCAATACTCCGCAATGCCCGGCAATACTCCGCAATGCCCGGCAATACTCTGCAATAACCACTTCCCGCCCGCCGGCCGTCATATGACATCCTTGACTTTGTGCGGGGATATCTGAATGATGGGTGCAGCTACAGGCATCATTCAGATATTAGATTTT
Source organism: Rana muscosa (assembly GCA_029206835.1). Taxonomy (NCBI): domain Eukaryota; kingdom Metazoa; phylum Chordata; class Amphibia; order Anura; family Ranidae; genus Rana; species Rana muscosa. The sequence goes on along the minus strand of CM055119.1, from coordinate 257,359,224 downwards.
TCAGCCGGCGATTCCCTACACCATAACAACAATCATGGCGGCTGTTCCGCCGCTTGATCATTCTTACGGGAGGCAAGAGGGGATGTCCCCCCCCGCCGCCCTACGGTGCTTCTACCGACTCACCGCTACGATCAAAGCCAGGATTGTTTTGTTTTTTGTTTTTTTTCAGGCTTCCCAGCCTAGAGGTGAGATGTGGGGTCTTATTGACCCCATATCTCACTGTAAAGAGGACCTGTCATGCCATATTCCTATTACAAGGGATGTTTACATTCTTGTAATAGGTATAAAAGTGATCAAAAAAAATTTTGGTGCGGAAAAACATGTCAAACTAAAATAAATAAAGTAAAATGAACAATAAAAAAATATATTTTTTTTAAAGCGCCCCTGTCCCCGTGAGCTCGCATACAGAAGCGAACGCATACATAAGTCCCGCCCACATATGAAAACGGTTTTCAAACCACACATGTGAGGTATCGCCGCGAACGTTAGAGCGAGAGCAATAATTTTGTCCCTAGACCTCCTCTGTAACTCAAAACATGTAACCAGTAAAAAAAAAAAATTGTCGCCTATGGGGATTTTTAAGTAGCGAAGTTTGGCGCCATTCCACGAGCATGTGCAATTTTTAGGGGTGACATGTTAGGTATCTATTTACTCGGCGTAACTTCATCTTTCACATTATGCAAAAACATTGGGCTAACTTTACTGTTTTTTTTTTTTAAACACAAAACATTTTTTTTCCGTAAAAAACGCGTTAAAAAATTGCTGCGCAAATATCGTGCGAGATAAAAAGTTGCAACAACCACCATTATATTCTCTAAGGTCTTTGCTAAAAAAACATATATAATGTTTTGGGGTTCTATGTAATTTTCTAGCAAACAAATGATGATTTTTACATGTAGGAGAGAAATGTCAGAATTGGCCTGGGTGTTCCAGAACAGCTGAAGGTGCTCCCTGCATGTTGGGCCTCTGTGTGTGGCCACGCTGTGTAAAAGTCTCACACATGTGGTATCACCATACTCGGGAGTAATAGCAGAATGTGTTTTGGGGTGTAATTTGTGGTATGCATATGCTGCGAGTGAGAAATAACCTGCTAATATGAAAATTTTGTGAAAAAAAAAAAAGAGAAAAAAAAATCTTGATTTTGCAAAGAATTTCGGGAAAAAAATGACAACTTCAAAAAACTCACAATGCCTCTTTCTAAATACCTTGGAATGTCTTATTTCCAAAAAGAGGTCATTTGGGGGGTATTTGTACTTTTCTGGCATGTTAGGGTCTCAAGAAATGAGATAGGCCGTCAGTACTTCAGGTGTGATCAATTTTCAGATATTGGCATCATAGTTTGTGGACTCTATAACTTTCACAAAGACCAAATAATATGCACCAATTTGTACTTATTTTTACCAAAGATATGTAGCAGTATAAATTTTGGCCAAAATTTATGAAGAAAAAATAGTAATTTGCTAAATTTTATAACAGAAACAAAAAAAATATCATTTTTTTACAGAATTTTTAGTCTTTTTTCTCTTATAGCGCAAAAAATAAAAAACCCAACGGTGATTAAATACCACCAAAAGAAAGCTCTATTTGTGTGAAAAAAAGGACAAAAAAATCATATGGGTACAGTGTTGTATGACTGAGTAATTGCCATTCAAAATGTGAGAGAAAATTGGTCTGGTTATTAAGGGGGTTTAAGTGCCCAGTGGTCAAGTGGTTAAAGATTGTACACTGTCATAAATTTGTCTTTTTTCTTTTTTTTTTTAATACACTGTATTACATTGTGGTGGCGTAGCCCACTTGGAATGAAAACAAATAATACAAATCATTTGAAGTAGTAGGATGAAAGTGGGGGCATGGGTAGGGGCGAATGCGCGGAGTCTAGCGGTGCGGTAATTCAGTGCTAGAGCTCCGTACCGTTCGGGAGGAGAGCTGGTATTTAGCCAAAACCTGCAAGTCTTTTGACATCGGGGTGGAACTAGTACCCGGGACCTTGCTGGCCAATTTGTGGGCAAAATTATGGCACAGGGAGGCGGCGGTGCCAAGATAAAGAATTCCCTCATGAAGGCTTCAAAGGGGAAAGCCGTGACTAAAATGGCACCGCCCCCTCTTCATTCACAGCCTCTACGCGCTTCCCAGCTGATTCTGACAGTGATTTATTCACCTCACAAGACTCTCCTCAGACCCCTCAAGTAGCCCTAGCCATTTTAAAACAATTTGAACATATGCTCCATAAAGCACTAAAACAAACATCTGATCAAATCACTTCTAACCTCACAAGAGAGATAAGAGAACTTGGAAAACGCACAGGAGCTTTAGAGGTTAAAGCAGATGAGTTAGAAAATATTTCTCTGGAACACACTATGGAAATAGAAAACCTGAAAGAGGAAAACCTATTGCTCCATACTAAACTTGAGTACCATGAGAACAGAGAGAGGAGGTCCAACTTACGTATCAGGGGTATTCCTGAAACAATCATTGACCTGCAATCCACCATATCTGCTCTGTTTCAGGAATTGCAACCAGCCATTTCCATTGAAAGATTGGAATTCGACAGAATCCATCGGGCCCTTGCTGCAAAAAACCTGACGGTCCTCCACGCGATATCATAGTGAAATTGCACTACTACCGTACAAAAGAGCAGATTTTGTCATCGGCCAGGGACAAAAAGCAGCTGAATTTCCAAGGAAATTACTACCAATTGTTTGCTGATTTGTCCCAAATAACAATTGCTAAAAGGAGAGCATTAAAACCCCTTCTTCTGGAATTACAAAGCCATGACATCACATACCAATGGGGGTTCCCATTTTCCCTGCGTTTTGCTTACAAAGGGAAGAGATATACTTCAACAAACACTCATAGACCTAAATTTAATGGAACCAGATCCACGAAATACTCCATCGCGCAGTAGATCAACACCTCTCTCATCTAAAGTAAATCATTCTCAACCCAACCTGAGAAATGGAAACCAGACATCCAACAAGAGAGGTCGCTATGCATCACCTCCTCAGGAAAGAGAGGATTCAATGGATTGAAAGAAGTTCTAAAACTAAACATTTGGCTCATTCCTTACTCTGCTACTAGTCTTTTTAAAGACTTGTTGTGCAACACACTGCCCCTACTAGTTCTCTAATACATAATATTAAGTTCTGTTCTATAAACAGTTTCCTTTTTGTTCTCCAGAATTGCAAGCTCAATGTTTGCTTAAATTTTTCTTTATTTCAGCTAAAATTCCAGGACTGTTTACTATTTCTACAGTTAGAGTTCTAAGTCCTCTCCATAGCCCTTTGCATGCAATAGTGCTAATTAATCTAACCTTCTTTGACCTACATAAAGGGTATGTGTACAAGGCCTCTTGGCATTCATTAGAATTATTAAGGACATAGGTCTTACTTGTTCTACTTGTTCTAATTGTTAAGACTCGGCTGATCCTAGACTACCAATAGGAAGTTTTATATAGCTACAGTATTATATTTTCTAGGAGATTTTTACCATTACTTCTCCCTGTTAGAACTTTAGTTATACCCTCAATATTAACGGTGGAGTTTTCCCGACCCTGCTCTACCCTCATTCCTTCTTACCACTCCTTTAGTTTATGTTACCTCCCCACCAGGGTATCTTGGGGCAATCAGATGCTATTTCTTTATTTCTTATTACCCGTACCGTCCCTCCCCTAATATAGTTAACTATAACACTAATAGTTCGTACTATAAGTTGCGAGGTTTACAGTATTACACATCAATGTGATGTTGTTTTCAGATTGCTCCCACTCGCGGGAAACACTTAAATGTGTCTTTATGTTGATCTATACATTATTTTCTCTAACCATTAATATTTTATTCCTTTTTCTCATCCTAGTACTCATCTCCATTCCTCTCTCTTCTTCTCTCTTTGAGTCCACTTGGATCGTATCGACTGACCTGAATAACTTGGTAAAGGGCAAGTCCCCTTTGTCTATTCAGCTACCATGGCACCATTAAACATTCTGTCCCTGAATGTTCAGGGACTAAACATCCCCCAGAAACGTACCAAGGCCTTCCGTGCATTTCAAGCCAGAAAGGTGCACATAGTTTGCCTACAAGAGACCCACTTTACGAGCACTTCCACACCCAAATTTATGTCCCATTCCTATCCGCAAACCTACACGGCTTTGGCTACCTCCAAGCATCGGGGCACCCTCATAGCCTTTCATTGCTCTACCCCATTTACTCTCCAATCCCAAATAAAAGATCCTGAAGGACGCTACTTGATTCTCACAGGCCATATTATGGACACTGCAATAACTGTAGTTTCATACTATGCACCAAATCCATTCATGTCACATTTACTACAAGTCGTGAATGACCATAAAACAGGAACAGTTATACTGTGCGGAGATTCTAACCAGGTCCTCCTCCCATTTCTGGATAAATCCCCGTACACACCATCTCATAATACATTTAAAATGTATTTTTCACAACTTTTATCCAAATATAATTTGCTAGATTCATGGAGAGAAGGTAATCCCACTAAACGTAGATATACATACTATTCCCACCCTCATAAAACATGTTCAAGGATTGATCACATATTCCTAACTATAGGTATGCTCCCTGAAATGATTACAGCAGATATAATCCCTATCCCATGGTCCGACCATAATGCAGTAATCACTTCTATTAAATCAGCATTACCCAAAGGCAGCGACCCTACTTGGAACCTCCCAGAAATCCTACTCAAACACCCATCTTATCGCCAAACCATTGAACAAGCCATTAAAGATTATATCACTCAATACTAGTCCAGAAATTAATACATTAACTCTTTGGGAAGCCCATAAGCCAGTTATATGTAATACAATTCAGAAACAATCAGCCATATTCAAACGTGAGCGGAAAACCCTTGCTCGTAAACTGGAAATGGAGTTTAATACTGCCTTTATATCCCATCAGGACAATCAATCACCATTAACAAAATCCCGTTTAGACAAAACTCGTGTTGCATATGACTTATTTCTAACTGAAGCAGTGGAAAAATCCTACAAACGATCAAGACATAACTATTTCATGAAATCCAATAAGTCGGGAACCTACCTTGCACGTACGCATAATTCCTTGAATAAACCCTTTAAACCAATCCGTTTAAAACTGACAAAAGATGTTTACATGAGCAACCCTACCAAAATAGTTCAGAAATGTAATTCCCACCTGACCTCATTATATACATCAATTTATAATTTCAACCCGAAAACAGCAGATGTATTCTTCTCCGATATAAACTTACCAGAATTTTACCTTGACCAAAATAATTATATTAGAAGGAAACATTACACCTGATGATGTCTCTGAGGCTATCAAAGACCTAAAATTAAACAAGAGACCAGGCCCAGATGGCTACTCCGCCTTATATTACAGAACTTATACAGACACTTTATAACCAATCTTAGCGGAAGCTTTTAATGTATTATTAGAAGGAAAATCCTTTAGACAAGAAACTTTGACGGCCATTGTTTGCATGATCCCCAAACCTCTCACTGACAATAACTTATGTACGAATTTCCACCCAATCTCACTTCTGAACTTAGATATCAAAATTTTTGCAAAAATATTAGCCAAAAGACTAAATAATGTAATAGGTAAGCTCATCCACAAAGACCAGGTAGGATTCATGCCAATGTGCCAGGCGGGGGACAATGTCCGTCGGGCAGTATTGCTAGCTCAAATAGCTAAAACCCGTCGTATACCCTCCTGTTTCCTATCCCTTGATATAAAAAAGGCTTTTGACTCCATATCATAGCCTTACCTTCACTACACATTGCAAAGATTGGGTTTTGGCCCCCACTTCTTAACATGGATCGAAGCACTTTATAACAAACCAATTGCATATATTAAATATGCAGGCTACAAATCTAATCCATTTAATATAGAAAGAGGAACTCGCCAGGGATGCCCACTCTCCCCCCTTCTATTCGCCCTCCTAGTAGAACCTTTAGCCCAATGAATCCGCACAGACCTGACAATCACCGGTATTGAAACTGCTGGATACCATCATAAATTATGTCTATTTGCAGATGACATACTCCTATTTATGTCATCCCCACAAGTTTCCGGGCCTAACCTCCTGCCCATTCTAGACAAATTTGCGATGATTTCGGGACTTACAATAAATCCCCAAAAATCCAGAGCCCTAGACATATACCTCTCCAAAGTAGAATAAGACTCGGCCAAAAATGCACTCCCTTTTATATGGACTGAGAGGTAAATTCCCTATTTAGGGGTTCACCTAACAGCCTCATATTCAGATCTTTTTGCAGAAAACTATCCCCCACTTATCAAACAAATTACAAAACTTTTACAACAATGGACACATCTCCCGATCTCATGGATAGGTAAAATTAATGCAATCAGAATGACAATTCTCCCAAAACTACTTTATTTATTTAGAGTTTTGCCAAACCCTATCCCATCTTACTACCTTAGATTACTCCATAGAAGAACATTAACATATGTCTGGGGCTCCATTAAACCCCGTATATCATTACATACGCTGCATTTACCAAAATTCAAAGGAGGTCTTGGATTTCTGAACTTTGCTAACTATTATAGAGCTGCGCACATTGCTAGCCTCTCTAAATATCACGCTACACATGAAATACCCCTATGGGTAATAATAGAAGCGGCAGAATGCGACCCTCTTTCTATTTCCAATCTGTTATGGCTCCTCCCCAAGAAACGCAACACCCTACGTAACCCCATCACTAAATATTTTTTATCTTTATGGGACAAACTTAGATTTAAGCACCAGCTACAATCTTCTCACAACCCTCTTTTGTCATTTCTCAAAAACCCTGCTTTCTACCCCGCATGGGTCTCACCCAAATCATTTAAGGTCTGGAACTCATTGAACATTACGCGGCTTAGTAACCTAACTTCTTCAACATCCTTTTACACATTTCCTACCCTTTGTGACACCTATAACTTGCCAAATTCTGAACTTTTTAGATACCTCCAAATCAAATATTTTTACACACCTTTGTTAAACACTGATACCTCTCTATCCCAAATTACGATTTTTGAATCAGCATGCCTGAAAGACCCTCGTTTAAGAGGTATAATATCTTCTATATATTCTCACATTTCTATCTACTAGACATGTGCATTTCGTTTAGTTCCGAATCGAAATTCGGACGAATTTTTCATTATTCGGACATTCGGATGCATCCGAATTACCGAATTACAATACTAACGAATTTAACCGAATCCGAATTTTTTCGAATCTAAAAATATTTTTGACCCGACTTTGGGTCCATGTATCTCGGGGTTACTTGGTGATAGAAACCCCAAATTTGGAGATGTTGTAGTGCTAGTTCTTCTGTGTTTGCATACCAAATATGGTGTTTCTATAACTAAGTGACCCCGAGATACGTGGACCCAAAGTCGGGTCGCAAAATGTCAAGCACTTTACTGGAGCAGAGAATGACATTTTGCGACCCGATTTTGGGGCCACATATCTCGGGGCCACTTGTAGCTAGAAACCCCAAATTTGGTATGCAAACACAGTAGAACTAGCACTACAACATCTCCAAATTTTGGGTTTCTATCACCAAGTAACCCCAAAATACATGGACCCAAAGTCGGGTCGCAAAATATTTTCGAATCCGGTTGAAATAGTATCAACATGATTCGAAATTATTTCAACTGCATTTGAAACTATTTCAACCGGATTAGAAAATATTTTGTGACCCGAATTTGGGTCCATGTATCTCGGGGTTACTTGGTGATAGAAACCCCAAATTTGGGGTTATTGTTTTTCTAGTCTATTTTCTATTTTATTATAATCTTTTCTATCCAAACTTAAAATTAATTAATTTATTAAAAAATTTGAATTCATACTATTCTAAATTCAAATTTATTCTATTCGAAATTCGAATTTCAGAAGATGGTTGTATATTCTTTCTATTTTATTCTTCTAAATTATATTTTTTTTCTATTCTGTTCTAATCTTTTCTATTTGAATTATAAATTTTGGAAGAAGGTTATTTACTTACTTATATACATCTGTCACATAAAAAAAAAGATGTGAAATGGCTGTCACGGATGTCGATCGCAAGGCAAGTACATATGCTGTATGTCATTGTCCACTTACCACAACACCTGCCACGAGTGCCACGACACCGGCCAAGAGTGCCACGACACCGGCCAAGAGTGCCACGTGAACGGCCACGAGTGCCACGTGAACGGCCACGAGTGCCACGTGAACGGCCACGTGACCTAGTTGTGGATTGTCTACTTGCCACGTCACCTGCCACAAGTTATGGGGCTCCTAGCACCAAGTGACCCCCAGATATGGGCGATATTTCAAGTACTTTTCTGCAGCAGAGAATGACATTTTGTGACCCGACTTTGGGGCCACGTATCTCGGGGCCACTTATAGCTAGAAACCCCAAATTTGGTATGCAAATACAGTAGAACTAGCATTACAACAGGGTTACTTGGTGATAGAAACCCCAAATTTGGGGTTATTGTAGTGCCAGTTGTAATGTGTTTACATACCAAATATTTTGGGATTTCTAGCTATAAGTGGCCCCGAGATACGTGGCCTCAAAGTCGGGTCACAAAATTTAATTCTCTGCTGCAGAAAAGCACTTGACAGATCGCCCCTATCTGGGGGTCACTTGGTGCTAGGAACCCCATAACTTGTGGCAGGTGACGTGGCAAGTGGACAATCCACAACTTGGTCACGTGGCCGGTCACGTGGCACTCGTGGCCGGTCACGTGGCACTCGGACAATGACATACAGCAAATGTACTTGCCTTGTGATCGACATCCATGACAGCCATTTCACATCTTTTTTTTTATGTGACAGATGTAAGTAACTAACCATCTTTCAAAATTTATAATTCAAATAGAAAAGATTAGAACAGAATAGAAAAAAAATATAATTTAATAGAATAAAATAGAAAGAATATGCAACCATCTTATGAATTTCGAATTTCGAATAGAATAAATTTGAATTTCGAATAGTAGGAATTTAAAAAAATGTAATTAATTAATTAATTTTAACTTTGGATAGAATAGATTAGAATAGAAATAGAGAATACACTAGAAAAACAATAGAATAGAATAGAATAGAATATAGATACTATCTATTTCATGTTTAATTTTTTTTGCAGATTACTATTTTTTACATAAGATCTCCTGCAGACTATTAGCATTTATTTTATTTTTTTTGCAGATCTCCTGCAGACTATTATTATCTATTTAGTTTTCTCACCAGGTCTCCTGCAGACTATTAGCATCTATTTCTTTTTTTAGCAGATCTCCTGTAGACTATTAACAGCCATTTCACTTCTTTTTTTTTTGCAGATCTCCTGCAGACTGTTAGAATCAATTTCATTTTTTTTTCAAAGTCGGATCGCAAAATATTTTCGAATCCGCTTTAAATAGTATCAACATGATTCGAAATTATTTCAACCGCATTTAAAACTATTTCAACCGCATTTGAAACTATTTCAACCGGATTCAAAAATATTTTGCGACCCGACTTTGGGTCCACGTATCTCGGGGTTAGTTGGCGATAGAAACCCCAAATTTGGAGATGTTGTAGTGCTAGTTCTCCTGTGTTTACATACCAAATGTGGGGTTTCTATCACTAAGTGACCCCGAGATACGTGGACCCAAAATCGGGTCGCAAAATGTCAAGCACTTTACTGGAGCAGAGAATGACATTTTGCGACCCGATTTTGGGGCCACATATCTCGGGGCCACTTGTAGCTAGAAACCCCAAATTTGGTATGCAAACACAGTAGAACTAGCACTACAACATCTCTAAATTTTACGTTTCTATCACCAAGTAACCCCAAAATACATGGACCCAAGGTCGGGTCGCAAAATATTTTCGAATCCGGTTGAAATAGTATCAACATGATTCGAAATTATTTCAACTGCATTTGAAACTATTTCAACCGGATTAGAAAATATTTTGTGACCCGAATTTGGGTCCATGTATCTCGGGGTTACTTGGTGATAGAAACCCCAAATTTGTGGTTATTGTTTTTCTAGTCTATTTTCTATTTTATTATAATCTTTTCTATCCAAAGTTAAAATTAATTAATTAAAAAATTTGAATTCATACTATTCGAAATTCAAATTTATTCTATTCGAAATTCGAATTTCAGAAGATGGTTGTATATTCTTTCTATTTTATTCTTCTAAATTATATTTTTTTTCTATTCTGTTCTAATCTTTTCTATTTGAATTATAAATTTTGGAAGAAGGTTATTTACTTACTTATATACATCTGTCACATAAAAAAAAAAGATGTGAAATGGCTGTCACGGATGTCGATCGCAAGGCAAGTACATATGCTGTATGTCATTGTCCACTTGCCACAACACCTGCCACGAGTGCCACGTGACCGGCCACAAGTGCCACGTGACCGGCCACGAGTGCCACGTGAACGGCCACGAGTGTCACGTGACCTGCCACGAGTGCCACGTGACCTGCCACGAGTGCCACGTGACCTGCCACGAGTGCCACGTGAACGGCCACGAGTGTCACGTGACCTGCCACGTGACCAAGTTGTGGATTGTCCACTTGCCACGTCACCTGCCACAAGTTATGGGGTTCCTAGCACCAAGTGACCCCCAGATATGGGCGATATGTCAAGTACTTTTCTGCAGCAGAGAATTACATTTTGTGACCCGACTTTGGGGCCACGTATCTCAGGGCCACTTATAGCTAGAAACCCCAAATTTGGTATGCAAACACAGTAGAACTAGCATTACAACGGGGTTACTTGGTGATAGAAACCCCAAATTTGGGGTTATTGTAGTGCCAGTTGTAATGTGTTTGCATACCAAATATTTTGGGATTTCTAGCTATAAGTGGCCCCGAGATACGTGGCCTCAAAGTCGGGTCACAAAATTTAATTCTCTGCTGCAGAAAAGCACTTGACAGATCGCCCATATCTGGGGGTCACTTGGTGCTAGGAACCCCATAACTTGTGGCAGGTGACGTGGCAAGTGGACAATCCACAACTTGGTCACGTGGCACTCGTGGCCGGTCACGTGGCACTCGGACAATGACATACAGCATATGTACTTGCCTTGCGATCGACATCCATGACAGCCATTTCACATCTTTTTTTATGTGACAGATGTATATAAGTAAGTAACTAACCATCTTTCAAAATTTATAATTCAAATAGAAAAGATTAGAACAGAATAGAAAAAATATATAATTTAATAGAATAAAATAGAAAGAATATGCAACCATCTTATGAAATTCGAATTTCGAATAGAATACATTTTAATTTCGAACAGTAGGAATTAAAAAAAATGTAATTAATTAATTTTAACTTTGGATAGAATAGATTAGAATAGAAATAGAGAATACACTAGAAAAACAATAGAATAAAATAGAATATAGATACTATCTATTTCATGTTTAATTTTTTTTGCAGATTACTATTTTTTACATAAGATCTCCTGCAGACTATTAGCATTTATTTTATTTTTTTAGCAGATCTCCTGTAGACTATTAACAGCCATTTCACTTCTTTTTTTTTTGCAGATCTCCTGCAGACTGTTAGAATCAATTTCATTTTTTTTTCAAAGTCGGGTCGCAAAATATTTTCGAATCTGCTTTAAATAGTATCAACATGATTCGAAATTATTTCAACCGCATTTAAAACTATTTCAACCGCATTTGAAACTATTTCAACCGGATTCAAAAATATTTTGCGACCCGACTTTGGGTCCACGTATCTCGGGGTTAGTTGGCGATAGAAACCCCAAATTTGGGGATGTTGTAGTGCTAGTTCTCCTGTGTTTGCATACCAATTTTGGGGTTTCTATCACTAAGTGACCCCGAGAAACGTGGACCCAAAATCGGGTCGCAAAATGTCAAACACTTTTCTGCAGCAGAGAATGACATTTTGCGACCCGAATTTTGGGCCACATATCTCGGGCCACTTGTAGCTAGAAACCCCAAATTTGGTATGCAAACACAGTAGAACTAGCACTATAACATCTCCAAATTTGGGGTTTCTATTACTAAGTGACCCTTAGATACGTTGACCCAAAGTCGGGTCGCAAAATATTTTCGAATCCGGTTGAAATAGTTTCAAATGCGGCTGAAATAATTTCGAATCATGTTGAAATAATTTCGAATCCGGTAGAAATATTTTCGAATTCGGTTGAAATATTTTCGAATGCGACCGATTTTCGAATTCGGTCGAAAACAAAACGAAATCCGAAAACGAATTTAACAAATTTAACGAATCTAACTAAACGAAATTAATTAATTAACGAATTAAAACGAAACGAAACAAAACAAATTTTTTCCTTTTGCACATGTCTACTATTTACCTGGTTTAGATAAACCACCTTATGCAAGTAAATGGGAGGAGGACCTGGAAAGAACATTTGATATGGCTGATTGGTCCAAAATCTGGTCTGCAACAAAATCCTCCTCACCAAATATCCTGGCGATAGAAGCCAATTACAAAGTTTTAACTCGTTGGTACCTTGTTCCCTCCAGGTTGGCCAAATTTACGCCAAACCAAACAGCCCAATGCTTCCGGGGCTGTCCTGATCCAGGCACCCACTTACATATTTGGTGGTCCTGCCCTTTAGTACAAATATATTTGGAAAAGGTATTTGAAACTGCTTCCAGAATATTTGGTCTCACTGTGCAACCAGACCCAGCCACAGCCTTGCTCAATCTAAAACCAGATCTCATTACGCATAAGCAATTCAAACTGCTCACTCAACTTCTTACGGCAGCTAAGTAAACAATAGCAAGGGCATGGAGGACCCCTAACCTGGAGATATCCGAGACCATATGTAGAGTAAATTACTTCATGTCTCACGACAAAATGTTAGCAATAGAAAGGGATCAAATTCCAGTCTTTGAAAAAATCTGGAACCCTTGGATTAATTATCACCTACCATCATTCCGCGACAACTCAATTCTTATGCCATGGTAGCTAAAAGATTCACCCGGTAATGAATGACTTACCGGGTGAACAATAAAACAATTTATACCCAGCAAAAGGGCCTGCTATGGGGTGAAGCTGTATAAATTGTTCGACCGAGCCACAGGGAATGTGTATACCTTCATTGTATATGAAGGGAAGGACACCCAACTGCACCCCCCTAATTGCCCAGACTACATTGGAACCAGTGGGAAAGTAGTTTGGGAACTCATAAACCCACTTCTGGAGAAAGGCTACCACTTGTAGGTGGACAATTTTTATACAAGTTTGCCCCTGTTCCGAAACCTTTACAGAAAGAACACTCCAGCATGCGGCACCGTACGGACGAACCGGAAGGGCTTTCCTCAAAGCCTGGTCAACAAAAAATTGAGAAGAGGGGAGACGGCGAGTTAACGCAATGAGGAAATTCTGGCTGTGAAGTGGAGGGACAAAAGGGATGTGTACGTGCTTTCTTCCATCCACAACAATGAATTCGTTGAGATCACTAGGAGGAATGGCCGGATCAAAAAACCCACATGCATCCACGAATACAATAAGTTCATGGGGGGTGTCGACTTCAACAACCAGATGCTCAAACCCTACCTTTCCACAAGAAGAACATACCAGTGGTATAAAAAAGTTTCCATTTATTTGTTTAATTTGGCCATGTACAACTCCTATGTCATCTATCGTAAATCCACTGAAAGACCCAAATCCTTCCTTTTCTTCCAGGAGGAAATCACCACTGCCCTTTTATACCCGAACGCCACACCAGTAAACATTAGATCCGATGTGATTAGCCGACTCTCCGAGCGCCACTTCCCAGATAAAACCCCCCCAGACCAACAGGCCAAAAATGCCAGAAAAAATGCCGGGTGTGCACCAAAAGAGGAGAGAGAAGAGACACCATTTATTATTGTGCCCAATGTCCTTCAGAACCAGTCCTCTGCGTAGGTGACTGCTTCCACCGTTACCATACCAAAATAAATTATTAGTTCACTTCCTGCCATTTACCTTCACACCCCTTATGCCTCTGCTTTCTCTGTAACTGACCCTGGCTTGGTTTTCGACCACGCTTCTGCCTATCGATTCTGTTTATACCTCTGCCTGATCTGGAACTGACCCTGGACTGTTATTCGACCACGCTTCTGCCTACCGATTCTGTTTATACCTCTGCCTGATCTGGAACTGACCTTGGACTGTTATTTGACCACGCTTCTGCCTACCGATTCTGTACATACCTCTGCCTGATCTGGAACTGACCCTGGACTGTTTGACCATGTTTTTTGCCTGCCTCTTGGACTGATCTTGTACCCTGCCAGTGGACTAGTGGGATTCATAACACAGGGGTCTCACATATGTGAGGGGCTCCAGAATTGTTTTTCTGGATGAAGAAAACAATTGTTTTTGTTTTTCTCATTCCTAGATTAGGGTCTGGAGACTTGGAGGCTTCAAAGAGATTTGGGTGCGAGAAGCCTCTACCCCTGTCCCCATTCAGTCCTGAACGAGGCCCTACTTCTGCCTGCTGCCTGTAGGACCTATGCCATCATGCCTCTGCCTGTCGCATGAACTGACCACACCACATGGACCTGCCTACTACCAGAACCAATATTTTGGCACTGCTGACAATCTCTGCCTGCACTGACCCTCGACTGTATATGGACAGTATCCCTGCCTGCTGCCTGTACTGACTATGGACAGCTATCCCTGACTGCTGCCTGTTGCCTGGACAATTGCATTCACTTTTGCTGACCAAGTCCCTGCCTGCTGCCTGGACCAGTGCTATCCTCCTGTGGACAACTGCGCTACTAAAACCACAGGTAATCTTTTGTTTACCCTTTGCTCAGCAGAATGTATTTTGGGGTGTAATTCTTGGTATGTGCATGCTATGTGTCCCTGATGGTGTTCCTTGCATGTTGGGCCTCTGTATGTGGGCAGGCTGTATAAAAGTCTCACACATTTGATATCGCCATACTCAGGAGGAGTAGCAGAATGTATTTTGGGGTGTAATTTTTGCTATGTACATGCTATGTGTTGGCAATATCTTATAAATGCACAACTTTGCGTAAAAAAATTGCGTTTTCATTTTTTTCCTGCATTTTCCAAAAAACTTCAGGAAAAAAATGAACCATTCAAAACACTCATTATGCCTCATAGATTATACGTTGGGGTGGTAGCTTTCCAAAATGGGGTCACTTTGTGGGTGTTTCCATTGTCCTGTTGCTCCAGGGCCTTCAAAAGTGTAACAGGTAGTCAACTAGTTAGATGTGTAATTTATGCTCCTAGAATACCTGATGGTGCTCCCTGCATGTTGGGCCTCTGTATGTGGCCAGGCTGTGAAAAAGTCCCACACATGTGGTATCGCCATACTCAGGAGGAGTAGCAGAATGTATTTTGGGGTGTCATTTGTGGTATACACATGCCATGTGAGAGAAATAACCTATTACAATGACAATTTTGTGGGAAAAAAAATAAATCTTAATTTTGCAAAGAATTGTGGGAAAAAATTACAACATCAAAAACCTCACCATGCATCTTACTAAATACCTTGGAATGTCTACTTTCAAAAAAGGGGTCATTTGGGGGGTATTTGTACTTTCCTGGCTTGTTCGGGTCGTAAGAAATGAGATGGGCCACCAGTACATTAGGTGTGATCAATTGTTTATGATCCGCACCACAGCTTGTAGACTCTATAACTTTCACAAAGATCAAATAATATCCACTAATTTGGGTTATTTTTACCAAAGATATGTAGCAGTATAAATTGTGGCCAAAATTCATGAAGAAAAACTAAGAATTTGCAAAATTTTATCACATAAACTAAAAAAAAAACGTTTTTTTTTCCAAATTTTCCGTATTTTTTCATTTATAGGGGAAAAAAAAAAAAAAACAGAGGTGATCAAATACCACCAAAAGAAAGCTCTATTTGTATGAAAAAAAGGACAAAAAATCATTTGGGTACAGTATTACATGACTGAGTACAGCATTCAAAGTGTGAGAGCGCTGAAAGCTGAAAATTGGGTCGGGAACGGAGGGGGTTTAGTGCCCAATTGTCAAGTGGTTAATTCACTTAATATAGCTGGGGAAAAAAGTACAGTTCCTGAAGCATTATTTAAGGAAGTTATGCCCTGTGAAATTTCTCCTTTGGGTTTCCATTTGCCCATTTCATTAAAAGAAAAGATATGGAAAGGAGAATTTGTTGACATTATGTCGCTACTTCCAGCTATTAAAGAATTTTCTTTCCGCCAGGATAAAAAATCTGATGATAGACAGGATGACCGTAAGTTTCCCAGATACTTTTTTAATTGGCTTCTTGAAATCTGTTTATAGGTAGAGATGTGGTACAGGACAGCCAATGAGACATTTCAGCAGATGGACATACCCCCTACCTTATAAATAGACCTGATCTGGCTGCCATTGTACACTCTGTTATTTGTCAGCGTAGGGATAGGTTGCTGTGTGGAGCAGGGACAGACTGTAATCCTAGCTATTAGGTCCACAAAAGTCCTTTTAAGGACTGGTATAGGTGTACTATTTTGTGTGCAGTAAATAGGTTGTATACTACACGCATAAAATACTCTAGGAAGAATAGTATAGTGCGGTTCTGCAGCTGTCTTTAGTCAGTGTAGGAAGGTTGCTGTGTGTGTACTAGCAGGGACAGACTCTACTAAAACAAAAGTCCTCCTAAGGACTGGTATAGGTGTACAGTCCACAAAAGTCCTTTTATGGACTGGTATAGGTGTACTATTTTGTGTGCAGTAAATAGGGGTGTACTACACGCATAAAATACTAGACATGTGCATTCGTTTTCGGCCGAATGCATTTTCGTCTGAATTTCAGCTATTTTCGTTATCGTTTTAACAAACGAAAACGAAAGCACAGAATCCGAAAACCGAAAGATCCGACATAAACAAATGCTTTATTTTCGTTTTCGTTGCTACAACAGTTCGATATAGATAGGAGATTCGACGTGATGCTGACAATAACAATCTGTGTCTATCGAACCTGTGGTCGAATGTGCCTAACCTTAACTCTATTAGTCCAAGATTATTCTACATAGGAGAGAAAAGATTCGACATTATAGAGAGAAAAGATTCGACATAGGAGAGAAAGATTCGACATAGGAGAGAAAAGATTCGACATAGGAGAGAAAAGATTCGACATAGGAGAGAAAAGATTCGACATAGGAGAGAAAAGATTTGTTATTATAGAGAGAAAAGATTCGACATAGAGAGAAAAGATCACTGCTGGAATTGGGTGGGGGAAGTAAAATAAAAATAAAGTTGATGATGAATGTTATTGGCTGATTGTAACCAAAGAGGAGGAGTAGTAAAATAGCTAGAATGACGAAGATTCGACAAAGCATCGAAAGTTTGAAAACTGTAAGACGCTGCAATCGTACATTTCCAGTCAAATGCATCCGCCCATAGGCTATAGAAGAATTCTAATGTTGGTTGACTAGTAATAGTAATGAATAAATATAATTATTACTAGTCATACAACATTAGAATTCTTCTATAGCTTGTGGGCGGAACATTCGACCGGAAATGTATGATTGCAGCGTCGTACAGTTTCACTGCTCCGTCGAATCTTCTTTGAACATTCGACAGACACCATAAGCCTTCAATGACAGATTCGACCTTAATTAATTCAGATTTTCGGACGAATGCAATTTCTAACGAAAAACGAAATAAATAAAAACGAATTTCGGGAGTAACTAAATAAATTTATTTTTCGGACGAAAACTACAGGTCCTTCTCAAAAAATTAGCATATTGTGATAAAATTCATTATTTTCTGTAATGTACTGATAAATATTAGACTTTCATATATTTTAGATTCATTACACACAACTGAAGTAGTTCAAGCCTTTTCTTGTTTTAATATTGATGATTTTGGCATACAGCTCATGAAAACCCAAAAATCCTATCTCAAAAAATTAGCATATTTCATCCGATCAATAAAAGAAAAGTGTTTTTAATACAAAAAAAGTCAACCTTCAAATAATTATGTTCAGTTATGCACTCAATACTTGGTCGGGAATCCTTTTGCAGAAATGACTGCTTCAATGCGGCGTGGCATGGAGGCAACCAGCCTGTGGCACTGCTGAGGTGTTATGGAGGCCCAGGATGCTTCGATAGCGGCCTTAAGCTCATCCAGAGTGTTGGGTCTTGCGTCTCTCAACTTTCTCTTCCCAATATCCCACAGATTCTCTATGGGGTTCAGGTCAGGAGAGTTGGCAGGCCAATTGAGCACAGTAATACCATGGTCAGTAAACCATTTACCAGTGGTTTTGGCACTGTGAGCAGGTGCCAGGTCGTGCTGAAAAATTAAATCTTCATCTCCATAAAGCTTTTCAGCAGATGGAAGCATGAAGTGCTCCAAAATCTCCTGATAGCTAGCTGCATTGACCCTGCCCTTGATAAAACACAGTGGACCAACACCAGCAGCTGACATGGCACCCCAGACCATCACTGACTGTGGGTACTTGACACTGGACTTCAGGCATTTTGGCATTTCCCTCTCCCCAGTCTTCCTCCAGACTCTGGCACCTTGATTTCCGAATGTACTTTGGACCACTGAGCAACAGTCCAGTGCTGCTTCTCTGTAGCCCAGGTCAGGCGCTTCTGCCGCTGTTTCTGGTTCAAAAGTGGCTTGACCTGGGGAATGCGGCACCTGTAGCCCATTTCCTGCACACGCCTGTTCACGGTGGCTCTGGATGTTTCTACTCCAGACTCAGTCCACTGCTTCCGCAGGTCCTCCAAGGTCTGGAATCGGTCCTTCTCCACAATCTTCTTCAGGGTCCGGTCACCTCTTCTCGTTGTGCAGTGTTTTCTGCCACACTTTTTCCTTCCCACAGACTTCCCACTGAGGTGCCTTGATACAGCACTCTGGGAACAGCCTATTCGTTCAGAAATTTCTTTCTGTGTCTTACCCTCTTGCTTGAGGGTGTCAATGATGGCCTTCTGGACAGCAGTCAGGTCGGCAGTCTTACCCATGATTGCGGTTTTGAGTAATGAACCAGGCTGGGAGTTTTTAAAAGCCTCAGGAATCTTTTGCAGGTGTTTAGAGTTAATTAGTTGATTCAGATGATTAGGTTAATAGCTCGTTTAGAGAACCTTTTCATGATATGCTAATTTTTTGAGATAGGATTTTTGGGTTTTCATGAGCTGTATGCCAAAATCATCAATATTAAAACAAGAAAAGGCTTGAACTACTTCAGTTGTGTGTAATGAATCTAAAATATATGAAAGTCTAATGTTTATCAGTACATTACAGAAAATAATGAACTTTATCGCAATATGCTAATTTTTTGAGAAGGACCTGTAAATTCCGAAACGAAATATTTCAGTGTGCACATGTCTATAAAATACTCTAGGAAGAATAGTATAGTGCGGTTCTACTGTGCAGCTTCTGATCTGTTCTGCTGCAGCTCTTTTCTCGGTTTAGGTAGAAGTTGCCGCTGTGTGTCGCAGGCACAGACTAGCAACTAAAATCGCTAACCAATAAATCTCCACAAAAGTTCATTTTAAGGACTGGTATAGGTGTACTATTTGGTGTGCAGTATATAGATGTCTAATACACGCATAAAAAACTTTCAAACATACTATATAATATATACTATACTATATAATATATAGTGCATTTCAACTGTGCAGCATTTCTACTGTGCAGCTTCTGAGCGGTTATGCTGCAGCTCTTTTCTCGGTTTAGGTACAAGTTGCCGCTGTGTGTCGCAGGCACAGACTAGCGACTAAAATCGCTAACCAATAAAGCTCCACAAAAGTTCATTTTAAGAACTGGTATTGTTGTGGAGATTTTTATGATGTATTGTCATAGTGTCACCCAGTGTTAGTACTTCCGCAGCCCGCTCCTAAAGAGCTGGCTGGGGCAGTCTGAGGCTGGTTGAATCCTGTCTGATAGGGGAAAACGTCTTGAGGTTGGAGTGTGATGTTTGCAGGGTGCGGATATGTCCACCGACGGGGGCCCTCTGTGCATTAGCACGGACGATCGTTGAGGAGGGGATATGCTCACTCTGCAACGACATCATTGGTTATAGGCAGATGCGGGCTCTTGTCTCTGCTGTGTCTGATCAACATTGATTGGGATTCGTAGTGCGCGTCTGCAGATAGCCTCCCTCCCCCATTCAATAATAGTATAATCTGAATATGCGTTATTCTATGGAATAGCGCAGAATAAGGATTCTTATCAGCGGTAATATGAGAGCTTATGATCGTTTCATAGTCAGGGAGAACGTCCATGTTTTAAAGCAATGCGGCTTTGTTTGCTGGGAGCATGTGCGCTTTCCCTGCCTGGACACGCCCATAAGACTTTAGCCATCATGCATTGTATTATTGTATTGAATTGTATATATTTAAACCCTGCTGGAGGGGATGTCCTTGCATTGTCATTTTCCTGTGTGGAAGGGACATCCTGTGATGTCACCTCCCATGGGGGAGATGATTGGTTGCTGCGGCCAATCACCTCATGTCTGTGAGATCTTTGGAAGCTAATAAAAGTCTTTGAGTAGGCGTCGGCTAGATAGTCGGCTCTGGGATGACTTGGTGATAAGACCTGTGTTGGTGCTTTCCTTGAGTGAATGATGGGATGAACGGTGAGTGGAACTTAGCAAACTTAAAGACAACATTATTGCAAAAAGATGAAATCTGATGTGTGCTTAGATAGCACAGGAATTATAGGCTGTGTGTTCTGTAAACAACAGCCTGAAATTCCACAACAGTATAGGTGTACTATTTGGTGTGCAGTATATAGGGGTCTAATACACGCATAAAAAACTTTCACTTATAGGAAGAATAGTATAGTGCATTTCTACTGTGCAGCATTGTGACTGCTGAGAGGTTCTGCAGCGATACTACAAAGAGTGACAAACGCAATTAGAAAAAAGTATTATAACTGCTGTGATAGACCAGTGGCCCCCGAAAACGACAGTTTGAAGCGGGGTGTTATATACCTTCTTCCACATATACTGCCCATCTCTACAGCCTTTTGTCACAGGGTCATTTAAAAAGATGACAGGCAGAGGAAGAGGCAGGCTCTTCCGCAGGGGTGGTAGGGGTAGGGCAGGAGCACCAGGCCGGAGCCAAAGTGGAAAGTTGCAGAAGGTGCGTTCGATTACATCAAAGGACGCACCAGACTTGGTTGAGTGGCTCACTCAGCCTTACTCTTCTGCACCCTCCTCATCCTCTCTATCTGCACCCTCTTCACTCTCTGCTGTGTCACCCCCAAAGACACTACCACCAACACCACCGCCACCATATACCCTCATCTTGAGTCACAGGAATTATTTTCCGATCCATCACAAGACTTCTCTGATGCACAGGCATTCTTGACAATGGATCAGGAAGAGGAGGTAGCAACAACCGCCACTCAGCAGTCTGACGACAGTACCCAGATCAGCCCAAGGATGTTGGTCCCCGCTGTTGCTGCCTACTCCGAGATCTCTAATGTTAGTGGTGGGGAAGGTGACGTAGATGATGATGTGTCTATGGACGTCATGTGGGTGCCCACAAGAGAGGACCAGGAGGGGAGTTCAGAGGGAGAGATGGACCAGCAGATAGGGAGGAGAGGCAGGCGGAACTTACATTGCACAGGAGGGACAAACAAGACTGCTAATGTATCAGGACCCAGAGCGAGCCATCAACCATGCACGGTCACATCTGGTGCTCCCAGGACGCCGTCACATGGCTCCGCAGTGTGGGCTTTTTTTTAACGTGTCCGCTGCTGACAATAGTGTTGCCATCTGCAGCCTTTGCAGTCAACGCATAAGTCGCGGTAAGCCCAACACTCACCTTGGGACGACCGCCTTAAGAAGGCACATGAACTCCCATCACCGAGCCCAGTGGGAGCAACGCTGTCAGAACCCACAAAGCCAAACTCCAGGCTCTCACCATCCAGCCTCTTCTACTACTTCTCCTCTCTCTTCACAGTTGTCCTCCACTCCACCTTCCATCATCCCGTCCCCAAGTTTATCTGGAAAAAGACAGGCTTCCGTGGGCCAAATGTTCGAGCGTAAAAGAATGATGACTCCGGATAACCCTCTTGCCCAACGGTTGACCGCTGGCTTGTCAGAACTCCTAGCCCGCCAACTACTGCCATATAAACTGGTGGACTCGGAAGCCTTTCGAAAATTTGTGGCCATTGGAACACCACAATGGAAGGTCCCAGGAAGGAAATATTTCTCCCAGAAGGGCATCCCAGAGCTATATGGCCATGTTCAGCGGCAAGTGAATGTATCTCTGGCACACAGTGTCGGTGCCAAGATACATCTGACCACAGACACGTGGTCTAGCAAACACGGGCAGGGAAGGTATATTACTTTTACTGCCCACTGGGTGAACCTTCTGACGGCCGTCAAGCATGTAACCCGTGGCACCCGTGTAGATTTGGTTTTACCGCCGCGGATTGCATGCAGGCCTGCCTCTTCTTCTACTCCTCCTCCTACTCCATCCTCCCTCTCCTCCTCGGCTGACTCCTCCTCTTCCGCTGCTACCATCTCTTCCGCTGGGCCACCCAAGATCCCCAGAACCTATTCGACATGCCAGGTGAGACGTTGCCATGCTGTGCTGCGTCTGTTGTGCCTGGAAGCCAAGAACCACACTGGCCCTGCACTCCTTTCAGCTTTGCGTTCACAGGCAGATCAGTGGCTAACACCGCTCAATTTGACAGTTGGTAAAGTGGTGTGCGACAACGGTGCCAATCTGCTGAGCGCGTTGAAACAGGGCAAAATTACACACGTGCCATGCATGGCACACGTCTTGAACTTGGTCGTGCAGCGATTCGTTGTCAAATACCCTGGGGTCCAGGACGTCTTGCGGCAGGCAAGGAAAATCTCGGCCCATTTCAGAAGATCTTACACGGCCATGGCTCGCCTTGCTGACATTCAGCGGCGACACAATCTGCCGGTCAGACGTCTTATTTGTGACTGCCCGACGCGATGGAACTCAACCTTGTATATGCTTGATAGGCTGCTCCAGCAGAAACGTGCAGTTAACGACTACCTGTACGAACTCTGCGCCAGAACAGGTTCTGGGGATCTTGGTTTTTTTTCACCGCGTCAGTGGCTGCTCATGCGCGACGCATGCAGACTTTTGCGGCCATTTGATGAGATCACCAAACTGGTCAGTCGCAGCCATGGTGCCATCAGTGACATCGTACCTTATGCCTTCTTTATGGAGCGTGCATTGCGTCGTGTCATTGATCAAGCCGTCGAGGAGCAGGAGCAGGAAGATGAGGAAGTCGCAATGCTGGATGAATTCCCAGGGGGGGCTACTCTATCTGAGACAAGTCAACAACAGGAGTCTGAAGAGGAGTCAGAGGAGGATGGTGCCGGGGCGGATGAGGAGGAGCAAGAAGAGCATGCTTTAAACCTTTCTGGGATCCCTGCTGTTGTTGTTCGTGGATGGGGGGAGGAGATCGAGGACGACATTATCCTGGATGATGACGAGCAGGAGCCAGGCCACCACACTGCTTCCAGTTTAGTGCAAATGGGGGCCTTCATGCTCCAGTGTTTTAAGAGGGACCCCCGTATAAAAAGCATAAAGGGCAAGGACCATTACTGGGTGGCAACGTACTTGGACCCCCGGTACAAACAAAAAATGGCAGAAATGTTACCACCATCACAGAGGGCTGTCAGAATGGAGCACTTCCAGGCCTTGCTTCGAGAAATGCTGCATTCTGCTTTTGCGTGCGCTGGCAGAGGAATTTCCACTCCCAGAGGAACAGTTGTGGATACCAATCCAACAGCGCCTGCAAGAAGAGGGCGGTTTGAAGATGTCTTGGTGACTTCTGATATGAGATCATTCTTTCAGCCGACCCATCGACAGGTCTCATCCGGATCCAGCATCATGGAACGCCTAGACCGACAGGTGTCCGACTACATCGGATTAACGGCCGATGTGGACGCTCTGAGAAGTGATGAACCCCTGGACTACTGGGTGGGCAGGCTTGACCTCTGGCCAGAGCTTGCACAATTTGCAATGGAACTGTTGGCTTGCCCCTCATCCAGTGTCCTGTCCGAAAGGACGTTCAGCGCAGCAGGGGGGATTGTGACCGATAAGCGCACTCGCCTAGCTCACGACAGTGTTGACTACCTCACATTTATAAAAATGAATGAGGCATGGATCTCTGAGGAATTCAACACATGTGACCAGTAGACCATGTTTCATTCAAATTCCTCATGACAGGCCCAAATATCCACCACCACCACCTATAACAATTATTCATGGTCCCTGTCTTCTTGGGTAAATACAGCGGCATAAAAGGCCTTTTATGTCCGTTGAATGCCTAATTTTTGGGGCCTGTAGTGCCCGAAACGTATTTATCCTGTGAATGCCTAATGTACCTCCAGCCACAGAATACAAAGTTCTTTGCTGTCAGATGAATGCCTGTTGGCTAATTTTTGGGGCCTGTACTGGCCGACACTTACTTCTTTATCCAGGCTGTGAATGCCTAATTTTTCAGACTGGAATTGAAAATCAATTCCGCTAAATTGTGGAACGGATGCAGACCCATTTTACAGACGTGTGAATGGACCCTATATGTATTTGACATGTATTTACCGGCTGCTGTCAGTTCTGGCTGATTTAGGCCGAGCTATTCCTAATAAAACCGAGCAATATTACAAAAAACGAAATAAACGTTATAACTGTATAAACGATTTATATAACTTATAAAAAAAAAAAAAACATTTATGGCAACTTTTCCAATAGCAGGATCATCTCCTGCACCCCCTTCATAGCCTGGCCTTGCGTCTCTTCCATGGCCTTCATGCGCTCCTGAAAAAAAATTTCAGATAAAAAAAGAATGCTTGTCGTTGTCGATCTCAAATTTGCTTAATACTTCTGTTATGTCATTGTCCATGTTGTGGGACTATGTGTGCACAGCTAGTAATTATTTTGTGGCTGCAAATATGACCTGGAGGTTTTTAATGTTCGCCTCCCATTGAAATGAATGGGGCCTGCCGCGCACCCGCGGTTCACGAACATTTACCCGCGTCCGCGCGATCGCGTTCGCGAACTGTCCCGGGAGATGTTCGTCCATCCCTATTTATAGGGCCCCTGATATAGTTTGGAAAAAATTGCAGAGTGAATTGTCTGAAGGTAGGATTGGAGGTCCTTTTTTATCTCCTCCTTTTTAAAATTTCCGGATATCACCATTAGGTTTAGTTCCAAAGAAAGAACCAAGTACGTTTAGACTAATTCATCATTTATCTTTTCCATTTGGAAGTTCTTTGAATGATGAGATAGATGAATCTTTATGTTCCGTATCTTACTCTTCTTTGGAAGATGCTGTTGAAAAGATTAGATTAGATTTGCTGGCCAAAGCCGATATTAAATCAGCTTTTAGGCTTTTACCTATTGCTCCTGAGGCTTTTAACTCTTTGGGTTTTTTCTTTGACGGATATTATTTTTTCGATAAGTGTCTCCCGATGGGGTGTGCACTTTCATGTTCTTATTTTGAGGAATTTTCTTCTTTTATTCATTGGGTACTGTCAGTACAGGCAAAATGGGATGGGATAGTCCATTATCTCGATGATTTTTTATTCATCGGCCCAAAGGAGTCAGATCTTTGTTTAAACTTGCTTTCTACCTTTACTGAAATTGCTAATTATTTTGGGATCCCCTGAGGCTGGGTTCACGCTAGTGCGACACGACAGCCGTCCTTCTTTGGATCCGACTTTGCCCTGCGACATGAGGCCGACATATGTCTAACTTTCAATGAACAGGGATCCGACTTGGATCCCCGCCAACACCAGGCACTGTGTTTGGTATGAATCTTGAGGGGGAACTCCAGGCCAAATTTTAAATAAAAAAACGGTATGGATTCCCCCTCCAGGAGCATACCAGGCCCTTGGGTTTGGTCTGGAATTGAAGGGGAACCCCTACGCCGAAAAAACGGCGTGGGGGTCCCCCCCAAGATCCAAACCAGACCCTTATCCGAGCATGCAACCTGGCAGGCTGCAGGGGTAGAGCTTCTTCCAGCTCTTTTGCTAGTGGAGGGGCCGGTCTTCCCGTCGCCGTCTTCTTCTCTCTTCTCCTCCTCGATGTTGACATGTCGCTTCCTCCCGCTGTAATACTGGCTGTTCGCTCCGCTCGGAATTAATATAGGCTTCTCATGACGTCACAGTCACATGCCCCCATGACGTCACAGTCACATGCTCCGGGGCCACCCGGAGCATGTGACTGTGACGTCATGAGAAGCCTATATTTATTCGGAGCGGAGCGAACAGCCATCATTACAGCGGGAGGAAGCGACGCGTCAACATCGAGGAGGAGAAGAGAGAAGAAGACGGCGTCGGGAAGACCGGCCCCTCCACTAGCAAAAGAGCTGGAAGAAGATAGTGGAGGGGCCGGAAGAAGGACAACGGAGAGCCGGACGAGACGACGGGAAGACCGGGCCTCCGCTAGCAAAAGAGCTGGAAGAAGATAGCGGAGGCCCGGCAGAAGAAAGAAAGAACCGGAGAGAAGAAGAGGGAAGAAGGCGACGGAAGAAGGTGACGGAGAAGACCGGGCCCCGCTAGCAAAAGAGCTGGAAGAAGATAGCGGAGGCCCGGCAGAAGAAAGAACCGGAGAGCACGGAGACCCCCGGAGCTGTGCAATAAATTAATTTAAAAAGCTGTGTTGTGTTTTTTATTGACATTTTTTTTCCACCAGGTGAATGGGTAGGGGTACGATGTACCCCATACTCATTCACATAGGGTGGGGGGCCGGGATCTGGGGGCCCCCTTATTAAAGGGGGCTCCCGGATTCCGATAAGCCCCCCGCCCGCAGACCCCGACAACCAACGGCCAGGGTTGTCGGGAAGAGGCCCTGTCCTCATCAACATGGGGACAGGGTGCTTTGTGGTGGGGGGGCCGCAGGTCACCCCCCTGCCCCAGAGCACCAAAACCCCCATGTTGAGGGCATGCGGCCTGGTACGGTTCAGGAGGGAGGGGGGCCGCTCTCTCGTCCCCCCTCTTCCCTTGCGGCCTGCCAGGTAGCGTGCTCGGATAAGGGTCTGGTTTGGATCTTGGGGGGACCCTCACGCCGTTTTTTCGGCGTAGGGGTTCCCCTTCTAATCCAGACCAGACCCAAGGGCCTGGTATGCTCCTGGAGGGGGAACCCATGCCGGTTTTTTATTTAAAATTTGGCCTGGAGTTCCCCCTCAAGAGCAGCACAGCACAAGTCGCATGCCAAAGTCGGATCATGCAAGACTGCGGTCCGACTTTGATCCGACTTCAATGATAGTCAATGGGCTGAAGCCGGATCAAAGTCGGACCGAAGTAGTACAGGGAGCATTTTCAAAGTCGGACCGACATGTGTCGGACCAGTTAAGACGGCTCCCATAGGGAAACATTGATTTTCACACGTCATGCGACATGAGCTCCCAATGTCGGAGTGTTTGTCGCCCCAGTGTGAACCCGGCCTGAGCTTCAGAAAAAACTTTTTAGGAATCGTTATAGATACAGCTTCATCTGAATTTAGGCTACCAGTGCAGAAAATAGTCAGATTAAAGCATTTAATTTATGTTTTCTTACGTAAAAAAAAAAGTCATTCTGAGAGAAATTCAATCTTTACTGGGTTTATTAGCGTTTACATCTAGGGTGATGCCTGTTGGCCGTATTTTTTCTAGACGTTTATACCTTGCTACTGCAGATTTAAAATCACCATTCTCCCACATCCATCTAACTGAATCTCTTAAGGGGGATTTAGTAGTATGGGCAAAATTTTTAGATGAATACAATGGGCGCTCTCTTTTTCAGGATAAGTTAATTTTTGCAGTAGATTTTTGTCTTTTAACTGATGCCGCTGGTTCAAAAGGCTTTGCAGACATTTGGAAAGAGCATTGGTGCTGTGGGGCGTGGCCAGAGGCTTGGATTGCCAGGGAATTGACAAAAAATATTGTTCTTCTGGAACTCTTTCCAGTGGTAGCTGCAGTTGAAATCTTTAGTCAGTTTTTTGTGAGCAAGCGCATCCGTGTTAAAACTGATAACAAGGATGTGCTTTTCGCAATCAACTGTTTATCGTCAAAGTCATTACCAGTTATTAAATGATTGCGTCACTTAGTCTTTTTATGCCTTAAATGGAATATATATATGTTAGCAGATTCACTTTCTCGCTTTCAGATCAATCTTTTTCATCAGTTACTTCCCAATTAGGGATGAACTCATGTTCGACTCGAGCATTGCCTGCTCGCACATTCGCCGAACAGCAAACAATTTGGGGTGTTCGTGGCAAATTCGAAAAGCCGCGGAACACCCTGTAAAAGCCTATGGGAGAAATCTAAAGTGCTAATTTTAAAGGCTTATATTCAAGTTATTGTCATAAAAAGTGTTTGGGGACCCGGGTCCTGCCCCAGGGGACATGTATCAATGCAAAAAAAGTTTTAAAAACTGCAGTTTTTTCGGGAGCAGTGATTTTAATAATGCTTAAAGTGAAACAATAAAAGTGAAATATCCTTTAAATTTTGTACCTGGGGGGGGGGGGGGATAGTATGCCTGCCTCTCAAGCAATAAAAACTTCTGTAGCCCCGAAAACTTGGAATGAGTATTTCAGAGCTTGGAAAAAATGGGAGCAGTTCTGCTCGAATAACAAGTTCTTTGACATGTTTCCAGCCGAGGATCGGATTCTGTTGTTTCTAGAATCCTTAATGCTTGAAAGGTTTTCTCCGAGCCATATAATTAAACTGTTAGCTGGCATCTCTTTCTTTTACCATCTTAGACATATGCCCGCTTGCAACAGTTATTTTTCTGTTAGACAACCATTGAAGGGATATAAAAGAGTGAAATATGTTCCAGATGATAGGAGACCAATATCTATGGATATGTTGGAAAGACTGTGTGGAATTATGAGTTCCATCTGTTTTTCTGCATTCGAAGCACTACTGTTTAGGTCTGCTTCTGTGCTATCATTTTTTGGGGCTTTAAGGATCTCGGAACTTGTTCCTCCCAACAAGAATAGTTTGTCGGGGTTGAATAAAGATCACATTGTTTTTGACGGTAATACGATTAGAACTTTTATAAATAAATCTAAGACGGACCAATTAGGTAAGGGTCAGTGGTTAGTGATCTCTCCTTGTGTTAATGAAATTATATGCAGCCTTATGCCCTAATTTTTCTGGTCAATTTTTTATTACATCTAGACGGTAGTCCTCTTACTATTTTTCAGTTCAATGCTGTTTTTAAAAAAGGTCTTAATGTCTTGGGTTTCAAAGGTTTTAAGTTCACGGCACATTCTTTTCGAATTGGAGCAGCATCAGTGGCAGAGCAGAATGGTATGTCGAATGAGGACATTAAGAAAATAGGTGGGGCTTTAAGTGTTTTAAAACGTACATTCGTCCTAATTTATTTGTTTGATCTCTCTAGGGATCAGAAAATGTGTATGGATCGTAGGACACTGTTACATTTATTGGGCAAGGAAAAGAGCCGCACAGCGCATTTACAGCTAAAATTTGACGATGCCTTAGGATGAGTGTATAGTTCTTTGGAAAGGCATTAGAGGTCTTAGATGGTGTCATCTTTATAGTGTGTTAGCTAGATTAATCGAAGTTTGGCCCTTGCCTAATATTCTAATTATTTATCTCGGTGGGAATGACTTGTGTAAGGTTAGAACGTTAGATTTAATTTTTCAAATTAAAAGTGTTGTTCAGAGATTCCAGTTGGTTTCGCCTAACACATTCGTTATTTTTTCAGAAATTATACCCAGACTGTGTTGGTTTTCTTCTGGCCAGAGCAAAGTTATGGAAAAAATTAGAAAAATAATCAATAGGGCAGTTTCAAAATTTTTACCGGTCGTTCGTGGTTTTGCGTATCGACATATAGATTTAGAAGGTGGCATTCCTGGATTCTACTGTCAGGATGGAGTACACCTTTCGGATATTGGCATCGATCTGTTTAACCTGGGTTTACAGAATTGTATTGAAATTACCGTGGTTGTGGGTTAGGCCGGGTTCTTTGTTTTTTCAAAACAAATCCCGACTTGTGGGGATGTTTAATGTTAAATTTATTTATTTTTGGCTCGAGTTCCAATAACTGAGCTTATATATTTATTGGATTTCTGATTTATTGAATTTTTGGTTTAATAAAGATTTTAATAATATTTATTACTTTATACCAATAAAGTGCCACGGCCATTATTTTATGCCAATATACGTTTCGTGTATTTTTTCTTTCTTTATTAGGCGGTAAGGTTTTGAGAAGGTTACTTAATTTTTTGTAATTTTAATAAGGGGAAGTGGGCTGCATGCAATCCCATGGCCCAGCCAATCACCCGACTTGAATCCAATAGAAAATCTATGAAAAGAACTAAAGATCAGACATCATAGAAGAGGCCCACAGAATCTTCAAGATTTGAAGACCGTTTGTGTGGAAGAATGGGCAAAAATCACACCTGAGAAATGCATGTGACTAGTTTCTCTATACAAGAGGCGTCTTGAAGCTGTCATTACCAACAAAGGATTTTGTACAAAGTGTTAAATACATTTCAGTTTGTTTACAATACTTTTTCACTGTGTCATTCCATGTTATTACTCATAACTTAATTTCTGAACTTATTTGTTTTGATTTGGTTTCTTTGTATGTACGGACTGTTACCGACATGTGGTGAAGATTTCATGTCAATGGCACCTACTGTATAGAAATAGATTTACCTAGAAAAATAGTGACGTTTTCAATACTTATTTTACCTGATATATATATACCAGTGCAGTAGCTGGTTGCTGTGATATCACTGTATGTCAGTGTCACCAGCCATTATCTCTGATCACTGCCAGAGCAGTACAATGTCACCAGACCAGCGCTGTCAGTCAGTATCCCTAATCACCGCCTCACCAGTCAGTGCCCCTAATCCTATTAATTTACAGCTTTGTGTAAGAAAGATACATTTTCATTTTCTTTCCTGCATTTTCTAAAAACTTGTGTCGAAAAATGAAATTTTTAAAAGATTCATTAGGCCTTTCAGAAAATACCTTGGAATGTTTTCTTTACCAAAATTGTGTCATCTTGTGGGTGTTTCCACTGGTGCTTCAGGACCTCCAAAAATGTGATAGATAGTCAGGAAATTAGATGCGCCATTTATGTGTAATTTATTCTCCTTGAAAGACCAAAGGTGCTCTTTGGATTTTGGGCCCCTCTAAGTGGCTAAGCTGTGAAAAATCTCACACATGGGGTATCCTCATACTCGGAGGCATATCAGAATCTGTTTTTGGGTGTAATTCTAAGATAGTCTATGCTGTGTGTGAGAAATAACTTGTTAAAATGGCAACTTTGTGAAATAATGATAAAATTAAAAGTGTTCGAGCGCTACAACTTGATATAAGTACACAGACACGTGAATGTGCTGTTCAATTAAAGTGGTTCTAGAGACGGAATGTTTTTTTTATAAAAAACCTTCTGTTGCAGCAGCCCTCCTCAGCCCCCCCTAATACATACTTGAGCCCCATTGCGAGGCAGTGATGTGCACAAGTGCCTCGGCTGTCCGGGACTCTCCCTCCTGATTGGTTAAGACAGCAGCGGGGACCCATGAGGAGAAGAGCGGGGGTTGGGCCGCAGCTCCATGTCTGAATGGACACACAAAGCAACGGCTCAGGTGCCCTCATAGCAAGCTGCTGGCTGTGGGGGCACTTGGCAGGAGGGGGGGGGGACAGGAGCACCGACCCGAGAAGAGGAGGATTGTGGCTGCTTAGTTTAAAACCACTGCACAAAGTATGACATGTTTGTTATTTTTAAAAGAAAAAAAACAAGACTTTAATATCACTTTAACAATTGTAGTCTTCTAAACTGTATAATCAAAAGGGTGAACAGCGCTGATCAGCAGACATAAATAGGACCCTCAGAGGAAAAGTAAAAACGTTTTATTGTTGTTAAATGAAGATGTTCACCAAGGCACACAGCAGTCAATTGATGGTCATGCAGAGACTTAAGCCTCGTACACACGGCTGAGATTCTCGTCATGAAAAACCCGTCGTTTTTCCTGACGAGAATCTTGACAAGAGAAAGAAAACCAACGATTGCAGGATTGTAAATGTTGACAGTCACCACATCCCTAATTGTATGAAAAACTGGAAGAACCCCCTTGGGAGGTGGGACTTTAAAAGTGACTGACAACACTCAGAGGTATATTGAAAAATATATGAATTTAATCAACGAGTATAAAGACATAATTACAAAGACAGTTTCTTGTTAAAATACATGAATTAAATACAGATTCACAAAAAAACTGTTTGTATTCAAAAAAGAAAAAAAGAACATAACGTTTTGTAGTCCGACCCGACAGCTGTTTCGGTTACCCTTCTTCGGGGGATTTGTGGACATTAAAATCGGGAGTTGTAAATATTTCCAAAAGTAGTTTGATATTCCATGCGAGAATAGGGCACGTGTGTCGCCGTGTATATGGAGCGAGAGAGAAAAAAGAAACGCACCACAGAAAAAGGCTGGAGCAGGGTCCAAAAATAAACTTTCATACGAAGGTCCCCAAATGGTGACAGACGATGGAGCTAGAAAAGACTCTAAATAAAGAGTCTAGGTTTCAGTAAACCTTCATTTCGAGTAGACAAGAAGAAAAACAGCAACTCCTATCAATTCAAGAAAGAATCTCTCTCATATCTGAGAGATTGCATAAATTATGCATTCCTCTGGCAGTAGAGTGAGTTGTATGAAGTGTGGCTATCTTCTAATTGTTGAGGGAAATACTGTGTAGCTCCTCCAGACTGTAAACTGGTACCGTGTCCTGTGCCCGTGCTGAATCTTGACAAGAAACTTGTCCCGGCCGAGTGTACACACGTACGATTCAAAAGAACTGCCGTTCTTTTGAATGGCACGCACGCGGTGACGTCATCGACTACAACGAGCGTGCACTCGTCACATTCGATGCCGTCACCGCCATCTTGCTACACCCTATGCCTAGGAAGCTACCGCGCATGCGTCAAAGTCATTTTGAGCATGCGCGGGTTTCCACGGCGACAGGTAAGTGTACACACGCTCGGGTTTCTCGTAGAAAAACAGGCCGACGAGATTCTCGACGAGAAAAAAGACCGCAGGTCATCTTTTTTCTCGTCGTGGAATCTGGGCAGTTTTCTCAACGAGTTTTCTCGACGAGTTTTCTTGTTTTCTTGTTGAGTTTTCAGTTTTCTTGTCGTTTTTTGCCGAGAAAACCGGTCGTGTGTACGCGGCCTAAGATTAAAAAACTGACAGTACCTGGAGGCTGGAGCCGCATGGATGACTCAGGGGCTCAGGGAAACCCAGCAGAAAGCCGTTGGACGAAGAACACAGGAGCGTCGCTGGTGGGGGGCCAGGGGTCCAATGAAGGGGGAACCAAACTGCAGGCACAGGAACTGTTGGGGCCAGTATACATCGGCCGCTCGCACTGTGTACGAAGCCTGGAAGTGATGTCACAGCCTGGCGGAAGTCAGCAAAGGGAATCCAAAGAGTACGGGCAAACCCTGCTGCTGGGGCCAACTAGGAACTGCCGATGCCAAGGGAGCAAAGAGAGTCACACATCGCCGACTGGAGACACTACATGTTTCGGGGACACGTCCCTTCTTCAGGTTCTTTGATTAGTCGGCTGAGTGTGAAGATTAAATAGGGAAAATGACCCGGACTTCTAAGTGTGGGAGGAGGAGGAGCTAGCAGCCCCTGTCATCCATACGACCCCACCCACCCGAGTGGATAATAACAATACCCAGTGCAGAATACTTTATCAACAATTGCATATATTAAAAATGTACCGTTGAAAAGTAATAATATTAATAAGTGTAGCGGACCCCCACATTTGGGGTCGCTATGCCTGAAATTTAGAGGGTAGCCTGAGCTATAGTTTGGCTCAGGCTATTTAATTTCCTTAAATTGGACTCTGCTCTGCTGTGGTGTTGCCTGGGTGTATAGTTCCCCTTTGACCTGTAGGTGACATTGTTGCCCAGGTCTCGGGTCGAACCACAGGTGGCATTGCGGCGTGGTTGGGTGTCCTCTCTTGGCGGCTGTGCAGTGGGTGTGGTCTACCTACTGTGCATGCCGGGAGGGGGTACATAAGGGGCAGACGCCATGATCTGAGGAGTCCGGTTCGCGCCCTTTGGCCCTCCAGGCCAGGGGTGCGTGTGTGTGTTCGGTCCCGGGCACCTTTGGCCCGAGGCCGCATCATTACAGGTAGGCCCAGTACCTTTAACTGAGGCCTACAACCAAACCAAACCACAGAAGTCCCAGGGTGCTCGTGGGAGGGTTACTCGCTCTGAAGGAGAGGAAACCAGGGGAGGACCTGTCCGGAGGATCGGTGAAGGAAGTCACTGTCTCGGGAGAGGCCTGGTTACCTGTCAGAGGGAAGGATTCTGTGATCTGTGAAACAGCCCTGTAAAGTGCCCCATTGGCATCTACGGTCTCTAAAATTACAGGTGCTAAGGAGTTCAAGATTTAAGAACTGAAAGATTCTGTGGCAGAGGATCTTCTGAAAAGTAAATGTCCATGTTTCACTCCGGCTGCTAGAACCGCGAGAGGGATCTATCCGGGTGAGCAAAATCCACTCCACTCAGGCTTGAGTGGCGACGAGAGTAAATAAGTGCCGCGTGCCTGAACCTATCTCCCTATTCAATTCCTTCTCTCTTCAACTTTCCTGTCAAGTTACGAGCATAAGAAAATAAACTATTTTCATTGAGTTTACATTGTCTGGACATTGGTTTTCCTCTGAGAGAAAATATACTTTTCCCTACACTCTAGGGACAAGAACCAACGGAAGGAGGTAACACGCTGCAGGACCCAAAATTACATTAACACTGCTCAACCTCTTCAACATGGAGGATACTGGGCATGCGGCATGGTGTGTCCTATCCTGCAAGTGAAGGTAAGCAGGACAGGGATCTGTGTGCTACACGTGGGGGCTCGTCCGGGATTTTGCTGCTGCCCCTGGAAGTTGGACCATTTTTCTCCATCTGTGTGTTTATAGAGGTCGGCCATTAGGAAAGTTGGACTGTGTCACAATTTTTTAGAGAAATTGAGGTACAGGCCTGTACTTGTGTTTTTTTTTCTAACTGCATAGTTTGTGGGCGTGTTCCAGGAATAGAAAAGCCCGCGAGCTACGTGCAGTATGAGAAAAAGGGGGAGGAGCCCCCCGCCAACTGTGAGTTGCACGTGGCGCATTGGCGCCAAGGGACAGTACGAGCTGGACTAGTGAAGGAGAAGCAATATGTCTGCTACCCCATGGACTTCCATTGCAACGGGACCTCGGATGTTCCCAACTACCTCTACCATGGACATTGCTCCCCTCACTGCCCCCCTGACAGATACAGGGATCCGGCTTAAGCCTAGGGGCCACTTCGCCCTTTATACTTGTAGAGATGCGGAGGCCCTGGGCGTGCTCTGTCCCAGATGTGATGGTTTGACTGTGCAGATACGGCCGTTTGGAAGATGTCTGACCTGCGGGGAGTTTTTGTTCGAGGTGGACAAGCCCATCGAGTCACCCTGAGCCTACCGGGTCAATTGTATTATGGGGACTGTTATTTCCGAGGAAGAAAACTACGCCCCAGTGGCCGGGCCCACGCGCATCACCGTGGCTGCAGCGGATGCGGAAGATGGAGCTCCAGCCGCCACAGAGCCAGTGACGGACGCTACAGCGGATGCTGCCTCTGTCACCACCGAGACCTCCATCCCCCCCTGCCAAGCGAAAAGTGAGGTACGTCCAGGCCTCCCGCGGTCAAAGCCTGCCCCGGCGCCTGCCAGAACCGGACTTCGTGAGCGGAGGGATCACCAGGAAGTCCACGTCAGGGGACGGTAAGGAGGCTGGAGGGAACTATGATAGTGAGTTTGCTGGGGATAGAAAGAAGCCCATTCCTCATGATGGAGAGAATGAGGCCGAAGTCAAAGTCCAGAAACTATTGCCAAGTCAATGTATAGTTACCACCCTTACCTGTCGTTATAAAGATGGGACGGGAGACCGGCAGACATTGCCAAAGCTCACCCGGTTGTAGAAAGCTATGCTGCACCGTGTGAGACAGAGTTACGGTCTTGAGTTCCCATATGTGTCTCATCAACTGATGAAGGAGATTGAGAAAGTAAGGGAATCGTGGTATGACGAAACTATCTTGGATTACTTAGATACTCCTGAATCCCGCCGAGGAAAATACAAATTTGACCCAAGAGAGGAATTCTTAATGCTCCGCAGGAATTGGAGCTATGGTTGGCATATTTGCGCTGATCGAGTGGTCATTTGTACAGAATGGGGAGCAGATGTGGAACATTCAATCACTACCAGAGATGCCGGTGGAAGATTGGTTATCCTCTCAAATCCTCAATATTACCTTTGAAATGGGAACTTGTGTGTTTGTTCTAATATCTCGTTTCACAGGAACAGCCTGCCCTGAACTCATGACTTTACCCTCTGTTAAGCCTCGTAAACACGGTCGGACTTTTTGCCAACAAACTTCAAAATGAGCAAGTTTGACAAAGAATCTGACCGTGTGTACGCTCCATCGGACAAACTTTTTTGGTTTTCATCGGACAAATGTTCGGTCTGCAAACGGACAAACTTTTCGGCAACAAAAGTCCGATGGAGCAAAGTCCGACCGTGTGTACAGAAATCCATCTGACTTTTGTCCAAAGGACAAATAAGCTTGCCCAGAACCAATGTTAAAATCAACCAACAATAGCAAAAGTTGACCAAAGGGTGGCGGTAA
Organism: Rana muscosa; assembly: GCA_029206835.1. Classification (NCBI taxonomy): domain Eukaryota; kingdom Metazoa; phylum Chordata; class Amphibia; order Anura; family Ranidae; genus Rana; species Rana muscosa. The sequence goes on along the minus strand of CM055119.1, from coordinate 257,322,622 downwards.
AGAGCAGAAAAGAGCAGAAAAAACACATGATGTTGGAAAAGTTTTGGGAAAGTTTGCAGAAAAGTCCTGCCGTGTGTATGCTATGGGTGTGCCCGGCCTACTACTTCTGACAAAAATCCACAGAAAAGTTTGTTTGAAGTCCGACCGTGTGTACGAGGCTTTACAAAGGGGGATCTACTCAACTGAGGAACCGGAGAACTGTTATGGTTTTTTTTCTCTCCCTCCTCAACTCCGCAAAAGAAAATAGTTTTTTTTTCTCTTAAACTGAACCTTGGGGTAGATCAGCCAGGGCCAAAGCTGGAAACCGCCGTGGTCAAGATGGAAGGTTTTCGATACAGCAAATCCATTCCCACACGCAATTGTGGAGAGTGTAGTGGCTTGTGCTGCCACCAGGTGGTAGTGGTTTGCAGAACTATAGTGATAATATATGCCCAGTGATGCTAGGCTTAGCAATTCATGCTTTCAAAAGATGGTAATTTCTTTCCGGAGAGATGACTTGCTTCTGTATATGTTAGGAAGTAGGATGTGTTTATTGAATGTTTGTTTTTTTCTCTCCCTCTGCAGGTGATCTGCTATCAACTCCACCGGAGGATGGGTGGGGTAGATATGTTAGGAGGGTTGGAATTGTCAATTGTGATGTACTGTGTGTTTTTATACAAACTGTGATGTGTATTGCTACATGTTCTTTTTTTTCTTTACCTGTGAGGGTAGCCTGAGCAATAGTTTGGCTCAGGCTATTTAATTTCCTTATATTGGACTCTGCTCTGCTGTGGTGTTGCCTGGGTGTATAGTTCCCCTTTGACCTGTAGGTGGCATTGTTGCCCAGGTCTCGGGTCGAACCACAGATGGCATTGCGGCGTGGTTGGGTGTCCTCTCTCGGTGGCTGTGCAGTGGGCGTGGTCTACCTGCTGTGCATGCCGGGAGGGGGTACATAAGGGGCAGACTTCATGATCTGAGGAGTCCGGTTTGCGCCCCTTTGGCCCTCCAGGCCGGGGGTGCGTGTGTGTGTTCGGTCCCGGGCACCTATGGCCCGAGGCCGCATTGTTCCAGGTAGGCCCAGTACCTTTAACTGAGGCCTACAACCAAACCAAACCACAGAAGTCCCAGGGTGCCCATGGGAGGGTTACTCGCTCTGAAGGAGAGGAAACCAGGGGAGGACCTGTCCGGAGGATAGGTGAAGGAAGTCACTGTCTCGAGAGAGGCCTGTTTACCTGTCAGAGGGAAGGATTCTGTGATCTGTGAAACAGCCCTATAAAGTGCCCTATTGGCATCTATGGTCTCTAAAATTACAGGTGCTAAGGAGTTCTAGATTTAAGAACCGAAAGATTCTGTGGCAGAGGATCTTCTGAAAAGTAACAGTCCATGTTTCACTCCGGCTGCTAGAACCGTAAGGAGGGATCTATCCGGGTGAGCAAAACCCACTCAGGCTTGAGTGGCGATGAGGGTAAATAAGTGCTGCGTGCCTGAACCTATCTCCCTATTCAATTCCTTCTCTCTTCAACTTTCCTGTCAAGTTACGAGCATCAGGCCTCGTACACACGACCGATTTTCTCGTCCAAAACAGTCAAGAAAAGTGCAGCGAGAGTTTTTTTGTCTAGAAAAACGTTCGTGTGTATGGTTTTGCGACGAGAAACTTGACGAGAATCTCGACGAGAAAATAGAGAACCTGCTCTCTATTTTCTCGTCAGGATTCCAGATTTCCTCGTCGTGTTTCTCGTCGGCCTGTTTTGTGACGAGAAAATGGTTCGTGTGTATGCTTTTACGACTCTTCCAAAAGCGCGCATGCTCACAAGCAACTATGAGACGGGAGCGCATCTTCTGGTAAAACAAGCCTTCATAATGGAGAGAGCACATTCGTCACGCTCATAAATATTTCATCGTTTAAATGTTCTGCATTGAATTCTTCGTTAGAATGTTACATTAATCAAAACGAGAGACCTTCTTTTGCTGCTGATATTCACACAGAGTTCTGCCTTATTTTTAACCTTTTTCATGCTGCTCTTTATAAGATTTATGTGTATTATATCGTGCAAGTTTTTAGGAATAATTTAAATGGTTAGATTTTTCAAAATGATGTTAATTATAATTTCTCAATGTTTTGATAGCGATCTCCCATTTAATTTTCTAATCTATATTTTTAAAATTTCACACCATGTTTTTGAGCTAATCAGATTTAGTTATTCTTTTGGGGGGGTGATATCTGTGCCTTTTATTGTCAGTCAAATGTATCTGCTTACTCCAAAGCTTGTTTTTTTTTATTTAAAAATACACATAGTCCAGTATGAACTTAAACAAAAAACACATTATTCATGTTTATAAATTAAATAAAGAGAAGGCAGCGCTGGAGAAGCTGCTGCCATTTGTGCATCCCAGGGACCCCAGAGCACACAGCAACCCTGTGTGGACACTAAAATTGGGAGCTTGAGAAGGCCCACATTTCAGAACACAATCTGATGCTGGCCTCCCAGAGGTCAGGAACAGCAGCAGGTGAGATATATGTCCCAAGTGTGTGGTACTACAACAGGCTGCCTTCTGTCTGACCAGTGCGACCACAATGAAGCAAGGCCATCACTTCCTCTTCTTCCTGGCAACCTTCCCTGCAGCCTTTCCTGAAGCCTTTCCTGAAGCCTTTCCTGCAGCCTTTCCTGCAGCCTTCCTTCTTCGTTTAGCTGGAGGCTGGCCCACTGGAGGGGTACTCCTGTCAGGAGGAGGAGGTGGAGGTGTAGCAGAAGGGGGTGGGGCAGAAGAAGAAGGTGGAGGTGTAGCAGAAGGGGGTGGGGCAGAAGGTGGAGGTGTAGCAGAAGAGGGTGGGGCAGAAGGTGGAGGTGTAGCAGAAGGGGGTGGGGCAGAAGGTGGAGGTGTAGCAGAAGGGGGTGGGGCAGAAGGTGGAGGTGTAGCAGAAGGGGGTGGGGCAGAAGGTGGAGGTGTAGCAGAAGGGGGTGGGGCAGAAGGTGGAGGTGTAGCAGAAGGGGGTGGGGCAGAAGGTGGAGGTGTAGCAGAAGGGGGTGGGGCAGAAGGTGGAGGTGTAGCAGAAGGGGGTGGGGCAGAAGGTGGAGGTGTAGCAGAAGGGGGTGGGGCAGAAGAGGAAGGTGGAGGTGGAGGTTGAGGTTGGGTCAGTTGGGCCACCTCACATATGGCGGTATTGGGGGTAATTTGCTCCATCACCCCCTTGTTGAGCAAGGTGATGAGCAGGGGTTCGCATAGGAGGCGTTGCTCCATGCTCATCACCTTGAACTTAGCCTCCACTAGGCCGGCAATGGCCTCTTCAGGGGATGTGGGCTCCTTGAGGGTGGCATGGGCCTCTTTAATAAGGGCCATTGCTGCCTCACTGGTGGTCCTGTCCCTCCTGCCTCTTTTGTGAAGCCTGATGGGAGGCACCTGGGATCTGGTGCTTCTCCTTTGCCCTGCCACCTCCTGTCTGCCACTGGGCCCTGCCACCTCCTGGCTGCCACTGGGCCCTGCCACCTCCTGGCTGCCACTGGGCCCTGCCACCTCCTGGCTGCCACTGGGCCCTGCCACCTCCTGGCTGGTACTGGGCCCTGCCACCTCCTGGCTGCCACTGGGCCCTTCCTCCTCCTGCCTGACAGTTTCCAGACCCTCCTCCTGGCTGATTTCATCCTGTGTATGAAAAAGAAACATAGTTTAATATGTTGGTTTAATCTTTGCATCAAACTTTGTAATCCTGATGGAAGCAATTAGAATGTAAATGCATAAATCCTTGCTTTAAATTTACCACTACATCAGCTTGACTATTTACCACACAATTAAGTGCAGAATAATGTCTACAGATCATGTTTTCACTTGTGTAATACAAAATAATGTATGTTTCTCATCCTGACTAGTGATGAGCCGAACACCCCCGGGTTCGGTTCGCACCAGAACCCGCGAACGGACCGAAAGTTCGAACGAACATTAGAACCCTATTAAATACAATGGATGCGAACGTTCGAATTCTAAAGTGCTAATTATAACAACTATTATGCATGTTATTGTCATAAATAGGGTTTGGGAACCCGGGTTCTGCACCAGGGGACATGTATCAATGCAAAAAGAAGTTTTAAAAACGGTCGTTTTTCGGGAGCAGTCATTTTAATGATGCATAAAGTGAAAAAAAAAAAGTCAAATATTCCTTTAAATATCGTACCTGGGGGGTGTCTAAAGTATGCCTGTGAAGTGCCACGTGTTTCCCGTGTTTAGAACTGTCCCTGCACAAAATGACACTTCTAAAGGAAAAAAAAGCCATTTAAAACTGCTTGCGGCTTTAATGTAATGTCTGGTCCCGGTAATATGGATGAAATTCTTTAAGAAAAATGGCATAGCTACCCCATGACCCCCCCCCTACCCCAGCCCATTACCAGCCCCTTTGGGTCTTGTATGGATATTAAGGGGAACCCCGCACATAAAATAAAAAAGGCCCTATATACTCTGAACAGCCGTATACAGGCGGTGCATACAAGACAGGGACTGTAGGTTTGTTCTTATGTAGAATCTGTTTGTAATTTTGAACAGGTACATTGTTGAAGTGTAGCTCCAGCCCAAAAATCTATTTTTAAACTTTTTGGGAAACATAGGTAAGGGTTATCACCCCTGTAACATTTGTTTTGCTGTCTGTGCCCCTGTTCAGAACATTTCACCTCACTTTCCGTCCCAATGACAACTGTTTTTGAAATGTGGTGTTTTTCTTGAAACAAGGATTGCTGATAAAGCATCAGTACAGATGAGACCCCTTTCTCCCATATTTATTCTTACAGGAGAGAATTTTCCTTTCTAGGGGTAGATTTCCTCTCACTTCCTGTTGTCTTCTTTCGTTTGCAAGTAGGAGTCGTTTGTAAGTTGGATGTTTGAAAGTAGGGACCTGCCGTATATACTCTGCAGAAATAGGCCCCTTAGTTGTTGGTGTTGGCACAACACTGTAAGCACTCAGTTACTCTTGGTTGGTGCTGGAACGCCCTGCTGTCAACTATTATATCAGGAATTTTAATTACATATAATTGTTGAACAGTGGTAGTAAAAATTGGGGCTTTGATGGTGGTGCTGGTGCCACAACACTGTAAGCCCTGACAGTTAGTCTTGGTGGGTGCAGCAATGGGCCCTGCTGTGAATTATTAGATCAAGAATTGTAATTACATGCCCCTTTTGAACAGGGGCTGAAAAATTGGGCCTTTCGTGGTGGTGGTGGTGGTGGCGTTGCCACAAGACTGTAAGCCCTCAGAGTTACTCTTGGTGGGTGCAGCAATGGACCCTGCTGTGAATTATTAGATCAAGAATTGTAATTGCATGCCCCTGTTGAACAGGGGCTGAAAAATTGGGCCTTAGGCACTGGTGGCACAACACTACAACCCCTCACAGATACTGTACTTGGAGCACAGCAATGAGCCCTGTTGCAAAGTATTGCTTCAAAAATTGTAATGACACGCCCCTGTTAAACAGGGGCTGAAAAATTGGGCCTTAGGCACTGGTGCCACAACACTCCAACCCCTCACAGATACTGTACTTGGAGCACAGCAATGAGCCCTATGGCAAATTATTGCTAAAAAAATTGTAATTACACGCCCCTGTAAAACAGGGGCTGAAAAATTGGGCCTTAGCCACTGGTGGCGGCACCCATAAACAAAAATGATCTTCCAAGCTATCATCATCAATCGTATCATTGAGGACTCGGAGGAGGAGGATAGCCAGTCAACATAACAGCACAGGCACTCAGCATCAGCATCAGTCTTGAAGGGATGTGACATGTTAAAATCAATTAGTCTGTTATATCAGCATCAGGTGTGTGGTAGCTGGTGGTGATCCAAGACTGGTTCATCTTGATGAAAGTCAGTCGATCAACCGAGTCGGTGGACAGGCGCACCCTGTGATCCGTGACAAATCCTCCAGCAGCACTGAATGTGCGTTCCGAAAGAACGCTGGATGCAGGACAGGCCAGTAGCTCAATTGCATACTGTGCAAGCTCTGGCCAGTGATCCATCCTCAAGACCCAGTAAGCCAGAGGATTTTCGGTGGGGAAGGTGTCCAAGTCTGACCTTGCCCCTAGATATTCCTGCACCATGTTTATCAGACGCTGGCGATGGTTGCTGGAACCGATCATACTTTGGGGCTGCGGACTAAAGAATTGTCTGAACGCATCGGTCAGACGGCCACCTTCCCCACCGCTCCTTCTTTGACTGGCCGAAGCCTCAGCAACTCGTTGTCCAGGACCAGGAGTTTGTAACCTCCCAGTCTCTGGGAACGCGTTGCACAGACCTTTCTGCAAGGCCTCCCGGAGTTGTCTCATCCTCTGCTCCCTCTGCGACGGTAACATAAGGTCCGCAACCTTACCCTTGTACCGTGGATCAAGGAGAGTGGCCAGCCAGTAATGGTCCCTCTCCTTGATTCGAAGAATACGAGGATCCTTCCGCAGACTTTGCAGGATCAGGGAGGCCATGCAGCGTAGGTTTGCTGAGGCATTCGCTCCGGAGTCCTCTGGGTCACTAAGGACGACATGATCCGCAGCCACCTCCTCCCAGCCACGTACAAGTCCACTGGTTTCTTGGGACTGTAAATCATCCCTAAAAGACTGCTGCTGATGATGCTGAGTGCCAGCCTCCACCTCCATGCTGACACAATCCTCCTCCTCCTCCTCCTCCTCCTCCTCCTCCTCCTCTTCCTGTGCGATGGGTGGGACAGAAGGAACACTGTCTGGGTAAAGGGGGCCTTGAGAGGCAAGGAAGTCCTCCTCTTCCTGCCTCTGTTCTGCCTCAAGTGCCCTGTCCATTATTCCACGCAGCGTGTGCTCCAACAGGTGGACAAGAGGTACAGTGTCACTGATGCATGCACTGTCACTGCTCACCATCCTCGTGGCCTCCTCAAATGGTGCCAGGACAGTGCATGCATCCCTGATCATGCCCCACTGGCGTGGAGAAAAAAAACCAAGCTCCCCTGACCCTGTCCTGGTGCCGTAGTCGCACAGGTACTCATTGATGGCCCTCTGCTGCGTGTGCAGCCGCTGCAGCATGGCCAACGTTGAGTTCCACCTGGTGGGCATGTCACATATAAGGCGGTTCTTGGGCAGGTTCAACTCCTTTTGCAGCTCAGCCAGGCGAGCACTGGCATTATAAGATCTGCGGAAATGCACACAGACTTTCCTGGCCTGCCTCAGGACATCCTGTAAGCCCGGGTACCTGCCCAAGAACCGCTGCACCACCAGGTTAAGGACGTGAGCCACACAGGGCACATGGGTCAGTTGTCCCTGTCGGAGGGCGGAGAGGAGGTTGGTGCCATTGTCGCAAACCACCATTCCTGGCTTAAGCTGGCGTGGCGTCAACCACCTCTCGGCCTGGCCCTGCAGAGCAGACAGGACCTCTGCCCCAGTGTGGCTTCTGTCCCCCAAACACACCAGCGCAAGCACGGCATGGCATCTTTTTGCCTGCGTACTTGCGTAGCCCCGTGAACGGCTACGGAGCACCGCTGGTTCATAGGACAAACCACAGGAAGAGGCCATGGAGGAAGAAGAAGAGGAGGGGGTGGAGGAGAGAGGTGTGTCACAACCAGTAGTAGCATTTTGGAGGCGTGGCGGTGGGACAACCTCCAACACTACTGCACCTTGTCCTGCATCCTTCCCAGCTGCCAAAAGAGTGACCCAATGGGCCGTGAAAGAAAGGTAACGTCCCTGTCCATGCCTGCTGGACCATGAGTCAGCGGTAATATGCACCTTACCGCTGACCGCCCTGTCCAGCGAGGCCAAGACATTGCCTTCCACATGCCGGTAGAGAGCCGGAATAGCCTTCCGTGAGAAAAAGTGGCGTTTGGGAACCTGCCACTGAGGAACCGCACATTGCACAAACTCACGGAAGGGGGCCGAGTCTACCAACTGAAAAGGCAGCAGTTGAAGCGCTAGCAATTTAGCCAAGCTAGCATTCAACCGCTGGGCATGTGGATGGCTGGGAGTGAACTTCTTTCGACGGTCCAGCAGCTGGGGCAGGGAAATTTGCCTGCTAGAATCGGACGTCGGTGTACTGCTAGCAGAGTGGCCGCAAGTACTTGGCTGTGACACACCTAATTCTACACCTTCATTCCTCTCAGTGCATGTTTCAGAGAGGACTGAAGTTATAGTGGGGTTGGAGATCCCAGCTGATGCGGTGCAAGGAGAGGTCCGCTTTGTTCTTTGGTGTGGGTCTTTCAGGTAGGCTTGCCAACGAGCTGCATGTCAGGTCAACATATGTCTGGTCAGGCATGTGGTACCCAAGCGGCTGATGTTTTGGCCACGCGATATACGCTTGAGACATATGTTGCAAACAGCAGCTGTGCGATCTGATGCACTAGCCTCAAAAAAGGCCCACACCAAAGAACTTTTTGAATGACGGGCAGAGGCAGCGCCCTGCACAGGCGGAGCTCTGCGGTGTGATTCCGTCGGTGTACTGCCCTTACGCTGGCCACCAAAGGGCATCCTGCCTCGTTGGAGATGTGCCTCCTCCTCATCCTCCTCCTCCTCCTCTCTCCTATTAGGCACCCACGTGGAGTCAGTGACCTCATCATCACCTCCCTCCTCATCACTGGAGCCAATCTGGCAGTATGCTGCAGCTGCTGGAACATGACTGCCAGATTGGTGTCCTTCTTGAGCATCCCCTCTGTCTGCTCTCACGCTACTGCCTTCCTCTAGCTGGGTTTCATCATCAGACCCTTCGAAACGCTGGGCATCCTCCTGGAGCATGTACCCAACACTGTGCTGAAACAGTTCGGGGGACTCCTCAGGAGGAGGACATGGTGGGTCTAGGGAAGGAGTGACTGATGATGAGTCTGACATTGATACCAGGGAAGAGGACGCTTTGGCAGCTGCTTTTCCAGTACCCTGAGCCTGGGTGAGAGAGGATGAGGAGGAGGAGGAGGGCTTGGTCATCCACTCTACCAAGTCTTCGGCATGATGTGGCTCAACATGTCCAGCTGCCGAAAAGAAGGACAAGCGTGTCCCATGGCCATGTGCTGATGACAATACACCGCGTCCACGACCAGCACTGTTGCCCCCAGACACAGAGCCTGCTTGCCCTCTTTTATTGCCTCCTGACTGTCTGCCTCTCCTTGTTTGCCTTCCAGACATTCTAATAGATGGCCTGCAGGGAGATGGGAAAAAAGCAATAAGGGCTACCTTCAGGTGTCCTTCTCTGTCCCTTGAAACAAGGACTTTGACAGTGAAAGAAACTGACACACTCTCCCTACCTACAGTTTTCTGTCCCTAGAAAAAATGTTTTTTTTAAGCACAATTTAGCACAAGGAGAATTCACTCACTGTCCTTCCAGGTCCCTGGAAACAAGGACTTTGACAGTGAAAGAAACTGACACACTCTCCCTACCTACAGTTTTCTGTCCCTAGAAAAAATGTTTTTTTTAAGCACAATTTAGCACAAGGAGAATTCACTCACTGTCCTTCCAGGTCCCTGGAAACAAGGACTTTGACAGTGAAAGAAACTGACACACTCTCCCTACCTACAGTTTTCTGTCCCTAGAAAAAATGTTTTTTTTAAGCACAATTTAGCACAAGGAGAATTCACTCACTGTCCTTCCAGGTCCCTGGAAACAAGGACTTTGACAGTGAAAGAAACTGACACACTCTCCCTACCTACAGTTTTCTGTCCCTAGAAAAAATGTTTTTTTTAAGCACAATTTAGCACAAGGAGAATTCACTCACTGTCCTTCCAGGTCCCTGGAAACAAGGACTTTGACAGTGAAAGAAACTGACACACTCTCCCTACCTACAGTTTTCTGTCCCTAGAAAAAATGTTTTTTTTAAGCACAATTTAGCACAAGGAGAATTCACTCACTGTCCTTCCAGGTCCCTGGAAACAAGGACTTTGACAGTGAAAGAAACTGACACACTCTCCCTACCTACAGTTTTCTGTCCCTAGAAAAAATGTTTTTTTTAAGCACAATTTAGCACAAGGAGAATTCACTCACTGTCCTTCCAGGTCCCTGGAAACAAGGACTTTGACAGTGAAAGAAACTGACACACTCTCCCTACCTACAGTTTTCTGTCCCTAGAAAAAATGTTTTTTTTAAGCACAATTTAGCACAAGGAGAATTCACTCACTGTCCTTCCAGGTCCCTGGAAACAAGGACTTTGACAGTGAAAGAAACTGACACACTCTCCCTACCTACAGTTTTCTGTCCCTAGAAAAAATGTTTTTTTTAAGCACAATTTAGCACAAGGAGAATTCACTCACTGTCCTTCCAGGTCCCTGGAAACAAGGACTTTGACAGTGAAAGAAACTGACACACTCTCCCTACCTACAGTTTTCTGTCCCTAGATAAAATGTTTTTTTTAAGCACAATTTAGCACAAGGAGAATTCACTCACTGTCCTTCCAGGTCCCTGGAAACAAGGACTTTGACAGTGAAAGAAACTGACACACTCTCCCTACCTACAGTTTTCTGTCCCTAGAAAAAATGTTTTTTTTAAGCACAATTTAGCACAAGGAGAATTCACTCACTGTCCTTCCAGGTCCCTGGAAACAAGGACTTTGACAGTGAAAGAAACTGACACACTCTCCCTACCTACAGTTTTCTGTCCCTAGAAAAAATGTTTTTTTTAAGCACAATTTAGCACAAGGAGAATTCACTCACTGTCCTTCCAGGTCCCTGGAAACAAGGACTTTGACAGTGAAAGAAACTGACACACTCTCCCTACCTACAGTTTTCTGTCCCTAGAAAAAATGTTTTTTTTAAGCACAATTTAGCACAAGGAGAATTCACTCACTGTCCTTCCAGGTCCCTGGAAACAAGGACTTTGACAGTGAAAGAAACGGACACACTCTCCCTACCTACAGTTTTCTGTCCCTAGAAAAAATGTTTTTTTTAAGCACAATTTAGCACAAGGAGAATTCACTCACTGTCCTTCCAGGTCCCTGGAAACAAGGACTTTGACAGTGAAAGAAACTGACACACTCTCCCTACCTACAGTTTTCTGTCCCTAGAAAAAATGTTTTTTTTAAGCACAATTTAGCACAAGGAGAATTCACTCACTGTCCTTCCAGGTCCCTGGAAACAAGGACTTTGACAGTGAAAGAAACTGACACACTCTCCCTACCTACAGTTTTCTGTCCCTAGAAAAAATGTTTTTTTTAAGCACAATTTAGCACAAGGAGAATTCACTCACTGTCCTTCCAGGTCCCTGGAAACAAGGACTTTGACAGTGAAAGAAACTGACACACTCTCCCTACCTACAGTTTTCTGTCCCTAGAAAAAATGTTTTTTTTAAGCACAATTTAGCACAAGGAGAATTCACTCACTGTCCTTCCAGGTCCCTGGAAACAAGGACTTTGACAGTGAAAGAAACTGACACACTCTCCCTACCTACAGTTTTCTGTCCCTAGAAAAAATGTTTTTTTTTAAGCACAATTTAGCACAAGGAGAATTCACTCACTGTCCTTCCAGGTCCCTGGAAACAAGGACTTTGACAGTGAAAGAAACTGACACACTCTCCCTACCTACAGTTTTCTGTCCCTAGAAAAAATGTTTTTTTTAAGCACAATTTAGCACAAGGAGAATTCACTCACTGTCCTTCCAGGTCCCTGGAAACAAGGACTTTGACAGTGAAAGAAACTGACACACTCTCCCTACCTACAGTTTTCTGTCCCTAGAAAAAATGTTTTTTTTAAGCACAATTTAGCACAAGGAGAATTCACTCACTGTCCTTCCAGGTCCCTGGAAACAAGGACTTTGACAGTGAAAGAAACTGACACACTCTCCCTACCTACAGTTTTCTGTCCCTAGAAAAAATGTTTTTTTTAAGCACAATTTAGCACAAGGAGAATTCACTCACTGTCCTTCCAGGTCCCTGGAAACAAGGACTTTGACAGTGAAAGAAACTGACACACTCTCCCTACCTACAGTTTTCTGTCCCTAGAAAAAATGTTTTTTTTAAGCACAATATAGCACAAGCACAAAACACACTGACACTCTCCCTACCTATCCTTCTCTTTCCCTAAACTAAAGGAATCCAGGTTAGGCAAGAAAGAAATAAAAGTCACTGTCCCTGCCTATGCTGCTCTATCCCTGCTCCGGAACACACTACACTAGGCCGCCGTGCTGGCGGCCTTTTATAGTGTGGGGCGTGTACTAAACACCCTCAGCAATAATTGGCCACAGGCATCCTGCCTGTGGCCAATCATTGCTCTCCTCGCTGCCGGCGCTGTGATTGGCCAAGCATGCGGGGTCACAGTGCATGCTTGGCCAATCACAGCGCCTGGATGACACTGCGATGGCGTAGTGCATTGTGGGCCGTTCGCGTCACTCGAATTTGGCGCGAACGGCCCAAATCGTTCGATCTTCGTCGAACGATCGAACAGCCGATGTTCGAGTCGAACGTATGTTCGACTCGAACACGAAGCTCATCCCTAATCCTGACATATTTGGGAAACATTAATTTTATCCCACTACATTTTCAGTTAATACTATACCTGGCTCCAGATGGACAAATCAGGATCATCCAGGATGGCTGCCTCCTCTTGCTCCAGAGAAGGCTCAGGTTGGCTGCAGGGAAGTCTGGGGGGAAGAGTGGAGAGTGATGGCCTTGGCTCAATGTGGTCATCCAGGAAGGACATCCTGCTGTAGTACCACAAAATCGGGACATAAACATCATCTGCTGCTGCTCCTGACCTCTGAGAAGCCAGCACCTTAGAGCGTTCAGTCCTGTAGGTACCTCTCAAGCTCCCAATTTTAGTGTCCACTTGTTTTGCTGTGGCTGTGGGCACCTTGGTATGCACAAATGGGAGCAGCTTCTCCAGCGCTGCTTTTCTCACCCCTTTTTTTTTCTGGATGGGGTTTTTGGTCTCCCACAGAGCCGGCAGCTCCCTTACCCGGTCAATAAATTCCGCCAGGAACTCTTTGTCGCTAATAAAGACATTCATATTGTATCTGCAAGTAAAATAAATTATATTTAAATAATGTGAGGCAAACAGTCTAACCTCCTTCACATCCTAGTCACCATATATATCCTCCACCAATCTCAAGACAGTATAGGCCAACAATTTTTACAAGTCTCACAAAATCACATACCTTCGTTCGCACGTCCGTCACTTGAACTCCTCTCTCCGCACACCGAACGTACTATAGTCACATGTGTGTTTGCTATATACACACCACGCATGCGTCCAAATTCGAGCACGTCGCTCCGCACACGTCGCCCGCCCATGACGTTCTAACTAACATCTTTTCCCCGCCCCTTCTCTTTCGGCGCGCAGACAGATATGGCGGAGTTACAGCAGGTGTCTGATAATTCCGCAACTAGCGAAGAGACAAGCCCGGAGACCGAGGACACGTCACGATCAAGGAGGAGATTCAAGGCATCGAATATGTCTTTTGCGGAGATGGCGGAGATGGTGGACATCTTGGTCAAGGCTGATTATGATGCCAAGCATGGGCCGTATATCAAACCAAATAGAAGGAAGGCCAAAATCCTCACTAAAGTTGTGAAGAGTCTGAGGGCGAAGTTCGGGGTGAAACGCTCAAATGAGCAGCTCAGAAAGAGGTGGTCAGACCTCAAACTGAGGGAGCCAGACCAGTTGAGGATCATAAAGAGGATGCTCGCTAAAAGTAAGTAAAATGACGACCTTTCTGCTATTAATCTTTTTAGAAACTGACATTTTTTTTTTTATCATATTGTACTCCCTTCCAAAATGTAATATTTTGAACTAGGTTGGGCACAGTAATCGTTCGTTACGTTACCGACACTTCGTTCGGCCACTATCCGCGGTTTTGGCTTATTTAAGACCCCCAAAAGTAATTAGACATCTGCCATTTTTGATCAAGTATTGTGGATAATTTTTAAGTCTAGATGATGTGTTTGTAAGGAGAATGAAATGCAAACTTTAATCAGTGTAAAGGAGAGGACACTCAGCAGCTGCTTCCACATCTGTACTTTGGAGCACTATAGTGTGGGCCACCAGACCCGCCTTTTTTGGGTGTCCCACACAGGTGCATCAGAGTTTATTTGTGGTGCCTCCATGTCCAAAAAATTACATCCAAATGTGAATACTAAACATATTTGGGGTCATAAATAATGCATTTTTCTTTAAATTCCGCACAAACACACACTTGTACCCCACTTCCAAACAATTTAGCCTGTTTTAATTTTAACAATGAGATTTTTACAGTGTGATAAATAGACCTTTGGTTTTATTCTCATAGGGGAGAGAAGCCTGGGAGGAGGACACTCCAGGGAGCACATGCACCCCACAACTTCCAAGCAACCCCAAACTCCCAAAGATCCACAACCGAAAGATGTGCAGGAAGTTGAGGTGGAGGAAGGAGAAGTGCAGGAAGGAGAGGTGGATGACGTTGTGGATCTGGTCACCACAACAGGTCAGTATCTGACACCACAGCTTAAGGTAAGCGAGGTAGGCCTGCAGAGTTTGATTATTTTTTTTATGCTTTTTAGGGGATGGAAATGTTGTGAAGGATAGCACACCGTTCTCTGCTGACAGTGCCCTCCGCCTCATCCAGCAAGTGATGGAATGTAGCACGGAACTGGACCTAATTAAACAAAGAATCCATGTGATGGAACAAACATTTAAAGACATTCTCTATGTTTTGGGGAGAATTCAATAAGCCATCCAAACACATTTGTTTTTACATGTTTGTTTTTATATTTTTTCTAATTTTTTGAGTAACAAAGCAGCCAAAAATTGAATATGCACACAGTGTGTGAACATGTGCTATCTGCCATCAGGGGATATCCATGTACGTCTTTTGTGGGTGCAACCCCTTCCTCGTATCAAAAGTCGGTGAACTGAGGAAGGGGATGCACCCCCAAAACACGTCCATTGATCACCCCTGATGGCAGATAGCACATGTTGACAATAGGGATCAGGATTGTAAACTTCCTATTTGCAAAAAAGTAAAAATGTGTGCATATTGAATTTTGGGCTGGGCAAGGGGTGGCAGGACCCCATATTAGGACGGGCACATAGAGACATAGTTTGTGTAACTGAATGTCTCAGATTGCTCAGAGGTATCCAATGTTGTCATTTTAGAAATGCAAGTGGTATTTTTGTATTTTCATAAGCCAAAATTTGCCGGGTTGTGGCCAGGCCAACCCCAAAGTAAAACAAAAAAAAATGTGCAGAGAGTAAAAAATTTGACCACAAACAACGTGTAGCTTCTTTTTATAATACTCTCTAAGCTTATTTGGTTCTTTTGTAAGGTAACATAGTGAAATTGGTTGTTATTTACTAAAGTAAAATACACTTGCCACTACAAATGCACAAAGACAAACTAGGAGACAGGAAAGAACAAATAATTAAAGGTTTAAACAAGATTTTTATTGGGATACTTAGACATAGGCTGGCATAGGAATTGCCCCCCTACCCGTGAAATACTCCATGTATTTGTCCCGAACCACACGGGCATTTTGGGGGGGCAAGCCAAGACGGGCAGATTCCAGGCCCGGAAGGGGATTTGCAGGGGAAAGTCCAGCCTCTGGCAAAACTGAGGCCATATAGGAATTTGATTTTTGGCTCAGAAAGTTGTGTAGCACACAGCAGCATAACACTACATAGTTTATTTTGTAGTCCGCCAAGTGGATGGAAGTCATAAAAAGGCGGAACCGGCTGGCCATTATGCCGAAGGCATTTTCAACGACTCTTCGGGCCCTGGCCAGCCGGTAATTGAACACACTCTTCTCTGGGGTCAGGGTCCTCTGTGGAAATGGCCTCATAAGATGCCGTCCGAGTCCGAAGGCTTCATCAGCCAAGAAAACAAAGGGGAGTCCTTCAATATTCCCTGCATCCGGTGGCAATGCAAGGTCGTCACTCTGGAGACGGAGGGCAAACTCCGTCTGGATGAAGGATCCCCCATCGGACATCCGGCCATTCTTCCCTACATCAACATAGAGGAATTCATACCGTGCTGACACCACCGCCATCAGCACAATGCTATGAAACCCCTTGTAATTGTAGTAGTAGGATCCAGAACGGGGTGGCGGCACGATGCGGACGTGCTTCCCGTCTATGGCCCCACCGCAGTTGGGGAAGTCCCACCGCGTGGCAAACTCCAATGCCACAGTCTGCCATTCCTGTGGCGTGGAAGGAAGCTGTGGAGTGAAACAAGATGAAATAATATTAGAAAAACAAAGGCATACATTACAAGGAAATTCTATCCCAAAAAATTAGAGACCAACATCAATCTAATTATACGTTTATTAAGGTGTGTAAAAAAAGTATAATGGAAGGCTCATTTATCATATTCATCACCCCCTCTGATGGGCCATTACTAAATTATTTTGGGGGGGGGGAGATGTGTTTGGCCACAGGATAGCATTGCAGTGGCGGTGCGTCCAGAGTGGGCGCTGGAGCACTGTCCCCTCTCTCCTGTGCCCATCACTCAGAACAATACATAGGTTCATGCGTTGCATGAACCTATGTATTGTCTATGCCGCACACTATTCAGGTGGATGGCCTCTTGTAAAGCGACCGACATATGAATAATTGCGTCATTTAGGGGGTTAAAATTGCAGAGCAGAAACAGGTATTAAAAAAGTCTTGCAAATTCCAACCTGAGGGATGTAATTGGCTTCCTCAAAGAAAAATCGGGGACGCAAGGAGGGGGCATTCCTTGTGTAAACACTGACAGGCTGCTCTGGCAATCATGTTCACCAAGTCTGTTTAATGGTAACATGATTGGCTGATGCAACATGAAGGGAAGGAGAAGACATCAAGGACAGAAGAAGGATGGCGCTGACCACAAGAAGGTAAGTGCAGGGCTGTGGGGAAACTGGCTGCATTAGAGGGGACTAAATGGCTGCATTGGAGGGGACAACTGGGGGCGTTTATTAGGCAACAGAGCAAAAAAGGAGGAAGTTTATTTCCGAAATTGGGGTTGGAACCCCCCAACATTTGGAGCAACAGGCGCCCCTGCTGGAAAAGTTAGTGAGGGGAAATATTTAGGGAGGAAAAAAAAGGGGCAATCTAAAGCTTCCAACATGCATGGGGACAAAGGGGACATTCTCAGCATATTACAATCATGGTAATTAGGGAAGGATGAAAGAAATACAATACATTAGCATACATGTAATACATAAAATGTGATGTTAAGGGAGAAAACTTACCCTAATATAGTCCTCCTGCAGGACTTGTATAATAGCAGAACAGGTGTCTGGGATTATGAGGCCCAGAGCCTGGGGGGAGATGCCTGTGGTGAACTTCAAGTCCTGAAGACTTCTCCCTGTCGCCAGGTAACGCAACGTGGCGATGAGCCTCTGCTCAGCACTGATGGCTTCCCGCATAACGGTGTCCTTCCTGGTAATATAGGGGGACACCAAAGCCAACAGTTCCTGAAAAACGGGGTCAGACATCCTCAGAAAATTCCTGTAGTCCTCAGGATTATTCTCGACGATCTCCCGCAGCAGAGGCATGTGGCAGAATTGGTCCCGCTGGAGCAACCAATTCTTGGTCCATGAACTCCTCCTCACACCATTCATGGACTGGTCTTGGTCCAAAACAAGCAGACCAACACCAAGCGCACGCACAGCACGAACTCGACGACGAGAACGTCCAGGCGACATGGCTAGGAAACGGTCGTCTAATCAGAACGTACAGAACAGAACGCACTTTAGAACAGCAAGGCCTATGAATAACGAACTGAAATTCAGAAACGAACAGGCAAGAACGCACTGTAAAACAGATACGACCTGCCTAGACGCCCTGAAAGTCAAGATACGAACCCACAAGCACAAACTGAACGGCAGAAAACGATCTGAAAAGTACGAAGACTGAAAAGCGCGAATCGTCTCTTCCCAAACTTTTACTTCACACGCGGTAACACGAGATCAGCAAAAGCAGCCCAAGGGGTGGCGCCAAGAAAAAAGATCTTCCCCTTTATAGTGCCGTCGTACGTGCTGGACGTGAGCGCAGAGAACCACGAGGAAATTGGAAAATGACAGTGTGTACGCATAGAAAGCTTGACGAGAAAATCGACAAGCTTAACAAGAATCTCGTCGAAAAAAACGACGTGTTTTTTACGACGAGAAAATCGGTCGTGTGTACGAGGCCTCAGAAAATAAACTCTTTTCATTGAGTTTACATTGTCTGGACATTGGTTTTCCCTTGAGAGAAAATAGACTTTTCCCTACACTCTAGGGACAAGAACCAACGGAAGGAGGTAACTCGCTGCAGGACCCAAAATTACATTAACACTGCTCAACCTCTTCAACATGGAGGATACTGGGCATGTGGCATGGTGTGTCCCATCCTGCAAGTGAAGGTAAGCAGGACAGGGATCTGTGTGCTACATAAAAAAAAGAAAAAGAAAACTAAAAATAACAATAATAATAATCATAATAATACACATGCATAAAAAATCTTTCAAATATATATGTGCATTTTGTATAATATACACAATCCCGGGCAGCACAGTTGTGTAGTGGTTGGCACCCTCACCCAGCAGCAAACGAGGGCCGCTGGTTCGAACCCCGACCACGACACCATCTGCATAGGTTATTTATTAATAATGAATAATAATAGAACATTTTAAATACACAAATAATGTCTATATCTCAGACAATACAAAAAATGGATGAAAACAGCTAAGGTATATTATATAACTGTACGAACTTCAAGTACCTCGTTCAACCCATTGGGAGAAAGAGTATTGAGCTTATATATCCACATGGTTTCGCGTTGGCATAGACGCAGAAATCTTTCGTTCTCCGTCATGCCACCCGAAGGTACGAATTCAGCGGCTAGGACAGTCAGGTCCTTAAAGTTCATACCATGATGAGTAGCAAAATGACGGGGCACACTATGCTCTCTGAAACCTTTTTTAATAAACCTGCAGTGTTCAACAACCCTGATATGCAAGGTCCAGATGGTACGACCAACATATAAAAGGTTGCATGGACACCGCAGGATATAAACAACAAATTGGGTCGAACATGTAATGAATACGTTTTTAATCCAAGTCTCTGCATGACCATCAATTGACTGCTGTATGCCTTGGTGAACATCTTTATTAAAAAAAAAAATGTTTTTAACAATAATAAAACGTTTTTACTTTGCCTCTGAGGGTCCTATTTATGTCTGCTGATCAGCGCTGTTCACCCCATTTGATTATATCTTCTGTCCTCATTTGTCTATGAGTTTTGGACAGCAGCGGCCACAGCTACATTTAATTTTTCTTTTGGACTTTTCACTTGGCCTCTGGTCTGGATTTTTGTTTTTAATCTTCTAAACTGTGCCTATCCTTAAGAGAGCTTCACACCATGTATAACCACCACCATTGGCCGCTTACCTTCTATATTGACCTATGGTTGACAGGTCTAAATCTGGATAGGATCTGATCCTCCTGGTCTCTTTTCTCCCAATGAAGCTCAGCGGATATCACAATTGAAAGCTCTTCCTGACAGCAGAAATCTCCTTTGGTATTTGCCCAATTCCAGCCAGATATTCTTTTCTATACATGTGAACTTTGTGAAATAAAATGTATTTAATTCCTTAATTTTCCAAAAAATCGTGACAAAAAATTACAACTTAAAAAAATTCATAATGCCTCTTACTAAATTTCTTGAACTCTCTACTTTTTAAAAAGGGGTAATTTGGGGGGTATTTTTACTGTCCTGTCATGTTAGGGCCTCAAGAAATTAGATAGGCAGTCAGTACATCAGGATTGATAATTTTTTTTTTTTAATATAGCAAAAAAAATTGAAAATTGTATACTTACCTTTCCATAATTTTCCTGTCCTGACGCATCCAATGGCAGCACACACACACACACTGGGTTGTGACTCCGCCCCCACAACCTGATAGGACCGATTAGCTATAAGTATTTGAAGAGGAGCCCCCCGCCGCATTCTCAGTATATATTACCTCATACGGGTGGGTATCTGTGTGCTGCCATTGGATGCGTCAGGAAAGGAAAATTACGGAAAGGTAAGTATACAATTTTCCATTTTCCTGGCGCATCATGGCATCACACACACTGGGAAATAACTCGCAACAAGGGTGGGTGCTTTTAAATGCATATATATATATATTTTTTTATTTTTATTCACAAGATATGGAAGAGTTAGCTTGAATCACTGCTCTTCCAAATTCCACCGTCGTTAAACGTGCCGGGTCTATTCTGTAGTGAGACATGAACGTGGTTCTGGAAGACCAGGTAGCTGCCTTACATATCGTCTCTGGTGACACTCTACAATATGCTGCCCAGGATGCTGCCACTGCCCTGGTCGAGTGAGCCTTTAGCTCGATGGGTATCGGAAGACGTTGGATTGCGTATGCTTCTTTGATGATTTTAACCAACCAGCTTGCTATTGTTCTGGACGAGGCTGCTTGGCCTTTCTTAGGGTCGTTTGGTATTATGAACAGATTCTCCGACTTTCTAAATGGGTTAGTCGCCTCCAGGTATGATGATATAATGGACTTGATATCCAGCGGGTTTCATGACTGCTGTTGTGCTAACATAGTGAATTTTTCCCAAACTTTGCTATAGACGCCGTTAGTTGATTTCTTCCTGGCCTGTTGCAATGTGGCCACTACTTTTAGGGAGCATCCTTGATTTAATAGCCTCCCCCTCTCAACTTCCAGGCCGTCAGATGGAGTCTCTCTGGTGCTGGGTGAAGGAACTGGCCCTGTGAATGTAGGTCCGGAGTTACTGGAAGAGTTAGTGGGTCTTCTATGCTCAGCTGGAGGATGTACCCCTCCTCTTGGGGCTGTACCCCTGCTGTGCTCATTATGAGGGGCTCCCACCATCCCTGTGCTGTACTGACTTCCTCCTGGGGCTGTGCCCCTGCTGTGTTCATTATGAGGGGCTCCCACCATCCCTGTGCTGTGCTGACTTCCTCCTGGGGCTATACCCCTGCTGTGCTTATTATGAGGGGCTCCCACCATCCCTGTTCTGTGCTGAGTTCCTGGTTTGTTTGTAGCCCGTTGCCGTTAACTTTTCGTAACAATTACGAACATTCGTTATGATGAATTTAAAAAGCAAACCCAGGAAGTCAGCTGCACTGGTGATTTCCTGGGTTTGCTTTTTAAATTCTTCATAACGAACGTTCGTAATTTTACGAAAAGTTAACGAATCTAATGAAAATTCGTATTTTGTATGAATCTAAATTGAATTCCGGACACAAATGACGAAATACGAAATAACGGCTAATACGAAACGGAACGAAACAAAACAAATTTATTGACGGCGCCCATGTCTAGTCTCTTCCAGAGCTTTCCACTGTGCTTTTCACTCACCGACCCCGGCATGGATCCCTCCTGAATGACTTGCCTGGACGTGCCCCCAACTGTCCTTTTTCCTGCTCCTGTTCCAGGACACCTCTCAATGACCATGTAATGAGAGGCTCCCTCCCATCTCCTGAGCTCCAGGCCTGAGGTACACCCCCCCAGAAAGGGGGTTCCCTCAGACCACAACAGTCTAACACTCCATCATTCAGTTCTTCCACCCGACAACTCCTCCCACAGCAGGCTGACCATTGGTATATATATATATATATATATATATATAGGAGGCCTGCCCCCTGCCTATCCTAGTTGGGGATTGGTCAGGGCTCCCACATACACCCCATGTCACTCCAGCTCTCTGCCTTGCTATAACCTTCTCCCTGGAAACAGAGCTGAAGCACATGTCAGTTACCTGCTGCTACATTAAAACCACTCACCTGCTCACAGCTAGGCCTGCCTAAATTTACCTGCACTGGCAGTATACACAAAAACACACTACTCTAGCACCTCTAGAGGGTTATACAACTGTAAAAAATAAACACTTTTGCTCAATTGCTCATTCTTGCACATACTCTTGATCACTTCCCCTGCACTTGTATTTAGGGTCCCTTCTCTTCTTTCAACTACAGTCAGGTGAATGGACTTCTACATGCCAGAAATCAGGAGGAGCTACCATCTTAGTCTCCTCATCCTGGCAGGCTGAAACATTTGGAGGTGATCCACCATAGCCTTAAGCCTCGTACACACGGCCGAGAATCTCGTCAGGAAAAAACTCGTAGTTTCTCTTGACGAGATTCTTGGACAAGAAACTTGTCCCGGCTGAGTGTACACGCGCTCGATTCAAAGAACCCGCGGTTCTTTGAATGGAGCGAATGCGGTGACGTAATCAACTACGACGAGCGTGCGCTCGTCACATTCGATGCGTCGCCGCCATCTTGCTACACCCTACCTATGCCTAGGAAGCTACCGCGCATGCGTCAAAGTCATTTCGAGCATGCACGGGTTTCCACGGCGACAGGTAAGTGTACACACACACACTTTTCTCATCGAGAAACATACTGACGAGAATCTCGACGAGAAAATGGAGAATCCTGATGAGAAAATAGAGAGCAGGTTCTCTATTTTTCTCGTCGAGATTCTTGTCGATTTACTCGGCAAGAAAGCTCTGCCAGCAAGTTTCTTGTCGTTTTTTGACGAGAAACTCGGTCGTGTGTACAAGGCTTCAGAGTTATGGTTTGTTGTGATTGGCAGATGCAGTATATTTAGCAGTATATTTAGGTTGCAGCTTGCATCAGTCTGATATGCTTCTGAGTTTCCTCCAGTACTTCTAGATAGGGATGAATGAGTTTGCAAGGTTTTTGTCAAATCCTTCCTAAAATCTGCAAAACCAGAACTTGGCATCAAACCCTGATAAAGTGGTGAGGCAAATCCTGTTATTAAGTTCTGCCCATTTTCAAGGCTAATAGGCAAGCTATTGTCAAAAAAGGGCATAGAGAGTTGGGCAATGCTATGGGAGACATGTATCATTGCAAATATTTTTTTAAAACACTGTAAAACAAGGAGAGAGTTTTTTCATGCAACCTAAAGGTCAGAATTGAAAACATACATAAAAAAAACATGCTTGGCGGCAGAGGCTTAGCTTGAAGCTTGTGGGCCCCAATGCAAAAGTTGACCTTTTTCACATTAAGAGTTAGACAGAACCACCCTCCTCTCTCCCTTTAACCTTTTTTATGTTAAATATTTATCCTTTATGTATGACTTCTGATGTATTTTATGTCTCTTCCATGATGATATTCTGACATTTTTTAATGAACTTGAAAAATTGTGAATAAAGACTGTGGAAAAAACTTCCTGCTGCTGAGATACAAGAGCTCATTGGTACTCTCTACCCATTCCCACAAACAGTTAAGAGTGAATGAACAGACACACACCTTGAAAAAGTTATTTAATTGAAACAGAACACAGACACAAAAAAAATAAATGTTATTATTGCCTCTTGATGTAAATTCCCCCCCCCCCCCACTACCACTACCACCCACCGCTTCCACTGTGCGTGCAGAAACACCCACCACACACCAAGATACTCAAATTGGCTTAAGAGTCTTGAGTCCCCAGAGTTCCCCCTTACATCAGAGGACAGGGATCACCACTGGAGAACTGGAGAATCAGAGGACAGGCTCACCCCTGGCAGGTCACTTGGCAGAGCTCCTTTCCCATCCCAGCACTGTATACAGCTCCTCCCCCCCACACTACACAGGGCTGAAATCACATTCCTTTACACACAGTCTGTCAGCCACGATCTTCACAGGGTGTTTCTGGCTTTAATGTTGCCGTTCTGACCTGTGAAATTCTCTGGTCGGAACAGCAGTGTAGTTTCAGTAAGCAGATACCCCCTGTGCAGATTGTGGCTAACTGGCTTTGTTTTAAAGGAATGTGATTTCAGCCCTGCGGAGGAGGAGCAGTATAGAGTGCTGTAATGGGAAAGGAGCTCAGCAGCCAGGCATAGTATCCAGAATGGAGGGGGTGGTCAGGGGGCTTTGGGGGGGACACAACTTAGATCTAAGGGGGGGGCTAAGCCTTTTGACACAAAATCTGGAGCCTGCAACCCCTCAGGAAGTGTTAGGGGATTTGTTTTAGCAATTTTTGAAGGTTTCTCTGTCAGTGTTGGCAGGTATTGGGGGAAGGTCACCTCCCGGAGGTGTGTGTCTTCTCCCCAGTTGTCAGGGAAGTGGGGTAAGCAGACATCCCCAGGTGGGGAGGTACAGAGAATCCCAGTTGGTGACTAGGAGACACTGAGTGGTGTCTTATCTCACCAGTGACAGCGTTCCCATTGTGGCTTCGGGATGGCACTCTCCTACTCTTGCCTCGCTGATCTTGGCTACCATTCCATTTTGCCAGCACACAGCACAGACACTTTCCCATCCTGGGCTGTTTTCACCCCGTACTCCTCTCCATTCAGGAAATGGTTCACAGCTTCTCCCCAGCCAATGAGAATGAAGGGGTGTGGACTGTGAAAGGCAAAGTGGAAGTACAGTACTGGAGCGTGGCTGTGGGGCCCTATGGCAGATCGGAGCTGGACTTTGTGGAGGTTATGATAATATGACAGGGAGGCTGCACAGACCCCCTGGAGCTAGGGGCGGGGTTGCGATTGTGACCTCTGAGATCCCTTATGCTACGCCCATGCTTGGCAGGGTTTGCATTAAAGTTGTACCTGGTGTTACAGAACAGTACAATTTTCAGAAACAGTAGTAATTAAAAAAAAAATTAAAACAGCATAGTGTTCCCCTTAAAATCCACACCATAACCTTATTCAGGCATGCAGCCTGGATTACATCTCTGGAAATTGTGATTGACGTGGATTACATCGCTGTACGATGTCATTTACTCAAATTTACATCAAGATTCAATAATAACATTTATTTTTTGTGTCTGTGTTCTGTTTCAATTAAATAACTTTTTCAAGGTGTGTGTCTGTTCATTTACTCTTAACTGTTTGTGGGAATGGGTAGAGCGTACCAATGAGCCCTTGTATCTCAGCAGCAGGAAGTTTTTTCCACAGTCTTTATTCACAATTTTTCAAGTTCATAAAAAAATGTCAGAATATCATCATGGAAGAGACATAAAATACATCAGAAGTCATACATAAAGGATAACAATTTAACATAAAAAAAGGTTAAAGGGAGAGAGGAGGGTGGTTCTGTCTAACTCTTAATGTAGACGGTAGCAGCAGGACAGTTTTAATGAGGGAGAAATGGCCAACATGTGCTATAGACAAAAGGTACAGGCAGGAGTTTTACAATAGAAATGAAGAAAAACACAGATGACATAGCAGTGGAAAATTGGCCAGCAGCAGGACAAAATTGCACTTTTATAGAATTTTTAAGCCCAAATTTACAGAGACAGAACAAGTAATTTTAGGCCTAAATTTTGATCCTAGCCTTGCTATTTAAAATTTTCCTGCTGCTAGCCAATTTAACACTAACGTCTCTTAAATCTTGCAGTAAAACCTCATTGACTTCAGGTGATTGGTGGAGACCAGGGATGAGCCGAACACCCCCCTGTTCGGTTCGCACCAGAACCTGCGAACAGACAAAATGTTCGTGTAAACTTTAGAACCCTATTAAATACAATGGACTCGAACGTTCGAAATCTAAAGTGTTAATTATAAAGGCTAATATGCAAGTTATTGTCCTAAAAAGTGTTTGGGGACCCGGGTCCTGCCCCAGGGGACATGTATCAATGCAAAAAGAAGTTTTAAAAACGGCCGTTTTTTCGGGAGCAGTGATTTTAATAATGCTTAAAATGAAAAAATAAAAGTGAAATATTCCTTTAAATTTCGTACCTGGGGGGTGTGTATCATATGCATGTGAAGTGGCGCATGTTTCCCGTGCTTAGAACTGTCCCTGCACAAAGTGTCATTTTTGAAAGAAAAAAATGCATTTAAAACTGACTCGCGGCTATTAATGAATTGTCGGCTCCCGGCAATACATACAAAAGTCATTGATAAAAAAAAAAAAAAAAAAAAGCGTGGGGGTTCCCCAGAATTCAATTACCAGGCCCTTCAGATCTGGCATGGATTTTAAGGGGAACTCCACCCCAAATTTAAAAAAAAATGGCGTGGAGTCCCCCTAAAAATCCATACCAGACCCCTTATCCGAGCACGCAACCTGGCCGGCCGCAGGGGAAAAGGGGGGGACGAGAGAGCGGCCCCCCCTCCCTCCTGAACCGTACCAAGCCACATGCCCTCAACATGGGGAGGATGTCCCCATGTTGATGGGGACAAGGGCCTCATCCCCACAACCCTTGCCCGGTGGTTGTGGGGGTCTGCGGGCGGGGGGCTTATCGGAATCTGGAAGACCCCTTTAACAAAGGGGACCCCCAGATCCCGCCCCCCCTATGTGAATTGGTAAGGGGTACATTGTACCCCTACCATTTCATGAAGAAAGCGTAAAAAAATGTTTAAAAAAAACACACAAACACCTTGAGAAAGTCCTTTATTAAAAAAAAAACAAAAAAAACCCAAAACATTCCAGCGGTGAAATCCAGTGTCCCGCGGCGATCCCGATGTCCAGCGCTGTCCTTCATTGGTTGTGCCTGAGCGGACCTGATGGGGAACTCCCTCTCAGTATTTTAAATGTATAGACCCACCCCTTCTAAAGTTCCCCAGATGCGGAACATGAGAAGGGGCGGGTCTATACATGTATTACCAAAGTGAGAGCAGTTCCCCATCAGGTCCGCCCCCTCGGTATGTCGGACCCGCCTACGTCATTGGCTTGAGCGGGGAACTTCCTTCACTATGTAAATTTAAATTACACAGTGAAGGAAGTTCCCCGCTCAAGCCAATGACGTAGGCGGGTCCGACATACCGAGGAGGCGGACCTGATGGGGAACTTCTCTCACTGTGGTAATACATGTATAGACCCGCCCCTTCTCATGTTCCGCATCTGGTCCGCTGAGCGGACCTGATGGGGAACTTTAGAAGGGGCGGGTCTATACATTTAAAATACTGAGAGGGAGTTCCCCATCAGGTCCGCTCAGGCACAACCAATGAAGGACAGCGCTGGACATCGGGATCGCCGCGGGACACTGGATTTCACCGCTGTTTTATTTTTTTTAAATAAAGGACTTTTTCAAGGTGTTTGTGTGTTTTTTTAAACATTTTTTTACGCTTTCTTCGTGAAATGGTAGGGGTACAATGTACCCCTTACCAATTCACATAGGGGGGGCCGGGATCTGGGGGTCCCCTTTGTTAAAGGGGTCTTCCAGATTCCGATAAGCCCCCTGCCCGCAGACCCCCACAACCACCGGGCAAGGGTTGTGGGGATGAGGCCCTTGTCCCCATCAACATGGGGACATCCTCCCCATGTTGAGGGCATGTGGCTTGGTACGGTTCAGGAGGGAGGGGGGCCGCTCTCTCATCCCCCCCTTTTCCCCTGTGGCCGGCCAGGTTGCGTGCTCGGATAAGGGGTCTGGTATGGATTTTTAGGGGGACTCCACGCCATTTTTTTTTTAAATTTGGGGTGGAGTTCCCCTTAAAATCCATGCCAGATCTGAAGGGCCTGGAATGGATATTTGGGGGAACCCCACGTCAATTTTTTTTTGAATTTGCGGCGGGGTTCCCCTTAATATCCATTCCAGACCTGAAGGGCCTGGTAATTGAATTCTGGGGAACCCCCACGCTTTTTTTTTTTTTTTTATCAATGACTTTTGTATGTATTGCCGGGAGCCGACAATTCATTAATAGCCGCGAGTCAGTTTTAAAAGACTTTTTTTCTTTCAAAGATGACATTTTTTGCAGGGACAGTTCTAAGCACGGGAAACATGCGCCACTTCACATGCATATCATACACACCCCCCAGGTACGAAATTTAAAGGAATATTTAACTTTTATTTTTTCATTTTAAGCATTATTAAAATCACTGCTCCCGAAAAAACGGCCGTTTTTAAAACTTCTTTTTGCATTGATACATGTCCCCTGGGGCAGGACCCCGGTCCCCAAACACTTTTTAGGACAATAACTTGCATATAAGCCTTTATAATTAGCACTTTAGATTTCTCCCATAGATTTTTCGAATTTGCCGCGAACACCCCAATTTGTTCGCTGTTCGGCGAACGGGCGAACAGGCAATGTTCGAGTCGAACATGAGTTCGACTCGAACTCGAAGCTCATCCCTAGTGGAGACTGGCAAACTTTCGATGACACACCCCCTGGAGTGCCTTCTCTATAATCCAATCCCACTCCATGAGTTCTCAGTTTTGTGTCAGTGTCTGCAAAAAACACCTTCACTACTTTTTTATTTTCTTTTATTATTTTTCTTAAGATTCTTCTCACCGCCTACAGAAGCAGTGTATCCGGATCAGTGCCACTCCAGTACAACCTTGGGAACAGTACCTAGACCCCATGCTGTAGGGATGGCCTGTATTGTTGCTTCAGGCACTGGATCCTGCATGAGGCCCTCACCTTGGCACTTGGTGCAACGCATTTAGTTAGCTGTAGAGTGCAATACAGGTCCAGGACCGTGGTCCATTACAATGGAACTCAGTTTCTGCAGACCCCTTTGGTGGTATGCCCACTGTGAAATGTGAAACCTGGACTTTATACACAATAATATTAAAAAATATCTTGCACTTGATGCCTGGCGAAGGGGTCCTACGTGACTCAACAATGTTGCACTGTCCTGTTTGTGATGTGATCACACTTCAATAAAGCCGTTCGGACAACTTACAGATCCGTGGTGTGCTGCCAAATATCTACACTGTTCCTCAGAGGGTGGGTTCAGAGGGTGTGGTCAACGTGATTGGCACAATGCGCCTAACTATATACGCTTGTCTGAGAGTATATAAAAGGATATACATATGACATATACAGTAAATACTACAAAATACAAAATAAATGAAATAAAGAAAAATAAAACCCAATATTCATTTTAAAACCTCTACATATAATTTATCTAATCCTATAAAAACACTGGATACCTAAAACTACAAAAAAAAAAATCACTAATAAAACTATTCAGATCAAAGCTGACATTTAACCCTCTCGGTACTATTGTCTGTAATTAAAAAATAAACTGTGATTCCTTCTAACCTTTATTTTATTACTCCCTTGCCAATGTCCCTTAAATTTCTCTATACCCCAGAATAAGTCAGTAAGCCAGTGGGATCATTGTTATGGGTCACATCAAAATGTTTAGGTTAGGCAGTGTTTTTTTGTAATCTAAAGAAATATTATATATATGCTCCTGAATACATTTGGCCCGTTTTCTTTTTGTACGTCCAATATATTGAACACCAGACACCCTGTTATTCCAGACAATAACTTTTTTCTCCTTCTCGTGTAGCGGGGTATCGTTATTCACCCAAAGACTACAGTTCCCAGCACGCTATGAGGCACCCAGGGTGCATTGCCCCGCGCAGGGACTGCTGGGGAGGACTTTAAAAGGGAGAGGCGGAGCTTTTTCTTTCTCTTTGGACACCGCCCTCACAGCAAGAGGATCCCTGCTGACCTGCTGTGCGTGCAAGGCCTGAAGCCTGGGCCTTGTACGTTTCTTCCAAAAAGCCTTCCGCTCCATCGAGGAGCCTGCGGAGCATCTGGCCCCTGCTGTGAAGTTTTCATCAGAAGGACCGAAGACCCAGGCATCGTGGACACTGTGAAGCGAGTCACAGTAGCGGAGGTACCGGACAAGGACTGGTCCGGTCGGGTGAGAGAGCGCCTGCTCAGAACCACATACTATTAACTTTGTGCCTATTTACCTTTATCCAGGCTCATCAGTGGTTACAGTTACACTCTGGGGAGACTGCTTGCTGAGTTTATTAGTCTCTCCAGCTTTACAAAGTTAGCGATCAGCGCTACCCTATTGGATTACAATTCATTCTTTAAGTGCACCACCGTGTTTTGCTAGTGAAGATTCCTTCATCAAACTTTACCCCAAGTTATAGTCAGGCCTGACTGGGTAGTATAGGACATTGCTGGGCGCCATTTTGCTCAAGAGGGAGGATAGCTGCAGCGGGGTCTGTTAAACTGTCGTTTCATTGCTGAATGTTTTACCTTTGATAAGTATACTTGTATTGCAGGGATCTGCATGCGACATTGCATACTGTTTTACCCTTGTAACCTTTTACTAATAGTAAAGAACCTATAGTTAAGTATATTGGTTGTCAGTTTCAATTACTGTGCTATATTACAAAAGGGATTGTGTCATATAGAATACCAGAGAGAGAGTGTAATTCTATCATCCCTTTTCCTAACTGTGTCACGAGAGGTGAGAGCCAATTAACTGGGGTTGACAGCGGTGCACTACAAGGCCCAAAAACAAACAAGGCAGCCCTCTTAACTGGGGGTATCGCTACATCGTATTATTCCTTACCTTGGTACAGCCGTTGCATCTACCGCAGGTATAAAACCCTTTTTCATCCAAGAACGTAATTCCCCTGTCTCCATGTGGATCTAATTTCCTATTGTGGGTGCTCTTTTATAGATATATTTTTTTTTTTTTCCTGGCAACACACTTTCCAGATGTCTGTCTGCCCTAAGTATAGGCCAGTTTTTTTTTCTAGAATTTTTTCAATTGTATTCCAAGGCCAAGATTAATGTATAATCCTAATTCTGATTTCCCCCCCTGTTTATCCTTAATAAATTCATTCCTATCAACTTGTTTAGCCTTTATTATTTGATCATTATTAAAGTCCTTATTATACCTCTTATTAACAGTTTTTTCCCCAGTTTTTAATGCCCCATATAATCCAAATCATCTGTACAGATTCTTCTTAAGCCTCGTACACACGACCGAGTTTCTCGTGGTTAAAAACACGTCGTTTTTCTCGACGAGATTCTTGTTAACCTTGACGAGTTTCTCGTCAAGCTTTCCATGCGTACACACTGACAATTCCAAATTTCGCCGTTGTTCTGCGCGGTCACGTCCAGCACGTACGACGGCAGTATAAAGGGGAAGATCGATTTCCCTGGCGCCACCCCTTGGGCTGCTTTTGCTGATCTCGTGTTACCGCGTGTGAAGTAAAAGTTTGGGAAGAGACGATTCACGCTTTTCAGTCTTTGTGCTTTCAGTTCGTTTTCTGCGGTTCAGTTTGTGCTTGTGGGTTCGTATCTTGTCTTTCAGGGCGTGTAGGCAGGTCGTATCTGTTTTACAGTGCGTTCTTGCCCGTTCGTTTCTGAATTTCAGTTCGTTCTTCATAGGCCTTGCTGTTCTAAAGTGCGTTCTGTTCTGTACGTTCTGATAAGACGACCGTTTCCTAGCCATGTCGCGGGTACGTTCTCATCGTCGAGTTCATGCTGTGCGGGCGCTTGGTGTTGGTCTGCTTGTTTTGGACCAAGACGAGTCCATGAACGGGGTGAGGAGGAGTTCATGGACCAAGAATTGGTTGCTTCAGCGGGACCAATTCTGCCATATGCCTCTGCTGCGGGAGATCGTCGAGAATAATCCTGAGGACTACAGGAATTTTCTGCGGATGTCTGACCCCGTTTTTCAGCATCTGTTGGCTTTGGTGTCCCCCTATATTACCAGGCAGGACACCGTTATGCGGGAAGCCATCAGTGCTGAGCAGAGGCTCATCGCCACCTTACATTACCTGGCGATAGGGAGAAGTCTGCAGGACTTGAAGTTCACGACAGGCATCTCCCCCCAGGCTCTGGGCCTCATAATCCCAGACACCTGTTCTGCCATTATCCAAGTCCTGCAGGAGGACTATATTAGGTTAAGTTTTCTCCATTAACATCACATTTTATGTATTTCATGTATGCTAATGTATTGTATTTCTTTCATCCTTCCCTAATTATCATGATTGTAATATGCTGAGAATGTCCCCTTTGTCCTCATGCATGCTGGAAGCTTTTAAATGCCACTTTTTTCTCCTCCATGCATATTTCCCTTCACTAACCTCTCCATCAGTGGCGACTGCTGCTCCAAATGTTTGGGGGGCCACCCCCAAATTATATATATAAACTTCCTCCATTTTTGCGACTGTGCCTATTAAACGCCACCAGTTTGCTCCCTCCAATGCATCCATTTTGCCCCCTCCATTGCATCCATTTTGCCCCTCCAATGCATCCATTTTGCCCCCTCCAATGCAGCCACTTTGCCTCCTCAAATGCAGCCAGTTCCCCCCCAGCCCTGCACTTACCTTCTTCTGGTCAGCGCTATCCTTCTTCTGTCCTTGATGTCTTCTCCTGCCCTCGATGTTGCATCAGCCAATCATGTTACCGGTAAACAGACTTGGTGAACATGATTGGCAGAGGAGCCTGTCAGTGTTTACCCAAGGAATGCCCCCCCCGCGTCCCCTGGTTAACTTTTATGAAGCCAATTACATCCCTCAGGCTGTAATCGCCAAGCCTATTTGCCCCCTGTCTCTGATAGGCAATTTTCACCCCAAAAATGCCGCAGTTATTCATATGGCCATCGCTCAACAGGGGGCCATCCACCTGAATAGTGGGCGGCATTGACAATACATAGGTTAATGCAAGGCATGAACCTATGTATTGTTCTGAGTGACGGGCGCAGGAGAGAGGGGGCAGTGCTCCAGCGCCCACTCTGGACGCACCGCCACTGCAATACTATCCTGTGGCCAAACACATCTAGCCCCCCGCCCCAAAATTTGGTTATAATGGACCATCAGAGGGGGTGATGAATATGATACTTGAGCCTTCCATTATACTTTTAAAAAACACATTAAACTGAGATTTTTATTGATGTTGGCCTCGAATGTATTTTATTATAATATGCTTGCAATGTTATGTGCAAAAGTACTAATATATTTTTATCTTGTTTGACTCCACAGCTTCCTTCCACGCCACAGGAATGGCAGACTGTGGCATCGGAGTTTGCCACGCGGTGGGACTTCCCCAACTGCGGTGGAGCCATTGATGGGAAGCACGTCCGCATCGTGCCGCCACCCCGTTCTGGGTCCTACTTCTTCAATTACAAGGGGTTTCATAGCATTGTGCTGATGGCGGTGGTGTCAGCACAGTATGAATTCCTCTATGTGGATGTGGGGAAGAATGGCCGGATGTCCGATGGGGGATCCTTCTTCCAGACGGAGTTTGCCCTCCATCTCCAGAGTGACGACCTTGCATTGCCACCGGATGCAGGGAATGTTGAAGGACTCCCCTTTGTTTTTTTGGCTGATGAAGCCTTCGGACTCGGACCGCACCTCATGAGGCCATTTCCCCAGAGGACCCTGACCCCAGAGAAGAGGGTGTTCAACTACCGGCTGGCCAGGGCCCGAAGAGTCGTTGAAAATGCCTTTGGGATAATGGCCAGCCGGTTCCGCCTTTTTATGACTCCTATTCACTTGGCGGAGTACAAGATAAACTATGTCGTTTTATGCTGCTGTGTGCTCCATAATTTTCTGAGCCGAAAATCCAGTAATTATATGGCCTCAATATTGCCTGAGGCAGGACTTTCCTATGGCAATACCCTGCCGGGCCTCGAATCTGCCCGTCCTGGCTTGCCCCCCCCCCAAAATGCCCGTGAGGTTCGGGAGAAATATATGGAATATTTCAAGGGTAGGGGGGCAATTCCTATGCCAGGCCATGTGTGAAGATTCGTGGAGAAAGAACTCAATAAAAATCTGATTTAATCTTGTAACTTTTTTTGTTTCCTGTCTCCTAGTTTGTCTTATTGCATTTGTAGTGCCAAGTGTATTTTCCTTTAGTAAATACCAACCATTTCACTATGAACCACAAAAATATACACAAATAAGGTTAGAGCGTATTTGAAAAAGAAGCTACACTTTGTTTTTTTTTCCAAAATTTTACTCTGTGCACATTCACACACATGGTAAATAGAACTTTTTTTTTATTTTTTGGCTGGCCACAAACAGGCTTTTTTTTTTTACGAAAATACAATACCATCTGTAGCATTCAACAAACTACAACATTGGATACCTCTTGGCAATATGAGACATTCAATTACCCAAAATATGTCTCTATCTGGCCATCCTAATATGGGGTATTGGCACCCCTGGCCAAGCCAAAATTTGAGTATGCACACAATTTGAAGTAATTTCCAATAGGGATTTTTGACTCCTGATCCCTATTGTCAACATGTGCTATCTGCCATCAGGGGTGATCAATGGACGTGTTTTGGGGGTGCAACCCCTTCTTCAGTTCACCTACTTGAGATACGAGGAAGGGGTTGCACCCCCAAAACCCGTACATGGATATCCCCTGATGGCAGATGGAACATGTTGACACACTGTGTGCATATTCAAATTTTGGCTGGATTGATTGTCTAAAAGATAAAAAAAGGGGGAAGAACAATCTCTAACCAAAAATGGGGGTTTTGTTGCCTTATTCAATTCTCCACAAAACATCTAGGATGTCTTTAAAGGTTTGATCCATCACATGAATTCTTTGCTTAATTCTGTCCAGTTCTGTGCTACATTCCATCACTTGCTGTATGATTCGTAGGGCACTGTCATCAGAGAAACGCGTACTTTTTACCACAACATTTACATCCCCTATAAAAAAATACAAAAGGTATTATAACTCTGCAGGCCTACATCTCTTACCTGAAGCTGTGGTGACAGATACTGACCTGTTGTGGTGACCAGTTCCACCACGTCATCCACTTCTCCTTCCTGCACTTCTCCTTCCTCCACCTCTTCAACTTCCTCAACATCCTTAGGTTGTGGGTCTTGGTGAGGTTGGGGTTGTTTCGAAGCTGTGGGGTTCCTGTGCTCCATGGAGTGTTCTCCTCTCAGTCTTCTCTCCCCTATGAGAATCAAACAAAAGGTCTAGTTATCACACAGAAATTCTCGATAAAAAATAAAAACATGCTAAATTGCTTGGAAGTGGGGTACAAGTGTCTGTTTGGGCGGAATTTCAAGATGAAGACATTATTTTTTCAAAATAATTTCTTTACTATTTACCTTTGGCTGTCAATTTTTATACATGGAGGCACCACAAAAATTCACTGATGCACCTGTGTGGGACACCCAAAAAATGTGGTTCTGGTGGCCCACACTATAGTGCTCAAAAGTACAGATGTGGAACCAGCTGCTGAGTGTCCTCTCCTTTACACTGATTAAAGTTTGCATTTCATTCTCTTTACAAACACATCATCTAGCCAACAATGTAAGAACAACAATTGAATAAAAACAGGCAGATGTGTAAATTATTTTAACCCTGTAAAATCTATAAAAAGCGAGGATAGTGGCCGAATGATGTGTCTGTAACGAATGATTACTTTGCCAAACCAAGTTCAAACTATGACATTTTGTAAGGTAGTACAATAGAAAAATGCAATAACATGGAGCAACATGCAAGTTGTGAAATACAATAATAGGAAAAATGGGGAAAAGTACTTACTTTTTTCAAGCATTCTCTTAATGCTCCTTTACTGCTCCGGCTCCCTCAGTCTGAGGTCAGACCATCTCTTTCTGAGCTGCTCATTTGATCGTTTCACCACGAAATTCTTCTTCAGACTCTTCACAACTTTCTTCATGATTTTGGCCTTCCTTCGATTAGGTTTGCTATACGGCCCATGCTTTGCGTCATAATCCGACTTTAGCAATATATCCACCATCTCCGCATAAAACATATTAGATGCCTTGAATCTCCTCCCTGGTCGTGACGTTTCCTCAGTCTCTGGGCTTGTCTCCTCCTCGTTATTTGAGGAATTAGCAGACACCTGCTATGAATCCGCCATATCTGTCTGCGCGACGAAAGAGAAGGGGCAGGGAAAAGATGTTACTTAGAACGTCATGGGCGGGCGACGTGTGCGGAGCGACGTGTGCGTAGTTTTACGCATGCGTGGTGTATATATAGCAAACACACATGTGCTATACTACGTTCGGTGTGCGGAGAGAGGAGTAAAAGTGATGGACGTGCGAACGAATGTATATGATTTGTAGACTTTGAGAAATTGGTGGCCTATACTGTCTAGAGAATGTTGGAAGATATATATGGTGACTTATGCCGCGTACACACGACCGCTTTTCTCGAAGAGAATAACGTCATTTTTTTTTCTCGCCGAGAAAACCGATCGTCTGTGGGCTTTATGTCGTTTTTTTCAACGAGAAAAACGGCATTAAAAACGACGAGAAAAATTAGAACATGTTCTAAATTTTCACGCCGTTTTTCAGGTCGTCGTTTTTTTCATCATGAAAAATGATCGTGTGTAGGCTTTAACGACGTTAAAAAAGCGCGCATGATCAGAAGCAAGTGAGGAGAAGGGAGAGCTCGTTCTGGTAAAACTACTGTTCGGAATGGAGATGGCACATTCGTCATGCATGAAATTATTACATCGTTTAATGCAGCGCATTCTTTTCTTCGTTCTAATGCTGCAATATTCCAATTCTCTTGCTGCTGATATTCTCCCAGAGTTAGGACAATCTTTGGTCTTTATGATTTATTGTTTTATCATGATTAATCTCTATTTTGGGGAGCCAGATCTCCCTAAATACCCAAAACTTTTTACAATTTTTTTATTTTTATTTTTTTTTTGCTTTAATTTGTGGTCTTAGATTTTAGACTGTTTTTACATATTATTTGCTATTTTGGAGTGTGTCAAGTTACCACAACATTATTCTTTATTCTAATTTTGCCTCAATGAGGTTAGTGTCCCTTGTTAATTTCTCAATTTTTTATCCACTGTCCCTGC
The DNA here is from genome assembly GCA_029206835.1 of Rana muscosa. NCBI lineage: Eukaryota > Metazoa > Chordata > Amphibia > Anura > Ranidae > Rana > Rana muscosa. The sequence goes on along the minus strand of CM055119.1, from coordinate 257,286,314 downwards.
CTACTCACTTAGAAAATGGCTATTTAGAAGAAAAACACATGTTAATTTTGTATCTTCAAAAAAAATTCCCATTTATTATGGCCTAATAACAAATTAAAAGGTAAGCCAAAACAAAACCATATGTAAACTACAAATCAAGAAGCCAGGAAGACAGCACTGGAGACCCTGCTGAAATTAGTGCACACCCAGATCACCACAGCAAACACCAAAGCATGTGAAGACCAAAACTGGCCCCATGTGAGGCACATATCCTGGGTTCATTTTCGTCTTTTTTGTTTGACCTTCCCTGCAGCCTTCCTTGGAGGCTGTGTCCGTGGAGGAGGGACTGGAGCAGGAGCAGGGTCTGGAACAGGAGCAGGGACTGGGACGGGAGCAGGGCCTGGGACAGGAGCATGGAGTGGGGCAGGAGCATGGAGTGGGGCAGGAGCATGGAGTGGGGCAGGAACTTGTGCAAAAAAATAGGAAAGGTCCACAACGTCTGTGAACTCCTTTAGTTTGTTCAACAGGCCCATATTGACCACCTTCAATATAAGGGTTTCACATTTCAGCCTCTGGTCCAGTCCCATTTGTGGCAGTTTCTCCCCAATAAGGGCAGCAAATCCCTCTGCAGCGGTGGGGGGGCTCTCGGAGTGCAGCAGTAGCCTCCCTAATTAGGGCCTGTGTCTCCTCCTCCATTTGAACCAGCCTCCTAGATCTTTTTGCAGGAATCCTCAGCAGAGGGATCTGGGGCCTGGTGTTGTGCTGGGTCCCACTGGGGCCTGCCTCTTCCTGGGTCCCACTGGGGCCTGCCTCTTCCTGGGTCCCACTGGGGCCTGCCTCCTCCTGGCTTCCAGTGGCACCTGCCTCCTCGTGTGTCCCACTGGGGCCTGTCTCCTCATCCTGTAAAAAAAGGTACATCGAGTTAGTTTTGCCTTCATCTTTCACACACATTTGTCACCTCATGACATTTGGTAATTGAATGCTACTAAATATTAAAGTCAATCATTCTGACACCAGTATATTTCTTTTTGGTGCCCTTAATTTGTGGCCACTGCTGTCTATTGATATGTCAGACACTTTTTTTAAACTGTTAACATTTTTCACACTTTTTTTTAAACTTTTACAACATTCAACTTTTATTACTATTATATTTTGTGAAATATTATACCTGGCTCCAAATATTTAAATCCGGCTCCTCCAGGACTTGAGGTTGTTCCTCCAAAGAGACCTCAACTTGGCTGGAGGCTTGGCTGCATGGAATGCTGGAGGGAAGGCTGGAGGGTTGGCTGGAGGGTTGGCTGCAAGGAAGGCTGGAGGTCGTTCTGGGTGGAAGGCTGGAAAGGGATTCCCTGGATTCCAGATGTTCATCTAGGAAACTCAGGTGCTGATAGTACCACAGATTTGGTATGTATCGGTCCTCTGCACCTGCTCCTGACCGCAGGGATTTTTGAACTTTATTCCGTTGAGCCCGGTATGTGCCCCTAATGGTCCCAATTTTGTTCTTCAGATCCTGTAGTGTTGCTGTGGGGATCTGAGTTTTCACAAATTCCAGCAAGGTCTCCAGTGCTCTCTTCCTGGCTTCTTTATTTTTATTATTTTTATTTTTAGTCTCCCATAAAATTGGAAGATTCTTCCATCTTTGGAGGAATTCCAGCATAAAATCGGGGTCCTTAAATGCCTTCATTATCTGTGCAATTCAAAACCCAAAACCAAAAAAGGAATGTCAGTCAGGACTACTCCAAATCTTTCTAACCATATATAGGCCACTAACGTAGCAATTGATCAGTCATCATAGAGTTGAGTGGACACCTGGATGTTTGTGTTGAACTCTTTTTAGCTAACTTTGTAAAAAGCTAGAGTTCGTGACCTGACTTTACCCAAACCCAAACCCCATTTAAGTAAATTAAGCCCTGTAAATAGGGTGAATAAAAGGACTCCCCAAAAATAAAGGAGTACCTCGAACTGTCCCTGCACCAAGTGTCATTTTTTATTAAATTTAAATTAACCCTAAATTCACTCCTGGGTATAATTAATTGTTGTCTCCTGTCAATTGCAATACATAGAAAAGTCATTGATACAAACATTGGGAAAGCATTGTGGTTCCCCCAAATATCCATACCAGGCCCTTCAGGTCTGTCAAGGATTTTAAGGGGAACTCCCCCACAAATTCCCTTAAAAAATGGCGTGGAGTCCCCCCCCCAAATCCATAACAGACCCTTATCCGAGCACGCAACCTGGCCGGCCACAGGGGAAGAGGGGGGGACGAGAGAGCGGCCCCCCTCCCTCCTGAACCGTACCAGGCCACATGCCCTCAACATGGGGAGCATGTCCCCATGTTGATGGGGACAAGGGCCTCATCCCCACAACCCTTGCCCGGTGGTTGTGGGGGTCTGCGGGCGGGGGGCTTATCGGAATCTGGAAGACCCCTTTAACAAAGGGGCCCCCCAGATCCCACCCCCCCTATGTGAAATGGTAATGGGGGACATTGTACCCCTACCATTTCACCTTAAAAAATGGCATTATCTGAAAAATGACACTACACGGTTTTTGACAATTCCTTTATTATTGGTTTTGTTTTTCAACCATCTTCTTCCTTCTTCTTTTCTGCATTGGAGTTTCTTCCTCCATCTTCCTCTTCATCTTCCTTCTTGCTTCGGGCTTCTCGTCCGCATCTTGCTTCGGCTTCTTCTTTGTTCTCCCGCTGCTCCGTTTGAATTTGAGTTTCCCGCTGTGTGACGCAAAGTTAGGCAGTTCTCCTCTAGGTCCGCTGCGAGCCGGGGGACCCGCCCCCCTCTGACTGCACGGGGAAAGTACCTGTGAAATCTCTGTGCGTCAGAGGGGGCGGGGTCGCCGGACCAAGAGGAGAACTGATGAACTGAAGCGTCACACAGCGGGAACCTCCAATTCAAACGGAGCGGCCGGAGAAAGAAGAACCCGGAGCAAGATGCGGACGAGAACACCGAAGGAAGAAGGAAGATGAAGAGGAAGAGGAAGATGGATGAAGAAACACGAAGCGAGAAAAGAAGAAGAAGGAAGAAGATGGAAGAAAGCCAAACTAAAAATTAAAGGAATTGTCAAAAACGGACTACTGTCATTTTTTAAATTTTGTACACTTTCTTCGTGAAATGGTAGGGGTACAATGTACCCCTTACCAATTCACATAGGGGGGGCCGGGATCTGGGGGTCCCCTTTGTTAAAGGGGTCTTCCAGATTCCGATAAGCCCCCCGCCCGCAGACCCCCACAACCACCGGGCAAGGGTTGTGGGGATGAGGCCCTTGTCCCCATCAACATGGGGACATCCTCCCCATGTTGAGGGCATGTGGCCTGGTACGGTTCAGGAGGGAGGGGGGGCCGCTCTTATCCCCCCTCTTCCCCTGCGGCCGGCCAGGTTGCGTGCTCGGATAAAGGGTCTGTTGTGGATTTTGGGGGGGACTCCACGCCCTTTTTTTTCATGATTTGGGGGTGGAGTTCCCCTTAAAATCCTTGACAGACCTGAAGGGCCTGCAACTCGAATTTGGGGGAACCCCACGTTTTTTTTTTCAGGTACAAATCAGTTTTCAAAGTCTTGCCATTTGCCGGGAGGCAAGAATTCATTTAGAGCCGCGATTGACTTTTCAAAGTTTAGTCCCAATTCAAAAATGACACTTTGTGCACGGCCAGTACTAACAGCACGGGAAGCAAGCGCCAAGTTACATGCATATTGCCCAACCCCGGCCCCGAACATACAGTGAATGAATGTTTATAGGTTTAATGCTCCTGGACACAGCCATATCAAGTAAGAAAAATGTTACGTACCCGCGATCTACACGTTCGTCTCCTCCGACCTTCTTCCACTCACTGAACGTCGCTTTCAACGATGTTTTTTGGAGTTATATACAGTGCGCATGCGTGACGCTCCGCACGCTTTCCCGCCCCTGACGTTCGTTACACTACTTTCCCCGCCCCTTCTCGCTACTCCTTAATGACGGAGAGTGTAAACATGTCGGCGAATCACCAACATGATGTGGAAAGTGGGGAAGAAAGCAGGCCCCGACCCAGAAGGTATAAAGCCACTAACATGAGCTTTGAGGAGATGGTGGAGATGGTCACCATATTGCTCCGGGATGATTACGATGCCAAACATGGGCCCTACAAAAAGCCAAATCAAGTGAAGGCCAAGATCATGGATAAAGTGGTCAAAACGCTCTTTGAAAAATTTGGGGTTCGCAGGTCGCGGGAACAGATCCGGAAACGATGGTCGGACATTAAGTTGCGTGAGCCGGATCAATATAAAAAGATTTAAAAAGTCATCAAAAAAAGTAAGTAGATTAACATTAAATGTGATTTTGCCTAATAACGTGGTGTTGCATGTGTTTTTTAAATAATGTATGTATTACAGTGAAAAATGTCATGTTTCATGTTTTTGGCCACACGAATCGATCGTATAAATGGTCGTTCAAACGTTCACTCAATCACAAGCTTTTGCCACGATTCATCATTGTTCGAACGACATTTTATCAATCACAAAATAATCGGCAGGTTCAAATGTTTTTAGCAATGTATTCCACCAAAACATCGTTTGGGTGTTATTGAACGAGGATTTCAACGTTGGATTCTTGTGCCCAAGAACATGAAACAGGACATCATGAAATGTTTATGTGAGAAGTAATTATAAACATGTTTGTGTAGTTGCTGGTAATTAGATTTGGCTAATGTAACTAGATTCAGTGTACGTTTACAAGAGTATGCTCAGCAGCTGCTTACACATCTGTACTCATTAGCACAAGTGTGGGCCACAAGAACAACCTTTTGATGGTGTCACACACAGGTGATCCAGTGGATACCTGGTGTGTTTCCATGTGTGAAACATGACCTAAAGAGATTAATCTACCATCTTGGGAAATGGATACAATCATGTGTTCATCTTCTCCAAAATTATCAGTAATACAATTGTAACACACTTCCCAAGAATGATTAATATTCCTCTTTCACGCCTAAATATATTTAGTTACACAAGTCTACCTTTTGGTTATATCTCCTAGGGCTTCAAAGAGCTAAGAGACACGAGGCTGCAAACCCCGCAGCACCAACTCAAGGCCCACAACTGCAGGATGTGGCAGAAGAGGGAAATGGCAACTCACCAGGTCAGTGTCATACACCACAGCCTCACGTAATAGATGTTGGCCTGTATATTTAGTAAGACATTTTCTTTTCACAACTTAAAGGGACTTTAATGCCTGCGGCACCAGCAACCTTCACCAGAGCCACTGCCCAGATGTTGCTGAAAGAAGTGAGGGTCTGCTCTCGGGAGGTTGAAACCATAAAACACAACCTGGTCCAGATGTACCAAACAAACAAAATGATGGAGAAAAAACTTAAAAAAATTGAACACATTCTTGGGAGTGTTTAAAACTTGTATATATTTTAAAAAAAATGTTTATTTTTTGGGGGGGAAATGTTTTATTTCTATAAAGGGATATTGTTCGTGTTGTACATTTTTGTACTGAGTTGTAAAAAGCAAATATTTTAGAAATTCCCAAAAAAATTTGGGTTATATTTTGATACAAACCTTACCAATTTTATACTCATAAAATTTTTTAATCACTAAACAATGTGTGGCTTCTTATATCAATGTTGCCCCCCCCCCAACAAAAATGTGTGTGTTTAGACTCTATAAGTGCTTGTAATTTACTTGTTAGGAAAAAACATGGGACTACAACTGCACTAGTATAACCGAGGACAGTGATGGTGAAACTTGGCAACCCAGATGGTTTGGAACTACATTTCTAATGTTGCTCAGGCACTCTGCAGTGTAGTTGAGCATCATGGAAAATGGAGTTGAAAAACATCTGGAGTGGCAAGGTTCACCATCACTGACCTAGAAGAAAGAACAAATACAACAAAAGAAAAGCAAACAAGATGTTTTCAGTATATTATTTTTTATTATGAGCAAAATTGATTTAAAACTGATCAGGCATTGCAATGGCCCCCCACCCAAAAAATATTCGACATAGCGTTGCCGCACATCACGGCCGCTTTGGGGGGCCAAGCCTGTAGGGCCAGCTAACTGGGCTGGCAATGGTCCATCCAAACCCTGTGTGCCCTGAAGGTCAACTGTAGCAAGATAATTTGTGGAGTGTTTGATTAAAAAATTGTGCAGTATGCAACAACACATGACCAAATGGTTCCATTTATACTCCGCCATGTTTATTGCAGTCAGAAAAAGCCGGAAGCGACTGGCCATGATGCCAAAGGCGTTTTCCACCACCCTTCGCCCTCTGGCCAGACGATAATTAAACACCCTCCTCTCAGGGGTGAGGGACCTTTGGGGAAAAGGCCTCATCAAATGTGGTCCAAGCGCAAAAGCCTCATCTGCCAGGAACACAAACGGGAGGCCATGTTCATTATCTTCAGCAGGTGGCAATGCCAGGTCCTCTGAAAGAAGCCGGTCTGCAAACTCTGTCTGGGCGAAAACACCACCGTCAGACATCCGCCCATTTTTCCCAACATCAACAAATAGGAACTCATAGTTCGCAGACACCACCGCCATGAGCACAATACTGTGGAAGCCTTTGTAATTCCAAAAAAACGACCCAGAATGGGCTGGTGGCACGATGTGGACGTGCTTGCCATCAATGGCTCCTCCACAGTTGGGAAAGTTCCACCGCTGAGAAAAATCAGATGCCACATTCTGCCATTCCTGTGGCGTCGATGGTAACTGTGGAGTCAAAGGAAAAAAAATATATATATACTTTACTACCTATACATTGCAAGCATGTTAGCACAAAACACTCTGGGCAAAACATCAGGATAGCATTAATTTTGAAGGAGGATTTTAGAGCGGAGCTACGCAGCCAAAATACTATAAAATAACACAGCAGCTCCAGCTACAGCAGCTGCAGAGGTTTGCTAATTGTACACTTACCTGTCCTGGAGTCCAGCAACGTCCGCAGCAGAGGACGAACAATTGCTCATCACTCTGCTGCCCCCTCTGCCATCCTCGGTGAGGGAACCAGGAAGAGAAGCCTTGCGGCTTCACTGCCCGGTTCCCAAACGCACATGCACGAGAAGCGCTGCGCAGTTCTGACTGGTCCTCCTGTGTTCTGTGAGACAAGTGTTTACAAGAACACTACGGGTCTTCTGCGGGAAGTGACTTGGCTCAGGCAGATTTGCCGCAGAGATGACTCCCGGATGTGGGTGAATATACCTGTCTTAAACAGGTATCTTCACCCCCCTCCCCCCTGAAAGGTGTCAATTTTGACACCGGGGGAGGGTTACAATGAGCGGACCCACAAAATTTAGGATGGAGGTCCGCTTGAATAAGATAGAAAAATAAGCAACAAAAACATCACCCACTCTGATGGACCTGAGAAATTCGGAGAGGGTGGAGGGTTTGAGATGAGTTGGGGACATCATAATTAAAATCTATAGTACGATGTAATTTATTTGGGTAGATTAGACAAACTTAAAAAATTAGGGGGGGGGGGGTGGGAATCAGGCAATCTAAGCACTACAATGGAGCGTACAAAACAAAAATGAGGATTGACTAGGCTAGGTGTGTTTGGGCCCAGGATCTAATGCTGGAGATTGCTTGACCAAAAAATATGCATGTAGCCCAAAAACATAGAACATTCAAAGCTTACAACATGCAGGGGGACAAAGGGGACATTCACAGCATATTCAAATCATGGTAATTAGAGACAGTACAAAATATACTATACATTAGCAAGCATAAAAAAACATAGATTGTGATGTTTATAAAGGAGAAAACTTACCTTAAGATAGTCCTCCTGAAGGACCTGGATAATGGCAGAGCAGGTCTCTGGGATAATGACGCCCAGAGCCTGGGGGGAGATGCCTGTCGAGAACTTGAGGTCCTGCAAGCTTCTCCCAGTCGCAAGGTATCGCAACGTGGCGATGAGCCTCTGCTCAGCAGTAATGGCTTCCCGCATAACGGTGTCCTGCCTGGTGATATAGGGGGACACCAAAGCCAAGAGCTGCTGAAAAACGGGGTCAGACATCCTAAGAAAATTCCTGAAATCATCAGGGTTATTCTCCCGGATCTCCCGCAGCAGAGGCATATGACATAATTGGTCCCTCTGGAGCAACCAATTCTTGGTCCATGAACTCCTTCTCACCCTCCTCATGGACCGGATCTGGGACATAGCAACAAGCCCAGCAGCAAGCACAGCACGATCTCGGCGACAAGAACGTACGCGCAACATGGCTTCAAAACGGTCGTCTAATCAGAACGAACTAAAAGAACGCACTGAAGAACAGCAAGGCCTATGAAGAACGAGCTGAAAAACAGTAACGCGCGGACAAGAACGCACTGCAAAAACAGATACGAACTCACTACACGCACTGAAAGCCAGATACAAACCCACAAGCACAAACTGAACTCCCGAAAACGATCTTTAAAGCACGAAGACTGAAAAGCGCGAATCGTCTCTTCCCAAACTTTTACTAACACGCGGAAACACGAAATCAGCAAAAGCAGCCAAAAGGGTGGCGCGAACAGAATGAAACTTCCCCTTTATAGTGCCGTCGTACGTGTTGGACGTCACCGCGCTTTGCTAGATCAGTTTTTTTCATGATCGTGTGTAGGCAAGGCAGGCTTGAGAGGAAACAAGAAAAATAACGTCGAGAAAATCGACGTTTTTTTTCTTGACATGAAAAGCGGTCGTGTGTACGCGGCATAAGATTTACAGGAGGTTAGACTGTGTGCCTCACATTATTTTTTATTATTTTTTTTTGGCTTGCAGACCCAAAATGAATGTCTTCATAAGTGACAAGGAATTCCTTGCAGAATTTATAGACCGGGTAAGGGAGCTGCCCGCTCTGTGGGAAACAAAAAACCCCATCCATAGAAAAAAAGGGGTAAGAAAAGCAGCACTGGAGACCCTGCTCCCATTTGTGCATACCAAGGTGCCCACAGCAACAGCAAAACAGGTGGACACTAAAATTGGGAGCTTGAGAGGCACATACAGGACGGAACGCTCTAAGGTCCTGGCTTCTCAGAGGTCAGGAGCAGCAGCAGATGATGTGTATGTCCCCAATTTGTGGTACTACAGCAGGATGTCCTTTCTGGATGACCACATTGAGGCAAGGCCATCACTGTCCACTCTTCCCCCCAGACTTCCCTGCAGCCAACCTGAACCTTCTCTGGAGCAAGAGGAGGCAGCCATCCTGGAAGAAGCTGATTTGGACATCTGGAGCCAGGTATAGTATTAAATGAAAATGTATTGTGAAAAACTTAATGCAGGAAAAAGAAGTCAAAATGAAAATCCTAAACTATTTTGGGATACAAAAGTGAAATCAAGATCTAGAGACATTAGTCTGCCATAAATTGAGTGCTAAATAGTCAATCTGATGTAGTCCTAAAAATATTTGTCGTTTCTCTTGATTTACATTCAAATTGCTACATTCATGATCTCAAATTTGTGTGAAAATAATAAACCAAAATATTAAACTATGTCCCTTTTTCATACACAGGATGAAATCAGCCAGGAGGAGGGTCTGGAAACTGTGAGGCAGGAGGAGGCAGGGCCCGCTGTGAGGCAGGAGGTGGCAGGGCCCACTGTGAGCCAGGAGGTGGCAGGGCCCACTGTCAGCCAGGAGGTGGCAGGGCCCAGTGGCAGACAAGAGGTGCTAGGGCCCAGTGGCAGACAGGAGGTGGCAGGGCCCAGTGGCAGACAGGAGGTGGCCGGCACGAGGAGAAGCACTAGATCTCAGGTGCCTCCCATCCGCCTTCCTAAAAGAAGCAGGAGGGACAGGACCACTAGTGAGGCAGCAATGGCCCATATTAGAGAGGCACATGCCACCCTCCAGGAGCCCACATCCCCTGAAGAGGCCATTTCCAGCCTAGTTGAGGCCAAGTTCAAGGTGATGAGCATGGAGCAACGCCTCCTATGCGAGCCCCTGCTCATCACCTTGCTGAACAAGGGGGTGATGGAGAGAATTACCCCCAATACGGCCATATGTGAGGTCGCACAACTATCCCAACCTCAACCTCCTCCTCCACCTCCACCTTCTTCTTCTGCTCCACCCCCTTCTCCTCCACCTCCTCCTCCACCTCCACCTTCTTCTTCTGCACCACCCCCTTCTCCTCCACCTCCTTCTCCACCTCCACCTTCTTCTTCTGCGCCACCCCCTTCTCCTCCACCTCCTTCTCCTCCTCCTGACAGGAGTACCCCTCCAGTGGTCCAGCCTCCAGCCACACACAGAAGGAAGGCTGCAGGGAAGGCTTCAGGGAAGGCTGCAGGGAAGGCTGCCAAGAAGACAAGGAAGTGATGGCTTTGCTTCATTGTGGTCAGACAGAAGGCAGCCTGTTGTAGTACCACAGACTTGGGACATGTATATCACCTGCTGCTGTTCCTGACCTCTGGGAGGCCAGCATCAGATTGTGCTCACAACTGTTGTGCTTCTCAAGCTCCCAATTTTAGTGTCCACACAGGGTTGATGTGTGCTCTGGGGTCCCATGGATGCACAAATGGCAGCAGGTTCTCCAGTGCTCTCTTCTATTTATTTTGTTCAAGACATGAATAAATGTTTTTTTTTGTTTAAGTTCATACTTGACTATGTGTTTTTATAATAATTATTTATTTACCTTTGGAGTAAGCAGATACATTTGACCCCCCAAAAAAGGGACAGATAACACCAAAAAAAATCATTAAAGGTGTTCTTTAAAAAATATAGGGTGTAAACTTGACACAACTAAATTAAAAAAATACAATGGGAGATCACTATCAAAACATTGACAAATTACAATTAACATCTGTCTAAAAAATATAAAACATTAAAATATTCTGAAGATCTTGCACGATATAATACAGCTAAATCTTCTTAAGAGCAGCATGAAAAAGGTTTAAAATAGATAGTCATAACTCTGTGTGAATATCAGCAGCAAAACAAGTTCATTAGTTTTCATTATTGTAACATTCTAAAGAAGATTTAAATGCACAACATTTAAACAATGCAATCATTTACAGCGTGACAAATGTGCTATCTCCATTACAAAGGCTTGTTTTACCAGAAGATGCGCTCCCGTCTCATACTTGATTCTGAGCATGCGCGCTTTTTGAAGAGTCGTAAAAGCATACACACGAACCATTTTCTCGTCGTAAAACAGGCCGACGAGAAACACGACGAGAAAATCTAGAATCCGGACGAGAAAATAGAGAGCAGGTTCTCTATTTTTCTTGTCGAGATTCACGGCAGTTTTCTCGTCGTAAAAACCATACACACAAACAGTTTTCTCGACAATAAAGCTCTCGCAGCACTTTTCTTGTCGGTTTTGGACGAGAAACTCGTTTGTGTGTATGAGGCTTAACTCTCAATAATTGTCCTTTTGAGATATTTTTAAGCCAGGGGCCTTACTAACAACTATCACTGGGAATATAAGCATTTTTGTCTGTAGGTTTAAAGAATGTCCGGATACACATGCCCTTCAATTGAACTATAATTTGCAAATCCAAAATTGTCATTCTTTCCTTAGGCCCCTTTCACACTGGGGCGGGAAGGTGCGCTGTGGGTATACCTTAATTTTTACCGCGGTATTCGGCCGCTAGCGGGGTGAATTTAACCCCCGCTAGCGGCCGAAAAAGGGTTAATACCGCCCGCAATGCGCCTCTGCAGAGGCGTATTGCGGGCGGTATTACCGTGGTTTCCCATTGCTTTCAATGGGCAGCAGCGGTAAAGGAGCGGTGAACACACCGCTCCTTCACCGCTGTAAAGATGCGGCTAGCAGGACTTTTGGAGCGGTCCTGCTAGCGCACCGCTTCAGTGTGAAAGCCTTTGGGCTTTCACACTGAAGACTGCAGGGCACGATTTTTTCAGGCGGTATAGCAGCGCTATTATTAGCGCTAAACCGCCTGAAAAACGTGTCAGTGTGAAAGGGCCTTATTTATCTACCATGTAAGAGTAATATTGTTTTGGTTGCCATTTAATTTATCCATAAAATCTATGACTTCCTTCAATATCTCTCCAGATGACTGTAATCTAGGAACATGACTAACTGACGAGGTTTCTCTTTAAAAATCACTTGATTCTCTCCCATAAAGAGATACACTCAGTGCAATTTTGGTGCCATCACTATACCTCTATTTTGCTTGCTATATTTTTTTCTGTACCAAAAATTATAATGATCTAGACAATAGTCCAAACATTCCAATATGTATTTCCTTTGATTCGTACACAATTTCCCCAGCTGTTTCTATAGCCTACTTCACCACCTCCACTGCTTCATGGTGGTGATTAATAGTTGTGTAAAGTGAACTCGCATCTGCCGTGGCCAGTATTAATCCATTGCTTTCCTTTACCTCTTGCAATAACGGCAATAAAACGGAAAATTTATTACCAAATACTTACCGTAATTTTCCTTTCCTGATAGACTCCATGGCAGACTACGTGTGGGTTAACCCCGCCTCCTCTCCACAGCTATAGGACCCCTTACCCATAAATTTGAGCTCACCTCCACAGACAGGTGTTCCGTAACTAGCCGACTCAAATTTCAACTCTCATATTTTTAATTCATGGGTGGGAACTCCGTCTGCCATGGAGTCTATCAGGAAAGGAAAATTACGGTAAGTATTTGGTAATAAATTTTCAGTTTTCCTGACAGACTCCATGGCAGACTACGTGTGGGAAATAACTAGCCAATCCACACGGGAGGGTATGCTTGCTCAAAAAAAATATTTTAATCTTTCCCGTCAACTGACAGGATTTTTCAACCAAAATTAGCAGAGGAAAGGGAAGCAGGCTCAATACAATAATGAGACATAAATGTATGAATAGAAGACCACGAGGCTGCCCTGCATATCACTTCAGGAGCCACGTGTCGAGCTGCTGCCCATGAGGCTGCCATGCCTCTGGTGGAATGAGCCGTCACGCCTCTGGAGGAGCTAAGCCCTTTGCCCTGTAAGCCTGTTGAATAGATTGGACGATCCAGGCTGCTATTGTTCTGGAGGAAGCCCTCTTTCCTTTGTTGCTACCAGCGTGTAACAAGAACAGGTAGTTCAAGCTTCTTAAAGATGAAGTGACTCGCAAATATTCTTTCAGAGTCTCACCTACATCCAAGGGATGAACATCTGCTGATTCTGGAGAATTGAAAGTAGGAAGGACTATTTCCTGATTCTCGTGAAAAACTGACTTGACTTTTGGTTTAGACCCAAGCATGGGAATAAGGACCACTCGGTCCGGGAAGAAAGTCAAAAAGGGTTCTTGACAACCCAGGAAGCTTATTTCTGAAACCCTTTTGGCTGAAGTAATGGCCACTAGAAAGGCCAGTTTGATTGATAAGTCCTTAATAGAAAGATCCTTGTTGTTGAGTGCTGAAAGAGCATCAAGGACGAGCAGAAGATCCCATTTGGGGAATCTAGGTTTCCTCTGAGGCCTGATTCTCGAAGTCCCCTGAAAGGATTGTTGAACCAGGGGATGAGTTGCCCATGATGTTCCTGAAAATGCCGATAAGGCTGAAACTTGTCAATCAGTTCCCTCAGAGTACAAAGGAAGATCCAAGCCTGATTGTAGAAAACTCAAAACGTCTTGAACTCCAGGATTTCTGAAAGATTTTCCAGCAGAAGTCATGAAGCTGACAAACCTGGTCCAGATTCTGTTGCAGGTTTTGTTCATGTTAGGCTTTCTGGAGCTCATAAGGGTAGAGATTACCCCTAAAGCACACCCAAGAGACTCTAGCGGGTCCCTGAAGCTCATCAGATTCAGGAGAGGAAACCATGGCCTGTTCGGCCAGTATGGTGCTATTGTTATCACTTCGCCTTTCTCCAAATGGAGCCGCTGCAGGAATTTTTGCATGATCGGAGGTGGAGGGAAGGCATATGCCTTGTTGAATTTCCATTGGCTTGTTAATGCATCTACTCCGAAGGCTTGACTGCACCGACCTCGAGTGTAGTATCTGTCTACTTTGTGATTGCAGGGGGATGCAAACAGATCCACTTCTGGATCGATTCCCAACGATAGGATCCACTTGAATGTCTGTGTATGCAGTGACCATTCGTTGTTGTCTAGGTTGCTGCGTGACAGAAAGTCCGCTTGAATGTTCTGTTCCCCTGGAATGAAGACTGCTGTTAAGTTTGTAGATTCCTCTGAGCCCAGGTCATGATAGGTTCGACCTCTTGGAGAAGGGTGGGGCTCCGAGTGCCCCCTTGTCTCTTCACATATGCCACGGCGGTGGTATTATCCATTTTGAGTAGGACCGACTTCCCTTTCAGAAGGTGGGAGAAGGCTTGAAGGGCGCACCATGCCGCACGCAATTCCAGAACGTTTGACCCTGGAATGTGGAGATGGGCATCCCATTTTCCCTGAGCCAGTTCTGCCCCACAATGTGCTCCCCAGCCCGCATTGCTGGCATCGGATGAAACAGTCATCCATTGGATGGGAGCAAGGGAGTGGCATGTTAACAAGTTTTTGTGTTGAAGCCACCAGAGAAGACTGTTCCTCATTGACTGAGTAGTCCTGATCAGCTGATTGCGATCATCTGTCTTCCATTGCTGAAGGAATCCTGATTGAAAAGGCCGAAGCCTCCACATTGCCCATTTGACCATGGGGAACGTGGCCACCATCGTGCCGATTATCTTCAGGCACTGTGACGCCCTTAGGTTAGAGTAGTCTAGGGCTAAAGATATTCTTACCCGAATGACCGGGATTTTTTCTTCCGGAAGAGAGATGGTATTCTCTACTGTGTCGAATTGAGCTCCTAGGTAGGTTAGGCGTTGGGTCGGTTCTGGCTGCTGACTTTTCTGTCGGTTTAAGAGCCATCCGAACTCTATCAATGTAGAGATCACTTGATCTTTGTGGATCAGCAGCTGCTGCTTGTCTTGGGACAGTAGTAGCAGATCGTTCAGGTAATGATACAGACGCACACCCTGTATTCTGATAAGAGACACAATTACCAACAGTACCTTGGAAAAGACCCTTGGAGAGGTCGTTAGTCCGAATGGAAGACAAATAAATTGTAAGTGCTCTCGTTCGACCTGAAATCGAAGGTATTTGTGGAATTCTTCTGCCACGGGAACATGAAAATACGCGTCCTTAACATCTATTGAGATCAACCAGTCGCCTGGTTGAACGACTTTGTGGATGGATGAGAGTGATTCCATCTTGAATTTCTCGTGCTTTATGTACCTGTTCAGGAAAGTGAGATCTATAACTGGACGCCAAGAGCCGTTCTTCTTTTGTACTAGGAAGAGGGGGAAGTATACCCCCTGGAATTCCTCGTCCTTTGGGACGGGCACCACTGCTCCTTGATCTTTCAGGGCATTCACATATGAAAGAAGAACTTGTTGTTTTTCTTCTGATTGAGGCAGTGAAGATTGCATTGGTCTGCATGGAGGGACTTTGGTGAAGGACCATGCGTGACCTGTTGAGACCGTTTTGATGGTCCTATAACCTGAGATCAAGGTCACCCAGACGTGCCGGCAGAGACGTAGGCGAGCCCCTACCCGACCGCTTGGGCAGGCCCAATCTCAAAAGGACTTGGTTGGCTCGCGCCCACCGGGCGTCTGTTTCTTGCCAGATTTTTTGGAAAGATATCTGCCTATTCCAGTTCCAGCTTCTCCTAAAATCCCGTCCGGGCCTATAGGAGCATGCCTCTCTTGAACGCTCTGTACTGCGTCTCTGCTGAGGTTTTCTTTGGTTAAACAGACGTTTGTCCTGAGGGAGGAATCCCGACTTTCCGCCTGTAGCCTTTGAAATGGCATTATACAGTTTGTTTCCAAACAAGGAAGTTCCTTCAGAAGGAATTTTGCACCATGCCTGCTTTGAGGCAGGATCAACAAGCCAGGGGCGCAACCATAGTGCTCGTTTGGCTGTGACCGAAGATAGCAAGGATCTAGCCATCAAGCGGATGAGATCAATTGAAGCTTCTCCCAAAAAGGCGATAGCCAGTTTAAGTTCTTGCACTGCTGAACTTTGTGCCAATTCCTCCGAGACACCTTTCAGAACGGAGTCAACATTTTCCACCCAGGCCTCCATTGCTTTGGAGGTGACTGCAAGGGCTAGGGCTGGTTTGCAAGCCATACCGTTCAAGTTATATATTCTCTTAATGTCTTGGTCAATCTTTCAGTCCAGACCATCTTTAAAAGATACAGTGTCATCTAGCAGGAGGGTGATATGCTTCGCTAGGCGCATTACTGCTGCATCCATGAGGGGAGCATTTTCCAAACCTTCTTATCCCCCTTGCTCCATTCTTCCTTAAACACTCCTTTCAGCTCGGTGTGAAATTGGAACATTCTTTCCCCAGTTTCTTAAACAGTTCCTTTGTTTCTCTGGGGGGGGGGGGGGGGCAGTGGTATCTTCCAACTTTAAGGTTTCCATCACTGCCTTGATCAGTGGAGAGACTAAAGCGTAGTCGAATCCCACTACAGAATCATCTCCCTCCATCTCGTCTTGCGAGGAATCATGGGAGGAATCACAGAATCATCTCCCTCCATCTCGTCTTGCGAGGAATCATGGGAGGAATCACAGAATCATCTCCCTCCATCTCGTCTTGCGAGGAATAATGGGAGGAATCATGGGGCTGGAATTGGCCGGAATCCTCCTGGGCCTCGTCAGCCAAGGGGCCAGACAAGGTGGTGGACTGGCTCCTCGTGTGGGGGGGGCATCTATTTCCATCATAGACTGCTGTACCACACGTTTAATAAGAGACTCAAGATTTTGATTTTTCGGTCTCTTTCTCACCGACCACTCGGGCATAGCATGGGTCACACAGCGATTTGCCCTCCGGGATTCTAGTTTTACATCCCCAACAGGCTCTGTGATCAGAGCGATCATCGCGGTGGTGGTAGCGGTGACTTGAGGAGGAATGGGAACATCTCCTATATTTAGAGGGGGAATGTGAGCGTCCCCTATGATAGTGGGTCCCAGATGGAGTGTCACGTCTGGACCTGGAGAATGATTGGTGATGGTGATGATGATGGTGATGATGATGGTGCAGCCTGGCAAGGTCCCTATCCTGTGACCGATGAACTGATGTAGCCGGGCTGTAAGAGATAATACAGACAAAGGGAGGGGGAGGAAGGTGGGCAGGTTGTAACCGTTAGCAACCACCAGAAAAAAATGACACCAAAGACACCAACCCCCTACCCACTCCGCACAGACCTTGTGCGGGAGGGCTGGCCACACGGCGGTGCAGATGAGTCCATGACGAGGAAGACACACAATGATGCGTAACTCCACTACCTAGACTAAGGATAAGCAAATCAATGCAAGAACAGCGCAGAAAAAAATAGTTTTTTTTTTTTTTTTTTTTTTAAACTGTCCCTTTAACCACTTAAGCCCCGGACCATTTCGGGCCATTAGGACCAGACCTGTTTTTGGGATTCGGCACTGCGCTGCTTTAACTGTAAATTGTGCGGACATGCAATGTTGTACCCAAATGAAATTTGCGTCCTTTTCTTCCCACAAATAGAGCTTTCTTTTAATGGTATTTGATTGCCTCTGCGATTTTTATTTTTTGCGATATAAACAGAAAAAGACCGAAAATTTTGAAAAAAAAATGATATTTTCTACTTTTTGTTATAAGAAAAATTGAATAAACTCAATTTTAGTCATACATTTAGGCCAAAATGTATTCAGCCACATGTCTTTAGTAAAAAAAATGTCAATAAGCGTATATTTATTGGTTTGCGCAAAAGTTATAGCGTTTACAAACTAGGGTAAATTTTCTGAAATTTACACAGCTTTAAATTTATGACTGCCTATCTCATTTCTTGAGGTGCTAAAATGGCAGGGCAGTACAAAACCCCCCCAAATGACCCCATTTTGGAAAGTAGACACCCCAAGGAAATTGCTGAGAGGCATGTTGAGCCCATTGAATATTTTTTTTTTGTCCCAAGTGATTGAATAATGACAAAAAAAAAAAAAAAAAATTACAAAAAGTTGTCACTAAATGATATATTGCTCACACATGCCATGGTTATATGTGGAATTGCACCCCAAAATACATTCTGCTGCTTCTCTTGAGTACGGGGATACCACATGTGTGGGACTTTTTAGGAGCCTAGCCACGTACGGGACCCCGGAAACCAAGCACCGCCTTCAGGATTTCTAAGGGCGCAAATTTTTGATTTCACTCCTCACTACCTATCACAGTTTCGAAGGCCATAAAATGCCAAAATAGCACAAAACCCCCCTAAATGACCCCATTTTGGAAAGTAGACACCCCAAGCTATTTACTGAGAGGCATGTTCAGTCCATGGAATATTTTATATTTTGCCACAAGTTGCGGGAATATGACAAACTTTTTTTTTTTTGCACAAAGTTGTCACTAAATGATATATTGCTCACACATGCCATGGGCATATGTGAAATTACACCCCAAAATACATTCTGCTGCTTCTCCTGAGTACGGGGATACCACATGTGTGGGACTTTTTGGGAGCCTAGCCGCGTACGGGACCCCAAAAACCAAGCACCGCCTTCAAGGTTTCTAAGGGCATAAATTTTTGATTTCACTCCTCATTACCTATCACAGTTTTGAAGGCCATAAAATGCCAAGATGGCACAAAACCCCCCCAAATGACCCCATTTTGGAAAGTAGACACCCCAAGCTATTTGCTGAGAGGCATGATGACCCCATTGAATATTTTTTTTTTGTCCCAAATGATTGAATAATGACAAAAAGAAAAAAAAATGTACAAAAAGTTGTCACTAAATGATATATTGCTCACACATGCCATGGTTATATGTGGAATTGCACCCCAAAATACATTCTGCTGCTTTTCCTGAGTACGGGGATACCACATGTGTGGGACTTTTTGGGAGCCTAGCCGCGTACAGGGCCCCAAAAACCAAGCACCGCCTTCAGGATTTTTTCTAAGGGCGTAAATTTTTGATTTCACTCCTCACTACCTATCACAGTTTCGAAGGCCATAAAATGCCAAAATAGCACAAAACCCCCCCAAATTACCCCATTTTGGAAAGTAGACACCCCAAGCTATTTGCTGAGAGGCATGTTGAGTCCATGGAATATTTTATATTTTGCCACAGGTTGCGGGAATATGACAAACTTTTTTTTTTTTGCACAAAGTTGTCACTAAATGATATATTGCTCACACATGCCATGGGCATATGTGAAATTACACCCCAAAATACATTCAGCTGCTTCTCCTGAGTACGGGGATACCACATGTGTGTGACTTTTTGGGAGCCTAGCCGCGTACGGGACCCCAAAAACCAAGCACCGCCTTCAAGGTTTCTAAGGGCATAAATTTTTGATTTCGCTCCTCACTACCTATCACAGTTTTGAAGGCCATAAAATGCCAAGATGGCACAAACCCCCCCCCAAATGACCCCATTTTGGAAAGTAGACACCCCAAGCTATTTGCTGAGAGGCATGTTGAGCCCATTGAATATTTTTTTTTTTGTCCCAAATGATTGAATAATGACAAAAAGAAAAAAAAATGTACAAAAAGTTGTCACTAAATGATTTATTGCTCACACATGCCATGGTTATATGTGAAATTACACCCCAAAATACATTCTGCTGCTTCTCCTGAGTACGGGCATACCACATGTGT
This sequence comes from Rana muscosa, assembly GCA_029206835.1. Classification (NCBI taxonomy): domain Eukaryota; kingdom Metazoa; phylum Chordata; class Amphibia; order Anura; family Ranidae; genus Rana; species Rana muscosa. The sequence goes on along the minus strand of CM055119.1, from coordinate 257,266,820 downwards.
GGGACTTTTTGGGAGCCTAGCCGCGTACGGGACCCCAAAAACCAAGCACCGCCTTCAAGGTTTCTAAGGGCATAAATTTTTGATTTCACTCCTCACTACCTATCACAGTTTTGAAGGCCATAAAATGTCAAAATAGCCCAAAACCCCCACAAATGACCCCATTTTGGAAAGTAGACACCCCAAGCTATTTGCTGAGAGGCATGGTGAGTATTTTACAGCTCTCATTTGTTTTTGAAAATTAAGAAAGACATTTTTTTTTCTTTTTTTTTTTCTTTTTTTACATTTTCAAAACTTTGTGACAAAAAAGCGTGATCTGCAAAATACTCAACATACCTCTCAGCAAATAACGGGTGTCTACTTTCCAAAATGGGGTCATTTGGGGGGGTTTTGTGCCATCTGGGCATTCCATGGCCTCCGAAACTGTGATAGGCAGTGAGGAGTGAAATCAAAAATTTACACCCATAGAAATCCTGAAGGCGGTGCTTGGTTTTTGGGGTCCCGTACGCGACTAGGCTCCCAAAAAGTCCCACACATGTGGTATCCCCGTACTCAGGAGAAGCAACAGAATGTATTTTGGGGTGTAATTCCACATATGCCCATGGCATGTTTGAGCAATATATAATTTAGTGACAACTTTTTGTACATTTTTTTTTTTTTTGGTCATTATTCAATCACTTGGGACAAAAAAAAAATATTCAATGGGCTCAACATGCCTCTCAGCAAATAGCTTGAGGTGTCTACTTTACAAAATGGGGTCATTTGGGGGGGTTTTGAACTGTTCTGGCATTTTATACACAACATTAGGAAGCTTACATCCACTCTTCTAACCACTTGAAGACAAAGCCCTTTCTGACACTTTTTGTTTCCATGAAAAAAAAAAAAATTTTGCAAGAAAATTATGTTGAACCCCCAAACATTATATATTTTTTTAAAGCAAAGGCCCTACAGATTAAAATAGTGGGTGTTGCATTTTTTTTTTCCACACAGTATTTGCGCAGCGATTTTTCAAACGCATTTTTTGGGGGAAAAACACACTTTTTTTATTTTTAATGCACTAAAAAACACTATATTGCCCAAATGTTTGATGAAATAAAAAAGATGATCATAGGCCGAGTACATGGATACCAAACACGACATGCTTTAAAATTGCGCACAAACGCGCAGCGGCGACAAACTACATTCATTTTTAAAAGCATTTAAAAGCCTTTACAGGTTACCACGTTAGATTTACAGAGGAGGTCTACTGCTAAAATGACTGCCCTCGATCTGACCTTCGCGGTGATACCTCACATGCATGATGCAATTGCTGTTTACATATGACGCTAGACCGACGCTTGCGTTCGCCTTTGCGCAAGAGCAGGGGGGGACAGCGGTGCTTTTTTTTTTTTTTTTTTTTTTATTATTTATTTGGCTTTTTTATTTTATTTTTAAACTGTGCCTTCCATATTTTATTTTTTTACCATTTTTATCGTTATCTCAGGGAATGTAAATATCCCCTATGATAGCAATAAGTAGTGACAGGTACTCTTTTTTTGAAAAAAATTGGGGGGTTAGACCCTAGATCTTTCCTCTGCCCTCAAAGCATCTGACCACATCAAGATCGGTGTGATAAAATGCTTTCCCAATTTCCCAATGGCGCTTTTTATATCCGAGGGGGGGACATTCCCTCCCACTGCTTGTAAAAGCAGTCTAGAGGCTAATTATCTGCTAGAATTGCTTTTACATGAAAGCCGGCTGCTGGCTGAAAAGAATGATACCAAAATGATACCTAAACCCGCAGGCATCATTCTGGTATAAACATTCAAAGTCCAGCAACATACCAGTACGTTGCTGGTCCTTGTTGGACATGTATTGTAATCTTTTTTTTCATACAGCCTATTGGCTGAACGAAAAAAAGAGATTGGTGGGTATGCCCACCATTAGAATACCTCCCTTCATCCACCCACTTCTAATGATGGGCATATATGCCGAAGCATGGGGGCATCCTCCCGCAAAAAAGTTATGCCGCGTACACACGGTCAAGCCTTCGTCGGAATTTCGACCGTATGTACGCGGCATAAAAGGTTATGCCGCGTACACACGGTTGGACTTTTCCACGGGCAAGCCTCCGTTGGAATTTCGACCGTATATACGCGGCATTAGGAGCAAAATCGCTCCTCCGCCCCTGCTGCCCCCATGCTTCGGCATATATGCTCTTTTTTTTAACTGTGGTGGTGAAATCACCTCCTACAGCGTTGGAGTCACGGCTTTATGTATCGTGGGAGCAAACGCTGTTGCTGTCAAGATAAATAGATCCGCGCTGCAACTGAATGGCGTACCTGCTAAGCAAATGGTGGTTAACATTAAAACAAAGTAACATTACAGTACAACAGTAAGACCTTACCATGCCATACCTGCAAAGCAAATACCAAAACAAAACCTAGTAAAAAATAAAAAAATGTTTTAACGCAACCTGTGCCTAAAATATATATATGCCGAAGCATGGGGGCATCCTCCCGCAAAAAAGTTATGCCGCGTACACACGGTCGGAATTTTCCACGGGCAGGCCTCCGTCGGAATTTCGACCGTATGTACGCGGCTGTCATGGATATGCATTAATGTCTGTCTGCCATCTTACCTTCCTCCTCATGTGTTCATCTAGAGACCAGACCTCCTTCACCTGGCTTCCTTTATAATCTCCTCCCAGCCTGACTCCACCCCAGGCCCTATCACTGAACACTATATTAACCTGTGCACTGCAAGCCTGCTTTGCTGATCAACGTGTTTGTTAGGCATTGTGTGTTTGGGTTCCTGCCTGCCGTGTGCTACGTCTGTCTCTCTGTTACGTTATTGGCTTGTCCCCGACCATCCCTGTCTGCTCGTGACCCTTGACCTTCGGCTCGTTCTTCGTTATCCTTGTCTGCTTGTGGCCCCTGACCTTCGGCTTGTTATTCGGTTCTCTCTATCGTGTGCTGCTGCTTCCCCTTATCCTACGGGGCGTGAGCTAGGAAACTCCAGGGGCCGCGACCTGGTCCCAGCCTGCAGCGTAACATCCTCACCACTAGAGGCCCTGGAGAAGACCAGCTGGGTCTTAGACTCCGCGCCCTGGGGAATCTTGGCTCTCGCTTCCGTTGGGATCCCGGTTGTGCTCCTCTGGTCCCGCTTTCCACAACCACCCAGTTTCCTATCCACAGAAGCCAGCCATAGGGTTCACTACCTCGCGGTGCACTCCTGTCCCCCTACGGTGTGCATCTGTCACCTGGCCACAGGTGACCCTGACAGTTTGATCAGCCATGAACCCGGCTGACATCCCGCTTCCCGCGGATGATCCATTGCAGGGCATAGTTCGCAGACTTGAGACCCAGGAATCAAATCAGACCCAGGTGATGCGATTCCTCCAGGATCTGGCTTCTCGATTCGAGCAGCTTCAGGTCTCCTTGGGAACCCCGAATCCGCAACCCCAAGTACAACCAGCGGCTGTACCTATCGCACCAGTCGCAGCCTCACACTCACTAAGATTGCCAGCTCCGTTCCGTTTCTCTGGGGACTCCAAGGCCTGCAGGGGGTTTCTCAGCCAATGCACTATTCATTTTGAGCTTCAGCCTCAAAGCTTCCTATCTGACCGGGCTAAGGTAGCCTATATCATTTCCCTCCTCTCCGGTGAAGCTTTGGCCTGGGCTGCCCCCCTGTGGGAGAGGAACGATCCGGTGGTTTCCAGTCTGTCCGAATTCTTGAAGCTCTTTCGTAATATCTTCGAAGAGCCGGCTCGGGCTTCTTCAGCGGCTAGTGCTGTCTTACGTCTTCGCCAAGAATCTAGTTCAGTGGGGCAATATGCTCTTCAGTTCCGTATCCACACAGCTGAATTGAGCTGGAATAATGAGGCCCTGGTCGCTACCTTTTTACATGGCCTCTCTGACCGAGTGAAAGACGAATTAGCGGGAAGAGCCATTCCCGTCGGTCTGGACGATGTAATTTCATTATGCAACCAGATCGACATTCGTTTTCAAGAGAGGTCCTTAGAAAAAAGACGCCAGCACTCTCTGGGTCCTAGCCAGTCTGAGCTCCCCTCCCTTCATTCCGTGGAGCATCCTCTTCCTGCTGAAGAACCTATGCAGCTGGGCCGGACCAGACTAACCCCCGAAGAACGTGCTAGGCGCAGAACTCTGGGCTTGTGCCTCTATTGTGGGGGCAAGGGTCATTTTCGTGACTCCTGCTCGCTTCGTCCGGGAAACGCTCGGGTCTAATACATTTGGAAGGTGGAGTATTGGACCCAGAAACATCACCTTCTCGCCTGCTCTTGCCGGTGTCCCTTCATGTAGGCACTTCTCCTCAGTCAACCCTTGCATACCTGGATTCCGGGGCTGCCGGCAATTTCATGGATTGGAGAACTGCTTCTTCTATGAAGCTTACCCTTTCACCTCTCACTACCCCATTGGTAGTCTCGGCAATTGATGGCACTGTTCTCCCAGGGGGCCCTATTCGCTTCCAGACGCTACCCATTAGGATGTCGGTAGGGATTCTCCACCAGGAGTGGATATCCTTTCTTATTCTACCCAAGGCCTCTACCCCAGTTGTATTGGGCCTCCCTTGGCTACAGCTCCACTCTCCACATGTGGACTGGGTCTCTGGGCAGATCCTGGCCTGGGGTTCCTCATGTTTCTCGTCGTGTCTTCTCAAGGTGACCCCCAAGGAGAGTCTTCCGGTTGCTGCCACTTCTGTTTCTTCTGATCTTCCCGCCGCATACAGCGATTACCGGGATGTGTTCTGTAAAAAATCAGCTGAGGTGCTTCCTCCCCACAGGTCTTTTGACTGTGCTATTGATCTTGTCCCCGGAGCAACTCTACCCAGGGGTCGTACCTACCCTCTGTCCATCCCAGAGACCCAGGCCATGTCGGAGTATGTAGCAGAGAATCTGGAGAGAGGGTTCATCCGGAAATCCTCATCGCCTGCAGGGGCAGGGTTCTTTTTTGTTGCCAAAAAGGATGGTACCTTAAGACCCTGCATCGATTATCGGGGTTTAAATGCGGTTACTATTAAAAATCGATACCCCTTACCCTTAATATCTGAGCTATTCGATAGGTTGAAGGGTGCCTCCATTTTCCCCAAGTTGGATCTCAGAGGCGCGTACAATCTCATTCGAATACGGGAGGGTGACGAATGGAAGACTGCATTTAACACTAGAGACGGGCATTACGAATATCTGGTGATGCCTTTTGGTCTGTGTAATGCTCCAGCCGTGTTTCAAAACTTTGTCAATGAAATCTTCAGAGATCTGCTGTACCAGTTTGTTGTCATCTATCTGGATGACATTCTGATCTTTTCTGAAAATCTGCTCGTCCACAGAAACCATGTCCGCACTGTACTTCAACGTCTTAGAGAGAACAATCTCTATGCCAAGCTGGAGAAATGTTCCTTTGAATGTTCTGAGGTCCTGTTTTTGGGGTGCTTTGTCTCATGTTCGGGGCTTCGTATGGACCCTGGGAAGGTCTTGGCTATCACCAACTGGCCTCTTCCTGCTAGCCTCAAGGCCACACAGCGCTTTCTTGGCTTCACTAATTATTATAGGCAGTTCATAAGGAATTACTCTTCCATTGCCGCGCCTATTATCGCTTTGACCAAGAAGGGTGTGAATGCCAGAGACTGGCCTCCCGAAGCTGTCTCTGCATTTCACAACCTGAAACAGGCCTTTGTTTCTGGCCCCCTCTTGAGGAGACCAAATCCTGGGAATGCATTTTTTATTGAAGTGGACGCTTCCTCAATGGGGGTGGGAGCTGTGCTTCTTCAAATCTTTGAGAAGAGACGCCAACCATGTGCGTTCTTCTCCAAAAAATTTTCTCAGGCAGAGAGGAATTATGCCATCGGTGATCGGGAACTTCTCGCAATTAAATTGGCGTTAGAGGAGTGGCGTCATCTCTTGGAGGGTTCCCCTCACTCCATAACGATCTTTACCGATCACAAGAATTTACAGTATCTACAGAATGCTAAACGTCTGAATCCTAGACAGGCCAGGTGGAGTCTCTTCTTTGCCCGTTTTAACTTCACGATTACCTACAAACCTGGTTCCTGCAACGGTCGGGCTGATGCGCTCTCTAGGTCATTTGACACTTTGGACGAGGAGTCCGCCCCTGAACCTGAGCCGATCATTCCCACCTCATGCATTGTTGCCCACTCTACCACCCTGAAGTCTAAAATTCCGCCTGGTAAGACCTTTGTCCCCACTGGGCTAAGAGCTAAGATCCTTCGTTGGGGACATGATTCCAAGGTGGCAGGGCATTCTGGATTCCTCCGATCCTTCCTACTCATCAGTCGTCACTACTGGTGGCCTAATCTCCGCTCAGACGTCAAAGACTACGTTAAAGCTTGTCATGTCTGTGCTCAGTCCAAATCCTCCACACAAGCTCCTGCTGGTCTCCTCATGCCCTTGCCTATTCCTAAGGAACCCTGGGCCCATATTGCCATGGATTTTATCACCGATCTCCCACTGTCTGAGAATAATACAGTCATTTGGGTGGTAATCGATCGATTCTCCAAGATGGCTCATTTTGTTCCTCTTCCTGGTCTTCCTTCTGCCCCTGCCTTGGTTCCCATTTTCATTCGAGAAATTCTCCGCCTACATGGGGTCCCTTCTCATATTGTTTCCGACAGGGGAGTCCAATTCACGTCTCGTTTTTGGAGAGCCTTTTGCAAATCCCTCAATATTGTCTTGGATTTTTCTTCTTCTTACCATCCCCAATCCAATGGACAGACTGAGAGGGTTAATCAGGAGTTAGAGGTCTTTCTTCGCACCTTTGTGTCTTCTCACCATGACGATTGGTCCTCTCTACTCCCGTGGGCAGAATTCTCCCATAACAATCATGTGAATACCAGTTCGCAGAAGACACCCTTTTTCACAGTTTATGGAAAACACCCTCAACTTCCTCTTCCTATGATCTGTTCTCCAGACATTCCAGCTTTGGCTTCGGTTCAGGAGTCTCTCAATTCCGTTTGGGGTCACGTTCATGATTCCCTCCGGGCAGCTGCTGAAAAATTCAAAGGCTTTGCCGACCGCCGCAGGCGTAAACCGCCTTCTCTTCAGCCAGGGGACAAAGTCTGGCTCTCTACCAGGAACATCAAGCTCCGAGTTCCTTCTCTGAAGTTTGCTCCACGATTCATCGGTCCATACACGGTAACTGCTAAACTGAATCCGGTTTGTTTCAAACTCCAGATTCCTAAGAGCCTTAAAATCACTAACTCCTTTCATGTTGCTCTTCTAAAGCCTTTAGTCCTCAATAAATTCTCTCGTCCTCTTCCTACCGTGGCGCCTGTCTCTGAGGATAATCAGGAGTACGAGATCAGTCAAATTCTGGACTCCCGACTCTGTAAAGGCGTTCTTCAGTACCTCGTTCATTGGAAAGGGTTTGGTCCTGAGGAGAGGTCTTGGATCACTGCATCTGAGGTCTTTGCACCTCGTCTGTTAAAGGAGTTTCATCTGAAGTTTCCCTCTAAACCTGGGCCCAGGCGGGGAAGGGGGAGGCCTCGTAAGAGGGAGGGTACTGTCATGGATATGCATTAATGTCTGTCTGCCATCTTACCTTCCTCCTCATGTGTTCATCTAGAGACCAGACCTCCTTCACCTGGCTTCCTTTATAATCTCCTCCCAGCCTGACTCCACCCCAGGCCCTATCACTGAACACTATATTAACCTGTGCACTGCAAGCCTGCTTTGCTGATCAACGTGTTTGTTAGGCATTGTGTGTTTGGGTTCCTGCCTGCCGTGTGCTACGTCTGTCTCTCTGTTACGTTATTGGCTTGTCCCCGACCATCCCTGTCTGCTCGTGACCCTTGACCTTCGGCTCATTCTTCGTTATCCTTGTCTGCTTGTGGCCCCTGACCTTCGGCTTGTTATTCGGTTCTCTCTATCGTGTGCTGCTGCTTCCCCTTATCCTACGGGGCGTGAGCTAGGAAACTCCAGGGGCCGCGACCTGGTCCCAGCCTGCAGCGTAACATCCTCACCACTAGAGGCCCTGGAGAAGACCAGCTGGGTCTTAGACTCCGCGCCCTGGGGAATCTTGGCTCTCGCTTCCGTTGGGATCCCGGTTGTGCTCCTCTGGTCCCGCTTTCCACAACCACCCAGTTTCCTATCCACAGAAGCCAGCCATAGGGTTCACTACCTCGCGGTGCACTCCTGTCCCCCTACGGTGTGCATCTGTCACCTGGCCACAGGTGACCCTGACAGCGGCATTAGGAGCAACATCGCTCCTCCGCCCCTGCTGCCCCCATGCTTCGGCATATATGCTCTTTTTTTTAACTGTGGTGGTGAAATCACCTCCTACAGCACTGGAGTCACGGCTTTATGTATCGTGGGAGCAAACGCTGTTGCTGTCAAGATAAATAATTCCGCGCTGCAGTTGAATGGCGCACCTGAAAACAAAAAATTACATACCTGAAAAGCAAGCATGATAAAACATTGCAGAATAGAATACAGTAAAAAAGAGCAGAACAATAGAGAGAAAATAGAGAGAGAGAGAACAATAAAACGACAACTATTTTTGGTTTTTTTATTTTATATTTTTTTTGTGTTTTGTTTTTTACGTTTTTTTTTTCTTTTTTACACTTTTTTTTGTAACTTTACAACTGTAATGGTTCGGGTCTCTCAAAATGTAATGGCATCTTGGGAGACCCTGTGTAAGTGTGTCCTTGTCTGTGAAATGCTGTACCCTACGCTAAAACTTCACTTTTGAGTGGTAGCGTTCAAAACATTCACCTTGGCAAAGACCAGGCTTGTCAGGACAGAGTGGACAAAAACTACGGGTGTCACGCCTAAATCCGCGCTTGCTACAGACACGACATCTTTTTTGGGGGTGGCTTTGGGTAGGGGTACTCGGGAGGACATACGAATAATGCCTCTCATGCAGCCGGCTTACTGCATTTGGTAGGGGATGGTGAGGTGCAGAACCGCCTGGATACAGGAGTTCTGTGACTATCTCATTCTGGAATTTTAGAAGAGATAACGTCCCGCCTGAAGCTCTGTATAGCACATGAGCGTTCAGCAAAGCCAATTGGAATAATGATAGAGACACTTTTTTGTACCAGCGTCTCGCCTTACGGTCAATTAGATACGGCGCCATCAACTGGTCGTTGAGGTCCACCCCTCCCATATTTTGGTTATATTCGTGGACACAGAGGGGTTTCTCCACAACACCAGTCGCCGTACGAATTTGGACTGTCGTGTCTGCATGAAGGGAGGTAAGAAGGAAAACATTCTTATTGTCCCTCCACTTCATAGCGAGCAAGTTATTACACTTCAAGCAGGCTCTCTCCCCCAGCCTAAGACGGGCATCTACAAGCCGCTGGGGAAAGCACCGGCGATTAGGTCGCACGGTGCCACATGCTCCAATCTGATGATCAAACAAGTGACTAAACAGTGGCACGCTCGTGTAATAATTGTCCACATACAAGTGGTACCCCTTTCCGAATAAGGGTGACACCAAGTTCCACACTATCTTGCCAGCGCTCCCTATGTAATCCGGGCAGTTGACCGACTCAATCTGACTATCTTTTCCCTCATAAACCGTAAAGTTCACTACATAGCCTGTTGCCCTGTCACAGAACTTGTAGAGCTTGACCCCGTATCTGGCACGCTTGCTGGGAAGGTACTGCTTGAAAGACAAGCGGCCAGAAAATTTAATCAGGGACTCATCAACGCAGACAACTTGATCGGGAGTAAACAAGGCTGCAAAACGTTCGTTGAAGTGGTTTATGAGGGGCCGAATTTTATAGAGCCGGTCGTATTCAGGGTCCCCACGTGGACGACAAAGTTCATTGTCGTTGAAGTGCATGAACCGCAAAATCTGCTCGTATCGTGCCCTGGACATGGAGGCAGAGAACACGGGCATGTGGTCAATTGGGTGCGTGGACCAATAAGCACGCAATGACGGAAATTTATGTGTGCCCATGTTGAGGGAAAGGCCCAGAAAGGTCTTAAATTCGGAAACCGTAATTGGTTTCCAATTTCTGGCAATTTTAGGCAACTGGGGGTTAGCGGCGATAAATTGACCAGCATATAAATTACTCTGGTCCACAATAGATCTATAGAGATCTTCCGTGAAAAACAGCGAATAAAAATCAATTGGAATAAAATCAGCTGTTTCCACCTGAATACCGGGTTGGGCAGTGAATGGGGGAAGTACGGGTTCTGCAGAAGTGGTGGGGACCCAATCAGGATAGGCGAATTCTGCAGGAAGGGCAGTATGGGCACGACGGGCCTGCCTTTGTCTTCTTGGTGGCAGCGGGACACTACTTGTGCTTGCCACCTCGCCAGCTTGAACTGCACTTATGGGACTCGCCACGTCACCAAGTGTTACTGCAGTGCTGGATGTACGTCCAGGCTGTACTAGGCCGCTGGTGCTTGCCAGTTCACCAGAAGGAATAGCGGCGCTAGTACTACTCTGCTCCATGATACGAGAGACCTGCGGTTCTTGCTCCTCAACAACCTCAGAAGATCGGGATCGGGTACACCTGACCTTAGCAGGGACCTCAACTTCGTCGTCAGAGCTATCTGACGTGGGGCCGCTGACGTCACTGTCTTCTACGGGAAGATATTCTGAGCCTGAATCTGACAGATACATGACCTCCTCTTCACTATCTGTCATGCTCAGAATCTCGTAGGCCTCTTTACTAGTGTACCTTCGTCTTGCCATTTTGGGCTCTAAATTTAGGGGTACACTAGTAAGATTCACAGGAAAAAAAGCACCTGACTGTCGTCAGCAAATATATCAAACGCTACAAAAAAACTGTTAGCGATCGCAGGGATCAGGCCTGTCTCTGCGAACGCTGCAGTTATGTGTGTTGTGTTTGGTAAGTGACAGTGATCGATCGATACTGCACTTGGGTGGGCTGGGCTGGGCTGGGCGGAGGGGCTAAACGCAGGCGCTAGCAGGTATCTGGGCTGATCCCGCTAACACTGCGTTTTTGGGAACCCTAAACCGCTGGGGATGCTAGTATAGATCTGATCAGATACTATACCACTAAGGGGGGTGTATGCTTTGCGCGTGGGTGTTAGCGTTACTGGCACTAACCTAACACTGCCTGGGGCGACGCAGACCCTCTCTGGCGCTAAAACCTAATTGATCTCACCCGCCGGGCGATCAGGGGGGTTAAACCTTTATTGGGTTATATACGGCGGGTGCCCTGATGCTATAAAAAGCAAACTAATCAACCAGCGTCACCCGTAACCTTTATATGGTGATCACTGGTGAAAGGGTTAACTAGGGGCAATCAGGGGGTTAAAACCTTTATTAGGTTAAATATGGGGGTACCTGACACTATATAAAAACCTGACGGGTAACCTAAATAACTAAATAACTTACTGGCTAACCAGTGACACCAGTGACGCTTATACGGCGATCACTGGTGAAAGGGTTAACTCTAGGGGCAATCAGGGGGTTAAAATAATATATGGGGGTACCTGACACTAATAAAAACCTGCGGCGAACCTAAAAAAAAATAACTGCCTATCTAATACACCAGCGACACGAATACAGCGATCGGAAAAACAATCGCTTAGTGACGCTGAAGTTAGGGGGTGAAAGGGTTACCTGGGGGGTGATCAAGGGGTTAAACCTTTATTAGGGGGGGGGTTAGGGGGCTACCCTGGACCTAAAGGGGCCTAATCCTAACTGCCCTGCAACTTTTTACAATCACAGATGACACTAAATGCAGTGATCAGTAAAATAAATGATCACTGCAATCAGTGACACTGTGATTGGGGGCTTTGGGGTGACCTGGGGGGTGATCTGGGGGTGACTGGGGGGTGATTTGTGTGCCTATGTGTACCTAAGTGTCAGTGGACTGTTGGTGCACTAACCTGCTTCTTCTCTTCTCGGCGCCGGGAACGAAAAGACCGCCGCGGGGGAGATGACATCACTTCCTCCTGCCTGTGTTTACATCACATGGCGGAGGAAGCATTTTCATTGGCCGGGAGCGATCGCGAGGGGGGGGCGGAATCGAGCGGCCGCCCCCTCATGCCTGATCGCTCCCGAACACTTAACGGCTGCTCACTGCAGTGAAGGGGGGTCCGGATGGACCCCCCAACTGCACAAAGGCGATCACGTAGATCTACGTGATTCTGCCTGTCGGTGCCATTCTGCCGACGTAAATCGGCGGTGGGCGGTCATTAAGTGGTTAAGAGACACTAAGCATTACATGCATTACATTGCCAAGAAGTGCTTACCCCGTCCTGGTAGTATTGAGACTCCGGGAGGCTGCTGCTATATGCCCACAGGTTATCCCACCTGTATAGGGCTCCTCAGCGGTTTAAATCACCCGCCGGAATGACGTCATGGCCGGTCCCGCTGTGCGCATGCATCGGAGGGACCGAACCTACTGCGCCTGCGCGGCCCCTGACCCCTCCGCCATACTGCGCATGCGCAAAAACCAAGCCTCGGTTTCACCGTGGCTCTGCGCATGCACAGACGATCAACAGGCTGGGATCAGGAAGGGAATGGCATCCTGGAACGCAAAAGCGTTCCACACATATTCTAAGCTTAGCGGCGCTGTATGACAGAGAAAAAACAGCAGAGAAAGACATACAAACAAACAAACAAACAAAAACTATCTGCCATGGAAATAGAAAAAGTCTTCAGACCTTGCCAGCTGAGATCCACCGTCCGTCATGGTACGCTGGGGCCACATCCCTTCCACCATAGGGGTATCCATCAGCCCAAAACCACTCACCCGCTCATAGCTGGGCCCTGGGTGCACCGCACAACTCGTACCTGATCCGACAGACATCCTGGACTGCACCTGAATTGCATAATGAAGGGTCCATGTGAGGAGGACAAAAAAGGAACACCTGTCTGTGGAGGTGAGCTCAAATTTATGGGTAAGGGGTCCTATAGCTGTGGAGAGGAGGCGGGGTTAACCCACACGTAGTCTGCCATGGAGTCTGTCAGGAAATGCTTATTGTCCTTTACCACTTCACCATGGGAAGGTTTTACCCCCTTCGTGACCAGACCATTTTTTTTTTATTCGGCACTACACTACTTTAACCACTTGAGGACCGCTGCATGCCGATGTACGTCGGCAGAATGGCGCTGCTGGGCACATGGGCGTACAGATATGTGCCCTTTAAGAGCCCAGCCTCTTCTCCGTGACCGTCCCCGCGGGAACAGCGGACCCGATCGCCGCTGGTGTCCCGCAATCGGGTCACAGAGAAGAAGAACGGGGAAAGGTAAGTGTAAACAAACCTCTCCCCGTGCTTCCTAGTGAGCCTGTCACTGATTGTCTGTTCCCTGTCATAGGGAACGACGATCAGTGACATCACACGCTAAGCCACCCACCCCACAGTAAGTAAAACACATCAGGGCACACTTAACCCCTACAGCGCCCCCTCCTGGTTAACCCCTTCACTGCCAGTGTCATTTTCACAGTAACCAGTGCATTTTTCTAGCACTGATCGCTGTGAAAATGACAATGGTCCGCCATAATGTCGCAGTCACGAAAAAAAAATCACTGATCGCCGCCATTACTAGTAAAAAAATATTTTTTTATAAAAATGCCATAAAACTATCCCCTATTTTGTAAACGCTATAACTTTTGCGCAAACCAATCAATAGACGCTTATTGCAATTTTTTTACCAAAAATATGTAGAAGAATATGTATCGGCCTAAACTGAGGGAAAACATTTTTTTTTATATATTTTTTGGGGATATTTATTATAGCAAAAAGTAAAAAATATTGCATGTTTTTCAAAATTGTCGCTCTATTTTTGTTTATAGCGCAAAAAATAAAAACCGCAGAGGTGATTAAATACCACCAAAAGTAAGCTTTATTTGTGGGAAAAAAAGGACGCCAATTTTGTTTGTGAGCCACGTTGCACGACCGTGCAATTGTCAGTTAAAGCAACGCAGTGCCGAATCGCAAAAAGTGGCCAGGTCTTTAAGCTGCATAATGGTCCGGGTCTTAAGTGGTTAACTGGCAATTGCGTGGCCATGCAACACTGTACACAAATGAAATTTATATAATTTTTTTCTTACACAAATAGAACTGTCTTTTGGTGGCATTTCATCACCACTGGATTTTTTATTTTTATTATATAACCCTTTCATGACTAAGCCTATTTCTGACATTTGGTGTTTACAAGTTAAAATGCGTATTTTTTGCTAGAAATTACTTAGAACCCCCAAACATTATATATATTTTTTTAGCAGAGAATCTAGAGAATAAAATGGTTTTTGTTGCAATATTTTATGTTGCACGGTATTTGTGCAGCGGTGTTTTAAACGCAACTTTTTGGGAAAAATTTACTTTCATGAATTAAAAAAAAATTAAAAAGTAAAGTTAGCCCAATTTTTTTGTATAATGTGAAAGATGATGTTACGCCGAGTAAATAGATACCAAACATGTTATGCTTTATAATTGCACGCACTCGTGGAATGTCGACAAACTACAGTACCTAAACATTTTCATAGGAGACGCTTTAAACTTTTTTTACGGTTACCAGGTTAGAGTTACAGAGGAGGTCTAGTGCTAGAATTATTGCTCTCACTTTGACGATCGCGGCGATACCTCAAATGTGTGATTTGAACACCGTTTACATATGCGGGCGCAATTTACATATGCGTTTTCTTTGCTGTGCGAGTTCGCGGGGAGGGGGGCACTTTAAACTTTTTTTTTTTCTTATTTCTTTTTTTTTTAAATAATATTAAATTGTGTTTTTTGTTTTTTTTATTTGATCACTTTTATTGCTGTCACAAGGAATGTAAACATCCCTTGTGACAGTAATAGGTGGTGACAGGTACTCTTTATCGAGGGATCGGGGCTCTAAAAGACCCCCGATCCCTCCTTTACACTTCAAAGTGTTCAGATCGCCGAAAACAGCAATTCTGAAAACCGTGTATTTTTTAAAATCTGGCGCCATTGGCAGCCGAGTAATCCGGAAGTGACGCGCTTCTGTGTTTACATTGCGGAGACTGAATCAAAGCCGTTTACGGCTTTCTATCTCCCTAAGTACCATATGCCTTTTTTCTGGAGAGTTGAGGCCTCCAACGTTGTATGTAACAAAGTTTACGTCAGTCATGCATTTTTCTTTTTCCTTTTTTTCCCTTTTCTTATTCTTACAGATGTTTTTTTTTATTCTGGGACGTGCAGATCCTAGTCCCCTTCTCTATTCCCCCCTCAACCCCCCTCCCACCTGAGCACCCATCCGCCCCCTCCCTCCAACCCCCCCTCCTCTTTTGGTGGTTTGACCTCATGGTCTAGTGCAGGCTATTCTCTTTTGGGGCCACTTTTGGCTCTCTGCACTCCTAGGCCTAAGGTGGAGTTCTGTTTGGCACGGTCAGTCCTCTCTCCCCTTCTACTAGGGAGATGGTGCCAGAACAGTCAACGAGTCTAGGTCCCCATACCCCACTCAGTACCATATGCTCAGTACCATATGTCCGTTTGCTTTGCCCTCCCTCCCCCCTGTCCCCTCACCTCACCCACCGCGTGTCCAGCCTAAGGGCTGGAGGGGGGAGGGAGGAGGAGGGAGCGAGAGAGAAAGAGAAAAAAAAAACAGGGGGGGACGGAAACCTATCCCTGAAAACCCGCCCCTCTCTCGTTCCCCCCCCCCCCGTCTCCCCCCTATTGTCATTACATGCATTTTCCTATGCTGATACTTTCATTCTTTAGCTATTTGGTATTGAAATGTCAAATTTTTGGCAGAATTCCGGTATCTCTTCTATGAATCTCAGGCTTGCTGAGATATAATTTTTTCTCCCGATCAGGCATACTGGGAAGCCCCAATTATACTGGATCTAATTTTCCAGTAAAACTTTCAATAAAGGTTTTAAGTTTCTTCTTCTTTTCAACGTTTCTTGAGACAGGTCCTGATAGATTTGAATAATATTTTCTCCCAGTTTTATTGGTGACTTTCCCCTCCCTCAGGTTTCTCCAAAGTTGCTTTTTCTCCTCCCAGCTTTTGAATCACACAATGATGTCTCTCAGGTTCTCCTGTGATATTTCTTTCGGTCTTCTTATTCTGTGGGCTCTTTCTATTCCTATTGGAGATGATGTTTCTCTGTCCAGCAATGGATTGCAAATTTTCATTATTGTTTCTGACAAATTCTCAGGTTGTTGTGATTCGGGCACCCCACGGATTCTTATGTTCTTCCTTCTATCTCTATTTAATTGGTCTTCTATTTTGTATGCTTGTTCCTGTTGTTCTCTTTTTATGAGTTTTATTTCACCCTCCAGTTTTTTTATAATGGTTGCATTACAATCTGTTTTTTTTTCCACTTCCTCCACTCTTTCACGCATATGCCCCATGTTTTTTTGTATTATCTCCATTTGCGATTTTAGCGATTTCTCCAAAGCCAAAAACATGCCTTCTAGTTCTATTTTTGTTGGGAGTAGCGCCTTATTTTGTTGTTCCTCATCTTTTCTCTGCTCAGGCTCTATTTCTACCTCTTGTTCTATTCTAGACTCTGATCAGTGTCTGTAGGTAGTTTATTCTGAGCATTTTTCTTTTCTTTCTTCTTCTCTTTATTATCTGTCTGGTTGCCTTTAGCTCCTTGTTTTTCCACCTCCTGCTTGTCTCCATTTGCTCCATGGGTTACATATTTGTTCATTGGGCCTGGGCTGGGGGTCAGGCTCAGGCGGGGGGATTTTGGGGTCGCCCCCTCTTACTCCTTTTCCCCTCGTGCTCATGTTTTTAACAAGCTCTATTCTGCTCTATTCACCTCTCCCTGCTGCGACTCCTCTTCCACAAGTTGCCTCACAGTCCCAGCGCACACTCCCAATTTCACTTTCTTAGGGGATCCCCCGTTGTCCTTGGGGAGGGAAGGGTGGTGGTGCGCCACCTATATTTCTTTTAGTGTCTATATTTTACGGCTTCCAGCCTCCACCAAAGTGCTCTCAGTTGATCACAACAATGTCTATATCAACCTTTTGAGGCTGTTCTGTACACCATGCCTTCCCAAACCCACCGGTTCTGGATTCAGTTCAGGACAGGTAAATAAGAGCAATCAAAAATAACAGTTTGTCTGTGTTCTCAATATTTACAATGATTTATATATGTCTCTCTGCTGATGTCCAGCTCCGGTACAGGATATCACAGACAAGTCCAGGCAAATGAAGGAAAGAAAAGAGATCAACTTTTAAATAATCTTGTTATGCTTGTAGTGCTTACTCCCAACACCAAATCCTCAATCAGCTCATCTCTGGTGGGAAAAAACTGGTGGGAAATAACTGGCAATAGTAGTGTGCCTTCAGGCTTTTATAATGGTCACAGCTGACCCCCAGGTAAAACGTCTCAAGGCAGATAAAGACAGATGCTACTTCCAAATATATAGTACTTAATAGTACTCATCGCTTCCAGGTATGGAGGAGAGGGGGGGAGGGGTCAATACCAGCAGATGGAGATGAGCAGGTATGTTGAGAAAAAAGAAATAAGCGTATGCCTGTAGTGCTTACTCCCATCACCAAATCCTCAATCAGCTCATCTCTGGTGGGGAGTAACTGGTGTGAAATAACTGGCAGTAGTAGTGTGCCTTCAGACTTTTATAATAGTCACAACTGACCCACAGGTAAAACATCTCAAGGCAGGTAAAGGCAGATGATACTTCCAAATATTTAGTACTTAATAGTACTCACCGCTTCCAGGTATGAAGGAGAAGGAGGGGGGATCATTGCCAGCAGATGGAGACAAGCGGGTATGTTGTGAGAGAAAAAATAAGCGTAGGCAGCAGAGGAGGGCTCCCGTGGTTTCCTACTGTACCTCGAGTGTGGGTTTGAAGCTGCCGCGCTATCCAGGTCCAGGATACACCATCCGCTGCCCGCTATCTTCAGCTGTTTTGACCGGTCCCGGGTTCCATTTGGCTCTTCCCGATCCCACTACGGCCACCCTACTCCACCGTCAATTCTCGGCGTGGCGTTGCTGTGTCCCGGCGGCGTACTTCGCGAGGAGTGAGAAACACCTCTCCCGTAGTCATCCACAGCTAAGGAACCTCTCGTGAGCCAGCCGGCTGGCTGCTTCTCTATGGAGCGAATCTTACAGTAATCTCCGTAGTCAGCCAGGTTCATCCGGGAGGCGGGGTAGGTGATCTGCGGGGTGGGGGTGATCAATCTCGGTCATTCATTCTCTAGAGCGGGGTTGGAGACCAAGTGTTTTGTCTACGTGCTCTGGCTCGATTGCAGCACCATCACTAGACTCCTCCCTCCCTCAAAAAATACTTTTGCAGGTTCTAACAGGTTTTCTTCTAAGATTGCCCTGTATTTGGCTCCATCCATCTTCCCATCAACTCTGACCAGCGTCTCTGTCCCTGCTGAAGAAAAGCATCCCTACAACATGATGCTGCCACCGCCATGTTTCACGGTGGAGATTGTGTGTTTAAGGTGATATGCAGTGTTAGTTTTCCGCCACACATAGCGTTTTGCTTTTAGGCCAAAAAGTAAAATTTCGATCTCATCTGACCAGAGCACCTTCTTCCACAAGTTTGCTGTACCCCCACATGGCTTCTCGCAAACTGCAAATGGGACCTCTTATGGCTTTCTTTCAACAATGGCTTTCTTCTTGCCGCTCTTCCATTTAGGCCAGATTTGTGGAGTGCACGACTATTAGTAGTCCTGTGGACAGATTCTCCCACCTGAGCTGTGGATCTCTGCAGCTCCTCCAGAGTTACCATGGGCCTCTTGACTGCTTCTCTGATTAATGCTCCTCCTCTTACCCGGCCTGTCAGTTTAGGTGGAGGGCCATGTCTTGGTAGGTTTGCAGTTGTGCCATAATCTTTTCATTTTCGAATGATGGATTAAACAGTGCTCCGTGAGAGGTTCAAAGCTTGGAATCGTTTTTTATAACCTAACCCTGCTTTAACCACTTAAGCCCCGGACCATTTGGTAGCTAAAGGACCAGAGGTGATTTCAGAATTTTGCACTGCGCTGCTTTAACTGTAAATTGTGCGGACATGCAATGTTGTACCCAAACGAAATTTGCGTCCTTTTCTTCCCACAAATAGAGCTTTCTTTTAATGGTATTTGATTGCCTCTGCGATTTTTATTTTTTGCAATATAGATGGAAAAAGACCGAAAATTTTGAAAAAAAATTATATTTTCTAGTTTTTGTTATAAGAAAAATCGAATAAACTCAATTTTAGTCATACATTTAGGCCAAAATGTATTCAGCCACATGTCTTTAGTAAAAAAAATGTCAATAAGCGTATATTTATTGGTTTGCGCAAAAGTTATAGTGTCTACAAACTAGGGTACATTTTCTGGAATTTACACAGCTTTTAACTTATGACTGCCTATCTCATTTCTTGAGGTGCTAAAATGGCAGGGCAGTACAAAACCCCCCCAAATGACCCCATTTTGGAAAGTAGACATCCCAAGCAAATTGGTGAGAGGCATGTTGAGCCCATTGAATATATATTTTTTTTGTCTCAAGTGATTGAATAATGACAAAAAAAAACAAACAAAAACAAAAAAATTACAAAAAGTTGTCACTAAATGATATATTGCTCACACATGCCATGGTTATATGTGGAATTGCACCCCAAAATACATTTTGTTGCTTCTCCTGAGTACGGGGATACCACATGTGTGGGACTTTTTGGGAGCCTAGCCGCGTACGGGCCCCCGGAAACCAAGCACCGCCTTCAGGATTTCTAAGGGCGCAAATTTTTGATTTCACTCCTCACTACCTATCACAGTTTTGAAGGCCATAAAATGCCAAAGTTCCATGGCCTCCGAAACTGTGATAGGCAGTGAGAAGTGAAATCAAAAATTTACACCCTTAGAAAGCCTGAAGGCGGTGCTTGGATTTTGGGGTCCCGTACGTGGCTAGGCTCCCAAAAAGTCTCACACATGTGGTATCCCCGTACTCAGGAGAAGCAACAGAATGTATTTTGGGGTGTAATTCCACATATAACATTTAGTGACAACTTTGTGCAAAAAAAAAAAAATATATATTTTTTCCGCAACTTGTGTCAACATATAAAATATGGACTCGACATGCCTCTCAGTATATAGCTTGGGGTGTCTACTTTCCAAAATGGGGTAATTTGGGGGGGTTTTGAACTGTTCTGGCATTTTATACACAACATTAGGAAGCTTACATCCACTCTTCTAACCACTTGAAGACAAAGCCCTTTTTGACACTTTTTGTTTACATGAAAACATTTTTTTTTTTTGCAAGAAAATTATGTTGAACCCCCAAACATTATATATATTTTTAAAGCAAAGGCCCTACAGATTAAAATGGTGGGTGTTGAATTTTTTTTTTCTACACAGTATTTGCGCAGCGATTTTTCAAACTTTTTTTAATTTTAATGCACTAAAACACACTATATTGCCCAAATGTTTGATGAAATAAAAAAGATGATCTTAGGCCGAGTACATAGATACCAAACACGACATGCTTTAAAATTTCGCACAAACGCGCATTGGCGACAAACTACATACATTTTTAAAAGCCTTTAAAAGCCTTTACAGGTTACCCCGATAGATTTACAGAGGAGGTCTACTGCTAAAATTACTGCCCTCGATCTGACCTTCGCGTGATACCTCACATGCATGGTGCAATTGCTGTTTACATATGACGCCAGACCGACTCTTGCGTTCGCCATTGGGCAAGAGCAGGGCAGGACAGGGGTGCTTTTTTTTTTTTTTTTTTTAATTAATTTCGCTTTTTTATTTTGTTTTTAAATTGATCCTTCCATATTTATTTTTTTTTAATCATTTTTATTGTTATCTCAGGGAATGTAAATATCCCCTATGATAGCAATAGGTAGTGACAGGTACTCTTTTTTTAAAAAAAATGGGGTCTTCTAGACCCTAGATCTTTCCTCTGCCCTCAAAGCATCTGACCACACCAAGATCGGTGTGATAAAATGCTTTCCCAA
The DNA here is from genome assembly GCA_029206835.1 of Rana muscosa. Taxonomy (NCBI): domain Eukaryota; kingdom Metazoa; phylum Chordata; class Amphibia; order Anura; family Ranidae; genus Rana; species Rana muscosa. The sequence continues at coordinate 257,245,985 of CM055119.1, read as the reverse complement.
TTTCCCAATGGCGCTTTTTATATCCGGGCGGGGGATTGTAAAAGCAGTCCAGAGGCTAATTAGCCACTAGGATTGCTTTTACATGAAAGCCGGCCGCTGGCTGAAAAGAATGATACCAAGATGATACCTAAACCCGCAGGCATCATTCTGGAATAAACATTCAAAGTCCAGCAACATACCAGTACGTTGCTGGTCCTTGTTGGACATGTAGTGTAATCTTTTTTTTTCAGGCAGCCAGTTGGCTGAACGAAAAAAGAGATTGATCGGTGGGTATGCCCACCATTAGAATACCGCCCTTCATCCACCCACTTCTAATGATGGGCATACATGCACCATTTATATATGCCGAAGCATGGGGGCATCCTCCCGCAAAAAAGTTATGCCGCACACACATGGTCGGACTTTTCCACGGGCAAGCCTCCGTCGGAATTTTGACCGTATGTACGCGGCATTAGGAGCAAAATCGCTCCTCCGCTCCTCCGCCCCTGCTGCCCCAATGCTTCGGCATATATGCTTTTTTTTTTAACTGTGGTGGTGAAATCACCTCCTACAGCACTGGAGTCGCAGGGATCAGGCCTGTCTCTGCGAACGCTGCAGTTATGTGTGTTATGTTTTGTAAGTGACAGTGATCGATCGATACTGCACTTGGGTGGCCTGGTCTGGACGGAGGGGCAAAACGCAGGTGCTAGCAGGTATCTGGGCTGATCCCGCTAACACTGCGTTTTTGGGAACCCTAAACTGCTGGGGACGCTAATATAAATCTTATCAGATCAGATATTGATCTGTTCAGATACTATACCACTAAGGGAGGTGTATGCTTCACGCGTGGGTGTTAGCGTAAAGCCCCGTACACACGATCGGTTTGACTGATGAAAACCGTCCGATGGATGGTTTTCATCAGACCAACTGATCGTGTATGGTACCCATCGGTCTTTTTTCCATTGGTTGGAAAAAATAGAACTTGTTTTAAATTTTTCCGATGGATAAAAAACCGATGGGAATTTACGATCGTCTATGGGCAAGTCCATCGGTTAAAATACCCACGCATGCTCAGACTGAATTAGGAGACGGGAGCGCTCGTTCTGGTAAAACTAGCGTTCCTAATGGAGACAGCATATTCGTCATTCTGCAAGTTATTGCTTCGTTTAATGCAGCGCATGTTTTGTTGCTTTAGAACGGTCTTTAAAATGTCATTTTGGCAGCAGATCTTTCTCATGAGTTCTGACAAACGTATGTCTTTCTTCTTTCTTGTGATCTTAGGAATAATTTGTTTAATTCTTCAAGGCCGACCTCCCAAATTACACCTTTTTTTTGTTTTTGTCTTTAAATTTGTTGTGCATTTTTTGGTGTGTCAATTTCTCAGAACAACACATTATTTTTATTTTTTACTCATGAAGGTTGGTGTCCCTTGTTATTAATTACACATTGTATTTATGAAATCTTATTGCTACTTCCAAAAAAAAACACATCAGGCATGTATGTTGGCTGAAATCAAATTTCCCATTTATTTCGGAAAAAAAACAAACAAAAACCGAAGGGCAACTATTCCGAAATTAGCAGAGAATATAAAGTCATTAGATCCCAAATGCAGACCTGACTATGATCAATAATAAAATCAACAACAGCATGAAATCAGGAGCAGCAGCCAAAGACATACATCATCCCAAGCTGTGGTACTCCATCAACCTTCAATTTCTGTATGAGCAGCTCGAGGCCAGGGAATCACCTCCTGCTCTTCCCTGTAGCCTTCCTTCCACGCCTCTCTGCAGCGTTCTCTCCACGGCCCCGTCCACGCACCCTTGCAGGCTGGGCCACTGTGGGTGGTGATGTGGCAGGAGGAGGAGGAGAAGGAGGAGAGGGATTGGCCTGCTGCGAGATATGGGTGGTCTCAGTCAGCAGCCCCCTCGCCCCCATGTGTACGGCCATATATATAAGGTGCTCACAAAGGGTCCGTTGTCCCGCCTCCATTCTGAGCAACTTATCCGCCAGATAGGTGCTAAACCCCTCCGTAGGGTTGAGGGGGGCCCTCATGATAGCAGCAGCCTCCTGAATCATCTTTAGTGACTCCTCCTCCACTTGTGTCATCCGCCGTTGTTTTGGCGGTCTGACGTGGAGGGGAGCCACTTGGGAGACGGTGCTGCCACTAGGCCTGGGGACCTGCTGAGTCCCACTTGGCCCTGCCTCCTCCTGCCTGCCACACTCCTGACCCTCTTCCTCCTGGCTTGCCTCATCCTGTTTTTAAAAGAAAATGAAAAATTTGATTATTTGGGGAATCTATCACACACAATTTTGATCTCTTTCCTGTTTTTTTTTTTTTGGGGGGGGGGGTATGATATCATTTATGGCTAATCCAAACAGTTCAACACAATATTACTTAGTGGACAATAATTATGATCAAAAATACTATACCTGGCTGAAGATGTGAAGATCTGGCTCTTCTAGCTCGGGAGGCTCCTCCTCCGCCTCTGCAGGGGTGGAGGGAAGGGTGGAAGGAACGCTGGAGGGAAGGGTGGAAGGAAGGGTTGAGGGAAGGCTGGAAATAGATTCCCTGGCCTCGATCTGGTGATCCAGAAATTGAAGATGTCTGTAGTACCACAGCTTGGGCTTTACTACATCGTCGGCTGCTGCTCCTGATCTCTTTGACTGGTGCACTTCCTTGTATTTTTTTTTATAGGAATTACGCAGGTTGTTGATTTTATTATTGATCATAGTGTAGTCTGCATCTGGGATCCATGGCTTCATACCCTCTGCTAACTTGGTAATAGTTGCCCGACGTACATCACTCTTGTGGTACGCAGGGTGTTTCAGTTCCCACAGGTTGCGCTGTTCCTTATATTTTTCTATAAAAATCAGCATCACCCCTGGCTCTCGTAGTTTATGCATCTTTTTGGAAGTAAAAAACAAAAGAAAAAAAAGTAAAGGATCAGAATTGATTCTCCTCAACTTATCACAATATTGCCCTTTACAATCATGAAACATTAGAGGCCACTGCAGGCCCGAGTTCCCTTCTTACCTTAGTTCACTTCGTTGGTTCACTTCCGGTCGTCCTTACTCCGCGCATCCCTAATAACTTCTTTCCCCTTTTTATACCCTGCGCATGCGTGTAACTACGCCCTCGTCGCCCGCCCATGACGGACTTTTTCAGCATTTCCCCGCCCCTTAACGATCGGCGCACAGTGTGAGACGGCGACATGTCGCAGACACAGGTGGCGTCTTTAGTTGAAATTACCGACGAGGAAAGCCCGGAGGCGGAAATGTCACGATCCAGTAAAAAAAGATACAAGGCGACTAATATGTCTTTTTCTGAGATGGCGGAGATGGTGGACATTCTGCGGAGGAAGGATTACGACGGCAAGCATGGCCCATACGACACCCCTAATCTCCGGAAGTCACAAATTATGGACAAAGTGGTGAAGACTCTCTATAAAAAATATGGGGTCAGGAGATCCAAGGAACAACTCCGTAAAAGGTGGTCAGACCTGAAGCTCAGGGAGCCGGAGCAGTATAGGAAGCTTATAAAAAGCATTGAAAAAAGTAAGTTTATTTTACTGTGTTCTTTCGCATTGTAATATGTATTCTTCCATGTTTTGCACCATGTGCTTGGCTTGACTGGTTTCACATTTTAAAATCTCAACTTTTATGGTAAGTGGAGAGTCCACTTATTTGCTAAATGTGTTGAAAAAAAAATTGCTGCTCTTCCCCCAAACATGTTTGGCACATATCCACGTAATCTGAAATAAAAATAGTGCAGCGCAACAAAAACTATGTGGAATACATGTCATAAACACATATCAAATTCATAAATCAGTAACATAACATAAAGTCCATAAGTGCTTGTGAACCAGCAATAATAATATGCAAAGTGAATATAAAAGTGTCCAGAGATCCCTCCACCACAATAGGATTGGCCTCTCACCTCACAACTTCGACCTAACTAGAGGTCACACAGCTTGTACTCAAAAGAGTAAATGAGAATCACATGGGAAAACTCCGATCAAACAGTGGTCTCATAAAGCAGGATATCAGGCTGGAAACTCCATCATATAGGAAGACAAGAATAAAGAACGATCTAGTGCTCTCTGTATAGACTATTTAATATGTTAAAATATACAACTCAAAAAATGTTACTCACAAATAAGGCACTCAGACGCGAGTGTCAGCGTTCAAAGCATATGGATAGAGCGGCGTGGTAACACAGACTGTGGTGATGACCGCGAATGACGTCTAGCGTGGCTCCTCCCCCCGTACGCGTTACGTCCAGTAGGCGGGACTTCCTCAGCGTGGGGTTGGATGGCACACAGACGTCTCGCAACACAGCAACTAAAATAGTGTCATGGTAACCATCCTGCAGCGAATCAACCTCCCAGTAAGAATCAGCCAATCCAGGCTGATCTCACATGCCACAATATTTGGCTGGCCAAGGGAGCCGTCTACCGCAGACAGGATAACCAAAAAGATAAAAGTTTAAAATATCAAAAAAAAAAAAAAAAAGGAACAAAGAGCTCCAAAAAATTAAGATATATAAAACTTTAAATCTAGGTGCAAATATAAAGGGGAAAGGACATAGAAAATATATCACTGTCCTAACATAGCCAACCCAAATTGCACAACACATGTTCTTAAAGGGAACACACCCATAATAAAATTCCAAAAAGGTGATAACACCTAAAAATGAAAATTATAAATAAATGGTTAATAAATAAAGACGTCATACACGGTCATCACGAAAATCTGCAACAGCCATATACATCATAAAATAATCAAAAATCTATCAAAATAAAATTCAATATAACATACAAAAACAGAAAAAATTATATATATCATAAAAGCATTATCTATTAGAAATAAAACAATTAAGATCGAAGTCTACATTTAAACCTGCAGGCGACATTACTTTGGTTTCAAAAATCCAGAAAGATTCCCTGCGACTAAGTTGTCGAAGGTAATGTCCACCTCTCCAGTGCCTCTGTACTTTTTCCACCCCCCAAAATTTCAAACATTTGGGATCACGTTGATGGAAATTTCTAAAATGCCTGGATACACTATGTGTCTTGACTCCTCTTTTTATATTACTAATATGTTCACCCACTCTGACATGTAGTGCTCGTGAGGTACGTCCTACATACTGTAAACCGCAATCACACTCAAGCATGTATACAACACCCTCCGTTGTACACGTAATTAATTGCTTGATCTGATATTGAGTGTGCGTAACAGATGCAGTAAAATCTTTCCGTTTTTTCAGATTATTTTTAGCATGCCTGCAAGTCGCACAGCGACCACAGGCATAAAAACCTGACAGGAAGCTAAAAAGCTTAGTACCAGCTACAATAGGTGGATCTAACACCCCAGGGGCAAGGCTATCGCGGAGAGAGGGCGCCTTACGGTAAACAAATTGGGGACGGTCAGGGAGTACCGAGCCCAAAATGCGGTCATATTTTAAAATAGGCCAGTGTTTGGCAACTATTTTTTCAAATTTTTTGTATTGAATGCTAAAGTCCATTACTATCTTGAAATTATTAACATTCACATCAGTAGAAGGACTATTAGGCCTATCTGCAACAATAGTACTTCGATCCATACCTCTTACTCTCTCTATTTCGGTAGTAATCATAGAGTGAGTATACCCTTTTTGCTTAAACCGAGAGGCTAAGATCTGAGATTGTAAGAGAAAATCCCCTTCAGAGGTGCAATTACGGCGGAGTCTAACAAATTGCCCTCTAGGGATATTACACAGCCATAACCTATGGTGACAACTCGTCAGGGGTATATAGCCATTTCTATCAGTAGCCTTAAAATGATTCCTAGTGTGGAGACAGTTGTCCTTTTAAACTACATGTGGGCATGCCTCATTTTACTTCAACAATGTTTATCTACACATTGTTGGCTAGATGATGTGTTGTAAGGAAATTTAGAATGTGAATGAAAGAATAAACTGTAGTCTGGGTAAAGGAGATGACACTCCAGCAGTTGTGTACTCTTTTTTGTTCTTCATCAAGATACTATACTCTGGGCCACATGACCAAATTTCTTAACGGTGTCACACACAGGTGGTCCAGTGGATACCTTGGTGGTTATCCAAGTGAATTTGTGAGTGTCCTCCAAAATAACATGTTGCTTTGTTGAGTTTGCAAGGTCTCATATGTTCATCTTGAAACTCAGGGCCAAATATCAATTGGACCCCACTTTAAAACATTGAGAATCCATTTTCAGGCCTAAAAAGTTTGTAGGCTAAAGGATACATTTTTTTTTCTATTCCCATAGGGGAGAGGAGAGTGGGAGGACACCATGCTCATGAGACGAGGAACCCAACACCACAGAAACTCCCCGAAGATCCCAAAGCAGACAAAGTTCAGCAGGTTCAGGAAGCGGAGGGGGAGAAAGTGGAGGTGGAGGAAGGGGAGGTGGAGGAAGGAGAGGTGGAGCTTATCAGCACAACAGGTCAGTGTCTGTCACCACAACTTCAAGGTAAATACAGATGTAGGCCTGCATATTTTTAAAATATTTGTTTCTTTTTAGGGACTGAACATGGGGGTGTGTCAGGAAGTCCAAATCCTCCATTCTCGAGTGCCAGCGCCAAAATAATCATTCAGGAAATCATGGAATGCAGTAGCGAAATGGACATTATGAGAAAGAGAATGATTGTGATTGAGCAAAAATATAAAAACATGATAGATATTTTGGGGAGAATAGTGTGACCCCCCCCCCTTTTTGTGTGTTTTGTTATGTGTCGGAATTTTTCTATGGGATTTCCACCAGCCCAAATGTGAAGATGCAAACACTGAAGACTCAACATGTGCTATCTGCCGTCACAGGATATCTATGTCCCTGTTTTGGGGGTGCAACCTCTTCCTCCCTCCTCAAGTAGGGGAGAGGAAGGGTTTTCACCCCCAAAGCACGTCCATTGATCCCCCATGATGGCAGATAGCACATGTTTACCCTAGCCATGGGATCATGTTGAAGATACCCATTTGAGCCCCAAAAAGAAAGTGTGGTTCTTCACATTTGGGATGGATCAGGGGTAACATCACCCCATCTCCTGTTTGTATTTTTCACTGTGTTATTTTATTACTTTTTAATGAAAAAAAATTGGCTTTTGACCCATGCATGTTTCTGCAAAAAAAGCCGCACAAAACACCCCAAAAAAAATTCGAAAAAAAAAAAAAACTGTGTTGCAATCAATAAAAACATTTGGGAAGTCGAAAAAAGGTGTGCCTTGCTGGTCAATAGCAGTTCTGAAGATGCAAAAAGAGTGTTTTTACCTCTGAGATTGGAGGCTATTTACTAAGGAGAAATACACTTGGCACTACTAGAACCTGGGAGACACATAAACCACAAATAAAAGAATGACAACACAAGTTTGTAGTAAATCAAATATTTTTGTTTATTTAAAAAAAGGTAACAACATCAAAGGTCAGATGTGTATTTCTGGCGTACTTCACGGGCACTTTGGGGGGCCAAGCCAGTACGGGCAGTGCTGAGGCCGGTCAGATTTATCAGTTCAGAGGGACCGGCCTCAGACCCAACTGATGACACATAATTTGTGGAGAATTTTCTTAAAAAATTGTGCAACAAGCAGCAGCAGTACACAATGTTGTTGAGTTTATAATCCGCCAAATTTATAGCTGTCTGGAACAGGCGGAACCGGCTGGCCATTATCCCGAAGGCATTCTCCACAACTCTCCAGGCTCTGGCCAGCTGGTAATTAAAAACCCTCATCTCCGGGGTGAGGGTGCGTTGGGGAAACGGCCGCATGAGGTGTGGTCCTAGTCCAAAAGCTTCATCCGCAATGAAAACGAACGGTAGCCCTTCCACGTTCTCTGCATCTGGAGGCAGTGCAAGACCCCCAGCCTGCAGACGGTGAGCGAACTCCGTCTCAGCGAATACTCCGCCATCGGACATCCGGCCGTTCTTCCCCACGTCCACATACAGGAACTCGTACCGTGCCGACACCACCGCCATTAACACTATGCTATTAAAACCTTTATAGTTAAAATAGTATGACCCCGAACGGGGTGGTGGCACTATGTGGACGTGCTTCCCATCAATTGCCCCTCTGCAGTTGGGGAAATCCCACCGCTGGGCAAATTGGGAGGCCACAGTCAGCCATTCCTGTGGTGTGCTAGGGAACTGTGGAGTCAAACAAAAAGAAGACATTAGTACGGTTTATGTTTACAGTGCAAGCAGATTACACACAAAAACATTGTTGACCAACATCATTCTAACATTATTATTTAGGGGAGTATTTCCTACCAATAAACAAAGGCCCACTTAGCAGATGCCTCACCCCCGCTGAGTGGACATTCTAAAATAATCTAAGGGGGGGGGGCTAAGGTGATTGTGGGGGATCCAAAAAAAGGCTCTACCACTCTGCTGAGCTTGATTGAGAACTAAAAAAGGGATTTTTATAACAGCTTACCTGTAAAATCCTTTTCTTGGAGTACATCACGGGACACAGAGCGACTTAGTCATTACTAATGGGTTATATAGATTACCTTCAGGTGCTGGCACTGGCCACTTCCAAACCGGAAGTACCCTCCCCTATATAAGCCCCTCCCATCCGGGAGAACCTCAGTTTTGTAGCCAAGCAATAAGTGTCCCAAAAAGAGGGGTGGGAGCTCTGTGTCCCGTGATGTACTCCAAGAAAAGGATTTTACAGGTAAGCTGTTATAAAAATCCCTTTTTCTTTTTCGTACATCACGGGACACAGAGCGACTTAGTCATTACTAATGGGACGTCCCAAAGCAATGCCAAATGAGGGGAGGGATACATAAGCTGGGCGCCATCAGGCATGAGGATCTTTTGCGGCCTGCAACACACTGCGCCCAAAGGCGACATCCTCCTGACTTCTAACGTCTACCTGGTAGAATCTAGTAAACGTGTGTACCGAAGACCATGTTGCGGCCTTACATACTTGAGCCAGGGAGGCCTGGTGATGCACTGCCCATGAAGTTCCAACTGCTCTCGTGGAGTGCGCCCTAACTTTGAACGGAGGCGGTCTCTTTCTCAAGCCATAGGCTTGTATTATGACCTGTCGAATCCACTTGGCTAAAGTAGATTTTGATGCTGCCTGACCCTTTTTAGGGCCTTCCGGCAGAATAAACAAAGTATCCGTTCTGCGAATCTGAGCAGTGGCTTTTAGATAAGCTTTAACTGCTCTTACTACATCCAAAGAATGTAATAACTTTTCCTCTACCGAGCTAGGTTTGGGGAAAAAAGAAGGAAGAACCACATCTTGGTTCAAATGAAACCTCGATACCACCTTGGGAAGAAAGGCTGGATGAGGACGTAATACTACTCTGTCCTTATGGACAACCAGATATGGCTCCTTACCGGACAAGGCGGCTAATTCCGATACTCTTTTAGCCGAACAAACGGCTACTAAGAAAATCAATTTCCTGGTGAGAAGAACCAAGGAAATGTGTTGCAATGGTTCAAACGGTTGTTTCTGTAGAACTGACAGAACCAGGTTTAAGTCCCAAGGACATATGGGAATACTAACCGGAGGGCTAATACGCATCACTCCTTGTATGAAAGCTTTGACTAGTGAATGCGAAGCCAAGGGCCTTTGAAAAAATATTGACAAGGCCGAAATCTGACCCTTGATAGTACTCAAGGCCAGCTTCCTATCTACAGCCCACTGTAGGAAGTCCAAAATCCTCCCTATCACGTACTTACGTGGATGCCATTTCTTGGCCTCACACCACGTAATGTACGCTTTCCAGATCCTATAATAGATCTGCCTGGATACCGGCTTCCTGGCATTGATCATGGTAGATACCACAGAATTAGAGAGCCCTCTCTTTTTCAGAATGTGGGCTTCAATAGCCAGGCCGTCAAACCTAGGGCTGGTAAGGAAGGGTGGTATATCGGTCCCTGCAACAGCAGGTCCGGACGATGTGGGAGGGTCCAAGGACTCCTCACTGACATTTTTACAATCTCCGCGTACCATGCCCTTCGGGGCCACGCTGGAGCCACCAGAATCACTGGTTTCTTTTCTACCCTGATTCTGCGGAGTAATCGCGGTAACAATTGTGGCGGTGGGAATGCATATATCAGCTTGAACTGATCCCAAGGGAACACTAGGGCATCCGAGCCGCAAGCTAGAGGATCCCTTGTGCGAGACACAAATCTGTCCACCTTTGCGTTGAATCTGGATGCTAGCAGATCTACATCCGGTGTTCCCCACCGCTGGCATATTGCCTGGAAAACCTCGGGGTGAAGAGACCATTCCCCCGGGCATAATTGTTGGCGACTTAAAAAGTCCGCTCTCCAATTTTCCACTCCTGGGATGAAAACCGCGGATATGGCTGGGACATATTTTTCTGCCCACTCCAGGATGCAATTTGCTTCCTTCTGGGCTGCACGACTCCTGGTGCCACCCTGGTGATTGATATATGCCACGGCTGTGGCATTGTCTGATTGAATTCTGACAGGGGACCCTTGGAGTTTGGATGTCCATGCTACTAGGGCATACCGGGCTGCTCGTATCTCTAAGAGATTGATGGGCAGGGCCTTTTCTGCTTCTGACCACTTGCCCTGGAGAGACCATTGCTCCAGTACTGCCCCCCAGCCTATGAGGCTGGCATCTGTAGTGACTACCTTCCAAGAAACCGGACTGAAGGGTTTCCCTTTTTCCAGATTCTGGGGCACCAACCACCAATGGAGGCTCTTGCGAACGGAAGGGGACATTGGTAAGTCTAAAGCCTGAACTTTTTTGTTCCAGGCTGACAGTATGGCCCTTTGCAAATTCCTTGAATGGAATTGACCGTAGGGTACCGCTTCGAATGAAGCCACCATTTTTCCCAGCAGCCTCATGCAGAGGCGTATGGATGGTTTTCTTTTTGTACCCACTCAGTGGGTCAAATCTTTTAAAGACGACACCTTCTCTGGAGGTAAGAAAATCTTTCTCTGATTTGAATCCAGCCTTAGCCCTAAGTATTCCAGACTTTTGACTGGTCTTAGAGCTGACTTGTCCCGGTTGATAATCCAACCGTGATATTCCAGATACTTGATTGTCTTGTGAATAGCTACTTCCAGCTTTTCCACTGAGTGGTCTATTAGTAGCAGGTCGTCTAGATATGCCATTATCGTTACACCTTGTGTTCTTAGATTGGCCAATAATGGGGCCAGAATTTTTGTGAACACTCGTGGTGCTGTGGCCAGACCGAAAGGTAAGGCTCTGAACTGAAAATGGCGCCCTTCTACTGCAAAGCGTAGAAATTTCTGGTGGGCCGGAAAGATGGGAATATGCAAATAAGCATCCCTTATGTCGATCGAGGCTAACCATTCCTGCCCTTGTAGGGCGGTGGCCACCGATCGGATCAACTCCATCCGAAAAGTCCTGATATTTAGGAACTTGTTTAGCCCTTTTAGATTTAATATGGGCCTCACGTCCCCATTTGGTTTGGGGACTGTGAAAAGGTTCGAGTAAAACCCGAATCCGCTTTCTTCCAGGGGAACCTTCATGATTACACCTTGGAGCAATAGTTGTTCTAGTGCCAGAAGGAGGGATCCTCTCTTCTGGGGATCTCTTGGCACGTTTGACCTCATAAATTGGGCAGGAGGAGTGCCTTTTAACTCCAGCTTGTATCCCAGACTTACTGCGGAGAGCACCCATCTGTCTGATGGTGTCCCGCCAGGTCTCTGTGAACAACTGAAGCCTTCCCCCACCCGATTGAGTGGGGGCAACCCTTCATGACTTGGGGGGAGGTTTTGTACCTCTCTTGATCCAGGGCTTCTTGTTACCCTGTGATTGTCCCTGATTTCTGCCCCCTGAATTTGACCGCGGAGGCCGTCGGAACTGCTTCACAGCCGATGTGCCCGGGACTGGAGAAGTAGGCCTCTTAAAAGAAGGACTTCTACTCTTGTTCTTAACCGGTAAGAGTGAACTTTTACCGGCAGAAATTTTCTGGATATATTTGTCCAGATTTTCTCCAAATAAGCGTTCTCCATGAAATGGGAAGCTAACCAGCAGTTTCTTACAGGGAGCTTCAGCAGACCAGTTTTTGAGCCACAGAAGCCTACGCATATGTACTATAGACAGCGTAAAGCGGGAGGCCTGTTGGATTGTATCCTTTATGGCGTCCACCGCAAAACACAAGGCTCTAGGCAGGTCAGCTAGGGCAAGAGCCTGCTGATCTGGTAAGTCCCTTAAGACTTGTTTCAACTGATCTTTCACTGCTTGGCAGACTCCAATCGCTGCTACCGCAGGTTGTGTCACCATGCTTGCTGTAGAGAAAGCAGATTTTAGTAAAGACTCCAATTTTTTATCTATTGGGTCTTTGAACATTGGAACATTATCTACTGGACATGTCAGTGATTTGTTCACAGAAGAGATGGCTGCGTCCACTGTAGGGACCCTCCATTTATTTATGAACTTATCCTCCATGGGATAGATCACCGGAAATCTCTTGGGGGGAGCAAATATTTTATCAGGGTGCTCCCAATCCTGGTAAATAAGCCCTTCTAATAAAGGGTGGATTGGGAAGGAACAGACAGCCTGGGGAGCTTTTAGGAAACCGTAGTGGATGGTGGTTCCGCCAGTGGCATTTTAAATGCTGATCGGACCATGTTAGTCAGAGACTGAACCCATAATCTTTCAGCCTGAGATGCTGAGAAAGGTTCTTCCACTGTTGATTCCTCCATAACTGAATCAACCTCATCCTGATCCCCTTCAGGTAGGTCGATCCCTGTGTGGGGCTGTTCCTCCACTAACAGGCACTCTGAAGGAGGAGACGGAGATCGGACGCGCTTTCCCTGTGACAGGGAAGCAGCGATCAATGCTGTTAATCTCTCTTCCAATCCTCCCAGAGTTGAGGATAAAACCTCCTCTGTTATATATACAGGAGCAGGTGGACTGGGGACAGCCGCAGCACCAGGTACTCCTGCGGGGTTTCTACGGCTACTGACCTCTGAATTCTCAGGGGAGATTGGTGCAGTACAAGCATGCCCAATATCCTCAGAGCCCGATGGAGACCCCTTTGGCTTCCTGGAAGATCTATTTCCGGAGCGTCTGGACGACATATCCTTTAAGCACAAAGCTGAGGTATTCCCGTCGTCATACACCAATTTTGCTGGTAATAGTCTAACAAAGTTGCTGCTATATACCAGCTGGTGTCCACTAAAGTGCCTTTCTATGGGGATGCCTGCATCAACCGCCTCTGTGTGCCACTGTTTGTTGCTAGCTCTGTTTGCATCCAGCTGACACTTGTACTGTGTCTTTATACAAGCTGGGACGCCTGCACATGCGCAGAAGCGCCGTGGCGCGCATCGAGCGTCATCCACCCGCCCCGCCCCTTTTTTTCCATAGGAGGCGCGTGCACGCGCCCGCGCGCGCGCCCGTGCACCATTGGCGCCCTTTTCGAAACCAAACAGGGACTAGGAGCCAGGGCCCTTTTTGCCGGAGGGCCTGTGCGGTGGATGAGCGCAGCAACAGGGCAGAGGAAGTGGATTCCCACAGAGAAACTTACCAACTGCCTGGATCTTTTGACTTGAGAAAACCAAAGATCCACATGACAAGAAAAATGGACCACAGCGGCCTCTAGTGGTTTAACACAGGTACCGCGGTCCTCCTTTTTTTTTTTTTTTTCTCTTGACTACTATTAAAATTTTACATTTTAAGTAGTTACAGGCATACACAGATATTAGCGGGAATACCGTTAGGTAACAGACAGAAAGACAAATTAGGCTTGGGGGTCCCCCAATAGAACCAAGTTCCTGGGGGCCCCCACTTACCTGATCCCCGCCGCAGGACTCTGTTTGGTCCACAGAAGCCCAAACTTCACCTATCACGGCAGGCATTGTAATTAAACCTTCAGGGACCGGGTTCCCAAGGATTCCACTCCCCTGGACCTGTATAGCACCCTGCACAGACAACATCTTGGTCGTGGGTATGACCAGAGCTCTGGATCCCAGGGTCCAGCCCTCCTAAGAGAGGCATTACAGGCAAAACCTTGCTCTTCCACTGCAAGGCCCGGGTACCGACCGTTTAGCTATGAAGCTTTTTTGGTGGGATCCGGAACAGCTTACTAAGGCCCAAAAGAACCTGTACGCAAGCCCAGTGAAAACACATGTTACTCTTTGGCCAACACCTTAGACACTGGCAAAAAACTGAGGTGCTCCCGGATGGGAGGGGCTTATATAGGGGAGGGTACTTCCGGTTTGGAAGTGGCCAGTGCCAGCACCTGAAGGTAATCTATATAACCCATTAGTAATGACTAAGTCGCTCTGTGTCCCGTGATGTACGAAAAAGAAAAATTCTTTACATCTTTAGGGGGGGAGGGAGGGTTGTCAAACTACGCGGGCAATGACCCCAAAAAAAGGAAAAGGAAAATAGAAGGCTAGCTGGGTTTGCGCCCACGATAGCATGCTGGAGAGGTTAGTGAAGGGAAATAGGCATGTAGGGCCCAAAAAGGCATTTACAGGTAAAAAAATGCATGGGGAAAATGGGGACATTACCAGGATATTACAAACAGGCAAATTTGGGTTAGGAGGGAAAAAATAAGAAGATTCAAAAACAATCAAAACATAAAATGTGAGGTTAAAGGAGCAAAATTACCTTCATATAGTCGTTCTGCAGGACCTGAATGATGGCCGAACACGTCTCAGGGATAATGATCCCGAGTGCCTGGGGGGAGATGCCTGTTGAGAACTTGAGGTCCTGCAAGCTTCTCCCAGTCACCAGGTATCTCAACGTAGCAATAAGCCTCTGCTCGGCAGTGATGGCCTGGCGCATCACAGTGTCCTGCCTCGTTATATAGGGGGACAGCAAATCCAACAGACGGTGAAATACGGGGTCCGTCATCCTGAGATAATTCCTGAAATCATCAGGATTATTCTCATGGATTTCCCGCAGCAGAGGCATATGAGAGAATTGGTCCCGCTGGAGCAACCAATTCTTAGTCCATGAACTCCTCCTCACCCTGTTCACAGACTGAACTCGGGTTACAGTGTTAACTGCAACACCAAGCCCAAAGCCAGCACGATCTCGAGAACGAGAACGCACTTCAAACATGGTTTTAAACCGGTCGGCTGGTCAGAACGCACTCAAACAGAACGCACCGTGGAACAGCAAGGCCTGAGAAGAACGACCTGAAAAACAGTAAACGAACGGCCAAGAAGGCACTGCAAGGCAGTAACGACCTGACTGCACGCACTGAATCACAAATACAAACCCACAAGCACAAACTGAACACCAGGAAACGATCTGCAAAGCACGGAGACTGAAAAGCGCGAATCGGCTCTCACCAAACTTTTACTAACACGCGGTAACACGAAATCAGCAAAAGCAGCCCAAGGGGTGGCGCCATTAGATTTGTTCGGCCCTTTTATAGCGCGTCGTACGTTTTGTACGTGCCGTCGTTTTCTTGCCGTCGGTTTTTAAACTGATGGTGTGTGGCCAAGACTGATGAAAAACAGTTTCATCGGATTTCCGATGGTCAAATCCATCGGACGAAAATCCATACGTTATCCGATCGTGTGTACAGGGCTTCACTGGCACTAACCTGACGCTGCCTGGGGTGTGACGCAGACCCTCTCTGACGCTAAAACCTAATTGATATCACCCGCCGGGCGATCAGGGGGTTAAACCTTTATTGGGTTATATACGGCGGGTGCCCTGACACTATAAAAAGCAAACTAACTAACCAGCATCACCAGTAACACTTATATGGTGATCACTGGTGAAAGGGTTAACTAGGGGCAATTAGGGGGTTAAAACCTTTATTAGATAATATATGGGGGTACCTGACGCTATAAAAACCTGCGGCGAACCTAAAAAAAATTACTGGCTACCGATCGGCATCACTGACACTAAGACAGCGATCAGATAAACGATCGCTTAGCGACAGTGGTGATAGGGGGTGAAAGGGTTACCTGGGGGGCGATCAAGGGGGTTAAACCTTTATTAGATAATTTATGGGGGTACCTGACGCTATAAAAACCTGCGGCAAACCTAAAAAAAATTACTGGCTACCGATCTGCATCACCGACGCTAAGACAGCGATCAGAAAAATGATCGCTTAGCGACGGCGGTGATAGGGGGTGAAAGGGTTACCTGGGGGGCGATCAAGGGGGTTAAACCTTTATTAGATAATATATGGGGGTACCTGACGCTATAAAAACCTGCGGCGAACCTAAAAAAATATTACTGGCTACCGATCTGCATCACCGACACTAAGACAGCGATCAGAAAAACGATCGGTTAGCGACAGTGGTGATAGGGGGTGAAAGGGTTACCTGGGGGGGTGATCAAGGGGGTTAAACCTTTATTAGATAATTTATGGGGGTACCTGACGCTATAAAAACCTGCGGCGAACCTAAAAAAAATTACTGGCTACCAATCTGCATCACCGACGCTAAGACAGCGATCAGAAAAATGATCGCTTAGCGACAGTGGTGATAGGGGGGAAAGGGTTACCTGGAGGGTGATCAAGGGGGTTAAACCTTTATTAGATAATTTATGGGGGTACCTGACGCTATAAAAACCTGCAGCGAACCTAAAAAAAATTACTGGCTACCGATCTGCATCACCGACGCTAAGACAGCGATCAGAAAAATGATCGCTTAGCGACGGCGGTGATAGGGGGTGGAAGGGTTACCTGGGGGGCGATCAAGGGGGTTAAACCTTTATTAGATCATTTATGGGGGTACCTGACGCTATAAAAACCTGCGGCAAACCTAAAAAAAATTACTGGCTACCGTTCTGCATCACCGACGCTAAGACAGCGATCAGAAAAATGATCGCTTAGCGACGGCGGTGCTAGGGGGTGAAAGGGTTATCTGGGGGGTGATCAGGGGGTTAAACCTTTATAAGGGGGGGTTAGGGGGCTACACTGGACCTAAAACTAACTTTAGTGACACTTTTACAGTCACAAATGTCACTGATTGCAGTGATCAGTAAATAAATGGTCACTGCAATCGGTGACACAGTGACTGGGGGCTGGGGGGTGATCTGGGGGTGTCTGGGGGGGCAATTTGTGTGCCTATGTGTCCTGGTGTCAGTGTGCTGTTTGTGCACTAACCTGTATGTCTTCTCTTGTACAGCGCTCGGTATATGTGAGCGCCGCATGAGAGATGACATCACTTCCTCCTGCTTCCTCTGCCTGTGTTTACATTACACAGCAGAGGGAGCATTTTCATTCGCCGGGAGCGATCGCGGGGGGTGGCCGGAATCGAACGGCCGTCCCCTCATCTCGGATCGCTCCCCTACGAATACCGACCGCTCACTGTATAGGAGGGGGGTCCGATCGGACCCCTCAACTGTACAAAGGCAATCACGTACACTGTACGTGATTGTGCCTGTCGGTGCCATTCTGCCGACGTACATATACAGTGAGCGGTCGTTAAGTGGTTAAACTTCTCCACAATTTTATCCCTGACCTGTCTGGTGTGTTCCTCGGCCTTCATAATGCTGTTTGTTTACTAAGGTTCTCTAACAAATATCTAAGGGCTTCACAGAACAGCTGTATTTATACTGAGATTAAATTACACACAGGTGGAACTGCGGGAGGAGGTGCTTAATTCTTATGTGGACATGGTTATCTCTGCCAGAGACAAGATGATCCAAGTGAGATATTTACACCAAATGTATTATACTCCTCTTAGATTATTTAAAATGGGGAAGAGGGAGAATCCAATATGCCATTAATGTCTGATAGCTGAAGGATCATTCCTGCATATGGTATGGGAGTGCAATAGGATCTGCCCTCTTTGGTCCCAGGTCACTCAGTTTATAGCAGAAAAATTTGATCTCCTGAACATATGCAGTCCAATGGTTGGGCTTTTGGGGATAATAGAGGATGAGCTGATGGACAAAAAATGTAAGAACCCTTTTACGATTGTTGTTTTTTTATGTCCGTAAGTTAATTGTTATACATTGGATACGGACGGATTTCCTTACATTATTGGTCTGGAAATCCTTGGTCAACACTCATTTTACCCTATACAGAATTATGATGCTAGGGGGTGTCCAAAAAAAATTACCAGAATTTGGGCCAGATGGGTAGAATCCATGGAAACAGTGGCTGACTGCCCTTAACCAGGGGACGACACAGTAATATATATTGGAGGGTTTCTGAGGTAGTTTCTGGGATGCCGCATGCTTCCACTCGACTTGACCTGGGAACTCAGATAAAATCTGCTAGTATTGAATAATATATGGTGTAAGGTTATCCTCTTATGTTTTTGTTTGTTTTATGTTATTTTTTGATGTTCTGGATTGACTTTAAAAAAAAAAAATGCTTTATATATGCATGCTGCTATCTGTAAAGGATGTATGGAATAATCCTATAGTGTCGGAAAAGCACTGTTTTCTGATTCTGTATATTTAAGTTCAGTAATCTGATCTTTTGCTTTGTGCATATGGCAAATAAAAAACGTTACAAAGGTGGACTCTATTTACTAATTAGATGACTTCTGGAAGCAATTGGTTCCACTAGATTTTAGTTAGGGGTATCAGAGTAAAGGGGGGCTGAATACAAATACACGCCACACTTTTCAGATATTTATTTGTAAATAATGTTAAAAAACATTTATCATTTTCCTTCTACTTCACAATTATGTGCCACTTTGTGTTGTTCTATCACATAAAATCCCAATAAAATATATTTATATTTTTGGTTGTAACATGACAAAATGTGGAAAATTTCAAGGGGTATGAATACTTTTTCAAAGCACCGTATATAGGTAGAAGTAGAGGAAGGGGAGGAATAATAGGACGAATGGAAGTGGTGGAGGTCTATGGTGGGGGCGACGGGTCTTCAAATAGCATCCCATACAGGAGATGTTAGCAGGTCAAGATAGGGCACTGGGATTTTGATGTGTTTTGAGTCATGCAAAGAAATGAGAGGGCAAAAATATTTAAAGCGTTCACTGGCTCAGGTAAGGCTGCTCACAACAGACAAGGCTACCCTTGAAGGTTACCTGAAAAAACATGCACAAATGGAAGGCGGGCTAGACCAAAAGATTCATTCACCTTATTACTTTTTACTAAAAGAAACAGCCAATGTGTTTCAGGGGAAACCAGTTCATAGTATTAAAATGTCTTTCTTTATCTAGGATGATTCAAAACTCCTGCTACTCTCCCTGTCTTTTTTTTCACAACTCTCAGGTCAGACTATCTCGATAAGACTCTTCTGAAATAAATATTCCTTTCAGACCTGGCAGAAAATGTCCAAAGCTCAATAAACCTGCCTCACGCATTGGACTAGGTCGTTAGCTTCTTATATCTGTTCTTCCTTCTTTGATCCCCAGTATCTTGAGCCAATTCTAGATACTTCCCTAATACTGGTCTTTTTTTTAACGTTTATTCTCACCCACTGAGTTTAACCACTTCAGCCCCGGAAGGATTTATCCCCTTAATGACCAGGCCATTTTTTGCGATATGGCACTGCATCAATTTAACTGACAACTGCATGCTCGTGAGATGTTGTACCCAAACAAAATTGATGTCCTTTTTTTCCCCACAAATAGAGCTTTCTTTTGGTGGTATTTGATTACCTCTGCGGTTTTTATTTTTTGTGCTATAAACCAAAAAAGACTGACAATTAAAAAAATGTATATATATTTTTTACTTTCTGCTATAATATATATCCAAAAAAAATATATAAAAAAAATTAATTTATTTAACAGTTTAGGCCAATATGTATTCTTCTACATATTTACGGTAAATCACAATAAGCGTGTATTGATTGGTTTTCGCAAAAGTTATAGCATTTACAAAATAGGGTATACATTTATGGACTTTTTTATTGTTTTTACTGGTAATGGCGACAATTTGTGATTTTTAGTGAAACTGCGACATTGCCGCGGACAAATCTGGCCCCCACTGACAATATTACAGTGATCGGTGTTAAAGAAAATGCACTTATCAATGTATAAATGACACTGACAGGGAAGGGGTTATCACTAGGGGTGAGCAAAGGGTTAACTGTGTTCCCTGAATGTGTTCTAACTATGTGGGGAATGGGCTCATTGGAACAACACAGAGATCGCTGTTCCTGATCACTAGGAACAGCAGATCTCAGTGTTGTCTCCTGTCAGAACAGGGATCCGCCTTGTTTACAGATCCCCATTTTGCCTCTCTGTGGAGCGATCGCGGGTAGCCGGCCCACAGTATCTATTGCATAAAACAACGTACAAGTATGTAGTTTTGCGCAATAGAACTGCCCTGCTGCAGTATATGTATATGTTAACCTTTAAGAGGTTAATCAAAAATCCTGCAAATCCTCTATAAGAATGCTGGCAAGGTAGGAAGGTTGCCTTCTTATGCCGCGTACACACGTACGTTTTTAATGCCATTTTTTAAGTTTTTTTTCTTGTTTCCTCTCAAGCCTGTCTTGCATCCACACGATCATTAAAAAAACGCTCGAGCAAAGCGCAGTGACGTACAACACGTACGACGGCACTATAAAGGGGAAGTTCCGTTCTAATGACGCCACCCTTTGGGACGCTTTTGCTAATTTCGTGTTACCGCGTGTTAGTAAAAGTTTGGTGAGAGACGATTCGCGCTTTTCAGTCTTCGTGCTTTGAAGATCGTTTTGTGGAGTTCAGTTTGTGCCTGTGGGTTCGTATCTGTCTTGCAGTGCTTGTAGTCAGTTTGTATCTGTTTATTCAGTGCGTTCTTGTCTGCTCGTTCCTGTTTTTCAGCTTGTTCTTCATAGGCCTTGCTGTTCTTCCGTGCGTTCTTCTAGTTCGTTCTGAGCAGCCGACCGTTATCTAGCCATGTTGCGGCTACGTACTCGTCGTAGAGTTCGTGCTGTAGTTGGTGCAGGGGTTCATGCTGTATCCCGACTCCAGGCCATGAACAGGTGAGGAGGAGTTCATGGACCAAGAATTGGTTGCTCCAGCGGCACCAGTTCTGTCACATGCCTTTGTTGCGGGAGATCAGGGAGAATAATCCTGTGGATTACAGGAATTTTCTCAGGATGTCTGACCCCGTATTTCAGCATCTGTTGGCTTTGGTGTCCCCCTACGTTACCAAGCAGGACAACGTTATGCGGGAAGCCATCAGTGCTGAGCAGAGGCTCATCGCCACGTTGCAATACCTGGCGATTGGGAGAAGCCTGCAGGACCTCAAGTTCTCAACAGGCATCTCCCCCCAGGCTCTGGGGATCATTATACCAGAGACTTGTTCTGCCATCCTTCAAGTTTTGCAGGAGGACTATATTAAGGTAAGTCTTCTAATTTAAAACATCACATTGTGTCAGGGTCACCTGTGGCCAGGTGACAGATGCACACCGTAGGGGGACAGGAGTGCACCGCGAGGTAGTGAACCCTATGGCTGGCTTCTGTGGATAGGAAACTGGGTGGTTGTGGAAAGCGGGACCAGAGGAGCACAACCGGGATCCCAACGGAAGCGAGAGCCAAGATTCCCCAGGGCGCGGAGTCTAAGACCCAGCTGGTCTTCTCCAGGGCCTCTAGTGGTGAGGATGTTACGCTGCAGGCTGGGACCAGGTCGCGGCCCCTGGAGTTTCCTAGCTCACGCCCCGTAGGATAAGGGGAAGCAGCAGCACACGATAGAGAGAACCGAATAACAAGCCGAAGGTCAGGGGCCACAAGCAGACAAGGATAACGAAGAACGAGCCGAAGGTCAAGGGTCACGAGCAGACAGGGATGGTCGGGGACAAGCCAATAACGTAACAGAGAGACAGACGTAGCACACGGCAGGCAGGAACCCAAACACACAATGCCTAACAAACACGTTGATCAGCAAAGCAGGCTTGCAGTGCACAGGTTAATATAGTGTTCAGTGATAGGGCCTGGGGTGGAGTCAGGCTGGGAGGAGATTATAAAGGAAGCCAGGTGAAGGAGGTCTGGTCTCTAGATGAACACATGAGGAGGAAGGTAAGATGGCAGACAGACATTAATGCATATCCATGACAGTACCCTCCCTCTTACGAGGCCTCCCCCTTCCCCGCCTGGGCCCAGGTTTAGAGGGAAACTTCAGATGAAACTCCTTTAACAGACGAGGTGCAAAGACCTCAGATGCAGTGATCCAAGACCTCTCCTCAGGACCAAACCCTTTCCAATGAACGAGGTACTGAAGAACGCCTTTACAGAGTCGGGAGTCCAGAATTTGACTGATCTCGTACTCCTGATTATCCTCAGAGACAGGCGCCACGGTAGGAAGAGGACGAGAGAATTTATTGAGGACTAAAGGCTTTAGAAGAGCAACATGAAAGGAGTTAGTGATTTTAAGGCTCTTAGGAATCTGGAGTTTGAAACAAACCGGATTCAGTTTAGCAGTTACCGTGTATGGACCGATGAATCGTGGAGCAAACTTCAGAGAAGGAACTCGGAGCTTGATGTTCCTGGTAGAGAGCCAGACTTTGTCCCCTGGCTGAAGAGAAGGCGGTTTACGCCTGCGGCGGTCGGCAAAGCCTTTGAATTTTTCAGCAGCTGCCCGGAGGGAATCATGAACGTGACCCCAAACGGAATTGAGAGACTCCTGAACCGAAGCCAAAGCTGGAATGTCTGGAGAACAGATCATAGGAAGAGGAAGTTGAGGGTGTTTTCCATAAACTGTGAAAAAGGGTGTCTTCTGCGAACTGGTATTCACATGATTGTTATGGGAGAATTCTGCCCACGGGAGTAGAGAGGACCAATCGTCATGGTGAGAAGACACAAAGGTGCGAAGAAAGACCTCTAACTCCTGATTAACCCTCTCAGTCTGTCCATTGGATTGGGGATGGTAAGAAGAAGAAAAATCCAAGACAATATTGAGGGATTTGCAAAAGGCTCTCCAAAAACGAGACGTGAATTGGACTCCCCTGTCGGAAACAATATGAGAAGGGACCCCATGTAGGCGGAGAATTTCTCTAATGAAAATGGGAACCAAGGCAGGGGCAGAAGGAAGACCAGGAAGAGGAACAAAATGAGCCATCTTGGAGAATCGATCGATTACCACCCAAATGACTGTATTATTCTCAGACAGTGGGAGATCGGTGATAAAATCCATGGCAATATGGGCCCAGGGTTCCTTAGGAATAGGCAAGGGCATGAGGAGACCAGCAGGAGCTTGTGTGGAGGATTTGGACTGAGCACAGACATGACAAGCTTTAACGTAGTCTTTGACGTCTGAGCGGAGATTAGGCCACCAGTAGTGACGACTGATGAGTAGGAAGGATCGGAGGAATCCAGAATGCCCTGCCACCTTGGAATCATGTCCCCAACGAAGGATCTTAGCTCTTAGCTCAGTGGGGACAAAGGTCTTACCAGGCGGAATTTTAGACTTCAGGGTGGTAGAGTGGGCAACAATGCATGAGGTGGGAATGATCGGCTCAGGTTCAGGGGCGGACTCCTCGTCCAAAGTGTCAAATGACCTAGAGAGCGCATCAGCCCGACCGTTGCAGGAACCAGGTTTGTAGGTAATCGTGAAATTAAAACGGGCAAAGAAGAGACTCCACCTGGCCTGTCTAGGATTCAGACGTTTAGCATTCTGTAGATACTGTAAATTCTTGTGATCGGTAAAGATCGTTATGGAGTGAGGGGAACCCTCCAAGAGATGACGCCACTCCTCTAACGCCAATTTAATTGCGAGAAGTTCCCGATCACCGATGGCATAATTCCTCTCTGCCTGAGAAAATTTTTTGGAGAAGAACGCACATGGTTGGCGTCTCTTCTCAAAGATTTGAAGAAGCACAGCTCCCACCCCCATTGAGGAAGCGTCCACTTCAATAAAAAATGCATTCCCAGGATTTGGTCTCCTCAAGAGGGGGCCAGAAACAAAGGCCTGTTTCAGGTTGTGAAATGCAGAGACAGCTTCGGGAGGCCAGTCTCTGGCATTCACACCCTTCTTGGTCAAAGCGATAATAGGCGCGGCAATGGAAGAGTAATTCCTTATGAACTGCCTATAATAATTAGTGAAGCCAAGAAAGCGCTGTGTGGCCTTGAGGCTAGCAGGAAGAGGCCAGTTGGTGATAGCCAAGACCTTCCCAGGGTCCATACGAAGCCCCGAACATGAGACAAAGCACCCCAAAAACAGGACCTCAGAACATTCAAAGGAACATTTCTCCAGCTTGGCATAGAGATTGTTCTCTCTAAGACGTTGAAGTACAGTGCGGACATGGTTTCTGTGGACGAGCAGATTTTCAGAAAAGATCAGAATGTCATCCAGATAGATGACAACAAACTGGTACAGCAGATCTCTGAAGATTTCATTGACAAAGTTTTGAAACACGGCTGGAGCATTACACAGACCAAAAGGCATCACCAGATATTCGTAATGCCCGTCTCTAGTGTTAAATGCAGTCTTCCATTCGTCACCCTCCCGTATTCGAATGAGATTGTACGCGCCTCTGAGATCCAACTTGGTGAAAATGGAGGCACCCTTCAACCTATCGAATAGCTCAGATATTAAGGGTAAGGGGTATCGATTTTTAATAGTAACCGCATTTAAACCCCGATAATCGATGCAGGGTTTTAAGGTACCATCCTTTTTGGCAACAAAAAAGAACCCTGCCCCTGCAGGCGATGAGGATTTCCGGATGAACCCTCTCTCCAGATTCTCTGCTACATACTCCGACATGGCCTGGGTCTCTGGGATGGACAGAGGGTAGGTACGACCCCTGGGTAGAGTTGCTCCGGGGACAAGATCAATAGCACAGTCAAAAGACCTGTGGGGAGGAAGCACCTCAGCTGATTTTTTACAGAACACATCCCGGTAATCGCTGTATGCGGCGGGAAGATCAGAAGAAACAGAAGTGGCAGCAACCGGAAGACTCTCCTTGGGGGTCACCTTGAGAAGACACGACGAGAAACATGAGGAACCCCAGGCCAGGATCTGCCCAGAGACCCAGTCCACATGTGGAGAGTGGAGCTGTAGCCAAGGGAGGCCCAATACAACTGGGGTAGAGGCCTTGGGTAGAATAAGAAAGGATATCCACTCCTGGTGGAGAATCCCTACCGACATCCTAATGGGTAGCGTCTGGAAGCGAATAGGGCCCCCTGGGAGAACAGTGCCATCAATTGCCGAGACTACCAATGGGGTAGTGAGAGGTGAAAGGGTAAGCTTCATAGAAGAAGCAGTTCTCCAATCCATGAAATTGCCGGCAGCCCCGGAATCCAGGTATGCAAGGGTTGACTGAGGAGAAGTGCCTACATGAAGGGACACCGGCAAGAGCAGGCGAGAAGGTGATGTTTCTGGGTCCAATACTCCACCTTCCAAATGTATTAGACCCGAGCGTTTCCCGGACGAAGCGAGCAGGAGTCACGAAAATGACCCTTGCCCCCACAATAGAGGCACAAGCCCAGAGTTCTGCGCCTAGCACGTTCTTCGGGGGTTAGTCTGGTCCGGCCCAGCTGCATAGGTTCTTCAGCAGGTAGAGGATGCTCCACGGAATGAAGGGAGGGGAGCTCAGACTGGCTAGGACCCAGAGAGTGCTGGCATCTTTTTTCTAAGGACCTCTCTTGAAAACGAATGTCGATCTGGTTGCATAATGAAATTACATCGTCCAGACCGACGGGAATGGCTCTTCCCGCTAATTCGTCTTTCACTCGGTCAGAGAGACCATGTAAAAAGGTAGCGACCAGGGCCTCATTATTCCAGCTCAATTCAGCTGTGTGGATACGGAACTGAAGAGCATATTGCCCCACTGAACTAGATTCTTGGCGAAGACGTAAGACAGCACTAGCCGCTGAAGAAGCCCGAGCCGGCTCTTCGAAGATATTACGAAAGAGCTTCAAGAATTCAGACAGACTGGAAACCACCGGATCGTTCCTCTCCCACAGGGGGGCAGCCCAGGCCAAAGCTTCACCGGAGAGGAGGGAAATGATATAGGCTACCTTAGCCCGGTCAGATAGGAAGCTTTGAGGCTGAAGCTCAAAATGAATAGTGCATTGGCTGAGAAACCCCCTGCAGGCCTTGGAGTCCCCAGAGAAACGGAACGGAGCTGGTAATCTTAGTGAGTGTGAGGCTGCGACTGGTGCGATAGGTACAGCCGCTGGTTGTACTTGGGGTTGCGGATTCGGGGTTCCCAAGGAGACCTGAAGCTGCTCGAATCGAGAAGCCAGATCCTGGAGGAATCGCATCGCCTGGGTCTGATTTGATTCCTGGGTCTCAAGTCTGCGAACTATGCCCTGCAATGGATCATCCGCGGGAAGCGGGATGTCAGCCGGGTTCATGGCTGATCAAACTGTCAGGGTCACCTGTGGCCAGGTGACAGATGCACACCGTAGGGGGACAGGAGTGCACCGCGAGGTAGTGAACCCTATGGCTGGCTTCTGTGGATAGGAAACTGGGTGGTTGTGGAAAGCGGGACCAGAGGAGCACAACCGGGATCCCAACGGAAGCGAGAGCCAAGATTCCCCAGGGCGCGGAGTCTAAGACCCAGCTGGTCTTCTCCAGGGCCTCTAGTGGTGAGGATGTTACGCTGCAGGCTGGGACCAGGTCGCGGCCCCTGGAGTTTCCTAGCTCACGCCCCGTAGGATAAGGGGAAGCAGCAGCACACGATAGAGAGAACCGAATAACAAGCCGAAGGTCAGGGGCCACAAGCAGACAAGGATAACGAAGAACGAGCCGAAGGTCAAGGGTCACGAGCAGACAGGGATGGTCGGGGACAAGCCAATAACGTAACAGAGAGACAGACGTAGCACACGGCAGGCAGGAACCCAAACACACAATGCCTAACAAACACGTTGATCAGCAAAGCAGGCTTGCAGTGCACAGGTTAATATAGTGTTCAGTGATAGGGCCTGGGGTGGAGTCAGGCTGGGAGGAGATTATAAAGGAAGCCAGGTGAAGGAGGTCTGGTCTCTAGATGAACACATGAGGAGGAAGGTAAGATGGCAGACAGACATTAATGCATATCCATGACACATTGTATGTATTTCTTTCTTAATATGTTGTTTTTTTTTTTATCAGTCTCTAATTCCCATGATTCTTTCAGCTGCAGGGAATGTCCCCTTTCTCCACATGCATGTTTATTTTTTTGAATGTTTTTTTTAGGCCTACATTTAAATTTTCCTTAGCTAACCTCTCCAGCATGCTATCCTGGGGCCATACCCACCTAGCCTAGTCATTTCCATTTCTTTTTTTCTCTGCTCCATTGTAGTGCTTTACCCTAAACGCCCCCTAAAGATTGCATAGGAATGTTACATTTTGTTAAACTTCATACAGAGTGCTACAGCCTTGATTTGTGATCTCCCCAACTCATCTTCAACCCCCCCCCCCCAAGTTTTTTTGGGGGGTTTGTTTTTGTTTTTTTGTTGCTTACTAATAATGTTTTAATTTTTCTTTTTATCCTAATGTTGGCCATGAATGGTTTTCTAAAATCTGCTTGCAATGTTTCTGTCTCAAAGTATTAATTTATTTTTTATTTAACTCCACAGTTCCCTTCTACGCCGCATGAATGGCATAATGTGGCATCTGAGTTTGCCCAACGATGGAACTTTCCAAACTGTGGAGGGGCCATCGACGGCAAGCATGTTCGGGTCGTAGCACCACCCCATTTGGGATCCTTTTATTACAATTATAAGGGGTTCCAGAGCATCGTCATGATGGCAGTGGTGTCGGCCACCTACGAATTCATGTATGTGCACGTTGGCAAAAATGGCAGAATGTCAGATGGAGGAGTGTTTGCACAGACCGAGTTTGGGGAACAGCTCCTATCGGATCAGCTGGCCTTGCCACCAGCGGAGCAGAATGTGGAGGGACTCCCATTTGTTTTTGTGGCGGATGAGGCGTTTGGCCTGGGTCCCCATTTAATGAGGCCATTCCCACAACGCACCCTCACCCCTGAGAGGAGGGTGTTTAACTATCGGCTGACCAGAGCAAGAAGGGTGGTGGAAAATGCCTTTGGCATCATGGCCAGCCGATTCCGCCTGTTCCTCACCTCCATCCACATTGCCCCCTATAAATGGAACCATGTAGTATTGACTTGTTGCGTGTTCCATAATTTTTTGAGGGTGCATTCTTCCAATTACCTCACTTTGAGTGGGCCTGAGGCCTCATTAGTTGACAATGTTAATTTAGTGGCCCTGAAAGCTGGCCATCCAGGCTTGGCCCCCCAAACCGGACGTGATGTAAGACAAAAATATGTTGAATATTTTGTGGGTAGGGGGGCCATTGATATGCCTGAGGATGCTTAAAATTATTATTTTGTAAAATAAAACCTTTCTTTGAGAAAGTATTTGTATTGTGTTTTTAGATTTGTATTCTTTTATGTTTCTCGTAGGTTTACCTAGTGCACTTGTAGTGCCATGTGTATTTAGCATTCTTAAATAGCCTTCATTGTCAGTGTAAACACAAAACATTGATTATTTCTCTTTTCACAACATTTACATAATGAAGCCACAAATTTTTGAAAATAAAATACATTTTTTTATTTTTTTTTTGATGAAACTTCCTTTTAAATGTAGATGTATCAAAAATATTTTAGGGGGTAAAAAGCATGAACAGCCATGCATAAAAAAAAATCTAAAAAACTTTAATGTAAATTTAAACATGTACTATTCATTAAAGTTGAAAAGAAACAAAAACCTGCAAAAACACAGCAAGTTCAACGTTCTTTTGTGTTAAAAAAATTAAACACGCCCAAGCACAGCCATGATAATTTGTAGCCTTTCCTCTACCCGCTTGGTATTTTGCCTGATCTCTATCAAGTCTCCCTTTATTTTTTCAAGGTCACGACAGCAGACCATTAGGTATTGGATCAGCATCTGGGCACTGTGACTTGTAAACTTTTCGGGGTCTTCAGCCAGAACAGCACCTAAATAAAAAAAAAAACATGTACTATAGAATATGTAGGCCTACATCTATTAACCTGCATCTGTCTGGTTTGACACTGACCTGTTGTGGTGCCACTTTCCACTTCCTCAACTTCACGTTCCTCTACATCATGTGGTTCTTGGGGTCTTGTTGAAGGTGTTGGATTTATAGGCTCATCTGACGTAGCTTTTTGAAGCCCTATGGAGATTACAATAAAAGGTATAGTTTAATTCCTAAATAATAATTATATACAACTAAAAACCCTGAAAGGGAATTTTGAAAGATTATTTGGAAGTGTGGTCCAATTTTAAATGTACCCCCAGTGACAACCTGAACACATGATTGGATACATAGCCAAAACAAGAACATATACTTTTTTAAATAAAGTTTGACACATTGAAACACCCCCAAGTATATACACTGGATCACCTGTGTGTGACACCCTAAAAAGGTATTGGTTTTGGGCCACACTTGTACTACTGCGTTCAGATGTTTAATCAGCTGCTGAGCATTCACTCCCTTAACATTACAATTTAATTAGTCAAAAAAAAAAGTTTTATTCTAAAAATATTTCAACTTCATTCAAAAATTATCTCCCCAAAAAATACCTTGAAATTTTGGTGTTCACACTGGATAATCCAAAAACATTGTATTAAAGTGGAGCTCCACCCTAAATTATAAGTTCCTCTCATCGGAACCCTCCCCCCCTCCGGTGTCACAATTGACACCTTTCGGGGGGAGGGGGGTGAAGATACCTGTCTAAGACAGGTATTTTCACCCACATCCGGGAGTCCTCTCTCCGGGAATTTGCGGGAGTGACGTCACTTCCCGCAGACTTCCCGTAGTGTTCTGGGAGACACTCGGCTCCCAGAACACAGGAGCACCAATCAGAACGGCGCAGCGCGACTCGCGCATGCGCCGTAGGGAACCGGGCATGAAGCCGCAGGGCTTCACTTCCTGGTTCCCTCAGCGAGGATGGCGGAGGGAGCAGCAGAGCGACAAGCGATCGCTCGTCCTCTGCTGCGGACGTCGCTGGACTCCAGGACAGGTAAGTGTCCAAATATTAAAAGCCAGCAGCTGCTGTAGCTGTAGCTGCTGGCTTTTAATATTTTTTTTCCGGCGGAGCTCCGCTTTAAGAAGTGTACGGAGAAAGAGCTTTACTACGTCCGTTTACTGTGCGGACGAACATGAAAGTTGTTATCTTTCACTGTACTATATCAAAGTCAAAAATACACGACTTAATACACGTAATAATCTTTAACCACTTCGCGCCCGTCATACGACTTATGACGGCCGCAAAGTGGTTCTTAAATGCCGGGAGGCCGTCATTATACGGCCTCCGCTCCTTCGGCTACTGGGGGGCGTGCCTGGCGCATCACTGAGATGCCGATGCGCGTATCTGGCGGCCGCGATGTCCGCCAGGCACCCGCGATCGGCCTGTACACAGACAAGGACATGGATCTGTGTGTGTAAACACACAGATCCATGTCCTGTCAGGGAGAGGAGACCGATGCTGTGTCCCTTGGACACAGATCGGTCACCTCCCCCAGTCAGTCCCCTCCCCCCACAGTAGCAATCACTCATAGGGCATACATTTAACCCCTTCCTCGCCCCCTAGTGGTTAACCCCTTCCCTGCCAGTCACATTTATACAGTAATCAGTGTATTTTTATAGCACTAATCGCTGCATAAATGTGAATGGTCCCAAAAATGTGTCAAAAGTGTCCGATGTGTCCGCCGCAATATCGCAGTCATGATAAAAATTGCTGATCGCCGCCATTACTAGTAAAAAAAAATAATAAAAAAAATGTCAGAATTCTATCCCCTATTTTGTAGGCGCTATAACTTTTGCGCAAACCAATCACTATACGCTTATTGCGATTTTTTTTAACCAAAAATATGTAGAAGAATACGTATCGGCCTAAACTGAGAAAAAATAGTTTTTTTTAAAAAAAATGGGATATTTATTATAGCAAAAATCAAAAAATAGTGTTTTTTTTCAAAATTGTCGCTCTTTTTTGGTTTATAGCGCAAAAAATAAAAACCGCAGAGGTGATCAAATACAACCAAAAGAAAGCTCTATTTGTGGGAAACAAAGGACGTCAATTTTGTTTGGGAGCACGACCGCGCAATTTTCAAATAAAGCGACGCAGTGCCGAAAGCTGAAATTTCGCCTGGGCAGGAAGGGGGTATATGTGCCCAGTAAGGAAGGTGTTAAGCTGGGAAAATGTATGAAAATTACTAACTTTTTCCTAAAACTTTCTTGATTCTTTTGTATTGGTCGGGCTCCTGCAACTTCAGATCAGACCAACGTTTTTGGAGCTGTTCCTTCGTTCTGCACACCCCGAATTTTTGGTGAAGAGTTTTGACCACTTTGCCCATAATTTTTGACTTGACAAGATTAGGCCTTTTATACGGCCCATGCTTGGCATCATAATCCTCCCTCCTCAAAATGGCGACCATCTCCACCATTTCCTCGAATGACATGTTGGATGCCTTATATCTCCGGGATCGGGATTTGGGTTCCTCAGGAATTTCCTCCTCTGTCGAGGTAATCTCAGCCACCTGTGTCTCCGCCATGTTGTTTAGCACTATGACGAGCGAGAAGGGGCGGGGAAAGTACAATATTGAACGTCAGGGGCAGGGAAAGCGTGCAGAGTTTCACGCATGCGCAGTGTATATAAAACGAATATCCATGTGTTGAAAATACGTTCATTTGCCGGGAGAGGGAGTTAGCAACGAACGTGTTCACCAAGGTACATAACATTTTAAGGATTTGTGTTTCTTCAGAGGATGAGATTTGGGGCCTATATCTGTCCAAAATGATTATTTGATGAATGTTGACTGAAACATTTTATTTTAATTGGTTCTTGATTTTACAGACAAAATGAAGAGTTTCAAAAATCCAGAATTCATGGGGGAGTTCATCGATAGATGGAAGGAACTCCCTGTTCTGTGGCAGACTAAAAATGCATCTAATAAAAATAAAGCGGCTAGGACAGCAGCACTGGAGAGCCTGCTTGCATTTGTCCAAACCCAGATCCCCACAACAACTATCGAAGATGTTAAAACCAAACTAGCTACCATCAGGGGCACATACAGGACCCAGAGGAATATGGTCCTGAAGTCCCAGAGGTCAGGTGCTGCAGCAGATAAGGTTTATAAACCCAGTCTGTGGTACTACAGCAAGTTATCTTTTCTGGATGACCAGCTGGAAGTGAGGGAATCTCTGTCAACCCTTCCCCCCAGTGGTCTATCCAGCCTTCCTTGTAGCCAACCCTCCAGCCTTCCTTGCAGTCAGCCCTCCAGCCTTCCTTGCAACCCTGCTCTGCCTTCCTCAGAGGATCAAGCAGAGGTCCTTGAGGAGGCCGATTTGGATATATGGAGCCAGGTATAGTATTGATATCTACATTTATATGTTACAAAAGTGATGATTTAAAATTGATGTTAGTATTGGTATGTATTTAATGTCAGCAAAAAAATGGCTTTACAGAGCAATAGACAGTAGTGGTCAAATTTGATGGGGACAAGCCAAAAATATCAGGAGTATGAATCTTTTGGAATTTAATCACTTTTGCCATTCAATTTAAAAATGTCTGGAGGTGAACAATGTGTGTGATTGATAATGGCAAAAACTAAAGAATGTCCCTTTTTTTTTTTACAGCCAGAGCAGAGCCAGGAAGAGTGTGATGTTGGGGACCAGGAGGAGGCAGGGCCCAGTGGCACACAGGAGGAGGCTGGGCCCAGCACAAGAGCCCAGATGCCTCCCCTGAAAATAATACAACAAGGGCCAAGGAGAGTTAGGCAGGTGGAGGAGGAAACCAGAGCCTTCCTAGGAGAGGCTACTGCGGCCCTCAGAGAGGCACCCTCTGCTGAAGAGGGCTATGCCACAGTCCTGGCCCATAAATTAAGCCAGATGGACTTGAGGCAACGCCTATACAGCGAGAACCTCATGCTGAAGGTCATAAACAGGGGTTTGCTAGGTGAACTGACACAGTTCACCGACATAACTGAGGTTGTCCCTCCTCCTCCACCTCCTCCTCCTCCTCCTACTCCTCCTCCTGCCACAACCTCTCCTCCTGAGCCCCAGCCTCCGAGGAAGCAAGCAACAAAGGCTGCAGGGAAGGCTGCAGAGAAGGCTGGAGAGAAGGCTACAAGGAAGAGGAAAAAATAATGACTGCTGTAGTACCACAGACTGGGGACATATCTGACTTATCTGCTGCTGTTCCTGACCTCTGGGAGTTCAAGCCAAGATTGGGCTCCTTTTTTTTGTGATAATTCAAGAGTTTGGTTTTCTCTTCTTGGATGGTTGTTGTGGAGTCCAAAGGATGCACAAATGCAAGCAGGCTCTCCAGTGCTGCCTTCCCCTTTAATTTGTTATCTCCCTAAATAAAGGATTATTTTGTTTTGCTTACAATACTTGACTATGTGATTTCTATTCTAAAAGAGAGTTTGCTAGGGAGTAGGCACGGACATTTCTAATAATATTATTGTTATTAACAAGGGACACAAACCTCCTTGAGGCAAAATTAGACAAATTTAGAAGGTTGGTGTGGTAACTTGACACACAAATAATATTTATGTAAAAATACAATACGAAATCTAAAAGGAAAAAATAAGCCAAAATATATAAAAGAAGCCCAAAAAAATATAATAAATCTAACTTACCGTAAATAAAACAAAAAATAAATAAAAACCTAAAAAAAAAAAATTAAATCCAATTTTTTTTGGAGATCTTTACATTTATTTATGAATTTAGGAGGGAGATCTGGCTTAACAAGAATATTTTAAAATCATTAGATCAATTAGGAATTACTTAAGAAACAAGTTTGCCATAACTCTGAATATCATTAGCAAAAGAAGCTAATTATTTAAGCATTAGCAAAAGAAGAAAGGAATGCGCAGCATTAAAACGATGCTATTATTTCCAGCGTGATGAATGTGCCACCTCCATTTCAAACGCTAGCTTTACCAAAACGTGCGCTCCCGTCTCATACTTGATTCTGAGCATGCGCGTTTTTTTTCACCTCGTAAAAGCATACACACTATCGTTTTTCACGTCGCTAAAAAAAACGACATGAAAAACGATGTGAAAAAATAGAGCATGTTCGAAATTTTTAATGGACGTTTTTCACGCCGTTAAAAAGGCTCTGGAGCATACACACGATCGGTTTTAATGGCCATTTTTAAAAATGGCATTTTTAACGGCATGAAAAACGATCGTGTGTACGCGGCATTAGAGACAATTGCCTTTTCCCGAATTTCAGTTCGACTTAATGTGTAGAAGGGGATTTGTATCCAGTGGTCCATTTAAACAGTAAGTTACCTTTAGTAAGACTACCTTCAGCAGATGATAGTCTAGTGCTGAAACCCAAAAAGAGCCCTCTATTTTAAGTGTTTTGTTAGGGTTACCCTGTTTATACTGTAGAAAATGTTGGAATGCAAGGAAATTTACCCTGAACACAAAACATGCAGCTGAAAGTTACAGTAGGCATCTGCTATACCTTTAGAAAACATAGCATCAAACATAGATAAAGAAGCCAATTTTTTTGTTTGATTGACAAAACAGCCGTGAACATAAAGAAGCAGAAATGTGAACTTATATAATTATATACGAAGAACAGAAAAGCAGAGAACAACATTTCACAACAGGTACAGTACAATACATTAAAATGTAGTATTAATACCCACGTGTTATATAATTGTGATTATATTTAAGGATATGACTGAATGCAAGTTAATTTGGGATATTCATTTGTAATTTACTTATAACAGTACATGATAGATTAAAATGTTCACTCTGACAACATGCAATGTGGTCCATTACACAGTGATATAACTTGTCATCTTCTATGTACATCATTAAAGACACATTTGTAATGGTGCATTAGTAAAGATACACAATGCATTTGACCCAGTTACAATCTGGCATCCATTTGCTGCATGATAAATACTTGAGTGGAGGCTGTATTGAATACTGTTATATTGACATCAAACATGATGCACCTCGTTTTTCAGTGGACAAATAAATGGATTATTATTCACTTTTATAAAAGCATTATTATCTGTGATTGTAGTGAAAATGTGCTTTGGAAACCACATCATTTAGTAGCAGATGAAATGTATGGTTTAGCCACAAATTATTTTTGAGTCAAAGGTTTAATTATGTTAAAGAGGAAAATGCAATGAATTGCCTTTAGGATATATGTAACTTAAAAAAGCATCAGTATCAGAAGTCTTTATTCTAGATTCTTATATTAGGCCAATTTATATTAAAAGATTAAAGGGCCTACATGCAGAAGGTTCGCCAAACCTTAGATTAAGAAAAAAAATGGGCTATTGAAAAAAAAGCAGCATGGGGTGCACAGAAGAATAGATAAATAATCCAGTTCTAAAAATGAACCTAGTGATTTGGATTTGCAGAACACCAGGCTTGTTACCAGTCCACATTTAGAAGAAAGCAGAACTTAACATGCATCTACTCACCCACTATATGTTATATACCATAAATTCGGTGACCGAAGCATGTGCATTTACATGATAGCATGGAAGAACAATGCCATATTGTATGTGTAGCGGCCTCCTCTCTCTCACTCCACTGTTGGCTGGTTTCTGCTTGTCTAGGGGTACCTTGGAGGAGAGAGTGCGGGGTCACCACGCCAAGCCTTCACCGCAGATGTTTATGTGGTGTAAGCAAAGTTCCTTTACCTTCGGGTCGGTGTTCAGTGCTAGAAGCCTCCGCTCCTTCTGTGGAACAGTGTCTGCCAGTAAATGAGCCCCACACCAATAAAAGTCCAACACTCCTTTATTCTTCAATGTCAGGATGAAACACAATCAGTTGGACTCCCTCAAACGAACAGACAGGGGGTGTGGATACGAGTAGGCCCAGGCACAATTAACTCTCCTATTCCTCTATCAGTGAATAGGTTTGGCACATGATCTATGCCACTTGTTGAGAATCTTGGTCGCTGCCACTGACCGGATGAACGATGAACCTTCCTCCTGACTGCACTCGGCCCCTGTTTGGGAAGATACCCCTCCGGGCGGTCTCCTGAGGCTCACCCGGCACCGGCAATCTGCTGCACCAGGTCTTCGGGTGAGTAGCTCCTTCGGTCCCTTACGCCTCTGGATTCGGGTACCCCACTCCCGGGGTCCACTAGGAAATCCTTCCCTCGCGGAGCCCAGTGGAGGACACTGGGCCCCAGGCCTCCAACCGAGTACCTCACCCCAGGCTGAAGGTGCCTGGGGTGGAACACGAGCTCTGGGTGTCCAGGCCTAGGCCGCCTGGACACCGACCACGAACCACAGCCCTCAGGCTGAAGGTACCTGGGACTCCTCGAACGAACAACCCCGTGACCAAAATGGCCGACCCCTTTATACCCTCCCCCAGCAAGCCCAGCGGAGCCCCCGCCCCGCTGTACTCATGCTGCGAGAGGCCAAAAAGGGTATGCCACTGCAACGATGGCTCAACCCCGGGCCCAAAGTGACAGCACCACCCGCTGGGCCCCAGGGAACCACACATCACAGACCCCCCACCAAATTTAAACATAATAGAAAAGCATATACCCGCTACACTCTCCCCCTGGTTGTTTGACACTAGTCCCCAGTGTCTGGAATAAACCATGCCCTCAAGGGCTGACATAGTCCAATCCAGAAACCGACTGAAAATTTAAAAAATCCCCCAAAAAAATTAAAAAACTAACTACCTAGAGCAGTTGTGCCTGACCCTCAACAAAAAGGAGGGGAAGGGAACAAATAACATATAACTTGAAACATATATAAGAGTCACATCATTACATTTTTCCCCACCCACATCAATGAATAAGACCCGCCCCACTCTCAGCGGTCTTGATGGGATGCTCTCCTGAAGAGGGGAAAATAAATATTAAACACACACAACCCTGACACATATGTTCGTGTGAGAATGAAAAAACCTCTCCGTAGAGAAATCCTTTCCTTCTAAAAGTGTGTGTGTGAAAAGTGAATGCCGATGCACGACACTGCCACCTGGTGACAGCGTCGCGGTAACTGCACTTGTAGAGACCTCTTCTTCTTTGGCCCTCTCTACCCCAGAGTCCAAGATCACTTGTTGGAGAATGAAGAACAACAACAGGAACAGTCCTTCAATTCCTCCGAAGAGCACAAACACCCATTAGCTCGGGTGCAGTCACTGAGTTTTCCCGGGAAACAAACAACATTAAGCGGCAAACAGAGTCTTTTATCTCCTACAGATAGGTGCAAGTGGCACCGGGGATGTGAGGGTAGGCTGGGGACGGGATCCCTCCTCAGGCGCTGGTGTCTCCACCCGGGGTGTACTATCCCCTGTAGACATGGGTGGATCCCTAGTTCGGCTGGACGAGGAGAGAGGCATCTTGTCCCAACCCTTGCTGGCAAAGAGTTCATCTATGGCAACATCGTCTCCCAGATCGGAGAGCGACTCCAGGTCGGAGGTGTCACACTCCTCCGTGGGCAGGTAGCCTGTAGTGGAGACTGAACTGCCACCTCCCGCGGACAAACAGGGCCGTGACTCCCCAACACCTCTGCCCACACACCAAGTCCCTCCGCCTGGCTTACCTCGGCCTCTGTTTGAGACCGGATGTCCGGAACTCCTCTCACCGGATCCATCCGGGCCGGGCGTAGGCGGGCAGGATGATCCACCGCGACCGTTGGACGGGGCTACCATGCCAGTCTTCCTCTTGAGCGGTGGACACTGTGAGACAGTGGTGACTGAGTCAGCATCCTCGGATTTCTCCCGTACTTCGTTGATCGCGACTTCCCCCGCGGTCGTTGCAGTGCGCACAGGGATGGCTGTCAAAGCGGTGATTCCTCCTACTTGAGTGGTGCTGCCTGTAGTGCGGTTGAGGTGGATGGTTCTTGGCTTTTTGATAGCTGGGTCCACCTCAAATAAGAACTCCCCACAGGCCTTGCATCGCCCGAATGGCTTCAGCTGACACACCAGTCCCGAGCAGCCGGGACAAATCAAACCCAGGGCCTCAACGTCCATGCACGAGTACAGGGCGAATCTTCCCCGGGGGGTTTAGCCGGATCCCCGTATCGGTCACCGGAGCAGCAGCAGTCAAGGTCGTGGTAGAAGGGTGAAGTGGAATCCACAATGTATTTCCGAACATGGTGACTCGCTGCTGATCCATTGCACACAGCAGATTTGGCGCCAAAGTCCCCACGTGTAGTCCTTCACACGGCTGGACTCCTCCCCTCTTGCACTCCAGTTCGCGGGCTTTCTCCTTCCCTGGGTCACGCCCACGAACTGAGCAGGGAGGGTGTGCCTCGTGGCGCAGTGCAATAGAAGCCCCCACGTGTAGTACCTCACACGGCTGGACTCCCCCCTCTTCTCGCTCTTCTGCATAGTCCTTCCCCTTCTTAGGGTCACACTCACGACTTCGAGCAGGGTTGCACTTTGGCCAGTAATATGGCCGACCTACTCGGAACTCCTCCGGGCAGACACGTTCAAACTCCGTCCATTCTAGCTCCATAGTAACACGAACACCATCCCGGACCCGAGCCCCCACGTGTAGCGGCCTCCTCTCTCTCACTCCACTGTTGGCTGGTTTCTGCTTTTCTAGGGGTACCTTGGAGGAGAGAGTGCGGGGTCACCACGCCAAGCCTTCACCGCAGATGTTTATGTGGTGTAAGCAAAGTTCCTTTACCTTTGGGTCGGTGTTCAGTGCTAGAAGCCTCCGCTCCTTCTGTGGAACAGTGTCTGCCAGTAAATGAGCCCCACACCAATAAAAGTCCAACACTCCTTTATTCTTAAATGTCAGGATGAAACACAATCAGTTGGACTCCCTCAACGAACAGACAGGGGGTGTGGATACGAGTAGGCCCAGGCACAATGAACTCTCCTATTCCTCTATCAGTGAATAGGTTTGGCACATGATCTATGCCACTTGTTGAGAATCTTGGTCGCTGCCACTGACCGGATGAACGATGAACCTTCCTCCTGACTGCACTCGGCCCCTGTTTGGGAAGATACCCCTCCGGGCGGTCTCCTGAGGCTCACCCGGCACCGGCAATCTGCTGCACCAGGTCTTCGGGTGAGTAGCTCCTCCGGTCCCTTACGCCTTTGGATTCGGGTACCCCACTCCCGGGGTCCACTAGGAAATCCTTCCCTCGCGGAGCCCAGTGGAGGACACTGGGCCCCAGGCCTCCAACCGAGTACCTCACCCCAGGCTGAAGGTGCCTGGGGTGGAACACGAGCTCCGGGTGTCCAGGCCTAGGCCGCCTGGACACCGACCACGAACCACAACCCTCAGGCTGAAAGTGCCTGGGACTCCTCGAACGAACAACCCCGTGACCAAAATGGCCGACCCCTTTATACCCTCCCACAGCAAGCCCAGCGGAGCCCCCGCCCCGCTGTACTCATGCTGCGAGAGGCCAAAAAGGGTGTGCCACTGCAACGATGGCTCAACCCCGGGCCCAAAGTGACAGCGCCACCCGCTAGGCCCCAGGGAACCACACATCACAGACCCCCCACCAAATTTAAACATAATAGAAAAGCATATACCCGCTACATATGCATAGCTAAATATACTTTCAAATACTTCTGTTACTTTACTCTAAACTGTATGTGTTTTAAAGAACAGTGTTGGATGCTATTGATTAAGCTTAACACATTGATCATTTTTAAAATGACAGGCTATTAATAATGCTAAAAGGTGATCTGGTTGCACTCTAATGCCGCGTACACACGATCGGACATTCCGACAACAAAACCGTGGATTTTTTTCCGACGGATGTTGGCTCAAACTTGTCTTGCATACACACGGTCACACAAATGTTGCTCGGAAATTCCGAGCATGATTCCGAGCATGCGTCGAATTGATTCCGAGCATGCGTAGGATTTTTGTGCATCGGAATTGGCTACACATGGTCGGAATTTCCGACAAGAACTTTTGTTGTCGGAAGAATTGAGAACCAAATCTCAATCATTTGTTGTCGGAAATTCCGACAGCAAATGTCCAATGGAGCCTACACAGGGTCGGAATTTCCGACAACAAGCTCCCATCGAACATTTGTTTCGGAAATTCCAATCGTGTGTACGCGGCATAACCCCTTTTTTTTTTACCATGAAGGAATCTTTGAAATAATTTTCCGGACTAAGGGAAATCCTACTAAAATTATTACATCTTTATCTTACAGTACATTAGGAAACTAAACTGCAGATAAATAAATACAAGGAAAAGGGATGTGGTGTACATAACATATTTGGTACCTGCAGGGGATTTCTGGCACTCTCTTACCCATTTTATAAGTCAAAAACAGACATGGAAACTGTCTCTTTACATTTGTGGAGAGGAGAGAAGTAGCATTTTACATTGGTGTCCAATGTAGAAGAGTCCATTTACAATGGCGAAAGAATGTGACCTTAAATTGGGATCAGTGTACAGGGACCCCTTACATTCTGCCACTTCTCAAGGGACCCCAAACAACCTCTGGAGGGACCCTAGTAGAGAAAGGCAGTTTCAAACAATCACTGTAGTTATATTTGTCTTGTAGACTCTCAAGTCATTGTACATTCTGTCAAGATGCAGCTTTTGGGTGATCATCATCTCTGGTATATGAGTAAATTTACATCCTATTTGATTTAGGCACACTTGCATTCCTAGAAAAATACAGTATTGTACTTTGTATTATGTCACACTGCATATCTAAGCCTGATGTAAACAATTACAATGTAACCAGAACTATAAAAAGGATAGGAACTTTTTAAATGAAATTTTGTTCTCCTGTATTTATATTTGAGTAAATTCAGAGCCTTCAAATACTATTTTAGGTATGCATATATGCAAGTAATCAGCTTGTATATATTATAATTAATGTACATTATAGTCTATATATTTTTCAGTTTGTACCTATATAGGTACTTGCTGGCAACCCTATTTGCATCTTGCTTATGTGGATTATGTCTCTGTTTTACAATGATTGAGTTTTCTGATTCCTTTTGAAAATCAAGTCTATGGTATGTGTCAGCTGGCAATAAAGCAGAATTAAAGTCCCACAATAAAAAAATCACTAGGAGGCGGGAGAGACACGAAAAGTTTTTTTTGACAAAAAAACTTTCGTAGTTGCATAGTTCGATTGAAAGCACAAAAATGCGATGAAACTAAAATGAATCAATAAATATATAAACAATATATATATATATATATATATATATATATATATATATATATATATATATATACACAAAACTACACCTAACAGAATAAATCAATTAATCAGTGTAAACAAATGAATATATAAATGTGAAAATTAGAACAATTTATATATCCACAAACAGTTCACATAATAAATTCACGCAAACACATAAATAATAAATAAAAGTGAAAAAAGTTCACGTGTCTTTATTTTATTTTTTTTGTTCAATAAGTTTTTATTGTAATGAAGAATATGACACATTACAGAAAAAAGACAGCAAAACATTACGTAATGTGGTGCAGCCTTCCCAACATGACACTATTAAAAAACGTATCACATATTGTGCAGCCAAGGCTAATCTAGGAAAGTACTAAAACCCATTTAGACAACCATCACAGCTATAGACTGGACATTACATCAATTCACGTGTCTTTATAAAATGAAAAATTTCCATGTATAAACATTCCTTGTGTGGAACAACACTTCTTCTGATGAAATGATGATTGCACCTCCACATCGGAAGTGTTATGAATCTGCTCACATTACTATTGACCTACAAACTTTAAGAGATCTAAACAGGCCCAGATAAGTAAAATAATGGTAATAATCACTTCTAGCTTCATAAGTTCATCCCAGGTAAAGTTTGCTGTAACCACCAAGGGGACAGATCCTTATTAATAGTTCCCTCAGATCAATTAAAAAACATATAGTGCTCTCAATTTTACCACTTTATTAAAAGAAGAAACAATCCAAATGCCATTTGGATTATTTAATCTTTTCATAAATTGGTTAAAATAGAGAGCACTATATGAAGTGGATCACGTCATCTGCGAACATACTTATTTTATGATCTAAACCAGCCAGGGGTAAACCTGTGATGTTTTTATTATTCCTGATTCGTTCAGCTAGGGGTTCCATGACCAGATTGAATATGATGGGTGAAAGCGGGCAACCTTGTCTCGTGCCATTGGAAATGTGGAAGGGAGAAGAGAGGGTATCTGCAGAGAATACTTTGGCTGAAGGATTGGAGTATAAGCCATTATGGCATTGTGTATTGTGCCCTTAATACCGAATTTGTGTAGGACCTCCGATATATATCCCCAATGGATCCTATCAAAGGCCTTCTCGGCATCTAGGGATAAGAGTAGTGCCGGAATTTTTTGGGTTTCTGCATGGTGTATGATATTGATTAACCTTCTAGTGGCATCCAAGGCTTGGCGTCCTTTAGTGAATCCCGATTGGTCCATTGATATAAGGGAAGGAAGTATGTCCTCAAGTCTGTTTGCCAATAATTTAGCGTAAATTTTTAAGTCAAGGTTGAGCAGCGAAATGGGTCGGAAGTTTTTAGGGGTTGTGGGATCTTTGCCAGGTTTAGGAAGGGTTATTATCATAGCGTTAAGCATTTCAGTTGGGAAAGTAGCTGAGGTGGCTGCTAGGGTAAATAGCTGGCACAGAGTGGGAGCTAAGATATGTTTGAACCGCTTGTAATATTCCCCAGTGAAACCATCAGGTCCAGGGGATTTGGAGTTAGGTAAATTATTTATTACTGACAAAATTTCATCCACTGTGAAGGGAGCATTTAA
This sequence comes from Rana muscosa, assembly GCA_029206835.1. Taxonomy (NCBI): domain Eukaryota; kingdom Metazoa; phylum Chordata; class Amphibia; order Anura; family Ranidae; genus Rana; species Rana muscosa. The sequence goes on along the minus strand of CM055119.1, from coordinate 257,203,539 downwards.
ATCCTTAAGTTGTTGGGGGTTCACGGTCGGGAGATTCAAACTTCCCAGGAAGGATTCAATTCCCTCAGGGGAAGGTTGAGTGGTAGAGGGATCAGCTTTTAGGTTGTATAAATCCTCATAGTAGGTACTAAAGGAATTTGCTATTTCTTGGGGTTTAAGAAGTTTTTTGTTTGTGTGAGGGTGTAGTATGTACGGAATTTTCTTTTTGGTTCTATGGCCCTTAACTCTTAGGGACATTGCCTTTCCTGCCTTGTTCCCTGTGGTGTATGATGTGGCTTTGAGAATTCTGTAGGATTTAGCATATTTTTCAAGGAGAAGGGCTCTTAGTTCGTGGCGTAAAGTGACTATTTTGGATTGGAGAAGGGGGGATGGGTTGGTTTTGTTCAGTGATTCGGAAGTGGCTATATCTGCTGTAAGTTCATCCAGTCGTTGGGTCCTTTTCTTTTTGGCTCTAGCTCCCATTTGGATGAACATTCCTCGCATGACCGCCTTATGGGCGTTCCACACCACCAGCGGATCAGATACGGATGCCTGGTTGATTGAAAAATATTCTTCTAATTGGTGCTCAATAGGAGTAGAGTAATATGGTGTATTGAGGAGATAATTATTGACTCTCCATATAAAGGAATTGGATTGATGAGCGTTATCCGAGATGGTAATGCTAATGGGGGCATGATCTGACCAGGTGGTGGTATGTATGACAGAGTTTGAAATTTTTTGCAGTAACTGACTATCAGATAGGAATAGGTCAATTCGTGAGTAGGTATTGTGACACGGCGAAAAATGTGAAATCCCTCTCGCTCGCATGACAACACCTCCACACGTCAAACAGGTCATTGGAGCTTATAAACGGATCTAAAGGAGAAGCATGTCTGTACGATCCTGCGAAGGAGTCAATGGAGTAGTTCGGGACCATATTAAAGTCTCCACATATAAGTAAGTGACCTTGTTGGATCTTACGGGCTGCCCGTAATGTTTTCCTGAGAAAAGTCATTTGGCCACTGTTCGGGGCATAGATGGAGACCAGGGTGTAGGAGATATTATTAATTGTGCATATTAAGAAAATATAGCGCCCTTCCGGGTCAATTACACAGTTCTGCAGGGTGAATACAACAGTGTTCCTTATTGCAATCATTACTCCTCGTTGTTTTTTAATGAAGGACGACTGGAATACATGGGGGAATTGTTTGTGTTGGCAGACAGGAGAGGCCTTTGTAGCAAAATGCGTCTCCTGTACGCAAAGAATGTCACAGTTCAGGGCAAGGGCCGATTTCCATAGGGAGGTCCGTTTTGCTGGGTGGTTTAACCCTTTCACATTGATGGATAGAATAGTGACTCCCATATTGAGTGGAAGTGTGGTATATCAGCGAAGTGGTACTCACAGTTGTGGACGAATGACAAGGTAATGTTCAATCTACCGGTTGATGTGGACGAGAGGTCTGTTTCTTGAGTAGTGAGAAAGGAGCAAAATATTCAGTCCTTGGTTCTATGAAGGTATAAAACAAGTTAGAATTGAAGATTAACAAACTTTTGTGTGAATGAACTATAGGTTCTCGATGCAGGTGAAGGCACTTAGGTCTGTGCCACCAAAAAAAAAAAAGGTAAAAAGAACAATAAAAAGGAGAGAACAAATATGTTCAGGAAACAGATCAAACTGTGATGCAGAAAAGAAATATATAAACAAACTAAGGTGTAGAACACACAGTTGTGTCAGTGCGAACCAGCTCGTTTGAGCAACTGACAACTAATGGGGGGAAGTTCAGTAAGCTGGTGTCAAGCACGCGACCAGACCGGACTAAGGTAGTCGCATAGTGGTGCAATCTGAGCTAGTGGTTCAACGATGGTTGCCCCTGCGGTGTTCTCTGCTACGGCCGAAGGAGAACGGGTTCGGGGTGCCGTCAGGTTCAGATTGGTTGTGGGGAGGATCTGGTAGTATTCCCCATGTTTTCAGCAGTTTTAGACCCCCTTCCAAGGTGGAGATGGTGTGAGGAATGCCGTTGTAAGTGGCCAAGATGGTCGCAGGGTGGCGCCATTTGTATACAATTTTGTGATTGTTCATCACTTTGGTGATAGTTTTGAGTTGTCGACGCATTTGGAGCGTATATTGAGACAGATCAGCATACAATTGTATATCAGAATATGGTGCCGGAAGTGGTGATAGTTCCCTAGCTTTCAGAAGTATCTGTTCTTTTGCTTGAAAAAAATGTACTCGAAGAAACACATCTCTGGGTACTTCCGCCTCTAGGTGGCGAGGTTTAGGCATGCGATCTATCGTAAGCTCGATCGGTGAAAGCTCCGGGAGCATGCTAGAAAACATAGTGGTAGCATATTTGTGCAATTCTGCGGTTTGGATGGACTCTGGGATTCCGCGTATCTTGACGTTATTGCGTCTGGAGCGGTCCTCGAGGTCTGCTAATTTCGCTTTGATCCAGAGAGATTCCTCTTTCTGATCATTATATGCGTCCACTAATTCATTCACAGTATCAGTACACTCCTCCATTTTGTTTTCCACGCATTGCACCCTATTATCTATGTGTTTCATTTCTAATGAGAATGTATTAATCAATGATGAAAAGTTGGACATGAGAGAAGATTGTAGTGACAGAAGCATATCCTTCATAGTTGTGTCTAGCACTGGTTGGCCTGATGTTGGGAATTGTGCTATGGAGGATTGTAGTGCAGATACAGCAGAGTCATTATGTAGGCCTGTACTCACAGTGATTGAGGCCTGGTCCGAGAGATCCATCCGCATCCTCGATTTCGCCGGGCTTTGGGTCCCCGGGGTCGCAGGTGAGGCGTCCAGAGGAAGGGAGGAATGCATCCCAGCTTGTAGTTTCTGTGGATGTACTCCCGGAGGGTCTGAGAACTGCAGGGATTGATGTGCTGGGGATACGGCGGTGCCATCTTGGTCACGGCGGCGGGGCTGGAAGGAGAAGGATTCCAGCCGTTATAAGCCTCTGTTTTGGATGCGCTTGCGGGACATCATTGCGGCACAGCTGATCAGGTATGATCACGGCACTCTGGGGCAGGATGGGGTAGTCGCTGATCGTCCAGTCTGGATGGCGGAGCTCACTGCTTAAGCGGCCATCTTCATGCATGCGCAAGCCACGCCCTGTTTTTTTTTTTTTCTCAGTTTAGTCCGATACGTATTCTTCTACATATTTTTGGTAAAAAAAAAATCGCAATAAGCGTTTATTGATTGGTTTGCGCAAAGGTTATAGCGTCTACAAAATAGGGCATAGTTTTATTGCATTTTTATTAATAATTTTTTTTTTACTAGTAAAGGCGGCGGCGATTGTGACTGCGACATTATGGCGGACACATCGGACATTTTTGACACCGTTTTGGGACCATTGTAATTTTTACAGTGACCAGTGCTATAAAAATGCACTGGTTACTGTAAAAATGACACTGGCAGGGAAGGGGTTAACACTAGGGGGCGAGGAAGGGGTTAAATGTGTAACCTGGGAGTGATTACTACTGTGTGGGGGGAGGGGACTGACTGGGGGAGGTGACCGATCTGTGTCCCTATGTACAAGGGACACAGCATCGGTCTCCTCTCCCTGACAGGACGTGGATCTCTGTGTTTACACACAGAGATCCACGTCCCTGCTCTGTGTACCGGCCGATCGCGGGTACCTAGCTGACATCGCGGCCGCCAGGCACGCGCATCGGCATCTCAGTGATGCGCCGAGCGCGCTCGCGCGCCCCCCAGTAGCCGGAATAGCCAAGGCCATATAATGACGGCCTCCCGGAATTCTAGAGCCACCTTGAGGCCGTCATTTGTATATGGCCCGGCTCTCAAGTGGTTAAACATGGTGATTATTTACCCCCTAATTGCCTCTCCTAACCACTTGACCACTGGGCACTTAAACCCCCTCAATAACCAGACCAATTTTCAGCTTTCGGTGCTCTCACATTTTACCCCCTACCCATTCACCTGGTGGAAAAAAATGGCAATAAAAAAAACACACACAGCTTTTTAAAGTCATTTATTACACAGCTCCGGGGGTCTTCTTCCGATTTCGGGGGGTCTCCGGTGTCGTCGCCGCGCTCTCCAGTTCTTTCTTCCTTCTGCCGGGCCACCGCTATCTTCTTCCAGCTCTTTTGCTAGCGGGGCCCGGTCTTCTCCGTCGCCTTCTTCCCTCTTCTCCTCTCCGATTCTTTGTTCCTTCTGCCGGGCCTCCGCTATCTTCTTCCAGCTCTTTTGCTAGCGGAGGCCCGGTCTTTCCCGTCGTCTTGTCCGGCTCTCTGTTGTCCTTCTGCCGGCCCCTCCACTATCTTCTTCCAGCTCTTTCGCTAGTGGAGGGGCCGGTCTTCCCGCCGTCGGCGTCTTCTTCCCTCTTCTCCTCCTCGATGTTGACTCGTCGCTTCCTCTCGCAGTAATGCAAAATCTTCGGTCCGCAGTGATTTATATAGGCTTCTCATGACGTCACAGTCACATGCTCCGGGTGGCCCCGGAGCATGTGACTGTGACGTCATGGGAGCATGTGACTGTGACGTCATGAGAAGCCTATATAAATCGCTGCGGACCGAAGATTTAGCATTACAGCGAGAGGAAGCGACGAGTCAACATCGAGGAGGAGAAGAGGGAAGAAGACGCCGACGGCGATGACGGGAAGACCGACCCCTCCACTAGCGAAAGAGCTGGAAGAAGATAGTGGAGGGGCCGGCAGAAGGACAACGGAGAGCCGGACGAGACGACGGGGAAGACCGGACCTCCGCTAGCAAAAGAGCTGGAAGAAGATAGCGGAGGCCCGGCAGAAGGAAGAAAGAATCGGAGAGGAGAGGAGGGAAGAAGGCGACGGAGAAGACCGGGCCCGCTAGCAAAAGAGCTGGAAGAAGATAGCGGTGGCCCGGCAGAAGGAAGAAAGAACCAGAGAGCACGGCGACGACACCGGAGACCCCCGAAGTCGGAAGAAGACCCCCGGAGCTGTGTAATAAATTACTTTAAAAAGCTGTGTGTGTTTTTTTTATTGCCATTTTTTTCCACCAGGTGAATGGGTAGGGGTACGATGTACCCCATACTCATTCACATAGGGTGGTGGGCCGGCATCTGGGGGACCCCTTATTAAAGGGGGCTCCCAGATTCCGATCAGCCCCCGCCCGCAGACCCCGACAACCAACGGCCAGGGTTGTCGGGAAGAGGCCCTGTCCTCATCAACATGGGGACAGGGTGCTCTGGGGTGGGGGGGCTGCAGGTCGCCCCCCTGCCCCAGAGCACCAAACCCCCCATGTTGAGGGCATGCGGCCTGGTACGGTTCAGGAGGGAGGGGGAGGCGCTCTCTCGTCCCCCCTCTTCCCCTGCGGCCTGCCAGGTTGTGTGCTCAGATAAGGGTCTGGTTTGGACTTTGAGGGGGACCCCCACGCCGATTTTTCGGCTTAGGGGAGTCCCCTTCAAATCCATACCAGACCCAGGGGCCTGGTATGCTCCTGTAGGGGGAACCCATGCCGGTTTTTTATTTAAAAATTGCCGTGGAGTTCCCGCTCAGGATTCATACCAAACAGTGCCTGGGATTGGTGGGAATCCACGTCGGATCTCCGTCTATGCGTGTCGTTCATTGTGAAAGGAAAAACAAAATTTTTCCTTTCCCGATGACGAGACAGCTCGACGCTGGCTCTCGCGACGGAGCTCGTAGGGTGTCAATCTCGCCGCTAGAAGAGGCGAGATTGACAATATCGGTTGCACCTACTGTATGCGTTCGCTTCTGTATGTGAGCTCACTGGGACAGGGGCGCTTTAAAAAAAATTATATTTTATTGTTCATTTTTCTTTATTTATTTTAGTTTGACACGTTTTTCCGCCAAAATTATTTTTGATCACTTTTATTCCTATTGCAAGGAATGTAAACATCCCTTGTAATAGGAATATGGCATGACAGGTCCTCTTTACAGTGAGATATGGGGTCAATAAGACCCCACATCTCACCTCTAGGCTGGGAAGCCTGAAATAAAAAATTTATTAAAAAAAACAATCCTGGCTTCGATCATATCTGTGAGTCGGTAGAAGCACCGGAGGGCGGCGGGAGGGGGGGACGTCCCCTCTCGCCTCCCGTAAGAATGATCAAGCAGCGGAACAGCCGCTATGATTGTTCTTATGGTGTAGGGAATCGCCGGCTGAAAAAGCTGATATCTGAATGATGCCTGTAGCTGCACCCATCATTCAGATATCCCGTACAAAGTCAAGTACGTCATATGACGGCCGGCGGGTGGGAAGTGGTTATTGCAGAGTATTGCAGGGTATTGCTGAGTATTGGTATAGTTATACATACACACCGTGCATGTATAGTGGGGGCGCTGACCACAGTGCTATATTAGAAACCTGTGAAACAATAATTAAGATACCTGCATATATACCACACTATGAAAGTGTGGAAAAATAACAAATTACAAAGTGTAACACCAACACAAGTGTGTAATCAAAAACCATAGGAGCTGTGACTCATCAAACAGAGCTTTGTGAAATTGAAATGCACTTAAATGAATTGACACCCCTGCTGGTCGGTGTCAAATTTGAAAAACACAAAATACAACATAAGTGTCCTTGATAATAGTCCAAATGAATAGTGAACAGTGATATTCCAACAGTTCATAACATTCAGAAATAGGATTAAGCTTGAATGTACTTGATCCAAAAATCAGAAATATATCTTGATGTGATAGCCTCCACCAACTTAGTATGTGACACCCAATAGTGCTCAAAGAAGGTTGGCCGCTTACCAGATCATATTGACTCGTTTAATTAAAAAGGAGTCAAAAGCGCTTGTTGCAAGTAGCACTTGCTAATATGAGTAGAGATTTCATACATGGAACTGAGATTCCCTGCCTCCTGGAGGCTCGATCATGCATATGCGGGACACAAAAGAGAGAAAACAACAATAGTGTAATCTCGTTTAATAAAAAATAGTAAAAAAATGGACAGACAAATGCCCCCTTACTTGAATAGTGCCACAGACCCGACACTGAGGCTGGATAGCTTAGACAAGCGGGGCGCAATGAATCTGAACGGAAAAACGATCCGGCGTGCGTTGCACCTTCTGCCAGGAGAGAACCAGCGGGACCGGAAGTAACGTCAGAAACGTAGCCTAGAGGCCAGTACCCAGAGGCGACGCTAGGCTAGGCGCGGGAGCGGGATTCTGGGAGGACGTTATATAACGTCCTCCCAGAGTTAAAGAACCACCCTGTCGCCATTATTCGGCGATGGGCGGTGGTTAAGTGGTTAAGAGAAAATACAGTATTTCTGCTAATCTTTCCTCATAGCTCAGTTCCTCCATGCCTGTTGTAGGTTAGGTTGCCCTTCTCTGCATTTTTTTCAGTTCCCCAATATCATTTTTGTGAACTGGTACCCAAAACTGAGCTGCATTTTCTACATGAGGTATTAACAATGCTTTGTACATGGGCAAAATGATGTCTCTCTCTCTGGAGTCTATGCCTCTTCTAATAAAGAAAAAGGCATAGACATTTGAAGAAAATATTTTGCTTGCAACTGCAGAAACTTGCTTTAGAAGCATTGCATGCTATTATTTCATTTATGATCCGCCGAAACCCCCAAATCCTTTGTGATCATTGACTTCCCTAGTTGTTTTCCTTCTAGAATGTATGGTGTATGCATGTTTTCAGCCCCAAGTACATAACTTTCCATTTTTCAACTAAAAACCTAATTTTCTACATAGTTGCCCAATTAAATAGTGCATTAAGGTGTACTTGTAAGTTGGAGACATCCCGTAAGGATGCTATTATACTACACAGTGGTGTCATCTGCAAACACAGAAATTTTATTATTAATCCCAAACTCTATATCATTTATAAATAGGTTAAAAAGTAAGGGTCCCAACACTAAACTTTAGAGTACACCCAACGCTGTATCCTGGCCTAGGCCAACAAGGCCCAGGCCTAGGGCAGCACTTTGCAGGGGGGCAGCACGGAAAGAGTCCCTGCCGGCTTGTGCTACACTGTTAGTGTAACGCAAGCTGCTTCTAATTTTGACTGTCCTATCAGCCTGGACCACAAACCTTCCTCACTGTGCTATATGTTTTCTGCTGCACCATTATTGGCATGGTTATATCTTCTTAGTCCTCTCCATAAAATTATCAGAAATTTGTGCTTAAAGCAGAACTATAGGCAACACTTTTTTTTTTCATTTTGGATAGCGTAAGGGAGGGTTATAGCCCCTGTCAGTTTATTTTTTACCATCCCTGGCCCATTGCAGAGATTTCCCTTCACTTCCTGCCCCATAGGCAAACAGGAAGTGAGAGGAAATCTATGCAAATTAAGGGAATGCATTATTGCCCCCCCCCCCAGGCCCTAAGAACTAGTGTCCCCACTCGAAAATTTCAGGGTGGGTCATAAACAGAAAGGGGTGTGGCCTTGACAGGAAGGGGTGGGTCATATTTAAATTAGGGGGTGCATGAGTTTAGTCAGGCCTAGGGCAGCACAAAACCTAAATACACTACTGGGTACATCACTATTACCATAGAACATTCAGAATATGAGTCATTACCACTTATCTCTGAATATTATCTATCAATTTATAAATCACGTTTTCTAAATCTATAGACTTTAACTTACACATTAGTGTGTCAAATGTTTTTGCAAAGTCCAAATATACTATATTTACAGTCACTCCTTTATCTAAGTTTTTGTTTACTTCCTCGTAAAAAGAAAGCACATTTGCTTAACAACTTTGGCCTTTCATGAATACATGCTGTCTATTGCTTAAAATATTGTTCTCTATCAAAAACTCTTCTTTGTAGTTTTTTTGTAGTTATTTGCTAAAAACGATGATCCCTTTTTAGACACCACGTTGATGTGCAATCCCGAGCCAGTCATTAAAGAGTCTCAGCACTGTAGTAGGTAGGTGTGCCATACTGTGCAAGTATATTGTGCATACTTGCCTATTATAGTGGAACTTTAGTCAGAAAATTAAGTCCTGCTAAATCACTTCAGACTGGCCCCTTTTGCAGGTATACCTATGTAAAACATTAAAAATAAGTGCCTCACAACCAGTGCGCCACCCTTCTCTGCACATGCTCAGTTCCTTTCCATTTTCTGGCATTGTACAAAAAAATCACAGAGTCACTAGAGGTCGATCTTCTGACAGCCTAAAGATTTACTGCTGCTCAGGGGCTCTGGGTTTCAGCAAATTGGCAGCCTTTGGCAAGAAGAAACAGGAGCAATGCTGGAGGCAATTTACAGCACACACAAATTTTGGTAGCATATTTTTTAATATGGAATGTATATTGCTTGTTAACCACTTCAATACAGGGCACTTATACACCTTCCTGCCCAGACCAATTTTCAGCTTTCAGCGCTGTCGCACTTTGAATGACAATTGCGCGGTCATGCTACACTGTACCCAAACAAAATTTTTATAATTTTTTCCCCACAAATAGAGCTTTCTTTTGGTGGTATTTGGTCATCTCTGCGATTTTCATTTTCTGCTAAACAAATAAAAAAAGACAAAAAAATTTGGAAAAAAAATGTTTTTTTTTTGTTTGTTTCATTTACAAAACTTTGAAAATAAGTAAGTTTTCTCCTTCACTGATGGACACTGATGGGGCTGCACTGACGGGCACTGATGAGGTGGCACTGATATGTGGCACTGATATGTGGCACGGATGGGCACTGATAGGCGGCACGGATGGGCACTGATCGGCGGCAAGGATGGGCACTGATAGGCGGCATGGATGGGCACTGATCGCGGCACGGATGGGCACTGATCGGCAGCATGGATGGGCACTGATTGGCAGCATGGATGGGCACTGATTGGCAGCATGGATGGGCACTGATCGGAAGCATGGATGGGCATGGATGGGCACTGATAGGTGACACTGATGTACTGTAATGTATTGTACTGATGGATGCCAATCAGTGCCAAACAATAATTCCTGCCAATCAGTGATGCCTATTGTGGGCACTGATTGGCATCCATGGTGGGCACTGATTGGCATCCATGGTGGTCTAGGGTGGCATACCTGGTGGTGACATCCCTGGTGGTCCTAGTGGCATTCCTGCTTGTCCAGTGTGGGTATCCTCGGGGGGTGCGCTGATAATCGATCAGCACAGACCCCCCCCCACTGTCAGAGGAGCAGCCAATCGGCTCTCCTCTACTCGCGTCTGACAGACGCGAGTGAGGAAAAGCCGATCACCGGCTCTTTGTGTTTACATCGTGATCAGCCGTGATTGGACACAGCTGATCACGTGGTAAAGAGTCTCCATCAGAGACTCTTTACCTAGATCGGTGTTGCGGGGTGTCAGACTGACACCCCGCAACAACGGTCGCCGTGATGCGTGCCCCCCGGTTAGGATATTGAAACCACTTTGCCGCCGTCATTTTGTAATAGCAAGTGGCAAGTGGTTAAAGAACATTATTTTTTATCAAGTTGTTATGGGTAAAGTTCCGCTTTAAGGCCAGAGCTCATCCCCATTTAAAAAATTTACTTCTGCTTATTAATAAATGCGCTTCTGTGTAACTCATATCTTATCTCAACATTTATGAAGCAGTGAGGCTCGCTCAGATACAAGGCTTCCTGTACTGCTGAGATGCACAAACTGGGGCCATAAGTCATGACCCAAAATGGGATCTGCAAAAAATTTGTGAGGTTGCTAGGCTTTTTCACCTTCCCATGTTATTATAAAAAAAATTGGATGGGCACATGTCTCTGAAAACCTCAAATTTCGTCATTGTTAAGGAGACAACAGTTCAGTCATGGTGAATGTACAGTATCTAATTTGAATACAGAGTCTAAAAAAATTACTGGAAGAATTTGGGAATTAAACTTTTATCAAAAAGAAATTTCTGGCAGTGTAGACTCCAATAATATTGTTATGCTTCAGGAATGAAATGTCTATTTGAAGAACAGCCTATTTTTTCCCCAGTGAAAACCAATCAACCTCTTCTCTTACTGTTGCTAGGGCAATTTAGAATATGTGAGGTATAGGGATGAGCTTCGTGTTCGAGTCGAACATACGTTCGACTCGAACATCGGCTGTTCGATCGTTCGACGAAGATCGAACGATTTGGGCCGTTCGCGCCAAATTCGAGTGACGCGAACGGCCCACAATGCACTACGCCATCGCAGTGTCATCCAGGCGCTGTGATTGGCCAAGCATGCACTGTGACCCCGCATGCTTGGCCAATCACAGCGCCGGCAGCGAGGAGAGCAATGATTGGCCACAGGCAGGATGCCTGTGGCCAATTATTGCTGAGGGGGTTTAGTACACGCCCCACACTATAAAAGGCCGCTAGCGCGGCGGCCTTGTGTAGTGTGTTCCGGAGCAGGGAAAGAGAAGCATAGGCAGGGACAGTGTAATTTTTTTTTCCTTTACTAATCCTGGATTCCTTGTGTTTAGGGACAAATAAGGATAGGTAGGGAGAGTGTCAGTGACAGTGTGTTATTCTGTGCTAAACCTTGTTTGTAGGGACAGAGAGGTACAGTGAGGGAAAGTGTCAGTGTGCTATTCTGTGCTAATCCTTGTTTGTAGGGACAGAGAGGTACAGTGAGGGAAAGTGTCAGTGTGCTATTCTGTTCTAAACCAATTTTGCTGTTCCATATTTCAAATCCTTGAGTTTAGGGACAGAGAAGGACACTCGTGGAAATTATCAGTGTGCTATTCTGTGCTAAATCTTGTTTGTAGGGAGGGACAGAGTAGGACAGTGAGGGAAAGTGTCAGTGTGCTATTCTGTTCTAAACCAATTTTGCTGTTCCATATTTCAAATCCTTGAGTTTAGGGACAGAGAAGGACACTCGTGGAAATTATCAGTGTGCTATTCTGTGCTAAATCTTGTTTGTAGGGAGGGACAGAGTAGGACAGTGAGGGAAAGTGTCAGTGTGCTATTCTGTTCTAAACCAATTTTGCTGTTCCATATTTCAAATCCTTGAGTTTAGGGACAGAGAAGGACACTCGTGGAAATTATCAGTGTGCTATTCTGTGCTAAATCTTGTTTGTAGGGAGGGACAGAGTAGGACAGTGAGGGAAAGTTTCAGTGTGCTATTCTGTTCTAAACCAATTTTGCTGTTCCATATTTTCAATCCTTGAGTTTAGGGACAGAGAAGGACACTCGTGGAAATTATCAGTGTGCTATTCTGTGCTAAATCTTGTTTGTAGGGAGGGACAGAGTAGGACAGTGAGGGAAAGTTTCAGTGTGCTATTCTGTTCTAAACCAATTTTGCTGTTCCATATTTCAAATCCTTGAGTTTAGGGACAGAGAAGGACACTCGTGGAAATTATCAGTGTGCTATTCTGTGCTAAATCTTGTTTGTAGGGAGGGACAGAGTAGGACAGTGAGGGAAAGTGTCAGTGTGCTATTCTGTTCTAAACCAATTTTGCTGTTCCATATTTCAAATCCTTGAGTTTAGGGACAGAGAAGGACACTCGTGGAAATTATCAGTGTGCTATTCTGTGCTAAATCTTGTTTGTAGGGAGGGACAGAGTAGGACAGTGAGGGAAAGTTTCAGTGTGCTATTCTGTTCTAAACCAATTTTGCTGTTCCATATTTTCAATCCTTGAGTTTAGGGACAGAGAAGGACACTCGTGGAAATTATCAGTGTGCTATTCTGTGCTAAATCTTGTTTGTAGGGAGGGACAGAGTAGGACAGTGAGGGAAAGTGTCAGTGTGCTATTCTGTTCTAAACCAATTTTGCTGTTCTATATTTAAATCCTTGAGTTTAGGGACAGAGAGGTACAGTGAGTGAAACTGACAGTGTGCTATTCTGTTCTAAACCAATTTTGCTGTTCAATATTTTCAATCCTTGAGTTTAGGGACAGAGAAGGACACTTGTGGAAATTATCAGTGTGCTATTCTGTGCTAAATCTTGCTTGTAGGGAGGGACAGAGTAGGACAGTGAGGGAAAGTGTCAGTGTGCTATTCTGTTCTAAACCAATTTTGCTGATCCATATTTTCAATCCTTGAGTTTAGGGACAGAGAAGGACACTCGTGGAAATTATCAGTGTGCTATTCTGTGCTAAATCTTGTTTGTAGGGAGGGACAGAGTAGGACAGTGAGGGAAAGTGTCAGTGTGCTATTCTGTTCTAAACCAATTTTGCTGTTCCATATTTCAAATCCTTGAGGTTAGGGACAGAGAAGGACACTCGTGGAAATTATCAGTGTGATATTCTGTGCTAAATCTTGTTTGTAGGGAGGGACAGAGTAGGACAGTGAGGGAAAGTTTCAGTGTGCTATTCTGTTCTAAACCAATTTTGCTGTTCCATATTTTCAATCCTTGAGTTTAGGGACAGAGAAGGACACTCGTGGAAATTATCAGTGTGCTATTCTGTGCTAAATCTTGTTTGTAGGGAGGGACAGAGTAGGACAGTGAGGGAAAGTGTCAGTGTGCTATTCTGTTCTAAACCAATTTTGCTGTTCCATATTTCAAATCCTTGAGTTTAGGGACAGAGAAGGACACTCGTGGAAATTATCAGTGTGCTATTCTGTGCTAAATCTTGTTTGTAGGGAGGGACAGAGTAGGACAGTGAGGGAAAGTGTCAGTGTGCTATTCTGTTCTAAACCAATTTTGCTGTTCCATATTTCAAATCCTTGAGTTTAGGGACAGAGAAGGACACTCGTGGAAATTATCAGTGTGCTATTCTGTGCTAAATCTTGTTTGTAGGGAGGGACAGAGTAGGACAGTGAGGGAAAGTTTCAGTGTGCTATTCTGTTCTAAACCAATTTTGCTGTTCCATATTTTCAATCCTTGAGTTTAGGGACAGAGAAGGACACTCGTGGAAATTATCAGTGTGCTATTCTGTGCTAAATCTTGTTTGTAGGGAGGGACAGAGTAGGACAGTGAGGGAAAGTGTCAGTGTGCTATTCTGTTCTAAACCAATTTTGCTGTTCCATATTTCAAATCCTTGAGTTTAGGGACAGAGAAGGACACTCGTGGAAATTATCAGTGTGCTATTCTGTGCTAAATCTTGTTTGTAGGGAGGGACAGAGTAGGACAGTGAGGGAAAGTTTCAGTGTGCTATTCTGTTCTAAACCAATTTTGCTGTTCCATATTTTCAATCCTTGAGTTTAGGGACAGAGAAGGACACTCGTGGAAATTATCAGTGTGCTATTCTGTGCTAAATCTTGTTTGTAGGGAGGGACAGAGTAGGACAGTGAGGGAAAGTTTCAGTGTGCTATTCTGTTCTAAACCAATTTTGCTGTTCCATATTTTCAATCCTTGAGTTTAGGGACAGAGAAGGACACTCGTGGAAATTATCAGTGTGCTATTCTGTGCTAAATCTTGTTTGTAGGGAGGGACAGAGTAGGACAGTGAGGGAAAGTGTCAGTGTGCTATTCTGTTCTAAACCAATTTTGCTGTTCCATATTTCAAATCCTTGAGTTTAGGGACAGAGAAGGACACTCGTGGAAATTATCAGTGTGCTATTCTGTGCTAAATCTTGTTTGTAGGGAGGGACAGAGTAGGACAGTGAGGGAAAGTGTCAGTGTGCTATTCTGTTCTAAACCAATTTTGCTGTTCCATATTTCAAATCCTTGAGTTTAGGGACAGAGAAGGACACTCGTGGAAATTATCAGTGTGCTATTCTGTGCTAAATCTTGTTTGTAGGGAGGGACAGAGTAGGACAGTGAGGGAAAGTTTCAGTGTGCTATTCTGTTCTAAACCAATTTTGCTGTTCCATATTTTCAATCCTTGAGTTTAGGGACAGAGAAGGACACTCGTGGAAATTATCAGTGTGCTATTCTGTGCTAAATCTTGTTTGTAGGGAGGGACAGAGTAGGACAGTGAGGGAAAGTGTCAGTGTGCTATTCTGTTCTAAACCAATTTTGCTGTTCTATATTTCAAATCCTTGAGTTTAGGGACAGAGAAGGACACTCGTGGAAATTATCAGTGTGCTATTCTGTGCTAAATCTTGTTTGTAGGGAGGGACAGAGTAGGACAGTGAGGGAAAGTGTCAGTGTGCTATTCTGTTCTAAACCAATTTTGCTGAACCATATGTGACAGCAGGAAGGTAAAGTCACCTGGTTGCATCCAGGGGGGTAGGTATATTTCTCCCAGATTCAGGCTTTATGCCGACTTATACAACTAGGGAGAGAGTTGATGAAGCCCAGCTGAGGCTAGTGGGCTCATGGATGATTCATACCTCTAGGGAGAGTGCTGGGCGTCGTGCAGGCAGGGAGTTGATGAGACCAGCTGAAGCTTGTCAGCTCGTTTAAGGCCTCTATAAAAACTCCCAGCTTCATTAGGTGTTTGCTCATGCCTGGACCCAGACCTGTGTGGACTGTCTAGGGAGAGTGAACCCCTGTGCGGTGAGACAAAGCCTGTGTGGCTATTTGTTTGGACATTTACTAAACCAGGGACTTAGGGACTAGGACAGCACCAGGCTGATCCCAGTTGTTAGTTAGGAAACCTGCATGTTTAGTCAGAGGTCAAGCTGACCAGGGTTTATTTTGTTTATGTTTCTTTTTGCTTTGCTGTGTTTTTTTGTCACTGTAAATAGAGAAATAAACCGCACCTTTTTGATCTTGAAAACCACAACCTCCGTCTGCTGGGCCTGTTTTTGTGTGGGGAGCCCATCCAGGGGATCACACACACCCGCTGCCGAGCTAACCCCCCCACAGTTGGTGGAGAACCAGTGGCAGTTTTTTTTTTAAGCCAGCATGGAGGAGATACTGAAACAGCTGGCTCTAGCAAATGCCAATCAACAGCAGACAAATGCAGGTTTGCAAAAGAGCCTTGCAGCTCAACAACAGAGCTTCGCAGCCCAGCAGCAAGCTCATCAACAGAGCCTTGCAGCCCAGCAGCAATCTGAGGCCCGCTTCATAGACCTGTTACAGAAGCAAGAGCAGAGACTACAACAAATGGAAGCAGTAATGCAGCAACGTCCGCAGACCAGTGAGGAAAGCCGTCCCACTAATACCGCGTCCTTTGGGGTGAGTCGTTTATTGACAAAAATGACTGGAGAGGATGATCCAGAGGTATTTTTGACCACATTTGAAAGGACTGCTGAAAGAGAAAAGTGGCCTGAGGAGCAGTGGGCTGGACTGGTGGCTCCTCTGTTAACTGGTGAATCGCAGAAGGCTTACTATGACCTAGAGCCTGACCAAGCAAAAGACTATGTGATGCTAAAAGCTGAAATATTGGCAAGGCTGGGTGTCACCCTGGCTGTCCGGGCTCAGCGTGTGCATAACTGGACTTTCCAGCTTGGAAAACCCCCCAGGTCTCAAATGTATGATCTCATTCACCTGAGCAGGAAGTGGCTACAGCCAGAGACTTTGTCCGCACCAGAGATTGTGGAACATGTTGTAATGGATCGGTTTTTGAGAGCTCTTCCTACTGCCATCCAAAAGTGGGTAAGCCATGGAGACCCAGAGACGGCCGGTGGTCTTGTGGATCGTGTAGAGAAATACTTGGCTACAGAGAACCTGACGGCCTCTTCCAGAGACTCTCGGACTTTCCACCCTAAGACCAGACCATCCCCAGGGGCGGATAAGAGGATTCCAAGGGGTGAGGGTGGAGAGAGTGAGAGGGTGGGAGCTCTGCCCAGGGTTTGGCGAGAACAGCCTGGGAAGTCGGGGGCTCAAGAGACAGCCAAAAGGATTGTTTGCTACCGCTGCCGGCAAGCGGGACATATTGCAGCAAATTGCCCGGTTGTGGAGGAACCCATGCAATGTGACTTTCTGACGGACAGACGTCAGTCGCTGTGTGCGACAGTCGCATGCACTGCCATTCGGGGAACTGAGAAACATTTATGCAAAATGTGTATTAATGGTAGAAATGTTGTGGTATTACAGAGATTCTATTGGCCTGGGGTGATGAAGGACATAGAAAATTATTGTTCCTCCTGCCCTGTGTGTCAGAGGTCGGCCCCGATGCCACATTTCCGTAGCCCGCTGGTCCCTCTACCCATCATTGAGGTCCCGTTTGAGAGGATCGCAATGGATTTGGTAGGTCCTATAATCAAGTCCGCTAGGGGGCACCAGTACATATTAGTTATAATGGACTATGCCACCCGTTATCCAGAAGCGATCCCTCTCCGAAATACCTCGGCCAAAACCATAGCCAAAGAGCTATCTCTTGTTTTTAGCCGGGTGGGTATTTGTAAAGAACTGCTTACGGACCAAGGTACACCCTTTATGTCCCGGGTTATGAAAGAGCTGTGTAAATTGTTCAAAGTGACGCAATTGCGTACGTCTGTGTATCACCCCCAAACCGATGGGCTGGTTGAAAGATTCAACAAAACCCTAAAACAAATGTTGAAGAAAGTGGTGGATAGAGATGGAAAGGATTGGGACTGTCTACTTCCTTATTTGATGTTTGCTATTAGGGAGTAGGGATGGGCCCGGTGCTCGATTCGAACCCATGTTCGAATCGAGCACCGGGCGTTCGCTCGCTCGTCGAGCCCAGAACTATTTGGGCCGTTCGCATCACATTCGTGTGATGCGAGCGGCCCCGCAATGCATTGCGGCCGGCGCGGCCGGCGCAGTGCATTGCTGGCTGATGATTGGCCAAGCATGCACTGTGACCCCGCATGCTTGGCCAATCACAGCGCCCGAAACTCGGAGAGCAATAATTGGCTACAGGCAGGACGCCTGTAGCCAATTACAGCTCAGGGGCTTTAGTACATGCCCCACCATTTAAAAGGCCGCCACGCCATCGGCCCCGGTCACATGAGTTCCGGCTTTAGGAGAGATCAGTCTGCTGATTCTGTCTTTGCTTGATACTGAAAGATTTGCTCTTCTTTGCTAAACCATTGGCTATTTCTTTGCTAAACCATTGCTACCTAAGTCATTGATCGTTCATTGCTGCTGATTGCACAGTTAGCGTGTTATTAGCTGCTGCTGGGGATTAGTCTGGTGCGTGCTTACT
Source organism: Rana muscosa (assembly GCA_029206835.1). Classification (NCBI taxonomy): domain Eukaryota; kingdom Metazoa; phylum Chordata; class Amphibia; order Anura; family Ranidae; genus Rana; species Rana muscosa. Next base: position 257,185,727 of record CM055119.1, on the reverse strand, counting down.
GTTAGTACAGTATTGCAGTAGTACCAACCGCAGTGCTGTTAGCACAGCATTGCACCCCAACAGCACCCATAGGACTTCTAGTGTGTTAGTGGCAGCAAACAGAGCTCCTATATTTTCTTCTCAGCAGCACCCATAGGACTTCTAGTGTGTTAGTGGCAGCAAACAGAGCTCCTATATTTTCTTCTCAGCAGCACCCATAGGACTTCTAGTGTGTTAGTGGCATCACACAGAGCTCCTATATTTTCTTCTCAGCAGCACCCATAGGACTTCTAGTGTGTTAGTGGCAGCAAACAGAGCTCCTATATTTTCTTCTCAGCAGCACCCATAGGACTTCTAGTGTGTTAGTGGCAGCAAACAGAGCTCCTATATTTTCTTCTCAGCAGCACCCATAGGACTTCTAGTGTGTTAGTGGCATCACACAGAGCTCCTATATTTTCTTCTCAGCAGCACCCATAGGACTTCTAGTGTGTTAGTGGCAGCAAACAGAGCTCCTATATTTTCTTCTCAGCAGCACCCATAGGACTTCTAATGTGTTAGTGGCATCACACAGAGTTCCTATATTTTCATCTCAGAAGCACCCATAGGACTTCTAGTGTGTTAGTGGCATCACACAGAGCTCCTATATTTTCTTCTCAGAAGCACCCATAGGACTTCTAGTGTGTTAGTGGCAGCAAACAGAGCTCCTATATTTTCTTCTTAGCAGCACCCATAGGACTTCTAATGTGTTAGTGGCATCACACAGAGTTCCTATATTTTCATCTCAGAAGCACCCATAGGACTTCTAGTGTGTTAGTGGCATCACACAGAGCTCCTATATTTTCTTCTCAGAAGCACCCATAGGACTTCTAGTGTGTTAGTGGCAGCAAACAGAGCTCCTATATTTTCTTCTCAGCAGCACCCATAGGACTTCTAGTGTGTTAGTGGCATCACACAGAGTTCCTATATTTTCATCTCAGAAGCACCCATAGGACTTCTAGTGTGTTAGTGGCATCACACAGAGCTCCTATATTTTCTTCTCAGCAGCACCCATAGGACTTCTAGTGTGTTAGTGGCATCACACAGAGCTCCTATATTTTCATCTCAGAAGCACCCATAGGACTTCTAGTGTGTTAGTGGCATCACACAGAGCTCCTATATTTTCTTCTCAGCAGCACCCATAGGACTTCTAGTGTGTTAGTGGCAGCAAACAGAGCTCCTATATTTTCTTCTTAGCAGCACCCATAGGACTTCTAATGTGTTAGTGGCATCACACAGAGCTCCTATATTTTCATCTCAGAAGCACCCATAGGACTTCTAGTGTGTTAGTGGCATCACACAGAGCTCCTATATTTTCTTCTCAGAAGCACCCATAGGACTTCTAGTGTGTTAGTGGCATCACACAGAGCTCCTATATTTTCTTCTCAGAAGCACCCATAGGACTTCTAGTGTGTTAGTGGCAGCAAACAGAGCTCCTATATTTTCTTCTCAGCAGCACCCATAGGACTTCTAGTGTGTTAGTGGCATCACACAGAGCTCCTATATTTTCTTCTCAGAAGCACCCATAGGACTTCTAGTGTGTTAGTGGCAGCAAACAGAGCTCCTATATTTTCTTCTCAGCAGCACCCATAGGACTTCTAGTGTGTTAGTGGTATCACACAGAGTTCCTATATTTTCATCTCAGAAGCACCCATAGGACTTCTAGTGTGTTAGTGGCATCACACAGAGCTCCTATATTTTCTTCTCAGCAGCACCCATAGGACTTCTAGTGTGTTAGTGGCATCACACAGAGCTCCTATATTTTCATCTCAGAAGCACCAATAGGACTTCTAGTGTGTTAGTGGCAGCAAACAGAGCTCCTATATTTTCTTGTCAGCAGCACACATAGTACCTATAGTGTGTTAGTGTCAGCACCCATAGGACCTACAGTGTGTTGTGAGCACACATAGGAGTTCTATTTTTTATACTATATACACTACCGACTACAATGGCTGGAAGACCGCCAAGGAGAGGCAGAGCGTGCCGAGGCAAGAACACAGGGCAGGCAGGCTCTGCTTCTAGAGACAACAGTGCTGGCCGTGGACGTGGTCGTGCATCGTCATCAGCACGTGGCCATGGGACACGCTTGTCTTTGTTTTCGGCAGCTGGACATGTGGAGCCGCATCATGCCGAAGGCTTGGTAGAATGGATGACCAAGCCCTCCTCATCCTCCTCATCCTCTCTCACCCAGGCTCAGGGTACTGGCAGAGCAGCTGCCAACGCGTACTCAATGGCATCATCAGCCACCCCTTCCCTAGACCCACCATGTCCTCCTGAGGAGTCCCCCGAACTGTTTGAGCACAGTGTTGGGTACATGCTCCAGGAGGATGCCCAACGATTCGAAGGCTCGGATGATGATACCCAGCTTGAGGAAGTCAGTAGTGTGCGCGCAGAGAGAGGGGATGCTGAAGGACAGCAATCTGGCAGTAGTGTTCCACCAGCTGCAGCTTACTGCCAGGTTTGCTCTAGTGGTGAAGAGGGAGGGGATGATGAGGTCACTGACTCCACGTGGGTGCCTGAAGTGAGAGAGGAGGAGGAGGAGGAGGAGGATGCAGCATCACATGTCCAACGAGGCAGGATGCCCCCTGGAGGCCAGCTAGAGGCCAGCACAGCAACTGTACCACACCGCAGAGCTCCGCCTGTGCAGGGCGCTGCCTCTGCACGTTATCACAAAAGTTCTTTGGTGTGGGCCTTTTTTGAGACGAGTGCATCAGATCGCACCACTGCTATTTGCAATATTTGTCTCAAGCGTATCTCGCGTGGCCAAAACATCAGCCGCTTGGGCACCACAAGCATGAGCAGACATATGTCGACCTGCCATGCAGCTCGTTGGCAAGCACACATAAAAGACCCACACCAAAGAACAAAGCGGACCTCTCCTTGCTCCTCATCAGCTGGGATCTCCATCCCCACTATATCTTCAGTCCTCTCTGAAAGCTGCTCTGAGAGGACTGAAGGTGTAGAATTAGGTGTGTCACAACCAAGTACTTGCAGTACACCGACGTCCGATTGTAGCAGGCAAATTTCCCTGCCCCAGCTGCTGGACCGTCGAAAGAAGTATACTCCCAGCCATCCACATGCCCAGCGGTTGAATGCTAGCTTGGCTAAATTGCTAGCACTTCAACTGCTGCCTTTTCAGTTGATAGACTCGGCCCCCTTCCGTGAGTTTGTTCAATGTGCGGTTCCTCAGTGGCAGGTTCCCAAACGCCACTTTTTCTCACGGAAGGCGATTCCGTCTCTCTACTGGCATGTGGAAGGCAATGTCCATGCCTCGCTGGACAGGGCGGTCAGCGGTAAGGTGCATATTACCGCTGACTCATGGTCCAGCAGGCATGGACAGGGACGTTATCTTTCTTTCACGGCCCATTGGGTCACTCTATTGGCAGCTGGGAGGGATGCAGGACAAGGTGCAGTAGTGTTGGAGGTTGTTCCGCCACCACGCCTCCAAAATGCTACTACTGGTTGTGACACACCTCTCTCCTCCACCCCCTCCTCTTCTTCTTCCTCCATGTCCTCTTCGAGTGCTCTGTCCTCGGAACCAGCGGTGCTCCGTAGGCGTACAAGGGGCTACGCGAGTACGCAGGCAAAAAGATGCCATGCCGTGCTTGCGCTGGTGTGTTTGGGGGACAGGAGCCACACTGGGCCAGAGGTTCTGGCAGCTCTGCAGGGGCAGGCCGAGAGGTGGTTGACGCCACGCCAGCTTAAGCCAGGAATGGTCGTTTCTGATAATGGCACCAACCTCCTCTCCGCCCTGCGACAGGGGCAGCTCACCCATGTGCCCTGTATGGCTCACGTCCTCAACCTGGTGGTGCAGCGGTTCTTGGGCAGGTTCCCAGGCTTACAGGATGTCCTGAGGCAGGCCAGGAAAGTCTGTGTGCATTTCCGCCGATCTTATAATGCCAGTGCTCGGCTGACTGAGCTGCAAAAGGAGCTGAACCTGCCCAAGAACCGCCTAATATGTGACATGCCCACCAGGTGGAACTCAACGTTGGCCATGCTGCAGCGACTGCACACGCAGCAGAGGGCCATCAATGAGTACCTTTGCGACTACGGCACCAGGACAGGGTCAGGGGAGCTTGGCTTTTTTTCCCCACGCCAGTGGAGCATGATCAGGGATGCATGCACTGTCCTCTCACCATTTGAGGAGGCCACGAGGATGGTGAGCAGTGACAGTGCATGCATCAGTGACACTGTACCTCTTGTCCACCTGTTGGAGCATACGCTGCGTGGGATAATGGACAGGGCACTTGAGGCAGAACAGAGGCAGGAAGAGGAGGACTTCCTTGTCTCTCAAGGCCCCCTTTATCCAGACAATGTTCCTTCTGTCCCACCCATCACACAGGAAGAGGAGGAGGAGGAGGAGGATTGTGTGAGCATGGAGGTGGAGCCTGGCACTCAGCATCAGCAGCAGCAGTCTTTTGGGGATGATGTACAGTCCCAACAAACCAGTGGACTTGTACGTGGCTGGGAGGAGGTGGCTGGCGATCATGTCATCCTCAGTGACCCAGAAGACTCCGGACCGAATGCCTCAGCTAACCTACGCTGCATGGCCTCCCTGATCCTGCAAAGCCTGCGGAAGGATCCTCGTGTTCTTCGGATCAAGGAGAGTGACCATTACTGGCTGGCCACTCTCCTTGATCCACGGTACAAGGGTAAGGTTGCGGACCTTATCTTGCCGTCGCAGAGGGAGCAGAGGATGAGACATCTCAGGGAGGCCTTGCAGAAAGGTCTGTGCAACGCGTTCCCAGAAACTGGGAGGTTACAAACTCCTGGTCCTGCACGACGAGTTGCTGAGGCTTCGGTCAGTAGCAGAAGGAGCGGTGGGGAAGGTGGACGTCTGACCGATGCGTTCAGACAATTTTTTAGTCCGCAGCCCCAAGGTATGATCGGTTCCAGCAACCATCGCCAGCGTCTGATATACATGGTGCAGGAATACCTAGGGGCAAGGTCAGACTTGGACACCTTTCCCACCGAAAATCCTCTGGCTTACTGGGTCCTGAGGATGGATCACTGGCCAGAGCTTGCACAGTATGCAATTGAGCTACTGGCCTGTCCTGCATCCAGCGTTCTTTCCGAACGCACATTCAGTGCTGCTGGAGGATTTGTCAACGATCATAGGGTGCGCCTGTCCACCGACTCGGTTGATCGACTGACCTTCATAAAAATGAATCAGTCTTGGATCACCACCAGCTACCAGACACCTGAAGCGGATATAACGGAATAATTTATAATGTCACATCCCTTCAAGACTGCCTATGCTGATGCTGAGTGACTGTCCTGTTATGTTCACTGACTATCCTCTTCCTCCTCCTCAATGATCCATGCCACCACACCAGTGCCTAAGGCACAATTTTTCAGCCCCTGTATAACAGGGGCGTGTAATTACAATTTTTTAAAAAGATGCTTCGCAACAGGTGTGACTGCTGTGCTCAGAGTACAGTATCTGTGAGGGGTTGCAGTGTTGTGGCACCAGCACCAGTGCCTAAGGCACAATTTTTCAGCCCCTGTTGGGGCGTGTAATTACAATTTTTAGGCAATGCTTTGCAACAGGTCTCATTGCTGTGCTCAGAGTACAGTATCTGTGAGGGGTTGCAGTGTTGTGGCACCAGCACCAGTGCCTAAGGCACAATTTTTCAGCCCCTGTATAACAGGGGCGTGTAATTACAATTTTTTAAAAAGATGCTTCGCAACAGGTGTGACTGCTGTGCTCCAAGTACAGTATCTGTGAGGGGTTGCAGTGTTGTGGCACCAGCACCAATGCCTAAGGCACAATTTTTCAGCCCCTGTTTAACAGGGGCGTGTAATTACAAATCTTGATCTAATAGTTCACAGAAGGGCCCATTCCTGCGCCCACCAAGAGTAACTATGAGGGCCTACAGTCTTGTGGCAACACCGTCCACCACCACCACCACCACCAAAGGCCCAATTTTTCTGCCCTGTTCAACAGGTGCATGCAATTACAAATCTTGATCTAATAACTCACAGCAGGGCCCATTCCTGCACCCACCAAGAGTAACTGTGAGGGCTTACAGTCTTGTGGCAACACCGTCCACCACCACCACCACCACCACCAAAGGCCCAATTTTTCTGCCCGGTTCGACAGGTGCATGCAAGTACAAATCTTGATCTATTAACTCACAGCAGGGCCCATTCCTGTGCCCACCAGTCTTGTGGCTACACCAACATCTAATAGGGCAAATTTCTGCAGAGTATATACGGCAGGCCCCTACTTTCAAACATCCAACTTACAAACGACTCCTACTTGCAAACGGCAAGAGAAAACAGGAAGTGAGAGGAAATCTACCCCTAGGAAGGAAAATTCTATCCTGTTAGATTTAATTTGGGAAAAAGGTATCTCCTCTCTACTGATGCTTTATCACCAATCCTTGTTTCAATTAAAACCCCACTTTTCCAAAAACATTTGTAATTGGGACGGAAAGTGAGGTGACATGTTCTGAACAGATGTGCAAAGACAGCAAATGTTACAGGGGTGATAACCCCTCCCTATGTTCTCCAAAAAGCTTAAAAATTGATTTTTTGGGGATGTAGCTACACTTCATAATGTACCTGTTCAGATTCTACTTAAGAACAAACCTACAGTCCATGTCTTGTTTGCACCACCTATATACTGCTGTTCAGAGTATATAGGGTTGTAGGTATAGGGTTTTATTTTGGGTGCGGGGTCCCCCTTAGTATCCATACAAGACCCAAAGGGGCTGGGGTGGGGGGGGGGGGTGATGGGGTAGCCATGCCATTTTTCTCAAGGATTTTCAGCCATATGGCGGCCAGGACAAGACATGACATTAAAGCCGCAAGTGGTTTTAAATGGCTTCTTTTTTTCCTTTACAAATGTCATTTTGTGCAAGGACAGTTCTAAACACGGGAAACACATGCCACTTCACAGGCATACTTTAGACACCCCCCAGGTACCATATTTAAAGGAAAATTTCACTTTTTTTTTTTTCACTTTATGCATCATTAAAATGACTGCTCCCGAAAAAACTTTAGTTTTTAAAATTTCTTTTTGCATTGATATATGTCCCCTGGGGCAGGACCCGGGTCCCCAAACCTGTTTTATGACATTAACATGCATATTGGCCGTTGTAATTAGCAATTTTGATTTCGAACGTTCACGTCCATTATAACGAATAGGGTTCGAAAATTCGCGCGAACTTTCGGTCCGTTCGAAGGTTCTGGTGCGAACCGAACCCGGGGGTGTTCGGCTCATCCCTATTAGGGAGGTGCCCCAATCCTCTACGGGATTCTCCCCCTTTGAGTTACTGTATGGGAGACACCCAAGAGGGCTGTTGGATATTGCCAAGGAAACTTGGGAAAGTGAGAGTTCTCCCCACAGGAGTGTGATTGAGCATGTCGCCCTGATGCAAGATCGAATTGCACAGGTAATGCCCATCGTGAAGGAACATTTGGCCCAAGCGCAGTTGGCACAGCAGAGAGTGTACAACCGTGGAGCCAAGACCCGTACCTTTTCCCCGGGGGATAGGATATTGGTACTTGTCCCTACGGTTGAAAGTAAATTCCTTGCCAAATGGCAAGGCCCCTACGAGATAATGGAAAAAGTGAGCGAAGTGAATTACAAGGTCAGACAACCAGGAAGGCGAAAGCCCGAACAGATCTATCACGTTAATCTGTTGAAAGCCTGGAGGGATAGAGAGTCCCTAGTCGCAGAAACTTGGTCACCAGCTCAAACTGGTTGCGTGATTCCGGAGGTTGGAATAGCAGCCACCTTGTCACAACCCCAACAACAGGAGGTTAAGGAGTTTGTGCTTCGCAACAAGGAGGTGTTCTCTGAGCTGCCGGGACAAACATCTGGGGTAGAGCATGATATTATTACCCCGCCCGGTGAAAGGGTGAAGTTAAAACCCTATCGGATCCCAGAGGCCCGACGGGAGGCAATACGGGAGGAAGTACAGAAAATTCTGAACTTAGGGGTGATAGAGGAGTCCCAAAGTGATTGGTCTAGTCCCATTGTGTTGGTGCCTAAACCGGATGGGAGCTGGCGATTTTGTAACGATTTTCGTCAGTTGAACAAAGTTACAAAATTTGACACCTACCCCATGCCACGTATAGATGAGTTGATCGACCGGCTGGGAACAGCCCGATACATGACGACTCTTGACCTCACAAAAGGGTATTGGCAAATTCCCCTGGCCAAGTCGGCCAAAGAGAAAACCGCATTTGTAACCCCAGACGGGGCGTTCCAATATAAGAGAATGCCGTTCGGGTTACAGAATGCGCCGGCCACATTCCAGCGGAAAATGGACCAGATACTGAGGCCCCATCGGAAGTATGCTGCGGCTTACCTGGATGACGTAATTGTCCATAGCACAGATTGGGCCTCACATCTGCCAAAAGTGCAAGCAGTCCTAGACTCTATCCGGGAAGCGGGGTTTACGGCTAACCCCAAGAAGTGTACCATTGGGCAGGAGGAGGCCAAATATCTTGGGTACACCATTGGCAGGGGAGTAATAAAACCCCAACTCAACAAAGTCGAGGCCATCCAGAGTTGGCCACGTCCCAACAGCAAGAAGCAGGTACGAGCCTTTCTGGGAATCGCGGGTTATTATCGGCGCTTCATTCCCCACTTTGCTTCTAAGGCTGTGCCCCTAACCAACCTGACGAAAGGGAAAGGGTCGGTCATGATTAAATGGACCCCCGAGGCTGAGGCAGCATTCCAATTCTTGAAACAAGCCTTATGTAGCCAGCCAGTGTTGTACTCACCCGACTTCTCTAAAGACTTTGTCGTACAAAGTGATGCGTCAGATGTGGGGTTAGGAGCAGTATTGTCCCAGGTCAGGAACGGGGAAGAGCACCCAGTCATTTACCTCAGCAGGAAGTTGAAGTCCCATGAGGTAAATTACGCCACGGTTGAAAAGGAGTGTTTAGCGGTGAAGTGGGCTCTAGATTCCCTTCGGTACTATCTGCTAGGTAGGCACTTTGACATGGTTACGGATCACGCTCCGTTAAAGTGGATGGCTCAAAACAAGGAGACAAATAGAAGAGTAAATAGGTGGTTCCTGGCCCTACAGGAATTCAACTTCACAGTAAAGCATCGCCCTGGCGTTCAAATGGGGAATGTGGATGCTTTGTCTCGAGTACATGAATGCCTGATTGCTGGTGTTCCAACCCCAAGGTTAAAACAAGAGGGGGGGTATGTGACAGCAGGAAGGTAAAGTCACCTGGTTGCATCCAGGGGGGTAGGTATATTTCTCCCAGATTCAGGCTTTATGCCGACTTATACAACTAGGGAGAGAGTTGATGAAGCCCAGCTGAGGCTAGTGGGCTCATGGATGATTCATACCTCTAGGGAGAGTGCTGGGCGTCGTGCAGGCAGGGAGTTGATGAGACCAGCTGAAGCTTGTCAGCTCGTTTAAGGCCTCTATAAAAACTCCCAGCTTCATTAGGTGTTTGCTCATGCCTGGACCCAGACCTGTGTGGACTGTCTAGGGAGAGTGAACCCCTGTGCGGTGAGACAAAGCCTGTGTGGCTATTTGTTTGGACATTTACTAAACCAGGGACTTAGGGACTAGGACAGCACCAGGCTGATCCCAGTTGTTAGTTAGGAAACCTGCATGTTTAGTCAGAGGTCAAGCTGACCAGGGTTTATTTTGTTTATGTTTCTTTTTGCTTTGCTGTGTTTTTTTGTCACTGTAAATAGAGAAATAAACCGCACCTTTTTGATCTTGAAAACCACAACCTCCGTCTGCTGGGCCTGTTTTTGTGTGGGGAGCCCATCCAGGGGATCACACACACCCGCTGCCGAGCTAACCCCCCCACACATATTTTCAATCCTTGAGTTTAGGGACAGAGAGGTACAGTGAGTGAAACTGACAGTGTGCTATTCTGTTCTAAACCAATTTTGCTGTTCCATATTTTCAATCCTTGAGTTTAGGGACAGAGAAGGACACTCGTGGAAATTATCAGTGTGCTATTCTGTGCTAAATCTTGCTTGTAGGGAGGGACAGAGTAGGACAGTGAGGGAAAGTGTCAGTGTGCTATTCTGTTCTAAACCAATTTTGCTGTTCCATATTTTCAATCCTTGAGTTTAGGGACAGAGAAGGACACTCGTGGAAATTATCAGTGTGCTATTCTGTGCTAAATCTTGTTTGTAGGGAGGGACAGAGTAGGACAGTGAGGGAAAGTGTCAGTGTGCTATTCTGTTCTAAACCAATTTTGCTGTTCCATATTTCAAATCCTTGAGGTTAGGGACAGAGAAGGACACTCGTGGAAATTATCAGTGTGCTATTCTGTGCTAAATCTTGTTTGTAGGGAGGGACAGAGTAGGACAGTGAGGGAAAGTTTCAGTGTGCTATTCTGTTCTAAACCAATTTTGCTGTTCCATATTTTCAATCCTTGAGTTTAGGGACAGAGAAGGACACTCATGGAAATTATCAGTGTGCTATTCTGTGCTAAATCTTGTTTGTAGGGAGGGACAGAGTAGGACAGTGAGGGAAAGTGTCAGTGTGCTATTCTGTTCTAAACCAATTTTGCTGTTCCATATTTCAAATCCTTGAGTTTAGGGACAGAGAAGGACACTCGTGGAAATTATCAGTGTGCTATTCTGTGCTAAATCTTGTTTGTAGGGAGGGACAGAGTAGGACAGTGAGGGAAAGTTTCAGTGTGCTATTCTGTTCTAAACCAATTTTGCTATTCCATATTTTCAATCCTTGAGTTTAGGGACAGAGAAGGACACTCGTGGAAATTATCAGTGTGCTATTCTGTGCTAAATCTTGTTTGTAGGGAGGGACAGAGTAGGACAGTGAGGGAAAGTGTCAGTGTGCTATTCTGTTCTAAACCAATTTTGCTGTTCCATATTTCAAATCCTTGAGTTTAGGGACAGAGAAGGACACTCGTGGAAATTATCAGTGTGCTATTCTGTGCTAAATCTTGTTTTTAGGGAGGGACAGAGTAGGACAGTGAGGGAAAGTTTCAGTGTGCTATTCTGTTCTAAACCAATTTTGCTGTTCCATATTTTCAATCCTTGAGTTTAGGGACAGAGAAGGACACTCGTGGAAATTATCAGTGTGCTATTCTGTGCTAAATCTTGTTTGTAGGGAGGGACAGAGTAGGACAGTGAGGGAAAGTGTCAGTGTGCTATTCTGTTCTAAACCAATTTTGCTGTTCTATATTTCAAATCCTTGAGTTTAGGGACAGAGAAGGACACTCGTGGAAATTATCAGTGTGCTATTCTGTGCTAAATCTTGTTTGTAGGGAGGGACAGAGTAGGACAGTGAGGGAAAGTGTCAGTGTGTTATTCTGTTCTAAACCAATTTTGCTGAACCATATTTTCAATCCTTGAGTTTAGGGACAGAGAGGTACAGTGAGTGAAACTGACAGTGTGCTATTCTGTTCTAAACCAATTTTGCTGTTCCATATTTTCAATCCTTGAGTTTAGGGACAGAGAAGGACACTCGTGGAAATTATCAGTGTGTATTCTGTGCTAAATCTTGCTTGTAGGGAGGCACAGAGTAGGACAGTGAGGGAAAGTGTCAGTGTGCTATTCTGTTCTAAACCAATTTTGCTGTTCCATATTTTCAATCCTTGAGTTTAGGGACAGAGAAGGACACTCGTGGAAATTATCAGTGTGCTATTCTGTGCTAAATCTTGTTTGTAGGGAGGGACAGAGTAGGACAGTGAGGGAAAGTGTCAGTGTGCTATTCTGTTCTAAACCAATTTTGCTGTTCCATATTTCAAATCCTTGAGTTTAGGGACAGAGAAGGACACTCGTGGAAATTATCAGTGTGCTATTCTGTGCTAAATCTTGTTTGTAGGGAGGGACAGAGTCGGACAGTGAGGGAAAGTGTCAGTGTGCTATTCTGTTCTAAACCAATTTTGCTGTTCCATATTTCAAATCCTTGAGTTTAGGGACAGAGAAGGACACTCGTGGAAATTATCAGTGTGCTATTCTGTGCTAAATCTTGTTTGTAGGGAGGGACAGAGTAGGACAGTGAGGGAAAGTTTCAGTGTGCTATTCTGTTCTAAACCAATTTTGCTGTTCCATATTTTCAATCCTTGAGTTTAGGGACAGAGAAGGACACTCGTGGAAATTATCAGTGTGCTATTCTGTGCTAAATCTTGTTTGTAGGGAGGGACAGAGTAGGACAGTGAGGGAAAGTGTCAGTGTGCTATTCTGTTCTAAACCAATTTTGCTGTTCCATATTTCAAATCCTTGAGTTTAGGGACAGAGAAGGACACTCGTGGAAATTATCAGTGTGCTATTCTGTGCTAAATCTTGTTTGTAGGGAGGGACAGAGTAGGACAGTGAGGGAAAGTTTCAGTGTGCTATTCTGTTCTAAACCAATTTTGCTGTTCCATATTTTCAATCCTTGAGTTTAGGGACAGAGAAGGACACTCGTGGAAATTATCAGTGTGCTATTCTGTGCTAAATCTTGTTTGTAGGGAGGGACAGAGTAGGACAGTGAGGGAAAGTGTCAGTGTGCTATTCTGTTCTAAACCAATTTTGCTGTTCTATATTTCAAATCCTTGAGTTTAGGGACAGAGAAGGACACTCGTGGAAATTATCAGTGTGCTATTCTGTGCTAAACTTGTTTGTAGGGAGGGACAGAGTAGGACAGTGAGGGAAAGTGTCAGTGTGCTATTCTGTTCTAAACCAATTTTGCTGAACCATATTTTCAATCCTTGAGTTTAGGGACAGAGAGGTACAATGAGTGAAACTGACAGTGTGCTATTCTGTTCTAAACCAATTTTGCTGTTCCATATTTTCAATCCTTGAGTTTAGGGACAGAGAAGGACACTCGTGGAAATTATCAGTGTGTATTCTGTGCTAAATCTTGCTTGTAGGGAGGGACAGAGTAGGACAGTGAGGGAAAGTGTCAGTGTGCTATTCTGTTCTAAACCATTTTTGCTGTTCCATATTTTCAATCCTTGAGTTTATGGACAGAGAAGGACACTCGTGGAAATTATCAGTGTGCTATTCTGTGCTAAATCTTGTTTGTAGGGAGGGACAGAGTAGGACAGTGAGGGAAAGTGTCAGTGTGCTATTCTGTTCTAAACCAATTTTGCTGTTCCATATTTCAAATCCTTGAGTTTAGGGACAGAGAAGGACACTCGTGGAAATTATCAGTGTGCTATTCTGTGCTAAATCTTGTTTGTAGGGAGGGACAGAGTAGGACAGTGAGGGAAAGTTTCAGTGTGCTATTCTGTTCTAAACCAATTTTGCTGTTCCATATTTTCAATCCTTGAGTTTAGGGACAGAGAAGGACACTCGTGAAAATTATCAGTGTGCTATTCTGTGCTAAATCTTGTTTGTAGGGAGGGACAGAGTAGGACAGTGAGGGAAAGTGTGCTATTCTGTTCTAAACCAATTTTGCTGTTCCATATTTCAAATCCTTGAGTTTAGGGACAGAGAAGGACACTCGTGGAAATTATCAGTGTGCTATTCTGTGCTAAATCTTGTTTGTAGGGAGGGACAGAGTAGGACAGTGAGGGAAAGTGTCAGTGTGCTATTCTGTTCTAAACCAATTTTGCTGTTCCATATTTCAAATCCTTGAGTTTAGGGACAGAGAAGGACACTCGTGGAAATTATCAGTGTGCTATTCTGTGCTAAATCTTGTTTGTAGGGAGGGACAGAGTAGGACAGTGAGGGAAAGTTTCAGTGTGCTATTCTGTTCTAAACCAATTTTGCTGTTCCATATTTTCAATTCTTGAGTTTAGGGACAGAGAAGGACACTCGTGGAAATTATCAGTGTGCTATTCTGTGCTAAATCTTGTTTGTAGGGAGGGACAGAGTAGGACAGTGAGGGAAAGTGTCAGTGTGCTATTCTGTTCTAAACCAATTTTGCTGTTCCATATTTGAAATCCTTGAGTTTAGGGACAGAGAAGGACACTCGTGGAAACTATCAGTGTGCTATTCTGTGCTAAATCTTGTTTGTAGGGACAGAGAAGGACAGTGAGGGAAACTGTCAGTGTGCTGTTCTGTGCTAAACCAATCTTGCTGAAGCATATTGCAAATCCTTGTGTTTAGGGACAGAGAAGGATAGGCAGGGGACAGTGTCAGTGTCATTGTTGCTAAGCCTCCTGCACAGTATACACCTGAAGGTAGCCCTTATTGCTCTTTTTCCCATCTCCCTGCAGGCCATCCATTAAAATGTCTGGAAGGCAACCAAGGAGAGGCAGACAGTCAGGAGGCAAAAAAAGAGGGCAAGCAGGCTCTGTGTCTGGGGGCAACAGTGCTGGTCGTGGACGCGGTGCATTGTCATCAGCACATGGCCATGGGACACGCTTGTCCTTCTTTTCGGCAGCTGGACATGTTGAGCCACATCATGCCGAAGACTTGGTAGAGTGGATGACCAAGCCCACCTCATCCTCCTCATCCTCTCTCACCTAGGCTCAGGGTACTGGCAAAGCAGCTGCCAAAGCGTCCTCTTCTCTGGTATCATTATCTTCATTAGTCAATCCTTCCCTAGACCCACCATGTCCTCCTCCTGAGGAGTCCCCCGAACTGTTTGAGCACAGTGTTGGGTACATGCTCCAGGAGGATGCCCAGCGTTTGGAAGGATCTGATGATGATACCCAGCTAGAGGAAGGCAGCAGCGTGAGAGCAGAGAGAGGGGATGCTCAAGAAGGACACCAATCTGTCAGTCATGCTCCAGCAGCTGCAGCATACTGCCAGATTGGCTCCAGTGATGAGGAGGGAGGGGATGATGAGGTCACTGACTCCACGTGGGTGCCTAATAGGAGAGAGGAGGAGGAGGAGGATGAGGAGGAGGCACATCTCCAACGAGGCAGGATGCCCTTGAGTGGCCAGCGTATGGGCAGCACACCGACGGAATCACACCGCAGAGCTCCGCCTGTGCAGGGCGCTGCCTCTGCCCGTCATTCAAAAAGTTCTTTGGTGTGGGCCTTTTTTGAGGCGAGTGCATCAGATCGCACAGCTGCTGTTTGCAACATATGTCTCAAGCGTATATCGCGTGGCCAAAACATCAGCCGCTTGGGCACCACATGCTTGATCAGACATATGTTGACCTGCCATACAGCTCGTTGGCAAGCCTACCTTAAAGACCCACACCAAAGAACAAAGCTGACCTCTTCTTGCACCGCATCAGCTGGGATCTCCAACCCCACTATACCTTCACTCCTCTCTGAAACCTGCTCTGAGAGGAATGAAGGTGTAGAATTAGGTGTGTCACAGGCAAGTACTTGCGGGCACTCTGCTAGCAGTACACCAACGTCCGATTCTAGCAGGCAAATTTCCCTGCCCCAGCTGCTGGACCGTCGAAAGAAGTTCACTCCCAGCCATCCACATGCCCAGCGGTTAAATGCTAGCTTGGCTAAATTGCTAGCGCTTCAACTGCTGCCTTTTCAGTTGGTAGACTCGGCCCCCTTCCGTGAGTTTGTGCAATGTGCGGTTCCTCAGTGGCAGGTTCCCAACCGCCACTTTTTCGCACGGAAGGCGATTCCGGCTCTCTACAGGCATGTGGAAGGCAATGTCCTGGCCTCGCTGGACAGGGCGGTCAGCGGTAAGGTGCATATTACCGCTGACTCATGGTCCAGCAGGCATGGACAGGGACGTTACCTTTCTTTCACGGCCCATTGGGTCACTCTTTTGGCAGCTGGGAAGGATGCAGGACAAGGTGCAGTAGTGTTGGAGGTTGTTCCACCGCCACGCCTCCAAAATGCTACTACTGGTTGTGACACACCTCTCTCCTCCACCCCCTCCTCTTCTTCTTCCTCCATGGCCTCTTCCTGTGGTTTGTCCTCGGAACCAGCGGTGCTCCGTAGGCGTTCAAGGGGCTACGCAAGTACGCAGGCAAAAAGATGCCATGCCGTGCTTGCGCTGGTGTGTTTGGGGGACAGGAGCCACACTGGGGCAGAGGTCCTGTCTGCTCTGCAGGGGCAGGCCGAGAGGTGGTTGACGCCACGCCAGCTTAATCCAGGAATGGTGGTTTGCGACAATGGCACCAACCTCCTCTCCGCCCTCCGACAGGGACAACTGACCCATGTGCCCTGTGTGGCTCACGTCCTTAACCTGGTGGTGCAGCGGTTCTTGGGCAGGTACCCGGGCTTACAGGATGTCCTGAGGCAGGCCAGGAAAGTCTGTGTGCATTTCCGCAGATCTTATAATGCCAGTGCTCGCCTGGCTGAGCTGCAAAAGGAGTTGAACCTGCCCAAGAACCGCCTTATATGTGACATGCCCACCAGGTGGAACTCAACGTTGGCCATGCTGCAGCGGCTGCACATGCAGCAGAGGGCCATCAATGAGTACCTGTGCGACTACGGCACCAGGACAGGGTCAGGGGAGCTCGGGTTTTTTTCACCACGCCAGTGGGGCATGATCAGGGATGCATGCACTGTCCTGGCACCATTTGAGGAGGCCACGAGCATGGTGAGCAGTGACAGTGCATGCATCAGTGACACTGTACCTCTTGTCCACCTGTTGGAGCACACGCTGCGTGGAATAATGGACAGGACACTTGAGGCAGAACAGAGGCAGGAAGAGGAGGACTTCCTTGCCTCTCAAGGCCCCCTTTACCCAGACAGTGTTCCTTCTGTCCCACCCATCGCACAGGAAGAGGAGGAGGAGGAGGATTGTGTCAGCATGGAGGTGGAGGCTGGCACTCAGCATCATCAGCAGCAGTCTTTTAGGGATGATTTACAGTCCCAAGAAACCAGTGGACTTGTACGTGGCTGGGAGGAGGTGGCTGCGGATCATGTCGTCCTTAGTGACCCAGAGGACTCCGGACTGAATGCCTCAGCTAACCTACGCTGCATGGCCTCCCTGATCCTGCAAAGTCTGCGGAAGGATCCTCGTATTCTTCGGATCAAGGAGAGGGACCATTACTGGCTGGCCACTCTCCTTGATCCACGGTACAAGGGTAAGGTTGCGGACCTTATCGTACCGTCGCAGAGGGAGCAGAGGATGAGACAACTCCGGGAGGCCTTGCAGAAAAGTCTGTGCAACGTGTTCCCAGAGACTGGGAGGTTACAAACTCCTGGTCCTGGACAACGAGTTGCTGAGGCTTCGGGCAGTCAAAGAAGGAGCGGTGGGGAAGGTGGCCGTCTGACCGATGCGTTCAGACAATTCTTTAGTCCGCAGCCCCAAAGTATGATCGGTTCCAGCAACCATCGCCAGCGTCTGATATACATGGTGCAGGAATACCTAGGGGCAAGGTCAGACTTGGACACCTTCCCCACCGAAAATCCTCTGGCTTACTGGGTCTTGAGGATGGATCACTGGCCAGAGCTTGCACAGTATGCAATTGAGCTACTGGCCTGTCCTGCATCCAGCGTTCTTTCAGAACGCACATTCAGTGCTGCTGGAGGATTTGTCACGGATCACAGGGTGCGCCTGTCCACCGACTCGGTTGATCGACTGACTTTCATCAAGATGAACCAGTCTTGGATCACCACCAGCTACCACACACCAGATGCTGATATAACAGACTAATTGATTTTAAAATGTCACATCCCTTCAAGACTGATGCTGATGCTGAGTGCCTGTGCTGTTATGTTGACTGGCTATCCTCCTCCTCCTCCTCAATGATACGATTAATGATGATAGCTTGGAAGATCATTTTGGTTTATGGGTGACGCCACCAGTGGCTAAGGCCCAATTTTTCAGCCCCTGTTTAACAGGGGCGTGTAATTAAAATTTTTGATGCAATACTTTGCAACAGGCCTCATTGCTGTGCTCCAAGCACAGTATCTGTGAGGGGTTGCAGTGTTGTGCCACCAGTGCCTAAGGCCCAATTTTTCAGCCCCTGTTCAACAGGGGCATGCAATTATAATTATTGATCTAATAATTCACAGCAGGACCCATTGCTGCGCCCACCAAGAGTAACTGTCAGGCCTTACAGTGTTGTGGCACCAGCACCACCATCACCACCACCACCACCAAAGGCCCAATTTTTCAGCCCCTATTCAACAGGGGCATGCAATTATAATTATTGATCTAATAATTCACAGCAGGGCCCATTGCTGCGCCCACCAAGAGTAACTGTCAGGCCTTACAGTGTTGTGGCACCAGCACCACCATCAAAGGCCCAATTTTTACTACCACTGATCAACAATTATATGGTATTACAATTCCTGATATAATAGTTGACAGCAGGGCATTCCAGCACCCACCAAGACTAACTGTGAGTGCTTTCAGTGTTGTGCCAAC
This sequence comes from Rana muscosa, assembly GCA_029206835.1. NCBI lineage: Eukaryota > Metazoa > Chordata > Amphibia > Anura > Ranidae > Rana > Rana muscosa. Next base: position 257,167,570 of record CM055119.1, on the reverse strand, counting down.
ACCAACACCTAAGGGGCCAATTTCTGCAGAGTATATACGGCAGGTCCCTACTTTCAAACATCCAACTTACAAACTACTACTACTTGCAAACGGAAGAAGACAACAGGAAGTGAGAGGAAATCTACCCCTTGGAAGGAAAATTCTCTCCTGTAAGAATTAATATGGGAGAAAGGTGTCTCCTCTCTACTGATGCTTTATCACCAATCCTTGTTTCAATAAAAACACCACATTTCAAAAACAGTTGTCATTGGGACGGAAAGTGAGGTGAAATGTTCTGAACAGGGGCACAGACAGCAAAAAAAATGTGACAGGGGTGATAACCGTTCCCTATGTTTTACAAAAAGCTAAAAAAAAGGAATTTGGCATGGAGCTCCACTTAAACAATGCAGCTGTTCAAAATTACAAACAGATTCTACATAAGAACAAACCTACAGTCCCTGTCTTGTATGCACCGCCTGTATACGGCTGTTCAGAGTATATAGGTCCTTTTTTATTTTGTGTGCGGGGTTCCCCTTAATATCCATACAAGACCCAAAGGGGCTGGTAATGGGCTGGGGTAGGGGGGGGGTTGATGGGGTAGCTATGCCATTTTTCCTAAAGATTTTCATCCATATTACCGGAACCAGACATTGCATTAAAGCCGCAAGCAGTTTTAAATGGCTTTTTTTCCTTTAGAAATGTTATTTTGTGCAGGGACAGTTCTAAACACGGGAAACACGTGGCACTTCACAGGCATACTTTAGACACCCCCCAGGTACAATATTTAAATGAATATTTGACTTTTTTTTTTCACTTTATGCATCATTAAAATGACTGCTCCCGGAAAACGTCCGTTTTTAAAACTTCTTTTTGCATTGATACATGTCCCCTGGTGCAGAACCCGGGTTCCCAAACTCTGTTTCGGACAATAACATGGATAATAGTCGTTATAATTAGCACTTTAGAATCCGAACGTTCGCATCCATTGTATTTAATAGGGTTCTAATGTTCGTGCGAACTTTCGGTCCGTTCGCGGGTTCTGGTGCGAACCGAACCCGGGGGTGTTCGGCTCATCACTAGTGAGGTACAGTGGGGATCGAAAGTTTGGGCACCCCAGGTAAAAATGTGTATTAATGTGCATAACAAAGCCAAGGAAAGATGGAAAAATCTCCAAATGGCATCAAATTACAGATTAGACATTCTTATAATATGTCAAAAAAAGTTAGATTTTATTTCCATCATTTACACTTTCAAAATGACAGAAAACAAAAAAATGGCGTCTGCAAAAGTTTGGGCACCCTGCAGAATTTATAGCATGCACTGCCCCCCTTTGCAAAGCTGAGACCTGCCAGTGTCATGGATTGTTCTCAATCATCGTCTGGGAAGACCAGGTGATGTCAATCTCAAAGGTTTTAAATGGCCAGACTCATCTGACCTTGCCCCAACAATCAGCACCATGGGTTCTTCTAAGCAGTTGTCTAGAAAACTTAAACTGAAAATAGTTGACGCTCACAAAGCTGGAGAAGGCTATAAGAAGATAGCAAAGCATTTTCAGATGTCAATATCCTCTGTTCGGAATGTAATTAAGAAATGGCAGTCAACAGGAACAGTGGAAGTTAAAGCAAGATCTGGAAGACCAAGAAAAATATCAGACAGAACAGCTCGCAGGATTGTGAGAAAAGCAATTCAAACCCACGTTTGACTGCACGATCCCTCCAGAAAGATCTGGCAGACACTGGAGTTGTGGTACACTATTCCACTATAAAGAGATACTTGTACAAATATGGTCTTCATGGAAGAGTCATCAGAAGAAAACCTCTTCTACGTTCTCACCACAAAAATCAGCGTTTGAACTTTGCAAATGAACATATAGAAACAAGTTCTGTGGACCGATGAGGTTAAAATATAAATTTTTGACTGGAATGAGCAAAGGTACGTTTGGAGAAGAAAGGGCACAGAATTTAATGAAAAGAACCTCTGTCCAACTGTTAAGCATGGGGGTGGATCAATCATGCTTTGGGGTTGTATTGCAGCCAGTGGCACAGGGAACATTTCACGAGTAGAAGGGAAAAATTGATTCAATAAAATTTTAGCAAATTTTGGATGGTAACTTGATGCCATCTGTGAAAAAGCTGAAGTTAAAGAGAGGATGGCTTCTACAAATGGATAATGATCCTAAACACACCTCAAAATCCACGGGGGATTACATCAAGAGGCGTAAACTGAAGGTTTTGCCATGGCCTTCACAATCTCCTGACCTCAACATTATTGAAAACCTATGGATAGACCTTAAAAGAGCAGTGCGTGACAGACAGCCCAGAGATCTCAAAGAACTGGAAGACTTTTTGTAAGGAAGAATGGGCAAAGATACCTCAAACAAGAATTGAAAGACTCTTGGCTGGCTACAAAAAGCGTTTACAAGCTGTGATACTTGCCAAAGGGGGCAGTACAAGATATTAACTCTGCAGGGTGTCCAAACTTTTGCAGACGCCATTTTTTTGTTTTCTGTAATTTTGAAAGTGTTAATGATGCAAATAAAATCTAACTTTTTTTGACATATTATAAGAATGTCTAATCTGTAATTTTATGCCATTTGGAGATGTTTCCATCATTCCTTGGCTTCGTTATGCACATTAATACACATTTTTACCTGGGGTGCCCAAACTTTCGATCCCCAATGTAGACTTTAGTTTCTAGGAAGGAAAGACGGACAGTTGTTCAATTAAACATTTCATACATTAGGCCTTCTTTGAACTGTTGGACACAAGCACAATATGAAACAAAGGGTCAAATTGCAAGTAAAAAACAGCTAAGTACCAGCATAGTGTTAAAGTTTCTTTCATTTAATAAAATATTATTTATTTTAAAAATGCTACAAAAAGCTGTTTTTAAATTTGCCTGTCACACAATAACAGATGTCTACCTCTATAATTTAATGGCTGATGATAAATGATAAGGTCTGCACATGTCTGTATTGTCCTGGACATCCTAGGTACTTTTTTTTTTTGTCATATAACAGGTTTTTAAAGATTTGTTCATCTTAATATTTAAGGCTTTCCAGGAATAATTTACTTACTTAAATTTGGAGAACTCTTGAAAGTTTAACAAGTGAGCAAATTACTGTGTGCATCAGTAATTTGGGTAACGAGAGAATTTAAAAATATATATTTTAACTCAGTTAGCTGTGTTAAATACCCCTCTAAATCTCTGGACATCCTTTTTAAGGATTCATGTATTTTTGATCCAATTATCCTTTTAAAGTTTACACCCCCACTCTTAGCAACCCTCCCATGTGGCTTTATTTTTTTTGCAGACAATGACAAGAGCCTTCTGCCTCTGATCTGTCATCTGTCTTATTTTTAGGGAAGGTCCCTCTAAGGGCCTTTTTTCACCCCCTCAGATCCATGTTACAAAACCAGAATGTCAAGTTGTATCCCACCACATAGAAGGGAAGACAAATTGCTTCTAGCGTGTTTGCACAAGGTCTTTCCTTATGCTAGCAAAGATGCCTCTGCTACCCATGACAGCTCCAATACCTATGATGTACAAGCAGTCTAGCAGCAGTAGGACCACCACCATCAAGGGATGTCTATCAGAGGCACTACAAAATTTCTCCAGAAAGCAGTGTGCAGGCTTAAAGAACTTGTAAAGTCTCCAGGATTTGAACCTTAATGCATTCTATGCATTAAGGTCAAAAACCTTCTGTGGTGCAGCTACCCCTAGAGCCCCCCTTTTACTTACTGAACCAGATCTGTCCAGCGATGAGAACAAGCCCAGCAGCTCCAGCTGCTGTCTCAGGTCCTCCTTTGATAGATTGATAGCAGCAGGAGCCATTGGACTTGGGAGCAGCAGGACTTGGGAGCGCGCCCACACGAGTGCCCCCTGGAAAGCGGCTCTCCGTGGGGGCACTTGATGAGGAGGAGGAGCCAGGAGCACTGCCAGGGGACCCCAGAAGAAGAGGATCAGGGCTGCTCTGTGCAAAACCCTTGAACAGAGGAGGTAAGTATGACATGTTTGTTATTTTTTTTTTAACAAACCTTTACAATCACTTTAACCCTAGATAGTGCTCGCAGGCTTGGCTTGTCTACCATGATCAGTGCATTTCCAGTTTGGATACCAACAGCCTTAGAAGTGAAGTCTAAAACCATGAACTACTGGGTGTTCAAGAAGAATCAGTGGTTAGAGCTTGCAGTACATATGCTAGGAGGTGCTGGCCTGCAGCTGCAAATACCTTATTAGAAATGGTACTTAGTGCAGCTGAAGAGGTGATGACAAACAGATGCATCTTTGTCTTTAATGGATCATATACAGTAATACCTTGGATTACGAGCATACTTTGTTCCAGTAGAATGCCTGTAATCCAAAGCACTCGTAAATCAAAGCGAGTTTCCCCATAGGAAATAATGGAAACTCAGATAATCCGTTCCACAGCCACTACTTGTCTATGCAGTACCGCATGTGGTCAGAGGTGCGGTGGCGCCGGAGACACTCGGAAATACTCGGAGATGCTCGGAGACCACTCTGAGACGCTCTGAGACACTCATGGATGCTCGGAGACACTCGGGAATGGAGTGTTTCCGAGTGTCTCCGAGCGCCACCGAGTGTCTCCGAGCGCCACCGGCGCCCCCGCCCCTCTGGCCAAATGCAGTACTGCACACCCCAGCGGCTTGAATCCTGCTCGTCTTGCGAGACAACGCTCGCAAAGCGAGTCAGGATTTTTTTTTAAATAGCTCGTATTGCGAAGCGCTCGTAAACTGTGTTACCCGCAGTCCGAGGTTCCACTGTATTTACAAAATCAACAGCACACTCTGCTCCTATTGTATGACTCTCACTACCACATCCTGCTTCCCTACTCCTCACCCCCCCCCCAAAAAAAACTAAAAAAACAAATATATAAATAGATAAACAAATAAATTACAAATACGTTTTCTGCTGACACCCCCTGTGCAGATTGAAAGAAACCAACTGGGATGTGATATAGGAAAAAGCTGCCAATCGTCACAAGGAAGGACCAGTGAGAATCTCTCCTTTCTAAATTGGAGATACAGGGGCATGGTTAGGTTGCTGCTGACATCCACCCAGCCCTGCAAATTGTGAGTGATACAGCTGGGGTATGTGACATCAGTAGATGCTGCTGATCATTACAAGAAAGTCCCACCCCCTCCTTAGAGCCCTGGATGCAGTGCTTAAAGTGGAATAACCACATGCCTCCTTACGAGGAAAATTTTCAGCTTTCAGTGCTCTCACATTTTGAATGACAATTACTCAGTCATGCAAAACTATACCCATATGACATTTTTGTCCTTTTTTTCACACAAATAGAGCTTGCTTTTGGTGGTAATTAATCACTACTGTTTTTTTTATTTGTAGTGTTATAAATAAAAAAAGATGCATTTTCTTAATTTCTGTTATATATTTTGCAAATTAGTAATTCTTCTTAATAAATTTTGACCAAAAGTTATGCTGCTACATATCTTTGGTAAAAATAACCCAAATCAGTGTATAATATTTGGTCTTTGTGAAGGGTATAGAGTAGACTTGTGCACAACGGAAAAATTCGTTCCGTTTCGGTTCGTTTCTTTCCGGTCCTGTTAATGCGTAATCATTCGTAATTTTGCTAGACGGGATTTTTCGTGTTCGGACTCATTCGTATTTTTGCAAGCGACATTTTTCGTTGAATTTTTTGTTGCTTTATAATTCGTACTTTCGGTAGAGTACGTTGTTTTTCGTTGATTCTGGACACAACTCCTACTTTCGTAACTTTTTTTGGGTTCGTTGATTCGTAATTTTCCGTGTCTCTCTCACAACGACGCTGCCTATTATGCCTAATGTGCTTCGAATGGATTTGTACTTTTCTAAATACATAGCGGTTATTTGTAACGATTCGAAATCTCGTATTTTACTTTCGTTTTTTACATGCGGCTATAGGCACCACCCCTGTACACCATTTTGAGAGGGTTCAGCACGGTGAGGGAGAAGCAGAGAGCAGAGCAGAGTGAGTGTTATTGTGCTTCGAATGGATTCGAAATCTCGTATTTTACTTTCGTTTTTTCATGCGGCTATAGCCTCCGCCCCCTGTACACCATTTTGAGAGGGAGTTCAGCATGGTGAGGGAGAAGCAGAGAGCAGAGTGAGTGTTATTGTGCTTCGAACGGATTCGTACATTCGTAACTTTTTTCATAACGAATTATGCAGAAGACCTTCGGGCATTCGCTATTTTGTGGTATAATTTATTTCGGATTCGGTTTTATTCGTAATTGCTCTGTTCGGAAATTCGAATGCTTCCGAATGTCCGAAAGTTGCTAAATTCGGACGAATTTCGATTCGTTACGAAACAAATTGCACAAGCCTAGTATAGAGTCTACAAGCTATTGTGCCAATAATTGAAAATTGATCCTACCTGATCCCACCTGATGTACTGATGGCTTATCTCATTTCTTGAGACACTAACACGCCAGGACAGTACAAATACCCCCCAAATGACCCCTTTTTGTAAAGTAGAAATTTCAAGATATTTAGTAAGAGGCATGGTGAGTTTTTTGAAGTTGTAATTTTTTCCCACAATTCTTTGCAAAATTAAGATTTTTTTTCACAAAATTGTCATATTAACAAGTTATTTTTCTCACATGGCATTTGCATATTTGCAACTACACCCCAAAACACATTCTGCTGCTCCTCCTGAGTCTGGCAACACCACATGTGCGAGACTTTTTCACAGCCTGGCCACATACAGAGGCCCAACATGCAGGGAGCACCGTCAGGCGTTCTAGGGACTTAAATTACACATCTCATTTCTTGACTACCTATTATACTTTTGAAAGACACAAGGGGGGGGGGAGGGGTGGTGCCTCTCTAAGTGTAGTATTAAAACAGTATAATTTATTGCACAAGATTAAAAACACTTACAAGATATAAGTGGAAGTCATGCTCATCATAAATATGTAGTCCTGGCAGTTCTACTGCATCCCACAGGCTCCTCGTACGATACGGGTAGCTGGGAAAGGTTCTGGTGTGATGTGGTCCTGAATAGCTGTACATTCAGGAAAACCAGGAAGTAGTCAGCTACATGCTGCCCAGCTTGAACCGGAAATGATGTCACCAGCAGTCCTGACCCCTTCCTCCCGCCCCCTTCTGGTGACATAATTTCCGGTTCAAGCTGGACAGCATGGAGCTGACTACTTCCTGGTTTTCCTGAACATCACACCAGAACCTTTCCCAGCTACCCGGATCGTGCGAGGAGCCTGTGGGACGCAGTAGAACTGTCAGGACTACATATTTATGATGAGCATGACTCACACTTATATCTTGTAAGTGTTTTTGAATTTGTGCAATAAATGATACTGTTTTAATACTACACTTAGAGAGGCGCCCCCCCTTGTTTATTTTATGTGTTTTCCAGAGTTGCTGGACACACTCTGAAGATGGCTACCTCTTTTTAAATCACCTCCTTACCATGGTTCAACTTTGTTTTTACCTAAAGACTGACTAATCAAATGTACATTATTACAAACTAAGGGCACAGCCTCCTGAAGCCCCAGATACCCAATTTACCTTCACTTCACTATACTTTTGAAGGCACTGGAGCACCGGGACAATGGAAACGCCCACAACATGACCCCCTTTTGGAAAGCAATCCCCCCAACGTATATTCTATGAGGCATAATGAGTCTTTTGAACGTGTTTTTTTTCCACAAGTTTTTGGAAAATGTGGAATGAAAATTCAAATTTTTTTTTTTTTTACACAAAGTTGTCCATTTATAAGATATTTCTAACACACAGTATGTACATAGCAAACATTTCACCCCAAAATACATTCTGCTCCTCCTTCTGAATATGGCAATACCATATGTGTGAGATTTTTACACAGCGTGGACACATAGAGAGGCCCAACATGCAGGGAGCACCGTCAAGTGTTCTAGGAGCATGAATTACACATCTAATTTCCTGACTACCTATCACACTTTTGAAGGCCCCGGAGAACTAAGCAATGAAGCTACCCACAAAATGACCCCATTTTGGAAAGCAAACACCCCAATGCATATTCTATAAGGCATAGTAAATCATTTGAACGTGTCATTTTTTCCACAAGTTTTTGGAAATTGTAGAAAGAAATGAAAACACATTTTTTATACATTTTTATGGCACTGACGGGAGCTGATGAGGATCCACTGATAGAGTGACACTGATGAGCACTTACTGATGGGCACTGATGTGCACTATTGGGCACTGATGAGCACTAATAGGGCACTCTAGTGCTACTTATAAGCACTGTAGTGGTACTTATGAGCATTCACTGATGGCACTGTATGACACTGAGGGCACTGATAAGCACACACTGATGGCACTGATGTTCACTGATGGCACTGATAAGCACTCATTGATGGGCATTTTAGGGCACTGTAGGGCACTGATGAGCACTGTAGTGACACCATAGGGCACTGATGAGCACTGTAGTGGCACTGTAGGGCACTGATGGGCACTGTAGTGGCACTGATGGGCCCTTTGATGACACTGAAGGGCACTGATGAGCACTGTAGAGGCACTGATAGCACTGTAGTGGCACTGTAGGGCGCTGATGAGCACTGTAGTGGCATTGATGGCACTGTAGTGGCACTGATGGGCATTGTAGTGGCACTGATGGGCACTGATGGCACTGTAAGGGCACTGATTAGCACTGTATGGTACACAGGATCAAGCCAACTCACTCTGCTGTGGTGTTTCTCTGTCCTCTCCTCACATGCTGTATCGGTGTTAGGAGAGGAGAGAGCTGAACCGGCCATGACCCCGGTTTGTCGACAAAGTGATCCCTCTATCATTGGATTGAGCGATCACGTGGTAAAGGGCTGCTGTGATTGGCCCTTTACCCTTATCTGTGATGCGCTGGATCCCGCAGACCCAGCGGTCAAGGACACTTCTAGATGCGCACCCCAAGGGGCGCATGAGAAGCGCGAGCATGGAAGGCTTTCATATGCTGGCCTCCCAGAACTAGCCAGCCGCACTGTAACCATCATTGGGCTATAGCGCGGTCAGCAAGTGGTTAAACTGTATCACCACAGACTGAAAATGCTATTTAATGCATTTTTAATATTTAGAGCAAACTCGCCCATCCATCTCTATGCTTTATTTTGTTAAGAAATCACTTTGAAAAACTTCCCCTAGCATTTGTGGCTGTGGCCATCTTGAGTAAGAGCAGATAATTCATGTAACATTTACTTCCTGGAATCCATCTGCCCTTAGTTCAGACATGCAGACAGGAGGGTGTGCTTAACTGAAAAGCCCCTCCTTCCCACCTCTAGATGAAGGAAAAAATGCCATGAAGACTCCTGGGATGTAGGACATCATTTTAGCCAAGGCCAAAGACCAGGAAACAACTGATGAAATGTAAAATAAAAAAAAGCTTAAGGCTGGGTTCAAACTAGTCTGGTGAGAATTGCAGCTCAGTTTTCCTTGCGAAGAGAAAATGTATTCATTCAGCGGTTCCTCTCCAGTGTAGCTGCGGATCAGCCGACCAGGGAGAGGGGGAGGTGTAGGAGGAGGGTAAAAAATGCCTGTTCAGAACGGAACACATCTGCAAATCAGATGCGTTCCCATTGAAGATTATGTGCCTGCAATTCGCACTGCACTGCCTAGAAAACGCACACAAATTTTGTGCAATCCGGAGTACGGATGCAACGCACATATGTGAACCATACCCATTAAAAACATGTTTTCAAATGTTCTGCGAATTAGATGTGGTGTAAGCCGCATCCAATTCACAATAGTGTGAACCCAGCCTTAAACAAGTAAATATAATGTGCCTTCCTATCAACGTATTTACTAAGACTAACTGCATAAGAATTAAAAATAGTAAATGTTAATTGAGAGTGTTTAATTCCTCTTTAATAGATGTAATTTGTTCACATTTAAAAAGGTATTTACAATAGTTTAATAAAATGTTCTGCCTTGTATTACCATTGTTTAACCGCTTAACGACCTCTTCACGCCGATATACGTCGGCAGAATGGCTCGTACAGGCACAATCACGTACCTGTACGTGGCCCTTTAACTGCCGACGTCGGGGTCGCGCGCACGACTCCACGCCTTCCCCGTGAGTGGGAGATCGGTGACGTGTCAGTCGTAGCCACGCCCCCCTCAGTTAGTAACATGCCCCTAGGCACACTTAACCCCTCCAGCGCCCCTAGTGGTTAACCCCTTCACTGCCAGTGTCATTTTCACAGTAACCAGTGCATTTTTATTGCACTGTTCGCTGTGAAAATGACAATGGTCCCAAAAATGTGTCAAAAGTGTCCGATGTGTCCGCCATAATGTCGCAGTCATGAAAAAAATCGCTGATCGCCGCCATTACTAGTAAAAAAAAAAAAAATTATAAAAATGCCTTAAAACTATACCCTATTTTGTAAACGCTATAATTTTTGTGGAAACCAATCAATAAACGCCGATTGCTATTTTTTTTACCAAAAATATGTAGAAAAATACGTATCGGCCTAAACTGAGGAAAAAAAATGTTTTTTTATATATTTTTTGGGGATATTTATTATAGCAAAAAGTAAAAAATATGTCATTTTTTTCAAAATTTTCGCTCTATTTTTGTTTATAGCGCAAAAAAAAAAAAAAACGCAGAGGTGATGAAATACCACCAAAAGAAAGCTCTATTTGTGGGAAAAAAAGGACGCCAATTTTGTTTGGGAGCCACGTCGCACGACCGCGCAATTGTCAGTTAAAACGACGCAGTGCCGAATCGGCCTGGTCATAATGGCCTGTATTGGTCCGGGGCTTAAGTTGTTTATAGGTTTTTCAAAGAAAAAGTTCACATATATTTTAAGGAAATGGGGCTGCTTTGGGAGAAACTACACTTGCCCACTATAGTCTCTGACCTCTGGTACTTAGCATTATATAGGAGCTTTTGTACCATGATCCCACTGACAAATGCAATCATACTACAACATCCTACAATTTCTATAACTTAGTGTTTTATATCTGATTCTTGCATACTACTCTTCTAATGTTATCCACATGCAAATATAAGTGAAACATTGGAACATCCTACAGCAGGATCCTCATCTGAAATCTGCACTTTCAGTCCACCCTAGAGTCACCTACTGAAGGGCTCCCAATTTGAAAAAGAAAATTGCCCCCTGTAAACTAAAGTCTACCACAAATCCACATCCCGTACCTATCCTCATACCGATAGTAGGCATGTACCAATGCCGGAAACCATTGTGCAAGACCTGTAAATTTGCTAAACATGGTCAGAAAACATTCAGCACAAAAGGCAAAACTTATCAACTGAAAGAGTTTTTCAACTGCTCCTCTGACTTTGTGGTGTACGGCCTCAGCTGTCCATGCCGCCTAATCTACGTAGGCCGAACCATACGACCCTTGAGACAAAGGTTCGGGAAACATAGGAGATACATAGAGGGTGGCACAGACCCTTATAGCGTCCCGACACATTTTACAACGGTACATCAAAAATCCACCATAGGACTCCAGGTGTGGGTCATCAAACAAATCGATAGATCCCTCCCGGCAGCCGAAAGATTCAAGAAGCTCTGTGACAGAGAGACATACTGGATCTATAGCTTAGATGTACTCTCACCTGGAGGTATCAATGAGAGTATTGAAATCACCACCATTTTATAACATTACTTTTAGAGTCAATTTTTAGAATCCCATTTTCAAGATATATGTTTTAGGTTTGTTCTCTCCATGATGGCAAACCAGTTACATATACATCCCACATGTTGATTATTTTTGATTCCTTCTTCCTTTCTATTCTGGGGGTACGGGGTGCCCTTAAGTATAGTTTCAGGCCAGCATAAAATCCCTCTAAAGTCCATTAATTGCTGCGACTTTTTGATTGTTTTATCATCTAACTCATCCCTTCACCTGACCTATTCATACCATTCACACGTCACCCTTCCAAGTTATATTCCCCCCCTTCATTATATATATATATATATACACACATATATACACATTATCCCTCCCTCCCCACCACATATAGTTTTTTTGTCTACCGTACCATCTTATTATTGCCAGACACTGTTTGTCCTTATAGACCAATTCCTTCTATCCCTTTGCTTTACTAACTAGTTTATTAGCACCCCTACCACCCATCCATCCCCTATTTACTCTTTCCATCATAACCAAATTGACTGCCCCATCATTATAGTACATTCCCCCTCCATTACATTTAAATACATTTATATACACATATATATCTTTTCCTCATCTTAAGATCATATACATCTTATGCCCTACCATTTATTATTTACCATTTATTATTTGTTACTCACAGTCCTTTTTAATGTAATTACCCTCATCCTTCCATTTAAATAGCCACTCCCCCCTCCCCCCTTGTTCTTTCCCAGTTGAACTACACCATCATTATTTTTATATTTATTTATTTCTGTTCAGCTACATATGGTGTCTGTTACAGCATTATGCCTAGTGTGTATCCCGCTCCAGCGCCATATATCTCTTGCCCATGCATTTACTGTTACTGTTACGGCTCCAGCCCTCTTATGCCTCCACTATAAAACCCAGTACTGTGCGGCACATAGCAGACTGCTCCGTCCCATCACCTTGCTACTCCCGCCCCGGCCCCCCCCTCTCCACAATATAAACCTAGCTCCACATCCCTATCCATCAGCTTGACGAAGGAGCGCGACTGCCACGTCATACGCAGTCTGTACGCTCACAAAACGCGTCACTTGCCAGTGACGTCACCACTCCTCGCCTGCCTAGACCAACTCCGCTCCAGGCCTCGCTCTGAAGTTCCTCCAACGCGGCCGGCTTCTTTCCATCCATCAGCGGTGTGTGATGATTCCCAGCAGCACAGCGCCCCAGCAGGACCAGGAACGAACTGACTGACCTGATGATCCCTTCCATGTTTGGAACTCGTTCGATGCCTACTTTTACCTCGTTAAATGTGAGTTGCTTGTACTAAACTACTGTATTAAAATTGTTTTAAAACATCTACACCCAGAGGTGCCTCTCCCCTTGTTTTTTCTACAGAATTGGAACACAGTTTATATTCCCCCCTGATGGCAGCCCTGAGAATGTATATGTAACTCCTGAAATACTATTCTTCCACGGCCCCTGGACTTTCTAATTACAAATTCCCATAGCTTGGACTCTTTTCCCCACTGACTGCACACATACTTGTACTTCAACAATATTTAATACTGATGTTGTTTTGTTTTTTTGCGCAATTTACTTGTATAAAATATAAGCACCCAGATATCAATTTATTGATAAATGTCTAAACTGAAGTGATTGGTCGTCCAGACACGTCTGCGTCACTTCCGGTTTGCGGGATCCGTGCAGTGGAACGCACGCCGAGGCTGTGCATAGCCTACCCGCCTACGTGACGTATTCGTGTGGACTCGACTGTCTGTATTGTCCACCTACTGTTTACCACACAAGAGCAGCAGATCGGTTTTTTGTTTGTTTTTAATTTTTTAAATCACTTTTAAATAAATACGAATTACGCAATGAAAGCGCCTTCTGTTTTTTTTTTTAGGAATCAAGCTGATCTTCCCTAAAACTTGGAGGAATTGGGGAGCAGTGAGAACACGGGTATCGCTGAGGAACAGCACGTCTGCATGGAAGATCGCATATACCACACAGTGGACATCACCAGAGGTGCCTCATACCCCTGCAGGGGTGCTTCAATCTGGTGAGTGGGGTTCCTAAGGAGAGGGGAGCACAAAAGTCACAGTGCACACCTGCTTTGAAGATACACACGGATGTCACAGATTTATATGAACTATCAAATCGGGTCATTGAAAGTACAGCTATCAGTGACAGTGATCACGCTGTCATTTATGACACTAATGAACATTTGATGCAATTAATTGAATGTATTTTTTTTGTGTTTCAATATCACTCATATGATTGTATTTATCACCTTTAGGATTGGTATTTGTCACTTTATATTGTTTATAGGCACATTCACACGGCAGCTCCCACCTGGAGCAGTGACAACACATTCACTTATGTAATATCACACTATATATATATAAGGTAAAAGGAATGGTGTTTAGGCTCAGGATAATTCTGTCACTAGGAACATAGGAATCAGACATATATATTGTTTTTCTCACTTTTAATGAACACATTTTTAGCACAATAATATCACCAATTAATAATCCCAGTGTACACCAGCCACCATAGTCTCGGCCCATACTGTATAGTGCCAATATAGTCAGTTGCCCTAGGGAGGGAAATATCCCTATTAAAGGGCCACCCATATGCGGACAGGCCCCCAGGCCTATTATTACATATTAGTGTAAGAGCAGCGCCACTCACCCCTATACATATCACTATCAAATGTCTAAACTTATCACCAAAAAATTTACAAGTAAGGAATTTAAGAAATGACTCTGCTTGAACAAGTAAAACCCCTTTCACACTGAGGCGCTTTTCAGGTGCTTTAGAGCTAAAAAAAAAACGCCTGAAAAGCTCCTAAAAACTGCTTCCTATTAATATCAATTGATTCTTTCACATTAATGGTGCGATGGTGGGGCTGTGAAAAAAGTCATGCAAGCAGCATCTTTGGAGCATGTTTGGAACGCTTAACAAAGCGCCTCAAAAAAGCCCCTCTCCATTGAAATGAATGGGAAGCTAATTCAAGAGCACCTGAAAAGCACACGAAAAGCGCATCAAAAGCACAGCAAAATGGTTCTTTTGAGTCATGTGACCTTAAGAAAAAAAGCGCACCACTAACGCCTTAAAAGCGTCTCAGTGTGAAAGAGGTCTAAAAGGAAAAAAAGATAGTGAATACATAACCAATCACATTCTAGTTGTCAGTTTCTTACTTCACATTAACATCTATCTAGTTGGAATGAACAATACTATTAGTTTATCCTTTTCTCTCATTTGTAAATGAGGAAAAATACGACCTTAATATAAGGCTCCATGTACACAGAAGCTCAAAAACGGCCGTTTTTAAAGCAGCAGAAAAAGCTAGCTTTTATCAGCGTTTTTTTACTAGCTTTTATTAGCGTTTTTCAGTGTAGCTTTTTTTAGCTTTTTAAAAAAAAAAAAAAACAATTTTTTTTCAATGGACTAAAAAACGCTCGCGGCCAGCGTTTTTGAGCGTTTTTGAGCGTTTTTCGGCGTTTTGCGTTTTTTTCTGCCGAAAAACGGCACTTTGAACGCAAATTTCCTGCGTTCAGAAAAAAGCCCATTAACTCCACTGCTCATTAAAGCTAAAAAACGTTATGTGTACATGAACTCATAGGCTAACATAGAGTGCAGTTAATGGGCTTTTAAAAAAAACGCCAAAACGCCCATTAACTGCAGTTTATCAGCTTCTGTGTACATGGAGCCTAAAACTCATAGACTTCATGATTTGCGTAAGCATGGACAATTCTATTTATAACTTTCAGGCTGCATTGTATCAAATAGTGATGAGCCGAACACCCCCGGGTTCGGTTCGCACCAGAACCCGCGAACGGACCGAAAGTTCGTACGAATATTAGAACCCTATTAAATACAATGGATGCGAACGTTCGAATTCTAAAGTGCTAATTATAACAACTATTATGCATGTTATTGTCCTAAAAAGGGGTTGGGAACCCGGGTTCTGCACCAGGGGACATGTATCAATGCAAAAAGAAGTTTTAAAAACGGTCGTTTTTCGGGAGCAGTCATTTTAATGATGCATAAAGTGAAAAAAAAAAGTCAAATATTCCTTTAAATATCGTACCTGGGGGGTGTCTAAAGTATGCCTGTGAAGTGCCACGTGTTTCCCGTGTTTAGAACTGTCCCTGCACAAAATGACACTTCTAAAGGAAAAAAAAAGCCATTTAAAACTGCTTGCGGCTTTAATGTAATGTCTGGTCCCGGTAATATGGATGAAAATCTTTAAGAAAAATGGCATAGCTACCCCATGACCCCCCCCCCCCCCCCTACCCCAGCCCATTACCAGCCCCTTTGGGTCTTGTATGGATATTAAGGGGAACCCCGCACATAAAATAAAAAAGGCCCTATATACTCTGAACAGCCGTATACAGGCGGTGCATACAAGACAGGGACTGTAGGTTTGTTCTTATGTAGAATCTGTTTGTAATTTTGAACAGGTACATTGTTTAAGTGTAGCTCCAGCCCAAAAATCTATTTTTAAACTTTTTGGAAAACATAGGTAAGGGTTATCACCCCTGTAACATTTGTTTTGCTGTCTGTGCCCCTGTTCAGAACATTTCACCTCACTTTCCGTCCCAATGACAACTGTTTTTGAAATGTGGTGTTTTTCTTGAAACAAGGATTGCTGATAAAGCATCAGTACAGAGGAGACACCTTTCTCCCATATTAATTCTTACAGGAGAGAATTTTCCTTCCTAGGGGTAGATTTCCTCTCACTTCCTGTTGTCTTCTTGCGTTTGCAAGTAGGAGTCGTTTGTAAGTTGGATGTTTGAAAGTAGGGACCTGCCGTATATACTCTGCAGAAATAGGCCCCTTAGTTGTTGGTGTTGGCACAACACTGTAAGCACTCACAGTTACTCTTGGTTGGTGCTGGAACGCCCTGCTGTCAACTATTATATCAGGAATAGGGATGAGCTTCGTGTTCGAGTCGAACATACGTTCGACTCGAACATCGGCTGTTCGATCGTTCGACGAAGATCGAACGATTTGGGCCGTTCGCGCCAAATTCGAGTGACGCGAACGGCCCACAATGCACTACGCCATCGCAGTGTCATCCAGGCGCTGTGATTGGCCAAGCATGCACTGTGACCCCGCATGCTTGGCCAATCACAGCGCCGGCAGCGAGGAGAGCAATGATTGGCCACAGGCAGGATGCCTGTGGCCAATTATTGCTGAGGGTGTTTAGTACACGCCCCACACTATAAAAGGCCGCCAGCACGGCGGCCTAGTGTAGTGTGTTCCGGAGCAGGGATAGAGCAGCATAGGCAGGGACAGTGACTGTTATTTCTTTCTTGCTTAACCTGGATTCCTTTAGTTTAGGGAAAGAGAAGGATAGGTAGGGAGAGTGTCAGTGTGTTTTGTGCTTGTGCTATAGTGTGCTTAAAAAAAACATTTATTCTAGGGACAGAAAACTGTAGGTAGGGACAGTGTCAGTTTCTTTCACTCTGCAAGTCCTTGTTTCCAGGGACCTGGAAGGACAGTGAGTGAATTGTCCTTGTGCTATATTGTGCTTAAAAAAACATTTATTCTAGGGACAGAAAACTGTAGGTAGGGAGAGTGTCAGTTTATTTCACTCTGCAAGTCCTTGTTTCCAGGGACCTGTAAGGACAGTGAGTGAATTGTCCTTGTGCTATATTGTGATTAAAAAAAACATTTTTTCTAGGGACAGAAAACTGTAGGTAGGGAGAGTGTTTTTTTTCTTTCACTCTGCAAGTCCTTGTTTCCAGGGACCTGGAAGGACAGTGAGTGAATTCTCCTTGTGCTATATTGTGCTTAAAAAAAACATTTATTCTAGGGACAGAAAACTGTAGGTAGGGAGAGTGTCAGTTTATTTCACTCTGCAAGTCCTTGTTTCCAGGGACCTGTAAGGACAGTGAGTGAATTGTCCTTGTGCTATATTGTGATTAAAAAAAACATTTTTTCTAGGGACAGAAAACTGTAGGTAGGGAGAGTGTTTTTTTTCTTTCACTCTGCAAGTCCTTGTTTCCAGGGACCTGGAAGGACAGTGAGTGAATTCTCCTTGTGCTATATTGTGCTTAAAAAAAACATTTATTCTAGGGACAGAAAACTGTAGGTAGGGAGAGTGTCAGTTTATTTCACTCTGCAAGTCCTTGTTTCCAGGGACCTGTAAGGACAGTGAGTGAATTGTCCTTGTGCTATATTGTGATTAAAAAAAACATTTTTTCTAGGGACAGAAAACTGTAGGTAGGGAGAGTGTTTTTTTTCTTTCACTCTGCAAGTCCTTGTTTCCAGGGACCTGTAAGGACAGTGAGTGAATTGTCCTTGTGCTATATTGTGCTTAAAAAAAACATTTTTTCTAGGGACAGAAAACTGTAGGTAGGGAGAGTGGTTTTTTTCTTTCACTCTGCAAGTCCTTGTTTCCAGGGACCTGTAAGGACAGTGAGTGAATTGTCCTTGTGCTATATTGTGCTTAAAAAAACATTTATTCTAGGGACAGAAAACTGTAGGTAGGGAGAGTGTCAGTTTATTTCACTCTGCAAGTCCTTGTTTCCAGGGACCTGTAAGGACAGTGAGTGAATTGTCCTTGTGCTATATTGTGATTAAAAAAAACATTTTTTCTAGGGACAGAAAACTGTAGGTAGGGAGAGTGTTTTTTTTCTTTCACTCTGCAAGTCCTTGTTTCCAGGGACCTGTAAGGACAGTGAGTGAATTGTCCTTGTGCTATATTGTGCTTAAAAAAAACATTTATTCTAGGGACAGAAAACTGTAGGTAGGGAGAGTGTCAGTTTATTTCACTCTGCAAGTCCTTGTTTCCAGGGACCTGTAAGGACAGTGAGTGAATTGTCCTTGTGCTATATTGTGCTTAAAAAAACATTTATTCTAGGGACAGAAAACTGTAGGTAGGGAGAGTGTCAGTTTATTTCACTCTGCAAGTCCTTGTTTCCAGGGACCTGTAAGGACAGTGAGTGAATTGTCCTTGTGCTATATTGTGATTAAAAAAAACATTTTTTCTAGGGACAGAAAACTGTAGGTAGGGAGAGTGTCAGTTTATTTCACTCTGCAAGTCCTTGTTTCCAGGGACCTGTAAGGACAGTGAGTGAATTGTCCTTGTGCTATATTGTGATTAAAAAAAACATTTTTTCTAGGGACAGAAAACTGTAGGTAGGGAGAGTGTTTTTTTTCTTTCACTCTGCAAGTCCTTGTTTCCAGGGACCTGTAAGGACAGTGAGTGAATTGTCCTTGTGCTATATTGTGCTTAAAAAAAACATTTATTCTAGGGACAGAAAACTGTAGGTAGGGAGAGTGTCAGTTTATTTCACTCTGCAAGTCCTTGTTTCCAGGGACCTGTAAGGACAGTGAGTGAATTGTCCTTGTGCTATATTGTGCTTAAAAAAACATTTATTCTAGGGACAGAAAACTGTAGGTAGGGAGAGTGTCAGTTTATTTCACTCTGCAAGTCCTTGTTTCCAGGGACCTGTAAGGACAGTGAGTGAATTGTCCTTGTGCTATATTGTGATTAAAAAAAACATTTTTTCTAGGGACAGAAAACTGTAGGTAGGGAGAGTGTCAGTTTATTTCACTCTGCAAGTCCTTGTTTCCAGGGACCTGTAAGGACAGTGAGTGAATTGTCCTTGTGCTATATTGTGATTAAAAAAAACATTTTTTCTAGGGACAGAAAACTGTAGGTAGGGAGAGTGTTTTTTTTCTTTCACTCTGCAAGTCCTTGTTTCCAGGGACCTGTAAGGACAGTGAGTGAATTGTCCTTGTGCTATATTGTGCTTAAAAAAAACATTTATTCTAGGGACAGAAAACTGTAGGTAGGGAGAGTGTCAGTTTATTTCACTCTGCAAGTCCTTGTTTCCAGGGACCTGTAAGGACAGTGAGTGAATTGTCCTTGTGCTATATTGTGATTAAAAAAAACATTTTTTCTAGGGACAGAAAACTGTAGGTAGGGAGAGTGTTTTTTTTCTTTCACTCTGCAAGTCCTTGTTTCCAGGGACCTGTAAGGACAGTGAGTGAATTGTCCTTGTGCTATATTGTGCTTAAAAAAACATTTATTCTAGGGACAGAAAACTGTAGGTAGGGAGAGTGTCAGTTTATTTCACTCTGCAAGTCCTTGTTTCCAGGGACCTGTAAGGACAGTGAGTGAATTGTCCTTGTGCTATATTGTGATTAAAAAAAACATTTATTCTAGGGACAGAAAACTGTAGGTAGGGAGAGTGTCAGTTTATTTCACTCTGCAAGTCCTTGTTTCCAGGGACCTGTAAGGACAGTGAGTGAATTGTCCTTGTGCTATATTGTGATTAAAAAAAACATTTTTTCTAGGGACAGAAAACTGTAGGTAGGGAGAGTGTCAGTTTATTTCACTCTGCAAGTCCTTGTTTCCAGGGACCTGTAAGGACAGTGAGTGAATTGTCCTTGTGCTATATTGTGATTAAAAAAAACATTTTTTCTAGGGACAGAAAACTGTAGGTAGGGAGAGTGTTTTTTTTCTTTCACTCTGCAAGTCCTTGTTTCCAGGGACCTGTAAGGACAGTGAGTGAATTGTCCTTGTGCTATATTGTGCTTAAAAAAACATTTATTCTAGGGACAGAAAACTGTAGGTAGGGAGAGTGTCAGTTTATTTCACTCTGCAAGTCCTTGTTTCCAGGGACCTGTAAGGACAGTGAGTGAATTGTCCTTGTGCTATATTGTGATTAAAAAAAAACATTTTTTCTAGGGACAGAAAACTGTAGGTAGGGAGAGTGTTTTTTTTCTTTCACTCTGCAAGTCCTTGTTTCCAGGGACCTGTAAGGACAGTGAGTGAATTGTCCTTGTGCTATATTGTGCTTAAAAAAAACATTTATTCTAGGGACAGAAAACTGTAGGTAGGGAGAGTGTTTTTTTTCTTTCACTCTGCAAGTCCTTGTTTCCAGGGACCTGTAAGGACAGTGAGTGAATTGTCCTTGTGCTATATTGTGCTTAAAAAAAATATTTTTTCTAGGGACAGAAAACTGTAGGTAGGGAGAGTGTCAGTTTCTTTCACTGTGAAAGTCCTTGTTTCAAGGGACAGAGAAGGACACCTGAAGGTAGCCCTTATTGCTTTTTTCCCATCTCCCTGCAGGCCATCTATTAGAATGTCTGGAAGGCAAACAAGGAGAGGCAGACAGTCAGGAGGCAATAAAAGAGGGCAAGCAGGCTCTGTGTCTGGGGGCAACAGTGCTGGTCGTGGACGCGGTGCATTGTCATCAGCACATGGCCATGGGACACGCTTGTCCTTCTTTTCGGCAGCTGGACATGTTGAGCCACATCATGCCGAAGACTTGGTAGAGTGGATGACCAAGCCCTCCTCCTCCTCCTCATCCTCTCTCACCCAGGCTCAGGGTACTGGAAAAGCAGCTGCCAAAGCGTCGTCTTCCCTGGTATCAATGTCAGACAAATCATCAGTCACTCCTTCCCTAGACCCACCATGTCCTCCTCCTGAGGAGTCCCCCGAACTGTTTCAGCACAGTGTTGGGTACATGCTCCAGGAGGATGCCCAGCGTTTCGAAGGGTCTGATGATGAAACCCAGCTAGAGGAAGGCAGTAGCGTGAGAGCAGACAGAGGGGATGCTCAAGAAGGACACCAATCTGGCAGTCATGTTCCAGCAGCTGCAGCATACTGCCAGATTGGCTCCAGTGATGAGGAGGGAGGGGATGATGAGGTCACTGACTCCACGTGGGTGCCTAATAGGAGAGAGGAGGAGGAGGAGGATGAGGAGGAGGCACATCTCCAACGAGGCAGGATGCCCTTTGGTGGCCAGCGTAAGGGCAGTACACCGACGGAATCACACCGCAGAGCTCCGCCTGTGCAGGGCGCTGCCTCTGCCCGTCATTCAAAAAGTTCTTTGGTGTGGGCCTTTTTTGAGGCTAGTGCATCAGATCGCACAGCTGCTGTTTGCAACATATGTCTCAAGCGTATATCGCGTGGCCAAAACATCAGCCGCTTGGGTACCACATGCCTGACCAGACATATGTTGACCTGCCATGCAGCTCGTTGGCAAGCCTACCTCAAAGACCCACACCAAAGAACAAAGCGGACCTCTCCTTGCACCGCATCAGCTGGGATCTCCAACCCCACTATAACTTCAGTCCTCTCTGAAACATGCACTGAGAGGAATGAAGGTGTAGAATTAGGTGTGTCACAGCCAAGTACTTGCGCCCACTCTGCTAGCAGTACACCGACGTCCGATTCTAGCAGGCAAATTTCCCTGCCCCAGCTGCTGGACCGTCGAAAGAAGTTCACTCCCAGCCATCCACATGCCCAGCGGTTGAATGCTAGCTTGGCTAAATTGCTAGCGCTTCAACTGCTGCCTTTTCAGTTGGTAGACTCGGCCCCCTTCCGTGAGTTTGTGCAATGTGCGGTTCCTCAGTGGCAGGTTCCCAAACGCCACTTTTTCTCACGGAAGGCTATTCCGGCTCTCTACCGGCATGTGGAAGGCAATGTCTTGGCCTCGCTGGACAGGGCGGTCAGCGGTAAGGTGCATATTACCGCTGACTCATGGTCCAGCAGGCATGGACAGGGACGTTACCTTTCTTTCACGGCCCATTGGGTCACTCTTTTGGCAGCTGGGAAGGATTCAGGACAAGGTGCAGTAGTGTTGGAGGTTGTCCCACCGCCACGCCTCCAAAATGCTACTACTGGTTGTGACACACCTCTCTCCTCCACCCCCTCCTCTTCTTCTTCCTCCATGGCCTCTTCCTGTGGTTTGTCCTATGAACCAGCGGTGCTCCGTAGCCGTTCACGGGGCTACGTAAGTACGCAGGCAAAAAGATGCCATGCCGTGCTTGCGCTGGTGTGTTTGGGGGACAGAAGCCACACTGGGGCAGAGGTCCTGTCTGCTCTGCAGGGCCAGGCCGAGAGGTGGTTGACGCCACGCCAGCTTAAGCCAGGAATGGTGGTTTGCGACAATGGCACCAACCTCCTCTCCGCCCTCCGACAGGGACAACTGACCCATGTGCCCTGTGTGGCTCACGTCCTTAACCTGGTGGTGCAGCGCTTCTTGGGCAGGTACCCGGGCTTACAGGATGTCCTGAGGCAGGCCAGGAAAGTCTGTGTGCATTTCCGCAGATCTTATAATGCCAGTGCTCGCCTGGCTGAGCTGCAAAAGGAGTTGAACCTGCCCAAGAACCGCCTTATATGTGACATGCCCACCAGGTGGAACTCAACGTTGGCCATGCTGCAGCGGCTGCACACGCAGCAGAGGGCCATCAATGAGTACCTGTGCGACTACGGCACCAGGACAGGGTCAGGGGAGCTTGGTTTTTTTTCTCCACGCCAGTGGGGCATGATCAGGGATGCATGCACTGTCCTGGCACCATTTGAGGAGGCCACGAGGATGGTGAGCAGTGACAGTGCATGCATCAGTGACACTGTACCTCTTGTCCACCTGTTGGAGCACACGCTGCGTGGAATAATGGACAGGGCACTTGAGGCAGAACAGAGGCAGGAAGAGGAGGACTTCCTTGCCTCTCAAGGCCCCCTTTACCCAGACAGTGTTCCTTCTGTCCCACCCATCGCACAGGAAGAGGAGGAGGAGGAGGAGGAGGAGGAGGAGGATTGTGTCAGCATGGAGGTGGAGGCTGGCACTCAGCATCATCAGCAGCAGTCTTTTAGGGATGATTTACAGTCCCAAGAAACCAGTGGACTTGTACGTGGCTGGGAGGAGGTGGCTGCGGATCATGTCGTCCTTAGTGACCCAGAGGACTCCGGAGCGAATGCCTCAGCAAACCTACGCTGCATGGCCTCCCTGATCCTGCAAAGTCTGCGGAAGGATCCTCGTATTCTTCGGATCAAGGAGAGGGACCATTACTGGCTGGCCACTCTCCTTGATCCACGGTACAAGGGTAAGGTTGCGGACCTTATGTTACCGTCGCAGAGGATGAGACAACTCCGGGAGGCCTTGCAGAAAGGTCTGTGCAACGCGTTCCCAGAGACTGGGAGGTTGCAAACTCCTGGTCCTGGACAACGAGTTGCTGAGGCTTCGGCCAGTCAAAGAAGGAGCGGTGGGGAAGGTGGCCGTCTGACCGATGCGTTCAGACAATTCTTTAGTCCGCAGCCCCAAAGTATGATCGGTTCCAGCAACCATCGCCAGCGTCTGATAAACATGGTGCAGGAATATCTAGGGGCAAGGTCAGACTTGGACACCTTCCCCACCGAAAATCCTCTGACTTACTGGGTCTTGAGGATGGATCACTGGCCAGAGCTTGCACAGTATGCAATTGAGCTACTGGCCTGTCCTGCATCCAGCGTTCTTTCGGAACGCACATTCAGTGCTGCTGGAGGATTTGTCACGGATCACAGGGTGCGCCTGTCCACCGACTCGGTTGATCGACTGACTTTCATCAAGATGAACCAGTCTTGGATCACCACCAGCTACCACACACCTGATGCTGATATAACAGACTAATTGATTTTAACATGTCACATCCCTTCAAGACTGATGCTGATGCTGAGTGCCTGTGCTGTTATGTTGACTGGCTATCCTCCTCCTCCGAGTCCTCAATGATACGATTGATGATGATAGCTTGTAAGATCATTTTTGTTTATGGGTGCCGCCACCAGTGCCTAACGCCCAATTTTTCAGCCCCTGTTTAACAGGGGCGTGTAATTACAATTTTTGAAGCAATACTTTGCAACAGGGCTCATTGCTGTGCTCCAAGTACAGTATCTGTGAGGAGTTGCAGTGTTGTGCCACCAGTGCCTAAGGCCCAATTTTTCAGCCCCTGTTTAACAGGGGCGTGTCATTACAATTTTTGAAGCAATACTTTGCAACAGGGCTCATTGCTGTGCTCCAAGTACAGTATCTGTGAGGGGTTGCAGTGTTGTGCCACCAGTGCCTAAGGCCCAATTTTTCAGCCCCTGTTCAACAGGGGCATGTAATTACAATTCTTGATCTAATAATTCACAGCAGGGCCCATTGCTGCACCCACCAAGAGTAACTGTCAGGGCTTACAGTGTTGTGGCACCAGCACCACCATCAAAGGCCCAATTTTTACTACCACTGTTCAACAATTATATGTAATTAAAATTCCTGATATAATAGTTGACAGCAGGGCGTTCCAGCACCAACCAAGAGTAACTGTGAGTGCTTACAGTGTTGTGCCAACACCAACAACTAAGGGGCCTATTTCTGCAGAGTATATACGGCAGGTCCCTACTTTCAAACATACAACTTACAAACGACTCCTACTTGCAAACGCAAGAAGACAACAGGAAGTGAGAGGAAATCTACCACTAGGAAGGAAAATTCTCTCCTGTAAGAATAAATATGGGAGAAAGGTGTCTCCTCTGTACTGATGCTTTATCAGCAATCCTTGTTTCAAGAAAAACACCACATTTCAAAAACAGTTGTCATTGGGACGGAAAGTGAGGTGAAATGTTCTGAACAGGGGCACAGACAGCAAAACAAATGTTACAGGGGTGATAACCCTTACCTATGTTTTCCAAAAAGTTTAAAAATAGATTTTTGGTCTGGAGCTACACTTCAACAATGTACCTGTTCAAAATTACAAACAGATTCTACATAAGAACAAACCTACAGTCCCTGTCTTGTATGCACCGCCTGTATAGGGCTGTTCAGAGTATATAGGGCCTTTTTTATTTTATGTGCGGGGTTCCCCTTAATATCCATACAAGACCCAAAGGGGCTGGTAATGGGCTGGGGTAGGGGGGGGGGTCATGGGGTAGCTATGCCATTTTTCTTAAAGAATTTCATCCATATTACCGGGACCAGACATTACATTAAAGCCGCAAGCAGTTTTAAATGGCTTTTTTTTCCTTTAGAAGTGTCATTTTGTGCAGGGACAGTTATAAACACGGGAAACACGTGGCACTTCACAGGCATACTTTAGACACCCCCCAGGTACGATATTTAAAGGAATATTTGACTTTTTTTTTTCACTTTATGCATCATTAAAATGACTGCTCCCGAAAAACGACCGTTTTTAAAACTTCTTTTTGCATTGATACATGTCCCCTGGTGCAGAACCCGGGTTCCCAAACCCTTTTTAGGACAATAACATGCATAATAGTTGTTATAATTAGCACTTTAGAATTCGAACGTTCGCATCCATTGTATTTAATAGGGTTCTAATGTTCGTTCGAACTTTCGGTCCGTTCGCGGGTTCTGGTGCGAACCGAACCCGGGGGTGTTCGGCTCATCACTAATCAGGAATTGTAATTACATATAATTGTTGAACAGTGGTAGTAAAAATTGGGCCTTTGATGGTGGTGCTGGTGCCACAACACTGTAAGCCCTGACAGTTACTCTTGGTGGGTGCAGCAATGGGCCCTGCTGTGAATTATTAGATCAAGAATTGTAATTGCATGCCCCTGTTGAACAGGGGCTGAAAAATTGGGCCTTTGGTGGTGGTGGTGGTGTTGACACAACACTGTAAGCCCTCAGAGTTACTCTTGGTGGGTGCAGGAATGGGCCCTGCTGTGAATTATTAGATCAAGAATTGTAATTACATGCCCCTGTTGAACAGGGGCTGAAAAATTGGGCCTTAGGCACTGGTGGCACAACACTACAACCCCTCACAGATACTGTACTTGGAGCACAGCAATGAGCCCTATGGCAAATTATTGCTAAAAAAATTGTAATTACACGCCCCTGTAAAACAGGGGCTGAAAAATTGGGCCTTAGCCACTGGTGGCGGCACCCATAAACAAAAATGATCTTCCAAGCTATCATCATCAATCGTATCATTGAGGACTCGGAGGAGGAGGATAGCCAGTCAACATAACAGCACAGACACTCAGCATCAGCATCAGTCTTGAAGGGATGTGACATGTTAAAATCAATTAGTCTGTTATATCAGCATCAGGTGTGTGGTAGCTGGTGGTGATCCAAGACTGGTTCATCTTGATGAAAGTCAGTCGATCAACCGAGTCGGTGGACAGGCGCACCCTGTGATCCGTGACAAATCCTCCAGCAGCACTGAATGTGCGTTCCGAAAGAACGCTGGATGCAGGACAGGCCAGTAGCTCAATTGCATACTGTGCAAGCTCTGGCCAGTGATCCATCCTCAAGACCCAGTAAGCCAGAGGATTTTCGGTGGGGAAGGTGTCCAAGTCTGACCTTGCCCCTAGATATTCCTGCACCATGTTTATCAGACGCTGGCGATGGTTGCTGGAACCAATCATACTTTGGGGCTGCGGACTAAAGAATTGTCTGAACGCATCGGTCAGACGGCCACCTTCCCCACCGCTCCTTCTTTGACTGGCCGAAGCCTCAGCAACTCGTTGTCCTGGACCAGGAGTTTGTAACCTCCCAGTCTCTGGGAACGCGTTGCACAGACCTTTCTGCAAGGCCTCCCGGAGTTGTCTCATCCTCTGCTCCCTCTGCGACGGTAACATAAGGTCCGCAACCTTACCCTTGTACCGTGGATCAAGGAGAGTGGCCAGCCAGTAATGGTCCCTCTCCTTGATCCGAAGAATACGAGGATCCTTCTGCAGACTTTGCAGGATCAGGGAGGCCATGCAGCGTAGGTTTGCTGAGGCATTCGCTCCGGAGTCCTCTGGGTCACTAAGGACGACATGATCCGCAGTCACCTCCTCCCAGCCACGTACAAGTCCACTGGTTTCTTGGGACTGTAAATCATCCCTAAAAGACTGCTGCTGATGATGCTGAGTGCCAGCCTCCACCTCCATGCTGACACAATCCTCCTCCTCCTCCTCCTCCTCCTCCTCTTCCTCTTCCTGTGCGATGGGTGGGACAGAAGGAACACTGTCTGGGTAAAGGGGGCCTTGAGAGGCAAGGAAGTCCTCCTCTTCCTGCCTCTGTTCTGCCTCAAGTGCCCTGTCCATTATTCCACGCAGCGTGTGCTCCAACAGGTGGACAAGAGGTACAGTGTCACTGATGCATGCACTGTCACTGCTCACCATCCTCGTGGCCTCCTCAAATGGTGCCAGGACAGTGCATGCATCCCTGATCATGCCCCACTGGCGTGGAGAAAAAAAACCAAGGTCCCCTGACCCTGTCCTGGTGCCGTAGTCGCACAGGTACTCATTGATGGCCCTCTGCTGCGTGTGCAGCCGCTGCAGCATGGCCAACGTTGAGTTCCACCTGGTGGGCATGTCACATATAAGGCGGTTCTTGGGCAGGTTCAACTCCTTTTGCAGCTCAGCCAGGCGAGCACTGGCATTATAAGATCTGCGGAAATGCACACAGACTTTCCTGGCCTGCCTCAGGACATCCTGTAAGCCCGGGTACCTGCCCAAGAACCGCTGCACCACCAGGTTAAGGACGTGAGCCACACAGGGCACATGGGTCAGTTGTCCCTGTCGGAGGGCGGAGAGGAGGTTGGTGCCATTGTCGCAAACCACCATTCCTGGCTTAAGCTGGCGTGGCGTCAACCACCTCTCGGCCTGGCCCTGCAGAGCAGACAGGACCTCTGCCCCAGTGTGGCTTCTGTCCCCCAAACACACTAGCGCAAGCACGGCATGGCATCTTTTTGCCTGCGTACTTGCGTAGCCCCGTGAACGGCTATGGAGCACCGCTGGTTCATAGGACAAACCACAGGAAGAGGCCATGGAGGAAGAAGAAGAGGAGGGGGTGGAGGAGAGAGGTGTGTCACAACCAGTAGTAGCATTTTGGAGGCGTGGCGGTGGGACAACCTCCAACACTACTGCACCTTGTCCTGCATCCTTCCCAGCTGCCAAAAGAGTGACCCAATGGGCCGTGAAAGAAAGGTAACGTCCCTGTCCATGCCTGCTGGACCATGAGTCAGCGGTAATATGCACCTTACCGCTGACCGCCCTGTCCAGCGAGGCCAAGACATTGCCTTCCACATGCCGGTAGAGAGCCGGAATAGCCTTCCGTGAGAAAAAGTGGCGTTTGGGAACCTGCCACTGAGGAACCGCACATTGCACAAACTCACGGAAGGGGGCCGAGTCTACCAACTGAAAAGGCAGCAGTTGAAGCGCTAGCAATTTAGCCAAGCTAGCATTCAACCGCTGGGCATGTGGGTGGCTGGGAGTGAACTTCTTTCGACGGTCCAGCAGCTGGGGCAGGGAAATTTGCCTGCTAGAATCGGACGTCGGTGTACTGCTAGCAGAGTGGCCGCAAGTACTTGGCTGTGACACACCTAATTCTACACCTTCATTCCTCTCAGTGCATGTTTCAGAGAGGACTGAAGTTATAGTGGGGTTGGAAATCCCAGCTGATGCGGTGCAAGGAGAGGTCCGCTTTGTTCTTTGGTGTGGGTCTTTGAGGTAGGCTTGCCAACGAGCTGCATGGCAGGTCAACATATGTCTGGTCAGGCATGTGGTACCCAAGCGGCTGATGTTTTGGCCACGCGATATACGCCTGAGACATATGTTGCAAACAGCAGCTGTGCGATCTGATGCACTAGCCTCAAAAAAGGCCCACACCAAGGAACTTTTTGAATGACGGGCAGAGGCAGCGCCCTGCACAGGCGGAGCTCTGCGGTGTGATTCCGTCGGTGTACTGCCCTTACGCTGGCCACCAAAGGGCATCCTGTCTCGTTGGAGATGTGCCTCCTCCTCATCCTCCTCCTCCTCTCTCCTATTAGGCACCCACGTGGAGTCAGTGACCTCATCATCCCCTCCCTCCTCATCACTGGAGCCAATCTGGCAGTATGCTGCAGCTGCTGGAACATGACTGCCAGATTGGTGTCCTTCTTGAGCATCCCCTCTGTCTGCTCTCACCCTACTGCCTTCCTGTAGCTGGGTTTCATCATCAGACCCTTCGAAACGCTGGGCATCCTCCTGGAGCATGTACCCAACACTGTGCTCAAACAGTTCGGGGGACTCCTCAGGAGGAGGACATGGTGGGTCTAGGGAAGGAGTGACTGATGATGAGTCTGACATTGATACCAGGGAAGAGGACGCTTTGGCAGCTGCTTTGCCAGTACCCTGAGCCTGGGTGAGAGAGGATGAGGAGGAGGAGGAGGGCTTGGTCATCCACTCTACCAAGTCTTCGGCATGATGTGGCTCAACATGTCCAGCTGCGGAAAAGAAGGACAAGCGTGTCCCATGGCCATGTGCTGATGACAATGCACCGCGTCCACGACCAGCACTGTTGCCCCCAGACACAGAGCCTGTTTGCCCTCTTTTATTGCCTCCTGACTGTCTGCCTCTCCTTGTTTGCCTTCCAGACATTCTAATAGATGGCCTGCAGGGAGATGGGAAAAAAGCAATAAGGGCTACCTTCAGGTGTCCTTCTCTGTCCCTTGAAACAAGGACTTGCACAGTGAAAGAAACTGACACTCTCCCTACCTACAGTTTTCTGTCCCTAGAAAAAATGTTTTTTTTAAGCACAATATAGCACAAGGAGAATTCACTCACTGTCCTTCCAGGTCCCTAGAAACAAGGACTTGCACAGTGAAAGAAACTGACACTCTCCCTACCTACAGTTTTCTGTCCCTAGAAAAAATGTTTTTTTTAAGCACAATATAGCACAAGGAGAATTCACTCACTGTCCTTCCAGGTCCCTAGAAACAAGGACTTACACAGTGAAAGAAACTGACACTCTCCCTACCTACAGTTTTCTGTCCCTAGAAAAAATGTTTTTTTTAAGCACAATCTAGCACAAGGAGAATTCACTCACTGTCCTTCCAGGTCCCTAGAAACAAGGACTTGCACAGTGAAAGAAACTGACACTCTCCCTACCTACAGTTTTCTGTCCCTAGAAAAAATGTTTTTTTTAAGCACAATATAGCACAAGGAGAATTCACTCACTGTCCTTCCAGGTCCCTAGAAACAAGGACTTACACAGTGAAAGAAACTGACACTCTCCCTACCTACAGTTTTCTGTCCCTAGAAAAAATGTTTTTTTTAAGCACACTATAGCACAAGCACAAAACACACTGACACTCTCCCTACCTATCCTTCTCTTTCCCTAAACTAAAGGAATCCAGGTTAAGCAAGAAAGAAATAAAAGTCACTGTCCCTGCCTATGCTGCTCTATCCCTGCTCCGGAACACACTACACTAGGCCGCCGTGCTGGCGGCCTTTTATAGTGTGGGGCGTGTACTAAACACCCTCAGCAATAATTGGCCACAGGCATCCTGCCTGTGGCCAATCATTGCTCTCCTCGCTGCCGGCGCTGTGATTGGCCAAGCATGCGGGGTCACAGTGCATGCTTGGCCAATCACAGCGCCTGGATGACACTGCGATGGCGTAGTGCATTGTGGGCCGTTCGCGTCACTCGAATTTGGCGCGAACGGCCCAAATCGTTCGATCTTCGTCGAACGATCGAACAGCCGGTGTTCGAGTCGAACGTATGTTCGATTCGAACACGAAGCTCATCCCTAGTATCAAACAAAACAATGGTTTTTGAAGTAATATTTATAGAAATTCTGTTCCTTGTTGTTAGGGTACACATATTTGATAATGAAACTAATAACACGCATGTATTCCTAGCCAAATTGTGTAATTGGTTTCACTAAGATGAATTTTCTTTTTATAGTTTAAACTATAAAAGAATCATTAGGCTGCCTCTGACCCCTTTCTCTTGTTATTATTCTCATTGCAACAACCATAATTATTGTATATACTCGAGTATAAGCTGACCTGAATATAAGCCGAGGCACCTAACTTTACCACAAAAAAATGGGAAAACGTATTGACTCGAGTATAAGCCTAGGGTGTCCATCTGCATGCCTCACTGTGCCTCACTTTGCCTCACTGTGTCCATGTGCATGCCTCACTGTGCCCATGCCTCACTGTGCCCATGCCTAGACTGACGTTTAACATGGGAGTCTATGGAAGGGGTTCCCGGTTTTGAAAAATTGTTGCTCCCCGGCCGTAGATCCCCCAGACAACAAACTTTGCACACTTATAGAGGAGAAATGGGGCTACATGTGTGCCAAGTTTCAGGTTTAGAGGACCTACGGACAGCCGGTACCGGGTCCCCAAACTCACCGGAGAAATGACCGTTTAACATAAGAGTCTATGGAAGGGGTGCCTGGCTTTGAAAAATCAGTGCTCCCCAGTCGTAGGTCCCCCAGACAACAAACTTTGCACACTTGTAGAGGAAGAGTGGGGCTACATGTGTACTGGGTCCTCAAAGTCCGGGAGATCAGGCGCAAAAAGGTGACTCGAGTATAAGCCATGGGGGGGGCATTTTCAGCAAAGAAAAGTGCTGAAAAACTCGGCTTATACTCGAGTATATATGGTACATCCTATTTGCATTTGTTCTATTTTTACTTAATATTTTACACATATATTTTGGATTTATTCAGTAAATTTAAAAGACAAAAATAGCAAATTTTTATTTAGAACAACAAACCCAATCACTTTCTATTTAAAACTTTTGTGGCTATTTCATGTTTTTTCATTTTTTATTATTTTTATTTTCAGTTTTCAATGCTATGATAGTTTGACTGGCAATTTCTCGGTCATGCAACACCCAAATGAATGTTATATATATACAGGTCCTTCTCAAAAAATTTGCATATTGTGATAAAGTTCATTATTTTCTGTAATGTACTGATAAACATTAGACTTTCATATATTTTAGATTCATTACACACAACTGAAGTAGTTCAAGCCTTTTCTTGTTTTAATATTGATGATTTTGGCATACAGCTCATGAAAACCCAAAAATCCTATCTCAAAAAATTAGCATATTTCATCCGACCAATAAAAGAAAAGTGTTTTTAATACAAAAAAAGTCAACCTTCAAATAATTATGTTCAGTTATGCACTCAATACTTGGTCGGGAATCCTTTTGCAGAAATGACTGCTTCAATGCGGCGTGGCATGGAGGCAACCAGCCTGTGGCACTGCTGAGGTGTTATGGAGGCCCAGGATGCTTCAATAGCGGCCTTAAGCTCATCCAGAGTGCTGGGTCTTGCGTCTCTCAACTTTCTCTTCCCAATATCCCACAGATTCTCTATGGGGTTCAGGTCAGGAGAGTTGGCAGGCCAATTGAGCACAGTAATACCATGGTCAGTAAACCATTTACCAGTGGTTTTGGCACTGTGAGCAGGTGCCAGGTCGTGCTGAAAAATGAAATCTTCATCTCCATAAAGCTTTTCAGCAGATGGAAGCATGAAGTGCTCCAAAATCTCCTGATAGCTAGCTGCATTGACCCTGCCCTTGATAAAACACAGTGGACCAACACCAGCAGCTGACATGGCACCCCAGACCATCACTGACTGTGGTTACTTGACACTGGACTTCAGGCATTTTGGCATTTCCCTCTCCCCAGTCTTCCTCCAGACTCTGGCACCTTGATTTCTGAATGTACTTTGGACCACTGAGCAACAGTCCAGTGCTGCTTCTCTGTAGCCCAGGTCAGGCGCTTCTGCCGCTGTTTCTGGTTCAAAAGTGGCTTGACCTGGGGAATGCGGCACCTGTAGCCCATTTCCTGCACACGCCTGTTCACAGTGGCTCTGGATGTTTCTACTCCAGACTCAGTCCACTGCTTCTGCAGGTCCTCCAAGGTCTGGAATCGGTCCTTCTCCACAATCTTCTTCAGGGTCCGGTCACCTCTTCTCATTGTGCAGCGCTTTCTGCCACACTTTTTCCTTCCCACAGACTTCCCACTGAGGTGCCTTGATACAGCACTCTGGGAACAGCCTATTCGTTCAGAAATTTATTTCTGTGTCTTACCCTCTTGCTTGAGGGTGTCAATGATGGCCTTCTGGACAGCAGTCAGGTCGGCAGTCTTACCCATGATTGCGGTTTTGAGTAATGAACCAGGCTGGGAGTTTTTAAAAGCCTCAGGAATCTTTTGCAGGTGTTTAGAGTTAATTAGTTGATTCAGATGATTAGGTTAATAGCTCGTTTAGAGAACCTTTTCATGATATGCTAATTTTTTGAGATAGGAATTTTGGGTTGTCATGAGCTGTATGCCAAAATCATCAATATTAAAACAAGAAAAGGCTTGAACTACTTCAAGTTGTGTTTAACGAATCTAAAATATATGAAAGTCTAATGTTTATCAGTACATTACAGAAAATAATGAACTTTATCACAATATGCTAATTTTTTGAGAAGGACCTGTATATATTTTTTAGGTATACAATATGGAGCTGTATAACTAAATACAAAACTTTTTTTGTTTTGGATAGAGTGGAGTGAAATTAGAACACCTGTCAGGTTTTTATTGTGGCCTGTGTCCTCATTAGAGAGAATCACTCTCTCTATTTGTCCTTTTTACCATTATTACTGAAAATGTAATAAAAGAAAATCTCGAATTTTGGGTTGCCCTCAGAACAGCAATAGATGGGAAATCTTCCAATGGGGACATTAGTTCTGGTAAACCTGTTGACAATTAGGGATTCCTTTATTTTAGAGGGATTTCCTTTCACTTCCTTTTGTGGCTATGGGGTCGGAAGTGAAGGGAAATCTTTTCAATAGGACACAGATGGCAAAAATAAATAAATGACCAGGGTTAAAAACTCTACCATACTTTGTGGAAAATAGAAAACAAGTTTCGTTTTTAGTTCTATTTTTTATTAACTACAATAAATGTAATAACTACTGAATTTTTACATTGTTTTACTATATTAAGGAAAACAATGAAGGAAAACTGAAAACGGAATAGGTATCAACTGGAGTATAATCTTGTTGCCTATAAAACTAGAACTATAGTGGCACAGCAAGGTGACAGAAACCAATAGAAAAAAATATAGTCTTTATTTATACATTGTTAAAAAGAAGAAAATAAAATCAACAATAAACGTATATATCACTATTACAGTTGATACCCATATACCGACTCAGATAGTAAGCAGTCCAGTATAGTTAGAATAGACTTATCCTAATGCCTGAAAGATCAATGCGTTTCACCAATAATTCGGCTTCTTCAGGACCCAGACAAATGTAGAGGGCAAACTATTTAAAACAACATGCGACTATGTGTCAAGAAAAAGGTTGAGCGGGGTGGGACTTTGTGTGTGCCTCAGAGGAGTAAATAAATATGGAAATACCAGAATTATAGAAAAATAAACAACTTTTATTTTTCTGCCATATGACAGTAATATCAAAAAGTCAAAACATGAGATAAAATCAAGTTACAGTTCTGAGGATCAAGTTCAGGGTGTGTGAATCCCAAGCATGAAGAGTAAGAGGGCCTACGCGTTTTGCGGATTTTCGCTTCGTCAGGGCCTTTGAAAATGGCACAATGAGATATTGTATAAATTCAAGAGACTGTAACTGCAAGAAACTGGTGCGGCGGACAGATAAGGCTTACGTGCCTGTGATAACACTTCCCCCTGCTATGCCCACGTGGAGAGAACGGGCGGATCATAAAATGCGTACAGCTGGTAAGGGCTTAGAGGCAGTTTATATATCAAAAAAAAAAAAAAAAGGTAAGATCAAGTATCTCACTGGGGTGTGTAGTGAACACAATGTGTAAATGTGTGCCAGGAAAGGGAAACATATCCTGGGGATGCCTCTAGATGTGGAGAGAGATTCAAATCCACATCAATGGGAAGCTTTGGTGTCTGAAGGAAGCGTTTCTCCTCTTAGTCCCTCTCATACAGAGAGGTGCACCGCTGAGTGCACTGGTTTCATGCAGTTACAATCTCTTGAATTTATACAATATCTCATTGTGCCATTTTCAAAAGGCCCTGATGACGTGGAAATCTGTGAAACGCGTAGGCTCTCTTACTCTTCATGCTTGGGAATCGCACACCCTGAACTTGATCCTCAGAACTGTAACTTGATTTTATCTCATGCTTTTACTTTTTGATATTACTGCCATATGGCAGAAGAATAAAAGTTGTTTATTTTTCTATAATTCTGGTATTTCCACATTTATTTACTCCTCTGAGGCACACACAATGTCCCACCCCGGTCAACCTTTTTCTTGACACATAATCGCATATTCTTAGGGGATAATGCCTCAGTAGGAGCTTTATGGTATTTCACATACACCCCAACCCCTACATATATATTTAAAACAACAACATATATTAGTGTATAGAACAGGTTTGAATAGTATATAGGAAAAAGAATGGTACCTGGTCACAAGGAGTGCCGGGTAAAGGGTTACTATTAGCAACAAGAATTTGATCAAACTGGGAATAATCAAAAAAAAAATATTTATTCCATTAATAATTTATATATTTATTATAGTTATTTATTACAGCTGTACCCCATTGTCTGCTGTGACTTGTAGTGCTCCATGTTTTTTTACCAATAAAGGCAACCCAAACGGTTTTTGGAGTGCGGCTGTCCTATTTTTCACTTTGCGCATTGCCGGCACCCATAGTTTCTGAGAAGACATTGATTGCCAATTGCACAAATCTGGAGCGGTAATCTTTTTTCCCCAAAAATTAGAGCATGTTCCAATTTTTTCATGGCCGTTTTTCACGTCGTGAAAAATGCTCTGAAGTCCACACACGATCATTTTTAATGACCATTTTAAAAAATTTAATTTTTCTCGTCATTAAAAACGGTCATGTGTACACGGCATGACTGTTTGGGTTTCACATTGTGTGGACATTGGTCTTTCTAAAGACTTTCTCACACCCTGACAACGGAAGCCTTGGAGGTAGTTTGCAGACCCAACAAAACCAGCAGGTCCCTTAAATGGGGGTAAGTGCTACACTTACATCCCCAAAATCAGCCAAGTAAGCTAATTTATTAGGATGCATCAGTTAAAGTAGTTCTTTACTCTAGAATTTTTTAAAAAGACAACAGCAACAAATCCTGAAGCTGCTGACTTTGAATAAAAAGGACACTCTCCTGTCCTGGGAACCAGCGCTATCCTCACTTAGGCTAGTTCAATGTCTATGCCCACTCTAGTCATTGATGGGGAGACATCCTGTGCCACACAGAGTGATTGGTACAGGCAGACAAACTGTGTACATTCCATATTGTATATGTTGTTCAATGTTATATACTATTCAAGAATGAAGAGAATGGGGGTGGGGAAGGTAAGCAAGCTATTGACGAGTAAATGGTCAATTACATCAAATGACCCGGGGCCAGAACACACACACGCACCCCGTGCCATGAGGGCCACAAGGCGCACACCTACCGGTGGGCTCCCAGGACGGAACCCCAGAAAAAGGACCCCAATTAATGGTGTCTGCTCCTTATGTACCCTCTCCCAGCATGCACAGCGGGTAGACCACGCCCACTGTATGGCTGCAGAGAAAGGACACCCAAGGTGTTGTGATACCCACTGTAGTTCAACCTATGCCGGTGATGACAGTGCCGCAGACAGGGAACACTACTGCCAGGCAGTATCACACCCAGAGCAGAAGCAAATCCAGAACAATCAATTGGTCTGAGCCCAATTACTGGTTCAGACTACCCTTAAATTTACACATAACGCCCCCAAATATTGGGGGGGGGGGCGCTACACACACCCCCTCCTAGAAAAAGACACTGTCCCCAGTGGCTGGGGAAATCAAAATCCTTCAATTCTGAAGGCTGT
Source organism: Rana muscosa (assembly GCA_029206835.1). NCBI lineage: Eukaryota > Metazoa > Chordata > Amphibia > Anura > Ranidae > Rana > Rana muscosa. Next base: position 257,130,593 of record CM055119.1, on the reverse strand, counting down.
TGATTTACACAAACAAAAAAACTGGTACCTGAACCAAAAATATTTTGGGAAAGGAGAAAGAAAAGAAGAGAGAAAACACGCAAATGACATTACAATCTCCAGACATGTCAAAAAAATACACTCCACCCATTACTGACTATCTATCCCACCCCATTCTCCGATGGTCTTGTTAGTAGCTTTTGGTACCTGCAAGAAATCACAAACAATACACATAGAAACAGCAAACATCCTAACCACTACAAACATATCCTACAAAAGAAGCAGACTGTTTCCCCGAAAGGAAGCAGTTTCCTTCTATAAAAGTTTTCTTAATGCTTTTTTTTTTATTATTCTAAGTGCCATATTATCATTACAGTCTCTTTATTCCTGCAGCCTACTGCCACCTAGTGTTGGCAAAGTCTCAATGTCCTGTACTGGTTATGCAGGGGTTTGCAACAAACACACTGAGCATCCCACTGTTGATCACGGCGTTTCCTCACCATAACATACTAACTATCTAACCCACAGTTTGCTCAGAGGAAAAACTGTCCTTTTTCCGGAGAGAAGAAAAACAAAAAAAAAACAAACACTCTCCGTCTTTTCCTCCATAGGAGCAGACATCCTCCTTTAGCAGAGGGCAAAGTCACTTTGATCCAAGATTCGGTTCACCCGTGAAGGGACAGGATATAAAAGGTAAAAACTTGGATCCGGGAGGGTAACTGCTTTCTGCTGCTTGTCCAAAGTTGTTACAAAATAAGTCACATCATCTCTTCCCGGGCAGCAAATTACCACTCGGTCAGCGTGGATGTGCCGACCATAGTTCCAGTCCCTGCGGCAACATTTGAACCGATCTGTCATGGCAGCTGAGTGGGAAAAGTTCCTGTACGGCTTGGGCACTTTAAGGTAGTCCCAGATAGCTTCCCCGTACCACTGCTAACTACAGGCCTCAATTTCAAATAATAGTTCTTTGGGTACATAGGGGTACTCCAAGCCGTACTCACCAGCCACTCTTTTTCATAAGGATCCGCTGCAGGCGAGCAAGTTTAGACAGAGTTGCAGGGTCTCCTGCTACAGGCATTACATACGAATCCGGGGACTTCCGGACCAAAGCCGTAACAGGCTCCGGTGAGAGTCTCATTTGTCACAGCGATAGCCTTCTCTGTCAAAGCGGGGACTTCCACTCGGGGTGTGGTTTCCCCAGAGCTCATGGGCGATTCCTCTCGAATGCTGCGGATTGAGACAACATTTTTCCTCTTGTCCCATACCTTTGCGAGGAAGAGCTTGTCTATCTCCACATCATCCCCAACATCGGATGACGAGTCAATATCCAAGGAATCTACCTCCTTCAGCAGGCAGGTAATTCCTGGCATTTACAGACACTTTTCCCCCAGCCTCCTTACCGTCCCCTAACGTGGACTTCTCTGGCATCTCCTTGCTTTTAAAATCTGGTTTCGGCAGGCGCTGGGGCAGGCTTTGACCGCGGCCGTGGGAGGTCTTGACATATCCCACCTTCCGTTTTGCTGGCGGGATATGAACTTCGGTAATGGCAGAGGCTGCGTCCGCTGCGGTGTCCGCCGATGGCTCTGCAGTGGCAGAGGCATTCTCTTTGGTCACCTCCATGGCAGCCAATGCGATGCGCGTGGGTTCGGCTGTAGGGGCATAGGCGTCTTCCTCTGAAGTAACGACGCCTGTAACACAATTTACCTGGTAGGCCTGGGGCGATTCGGTGGGCTGGTCCACCTCGAACAAGAATTCCCCACAGGACAAACATCATCCGAACGGCCGTAGCTGCACAGCCAGTCCACCGCATCTAGGACAGAGCATGCCCAGGGCCTCCGCATCTCGGCAGGTGTACAAAGTGAAGCGGCCTCGGGGGTTGAGCCGGATCCCCGTATCCGTGAGTGGGGCTGTAAGTGGAGCAATGTCCATGGTAGTAGGTGTTGGGAACAACCGGGGTCCCGATAAAGTTGAGGTCCATGGGAACGCAGACATGTTGCTCCTCTCACTTGATCCAATCTCTCGCTGTTCCTTGGCACCAATGCACCCACGCGTAACACGCAGGTGGCGGGAACTCCTCCCCTTTTTTTTCTTCCTGCGCGTAACTCGCAGGCTTTTCTTCCTTTTGATCCATCCACGAACTGCGCAGTTAGAAAAACACAGTTCTGTGCCCCTTAACCCCTTCTCTCGTTCCAAAAGAAAAACAAATTTCAATTTCCTCAATGGCCGACTTTTCCAAACATATAGAGAATAATTCAATTGCAAGAGGTAGCCGCAAATCCCGGACTCGAGCCCCCACGTGTAGCACTTACCCCCATTTAAGGGACCGTCTGGTTTTGTTGGGTCTGCAAACTACCTCCAAGGCTTCCATTGTCAGGGTGTGAGAAAGTCTTTAGAAAGGCCAATGTTCACACAATGTAAAACCCAAACAGTCAGGCTTTATTTTACTTTGCTGAAGTGGAAAACTTTAGAGGAAAGTAGGAAACGAGAGAAACACAGGGGAAGGTTCAGGCACGCAACACTAAAGTCCCAATCGTCGCCACTCAAGCCTGAGTGGGTATTGCTCACCCGGATAGTCCCGATTAGTGGTCCTAGAAGCCGGGATGAAGCACAAATCAATCTTTCTAGGGATACGATCAGGAATCCTCTGCCACAGGATTGTTAAAAGTCCCAAACCTCCCAGCCAAGCAATAGTGAAGAACCTTTAAGCTGGATTGGCGTATTGCAGGGCTTGTAATGATGGATCCCTCCTTAGGTGAGCTCCAGGCCTCCTCCCGAGACAGCAGTACCGTCGCTAGTCTCCTCCGGGGCAGATCCTCCCCTGGTCTCCTTCCCTAAGCGTGGCTTCCCTCAGGTGGGTAGCTGAGGATCTTTTTGAAAAGTATAGGCCTCAGCCAGCAGAGCTGGGCCTATCATGCAGCGATGTAGCCTCGGGCTAAAGGTGCCCGGGGCCAGAACACACACACCCCGTGCCATGAGGGCCATAAGGTGCACATCGACCGGTGGGCTCCCAGGATGGAACCCCATAAAAAGGACCCCAATTAATGGTGTCTGCTCCTTATGTACCCTCTCCCAGCATGCACAGCGGATAGAGCACGCCCACTGTATGGCTGCCAAGAAAGGACATCCAAGGTGTTGTGATACCCACTGTAGTTTAACCTATGCCAGTGATGACAGTGCCACCTACAGGCAGACAGGGAACACTACTGCCAGGCAGTATTACACCCAGAGCAGAAGCAAATCCAGAACAATCAATTGGTCTGAGCCCAATTACTGGCTCAGACTACCCTTAAATTTACACATAGCACCCCCAAATATTGGGGCGGACGCTACATAAGATTTGGAAAAGCAGTGTTGCATCTGAATATGCCCCTATCAATCAGGGGAATGACTTTTGTAGTGAGAATAGAAAGTGTGATACAGGGGAAATAAGTGCTAAGGTAGATTATAATTTTGTAGGAATAACAGAAAACTGGTTGGATGATTGTCATGATTGGACAATGAGTCTGAAAGGTTCTAAAACTTTAGGAAATGACAAAAAAGAAAACAAACAAAAGAGGGTAAGGCTTGGTCTTTTTTTTAAAATCAGCTGTGAACAAAGGTGAGTTTAAAGACTGTGACAGCGGATTTATATGGATAAATATATATAGCGAAGGGCAAAAGTAAACCATACTTATTGGGTTAGCCATAAGTCACCTAACATAGATGTGACGGGAGTCAATTTGGGCGGGGGGCCCATGGAACCCAGCCTACTTTAGAGAAGTCAGGAAACTCCCTCTTATGTGTAAGTTACCCTGTGTCTATTAGAGGCACAGGGTGACCGAGAAAATGATGGACCACTACTTAATGGATGCTTAGAGCGTGGTTCGGATTAATTCTCTGAATAAGGACAATAAAGCTTCCCTTCTGGAGTGAATGGAAAGAGGTAATATTAATCTTGTACAGGTTAATGGGCAGAGGGAATATGATGGCCCTGCTACAGACTCTGGGGACTGAAGCCCTGTACACACGATCGGTTTTACCGATGAAAACAGTCCGATGGACTTTTTTCATCGGACAAACCGATCGTGTATGGGACCCATCTGTCTTTTTTCCATCGGTTTTAAAAAATAGAACATGTTTTAAATTTTTCCGATAGCAAATTCCGATCGTCTATGGGCGAGTCCATCGGATAAAAAACCCACGCATGCTCAGAATCAAGTCGACGCATGCTCAGAAACATTAAACTTAATTTTTCTCGGCTCATCGGAGTGTTTTACGTCACCGCATTTGGAACGGTCGGTTTTTTGACTGATGGTGTGTAGGCAAGACTGATGGAAGTCAGCTTCATCGGATTTCCGATGGACAAAACCATCGGATTAGAATCCATAGGATATCCGATCGTGTGTACGAGGCTTGAAGGATCCATATTAATATTTGGGGCCTCTATGACTCAAACCAGCAATGACTGTAGATGTTAATGTAATCAGCTCAAATCACTGGGTCGCCTGCCATAATTTGTGTTATTCTATGTGTAGCCCCCTGTTCCTAAAGAAATGGGGCTATAATGTAAATGTAGTTTTTGGCTGAGCTGTAAACAGCTCAGATTGATTGTATATACTGTAGTTTATTTGGTTTCTGTCTTGAACTTGGCTAGTTGTGCATTTCTCACTGTTGCCAGTAGGTGTCACTGATACCACAGGCCAGCATGAGAATTACAACACAGTTAAGCTGTAATTAATATTTATTTTCCCAGAAACAGCCCAGTAGGAGGTTCCTGGCTGTTGTGCATTCTGGGAGAAGGTATTTATGGGGCAGACGCCATGTGCTCACTCAGTTCTTACCTCATGGCCCTCCTGCCCAGAGGCTGTGTTACTGCAAGCCTGTCTGGGGCCTACTAATCCTGAGGTGGTCCTAGGCTGTCTTGCCTGGGTTGAAGAAGCCAAGCCAAGCTGAGGAGATCCAGGGGAGGACCATTTGCTGGAGAGAGCCAGGATGAAGGCTGGTCTCTCAGGAGGGCATGGTGACTCATTTGGAGGACGCACCTAAGTTAATCTACCCTCACAGTACTGCCGGCTGGCTTAAAGGTTCTGGTACTGTGAAGCTGTTCAACAAATCTACTTCAAGGTAACTAACTCCTGGCTGCTAAGTCTGTGAGAGAGACTTATCCGTGAGTGTTACTGGCTGCTAAGTCTGTGAGGGAGGCTTGTCCAGGAGTTCTGCTGGCTGCTAAGTCCTGTGAGATAGGCTTATCCAGAAACCATACTGGTTGCTAGGTCTGTGTGAGAGACCTATCTAGGTATTCAAGATCTTCTAAAGAAGAGTTTTTGTCCTTTGGATTCAAGGAATCCGCAAGTGATCTACTAAAGGTATCTGAAACCTCCTCTAACCCTCTATCCTACTACTACTTCCAAGTACTTCATTAAAGCATTGAAAAAAATACTAAAGTGACTGGCGCCCACATTTGTTCTAAACTTCCCATTATAGCCATGGACTCAGCCCTGGGGTAAATGTAAGCTCGCTCCCTGTCCCTGGAGGTACCTCTCTGCTCCCAGTATACCCAGGGGGAGCTACATATGTATGCCTCTCCCATTGTTAATTGTGTTAATTGTTCTGCCTGTCTGCTCATCTATGTGTCTCTATACCAGTGTTTCTCAACTCCAGTCCTCAAGGCGCCCCAACAGGTCATGTTTTCAGGCTTTCCATTATTTTGCACAGGTGATTTGATCAGTTTCGCTGCCTTAGTAATTACCACAGCTGTTTCATCTGAGGGAAATCCTGAAAACATGACCTGTTGGGGCGCCTTGAGGACTGGAGTTGAGAAACACTGCTCTATACGTATAATAATGTATATTGTACTCCAATGTAGCAGCAGAACAGTCTGTTACTGGTAGTCTGCTACTATTGTCTGTTTATTAGGTGTTTTGTGGTTTCTGCTAAGCATGTCTGTCCCATGGTTAATTGTTAATTGGGTCACCTATTGTCTGATTAATCACAACATTGTCTGGGTGGGAATTTAGTCAACTAGGCTGGTTTAAGTGACTAGTTAATTAGCTCAAGTTATTAAATCTCTGTCTGCTATTAGCTGCTAGTAGGGAAGTAGTATACTGTTTGTGTTGGTTGTTCTTTAGTTATGTTAATTATATTTCTGTATACAATTTCATCTGCATACGACAATGTAATCAGGCTCACCTGACCTGGTGGGGTATATACAGTATTTTGTGTGAGTTTGTTCAATAAAAAGTTCCAGTTTCATACAAGCTATTTTTTGGCTAGTCTTGTATGGTCAGCTATAATATCTGATATCTATGTCAAGACTGGAGGTAGCGGCATACTGACGGAAGAACTCAAGCGGGGTGCTGGGACAGTTCCGTCACAATAGATAACACTGCTACAGATTTAGAAAAGCAGCAACCAGAAAGTCCTTTTATATCGATATTGATAACAAGTGGGATATTGTAGCATAGATGGATGAACTACTTGTTTTTTTTTGTGCATCATTCTTCTATGTTTTTATATTATGGTAACATTTGAGCTGCTATTCTTTTCAGGCTTGGGCAAAGGGGTTAAAACTAGGCTTGTGCAATTCGTTTCGTAACGAATCGAAATTCGTCCGAATTTAGCAACTTTCGGACATTCGGAAGCAGTGACGGCAGATAGCACATGTTGAGTCTTCAGTGTGTGCATCTTCACATTTGGGATGTTGGAAATCGCTGAGATAATTTCAGACGCATAACAAAACACACAAAAAGGGGGGGGTTCCACACTATTCTCCCCAAAATATCTATCATGTTTTTATATTTTTGCTCAATCACAATCATTCTCTTTCTCATAATGTCCATTTCGCTACTGCATTCCATGATTTCCTGAATGATTATTTTGGCGCTGGCACTCGAGAATGGCAGATTTGGACTTCCTGACACACCCCCATGTTCAGTCCCTAAAACAAAAAAAAAGGTTTTACACTAGGCAGTCCTACATCTGTATTTACCTTGAAGTTGTGGTGACAGACACTGACCTGTTGTGCTGATAAGCTCCACCTCTCCTTCCTACACCTCCCCTTCCTACACCTCCGCTTCCTGAACCTGCTGATCTTGGTCTGCTTTGGGAGCTTCGGGGAGTTTCTGTGGTGTTGGATTACTCGTCTCCTGAGCATGGTGTCCTCCCAGTCTCCTCTCCCCTATGGGAATTTACAACAAAATGTATACTTTAGCACACAGACTTTTTTAAGGCCTGAAAAGGGATCCTCAATGTTTTGAAGTGGGGTACAATTGATATTTGGCCCTGAGTTCCAACATGAACATATGTGATCTTGCAAACTCAACAAAGCAACATGTTATTTTTGAGGACATTCACAAATACACTTGGATAACCACCAAGGTATCCACTGGACCACCTGTGTGTGACACCGTTAATAAATTTGGTCATGTGGCCCAGAGTATAATATCTTGATCAAGAACAAAAAAAAGTACACAACTGCTGGAGTGTCATCTCCTTTACCCAGAATACAGTTTAGCCTTTCAGTCACATTCTAAATTTCCTTACAACACATCATCTAGCCAACAATGTGTAGATAAACATTGTTGAAGTAAAATGAGGCATGCCCACATGTAGTTTACGTGGATATGTGCCAAACATGTTTGGGGGAAGAGCAGCAAGTTATTGGTCAAAACATTGGGCAAATAAGTGGACTCTCCACTTAACCTAAAAGATGAGATTTCAAAATGTGAACCCAGTCAAGCCAAGCACATGTTGAAAAACATGGAAGAATACATATTACAATGTGAAAGAACACAGTAAAATATACTTACTTTTTTCTATGCTTTTTATAAGCTTCTTATACTGCTCCGACTCCCTGATCTTGAGGTCTGACCACCTTTTACGGAGTTGTTCCTTGGATCTCCTGACCCCATATTTTTTATAAAGACTCTTCGCCACTTTGTCCATAATTTGTGACTTCCGGAGATTAGGGGTGTCGTATGGGCCATGCTTGCCGTCGTAATCCTTCCTCTGCAGAATGTCCACCATCTCCGCCATCTCAGAAAAAGACATATTAGTCGCCTTGTATCTTTTTTTACAGGATCGTGACGTTTCCGCCTCCGGGCTTTCCTCGTCGGTAATTTCAACTAAAGAAGCCACCTGTGTCTGCGACATGTCGCCGTCTCACACTGTGCGCCGATCGTTAAGGGGCGGGGAAATGCAGAAAAAGTCCATCATGGGCGGGCGACGAGGGCGGAGTTACACGCATGCGCAGGGTATAAAAAGGGGAAAGAAGTTATTAGGGATGCGCGGAGTAAGGACGACCGGAAGTGAACCCACGAAGGTAAGAAGGGAACTCGGGCCTGCAGTGGCATATTAATGGGTCATGATTGTAAAGGGCAATATTGTGATAAGTTGAGGAGAATCAATTCTGATCCTTTTTTTTTTTGTACTTGCTGATCCTAATAGATGCATAAACTAAGAGAGCCGGAGGTGATGCTTGTTTTTATTGAAAAGTATAAGGAACAGCGCAACCTTTGGGAGCTCAAACACCCTGCGTATCACAAAAGTGATGTACGACGGGCAACTATTACCAAATTAGCCGAGGATATGAAGCCATGGATCCCAGATGCAGACTACACTATGATCAATAATAAAATCAACAACCTGCGCAATTCTTATAAAAAAAAAATTCAAGGAAGTGCGCCAGTCCAAGAGATCAGGAGCAGCAGCCAACGATGTAGTAAAGCCCAAGCTGTGGTACTACAGACATCTTCAATTTCTGGATGACCAGATCGAGGCCAGGGAATCTATTTCCAGCCTTCCCTCAACCCTTCCTTCCACCCTTCCCTCCAGCGTTCCTTCCACCCTTCCCTCCACCCCTGCAGAGGCGGAGGAGGAGCCTCCTGAGCTCGAAGAGCCAGATCTTCGCATCTTCAGCCAGGTATAGTATTTTTGATGCTAATTATTGTCCACTAAGTAATATTGAGTTGAACTGTTTTGATTAGCCATAAATGATCCCACCCCCCCACCCCCCCAAAATAAACCAGTAATGAGATCAAAATTGTGTGTGATTGATTCCTCAAATAATAGAAATTTACATTTTATTTTATAAACAGGATGAGGCAAGCCAGGAGAACGAGGGTCAGGGGTGTGACAGGCAGGAGGAGGCAGGGCCCAGTGGGACTCAGCAGGTCCCCAGGCCTAGTGGCAGCACCGTCTCCCAAGTGGCTCCCCTCCACGTCAGACCGCCAAAACAACGGCGGATGACACAAGTGGAGGAGGAGTCACTAAAGATGATTCAGGAGGCTGCTGCCATTATGAGGGCCCCTCTCAACCCTACGGAGGGGTTTAGCACCTATCTCTCAGATAAGCTGCTGAGAATGGAGGCGGGACAACGGGCCCTTTGTGAGCACCTTATCTACACGGCCGTACACATAAGGGCGAGGGGACAGCTGACTGAGGCCACCCATATCTCACATCAGCCCAATCCCTCTCCTCCTTCTCCTCCTCCTCCTGCCACATCACCACCCACAGTGGCCCAGCCTGCAAGGGTGCGAGGACGGGGCCATGGAGAGAACGCTGCAGAGAGGCGTGGAAGGAAGGCTACAGGGAAGAGCAGGAGGTGATTCCCTGGCCTCGAGCTGCTCATCCAGAAATTGAAGGATGATGGAGTACCACAGCTTGGGATGATGTATGTCTTTGGCTGCTGCTCCTGATTTCATGCTGTTGTTGATTTTATTATTGATCATAGTCAGGTCTGCATTTGGGATCTAATGACTTTATATTCTCTGCTAATTTGGGAATAGTTGCCCTTCGGTTTTTGATTTGTTTTTTTCCAAAATAATGGGAAATTTGATTTCAGCCAACCTACATGCCTGATGTGTTTTTTTGAGAAGTAGCAATAAGATTGCATAAATACAATGTGTAATTAAGAACAAGGGACACCAACCTCCATGATTTTTCAAAAATTAAATATTATGTTGTTCTGAGAAATTGACACACCAAAAAATGCACAACAAATTTTAAGAGTCAAGCCTCGTACACACGACCGAGTTTCTCGTTGTAAAAAACACGTCATTTTTTTCGACGAGATTTTTGTTAAGCTTGTCGATTTTCTCGTCAAGCTTTCTATGCGTACACACTGACATTTCCCAATTTCCTCGTTGTTCTCCGCGCTCACGTCCAGCACGTACGACGGCACTATAAAGGGGAAGATCTTTTTTTCTTGGCGCCACCCCTTGGGCTGCTTTTGCTGATCTCGTGTTACCGCGTGTGAAGTAAAAGTTTGGGAAGAGACGATTCACGCTTTTCAGTCTTCGTACTTTTCAGATCGTTTTCTGCGGTTCAGTTTGTGCTTGTGGGTTCGTATCTTGACTTTCAGGGCGTCTAGGCAGGTCGTATCTGTTTTACAGTGCGTTCTTGCCTGTTCGTTTCTGTTTTTCAGTTCGTTATTCATAGGCCTTGCTGTTCTAAAGTGCGTTCTGTTCTGTACGTTCTGATAAGACGACCGTTTCTTATTAGCCATGTCGCCTGGACGTTCTCGTCGTCGAGTTCGTGCTGTGCGTGCGCTTGGTGTTGGTCTGCTTGTTTTGGACCAAGACCAGTCCATGAATGGTGTGAGGAGGAGTTCATGGACCAAGAATTGGTTGCTCCAGCGGGACCAATTCTGCCATATGCCTCTGCTGCGGGAGATCGTCGAGAATAATCCTGAGGACTACAGGAATTTTCTGCGGATGTCTGACCCCGTTTTTCAGGAACTGTTGGCTTTGGTGTCCCCCTATATTACCAGGCAGGACACCGTTATGCGGGAAGCCATCAGTGCTGAGCAGAGGCTCATCGCCACGTTACGTTACCTGGCGACAGGGAGAAGTCTTCAGGACTTGAAGTTCACCACAGGCATCTCCCCCCAGGCTCTGGGCCTCATAATCCCAGACACCTGTTCTGCTATTATACAAGTCCTGCAGGAGGACTATATTAGGGTAAGTTTTCTCCATTAACATCACATTTTATGTATTACATGTATGCTAATGTATTGTATTTCTTTCATCCTTCCCTAATTACCATGATTGTAATATGCTGAGAATGTCCCCTTTGTCCTCATGCATGCTGGAAGCTTTAGATTGCCCCTTTTTTCTCCTCCATAAATATTTCCCTTCACTAACTTTTCCAGCAGGGGCGCCTGTTGCTCCAAATGTTTGGGGGTCCCACCCCAATTTATGAACTAAACTTCCTCCTTTTTTGCTCAGGTGCCTATTAAACGCCCCCAGTTGTCCCCTCTAATGCAGCCATTTGGTTCCCTCCAATGCAGCCATTTTCCCCCCAGCCCTGCACTTACCTTCTTGTGGTCAGCGCCATCCTTCTTCTGTCCTTGATGTCTTCTCCTTCCCTTGATGTTGCATCAGCCAATCATGTTACCATTAAACAGACTTGGTGAACATGATTGGCAGAGCAGCCTGCCAGTGTTTCCCCAAGGAATGCCCCCCCCCCCCTGCGTCCCCTATTTTACTTTTCGGAAGCCAATTACATCCCTCAGGTTGTAATGTGCAAGACTATTTTACTACCTGTTTCTGCTATGCAATTTGAACCCCCTAAATGCCGCAATTATTCATATGTCGGTCGCTAAACAAGAGGCCATCCACCTGAATAGTGGGCGGCATAGACAATACATAGGTTAATGCAACGCATGAACCTATGTATTGTTCTGAGTGATGGGCACAGGAGAGAGGGGGCAGTGCTCCAGCGCCCACTCTGGACGCACCGCCACTGCAATGCTATCCTGTGGCCAAACACATTTCCCCCCCCCAAAATAATTTAGTAATGGCCCATCAGAGGGGGTGATGAATCTGATAAATGAGCCTTCCCTTATACTTATTTTAAACACCTTAATAAACGTAGAATTTGATAGATGTTGGCCTTGATTTTTTTTTAATCAAATTTCCTTGTAATGTCTGACTTTGGTATTCTAATATTATTTCATCTTGTTTGACTCCACAGCTTCCTTCCACGCCACAGGAATGGCAGACTGTGGCATCGGAGTTTGCCACGCAGTGGGACTTCCCCAACTGCGGTGGTGCCATAGATGGGAAGCACGTCCGCATCGTGCCGCCACCCCGTTCTGGGTCCTACTACTACAATTACAAGGGGTTTCATAGCATTGTGCTGATGGCGGTGGAGTCAGCACGGTATGAATTCCTCTATGTTGATGTAGGGAAGAATGGCCGGATGTCCGATGGGGGATCCTTCATCCAGACGGAGTTTGCCCTCCGTCTCCAGAGTGACGACCTTGCATTGCCACCGGATGCAGGGAATATTGAAGGACTCCCCTTTGTTTTCTTGGCTGATGAAGCCTTCGGACTCGGACGGCATCTTATGAGGCCATTTCCACAGAGGACCCTGACCCCAGAGAAGAGGGTGTTCAATTACCGGCTGGCCAGGGGCCGAAGAGTTGTTGAAAATGCCTTTGGCATAATGGCCAGCCGGTTCCGCCTTTTTATGACTTCAATACACTTGGCGGACTACAAAATAAACTATGTTGTATTATGCTGCTGTGTGCTACACAACTTTCTGAGCCAAAAATCAAATTCCTATATGGCCTCAGTTTTGCCAGAGGCTGGACTTTCCCCTGCAAATCCCCTGCCGGGCCTGGAATCTGCCCGTCCTGGCTTGCCCTCCCAAAATGCCCGTGAGGTTCGGGACAAATACATGGAGTATTTCACGGGTAGGGGGGCAATTCCTATGCCAGCCTATGTCTAAGGATCCCAATAAAAAGCTTGTTTAAACCTTTAATTATTTGTTCTTTCCTGTCTCCTAGTTTGTCTTTGTGCATTTGTAGTGCCAAGTGTATTTTACTTTAGTAAATAACAACCATTTCACTATGTAACCTTACAAAATAACCAAATAAGCTTAGAGGGTATTATAAAAAGAAGCTACACGTTGTTTGTGGTCAAATATTTTACTCTGTGCACATTCTCACCATTTTTAGTTTTTTCTGTTTTTTTGGGTTGGCCTGGCCCCAACCCAGCAATTTTTTGCTTATGAAAATACAAAAATAACAGTTGCATTCCAAAAATTACAACATTGGATACCTCTGAGCAATCTGAGACATTCACTTACACAAATTATGTCTCTATGTGCCCGTCCTAATATGGGGTCCTGCCACCCCTTGCCCAGGCAAAAATTGAATATGCACACATTTGGGATTTTTTACATCTATGAAGTTTACAATCCTGATCCCTATTGTCAACATGTGCTATCTGCCATCAGGGGTGATCAATGGACGTGTTTTGGGGGTGCAACCCCTTCCTCAGTTCACCGACTTTAGATACGAGGAAGGGGTTGCACCCACAAAAGATGTACATGGATATCCCCTGATGGCAGATAGCACATGTTGACACACTGTGTGCAGATTCAATTTTTGGCTGGTTTGATTGTCCAAAAAATTCGAATAGTTGCAAAAACAAACATGTAAAAACAAATGTGTTTGGATGGCTTATTGAATTCTCCCCAAAACATCGAGAATGTCTTTAAATGTTTGTTCCATCACATGGATTCTTTGTTTAATAAGGTCCAGTTCCGTGCTACATTCCATCACTTGCTGGATGAGGCGGAGGGCACTGTCAGCAGAGAACCGTGTACTATCCTTCACAACATTTATATCCCCTAAAAACAAAAAACAAAAAGGTATTATAACTCTGCAGGCCTACATCTCTTACCTGAAGCTGTGGTGACAGATACTGACCTGTTGTGGTGACCAGATCCACAACGTCATCCACCTCTCCTTCCTGCACTTCTCCTTCCTCCACCTCAACTTCCTGCACATCTTTCGGTTGTGGGTCTTTGGGAGTTTGGGGTTGCTTGGAAGTTGTGGGGTGCATGTGCTCCCTGGAGTGTCCTCCTCCCAGTCTTCTCTCCCCTATGAGAAGCAAACAAAAAGGTCAATTTATCACACTGTAAATCTCAAAGTTAAAATAAAAACAGGCTAAATTGATTGGAAGTGTGGTACAAGTGTGTGTTTGGGCGGAATTTAAAGAAGAATGCATTATTTATGACCAAGAATATGCTTAGTATTCACCTTTGGATGTAATTTATTTGACATGGAGGCACCACAAAAATTCTCGTATGCACCTGTGTGGGACACCCAAAAAAGGCGGGTCTGGTGGCCCACACTATAGTGCTCCAAAGTACAGATGTGGAAGCAGCTGCTGAGTGTCCTCTCCTTTACACTGATAAAAGTTTGCATTTCATTCTCTTTACAAACACATCATCTAGACGAAAAAATACGCCACAATTTTGGAGCAAAAATGGCAGATGTATAATTACTTTTGTGGCTCTAAAATAAGCCAAAACCGCGGATAGTGGCCGAACGAAGTGTCGGTAACGTAACGAACGATTACTGTGCCCAACCAAGTTCAAAATATTACATTTTGGAAGCGAGTCCAATATGAGAAACCAAAATAAAGAGCAACATGTCAGTTTAGAAAAAGATTAATATCAGAAAAGTCTACATTTTACTTACTTTTAGCGAGCATTCTCTTTATGCTCCTCAACTGCTCTGGCTCCCTCAGTTTGAGGTCTGACCACCTCTTTCTGAGCTGCTCATTTGAGCGTTTCACCCCGAAATTCGCCTTCAGACTCTTCACGACTTTAGTGAGGATTTTGGCCTTCCTTCTATTTGGTTTGCTATATGGCCCATGCTTGGCATCATAATCAGCCTTGAGCAAGATGTCCACCATCTCCGCCAAAGACATATTCGATGCCTTGAATCTCCTCCTTGATTGCGACGTTTCCTCGGTCTCCGGGCTTGTCTCCTCCTCGTTAGTTGCGGAATTATCAGACATCTGCTGTAACTCCGCCATATCTGTCTGCGCGCCGAAAGAGAAGGGGCGGGGAAAAGATGTTAGTTAGAACGTCATGGGCGGGCGACGTGTGCGGAGCGACGTGTTCGTATTTTGACGCATGCGTGGTGTGTATATAGCAAACACACATGTGACTATAGTACGTTCGGTGTGCGGAGAGAGGAGTTCAAGTGACGGACGTGCGAACGAAGGTATGTGATTTTGTAACTTGTACAAATTGTTGGCCTATACTGTCTTGAGAATGTTGGAGGATATATATGGTGACTAGCATGTTAAGGAGGTTAGACTGTTTGCCTCACATTAGTTATATATAATTTATTTAACTTGCAGATACAATATGAATGTCTTTATAAGCGACAAGGATTTCCTGGCGGAATTTATTGAGCGGGTAAGGGAGCTGCCCGCTCTGTGGGAGACGAAAAACCCCATCCACAAAAAAAGAGGGGTGAGAAAAGCAGCGCTGGAGAAGCTGCTCCCATTTGTGCATACCAAGGTGCCCACAGCCACAGCAAAACAAGTGGACACTAAAATTGGGAGCTTGAGAGGTACCTACAGGACTGAACGCTCTAAGGTGCTGGCTTCTCAGAGGTCAGGAGCAGCAGCAGATGATGTGTATGTCCCGATTTTGTGGTACTACAACAGGATGTCCTTCCTGGATGACCACATTGAGACAAGGACATCACTCTCCACTCTTCCCCCCCAGACTTCCCTGCAGCCAACCTGAGCCTTCTCTGGAGCAAGAGGAGGCAGCCATCCTGGATGATCCTGATTTGGCCATCTGGAGCCAGGTATAGTATTTTTCGAAAATGTATTGGGATAAACTTAATGTTTGACAAATATGTCAAGATGACAAACATAAACTATTTTGGATTGCACAAGTGAAATCAAGATCTGTAGACATTATTCTGCACTTAATTGGGTGCTAAATAGTCAATCTGATGTAGTGGTAAATTTAAAGCAAGGATTTATGGATTTACATTCTAATTGCTTCAATCAGGATTACAAAGTTTGATGCAAAGATTAAACGAACATATTAAACTATGTCCCTTTTTCATACACAGGATGAAATCAGCCAGGAGGAGGGTCTGGAAACTGTCAGGCAGGAGGAGGAAGGGCCCAGTGGCAGCCAGGAGGTGGCAGGGCCCAGTGGCAGCCAGGAGGTGGCAGGGCCCAGTGGCAGACAGGAGGTGGCAGGGCCCAGTGGCAGACAGGAGGTAGCAGGGCCCAGTGGCAGACAGGAGGTGGCAGGGCAAAGGAGAAGCACCAGATCCCAGGTGCCTCCCATCCGGCTTCACAAAAGAGGCAGGAGGGACAGGAGCACGAGTGAGGCAGCAATGGCCCTTATTCGTGAGGCCCATGCCACCCTCCAGGAGCCCACATCCCCTGAAGAGGCCATTGCCGGCCTAGTGGAGGCTAAGTTCAAGGTGATGAGCATGGAGCAACGCCTCCTATGCGAGCCCCTGCTCATCACCTTGCTCAACAAGGGGGTGATGGAGAAAATTACCCCCAATACCGCCATATGTGAGGTGGCACAACTGACCCAACCTCAACCTCCACCTCCCCTTCTTCTTCTGCCCCACCCCCTTCTGCTACACCTCCCCCTTCTTCTTCTGCCCCACCCCCTTCTGCTACACCTCCCCCTTCTTCTTCTGCCCCACCCCCTTCTGCTACACCTCCCCCTTCTTCTTCTGCCCCACCCCCTTCTGCTACACCTCCCCCTTCTTCTTCTGACCCACCCCCTTCTGCTACACCTCCACCTTCTTCTTCTGCCCCACCCCCTTCTGCTACACCTCCCCCTTCTTCTTCTGCCCCACCCCCTTCTGCTACACCCCCCCTTCTTCTTCTGCCCCACCCCCTTCTGCTACACCTCCACCTTCTTCTTCTGCCCCACCCCCTTCTGCTACACCTCCACCTTCTTCTTCTGCCCCACCCCTTCTGCTACATCTCCTCCTCCTCCTCCTGACAGGAGTACCCCTCCAGTGGGCCAGCCTCCAGCCAAACGAAGAAGGAAGGCTGCAGGGAAGGCTTCAGGGAAGATTGCAGGGAAGGTTGCCAGGAAGAAGAGGAAGTGATGGCCTTGCTTCATTGTGGTCGGACAGAAGGCAGCCTCTTGTAGTACCACAGACTTGGGACATATATCTCACCTGCTGCTGTTCCTGACCTCTGGGAGGCCAGCATCAGATTGTGTTCAGAAATGTTGGCCTTCTCAAGCTCCCAATTTTAGTGTCCACACAGGGTTGCTGTGTGCTCTGGGGTCCCTGGGATGCACAAATGGCAGCAGGTTCTCCAGCGCTGCCTTCTCTTTATTTTATTTTTAAACATGAATAAATGTGATTTTTGTTTACGTTCATACTTGACTATGTGTATTTGTAAAAATTAAAAATCTAGCTTTGGAGTAAGCAGATACATTTGACTGTCAAAAAAAGGGACAGATAACAACCCCTCAAAAGAATAACTAAATCGGATTATCAAAAAAACATGGTGGGAAATTTAACTAATATAGAGTCCAAAATTAAATGGGAGATCACTACCAAAACATTGCGAAATTATAATTAACATCATTTTAAAAATATTACCATTTAAATTATTCCTAAAAACTTGCACGATATAATACACATAAATCTTCTTAAGAGCAGCATGAAAAAGGTTAAAAAATAAGTCATAACTCTGTGTGAATATCAGCAGCAAAAGAAGGTCACTCGTTTTGATTAATGTAACATTCTAACGAAGATTTCAATGCAGAACATTTAAACGATGCAATATTTTTGAGCGTGACGAATGTGCTCTCTCCATTACGAAGGCTTGTTTTACCAGAAGATGCGCTCCCGTCTCATAGTTGCTTGTGAGCATGCGCGCTTTTGGAAGAGTCGTAAAAGCATACACACGAACCATTTTCTCGTCACAAAACAGCCCGACGAGAAACACGACAAGGAAATCTTGATTCCTGACGAGAAAATAGAGCGCAGGTTCTCTATTTTCTCGTTGAGATTCTCGGCAAATTTCTCGTCGTAAAACCATACACACGAACGTTTTTCTCGACAAAAAAGCTCTCGCGGCACATTTCTTGCCGGTTTTGGACGAGAAACTCGGTCGTGTGTACGAGGCCTCAAAAAAAAAAAGGTGTAATTTGTGAGGTCGGCCTTGAAGAATTTTATTAATTATTCCTAAGATCACTAGAAAAAAGAAAGACATACATTTGTCAGAACTCAGGAGAAAGTTCTGCTGCCAAAATGACATTTTAAAGACCGTTCGAAAGCAAAAAAACATGCGCTGCATTAAACGAAGCAATAACTTGCAGAATGACGAATGTGCTCTCTCCATTAGGAACGCTAGTTTTACAAGAACGAGCGCTCCCGTCTCCTAATTCAGTCTGAGCATGCGTGGGTTTTTTAACCGATGGACTTGCCCATAGACGATCGGAAATTCCCATCGGTTTTTTAACCATCGGAAAATTTTAAAACAAGTTCTATTTTTTCCATCCGATGGAAAAAAGACCGATGGGTACCATACACGATCGGTTGGTCTGATGAAAACCATCAATCGGACGGTTTTCATCAGTTAAACCGATCGTGTGTATGGGGCTTTAGAGTTTAGTTGCTGCGTCACAGGGCGCTTAGTTAACGGCCGTTACACTTGGTATGCCATATCTGTATTTCACTAATGTGTAGTATGTTACTCAGTGCAGGGCTCTGCAAGTAATTCATGTGGTTTGTTATAACTGTGTTTTTTTCTTATAGAAGAGTAAACTTGTTATACTTTACTACTCTGCATTGGCGTCTGAATTTTACCATAGAGTATAAGAGATATTACCCTAGACTAACTGTGCCAGAGTGGGTCGAGTAAATTGCCGGGGGTTGGCGTTGCTGTGTGCAGGGCCCGAGATCAAATTCAGCGGCTCTCTTAGTTGGGGGTGCGCTACACGTGGGGGTTCTCGTCCGGGATCCTGATACAGCAGGTGAACACGCCAGAGGTACCGGCATGGACCCGCTAACAGTAAAAGCGTGGTGCGAAGCATCCAGAGCAGACCCAAGCCAGTCAGTAGTCATTAGCCTTCCGGGGGAGGAGTGGTCAACTGAGACGGTGGAGCAGCTAATGAAGTCGTGTCCCCAGATTATCTCCGTCACCCACGGTGTATGAAGTCAGACCCAGACATCTCGTTTCAGTATGCACTAGTAGAATACTGGGACGGGATGCCAGAGACTTTCAAGCGCAAATGTGTGCGGACGCCAGACAACAAAACCTATAGGTTGGCGCACGCAATAACTATAAAGAAAGAGCCATCACCAACGGGATCACCGCAAGGGGCAACCCGTGTCTCACCTGAAAGAAGAGACAGGGCGACGCCTCCGGCGGCACCCGCACCTGTCACTGCCATATCACCAGAACTGATAAATGCTATAGGGGATCTGCTAACAAAATGTCAGAAGACAAGCACGGTACATGTAGAGACTAGCTACCTGAGATTAAAGACATTCTCAGGGAAGCTCCCTGTCCCTGCGGGGGAGGAAGATTTTGATACTTGGGTGGAGCAGGCATTACAAGCAGTAGAGGCATGGGAGGTGCCTGAAGCGCAGAAGAGGCAACGAGTGATAGAGAGCCTGACAGGCGCAGCTGCTGAAGCAGTGAAAAGCTTCCGGTTTGGGAATACAGATTGCACGGCTCAAGACAGCTGTTACCCCGGCTATGCTGTGATGATTTTTTGGTGTGATCTTCCATTCTTTACAATAACGGCAACCGTCAAAGGTTTTTTGGAGTGCGGCTGTCCATATTTTTTTATTTTCTTCTCTATCAAGACTGCCTAGCTGTCACGTACCTGGTAGGAGTCTGGAATGACGAGGTCGGCCTCCCTTGTATCTCCAACCCAAGCCCCACTGAGGATGGGACAGATGGTGGCTAGGGTGAGGAGTTACACGAGTGCCTGTAGTTGCGTGCAGAACTTGTCAGCTGAGTTGCAGACGTGGAGATGCAGGCAGAGCATCTGGTAAGGAACTGGACTCAGGAAAGCTGGTAGGATGGACAGCTAGCACAGGCACTGGAGACAGCGTTAAGCCAAGCAGGAGGCTGGTGCAGAATCACAAGGGTGGCCAGGTTCGGTAGCAGACGGGCAGCGAGGTACAAGGCACAGGCAGGAGGGAGGTCAGATGGGAAGCCGAGATCAGGAACCAGTAATCAAGTATTCAAGTCCGGAAGCAAGGTCAAAGAGAAGCCAAGGTTCAGCAACAGGGATCAAGCCAGGTTTAAACAGAGTTCAGGTATCAGGGTACTTGCTGAAGACCAGTCAGCACTTGTCAGAAGTCAGAGCATCCTTTAAGTAGGCAGGCTGGCGCCAAAGGGAATTAGGAGCGTGCTCCTGCACGCGCACGTTGCCCTTGCGCACGCGCATGCGCAAATTGCGCACGCGCATGCGCAATGGTACTCCGGAAAGGCCGCTGCGTCCCGGGGATGCGCGCGCCAGCATTCCAAAACTGTTGACGAATGCGCGCATGCGCAGACGGATTCCCGGCAGCTTCCTTACATTGCCCCCCCTTAGGGGCAGCCTCTGGATGCCCCTCAGGACCTCTTTTTCCGGGTGGCGTAGAAAGAAAGCTTGTACCAGTCTTGGAGCATGCACATCAGAAGCTGGTTCCCAGGAACTTTCTTCCGGCCCGTAGCCTTTCCATTTAATGAGAAACTATGTTTGGTTACCTCTCTTCCTACAGTCCAATACGGCCTCCACCTCAAATTCCTCATTCCCTTTCGATAAGTAGCGGTGGAGGGGTTTCAGAAATCCGATTTGGGAAAGGATTTGGCACTGTAGGCTTCAACAAAGAAACATGGAATACTGGGTGGATTCTCAGGTTCTTGGGTAACACTAATTCGAATGCTACTGCATTAATCTTTCTCTTGACTGGAAAAGGCCCCAAAAATCTTGGGCCAAGCTTCCTCGAGGGGCAACTTAGTTTCAAGTTTGCTGTGGAAAGCCAGACCTTATCTCCAGGTTCAAGATTCAAATTGCCTCTTCTCTTCTTGTCGAAGAACTTTTTATTATCTGCCTGGGTCTTGGAGATTGTATCCTGCAGTAATTGGTAGTTGGAGTTAAGGAAGTTCAACCTGTCTTGTACGGCAGGTACAGAAGAATCAATAGGCAGCTCAGGCAAGAAAGAAGGATGGTATCCATAATTGGCGAAAAAAGGTGACTGTTTGGTTGCTGAATGTGTGGAATTATTGTATGAAAATTCCGCGAGTGGGAGAAGTGATAGCCAGTCATCCTGTGCAAAAGAAGAAAAGCATTGTAGGTACTGTTCAAGGGTTTGATTGACCCTTTCAGTCTGTCCATTAGTTTGTGGGTGATAAGCTGTGGAGAGGCGGAGTTCAATGTTCAAAGTTTCACATAAGGCCCTCCAAAATCTAGAAGTGAACTGCGCCCCTCGATCAGAAACTATGCTGTCAGGGATGCCATGCAACCTTACAATCTCCTTGATAAAAGTTGAGGCAGTCTCCGGGGCAGAAGGAGTTCCTTGCAGAGGTACAAAGTGGGCCATTTTGGTCAAACGATCAACCACAATGTAAATGGTAGTGAAGTCTTCAGATGGGGGAAGTTCTACTATAAAATCCATGGAGATCATGCTCCATGGTTTCTCAGGTACAGGAAGGGGCTCAAGTAGACCCCAAGCTCTGGCTCTGTCTGTCTTATTCCGAAGGCATGAAACACAAGATCTTACATATTTCTTGCAGTCGTTCATCAAGTTTGGCCACCAGAATGTACGGGAGATTAAATTAGTAGTCTTGTGAATCCCAAAGTGACCCGCTAGGGGATGATCATGACATCGCCCTAGGACGGCAACTCTGAACTGTTCTGGGATAAAGATTTGCCTCTTATGGAAGTACAGGCCATCCCTTAGTTGAAGAGCCAGGTCCTTGAAAGGCGGTTGGTCTTCCACATATTTTCTTATTTGTGACATCAGATCCGCCTGAAGAAGTAAAAAATTCTTGGCTGGTAGAATAGTATCAGGTTCCGAGGATACAACTGGATCACTGAACATGCGGGACAAGGCATCTGGTTTCCCGTTCTTTGAGCCAGGACGGTAGGTTATATGAAACATGAAATGAGAGAAAAAAAGTGCCCATCTTGCCTGCCGAGGTCTTAGGCGTTTAGCTGTCTTCAAATACTCAAGATTCTTGTGATCTGTGAAGATGAGAATTGGGTGAGAAGCTCCCTCCAAAAGGTAACGCCATTCTTCAAGAGCAGCCTTGATAGCCAGTAGCTCTCGGTCACCAACATCATAATTCTTTTCAGAAGGATTTAATTTTTTAGAGAAGAAGGCCACAGGGTGGAGCAATGATTTGGGCCCTTGGCGTTGGGAAATAATAGCCCCAACTGCATTTTTCGAGGCATCTACCTCCAAAACATAAGCTAAGGAGGGATCGGGATGTTTCAAGATGGGAGCTGAGGTGAATAAGGCTTTCAACTGTTCAAACGCTGTCTGAGCCTCTGGGGTCCATCGAAAGGGAACATGCTGTTTCGTTAGCTGAGTAATGGGAGTGATGATGCCAGAAAAGTCCTTAATAAATTTTCTATAAAAGTTGGCAAACCCCATGTAAGGGTAGGTACTTACCGAGGCCGAGATGCCGAGAGTGGTTCACCATTGCGACTTGACGCACTCCACCCCCTGGAGTTGAGACAGGGAGTGGATGGCGAGAAGCGGCACCGGCTACCGGCAGGTGATGGGTACTTGTAGACGGTCCGGTGGTGCTGAGTAGACTGAAGAACAGGCTTCAAGCAGGAACTAGCCGGATTGGTAAAGTTCAAACAGCAGGAGATAATGGAAGCCGGTGCAGGTTGAGTCCGGGTTGCAATTGCAAGGTAACAGTCCCGGCTGGGGGTCTAGCACGGTAAAAGATAACAAGTCCAGAGAATACCGGGAACCAGGCAGGAGTTCAAAGGAAAAGCGGAAGTCCAAAAGGTACAAGCCGAAGGTCAAGGATTGTAGACAGGCAGCAGATCCGAGTCACAGGCCGAGGGTCAAACACAGGAGAAGGCAGAAGTCCGTATAACAAGCCGAGGGTCAGGTCCAGGAGAGAGATCAGAGGAATCAAGCCAGTCCGGGTCACAAGGAGATTTTCAAGATAGTTTTCCAGAGTCTTGGGTATACAGGAAAGCTGACAAACCAGCAACTTGTCAGTGCAACTGGATCTCTTTAAATAGGCCCGCCTGGATTCCTATTGGTGTGCCGCCGCGCATGCGCGTGCGCCGCTGCGTCGGCGCGCGCACCCGAGAACGTAGAAGCGCCGTCCCGCGCACGCGCATGCGCCGAAGCATCATTCCGCCGCGCGTGCGCATTGGGCGCTGATTGGCGCTGTTGGACGGATTTCCCTGACAGTGCCCCCCTCCTAGGGGCGGACTCCGGACGCCCAGACTAGACATCAACTCGGGATGTTCCTGGTGAAAGACTCTAATTAGGCGGGGAGCATGTAGGTTCCTAGATGGTTCCCAAGAGTTGTCCTCTGGGGGATACCCCTTCCATTTGATTAAATACTGTAACTGCCTGCCTCTTTTCCTGCAGCCCAAGATAGATTCCACCACGTACTCGTTTTCACCATCAACCTCCACAGGTGGAGGAGGTGGCTCATCCCTTCCCGGGAAGAAGCTGGAGACTACCGGTTTCAACAGAGACGTGTGGAAGACCGGGTGTATCCTGTAGGAGTCGGGCAGTGCCAATTCAAAGGCCACAGGGTTGATTACTCGCTTGATTTTAAAAGGGCCTATAAATCTTGGTCCCAATTTCCGTGAAGGGATCGGCAATTTGAGGTTGGTGGCGGAGAGCCATACTTCCTCCCCAACTTTGAAGGCTGGATTTTCCTTCCTACCCTTGTCATAGTGTCTCTTGTAAGACTCCTGGGCGTTTTGCATCATTTCCTGGAGTCTCAGAAAATTAGATTGAACAAAGGCTATCCGATCTTGAACAGCAGGAACAGAGCTCTCCGGAATGTCATCAGGGAGGAAGGAAGGATGGAAGCCAAAGTTGGCCCAAAAAGGAGTTTGACTGGTGGCTGAATGCACTGAGTTGTTATATGCAAATTCAGCGTAGGATAATAGGGAGGACCAATCGTCTTGTGAGGCTGAGCAAAAACAACGGAGATATTGTTCTAGGGTTTGATTGGTTCTCTCTGTCTGTCCGTTGCTCTGGGGGTGATATGCCGATGATAGGCAAATCTTGACTTCTAAAGATTTGCAAAGTTCCTTCCAGAATTTCGACGTGAATTGAACGCCTCTGTCAGAGGTGATGCTCTTAGTCACCCCATGGAGCCTAATTATCTCCTGAAAGAAGGCTTTGGCTGTATCTGCAGCAGAGGGGGTACCGATCATGGGCACGAAGTGTGCCATTTTGGAGAGGCGGTCAATTACGACCAGAATCGTGGTAAAACCTCCAGAGGGCGGTAGATCTACAATGAAGTCCATGGACACATCTGCCCACGGACGTTCAGGGATAGGCAAAGGTTTGAGTAGTCCCCAACTCTTGGTTTTGGGTCCCTTATACCGTTGGCAACGGGTACAGGAGGCAATATAGGACTTGCAATCTTGTCTCCAACCAGGCCACCAGAAGGAGCGAGAGATTAGTTCCATGGTTTTTTTGGTTCCAAAGTGACCCGCTAGTTTGTGGTCGTGGAAAGTTTTCAGAATCAGTTGCCTTGTTTCCTGAGGGACGAAGACTTTACCTTGGGACCAGAGCAAGTCATTACGCTTCTCTAGGGAAGAGGTTACTTGGTCAGGACAATGCTTAGAGGCGGCTTTTATGGAGGTTAGTAGATCAGCCTGTGGGATGAGCAGAAAGTTTTGTGCTGATAGGATGGTACTTGGTTCCTCTGCTTGAGGGGTCTCGGGAAACATCCTAGAGAGTGCATCCGCCTTCACGTTCTTGGAACCGGGCCTATAAGAGATATGAAAGTTAAACCTGGTGAAGAAGAGGGCCCATCGGGCTTGTCTGGGACGAAGACGTTTTGCTGTTCTCAGATATTCTAGATTCTTATGATCCGTGAATATCATGACAGGGTGAGGGGCTCCCTCCAGAAGGTATCGCCATTCTTCCAGGGCGAATTTAATAGCTAATAGTTCCCGGTCTCCGACGTCATAATTACGTTCCGGAGAAGTTAGTTTACGAGAGGCAAAGGCTACTGGATGAAGAAGGGATTTGGGGCCCTGCCTTTGAGAGAGGATGGCCCCAGTAGCTGACTCTGAAGCATCTACTTCCAGAGTAAACGGCAGTAGCGGATCTGGATGCTTCAATACAGGTGCCGATGTGAATGCATTTTTTAGTTTATCGAAGGCATCCTGAGCTTCCGGTGACCAGTGAAAGCGGTAGCCCTGGCGTGTCAGTTGGGTTATAGGTGCCACAATAGAGGAGAACCCCACAATGAACCTCCTGTAGAAATTGGCGAAACCTATAAACCGTTGTACCCCTTTCTTGTCTGTTGGGGCTGGCCATTCCTGGATAGCTTTGACTTTCTGTGGGTCCATTGCGACATCATTGGTAGAAATAATAAATCCCAAAAATGGCACAGTGGTTTTCTCAAAGTCACATTTCTCGGCCTTGAGGTAAAGTCTATGTTCTCGGAGAATAGTGAGGACCTTGATGACATGGATTCGGTGCAGTTCAAGGGAGGACGAAAAAATAAGAATATCGTCTAAGTAGACTACTAGGAAGTCGTCCAGGTGTTCACGGAAAATGTCATTGACCAGGTGCTGGAAAGTAGCTGGGGCGTTGCAAAGCCCGAATGGCATGACCAAGTATTCAAAATGACCGAACCTAGATCTAAAAGCCGTCTTCCATTCGTCTCCAGCCCTGATCCGGATGAGGTTGTAGGCCCCTCGAAGGTCCAGTTTAGAGAAGATCCGAGCTGATCGGAATCGTTGGAACAACTCCGGGATGAGAGGAAGCGGGTATCTATTTTTAATAGTAATTTTATTTAATTCCCTATAGTCGATGCAGGGCCTCAGAGTCCCGTCTTTCTTTTCAACGAAAAAGATTCCGGCACCTGCTGGGGAAGAAGAGGGGCGAATGAATTTCTTTTCCAGATTTTCCTCAATGTAAGACTTGAGGGCCTTCAACACAGATTCGGACAAGGGAAAGATGCGGCCGAATGGAATTTTGGAGCCAGGCAGAAGGTCAATGGGACAATCGTAGGGACGATGTGGAGGTAGGCGGTCGGCCTGCTGTTTGTCGAAGACGTCCTGGAATTCTAAGTATGCTGATGGAACATGTGGTAGGTTATCCGGTTGAGGGGTTAAAGTAGCACAGACAGTTGGAAGTGCGGAAAGACAGTGTTGGGAACAATACGAAGAAGTGAAGTTAACTTCCCTTTTGGCCCAGTTTATACGAGGCTCATGTGCTTGTAACCAGGGGAGGCCCAGGATGATGGGAAACATGGGAGATGGGATGAGGTCAAATCGAAGGTATTCTTGGTGGCCTGAATCCGTGATAGCAAGGACGGGTTTTGTTTCTTGCGTAATTACCCCTGAACGAGGCAGGGATCCATCCGCCAGACGAACCTGAAGATAACGGTCCTTGATTTGCAGAGGAAAGTGAAGTTGGGAAGCAAGTGAAGAGTCCAGAAAGCAGCTGCAGGCTCCTGAATCAATAATCGCCGGTAGGCGGGTTGCCCCTGTTGGTAGCTGTAGAGAAATAGAAAGAACAACATAAGTCTGTGGTAAGCCAGAAACTTGGTAGTTTAAAGTGTCTTTGAGGGTACACTTACTAGGTCTCACTGGGCAGCTCCGAAGGAAATGGCCAGTACCCCCGCAGTAAAGACACAGATTGGCCTGACGCCTGCGCTGCTTTTCCTCAGGAGAAAGGGGAGGACGAACCAGACCAAGCTGCATGGGTTCAGGCTCGGGAGGAGAAGATGCTGTAGGAACTTGGATGGGTGGATAGGCAGAAGCTGATCGGGGCAAAGTCCAGTTTGGACGGGTAGTTTGGAAACGCTCAGAACGCCGCTCCCGCAGGCGTCTGTCAAGCTGAGTGACAGACTGGATCAAATCTTCCAGAGTAGTTGGAACACCAATCCTGGCCAGCTCGTCTTTAAGAGCCTCAGACATTCCTTGGCGATATTGGTATTTAAGGGCCGTCTCATTCCAGCCAGTGTCAGCTGACCATTTCCGGAATTCTGCCGTGTAGTCCTCCACCGGCCTTCTCCCCTGGGTTAAACTGTGGAGAACAGACTCAGCTGTAGCTGATCGCTGAGGATCGTCATACAGCTGCGCCATACTCTCGAAGAAGGTGTCCACGGAATCTAGTATGGGGCTGCTTTGCTCCATACGGCCATGGGCCCAGGCCTGAGGTTCGTCGGTTAGAAGGGAGATGACGAACCCCACCTTTACCACTTCTGAAGAGAAAGTCCTGGGTTGAAGGGCGAAGTAAAGAGAACATGCATTTTTGAAAGCCCGATATTTCTTACGGACGCCAGAAAATCGCTCAGGCAGGGGGACCCTGGGTTCAGGGGTAGCCATTACTACGGTGGGATTTGCCTGATTTTGAGACGTGGAGGCAACATTGGCAACGGTAGCAGTTGGTGATGCTGGTCCTGTAGCTCCAGTAAGTAGCTGAAAGCGGCCATCCATTTGGACATAACCTTCTTGTAATTTCTGAACCGCATCGGTTAGTGCGGTGACTTGCTGACATAGGGTCTCGAACGGTGAACGCACCCTGTCGGCCTCAGACATCGGGCTGGTTTGTACTGTAAGGGTAGGTACTTACCGAGGCCGAGATGCCGAGAGTGGTTCACCGTTGCGACTTGACGCACTCCACCCCCTGGAGTTGAGACAGGGAGTGGATGGCGAGAAGCGGCACCGGCTACCGGCAGGTGATGGGTACTTGTAGACGGTCCGGTGGTGCTGAGTAGACTGAAGAACAGGCTTCAAGCAGGAACTAGCCGGATTGGTAAAGTTCAAACAGCAGGAGATAATGGAAGCCGGTGCAGGTTGAGTCCGGGTTGCAATTGCAAGGTAACAGTCCCGGCTGGGGGTCTAGCACGGTAAAAGGTAACAAGTCCAGAGAATACCGGGAACCAGGCAGGAGTTCAAAGGAAACGCGGAAGTCCAAAAGGTACAAGCCGAAGGTCAAGGATTGTAGACAGGCAGCAGATCCGAGTCACAGGCCGAGGGTCAAACACAGGAGAAGGCAGAAGTCCGTATAACAAGCCGAGGGTCAGGTCCAGGAGAGAGATCAGAGGAATCAAGCCAGTCCGGGTCACAAGGAGATTTTCAAGATAGTTTTCCAGAGTCTTGGGTATACAGGAAAGCTGACAAACCAGCAACTTGTCAGTGCAACTGGATCTCTTTAAATAGGCCCGCCTGGATTCCTATTGGTGCGCCCCCGCCGCGCATGCGCACGCGCCGCTGCGTCGGCGCGCGCACCCGAGAACGTAGAAGCGCCGTCCCGCGCACGCGCATGCGCCGAATCATTCCGCCGCGCGTGCGCATTGGGCGCTGATTGGCGCTGTTGGACGGATTTCCCTGACACCCCACGAACCTCTGTACAGCTTTTCTGTCAGTAAGAGCAGGCCATTCCAAGACAGAAGTGACTTTCTGAGGGTCCATGGAGATTCCCTCGGCGGAGATGACAAGTCCTAGGAAATGCACAACTTGTTTTTCAAAGTCGCATTTTTCAGCCTTTGCGTAAAGTCGGTGTTCCCGCAATCGAGCTAATACCTTTTTTACATGAGTCCGATGGGATTCTAAAGATTCAGAGAATACAAGGATGTCATCCAGATACACAATGACGAATAAATCAAGAAAGTCCCGAAAAACATCGTTTACCAGATGCTGGAATGTGGCTGGAGCATTGCAGAGCCCGAATGGCATGACTAAATACTCAAAGTGGCCAAAGCGTGTCCGGAAGGCCGTCTTCCATTCGTCTCCCTCCCTGATTCTGACAAGATTATAGGCACCCCTCAAGTCCAGTTTGGAGAACACTCGTGCCCCTCGCAGCCTCTGGAATAGTTCGGGAATCAGAGGAAGAGGGTACCGATTCTTGACAGTGACCCTGTTAAGGTCACGATAGTCCACACAGGGCCTCAAGGTGTGATCTTTTTTCTCAACAAAGAAAATACCGGCTCCTGCTGGTGAAGTGGAAGGCCGGATGAACTGCTTTTCAAGGCTCTTGTCGATATAGGTAAGCAGGGCTTCCAATTCAGGCTCAGTGAGAGGGTAAATCCGACCAAACGGGATCTCGGCTCCCGGTAGAAGTTCAATGGGGCAATCGTAAGTTCTATGAGGTGGAAGAGTGTCTGCACTCTTTTTATTAAAGACGTCCAGAAATTTGTGATAAGCAACCGGGATCAATTTAGAGGCTTCATGGTCAGGGTGGATACCCAGGAGGGGCGTGGAGTTGACAGTTCCTCCCAAGAGGCAGTGCGTCTGGCAGTAGTTGGACGAAAAAGAGATATCTCCGGTAAGCCAGTCAACGTGAGGGTTGTGTGCCTTCAACCATGGAATGCCGAGGATAACGGGAAACATGGGAGAAGCTATGACATCCAAACGGAGGAGTTCGCTATGGCCTGAAGAAGTCTGGCAGAGAATAGGCAAGGTCTCTTGAGTAACCGGGCCTGATTTAATACCGGAGCCGTCAGCCAGATGGACATGGAACCCTTGCCTCTTGGTACCCAAGGGCAGCTGCTGAAGAGAAGCAAATGCAGAGTCCACAAAACAGCTGCAGGCCCCAGAGTCTATGATTGCAAGTACTGAAACCGTCTTTTCGGGGAGCTGAAGCTTTATGGGAAGAGAGACATGTGACTGATCCTTCCCAGGGAGATGCATCACAAGAGGCTGACGGGAAGAGACCCTGCAGGTCTTTGCCGGACAAGTTCGTATGAAGTGGCCAACCTCCCCGCAGTAGAGACACAGACTGCCTTGGACTCGACGTAGACGTTCAGCAGGAGAAAGAGGTAACCTACGAAAACTGCTGTGAGGTGCCTTATGCTGTTCCCTCCTTCTGGGGGGAGGAACAGGTAGAGGAGCAGGGGCGGCTGGTCTTGAAACCACAGAAAGAGTCCCTTTAGATTTTTCCGATTGCCTTTCTCGAAACCGCTGATCGATCTGAATAGTTAAATTTATCAGATCTTCCAGGGACGCGGGTATTCCCACTCTGGCAAGTTCATCTTTTATGGTGTCAGAAAGTCCTAGACGGAACTGGTGACGAAGTGCAGAGTGATTCCATTGGGTATCTGCACTCCAAACACGAAAGTCAGTTACGTAATCTTCAACAGGCCTTGGCCCTTGCTGTAATTTGACAAGCATGGATTCGGCAGTTTGCTGGGAAAAGGGGTCAGCGTATAACTGAGCCATGGCTGAGAAGAACGAACCCGTGGCAGTCAGAACAGGGTCATGTTGTTCCCGAAGGTGATGAGCCCAGGAGAGTGGTTCGTTCAGTAGTAGTGTAATAATAAACCCTACCTTGATGGAAGTGATGCAAAGGTTCGGGGTAGCAGAGAAAAGTAAAGTTCACAAGAATTCCGGAAGGTACGAAACTTCTTGCGTTCTCCAGAAAAACGTTCAGGGATAGGCACTTTGGGTTCCAGAGGGGGAGTGGCATCACGGAACAGACCAGACTCTGTTTGAGTAGAAGAATCCATGGCGGTGAAAGGAGCACAGGCCGATGCGACGGTCACCTCATGCAGAAGTCGCTCTTCCATGCGACCAAGATTCTCTTGTAACTTCTGCACAATATTTGAGAGCGCAGAAATAGTTTGGTAAATGTCCTTCGGTGGAGAGGCCTCCCTTCCAGACTCCATCTCTGGCTGACTGGTACTGTCACGTACCTGGTAGGAGTCGGGAATGACGAGGTCGGCCTCCCTTGTATCTCCAACCCAAGCCCCACTGAGGATGGGACAGATGGTGGCTAGGGTGAGGAGTTACACGAGTGCCTGTAGTTGCGTGCAGAACTTGTCAGCTGAGTTGCAGACGTGGAGATGCAGGCATCTGGTAAGGAACTGGACTCAGGAAAGCTGGTAGGATGGACAGCTAGCACAGGCACTGGAGACAGCGTTAA
This sequence comes from Rana muscosa, assembly GCA_029206835.1. Taxonomy (NCBI): domain Eukaryota; kingdom Metazoa; phylum Chordata; class Amphibia; order Anura; family Ranidae; genus Rana; species Rana muscosa. The sequence goes on along the minus strand of CM055119.1, from coordinate 257,099,779 downwards.
GCCAAGCAGGAGGCTGGTGCAGAATCACAAGGGTGGCCGGGTTCGGTAGCAGACGGGCAGCGAGGTACAAGGCACAGGCAGGAGGGAGGTCAGGTGGGAAGCCGAGATCAGGAACCAGTAATCAAGTATTCAAGTCCGGAAGCAAGGTCAAAGAGAAGCCAAGGTTCAGCAACAGGTATCAAGCCAGGTTTAAACAGAGTTCAGGTATCAGGGTACTTGCTGAAGACCAGTCAGCACTTGTCAGAAGTCAGAGCATCCTTTAAGTAGGCAGGCTGGCGCCAAAGGGAATTAGGAGCGTGCTCCTGCGCGCGCACGTTGCCCGTGCGCACGCGCATGCGCAATGGTACTCCGGAAAGGCTGCTGCGTCCCGGGGATGCGCGCACGTGCCAGCATTCTGAGACTGTTGACGAATGCGCGCATGCGCAGACGGATTCCCGGCAGCTTCCTTACACTAGCCATGCTACAAGAGGAGTTTGGTCAGTTAGAAAAGGTGACAGAGATGATCTACCAATTCGAACATACTTTCCAACAGCCGAATGAGAAGCTTTCAGAGTATGTGAGAAGACTGAACAGGTTGCTGTGCAAAATTGTATTGAAGAAGGGAATGATGCCCAAAGATACAGATGCGGCCAGAATGAAGCAAGTCCTGAAGGGAGCGTTGCGCTCGGATCCAGTCTGGCTTCACCTAAAAACCTTGGGAGGAGGAACGTCACTGACCTACTCTGACTTGATAAAAATCATCAGAGATGAGAAGGCACTACTACAGGACCAGCAAATGAGTAAGACAAATGCCGCCCCTGCACCAGTGATGGTCAACTCAGTGATGACCCCTGAAAGACTCAGAAGTAGACACTTTGAAATCACAAATGTCTAAGGTGTTAGAGATGCTGACCTCTTTGATAGCAAAAGATCCAGAGGGTCCCGAGAGAGAAGTACCAAGGAAGGAACTGTTCCCAATTGCCTCAGCACCCGCATCTCTACAAGAATGGGGAGATATAGTCTGTTTTAACGGTGGAGGAATTGGCCATATTGCAGCTGTGTGTTCTAGCCCCAAAAAGAAGAAAATAGACAACCGCAAGCCGGCGGGAAACTTCAGAGGGCCCCGGTGAAGGAGTCAACCGGGTGCCCATCATCTTCAGTGAACTCCAAACTGAATGAGAAGCTAAAGAAGAGAAAAGACAAAACCCCTCAGAGGAAACACAGTATCCCTCAGCAGGGATACACCCCAAAGAGAGAGGACAAGACCCCTCAGAAGAGGCACAGCATTCCCCAAAGGGGATGCACACCTAAGAAAGACAATAACATCCCTCAGCGGGTCTGTACACCCATTAAAAGGAGGAAAATCAATGCATATCAGGCCCAAGAAAGACTAAAGTCCAAAGGGAGTTGGACGAAAGAGAGTCCGAAGGGAAAGGACCAGAAGAAGGTGACCTCTGCCAGGCCATATCCAGAGAAGCTGGTAGGCCCATCTCCTATAGTACCCATTCAAGTGGAGGGAGTCTACACAAGAGCCATCTTGGATACAGGGGCACAAGTGACCCTGCTATACAGGGATTTCTATGACAAACACTTAAGTCATCTACCCATCCAGAAGATAGAGGAGCTGGAAATATGGGGAATTGGCACCCAGAGTTTCCCTTACGATGGCTACCTGCCCATCAAGATGACCTTTGACCCATCCGTGGCTGGGAAGGCTGAAGTGTTTCGACACCCTGGCAGTTGTGTGCCCTCGGCCCCCTGGAGCCAACAAGAGTTCCCTTATAATAGGGACGAATACGGATCTGGTCCGGAGACTCCTGACCCTTCTAGTACAAAGGAGGGGCCCTGCGGTCACCAAGATCCCTCCCATGCTGAAGATGGCCTACCAACAACTGGTCTTGGAGCAGAAGACCCCTGAAGAGGGGATAGGGAAGGTGTGGAGACTTGGAAGAAAAGGGGTAGTGTTGCAGCCCGGCGAAGTAACCTGTCTCAGAGCCACTGTGAAGCTTACTTGGGAACAACCTGGACCCTTTGTCATGCTGGAGCCCGACCCGAGGGAAGAACATTCGGGTTTGGAAGTGATCCCAGAAGTGGTTCTGCTGAAGGCCCTGAAGAAGGCCCATTGTAGAGTTCCAGTGAGTGTCAGGAACACTACAGGTGGCCCCATGGAGATTCCCGCCAGAATGCTGCTGGGTCAGGTGAGACCTGCTGCCTCGGTTGCCCTGTCTGAAGTCAAGGGGATGGGTGAAGGAGAAGATGTTTGGGAGAAGCTCTATATGGAGAACCCGAATCTACCCAGGGCTTGGAAAGAGAGAGCCAAGGCCCAGTTGACCAGATGAGAGAAGATCTTCTCTAAAGATGAGTTCGATGTGGGGTGTGCAAGGAGTGCCACCCATCGAATCCGCCTCCAGGAAGACAAGCCCTTCAGAGAAAGGGTCAGGCGGGTCCCACTAGCAGATCTGGAGGATCTGAGGGAACAACTCGCAGAACTCAAGAGGACTGGTGTGATCCGGGAGTCTAGAAGCCCCTACGCCTCCCCGATAGTGGTGGTCAGGAAGAAGAATGGGTCCCTAAGGCTATGTATAGACTACAGGACTCTCAACAGAAGAACCATCCCTGACCAGTACACCACTCCTAGGATAGAGGATGCACTACAGAGTTTGTCTGGAGCGAAGTGGTACAGCGTTATGGATCTCAAAAGTGGGTACTACCAGATCCCTATGCATCCAGAAGACAAGGAGAAGACAGCTTTCATAACCCCAGTGGGGTTCTTTGAATTTGACCGAATGCCTCAGGGACTGTCTGGAGCTCCCGCCACCTTCCAACGTCTCATGGAGAAGACTGTAGGAGACATGAACCTTATCGAAGTCCTTGTGTACCTGGACGATGTCATTGTCTTTGGGAGAACATTGGAGGAACACAAGGAGAGGCTGGAGAAGGTATTGAGAAGACTAAGTGAGGAGGGGCTCAAGCTTTCGCCCGAGAAGTGTCAGTTTTACCAGTCTTCCGTTAACTATCTGAGACACATAGTGTCTGAAGAAGGGGTGGCCACAGACCCCGAGAAGTTGGAGGCAGTTACCTCCTGGCCACGGCCCACTACAGTAACAGAACTCAGATCCTTCTTGGGGTTCTGCTCCTATTACAGGAGGTTTGTAGAGGGATTTGCCCGAATTGCCAGACCGCTGAATGAACTTCTCAAGACAGAAGGGGAAGAGGACGACTCAGGGCCCAGGAAGCTGGGAGAGTCAGTCAAAGATCAGTGGAACCAGAAGTGTGAAGAGGCCTTCCAGGCATTGAAGAAGAACCTAACCACTGCCCCAGTCTTGGCTTACGCAGACCCAACAAGACCCTATGAACTACACGTAGATGCCAGTCATGACGGTCTGGGAGGAGTGCTCTACCAAGAGCATGAAGGGCAACTGCGGCCTGTTGCCTACGTGAGCAGGAGCCTGGCCCCCTCTGAAAAGAACTACCCCACTCACAAGTTGGAGTTCCTGGCCCTTAAGTGGGCGTTAGTTGACAAGCTTAAAGACTACCTGTATGGGGCAGAGTTCACTGTGAAGACGGACAACAACCCCCTTACCTACCTCTTCACCACAGCAAAGCTGGATGCCACAGGACACAGGTGGCTGGCCGCCCTGTCTGGGTTCAATTTCAGCCTGAAGTACAAGCCAGGGGCTGGAAATCGAGATGCGGACGCCCTGTCTAGGAGATCTCATGCCCACACCAGTGAGACAGAAGACTGGACCCAAGTGGCACCTGACGGGGTGCGGGCCCTTTGTCAAGGGGCTGAATTACAAACCAGAGGAGGCTCAAGGGCAGAAGAGATAGGAGTTACCATGGTAGGAGTTCCTAAACAATACTGTGGAGTAACTCAACTGGAGGAAGACAATCTGCCAAAACTGTCAAAGAAGGAGCTGAGAAGTGATCAACTGGAAGACCCTATGGGAAGATTGGTCCTGGAGGCCCTGGAGAATCAGGATCCAAATAGACTCCTGCGTCATCCCTCAAGGGAAGCCCGCCTATTGAGGAAGGAGTGGGACAGGTTGCAGGTACATCAGGGAGTGGTCTACCGAAGGGGCCCCTCTGATGACCTAGAAGATAAATGGCAATTGTTTCTTCCCGAGAAACACTGTGAGACTGTCCTGGTCGCCCTACATGACAACCACGGCCATCTAGGGGCTGAAAGAACCTTTCAACTAGTTAGAAGTCGGTTCTATTGGCCCTGCATGAGGGCTGAAGTAGAGGAGTACTGCCATTCATGTGCACGCTGCATCCAGCGGAAGACTTTACCCCATCAAGCTGCCCCAATGAGCCATCTACAAAGTCAAGGCCCGATGGATCTGGTATGCATTGATTTCCTCTGCCTTGAGCCCGACCTGAGTGGACTAGGAAATGTTCTGGTGAAAACCGATCATTTCACCCGGTATTGCCAAGCTTTCCCAACCAAAGACCAGAAGGCTTCCACGGTGGCCAAGGTACTTATGGAGAAGTATTTTGTCCACTATGGGCTACCGCAGCGACTCCATTCAGATCAAGGGAGGGACTTTGAGAGTCGGCTGATCCGGAGACTCCTGGATTCTTTAGGGATCAAGAAAACCCGAACCACACCTTACCATCCACAAGGAGATGCTCAGCCTGAGAGGTTCAATCGAACCCTGCTCAACATGTTGGGGACTCTGAGTAGTGAGAAGAAACAACATTTGAGCAAACACATAGCAGCTATAGTGCACGCTTACAACTGTACCACTAGTGATGCTACAGGCTACTCCCCCTATCGACTCATGTTTGGGAGAGAAGCAAGGTTACCATAGACCTGGCCTTTGGCACTTCCTTAGACCATTCCTCAGCCACATCCCACAAAGGATATGTGGACAGGCTCAGACACAGTTTGAAGTTAGCCTATAAACAGGCCCAAGCGGCCTCAGATCAAAGGGGAGCCCGCAACAAAAGGAACTTTGACCTGAAGGTCCGGATTCAGGACCTGTAGCCTGGGGACCGAGTGCTGCTACGCAATCTGGGGGTCCCTGGAAAACACAAACTTGCAGACAGATGGAGACCTGAACCCTATGTCATTTGTAAGAAACTGCCGGGCCTACCTGTTTACAAATTGAAGGCAGAGGGGAAGGTAGGGCCACTGAAGACCTGGCATAGGAACCATCTGCTCCCACTTGCCGAAGCAGTCAGGATACCTCCAGTGAGGGACTCCCCTGAACCAGCCTCCATCCTGGATACCCCCAGGCCAAACACTCGGTCCCAGACCTCTCGAGCTGAAGATATCGAGGCCTCTGAACTAAGTGGAGATGAAGAAAAAGAACTTGATTGGTTGTGGCCTTCCCCAACTCCAGGAGCTTCTGCTATAGATCTTCCAACCACTGAAGACACTATAGACAGTACACTGAATGCAGAAGCTACCGAGTTCATCCCATCTAGTCCTTTATCAGATCACTGGGAGGATGCCTTGACACTTACTCAAGGAGGACCCCAGAGACTCTATATATCTCCCAGCTTCTGGATCAGATGTTCCAGAGCCCGCCGTGTCCCCCGTGCCTGCTCCGGAAGAAGAACCTGTGGCGCCAGAGCCAGAAACTCCAAGAGAGCAAAGGGCTCGAAGAGTCATAAGGCCTCCCAAAAAGTTGACCTACCCACAAATGGGGAAGAGCTCAGAAGATTCTGTGGTCACTGCCAGGAGGAGTGCAGAGAATCCGGATCCCTCCACTGTTCATTTGGTGGAGGACAACCCCAACTCACTCTCTGGCACAGTTAGGCAGGCCACTCATGATAGTGTGACCTGTGGGCTAGAGAATTCAGCCCCTCAGTTTTGGTGGGAATTCCCTATGCCAACATCATACACAGCTTTGTCTAGGGTTGTACGTAGTGTATGCTGAAATTATCTTTGGGGACCAAAGAGTTTAAGTGGGGGGAGTGTGTAGCGGGGTCTCCTTTAAGACTCTCAGGACTACCTTACCCAGAACCCCATTCGGCACCCAGGGTGCAATGTTGCCGCCGCAGAGACTCATGGGTGGAGCTATATAAGGAAGGGGCGAGGCTAGGCTCGGCCTCTTTGGGACACGAGATTTCGGTGAACAAGTCCTCCTGTGCGGATCTGCTGGTGTGCAAGGCCTGAAGCCTGGGGCCTTGCGCAGCTACCAAAGAGCCTTCCACCCTACTGCTAGCCTGGGTGGCATCTGACTTTGTTATTCCTCAACCTTTGTTGGATCGGAGACCCGACCGCTGCAGACGCTGTGTGTGGAGACACAGCAGGTGGAAGTTCCGGACTGGGATCGCGTCCGGAGGGGTGAGCGAGCATATGCTCAATTCATATACTTTATACTGTTGTTAGGCCCACAGACTGCCGTGGCCCACCAGCTTATATTTGAGACCCCACTGGAGATTCATAGCAGAACTGAGCCAAAGGGTCTCCAGTGAAGTGTTCCGTGTTGTTACTTTGACCTGTGGATTACAAATGTGTTCCTGAATGTGCACCACCATTAAAGACTTGCATGCAAAGAAATCATCCCCTAGAGACTGAGTTTTAGAGTCTGGGTCAGGCCTGACCAAGTGTTAGAGTTTAGTTGCTGCGTCACAGGGCGCTTAGTTAACGGCCGTTACACGTGGTATGCCATTACTGTATTTCACTAATGTGTAGTATGTTACTCAGTGCAGGGCTCTGCAAGTAATTCATGTGGTTTGTTATAACTGTGTTTTTTTCTTATAGAAGAGTAAACTTGTTATACTTTACTACTCTGCATTGGCATCTGAATTTTACCATAGAGTATAAGAGATATTACCCTAGACTAACTGTGCCAGAGTGGGTCGAGTAAATTGCCGGGGGTTGGCGGTGCTGTGTGCAGGGCCCGAGATCAAATTCAGCGGCTCTCTTAGTTGGGGGTGCGCTACATATAGATATATTGTAACTGGTTTATACAACCTTTGGTTGGAAATAAAATCCAGGTTATTGGGGAAATTTGTAAAATGGGATTAGTTTAGATTAAGATAACAATTTTGTAATTTTACATTTATACAATAAACCCTTATTGAGAGAAAAAAAAGATTAAGATGAGGTTGTTAATTGGATACAGCTGCCATAATATTTAACAAAGCCAAGATGGATGGGATACATAAGAAGTTTTTCTACAAAAATGAAATCTAAAGGTCTGATAATAACTTGATGTGCGGTCCATGATGTGAGAGTAATAATAAGTAAAATTTAAATATAAAAATAGACCCATCACATCAAGTCCACACACCCTGTTAGGATGGATGCCACCTGCAGCCAGTTGTTTTATCGTTTTTGATCTGGCTGAGAGCTTTCTGTTCTGTCTTATACAGATTGTTAGTCCTTTTGTTTTTATTTATTTTTATTTTTGAAATCCAAAGCAGAATGTGTGGATTGTGAAATGATGTGCCCCTTTTCCTTGTAAGTGCTGTGGTATAAGCAGAAGAATACTTTGGATTTATTGGACATCTCGGCATGACCGCACAGTACGGTTATCATTTATTATGTTATGGCATCAGGAAAATAATGTCAGATGGAAACGAAGGACTTGTGTTATCTAGCTAAAATTAACAACAGAGCAAGCAATGAGAAATTATAATATTGCCAGGAAAAATTAGTCTTTTTGAAAAATGAAACTGAAGTTCTTACACAAAGCGCATGATAGAAAACAAGCCATTGTAATATATTTATGCAAGCTGGTCCCAGTAATGAAGGGTTCACCCCAATATATCAGAGCTGTAGCTTTATGCAAAGGTGCTATTAGACAAAGTTACAGATATTATTTTGGTCAAATATTTAATTTTTAATGGTCCCACATTCTGCGCAGCCAATATACAGCTAACCACCTGTTTGTCTAATAAAAGGTTCAAAATATGATTTTTTTTGTATGTTTATGTACAAATCTAACAATGAAAAATGCGTACATTTGAATCCAGCCACCTTATTGCCTCTATTGGAGGAGGCTGGAGACAGCCTAGAGTTTCCCCTAAAGATTCATACTGTCTGGATCAAAGTCTGATCCCTGTTTACTGAAGTTGGATGGATGTCGGACTTCAAGTCGGATCCACAGTCATACGACTGTTGTGTCGTACCAGTGTGAGCATGGCCTAAAGGTACTCTGTCACCACAAGGTCTCTTCTAAATGAGCCCTAACCTGTTAAAGAATAGAATAGTATCTGTACTTTACAAAAGCATGTGTCTTCAAATGCCACCCTTTTACTGATGCTTGAATGCTTTGGGTAATTCACACTTCCGAGTTTGTGAATACATGCTCTTTTCACTAAGTGCTGTATTTCCTCTCACTGGCTTTGACTGCCTTAAAATAGGAATTACAGTGTGAGGCAGGGGGGTCAGGGGGTGCAGGTATTCAAAACACCCAGAAGTATTAGATACCTGCAGCCGCCCGCTGGGGTGCAGCAAATGGACTACATTTGAAGATACAAGCTGCCAGAAAATTATGTCAATAGACTATAAATTTAAGGTTATGGTTAATTACCCAGTGGTGACAGAAGCTCTTTATTGTATTCCTCAAAGGTGGTTATTTTTTATTTTGGTTTTAGGAATCTAGTGCTGTATTTTTATTTTACAATTCCTTTAAGTCTGTTATGTATCTTCAACATTTTAACGCCATTATTATGTTTGCTATTTGGCCTTTTTCTTTATATAAATGTGCATTAGCTACATTTAAGTAACTGAGGTAATTAACTTGAAAATACAGCTATTAGACTGATAGACCTGCTAATGGCAACATTTGTACAAGTGCACATAAAAGAACAGAATCATGGGAAATGACCATGCTAGATCCTACTTGTACCCATGTAACATATAACCCAGACTTTCTAGGTCTAATTAGGCTATTGTTAACCATTATTTGTAAAAATGAGCTAGTTGCTGAGATGAAAGACCTGTGCCGTGGTGAGCCATGACCATAAGGTAGATAGTAGACTTTACAGGACAATATCAGATTGAGAAAAAATTGAACAATTTTCTGCTCATTCGAAGAAAGTACTAAACATAGCCAATAGCCTATATCATGAAAAAAATAACTTACAGTAAAATAGAATAGCATAAAAAATATTAAGAATGCTTAAAGTACTGTAATCCTAAAGCCTAAAGCCATTTTTTAAAAAATCAGAATAGCACATAAAATGGTTAAGACCACTTCCAGAATTTTATTGCCATCTGTGTCTAATTGGGCAGATTTAAATTCACTTCCTGTCTTTTTTTTTTTTACATAATTACATACAGCGGGAAGAGGGTCTTCCTCCTTATGTGACTTTAAGGATGACATGGAATATACACCAATCCTTTAAATTGCATGCTTAGCAGACTTTTTTAAGCTGTATGTGGTGTTGCAGAATAGTAGGATTTTCACAGGTAGCGTCAGTAACACCATATTCTGGCATCAAATATTTAACTAATGTAAATTATTTATTTTTACTTTTACATTACTACTTGGCTTAACTGCAGAAGCAGCAGCACCCCAATCTGATTCATTACAACTTAAAAGAATGGGCTTTTTTAAGTTGCTTTGGCTGCAACTCTGTTGTAATTGGCCCCAGTTGACGAGTAGGAGTATTAATATAGTCTGTGAGCTTTGTTTTACACAATACCACACTGCAGTCTTAAAAGCTTAATAACACTAATCACAACCCCACATTTCACAGATACCCTTCCATCCTTGTATCTCCAATTAGTCTCAAATATTCAAAATATAGACTTCAGGTAAAGGTTTGGTAGAAATTGGCTAGTGACAGGACGGTATGTGAACACTTCAACAGACAAACTGAAAGGGCTCTGCAGTCTGGGCCTTTTTCTGCCATTCCTGCTGCTAACACAAAGCAAAAAGAGAAACCCCTTATGGGACTTTTGGGGTCTAGATGCTCAAAGTAATGATAAAGAAACGTTTTTTTGTATAGTTTAAAATCTTAATACAAACTTTATTAAAAGCAAATTTCAGCTGGTGTAATATTATGGCAACCAAAAGAAAAAATGAATACAGGAACAATGTTCCATGGCAGGGATGAGCCAAACACCCCCCCCCCCCCCCCTCTGGTTCGGTTCGTACCAGAACTTGCGAACTGACAAAAAATTTGTGCGAACATGCGAACACTGTTAAAGTCTATAGGACACGAACGTGAAAATTCAAAAGTGCTAATTTTAAAGGCTTATATGCAAGTTATTGCCATAAAAAAAGTGTTTGGGGACCAGGGTCCTGCCCCAAGGGACATGTATCAATGTAAAAAAAGTTTTTAAAACTGTAGCTTTTTCAGGAGCAGTGATTTTAGGAATGCTTAACGTGAAACAATAATAAAAAAAATATATTCCTTTAAATATCATGCATGGGGGTCCCCTTAGTCTGCCTGTAAAGTAGTGCATTTTCCCCATGTTTAGAACAGTACCGCAGCAAAATTACATTTCTAAAGGAAAAAATGTCATTTAAAATTGGTCACGGCTGTAATGTATTGCCAGATCCCGGCAATATACATAAAAAATCATTGAAAAAAACAGTGTGGGTTCCCCCCAGTCCATACCAGGCCCTTTGGGGTAAATAAAAAAAATGGCGTGGGGGTCCCCCCCAAAATCCACACCAGACCCAAAGGGCCTGGTAGGGACGGGGGAACCCATGCCGTTTTTTTCTTAATTCTGTCATAGGGCTCACTTTAAAGGCTAAGTTCACTTTTATTTTCTAAATTCCACCTCCCCTATGTACCAATAGAGCATTCATGTACTTTTTTTGCAAAAATATCAAAGCTTTCCATAAAATCTACAGACATCTATCTTACTGTCCTACATCAATGATTCCAAAAGTATCTAATGCTTCTGTCTTACGTCCTTACAGACTGTAGGTCATGACATGGGAAGGAGTTGCCCAGCTGTTCTCATTAGCACACACTCTGCATCATCCTCCCACCCATTCCCAGCTGCACGTTTTTTTAAATGAAATGCAATCAATCAGTGATCACCCTTCTCACTAAATATACAATCAGATTGCATAGTGTATGACCATATTTATACAAGTACATAGGAGGGAGTGGACAGAAACACTCAGCTGTCATACCCTGTTCACATCTCTGCATAGCGGGAACTCACATTCCCACATGCGTTTTTTTTTAGCGAGGTGGGGAGGTGTTTTGGAGCATTTTTACTCATCACACATAGGGCAGCCCATCCACCTGAATGTGCTGCCCTACACGCAGCAATCGCCCCAAAGAAGCTTCTAAACTTTTTTTTAGAGCGGAGCTTGGTGCATTTTTTACTGCGATTTTTGGTGCAGCGCATTTCTGAAATGCAAGGAAATGCACAGATGTATATGGAGCCTCATTGTCCTTGTGTTACCGCACCAATTTCACTTTCAGGCCCTATTCACATCTAGCATAGTGGGAGTGAACATTTTGTGTCTCGTTTTTCCTTTGACACGCATAGGGCAGACTGCAAATTTAAATGGGCTGTGCTATATGTGGCTTATGGGACATGTTGGCGTTTTGTAGGTTGCGTGTTTTTTACTGTGTGTTTTGCAGCATTTGCCATTAGTTTTTTCACATGCCAAAATGTGTGTTTGCTTCTGTGTTTGGTGTGTTGTTAACAATTAATGGCACTGAAAACGCAGCTAGTAATTTTAGGTGTATAAAGGTGGCTACACACTATACAATCTCCTTTAGATCTGCCATCAATTATGTAGTGAAAAGTCCTGCCTGATCGGATATAGAGTGATTGGCTAGATAGGTGTTTCCTCCTATTACCATATATAATCGAGTATAAGCCTAGTTTTTCAGCACATTTTTTTGTGCTGAAAATGCCCCCTCTGCTTATACTCGAGTCTGTGTCCATCTTCACCTTTGTGCGCCCGATCCCGGCCAGCCTTGTCACACATGTAGCCCCACTCTTCATCTACAAGTGTGCAAATTTTGTTGGCTGGGGAGCACTGATTTTTCAAACCCGGGCACCCCTTCCATAGACTCCCATGTTAAATGGTCATTCCTCCAGTGATTTTGAGGACCCGGTACCGGCCGGCCCTAGGTCCCCTGGACCCCAAACTTGGCACACATGACTCCCATGTTAAACGTCAGTCTAGTCACACAGCGCAGGAGATCAGGTAGGGAGATTGGGCACAGTGAGGCATGGACACAGTGAGGCATGGGCACAGTGACAGTGAGGCATGGACACACACAGTGAGGCATGGGCACAGTAAGGCACAGTGAGGCATGGACACAGTGAGACATGCACATGGACACAGTGAGGCAAAGTGAGGCACAGTGAGGCATGCAGATGGACACCATAGGCTTATACTCAAGTCAATAAGTTTTCCCAGTTTTTTGTGGTAAAATTAGGTGCCTCGGCTTATATTCGGGTCGGCTTATACTCGAGTATATACGGTATATAAATTTGGTAAATCTAAAGGAGATTGTACAATCAGATTGTATAGTGTATGGTCACCTTTATACACCTAAAATTTCTAGTTGCTCTTTCAGTGCCATTAAACACACCAAACACAGAACAAACACACATTTTGCCTTGTGAGAAAACGAGTAGCAAATTCTGCAAAACGCACAGTAAAAAATACGCAGCAGGAGATGGGACCCGGGAGATGGGACCCGGTGGGGAAATCTGTCTTATTAAATTTTGTAAAATTGTGAAAAACCTAATAAAGAAGTAAAGTTTAAAAAAAAAAAAAAAAATACGCAGCCCACAAAATGCCAAAATGTCCCATAAGCCACATTTAGCACAGCCCATTTAAATCAGCAGTCTGCCCTATAGGTGTCACAGGAAAAATGAGACACAAAACTTGCGCTCCCACTATGCTAGATGTGAATGGGGCCTGAAAGTCAAATTAGTGCGATAACACAAGAACAACGAGGCTCCATTCACATCTGTGCGTTACCAAAAATTGCAGTAAAAACGCACAAAGCTCAGCTCTAAAAAAAGCTCTGAAGCTTCTTTGGGGCGATTGCTGCGTGTAGGACAGCACATTCAGGTGGATGGGCTGCCCTATGTGTGATGAGTGAAAATGCTCCAAAACACCTCCCCACCTTGTTAAAACAAAAAAAAAGCATGTGGGAATGTGAGTTCCCGCTATGCGTATCACACCCAGAGCAGAAGCAAATCCAGAACAATCAATTAGTCTGAGCCCAATTACTGGCTCAGACTACCCTTAAATTTACACATAGCGTCCCCAAATATTGGGGGGGTGCTACAATTAAAATCTATGACACATTTTTTTTTTCAAATATAATTTTTATTCGTTTTCAAGTTTTCATAAAGGAAAAGCAGAAAAAGTACAGAACAACTGCGGTCACAGTAGACCATATTACAAGCATGCAGGCTGTGCAAGGGGAGCAAAGAGAGTCACATACCTATCTGTAATCCTTCAGATGTCATTGTCATAATCCCATACACAACCTGCCCAGAGCGGTTCATAAAAACCAAGCAAAATATATAACATAAAAATAAAAAACCGTCAGTTGAGAGAAAGAAAAATAAGAGCAAAGATATAGAGAATAGAAGGGGGGGAAGAGGGGAGGAGAGAGGTTATGTTCAGCACGGAAGCAATATAACCGCGGCCACCTGCGTCTCACCTTAGGCCGGTGTCGGGAGGTCTATCCCGAGTTCAACAAGGCTTGCCCGTCATCCGAGTATATGTACAGATTCCAGAGCCTCCAGGTCTTGGAGTGTTTTTCTCGTTGATCACGTGCCGTAAGCACCAGATCCTCTGGAGCCTTAATTTCCTCCACCTTACGTAACCATAATCCTATGGATGGAGGTGTGGTTTGTTTCCAGGTAGCTGGAATACAAGATTTTGCGACATTGAGCAGGTGTCGCAAAATGGATTTCTGGTAGGAAATGAACAGGGTCCGGTAGTGAGTGGATGAAGTGATGTAACCGTATGGCCTTCCAGAACGAAAGACGGAAGCCACCCACATCGCTCGTCAGGGTTTGGATCGACGGCCATCTATCGGCGTCAGCAAAATATAAAGCGCAGTCTTTCCCTTCCGCCACTAGTTCCCCATAGTCTGATTGGGTCAGTCCCGGGGGAAACGCAGGATTGCCGAGAATCGGGAGCAGTGGGGACGTCCTTGATGTCAAGGAAGCAGCGTTCACCATCTCCGAACCCACGCGTAACGTAGCACCTATTGTGGGGTGCGTCTTCATATCCGCAGGGAGATGGTCATAACACCAAATTGCCCCCTTCAGCGGAACATGTACCTGATCCCGTTCTATCTGCGTCCACAGTTTGAGGTGTATGTGTCTGTTCCAGTCAATAATCCTCCCCGAGTGTACTGCCAGGTAGTAGTTTTTTATGTCTGGAAGGGCCACGCCGCCATGTTGTTTTGGGAGAGTCAGGTATCTCATGCGGAGCCGCGGCTTCTTGCACGCCCACACAAATTTAGTGAAGAGGGATTGTACTTGCTTGAAATATAGAGCTGGGATTCTTATTGGCAATGCTTGGAATAGGTACAGGAATTTCGGGAGAATGCACATTTTAAGGAGGTTGCATCTCCCAAACCATGAGTGGAGCCCCCTATTCCACTCTTCAAGCAGTCCCTTGGCTTTCGTTAACATTGGGGGAAAATTAAGTTCAAATGTACGTGACAAGTCACTTGGGATATACGTCCCTAAGTAATTGAGGTGGCTATCCGACCACTTAAACTTAAATTTCAGAGGAGACAGGGCACCCTGTGACATGTTGATACCCATAGCCTCGGACTTGTCAAAGTTAATTTTCAAGTTGGCCATAGCCCCATATCTTTTAAACTCTCTAAGCAAGTTTGGGAGGGATACCACTGGATTGGTAAGAGAAAACAGCAGATCATCCGCATATGCCGAGATCTTGTATTGGACGTGATCTACCGTGATGCCTGTTATGTCCGGATTCCGACGGATCATGCATAAGAATGGCTCCAGAACTAGGGCGAAGAGAAGAGGGGACAGCGGGCAGCCCTGTCTGGTACCGTTAGAAATCGTGAAGGGCTCGGATAGGACTCCATTGGCTTTAACTTGGGCGGTCGGCACGGAGTAAATATTAGAGACCCATTGAAGCATCCTACTACCTAACCCGATGTGCCGGAGAACAGAAAGCATAAATTCCCAGCTAACCCGATCAAAGGCTTTCTCAGCGTCCGTGCTGAGAAAGACACACGGTGTTCTGAGCAGTGTGGCCTTGTGTACGAGGTTAATGACTTTGGTGGTATTGTCTCTGGCTTCTCTGGATGGGACAAACCCCACCTGATCCAGATGTATGAGGTTTGTCATGTATTGAGACAGTCTGTTGGCCAGGATTTTAGTGAAGAATTTAAGATCTACATTCAGAAGGGATATAGGTCTGTAGCTGCCACAGGCAGCAGGGTCCTTGCCTTCCTTGTGAATAAGGGAGATGTGAGCTCTCAGGGTATCTCTTTGGAGGCGTCCTCCGTCCGCAAGATTGTTAAAAGTCCTAACCATGTATGGGCCCAGAATTGGTAAGAGGGTTCGGTAATATTGTAGGGTGAGGCCGTCTGGGCCTGGCGCCCTACCTGGTTTCATGCCCTTGATGGCACACTGTAGTTCCATCAACGTAATGGGCTCCTCTAGGGCTGTCCTCGTCTCTTTGGAAAGTTTGGGGATAGCTGATTGGGCCAGATAATTCCTCATATATGTGTCACTAGTGTGTTGCCTCGGGAGGTTGTATAAGGCAGAATAGTATTCCCGAAACTCCTGAGCTATTTGGGAGGGCATGACCTTCTTTTGTCCCGATGGGGAGATAACTTGGGGTATATACGCTCGTTGCCTCTGCTGTTTAACTGCATTTGCCAACAGTTTCCCACACTTATTACCTGATTCATAGGATAGTTTCCTACAGACCTGGAGTGCTGCTTTGGCCTTATAGTGCAACAGGTCTGTCGTTTGTCTTCTAACCGCCAGGAGTTCTGTTTCTAGTAGGGGGGTTGGATTGTGTTTGTGTTTTGCTTCAAGCACACTGATCTTGTCTAATAGCGCCAGAAGCTGCTTGTCTCGGTCTCGTTTAATACGTGCACCGTGTTTGATTAGGACTCCCCTAATCACAGATTTGTGGGCTTCCCACAGTATGCCCGGGTCACAGTCTGTAACGTCGTTGGTCTGGAAGTAGTGTGTCAGTTTGGTTGTCACGTCAGTCAATACAGTAGCATCTTGTAGTAAACTTTCGTTCAGTCTCCAGAGCCGCGTTCGAGACGTCAAGGCCCGAGAGAGAGAGTAGCGCATAGTTATAGGGGCATGGTCTGACCAAGTGACATTTCCTATCACCGGGTCATATGCTGCATCTAGGTTGCGGTGTGGTATCAGGAAGTAATCGATACGTGAGTATGTTTTGTGCGAAGACGAGTAGAACGTGTAGTCCGGGGCGTGGTCTGGTGCCGTTCCAGGATGGACGTGTAGTGTGCGAGCTCCCGTCCCGAGGTCCAGCAACTTCAGCTTATCAGCTTACCTGCTCCACCGGACATGGTGAGAACCGCTCGCAGTGCCTCGGCAACCCGTTCCCGATCCCCGCTGAACACCGACACCCCGCTGAGTCAGCAAATCCCCGAGATATTCCGGTCACGGCCTACGGCCAGGATGCAGGCCTCGCAAGCAGCCTCCTCCCAAGCGCCACGCGCCCAGAGCTCCAGCCCGCAGCGACCCGAGGAGCAGAGATCCCCAGGTCTGGCAACGGGGATGACTCACCCCCCGGCAGTGAGCCTTAATGACCTGCACAGCGTCGCTACGGATATTAAAAACACCCTCATGGCGGCCATCTTGGACATGAGGTCGGACATACACGCCATGACGCTTAGGGTGGAAGAGGTGGAATACGCTCAAGCCCGCCAAGACACAGCGATTTGTCACGTTCAACAGGTAACAGAGTCGCATGCGATCCACCTCAGGGAGATCAATCGCCACATGGAAGATTTAGATAATCGCGGAAGGCGTCACAACCTTAGAGTGAGGGGTATTCCAGAAATGATCGATGCCAGCCAGCTCCCAGTGGCAGTAACTACCATCTTTAACGATCTACTTGAAAGAGCCCCTGATACCCCGATCGCGTTCGAACGGCTCCACAGGGCACTGCGCCCGCGGGGAAGGGACACAGATCCCCCACGGGATGCAGTCTGCTGCCTCACAGACTTTCCCTTGAAGGAGGAAATATTACGCAAGGCCAGACACCGCAACCAACTGTCTTTCCAGGGAACGGATATCAGAATCTACCAGGACCTATCTAACATCACCCTGCAGCGCAGACGCGAGCTACGTCCCCTCCTGGAAACACTGAGGGCCAGATCCATAATCTACCGATGGAAGTTCCCCTTCTGCCTGACAGCAACTCACCAAGGCCGCACAGCCAATCTAAAAGTCCCGGAGGATTTAGACCACTTCTGCACGGCCATGGAGATACCGTATGTGGAAGTACCAGACTGGTACAGCGACTTCCGTATACCGCCACTCAGAAGAGTCACCTCCATGGAAGGTATCGCAGAAGCAGGCAACTTTAGTATCGGCCGCCGACGCTCTCACCCACCTCCTCCCCACACTCCTTCAAAGGATCAAAGAGCCCCGCGTAATGGTAGCCCGACGGCTTCTCCAGTGCCCCGCAAAGCACGCATCGCCTAACAAGAAACATGAATACCGTCCTTCTGTTTCCACCTCACAGCTGGACTCTGGACCACTCCAATTCGCAGGTAACTTTATACAGCAATCCCTAGGGAACACTGGCAGAACGGTTGGTACCCTCTTTCCCTCTTGGACAACTCCCGAAGGTTTCCCCGGTCGCCCTAACTTCCTTATGTCGGGTCAGAGACTACCTTCTCCCGCACTGATTGTCTTTTCCTCCTTCTCCTCACACTGTATTCATTCTTGCTCATCGGCTGTACGCTTTTTCTATTGAAGCCTTCTTCCTACATTCTCCTATCTACTCCAATGCAGCTAATGACATGTCGATATATAATCCCCCGATTGCATTATGTGCTGTCTTTCTCCCCACAGGCCCTACTAGCTCCTAGCTCCTGAATTTTCTGCTTTACAGCACTGAGGGTGGTCGGGGATCCGAGGGGGACATGCACAGGTGTGTGGCCTACGTGGATGTCGGGTAGAATCCATTCTCAGGTTTGGGAATGGGCGTGCCCCCCTCGGATTTAGACAGCCTGCCCTTAACCCCTGGGTATGATTTTGTTTACTATGTTTTTGTTTACTATGTTTTGTTTGCTATGTTATCCATATTTGGATTTTTGATGTCAGCCATAACTGCAGATGCATACTTGTTCACGGTAACGCAAGCTGTACGTTCTGTTCTGTTCTGTTTTAACTAATTCACCATGTTACTGACTCTGTTCCCTGCATATTCCTCTAAACCAAAGTATATGCCCCCTATTCTCTGTCATGTGACATCTGAAATTTGAGCAATACACTTAATTTCTTATCCCCCTCTTCCACACAAACCCCCAGATTACACAATGCTAAACATCCTCCTCTAATTGCCGAATAAATGCCCTTACAACTCCACAGCCTTCATGCTTTATGAGAATAAGCCGTTACACACAGCCCTGAAGTCACCTACGAATCACCCTCTCACCATGTCCTTATAGGATGACCTGTCCGTCATCTACACAACAAGATTACTCCTCTGACACCAAAATGAGCCATAGATGACGCTAACAATCAGCAGCGTCTGTTATCCTTAAGACCTCATAGAGAGACGCAGACCTCACCTCTCTCTAGTTGAACTCCACCTACCGCTCTCACACACAGCGGACTCTGGTAGACACCGCTGAACCTCACCGGTACCCCCACTCCTAATTGGTGGGCTTGCAGGTCAAGTCCCACACCCGGTATAATACCCCATCCCCCTACCTGTCCCCTCCTTCCTCCCTGGTTATCTTCCTCCTCAACGTCCTAACCTCACCTACCCCACATCTTCCCTTCTCCCCATCCGCATAACCCCCCCCCTTTCTTTTCCTCCCGTCTCTGACTTCCCCATATCCTCCCGCCCCCCACTCGCTTAAACCTCTACTACCAACATGAGCCCCGATAATGTCCGAGGCGCCAACCTGTCCCTAAAGGTAGTCTCCCTTAACGCCAAAGGACTGAACATACCTGAAAAGCGAACACAACTCTTTTCCCTCATGCGCAGCATGAAAGCTGACATAATCTTCTTACAGGAAACCCACTTTTGTAAGAAATCAGTTCCCAACATGACTAATCGCCTCTTCCCCCATAGTTTCCATGCCACCTCACCTATCTCGAAATCCAAAGGAGTCTCCATAATCATTTCCAAAAACCTTCCCATCCAAATTACAGACACTCACCTTGACGAACTAGGCAGGTATATCTTCCTAAAAGGGACACTCAGGAACAAACCAATCACTTTGGCTAACATATACAGCCCCAACTCGTCCCAAGTTCCCTTTTTTAGGGCTGTAACAAGACACCTAACCAATTTCCAAGAGGGTATTCTTATACTGGGAGGGGATCTCAATGTACCCCTGAACCCCCTTTTAGACACCTCGTCGGGGAAATCCCACCTACCATACAGGGCGCTCCGACAAATCAGAAAATGTTTCCAAGAACTCTTGCTCCACGACACATGGCGCACCTTACACCCGAACGTAAAGGATTTTACATTCTTCTCCGCCCCACATAACAAATATTCACGACTAGACTACATATTTCTTACCCAACAGGATCTCCCGTCCCTGAAAGCAGCAACCGTCGAACCGATGACCTTCTCGGACCACCACCCTATCTCAATGACCCTCACTTTCCCTGAAAAAGTATACCGCTCGCAAATTTGGAGACTAGACCCTTCCATCCTGACAGACAAAACCAAAGAATTAGAGATTCAAACTTGCCTAAGCAATTATTTCACTGAGAACAACACCCCGGACATTTCTAAACTTACTCAGTGGGCGGCTCACAAATGTGTTGTCCGAGGGAAATTGATTTCCCTGGGGGCCGCAATTAGAAAGGAAAAACGGGCCAAACTGGCTGATCTCTTTTCCAAACTTAATAAACTAGAAGCACTACACAAACGAAACCTGGCCCAGCAAACCCTCGTAGAACTACTAGAGACTCGTACACTCATTCAGGAAGAATTGGGCCATCACCTCAGGAAGAAATACACTCTATCTCAGAAACTTTTTTACGAATTCGGCAACAAAAGTGGCCATCTTCTTGCTCAAGCCTTACGCAAGAAAAGGGCTGCTAATACGATACACCACATACAATCCCCCACGGGTAAGACTCTCACGAATAACAATGACATAGCCAGAGAGTTTGAGAAGTACTACTCGTCCCTATATAATCTAGATAAATCCGAACCCCCTACTACCTTATCGAATGACAGACCCAATGATATTAACTCGTTCTTAGACCAATTTGCTCCAGGAAAGCTCCCCACTGACACCACCACGATTCTGGAATCCCCGATCTCTATTCAGGAATGGAAAAAAGCTTTAAAACAACTTAAGCCTGGTAAGAGCCCGGGACCTGATGGTCTTTCCGCCGTATATTTCAAGACATTCTCAGACCTTCTTCAACAACCCTTCCTTGACGCCTTCAATACACTCTCTCCCACAAATCCTTTCAAAAGCGAAATGTTAGAAGCACATATCGTTGTTATCCCCAAAGAAGATAAGGACCCCACCCAAACGGGAAATTATAGACCAATCTCATTATTGAATGTAGATGTCAAAATCTTTTCTAAGATTTTGGCAAACAGACTCTTACCGCTTCTCCCTTCCTTAATCTCTCATGACCAGACCGGCTTTATCCCTGGACGTGAAGCCAGGGACAACACTGTTAAAGCAATAAACTTACACCACCTTATGACACAGACAACCCAAAAAGGCCTGTTTTTGTCACTCGATGCGGAGAAGGCGTTCGACAGAGTAGCTTGGGACTATATGACAGCGGTTCTGAGGGCCATAGGATTGGGCCCATATATGTTAGGCCTAATCCTGTCACTATACACGGGACCATCTGCTAAGGTACGGGTCAACAATACTCTGTCGGACGCCTTTCCCATCGGAAATGGCACAAGACAGGGCTGCCCCCTGTCCCCCATCCTCTTTGTACTCACACTTGAACCATTCCTCCGTAAACTGACATACAACCCAGATATCCAAGGTATAAGTTCCTCCAAAAGAGAATATAAATACGCTGCTTTCGCAGACGATATTTTGTTGTTCCTGTCGAACCCACTGATCTCCCTACCAAACCTTCTTTCTGAATTTAAACAATTTCAGTTCCTCTCCCACCTTAAAATTAATTTCTCGAAATCCTTTGCCCTTAATATAACATTACCTCAACACATAGTTGATCAATGTAAGGCTAACTTCCCGTTCCAATGGAAACATGATTCCATCACATACCTAGGGATACAACTCCCTTCCAAACTCTCAAACCTCTACGCTAAAAACCATGTTCCTATCCTACACAGAATATCCTCTGATCTTGAAACATGGAACAAACCGCTTTTCTCTTGGTTTGGCAGAGCGGCGATCCTCAAAATGAATGCCCTCCCGAGAATACTCTATATATTGCAGGCGATCCCTATACATATACCTCCGGCCTTTTTTAAATCTTATAGAAACATATGCACTAAATTCTTATGGGGGAACCGTAGACCCAGAATCAGCTTTACGCAGCTCACCCGACCTAAAAGACTTGGGGGCATAGGCCTCCCCAACCTTCTCAATTATTACACTGCTACACACCTTACCAGGATAGTGGACTGGAATACTCAATCTCTCCACAAAGATTGGGTTTCCCTAGAAGCATCTTTTTCTGCTCTCCCTTTGGAGTCTCTCCCATGGTTACTCTCACCCCACGTCCCCTCTGAATTACACGTACACCCACTTATAGGCCCAACCTTGCAATGCTTCAAAAAGCTTTGCTACCGATCACCCATATCTTCGATTCCCGGCCCACTGACACCTGTAAAAATGAACCCTGGGTTCCCACCAGGTATGCACGCAAAGTTTCTTACCGATAACTGGACACAGAGCCCAATTAGATCACATCAGTTCTTCCTCCGGGGCAAACTATTGTCTACATCCCAACTCTCCTCCCAACTAAACAAGCCACCCATTCCCCCTTGGACATATATTTTAATTGCTCATTTTCTAAAATCCCTTAACAAGAATATACAATGCTCCAGAGAACTCACCCCTTTCGAAAAGCTATGTATCCAAACGACACCCCAATCTCATCTAGTTTCTACCACACATGAACTCCTCTTCGCCGAGATGAAAGCTAACGAGACCTTAGCCTGTAAGAACTGGGAGTCAGACCTCTCGGTATCTCTTTCAGCGGAACAATGGGAACTAATTTTCCTCAACATACATAAAGGGTCGACGAATGTGTCGACCCAGGAAAACGGCTTTAAGATCCAATCTAGATGGTACCGCACGCCCACCCTTCTGCATAAATATAATCCCACAATCCCAGAGGTTTGCTGGAGATGTCTCCGGGAAAGGGGAACCCTTCTCCATATCTGGTGGTCCTGTCCATCTCTAAAAGACTTCTGGGAAAAGGTATGCCATATAACCTCTCGAGTCACCTCATATCATTTGGACCTTTCCCCTTCTCAATTCCTTCTACACCATTCACCCCTGTCGCACAATTCCTATCACAAATCCCTAGCAATGCACATGATCAATGCGGCAAAGCAGTGTATCCCTATACACTGGAAATCGACTCACCAACCAACCATAAAAGAATGGTTTAACAGAATATGCAAAATTGAGGAAATGGAAAATCTTATACATATTGCAAGAGAGACTCCGTCATCATTTAGTAAAAAATGGGCCTGCTGGTTACACTATAAAACGACCCCAGAATTTGCAAACTCCCTGAACCCTGACAAAGGATAAATTACTCCTCTGAGAATTGTCATTAAAAATCTACGACGTGCCAGGATCTCCCCTTAACCCTAAACCTTACAAAGACACCTCTCTCCTCCTATATCTCCCCCTATACAGATCCGCCCCTAGTTTCTCATAACACGCCCCTTGAACACCCCAAGGGGTCGGGGAAGTCAGAGACGGACCCCCTGCCAACGCCATCCCTTCCTGCCTCACTCCCCTCCCCTCGATCCCCACCCCACCCCTTCTCCTTCCACCACTTACCCCCTCCTACTTTCTCATCCACAAGCTTCTGTACAATACAACCACTAACATAGCTCCAGCCTACACTCCCGCATTCATACACTCTCAACGAAATAAACCTGTTTATAGCTCCTTCCCTCCCTTTCTGCCATATTGCACCTGTTGGCCTTTCCCTCCCACACAGACCAAAAGTCCATAACGGCATCCGTGAACCTACCTAGCTCTAACCTACCAACAAGATCTATCCCCGTCAATGGTAGTGGACTTTGACTAGACCCCACAACTACCTTGAATTAAGGTAGCCCACCCCAACACGGCCTAGTTCATGAAGGATGCACATAGCCATTTCATTTTCACTACCCGCAAGTTGAATTGTATGTGACACATGTTATTCATCCATGTTTTGTGGTTGTATTAATACCTTATTGTACTACTATTGTTCAAGATATCTGTAAATGCTTTTTACATTTCAATAAACTGTTTTTGGAAAAAAAAAAAAAAAAAAAAAAAAGAACGTGTAGTCCCGTTCTCCCGAATGATGGAGTCTCCATATGTCTAGCAGTTGGGCCTTATGTAAATCTCTCGAGATGTTCCTATGCACGCTGGGTCGCAAGGAAGAGGTACCGGATGATGTATCAATGGATGGGACTAGGGGAACATTAAAATCGCCTCCTAAAATCAGGTGTCCCTCCGTGAAGTCTGTCAAGAGGGATAAAGTACCGTGCAGAAAGGCATCTTGTCTGTCATTCGGCGCATAGACCGTAGCTAGCGTCACCAGTACTTCCCCTATTGAACCTTTAAGGAACACATACCAGCCCTCAGGGTCTATTTTGGAGTCACGCAGAGTCCAGGGTACACTTCCCGATAGGAGTATAGACACTCCTTTGGATTTGTTTGTGGGATTAGTGGCGTGATAGTTTATGGGGAAATGCCGATTTTTTAAGCACTGCGGAGAGCCCGTCTTAAAGTGGGTCTCCTGGATAAACGCTATATCAGCTCTAGCCCTTCTAAGGTCATTCAAGAGCATGCGGCGCTTCTCAGGAATGTTTAGCCCTTTGGCGTTTAGTGAGAAAAGAGTGACGTGATCCATCACGACCGTGCTTCAGGAGGGGGGGTGAGGGTAGAGTAGTAAGGGGTGTAGTGAAGGTACTTAGAGTAGGAGGGAGAAAGTAGAGAGATGAGAGAACAGATTTAACTTAAAAGAGCAAAGCGAGCAATAAATGCTCCTAAGTGTCCTGTCTGCAATTGGTCATTAAAACGCAACCAATCGCAATGCAATAGATTGCGGTGAAGCACACTCCGGATAACACCGGGTGCAGTGCTTCGACCTAGTGGGGAAGGGGTTAGACTACGACCGAGGGGAAGCCCCCGACCTCGCCCCAGCCCCCCCCCCAGCCCCAGGATATAAACTTGGGCAAGTACAGTAACAAAACCTGAAAAATAAAACAGAGCAGAACGGAAACACAAAACTATTAGAGAAATCAGCATGTAGCAATAAATTCACATTCCCATGGGAGACCATACCACCCCGCATCAAGTACAAAAATTATAAAGCCTATGTCATGGCGATCATAAAATATACCCCATAGAACCATGTGCCCCCATCAGTGTCCCACCCGTCCCCTCAACAAACATTACTAATGGATAAGTACCTGATGACATGGAAAGAACATTAGCCTCCCACGTGCAGTAGAGTACTACTAGATCCCATTTCTATCAAGCAGAACATTCACTGCAAAGTAGTACATCATAACAAGACCTAGTAGAGAACATCCTCAATGCGGTATACCATGGGGGAGAGAGGCGAAGGGACGACTCTAGTGTAGTCTCTATAATTAGCACATAAAATCAGGTCCAGGGTTATAATTGTCCGGCCCCCCATTACTTATCTAATCCCACCCGGAGGATGAAATGAAGCCCATAATAAGAAGAAAATGAAAAACGGGCGAGGAAGCGACAAAGCACCCCTGGGGGTATATATGTAAAAGGTGCCGTTCTCTCCAGATCCCCACGGTGGCCGCAGCTGTGCACAGTATTTCTAAAACCTGTACAGATGGCACAGGAGCTGGGTAAGGAAGTTAACCAGGAGATCAGACTCCCCTGTGAGGGGGGGTTCTACCATACCATATATATACTGGGGTGACCACTTTACAGTCTGATTATCTCAGTTCCCAGAGTGAGGATGACTCCAGCCAATCGAAAGTAATATGGATTGATCGGGGGCGAGACAGTAGAAAGTCTTAACTCCCTCAGATTCTCCTATCTCATGTTTGTTTCCTCCCTTTCCCCGTCCTTGGCAGGCCTCAGGTGTATCCGGGGGATCCAGTCTAGATCAGGGGAAGGTGAACGGGGGACTCTACATAGGGGGAGCAAGGTGGAGGAGTTGTCCCTAATCTGGTATTAGGATCAATGGATGCGTTTGCATGGTCTCACCATAGTGGTCGCCGCCACTAAGCCTCCCTGGATTCTTCCGCAGATGTGAGGCGAGACCTCCGGCTGCGCTGTTGCGGCCGTGGGGAACGGAACCTCCTCTGACCCGAACCGTCGGGTCTGGTGGGGAGACTCTGAAGAACTTGCAGCCAATCCGGTACATCAATGGGATCCGTTTCAAAAAAGGCAAATCGCGCAGGGAGATCAGATGGTGAGCGCAGGGTAAAAAATTGTGCGTTTTTCTTGAAAGTCACTGCTATGGGAAAACCCCATCTGTAGGTGATGCCGGAGTGCTGGGCAACTTCTAGCACTGGTTTCAGCATCGCCCTCCGTTGCAGAGTGGCTCGTGAGAGGTCTGGCAGTATTTGAACGATCGCCCCATCAAAGTCAGTGTCTCTCACCTCCCATGCCTTCCTTAAGATGAGCTCTTTATGGACATATTGATGGACCCTGCAGATCACGTCCCTTGGGCGGTTCGGGTCTGCGGATCGGGACCCGGGGCCCTGTGAATCCGGTCAAAAGACACCGTCGGTGGGAGCAAGTCCCCAACAACATTCCGAAATACTGCCAATGCGGTTGCTGCCAGATCTTCTGACCCAGTGGCTTCAGGTAAACCCCTAAGTCTCAAGTTGTTGCGCCTGCTGCGGTCCTCAAATTCCTCTAAGCGCAATTGCTGGGTCAGGATGGAGGTTGCCTGTGCCGCCTGTGTGTCTTCTACATGCTGCAGCCTCTGCTCTAATGTAGCCACTGAGGCTTCTCCTGCTCCCACCCTGTCTGTCAGCGTGGAGATATCTGTGCGGACCTCGGCAATCTCCTTGCGGTGAGATGCCTCCAGCCTGCTAGCCAGAGCCTCAAAGTCGGCCCTCGTAGGCAGAGCCTGTAATAAAGCCCGCAGCTCTGCATCAGCATGGAGGGTCAGCGGTGTAGGAGGCGAGCAGTTCGCTTCTTGGGGGTCAGGGCGGAACTCCGCCGGTGTGTCGGGATCTCCCCCCATGGTGTGTGAGGCTCCTGGGGATGCCTGAGAAGTGTGGGGAGAAGAACTCACGTTCTCGCCGCGCCTCGTGGGTTCCGCCATCTTGGGGATCGGGGATGAGTCCTGCGAGCCGGGGAAATACCGACGGATCTCCCCGCTGGGTCTGGCTTTGGGCGTCTGGTACTTCCTCTGCTTTCCTCTCCGTTTCCCAGCAGAGTACATGCCGTTTTTCTGAAGCGTCAGGCTGATGTTAGGGCTGGTAAGGCCAGGACGGACCGGGAGCTCCACACACACACGTCCTTACTCGGCCATGTCCAGACCACGCCCCCATGACACATTTTTTAACATATTATTACTATATTGTATTTCATATTCAAGAAAACCATATAGTATATTATATATATATATATATATATATATATATATATATATATATATATATATATATATACACACACACACACACACATGATTCAATACCTGCATGATCAATAGTTAATCTATTCCCAAACATTAGAGGGATAGAAGCATGTAACAGATAAAAACTTTATTTAGACATTGATGGATACAAAATGCATAAATACTCCATGGGAACTAAATAAGGCCCCATGCACACGAGACGCAGGTGCAAACTCTGCTGAACACACGTTTTTAAATGCTGGAACCGGTGTTTATAAACGCGCGTTTTGCCGCGTTTGCGGCCGCGTTTAACCGCGTTTGCGTTTATAAGCGTTTCATCATAGACCCTCCCTAAGCTCAAAAAACAGTAAATTTTAACCATTTCAGCCAGTTTGTGAGACCAGAGTGAGTAGCAGCAGCTGAGAGAGCAGCAGTGTACTTGTATTTAGCGTATCACTTGCCACATCATCTGCCACAAGTTGTGGATTGTCCACTTGCCACGTCACCTGCCACGTCACCTGGCCACATCACCTGGCCACGTCACCTGGCCACAAGTTGTGGATTGTCCACTTGCCACGTCACCTGGCCACATCACGTGCCACGTCACCTGCCACAAGTTGTGGATTGTCCACTTGCCACGTTACCTGGCCACGTCACCTGGCCATGTTACCTGCCACGTCACCTGGCCACGTTACCTGCCACGTCAGCTGGCCACGTCACCTGCCACAAGTTGTGGATTGTCCACTTGCCACGTCACCTGCCACAAGTTGTGGATTGTCCACTTGCCATGTCACCTGGCCACATCACGTGCCACGTCACCTGGCCACAAGTTGTGAATTGTCCACTTGCCACGTCACCTGCCACGTCACCTGGCCACGTCACCTGCCACAAGTTGTGGATTGTCCACTTGCCACGTCACCTGGCCACATCACCTAGCCATGTTACCTGCCCACATTACCTGCCACGTCATCTAGCCACGTCACCTGCCACAAGTTGTGGATTGTCCACTTTCCACGTCACCTGGCCACATCACGTGCCACGTCACCTGCCACAAGTTGTGAATTGTCCACTTGCCACGTCACCTGCCATGTCACCTGGCCACGTCACCTGCCACAAGTTGTGGATTGTCCACTTGCCACCTCACCTGGCCACGTCACCTGGCCACGTCACCTGGTCACGTCACCTGCCACATCACCTGGCCACGTCACCTGGCACAAGCTGTGGATTGTCCACTTGCCACGTCACCTGGCCACGTCACCTGGCCACATCACCTGACACAAGCTGTGGATTGTCCACTTGCCACGTTACCTGCCACAAGTTGTGGATTGTCCACAATGCAATGCAAGCAATTACAGTTTTCTTTTATATTTTTTAATAGTTTTTCATCATTTGCCATCATTTTTGAGATTTCTAATGTTAAAAAATAGGTCACCTTTAAAAACGCTTATAAACGCAAACGCGGCAAAACGCCGGTACCGCGTTTAGCCGCGTTTAGCAGCGTTTAGCGTCTGAAACGTGGAAAACTTTTGCGTCCGAACCCATTTTTTTGCTTCTGGAAAAACGAGGTTAAACGCAACTGCTTGTAAACGCCAAAAAACGAGAGTGTGTGCATGGACACATAGGATAACATTGAATGGGTTCAGGAGCAGTTGAAAAAAGCGTCCAACTGCCTCTGAACGCGCGTTCAACAGCAAATAACAGCGTCTCGTGTGCATGGGGCCTAACACAACGATGAAGCCCAATATCTATTAGCTACAAACATTTTATACACTGGAGGATACACTGGTAAAACACATGGTTGAAACACAACATATGTTAGCTCAATGTGTTTCATGACTTATCGTCATTCTTCAGGAGCAAGCGTGTAATGTGTGTCTGTAATGACATATATAACATTTTCAGGTTGATCCAGTATATTCACAAATAATTAGAGGATAGGGAGATGGAGAAAAAAGCCACCATAGGCCTCGTACACACGGCCGATTTTCTCGGCAAGAACCAGCAAGAAACTTGCTGGCAGAGAGGTCTTGCCGAGTAAATCGGTCGTGTGTACGCGGCTATCGGGTTTCTCGTCGAGAAAACCCGACAAGAAACCACGACGAGAAAATAGAGAACCTGCTCTCTATTTTCTCGTCGAGATTCTCCTCGGCATGTTTCTCGACGAGAAAAGTGAGTGTGTGTACACTTACCTGTCCTCCCGGAAGCCCGCGCATGTTCGAAATGAATTCGACGCATGCGCGGTAGCTTCCTAGGCATACGTAGGGTATACCAAGATGGCGGCGACGGCATCGAATGTGACGAGCGCATGCTCGTCGTAGTCGATGACGTCACCGCGTACGCTCCATTCAAAGAACCGCGGGTTCTTTGAAACGAGCGTGTGTACACTCGGCCGGGACAAGTTTCTTGTCCAAGAATCTCGTCGAAAAAAACGACATGTTTTTTTCAACGAGAATCTCGGCCGTGTGTACGAGGGCATATATTACTTACAGGGTAGCTAGTATTGATGATATGGTATTGTGGGTCTTGTGTCCCCCCAATACACACATGGGGAACATCTTTTCTGGGAGCTGAGATGGCGTATTCCATGACCGACAGCCCCCACTGGCCCCGCCCAGGATGGACAAGCATCATGCAATAAGAATGAATGAGCATAATGCCAGAGGAAAAACTGTGGCTGTGAAACATATGATATAGTGCATGGGATGTTCTATCTAAATTAGACAACTGATACTAAGAAAAAAGGAAAGAGTATGCTGAATGAAAACTAAGAGTGACTGGTGTTGATGTGGGTGAGTGAAACCCCAAGAAGGGAGACAAGGGAGTCAGAGAAATGGGGCTAAAAAGAACTTAAGTGAAGGTAAAACAGAAACAAAGTGATAAACTGGAGGGGTTACCTGCCAAACAAATTGGAGGGCATGTAGTGTATGATGTCCTGTTGAGTAGGGAGAAGCTAAATGCCTGAACCACCCATGGATGGCGCCCTTATAAACGCCGCCGTGGGAAAACCCCATCAACGTCATGCATGCGAGCACACAGGAAGGGGAGGCACCTAGACCAATGCGGAGTAGCCACCTGGTAGTTTGGCATCAAATCACCTTCCATACCGCTTGTGGTTGGAAATACACCGGCATGTCAGCGTCAACAGCATGACGCGTCATGCCTGGCGTGAAGGGCATGATGTTGACACGCAGGGCATGGACGTCCACACCACCCGCAAATCGGGCGGGGGAAGGGAGGACCACCAGTGCGCGTCGTAACCCCGGATCCGAGGAAAACCCGAGGAAGGCAGTGACACAGCCTAACCCCACACCACCATACAAAGATACCAATGTAATTGGACTAGAGATTTGATAAAAAGGAACATATCTGATGAATTAACAAATAGCATAGTGGGCACAGTAAAAACCTAAGATAAAAAGAAAAACATGTTCCACCCTCCTTAGCAGGCATGTTCCAGGATCACCAGTTTACTGAAAAAAGAAAGAGGGTGACCAAGTCCATGCTAAGGGGAAGCAGAAAACAGCATCAGAAGAATGGGCCACTGAGGCGTGTTATATACGACATCAAACTGTACTCGTACTCTTCCACTCGTATTCATTGCTTCTGGTATTTTTTTAAATGGGGTTTTCTGTATGTAAGAGGCAGCAATGAGCCACAAGTATGTTCCTACCTCACTAGCAGGTACGTTCCAGGATCACCATCTTACTGAAAAATGGAAGGGGTGGTCTAGTCAATGCAAAGGGAAAACAGCACTAGAAGCATGGGGCATTGAGGTGTGTCATATGCATCATCAAACTGTCCTCATACTCTTCTACTTATATTCATTGCTTGGAGCGCTCCCTCTCAGTGCATGGTGGGTCAGTGATGTCACAAGGGGGCGGTGCCACCAAGTGGCATTGGCGGGTGGCCCTGCCCCTTACCTATTTAAGAACTGTCACACAGCGGAGCAGGCAGGCGGCGGTAGCCTTAATCGTGGGCGGAGCTTCTTTTTTTTGGGGTCCGGCGGTGGTGATGGACTTTTTTTTTTTTTTCCTTTTTTCTCTCTTAATATATACTACCCTCTCCTTCCATATTGTTGCGATAACTGTGTTAGCCCATTCTCTCACTGAGGGGGGGTCTTCTGCCTGCCATCTTTGCGCTATCAATTTTCTAGCATGAAAAAGGCATCTAAGCACTGCTTTTGTTATGCTGATCGCTCTACTTGTTCCCTCCTCTAGTCCCAAGACACATATTCTAGGGTCCATTTCTATTGTTGTCATATATGTCCTATTTATACTATCCAGTACCCCTGTCAAATACCTAAATAATTTCGGACACCTCCATAGCATGTGTATCAGGTCCCCTGTGTCTTGACATCTGGGACACCCTGCATCTGCTCTCCACCCAAAGTCAAACAGCCTTTTTGGTGTATAGTATGTCCTATGTAGTAGCATTAAGAATGAAAATTTCTGGGCCGGTGAAACAGATACATGGTGTCCACTCTCTAGTACCTTTTTCCATTCCCCCCCGGATATGGGCCCCAGATCTTCCTCCCATTTCCCTCTGCTTTTGAGATGTTCAGGAGCTGTAATACTTCCTTTGCATAAGTGTGGGTATATTTCGGATATACGGCCCCCAGTCTCACTCTGGTTGCCCAATCTCTGAAAGATAGGGGATTTATGCCAGGTTGGTCCCTGTCTATCAAACTGCATATCTAATGCATGTCTAATTTGCAAATATCTGTAAAATGTATGTTTAGGGACATCATATTCCTCTCTAAGTGTAGCAAAAGTTTTTAGGATTTCTCCCTCATACAGCTGGGCCAACCTGGTTATCCCCTTTCCTTCCCATTCCTTAATTTTCCCCATCAACTCCAACTCCTGAAGATTCCTATTATCCCAAAGCGGTGTATATTCTGTCTCTCCTTCTAATCCCCCTATTGCTTTCACAGCTTTCCACACCTTTATTACCATCTTGACCGTAGGGGATTTGTATAGAAATTAATTTGCCTCCAGTGCCTCCATCACCAACTTGTGGGGTGACCCCATTGTCATCAACCGCCCATTTATATCCCCTCCCATCTCTGGTCTCATTCCTATCTGCTGCAGCTGTGCTGCCAGGAAATAACACCGTGGGTGCGGTACCGCCATGCCTCCCTCCCTTGTTGACAGTTGCAGGGTCTGTAGTCCTATCCTCGCTTGGCCTCCTTTCCATATTAATTCTCTAAATAGTGTATCAATTTTCTTAAACCATTTCTTATGTATCCATGTTGGTGTATTATGCAATACATATAATAATTGTGGCATCCACAGCATTTTGATCAGGTTACATCTCCCTGCAACTGACAGTGGGAGCCGCCGCCATATTTGAATTTTATTTTTAAGTTTTGACAGGAGGGGAACTATGTTGTTATTTATATATTTATTGGGGTCAATTGTTATATGTATTCCCAGGTATTTCATTGTATCCACCATTTCTAATTGGGGTATTTCTGCTAAGGTTTGATTGGCAGTGGGGTCCACCGGCATCAAGGCTGATTTTTCCCAATTTATAACCAATCCTGAGAGTCTACCAAATTCTCCAAGGATACTCAGGTGGTGATGGACTTTAATTGATGATGGAGCTACATCGGGGGACATAGTTTTTGACAATTTCATTATTAAAAATATAAAAACAGCCTGTTTTTATTTATTTTTTACATCTTTTAGAGTAGGGGTACAATATACCCCATACTCATTCACATGGGGGGGGCGGGATCTGGTGCCCCCCTTGTTAAAGGAGGCTTTCAGATTCCGATAAGCCCCCTGCCTGCAGACCCCCACAACCACCGCCCAGGGTTGTGGGAAAGAGGCCCTTGTCCCCATCAACATAGGAACAAGGTGCTTTGAGTTGGGGCCCCAATGTTGAGTGCATGCGGCCTGGTATGGTTCAGGAGGGGAGGGGTATGCTCACTCGGATAAGGGTCTGGTATTGATCTTGGGGGGACCCCACACAGTTTTTTTCACGATTTGTTATTGCTAGCAATGTTTTTTTTTACATTCAGCAGTCAGCGAGAAACCCCGCCGATGAGTCATCCCTTGTTAGGGATGCGGCGGACAGATTTCAGGCCCGCTCCTTAACAACCAGCTAGTGTTAAATACACCAGTGGCTGCCAGCTCCAAAAATTTGCATTAGAACCGCATCTAAATTCTGAACAGCTGCTTAGGAAATTCACTGAAAACGGAGGGGAATTTCACACCAGACATGTGTGAACCTAGCCTCAAGTACATCTAAACCTAAAACCAAAATGTAATATGTTGCAGCTCATCATTTTAAAATGTGGTGGCACTGGCTACATTAGTTTCTGTTTTGTTTGTTTTTTTTGTTTCAGTTTTTTGGGGATTTTTTTTTCCTTTTTTTTTACCTGCTAATTTTGACACACTTTTCTTTCCTAGGCTGACAAGGTTTAATCATTGCTCTGTATGTAGGGAATCAAAAGTTGTCACCCTAAGCTACTTTTTTGATTTATTTTATGTAGAGGGGAGTTAGTTTGTAGTTCAGATTGCTGAGCAAGCTGATAGCATTGTTTGAGATTTCAGCATGCACGGGAAGGATTCAAAATTTCTTACAGGATCAACAGGTATTAGTTTGTACTTGAAGAAAATGTACTTAGCCGTAAAAATTAAAACTAATACCACTGTTTCATCTAAAGACTGCTAAGCTGTAATATATATATATATATATATATATATATATATATATATATATATATATATATATATTTTTGTTCATGGGCTTAGATACACTGTCGTAAGTTAATTTTATAAAAAAACAAACCAAAAAAAAAATGCTATATAAATGCTCAGAATACGCATGGTTTAAATTTGTTTTTTAAATCATTTTTGTAGAGTTCTTGCTTTGTGTTGAAATTGTTATTAATTAAGTTAGCAAAAAAGCTAAATTAGCAGAGTTAATTGGTTTATTCTTAAATAATTTCTCAGTACATTTTCAGTGAAAACCAGCCATGCGTTCTCTCATTTTATGATAATATTTTCTATGGTAACACTCAAATTCTTAGAGACAATATATTTCCATTAAGTAATTATGCAAAATAAGGTTCAGTTCCAGGGCACTGTGTGGTATTTGTAGGCCATAAACACCAGCAATGCCTGTATATTCATCTTTATTTATTCTTTATTTTCACCATTTAAGTTAATTTTATTTTCTTTGCTCTGTCAATACATAATAATTACTCAGTAGGAAAATTTTAAGACCTGTCAGCCCAGACTGAAAATGAAACATTCAATTTATTAACACTTTACTCATTTTATATTTGTGCGTATGAATAAATTTCATTTGTAAATACGGTTTGAGTAGGCGATCTTTTTATATATATTTTGACTACTGAGGCATAGTCTTAGCTGTGAGTGCTAATATAAAAAATATATATATACAGTTGAAAATATTTGTATTTTATGTAATTTATAACATAGTTATTGCTACAGAATAATTACATGATAAATAAAATCACACTCTATGTATTCTTAAAGAAAACCTTTCCAAAGAGGCTGCTATTGCTGACTCTTCCTACTGAAAATGCTGGCTGCCTGGCTATCAAGCTGACCTAGCTTCAGTAATGCCGCGTACACATGACCGAGTTTCTCCGTGAAACCCGACGGGAAAAACGAGGACTGGTTTGGTCCCCTTTACCCAGTCTACACACGGCCGTTTTTCATGACATGTTTTCTCTTGGTCGAGAAAACCGGCTGTGTGTAGGCTCCCTAGCAGTGTTTCCCTACGGGAAAACTGCAGAGGAAAAAAAATGCCGCGATTCGCGACTAGAAAAATTAGTGCATGTTCTAATTTTTCTCGTCGGGGAAAACTGCTGGAGAGCCTACACACGGCCGTTTTTCTCGTCCAAATGAAAAAATGACAGTTTTCCCAACGAGAAAAATGGTCGTGTGTACGCGGCATAAGTGAAGAGAATTACTTTTGACGTCTCTGACTTTCCTGATCTGCCTGTTTGTTTCAGGTCAGTGAATGAGTGCAAAAAGGTGCATGTTGAGGACTGTTGAATGTATTAAAGTGTATATAAACTATAACAACGAACATCTATTTGCTCCCTTTGGGAAAGTGTTTTGCAAAAAGGTACCTGTTGATCATGTCAGATATTCAGGGCAGTCCTGTGCCCTCTTAACACTTTATTTGTTATCTCAAGGAGACTGTTATTTTGTACTACAGTACAATCGATCTCTATAATGTGGGGATGAGAGAGTGGATGGGATTTAGAAGTTTACCAACAAACAACTGGGCAGGGCTGACATCAAGTCTTGCAATTTTAGTCCACAAAAGGGCATGTCGTGTCATTTCACAGGAAGAAATTAGAAGCTGAATCTATTCTGATTAATAGATTTTGTCTGTACTTGCAAGGTCTTTAGCGGGATACAAACTGGGAAAATGTAGACTGCATGAATTGCAGAGATGCACTAAATATATGTTTTTGCTGTTCTGACATATGTTTTAAGGTGCATGCTTCAGTGTATTTGAGTGCTTGCTAATAATGGGGTGTATGGCACAGTGTGTTGCATGTATTGTGGTGAATGATTATATTGGGTTATATGTGGCAGAATGCTAACTCTAACAAGGTACATGGTGTAGTGTGATGAGTATTTAAGGTGCATATTGTAGTAGGTTGAATATACAGGTTGCATATACAGTGTTAGGCCTCATGCACACAGGGTATTTGCCCAGCTCTCCTAAACTACTTTCCTCCTGGCACAAAAAAAGGCACAAAAATGCTTGACTTGTGTAAACCCATTTAGACGCATTTAGGGGCATCAAGCACTTTGGGCGTTAATTCATTTTTAAGGAAACTTTCTTTAGAAAAGCTTTCACATATTTGTCCCTTTTTTTCCCTCTGTTTTACCCTGTGTATATCTTCTGTTTTTGTGTCTCTTGTAAAGCGCTTTGAAAAGCTAACTTTAAAAGCTCTATATAAAATAAAGTTTATTATTATTATTTCATTGGCTACAATAATAATTTATTCTGGCCAATTAAATTAACACTCAAGCTCATTAACGTATAAGCGCATTTAGATGCGTTAGCATGCATTTACACTTGTCAAGCATTTTTTCTGCCAAAAGGCTGCTGCTCCTGGATGTGCTGGCGGTGTTTTTTTTTCCTGCCTCTAAACTAGCATGTAACAGTTTCTTAAAAGTCAGCAGCTACAGTACTATAAATCCAGGTGAGGTTCCTTTTTAAAGATATCTCCCAAGCATTTCATCATAAGGATTGGTGTTTTCCGGAAGTGGCATAAAATGGAGAACCTTCTCCCTACTAAACAGTATTCCTTAAAATGCTTCTAAAGGCAGAAGGTATTTTTTTTACCTTAAAGAGGAAGTAAACCCTGATGGTTGATGCTATTCATATTGGAAGATTCGGTTCTGTAGGCTGATCCCTTACACTTGGAGTGAGTGTCACGGCTGATAGACGCTGAAAAACGCTGCTTATTGGGAGAGGACAACAGCCTAGGATTTCCATCTGTGGGTCCCTGACATGGACACAACCCTAATAGATCCACCGCTATATGGTGTGAGCTGGATCTACAACACTTGGTAAGAGTATTCATTACTTACTTCTTCCCTGATCCAACGGTGAAGGCACTCCGGGGTGTTACAGCCTGCTGGCATATACAGTGTCCACCTTAGAGAAACATCTGGGACAAGATTTTTACCAAGCTACATATATGATGTTCTCCAATATGGTTTTCAGCCCTGACAGCTATTGAAAGACATTCTAGAGTTAATTACTATTGAACTCTGGACTTTTTTCATATGTCATACATTTTTCATTAAGGGTTTAATTGTTACTATATACCCCATCACTCGTGATTCATTTGACCATTCATTTTTCATTTTTTATTTTATTTTTCATTTATTACTTGTTCACTGTTCCACAGGACTTTTGTTAGTATTTATTGTTTCACAGGATTTCAGGATATGATCACAATTAGATTTTGTTTTATATATACACATTTCACTATGAATGCATGATATATGCGTCTTTTTCACCATTGGGGTGTATACATTCTTATTGGGCCTCCAGTAAGGTGTACGGTTCTCTTTAGTAGGCTTGTGCAATTCGTTTCGTAACGAATTGAAATTCGTCCGAATTTAGCAACTTTCGGACATTCGGAAGCATTCGAATTTCCGAACAAAGCAATTACGAATAAGACCGAATCCGAAATAAATTATACCGCAAATAGCGAATGCCCGAATGTCTTCGGCATAATTCGTTATGAAAAAGTTACGAATGTACGAATCCATACGAAGCACAATAACACTCACTCTGCTCTCTGCTTCTCCCACACCGGGCTGAACTCCCTCTCAAAATGGTGTACAGGGGCGGAGGTTATAGCCGCATGTAAAAAACGAAAGTAAAATACGAGATTTCGAATCCATTCGAAGCACAATAACACTCTGCTCTGCTCTCTGCTTCTCCCTCACCGTGCTGAACCCTCTCAAAATGGTGTACAGGGGGCGGAGGCTATAGCCGCATGTAAAAAACGAAAGTAAAATACGAGATTTCGAATCGTTACAAATAACCGCTATGTATTTAGAAAAGTACAAATCCATTCGAAGCACATTAGGCATAATAGGCAGCGTCGTTGTGAGAGAGACACGGAAAATTACGAATCAACGAACCCAAAAAAAGTTACGAAAGTAGGAGTTGTGTCCAGAATCAACGAAAAACAACGTACTCTACCGAAAGTACGAACCCAAAAAAAGTTACGAAAGTAGGAGTTGTGTCCAGAATCAACGAAAAACAACGTACTCTACCGAAAGTACGAATTATAAAGCAACAAAAAATTCAACGAAAAATGTCGCTTGCAAAAATACGAATGAGTCCGAACACGAAAAATCCCGTCTAGCAAAATTACGAATGATTACGAATCAACAGGACCGGAAAGAAACGAACCGATACGGAACGAATTTTTCCGTTGTGCACAAGTCTACTCTTTAGGGTCCATCACGATATAGGATATCATATTCCTTTCTAATACATCGCCACACTTTATATATATACATTTTTTTTTACACTTTTGTCTGGTTGTTGTGTTGGCAGCTTATTTTTCATCATTTGAGGTTGGCGCAGTACTTTTCCCCCCTTTCTTTTGCTATTATATTTTGACTGTTATATTGCAGCCTTCCTCACGATTTATATATCACTTGTATTTAAAAAAAAAAATGGGATGAATATGGATGTATTTGAGTACCGCACGAGTCGCACATTTACCACAGAAGGAGTTTTTATAGCTACCAGTACAGACTCTGAGATGGGAGGCCTGTTCATGAGGTTAAAAAACCTCATGACCACGGAGTTACATCTAGAATGGAACAAAGCTTTTTTGGACCAGTATCTTAAAGAGCGTATGGTCCCTAGAGGACTAAGGTGGGATGTGTGTCCACAACAGGGCGACTTGGAATTGGACTCATGGTTTTGTTATTTTAATGATGCAGGAATTTCCTTTATTTCTTTTTTATTAGAGAAAAAAGTTACACGTTTGGGACTTATCGATAAAGAGATTAAAGAAATTAGGGATAAACTCCTACCACATAAATCCACTTCAGAATATGGTATGTTGTCCACAAGTTTAAAAACCCATTTAGAGAAGGAAGAGAAAGAACAAAAAACAAAGAAGCAAAAGAAATATACTCGGGATGTTAGTGATTACAAAAACGGTTGTGTTTTTAGTTGGCAATCCAAGGAGAGTATATTAAGAACAATTGAAAGCAATTCCAACACTATGGATGTCACTGTTCCATTAGTAGGGGAATTAAGACCACAGAAATCCACATCGGTTCAACCTCAAAATCGTCCACACGGCCCTAGGGAGTTCAACCCTAAACAAGCTGGTGCACGTACTACCACCTTTCAACAAAAAGGCCCTTATCCGCCTCAGGGAGGGAGGGGTAAAGGGCCTCGAGGTAACAACAGAGGTAGAAGGGACCATTCCCGTGAACATTGGAGACATGGTTCACCACGTGGTAGAAGTGGGCAGGGTCATTATGATTATGATTACCACCCCTATCAATCACAAAGAACGCCAATAGAAACCTACAATAGGTTTTTTCCTCTTAGAGAAGAACATGGAACATATCAATCTCAACACAATCATGGGGACAAAGATGATAGTCATCAATTTAATAGGTCCCCGTACAGTTATAATCAGAACCATCCAGGGCCCTCATACTCAGAGGGTTTTTATCAGGAGCAGAGTGGGTACAATCGAAACCCCGATCCAAACGTGGATGTAGAGGCGGATGGCGCGCCAAGAAAAAGAAAATGCATATAACTATGGAGGGAATTTTCAATGTAAGTTCAGCCATTTTTACTGAGGCAGAAAAAACTGTTTTATATAAAGGATTGAAATATGTCCCCCCTAAACAATTAAACAAATTTGCCACATTCATAGATGTGCACAAATATGTGCGGAAATTAAATATACAGAGATATTTTATCTCTAACCCTGTTAGACCATGTTTACCTGAAAACACTTCTCTTACTGTTCATTCAGGGTTCTCAAACCCCTCACTTTTCAATCCCCCTGGTTCCACAGCACCTTCCATTCAGGTGTTTAGGGACTTGGTACTAAAGGATTTGGAGGCATTACCCAAGAAAATAATTTACAGTGACCCTAATATCAAGACTGGTCTCAAGGCACTGTGCGAACGTAAAGACCTCACTATACGCCCTGCTGATAAGGGTGGAGGGATAGTGGTTCTTGACAAAAAAGTTTATCATGCAGAGATGACTAAGATTTTAAGTGATACTGATACATATGTACGTTTACCCAAGAACCCTACACAGAGCTTTAAGAGAACGCTGACGGATCTTATAGACACTGGGGCCCAGCTTGGCATCTTGGATAAAAAAGAAAAAAGCTATTTAGTACCGGTTGCTCCACGCATTCCCAGTATCTATTACCTTCCAAAGGTACATAAAGATGCCAACCATCCTCCCGGCCGCCCGATCATCAGCAGTATAGACTCTGTGACCTCCCGAATAGGGAAATATATAGATTTTCACTTACAGCCGATTGTTCGATCAATCCCATCGTACCTTAAAGACACAAGGCATACCATTTCAGTGTTGCAGCAGGTCGACTATAGTGAGGATATCTTACTAGTGACAGCCGATATGGCCTCACTATACACATGCATCTCTCACGAATTAGGCCTATCGGCTGTTAGTTTGTTTCTATTTAGAGATAACAACTTGGCAAAAACCCAAAAAAGATACATTATGGATCTCCTACAATTTGCAACAACACACAACTACTTCTGGTACAATGGTGACTTCTTTTTGCAACAGAAGGGAGTCGCAATGGGAGCAAAATTTGCTCCCAGCCTGGCCAATATTTTTATGGCCAAATGGGAGGAGGATGTCGTCTATGCTTTAGATCGTGCCGAGATTGTTCTCTGGGTTTGATACATTGACGACATCCTCCTCCTATGGAGGGGCGATCAGGGCTCCCTCATGACCTTTATGTCTACCCTCAATGACAACAATATTGGTATTAATTTGTCATATGAAATTAGTTATACCAATATACATTTTTTAGACTTGGAAATTTTTTTTAGTGGTGGCCGGTTACAGACCAAAACGTTCTTTAAGTCCACCGACCGGAATGGATACATTCCGGACGACAGTTGTCACCATTCAGCATGGTTAAAATCAGTACCACGAAGTCAATTGTTGCGGATTAGACGCAATTGTTCTAATCTTTCAGATTTTCAATATCAAGCAAACATTTTAAAAACCAGGTTTGTAGATAAGGGCTACAATTCCACTTTGATAGATGAAGAAATCCAATGTATTGCAACCACCAGTAGGGATTCATTACTAATAGAACGAAGTAAACCAATTCAAGAGTCTAAATTTAAATGGTCTTTTTTCACCACATTTTCACCCAACACAAACAAATTAAGGACATTTTCCAGAAACATTGGAAAGTCCTTAAAAACGATCAAGTCCTCGGTCCTTCACTTCCAGATAGAGCTGGAGTGACCTATAGAGGTGCTTTCTCATTAAAACGTCAGATAGCATCCAATGTGACTGACCCTCCGCTCATTCCGGTCTTTTTTCCACACCTAAAGGCATACTACCCATGTAGAAAATGTAAGGTATGTCAGGTCAATCTGTGGGGTAGATGCAAAACTGATACTTTCTGTTCTACATCCACGGGAGTGAATTACAAAATGAAACATTTCACCACCTGTGCGACTAAATTCATCGTCTATTTACTTACCTGCCCATGCGGGAAGCAGTACGTAGGGCGTACTATTTGCACATTTTCGATTAGGGTGGGAGAACACCTTACTAGCATTAGAAAAGGTAAAACCAATCACAGTGTCCCTAGACACTATTTAGAGTTCCATAATAAGGACCCTAGAGGCACTAAGTTTGTGATTATAGACAAATTTGTTCCTCATTGGAGGGGTGAATCTGGCCTTAAAGGGGTCTCTAGACTAGAGACTTACTGAATATACCAGTTAAAAAGTTATAGGCCTCATGGACTCAATATTGATTGGGATATCAATGCTTTTATCAATCAAGCATAACATTGTGTTCCCTTCATCCCTCCCCCTTTTTTATTTAATATTTAATTTTTATTTAATCCTTGTAGATATAGTTTATGCATACCGCCATTTGCTCCATTTAACAATAGTTCACAACATATATTTTTATATTTTATATTTTTACATATATATATTTGAGAAATAAAGAACAAATGCGCAACCTCTTAGTGACAAATACTATACTAAAAATTTGCAGCTGACATAGTGCTGCAATTTGGTGTATGTAAAACAACAAAACAAACTTTTCATAAAAAGCACAACAAAGTTCATAGAAGGGATGGCCACTCGGAATATTATCCTATATTCCCCACATTGAAGATGGGTGCAGGTAAAAATTCAACACTTCCCAACTTGCTCAGGTAGAAAATGGATGTACAAACTGCTTACCAGATCAGACGGATCCCCATTACAGGGATCTTTTGAGGCTCAATGTCCTTCACGGATCACTCAGATGGTAGGAACCCAGCAGCACATCCAGCAGGAACTCCAAGGAACACGTCTGCAGAGGCAGGGAAAAACCGAACCACCTTTCTGTTGCTCAGCTTGTCAATTCCCCCTCCAGGCGTGTTAGATTGTATAGTGGGATTTAAAAGGAAAAAAGACGCTTCATGGTGCAGTATTCTTAAAAATAAGATACCCTTTATTTACAATCCTGGGTATGATACATGAAAGCGCCAAAATTTTCAAACGAAAAAAAGGATTCTCAGCTGCGGTGTAATCCGATCAGCTGATGCGTGGTGACGTCAGGATCTTACAGCTGTAAGATCCTGACGTCACCACGCATCAGCTGATCGGATTACACCGCAGCTGAGAATCCTTTTTTTCGTTTGAAAATTTTGGCGCTTTCATGTATCATACCCAGGATTGTAAATAA
This sequence comes from Rana muscosa, assembly GCA_029206835.1. NCBI lineage: Eukaryota > Metazoa > Chordata > Amphibia > Anura > Ranidae > Rana > Rana muscosa. The sequence continues at coordinate 257,057,433 of CM055119.1, read as the reverse complement.
AGGGAATCTTATTTTTAAGAATACTGCACCATGAAGCGTCTTTTTTCCTTTTAAATCCCACTATACAATCTAACACGCCTGGAGGGGGAATTGACAAGCTGAGCAACAGAAAGGTGGTTCGGTTTTTCCCTGCCTCTGCAGACGTGTTCCTTGGAGTTCCTGCTGGATGTGCTGCTGGGTTCCTACCATCTGAGTGATCCGTGAAGGACATTGAGCCTCAAAAGATCCCTGTAATGGGGATTCCGTCTGATCTGGTAAGCAGTTTGTACATCCATTTTCTACCTGAGCAAGTTGGGAAGTGTTGAATTTTTACCTGCACCCATCTTCAATGTGGGGAATATAGGATAATATTCCGAGTGGCCATCCCTTCTATGAACTTTGTTGTGCTTTTTATGAAAAGTTTGTTTTGTTGTTTTACATACACCAAATTGCAGCACTATGTCAGCTGCAAATTTTTAGTATAGTATTTGTCACTAAGAGGTTGCGCATTTGTTCTTTATTTCTCATATATTTGTAATTGCATATTCCAGTTATTCATTTGCAGCACTTAAAGCCAAATAGAAAATATATGTGTATGTATATATATATATATATATATATATATATATATATATATTGTGAGGGGGTTAGCTCGGCAGCGGGTGTGTGTGACCCCCGGGATGGGCTCCCCACACAAAACAGGCCCAGCAAACGGAGGTTGTGGTTTTCAAAATCAAAAAAGGTGCGGTTTATTTTCTATTTACAGTGACAAAACACAGCAAAGCAAAAGAAACATAACCAAAATAAATCCTGGTCAAGTTGACCTCTGACTAAACATACAGGTTTCCTAACTAACAACTGGGATCAGCCTAGTGCTGTCCTAGTCCCTAAGTCCCTGGTTTAGTAAAAGTCCAAACAAATAGCCACACAGGCTTTGCCTCACCGCACAGGGGTTCACTCTCCCTAGACAGTCCACACAGGTCTGGTTCCAGGCATGAGCTAACATCTAATGAAGCTGGGAGTTCTTATAGAGGCCTAAATGAGCTGACAAGCTTCAGCTGGCCTCATCAACTCCCTGTCTGTACGACGCCCAGCCCTCTCCCTAGAGGTATGAGTCATCCATGAGCCCACTAGCCTTATACAACTCTCCACCTAGTTGTATAAGTCGGCGTAAAGCCTGAATCTGGGCGAAATATATCTACCCCCCTGGATGCAACCAGGTGACTTTACCTTCCTGCTGTCACATACCCCCCCTCTTGTTTTAACCTCGGGGTTGGAACACCAGCAATCAGGCATTCATGTACTCGAGACAAAGCATCCACATTCCCCATTTGAACGCCAGGGCGATGCTTTACTGTGAAGTTGAATTCCTGGAGGGCCAGGAACCACCTATTCACTCTTCTATTTGTTTCCTTGTTTTGAGCCATCCACTTTAACGGAGCGTGATCCGTAACCATGTCAAAGTGCCTACCTAGCAGGTAGTACCAAAGGGAATCTAGAGCCCACTTCACCGCTAAACACTCCTTTTCAACGGTGGCGTAATTTACCTCATGGGACTTCAACTTCCTGCTGAGGTAAATGACTGGGTGCTCTTCCCCGTTCCAGACCTGGGACAATACTGCTCCTAACCCCACATCTGACGCATCACTTTGTACGACAAAGTCTTTAGAGAAGTCGGGTGAGTACAACACTGGCTGGCTACATAAGGCTTGTTTCAAGAACTGGAATGCTGCCTCAGCCTCGGGGGTCCATTTAATCATGACCGACCCTTTCCCCTTCGTCAGGTTGGTTAGGGGCACAGCCTTAGAAGCAAAGTGGGGAATGAATCGCCGATAATACCCAGCGATTCCCAGAAAGGCTCGTACCTGCTTCTTGCTGTTGGGACGTGGCCAACTCTGGATGGCCTCGACTTTGTTGAGTTGGGGTTTTATTACTCCCCTCCCAATGGTGTACCCAAGATATTTGGCCTCCTCCTGCCCAATGGTACACTTCTTGGGGTTAGCCGTAAACCCCGCTTCCCGAACAGAGTCCAGGACTGCTTGCACTTTTGGCAGATGTGAGGCCCAATCTGTGCTATGGACAATTACGTCATCCAGGTAAGCCGCAGCATACTTCCGATGGGGCCTCAGCATCTGGTCCATTTTCCGCTGGAATGTGGCCGGCGCATTCTGTAACCCGAACGGCATTCTTTTATATTGGAACGCCCCGTCTGGGGTTACAAATGCGGTTTTCTCTTTGGCCGACTTGGCCAGGGGGATTTGCCAATACCCTTTTGTGAGGTCAAGAGTCGTCATGTATCGGGCTGTTCCCAGCCGGTCGATCAACTCATCTATACGTGGCATGGGGTAGGTGTCAAATCTTGTAACTTTGTTCAACTGACGAAAATCGTTACAAAATCGCCAGCTCCCATCCGGTTTAGGCACCAACACAATGGGACTAGACCAATCACTTTGGGACTCCTCTATCACCCCTAAGTTCAGCATTTTCTGTACTTCCTCCCGTATTGCCTCCCGTCGGGCCTCTGGGATCCGATAGGGTTTTAACTTCACCCTTTCACCGGGCGGGGTAATGATGTCATGCTCTACCCCAGATGTTTGTCCCGGCAGCTCAGAGAATACCTCCTTGTTGCGAAGCACAAACTCCTTAACCTCCTGTTGTTGGGGTTGTGACAAGGTGGCTGCTATTCCAACCTCAGGAATCACGCAACCAGTTTGAGCTGGTGACCAAGTGTCTGCGACTAGGGACTCTCTATCCCTCCAGGCTTTCAACAGATTAACGTGATATATCTGTTCGGGCTTTCGCCTTCCTGGTTGTCTGACCTTGTAATTCACTTCGCTCACTTTTTCCATTATCTCGTAGGGGCCTTGCCATTTGGCAAGGAATTTACTTTCAACCGTAGGGACAAGTACCAATATCCTATCCCCCGGGGAAAAGGTACGGGTCTTGGCTCCACGGTTGTACACTCTCTGCTGTGCCAACTGCGCTTGGGCCAAATGTTCCTTCACGATGGGCATTACCTGTGCAATTCGATCTTGCATCAGGGCGACATGCTCAATCACACTCCTGTGGGGAGAACTCTCACTTTCCCAAGTTTCCTTGGCAATATCCAACAGCCCTCTTGGGTGTCTCCCATACAGTAACTCAAAGGGGGAGAATCCCGTAGAGGATTGGGGCACCTCCCTAATAGCAAACATCAAATAAGGAAGTAAACAGTCCCAATCCTTTCCATCTCTATCCACCACTTTCTTCAACATTTGTTTTAGGGTTTTGTTGAATCTTTCAACCAGCCCATCGGTTTGGGGGTGATACACAGACGTACGCAATTGCGTCACTTTGAACAATTTACACAGCTCTTTCATAACCCGGGACATAAAGGGTGTACCTTGGTCCGTAAGCAGTTCTTTACAAATACCCACCCGGCTAAAAACAAGAGATAGCTCTTTGGCTATGGTTTTGGCCGAGGTATTTCGGAGAGGGATCGCTTCTGGATAACGGGTGGCATAGTCCATTATAACTAATATGTACTGGTGCCCCCTAGCGGACTTGATTATAGGACCTACCAAATCCATGGCGATCCTCTCAAACGGGACCTCAATGATGGGTAGAGGGACCAGCGGGCTACGGAAATGTGGCATCGGGGCCAACCTCTGACACACAGGGCAGGAGGAACAATAATTTTCTACGTCGTTCATCACCCCCGGCCAATAGAATCTCTGTAATACCCTCTCTCGGGTTTTCTCTGTCCCCAGATGACCTCCAAGAATGTGCCCATGGGCCAACTCCAACACCAACTTCCTGTAAGGTTTGGGCACCACAAGCTGCTCAACGGTTTCTTCTGCCCTTTTTGCCACCCGATACAGTAGGTCCTTCTCTACGCTGAAGTATGGGTAAGTGCAGGTATTATCTGGGTTCACTAACTCGCCATCTATTTTCACTACGTTTTCCCGTGCCTTTATTAGGGCGGGGTCTTTCAACTGTTCTGTGGCAAAGTTTTCCCTGTGAACCTCAAGATCAGAAAACTCCACAGACGGTAGGTTTTCGTCTGAGGAGGTGGGCTCCTCTCCAGTTTCTTGAGTCTCCCCTGCCAATACTGATAAGGGAAATTCCGGAGAGTCCTCACCACTCTCAGGGGAGTTCTGGCTATCACATTCCTGGTACATAGGGGCACCAGTGAGGGGCTCAGGATCATCCCACAGTTCCCAGAACTTCGGAAAATCCCTTCCCACAATGGCGTCATGCGGTAACTGAGATACTAAGCCCACTGGATGAGAGAGGGTACCTTTGGGGGTCTCGAAACACACTGTAGTTACTGGATACTCTCGGGTGTCCCCATGCACACAAATAACAGCTACCTTGCTATTCCCAGAGACCTCTGTTTTAACTAACTCAGCCTTTATCAGGGTCACAAGGCTACCTGAATCCAGCAATACCACAACATTTCTACCATTAACACACATTTTGCATAAATGTTTCTCAGTTCCTCGAATGGCAGTGCATGCGACTGTCGCACACAGCGACTGACGTCTGCCCGTCAGAAAGTCACACTGCATGGGTTACTCCACAACCGGGCAATTGGCTGCAATATGTCCCGCTTGCCGGCAGCGGTAGCAAACGATCCTTCTTGCCGCCTCTTGAGCCGCTGATTTCCCAGGCTGTTCTCGCCAAACTTGGGGTAGAGCTCCCACCCTCTCACTCTCTCCACCCTCACCCCTTGGAATCCTCTTATCCGCCCCTGGGGATGGTCTGGTCTTAGGGTGGAAAGTCCGAGTGTCTCTGGAAGAGGCCGTCAGGTTCTCTGTAGCCAAGTATTTCTCCACACGATCCACAAGACCATCGGCCGTCTCTGGGTCTCCATGGCTTACCCACTTTTGGATGGCAGTAGGAAGAGCTCTCAAAAACCGATCCATTACAACACGTTCCACAATCTTTGGTGCGGACAAAGTCTCTGGCTGTAGCCACTTTCTGCTCAGGTGAATGAGATCATACATTTGAGACCTGGGGGGTTTTCCAAGCTGGAAAGTCCAGTTATGCACACGCTGAGCCCGGACAGCCTGGGTGACACCCAGCCTTGCCAATATTTCAGCTTTTAGCATCACATAGTCTTTTGCTTGGTTAGGCTCTAGGTCATAGTAAGCTTTCTGCGATTCACCAGTTAACAGAGGAGCCACCAGTCCAGCCCACTGCTCCTCAGGCCACTTTTCTCTTTCAGCGGTCCTTTCAAATGTGGTCAAAAATACCTCTGGATCATCCTCTCCAGTCATTTTTGTCAATAAACGACTCACCCCAAAGGACGCGGTATTAGTGGGACGGCTTTCCTCACTGGTCTGCGGACGTTGCTGCATTACTGCTTCCATCTGTTGTTGTAGTCTCTGCTCTTGCTTCTGCAACAGGTCTATGAAGCGGGCCTCAGATTGCTGCTGGGCTCGTTGCTGAGCCTCCAGACTCTGTTGCAAAGTTGCGTTTGTCTGCTGCTGGGCTGCAAGGCTCCTTTGCAAACCTGCATTTGTCTGCTGTTGATTGGCATTTGCTAGAGCCAGCTGCTTCAGTATCTCCTCCATGCTGGCTTAAAAAAAACTGCCACTGGTTCTCCACCAACTGTGAGGGGGTTAGCTCGGCAGCGGGTGTGTGTGACCCCCGGGATGGGCTCCCCACACAAAACAGGCCCAGCAAACGGAGGTTGTGGTTTTCAAAATCAAAAAAGGTGCGGTTTATTTTCTATTTACAGTGACAAAACACAGCAAAGCAAAAGAAACATAACCAAAATAAATCCTGGTCAAGTTGACCTCTGACTAAACATACAGGTTTCCTAACTAACAACTGGGATCAGCCTAGTGCTGTCCTAGTCCCTAAGTCCCTGGTTTAGTAAAAGTCCAAACAAATAGCCACACAGGCTTTGCCTCACCGCACAGGGGTTCACTCTCCCTAGACAGTCCACACAGGTCTGGTTCCAGGCATGAGCTAACATCTAATGAAGCTGGGAGTTCTTATAGAGGCCTAAATGAGCTGACAAGCTTCAGCTGGCCTCATCAACTCCCTGTCTGTACGACGCCCAGCCCTCTCCCTAGAGGTATGAGTCATCCATGAGCCCACTAGCCTTATACAACTCTCCACCTAGTTGTATAAGTCGGCGTAAAGCCTGAATCTGGGCGAAATATATCTACCCCCCTGGATGCAACCAGGTGACTTTACCTTCCTGCTGTCACAATATATATATATATATATATATTTCATGTATATCTAAACATATACATGATACCCTTCACGTTTTTTTCCACTTACTCTTTTTACCTTATATGGTTTTAGAGTATCCACAGGAGATCTGAGTTAGCGCGGATACATCCCCCCCCTTTTTAAATACATATATATATATTTGTTTGCATATTCTCATCATTAGAGGCTCAGTCTCGTATATATGTTTTGGCAGGGAGTTGAATATGTGTCCAACATTCCACACCCCAAACTTTATATAGACCATATATACCATTTGGTTATATGGGGTTTCGATGGATGTTCCATGTGCACTGTCGTCCCATTGGGTGTTTATACATATTTTTAATATACACAATGTGCCTGTCTTCCGGAATGGACATTGTGAACATGTGACATTAATGTCATTTTTTATTAGTTCTGATTTATTTATATATTTTTTTGCCGGGCATATTGCGTGATGTTTCCTTTCATCATATTGGGTAAGAGGAGCTCCGGGTTTTAGTCAACAGACATACTTTAGAGCTCCGTATCCCAATGCGCTCTGTTCCACCCCCTCTATGTGACATGATGACCACAAGCACGTATTTGTGTTGAGATATGCTGTATGGAGAGGGTCGTTTCGCCTTATTGCGTTGCGACTACATTCCCCAGCATTCCTTGCGAGCGGTCGCGTCATCTGTGAGGGTTCCAAATCAATATGCGCTGAGGAGACGTTGGCGGCGCATCATATTCTATTAGCGCTTCCATGATTGGTCGGGAAGCGCATGTGACTCCGGTCACATGACATTGAGTTGCCCATGTGACCTATCTATCCCGGAAGTGAGACGCACAACGGGACGTACAGGTACACAATTAAGGTAATATCTCTTCCTATTTAAAGCGTGGGGGGCACCGGGATGGCGTGTACCCCAGTTGATGTCTTTTGTAGACGAAACGCGTCGGATTTACATGCCAGCCCATGCTGCTCACCCCACGCATCTTTGAATTTTGGACCTACCATTTCTGAAGTTTTTCCTTTTTTGGATTTGTTTTTGATTGAGCTGTCCATTTGGATTTTTTGTATTGGATTTTTATTGTGCTTTTAATAAATTCCATATTTGGATTTACACTGTGTCTTTTCCCGTTTTTTTCCATGGTTGATGCTATTCATATTGGAAGATTCGGTTCTGTAGGCTGATCCCTTACACTTGGAGTGAGTGTCACAGCTGATAGACGCTGAAAAACGCTGCTTATTGGGAGAGGACAACAGCCTAGGATTTCCATCTGTGGGTCCCTGACGTGGACACAAGCCTAATAGATCCACCACTATATGGTGAGCTGGATCTACAACACTTGGTAAGAGTATTCATTACTTACTTCTTCCCTGATCCAAGGGTGAAGAAACATCTGGGACAAGATTTTTACCAAGCTACATATATGATGTTCTCCGATATAGTTTTCAGCCCTGACATCTATTGAAAGACATTCTAGAGTTAATTACTATTGAACTCTGTGGACTTTTTTCATATGTCATACATTTTTCATTAAGGGTTTAATTGTCACTATATACCCCATCACTCGTGATTCATTTCACCATTCATTTTTCATTTTTTATTTTATTTTTCATTTTTCACTTTTCACTTTTTCACTGTTCCACAGGACTTTTGTTAGTATTTATTGTTTATTGTTTCACAGGATTTCAGGATATGATCACAATTAGATTTTGTTTTATATATACACATTTCACTATGAATGCATGATATATGCGTCTTTTTCACCATTGGGGTGTATACATTCTTATTGGGCCTCCAGTAAGGTGTACGGTTCTCTTTAGGGTCCATTGATTTGCTTATCCTTAGTCTAGGTAATGTAGTTTCGGATTTCTGTGTCTCCCTCGTCATGGACTCATCTTCACCGCCGTGTGGCCAGCCCTCCCGCACAAGGTATTTGCGGAGTGGGTAGGGGGTTGGTGTCTTTTGTGCCTTTGCTGGTGGTTGCTAACGGTTACATCCTGCCCACCTTCCTCCCCCTCCCTCTGTCTGTATTATCTCTTACAGCCCGGCTATATCAGTTCATCAGTCACAAGACAGGGACCTTGCCAGGCCACATCAGCATCATCATTCATCCTCCAGGTCCAGACGCGGCACTACGTCTAGGACCCATCATCATAGGGGACGTTCACATTCCCCCTCTAGACATAGGAGACGTTCCCATTTCTCCTCTAGTCACCGCCGCCACCACCACCGCGATAGTCGCTCTGACCACAGAGCCTGCTGGGGATGTAAGACCAGAATCCCGGAGGGCAAATCGCTATGCGACCCATGTTATGCCCGAGCGGTTGGTGAGAAAGAGACCGAAAAACAAAATCTTGAGTCTCTTGTGAAACGTGTGGTACAGCAATCTATGAAGGAAATAGTTGCTCCCCACACGAGGAGCCAGTCCACCACCTTGTCTGGCTCCTTGGCTGACGAGGCCCAGGAGGATCCAGGCCAATTCCAGCCCCATGATTCCTCCCATGATTCCTCGCAAGACAAGATGGAGGGAGATGATTCTACGGTGGGATTCAACTACGCTTTAGTCTCTCCATTGATCAAGGCAGTGAAGGAAACTTTAAAGTTGGAGAATACCACTGCCCCCCCCCCCCAGAAAAACAAAGGAAACTGTTTAGGCAGCTGGGGAAAGAACGCTCCAAATTCCCACTTCCCTCTGAGCTGAAAGGAGTGTTTGAGGAAGAATGGAGCAAGAGGGATAAGAAGGTTTCTATGCTAAGCAAAACCTCTAGACTGTATCCCTTTAAATCTGAGGACGTTAAGCATTTGGAAAATGCTCCCCTCGTAGATGCAGCAGTAATGCGCCTAGAGAAGCATGTCACCCTCCCGCTAGATGACACTGTATGTTTTAAAGATGGTCTGGATCGAAAGATTGACCAAGACCTCAAAAGAATATATAGCCTGACCGGAATGGCCTGCAAACCAGCTTTAGCCCTTGCAGTCACCTCCAAAGCAATGGAGGCCTGGGTGGAAAATGTAGACTCCGTTCTGAAAGGTGTCTCGGAGGAACTAGCACAAAGTTCAGCAGTGCAAGGACTTAAACTGGCTGTCGCCTTTTTGGGAGAAGCATCAATTGATCTCATCCGCTTGATGGCTAGATCCATGCTATCTTTGGTCACGGCCAAACGAGCACTATGGTTGCGTCCCTGGCTTGCGGATCCAGCCTCAAAGCAGGCATGGTGCAAAATTCCTTTTGAAGGAACTTCCTTGTTTGAAAACAAACTAGATAACGCCATTTCCAAGGCTACAGGTGAGAAGTCGGGGTTCCTCCCTCAGGACAGGCGTACGTTTAACCAAAGAAGACCTCAGCGGAGACGCAGTACAGAGCGTTCGAGAAAGGCATGCTCCTATAGACCCGGACGGGATTTTAGGAGCAGCTGGAACTGGAATAGGCAGACATCTTTCCAAAAGTCTGGCAAGAAACAGACGCCCGGTGGGCGCGAGCCAACCAAGTCCTTTTGAGATTGGGCCCGCCCAAGCGGGTCGGGTAGGGGCTCGCCTATGTCTCTTCCAGCACATCTGGGTGGCCTCGATCTCAGATTATTGGACCATCAAAACGGTCTCAACAGGTCACACATGGTCCTTCACCAAGGTTCCTCCATGCAGACCAATGCAAACTTCACTTCCTCAATCGGAAGAAAAACAACAAGTTCTTCTTTCATATGTGAATGCCCTGAAAGATCAAGGAGCAGTAGTATCCGTGCCAAAGAGTGAGGAATTCCAGGGAGTATACTCCCCCCTCTTCCTAGTACAAAAGAAGAACGGCTCTTGGTGTCCAGTTATAGACCTCACTTTTCTGAACAGGTACATAAAGCACGAGAAATGCAAGATGGAATCACTCTCAACCATCCAAAAAGTCGTTCAACCAGGTGACTGGTTGATCTCAATAGATCTAAAGGACACGTACTTTCATGTTCCCGTGGCGGAAGATTTTCACAAATATCTTCGGTTCCAGGTCGAACAAGAGCACTTACAATTTATTTGTCTTCCATTCGGGCTAACGACTTCTCCAAGAGTCTTTTCCAAGGTGCTGTTGGCAGTTGTGTCCCTTATCAGAATACAGGGTGTGCGTCTGTATCATTATCTGGACGATTTGCTAGTACTGTCCCAAGACAAGCAGCAGCTGCTGATCCACAAAGATCAGGTGATCTCTACACTGTTGGAGTTCGGATGGCTCCTAAACCGGGAGAAGAGTCAGCTAGAACTGACACAGCGCTTAGTCTATCTAGGAGCTCAGTTCGACACCATAGAGAATACCATCTCTTTTCCGGAAGAAAAAATACAGATCAATCGGGAAAGAATCTCCTTAGCCCTAGACTCCTCACACCTAAGGGCATCACAGTGCCTGAAGATAATCTGCATGATGGTGGCCACATCCCCTATGGTCAAATGGGCGATGTGGAGACTTCGTCTTTTTCAGTCAGGTTTCCTCCAGCAGTGGAGGTCGGACGATCTCAATCCATTGATCCGGATAACACAGTCAATGAGGAACAGTCTCCCCTGGTGCCTTCAAACCAAGAATTTGTTAACTTGCCACTCCCTTGCTCCCATCCAGTGGGTGACTGTTACATCTGATGCCAGCAATGCGGGCTGGGGGGTCCATTGTGGGGCAGAACTGGCTCAGGGCAAATGGGATGCCCGTCTCCACACTCCAGGTTTAAACATTCTGGAGCTACGTGTGGCATGGTGTGCCCTTCAAGCCTTTTCCCACCTCCTGAAAGGGAAATCGGTCCTACTCAAAATGGACAACACCACTGCGGTGGCATACGTGAAGAGGCAAGGGGGCACTCGGAGCTCCGCCCTTCTCCAAATGGTCGAGCCCATCATGACCTGGGCTCAGAGGAATCTGCTCAACTTGACAGCAGTCTTCATTCCAGGGGAGCAGAACATTCAAGCGGACTTCCTGTCACGCAGCAATCTAGACAACAACGAATGGTAACTGCATCCACAAACATTCAAGTGGATCCTATCGTTGGGAATCGATCCTGAGGTGGATCTGTTTGCATCCCCCTGCAATTACAAAGTAGACAGATACTACACTCGAGCTCGGTGCAGTCAAGCTTTCGGAGTAGATGCATTAACAAGCCAATGGAAATTCAACAAGGCATATGCCTTCCCTCCACCTCCGATCATGCTAAAATTCCTGCAGCGGCTCCAGTTGGAGAAAGTCGAAGTGATAACAATAGCACCATACTGGCCGAGCAGGCCATGGTTTCCTCTCCTGAATCTGATGAGCTTCCGGGACCCATTGCCTCTTCCTCTCAGGCCAGACCTTCTTTCTCAGGGGGCAACCCTGCACCCCTGTCCAGCAATACTGAGACTGACACACCTAACACAAACAAAACCTACAGCAGAATCTGGACCAGGTTTGTCAGCTTCATGACTTCTGCTGGAAAATCTTTTAGAAATCCTGGAGTTGAAGACGTTTTGAGTTTTCTCCAATCATTCTTGTATATTCCTTTGTCGATCAGTTCCCTTAGGGTACAAGTTTCAGCCTTATCAGCATTTTCAGGAACATCATGGGCAACTCATCCCCTGGTTCAACAGTTCTTTCGGGGGGCCTCAAGAATCAGGCCTCAGAGGAAACCCAGATTCCACAAATGGGATCTTCCGCTCGTCCTTGATGCTCTTTCAGCACTAAACAACAAGGATCCTTCCATTAAGGACTTCTCAATTAAGCTGGCTTTTCTAGTGGCCATTACTTCAGCCAAAAGGGTTTCGGAAATAAGCTTCCTAGGTTGTCAAGAGCTCCTTTTTGACTTTCTTCCCGGAACGAGTGGTCCTTATTCCCATGCTTTTTTTTTAATCAGTAAAAAGTTTTATTGAGAAAGACAATATAACAGACATGTGCCATCCAGATGAAATCCAAAATAAACACAAAAAATGCAGACATTAAACAGACAGGTCTCATATGCAGTGGATAACATCTATCTCCTTTTATCTACTAGAACTTGTATTGCATGTATCATGACAGATAGAGATAAATATAGCAGGGATTACACATCACTTAAGATATGCAATCAGCGACCCTTCAAATAGTTACTGATATGTCATTAAAAGCAACAACATACCAGAAGAAATAAGGAGAAAAGGTAAAAGAAGAGAAAAAGAATAAGACAAAGTTAAAGTAACCAAGTACCAATCTCCTAACCATCGAGACTGGATAAACTTCCCCTTCTAACTCTCACTACGGGGATACAATCTCCACCATGCCTCAACCGCTTCCCTCCAGAACCCACCACCATCCACACAAAATCAAGAGAATAAATCTTATCCACGTGGTCCTCTCACTCCCCCTCCCTCCCCACCCGGATCCCCATCCCCACCCTGTGCATATCTCTAGTCCCCAGCTCTTTATTCATAACAAACCGGTCTATGGGACGTACTATCCCAAGTCACGGGCCTATATCTGCAACAACCTATCTTTAATTAATTGAGGAGGTCCCAACCCTGGTGTATCTAGCCAGGGTTGCCACATGGAATAGAATTTTTTCAGTGCATTCCTATGTTGATAGGTAAGTTTCTCACGTATCAGCTGATCATTTACCATTTTCACCCACTGTTCTCCTGTTGGAACTCTCGGGGATATCCATAGCCCCGCAATCGCCTTCCTGCCTATATATAGGAGACGAAGTATTGCTGTGTGACCGTGGGGCGACAGCGAGGGAATTTCCAACGCACCGAGCAGGCACACAATGGTTTCTCGTGGTAACGGTATCTGGTATACTCGAGAAATCAAAGAGAGTACATAATTCCAATACCGAAAGAGTTTCGGACATTTCCACATCATGTGGAGCAGGTCTCCATCATGTATGCTACACTTAGGACAGAGTGGCGTGTCTCTACAACCCCATCTATACAGCCGGAGCGGGGTCCTATAAACCCTATGTAGTAAATATAAATGTGACAGTCTGCGGGAGGCCGAAACCGACACCAAAGGAGCAGAGGTAAGACATAATTCCAAAGTCTCCCCATCTATAGGTCCTAGATCCTTTTCCCATCCCCTTCTACAGGGAAGTTTGGAAGCATCGTGAGAAGCATCCAGTAACCTAGCATAGACCCCTGATATCATCCCCTTTTTGTCTTCAGCTTGTAATACTACATTTATTAAGGGATGCGTCAGCAGCCTGAACTCAGATAACCGAGATTCAGCCTGGATAGCATGCCGTAATTGCAAGTACCTGAAAAATTTTGACCTGTGGAGGGCAAATTCCCCCCCCAGGTCAGTAAATGATTTAAGGATCGACCCTTGAAATAATTGAGCAATAAAATGTATGCCAGCACTTTCCCAGGAGCGAAAATCTTTAAGTTTGAAGAGTTCAGGGAAGTATTTATTTCTCCATATGGGAGTGAATGAACAGATCCCTGTAATTCGCAGAAGAGGCCTGGAGTACTTCCATAGAGCATTGAGTAACTGAATCGTGGGCAGTGTACTAGGGAGATGAGTGAATCCCGCTTCCAGGTGGGATAATACGGATAACTCCGATCCCTGAGGAACCAGCAATGAGCGTATGGAGTCTCCCGCATCCTCCCCCCCCCCCCAATTACCCAAATGCTGTAATTGGGATGCTACATAATAGTATCTGGCATGAGGAACTGCCATCCCACCCTGATCCTTGGTCAGTTGTAGAGAGAATAGACTAATGCGAGCCGCCCTATTCCCCCAAATTAGTGCCCTAAATAGAGAGTCAATCTGGTTAAACCATCTATGCGGTATCCAGATGGGAGCGTTATGAAAGATGTATAAAAGTTGCGGGGCCCATATCATTTTCACTAGGTTAGCCCTCCCTGTGACCGAAAGCGGCAACTTCGTCCACGCCGCGCATTTAGCAGGAGTTTACGAAGCAAAGGCGTTAGATTTTGTGACAGGTATTGTGTAGGGTCAGGGGTCACTTGTATACCCAGATAGCGAAACTCTTCCACTAACAAAATGTCTCTTGCGCATTCAGGAACCGGGCGAGTTAGTGGGTCCAAGGGCATAAGCACCGATTTGTTCCAATTAATGCTGAACCCTGACAACTCACCGAAGTTTGCGATTAAACGCGATTAAACGCATCACGTTCTCCAGAGAGCGGCCAGTGTCCCCCAAGTAAATCAAAGTGTCGTCTGCATATAAAGATACTATTTCCTGACTAGGACCTCTACAGAACCCTGTAATGTCCGGCGATGCTCGTATGTGTATGGCCAGAGGCTCCAAAGCGAGAGCAAACAGCAGGGGTGAAAGCGGGCACCCCTGCCGTGTGCCTCGAAAGAGTCTGAATGAGTCAGACACATCTCCATTAATTCTCATTCTAGCTGACGGGGCACTATAGAGTAACTGAACCCACCATAGGAATGTGTTACCCACCCCAAATCTGGACAGTACCTCCCACAAATAGGGCCACTCGACACTGTCAAATGCCTTAGCCGCGTCCAGTGAGAAGATGGCCCTATTACCAGGGTTATCCACTGGAATTTGAATGTTGAGGAAGAGTCTGCGGAGGTTCTGGGAGGTGGATCTCGATGGGATGAATCCAGACTGATCCCTGTGTATCACTTGATGGATACACTTGGACAGTCTGGTGGCCAAAACTCTGGCCAGCAGCTTAATGTCATACGTGAGCAGGGAAATAGGTCTATAGGAGTCTGGAGACATAGCATCCTTGTCAGGTTTTAGCAACACTACCACTAGAGCCTCATTAATGGAAGGGGGGAGTCTACCTTGTTCAAAGGCATCATTGTAGACTTTTAAAAGTATCGGCAAGAGTTGTTCCGAATATCTCTTAAACACCTCGGCCGGTAGTCCATCCGCCCCCGGAGCCCGCCCATTTTGGGCAGACGCCAGGGCCTTCAGGAGTTCATCCTCCGTCAATGGGGCATTGAGTAGAGCGGCATCTGCCGGTGAGAAGGCCGGGATGGGGAACCTGTCTAAGAAGGATGAAAGTTCCCCCCGGGTGGGATGTACTTTGGATGAGTAGACCTCCTGAAAAAATTGGGAGAAACTATCCAGTATGAACCGAGAGGAGTAGCAAGGGGTCCCCTGTGCGACCTGAATAGCGACTATATGAGAGGAAGATTGCTGTGATTTAGCAATCATCATCAACACATGTCCTGTGTTCTCCCCCTCCTCAAAGTACTTCTGTTGCAGAAAAAAGCGTTTGTTCTCCGCATGTTGTAGAGACACCTGCCCAAGTAAGGACTGGGAGGCTAGCCAGTTTCTTTTGGTGTTGTCATTAGGATCAGCAACATATGCAGCCTCAGAGCGCTGTGCATCAGTAAGTACTCGCTCCTCCCATTCCTTAGTCTTAGTCTTGATTTGAGAGATAATTCTAATAAACTGCCCCCTTAAATAGGCTTTGGCCGTGTCCCACACCATCCCAAAAGGTATTTTTGGGGTGCTGTCAGGAGTGGACGCTGTCCTTACAGCAGATATCAGATGAGTCTTTCAGGACTGGAGTGGACACTGAATACACTGGCCTAGCTATAGCTTTCCCTATTAAATCAGCAGCAGATACACTGTCCCTCCTCTCACTAAGACTGCACACACACGCCGGCAGGCAACTGCAATTAAATTACAGAGGGAAAAAAAAAGCAGACTGATGTACTCGCCCTAAAAAGGTATTTTTGGGGTGCTGTCAGGAGTGGACGCTGTCCTTACAGCAGATATCAGATGAGTCTTTCAGGACTGGAGTGGACACTGAATACACTGGCCTAGCTATAGCTTTCCCTATTAAATCAGCAGCAGATACACTGTCCCTCCTCTCACTAAGACTGCACACACACGCCGGCAGGCAACTGCAATTAGATTACAGAGAAAAAAAAAAAAGGCAGACTGATGTATGTAGTAGCCCTAAAAAGGGCTTTTTGGGGTGCTGTCAGGATGCTGTCCTTACAGCAGAGATCAGATGAGTCTTTCAGGACTGGAGTGGACACTGAATACACTGGCCTAGCTATAGCTTTCCCTATTAAATCAGCAGCAGATACACTATCCCTCCTCTCACTAAGACTGCAGCTTCAGAATGAATCTAAAATGGATGCTGTCCAGGAGGTGGGAGGGTCTGGGAGGGAGGGTATGCTGCTGATTGGCAGGAATGTGTCTGCTGACTGTGAGGTACAGGGTCAAAGTTTGCTCAATGATGACCAATAGGGGGCGGACCGAACATCGTATATGTTCGCCGGCCGTGGCGAACAAGCTATGTTCGCCGGAAACTATTCGCCGGTACATCTCTACAGGGCAAAGGGCTTGACTCCTCCAGAGGCGGTGACGGCTCATTCCACCAGAGGCATGGCAGCCTCATGGGCAACAGCTCGACACCTGATGTGATATGCAAGGCAGCTTCGTGCTCTTCTATTAATACTTTTATGACTCATTATTGTATTGAGTCTGCTTCCCTTTTCTCTGTTAATTTTGGTCGAAAAATCCTGTCAGTTGAAGGGAAAGATTAAAATATTTTTTGTTCAGCATACCCTCCCGTGTGGATTGGCTAGACTCCATGGCAGACGGAGTTCCCACCCATGAATAAAAATATGAGAGTTGAAATTTGAGTCGGCTAGTTCCGGAACACCTGTCTGTAGAGGTGAGCTCAAATTTATGGGTAAGGGGTCCTATAGCTGTGGAGATGAGGTGGGGTTAACCCACACATAGTCTGCCATGAAGTCTATCAGGAAAGGAAAATTACGGTAAGTATTTGGTAATAAATTTTCCGCTTTGTTTCCCTACAAAGTTAAAGCATAATGGGCTACTATACATCGCATATTAGCCCATTATGTATCACTTACCTGCAGGAGAAGCCCGCGATGTCCCCGATTTCCTCGATATTACAGAGACGCCATCTTCACCCCTCTTCTTCCAGGGTCCGAACTCCGGCTCTGTGACTGGCCGGAGTCGCGTGACGTCACTCCCGCGCATACGCGCGGGAGCCTTCTTTCACGGCACTACCCCATTCACAATGCGCCTGCGCCGTTGTCTACGGCGCGCATGCACGGTAGACATCGGTGCTGTCATTTTTGCAAATATCTCCTAAACCGTGTAGGTTTAGGAGATATTTGTTGCACCTACAGGTAAGCCTTAATCTAGGCTTACCTGTAGGTATAAGTGGTCTGTAAGGGTTTACAACCACTTTAATGCATTCTATGCATTAAAGCGGAGTATCACCCAAGTCGGCAGCTACAAAAAAGTGTAGCTGCTGACTTTTAATAATCGGACACTTACCATATCTGTCCCGCGGTCCAGCAATGCGGGCGAACAAAGCCCCACTCCTCTCCCCCTCCTCTCTGTGGCACCGGCATCACTACTGTGGGCGCCTGACTGTGGCTTCACAGCCGGGCACGCACTGCGCGCTGTGAATGGCCGGGCAATCTTCTGGGACCTGTGACGTGTGAGAGAGGGGGGAGAGGTGAACTTCCTTATGGCACCATGGAGCCAGGGGAGGAAGTGAGAGCTCCATGCCTCTAAAAAGAGGGTATCCGCTCACCCCAAAAAAATGACATGCCAAATGTGGCATATCAGGGGGTCACTTAAAGCGGAAGTTTCATTTTTGGGTTACCTCCGCTTTAAAGTAAAAAACCATCTGCAAGCAGCTCCCGTCCCCAGCCCCCCTAAATAATTACCTGAGCATGATCTCGATACAGTGATGTGCACAAGAGCAGAGGCTCTCTCTCACCTTATTGGTTCAGACGCAGCAGCAGGAGCCATTGGCTGCTGTCACTCACAGCCAGTGAGGAGGGAGCAGGAGGTGGGGCCGAGCCGCACTCTGTGTCTTATGGACACACAGCGCCGACTTGGGGGTGAACATGCATGAGTGTCTCCATAGCAAGTGGCTTGCCATGGAGGCACTCGCCAAGGGGGAGAACTGAAGAAAAGGAGGATCGGGGCTACTTTGTGCAAAATTATTGCACAGAGCAAGTAAGTATAACATGTTTGTTATTTATATTTTTAAGTGCGCTATTAGAATCACATTTAAAATTGTTGTTTTTTGGTGTTTTTTTTTCAATTGGTGCATGTCCCACATGGCACTACCCAGCTCCCTATGTCTTTTGTTTAACAATCCCTTGCCTATTAGCCAAGGGAAAATGGCCACAATTGATTTTCAAGATTCACTCCTGATTGACTTCAGTAGGGTTTGGATTAAAGTTTCACAAAACAAATAAAAAAAAAACTGAATTCAGAACCTTAATGGGAAGCCATCTGTGTCTTTTAACTGGTATTATTTGGTAGGACATTAATATTGAAAATTGTAATGCTCTAAAACTGCAACTTCCCTTCTGAGGGTCCACTCTACATGGTGGCAGTAGTTAAGCTCTCATAAGCGAGGGCTAGTGTGAAGGAGAAAAGTTAGTATGAAGGTTAGGGTTACAGGTAAGATTAATGTTAGGCTTACAGGGAAGGTTAGTGGGAGAAATATTGCGAGGGTTGCCGAGGGTTAAAGGGAGAATTTGTATTACTAAGTTTATCTCTCTAAGCCCTGGTTCACACTGGTGCGATTTGACATGCGATTTGACATGTCAAATCGCATGTCAAATCGGCAAAATTTGCCGCAAATTGCGGGCAATGGCACCGTCCTAATCGGTGTGACGCCGCATCTGCGGCGCTGCACAGATTTCAAAAAGTCGTTTCTGTACTACTTTTTGCGATTTCAGCCACGATTTACATTGACATCTGTGTCAGATGTCTCTGTTTTCGAGCTGAAATCAGGACTGACAGGCAGGAATGAAATCGTGCGAGTTCGGCTGAACTCGCACGGCTTCACTCCCGCAGCCCCAGTGTGAACCTGGGCTAACAGTGGGAATCAAACAAACTTTAGCACTCCTACTTGGATCAAAAACCAAATAAAACTGATATCACTTGAATGTCCCAATCTGTTATCCCAGCCGACTGGCCACAATGTTTACAGGTGCTGATTAGCTTGAATTTTGCTTCATCAAACACATTAAGTACTACAACAAAATTGCACTCATCTGAAGTGGGCTCCTCTTAGTAATACATTTGGCTTCAGCTTGGCCTCTTACCCATGGGAGAACCCTATCTAACATGTCCTCTACGATTAAGTCCCTACTGGGTGAAACATGTTAGAGAGGGTTCTCCCATGGATAGGAGACCAAGCAAAAGCCATTTTGTACTATACCGAGGCAGTGTGTGGACAGGCACCATTTTGTATACATCTACTTGGATAAATTATATTTGTCACTGGTACTTGAATCAATGAAGGGAACCATACAGCATCCATTTACAGTATGTTAAATACATATTTTATTGTCTTGTATAAAAAGCTGATAAAGCAAATTCATTACCCCATATAACATCTGCTTGAGTACCTACATCCCTCCTTGAGACTTTGCTGATGGTACCAGGAAATTTTAAAAGATGCCAGCAGTCTTAGTTGTAAATTTGTAATAGAAAATGGTCACTGTCAGAACAAATTATATTCTCCAGTTAAATGTTTTTCCTAGTACAAATTGCTCTTGCTAATAAAGGGTAATTGCAAACAGCAAACATTATGCCTGATTACTCATAAGCATGTAATGCTATCACCAGTGACTATAATTTTATACTTCATAAGTCTGCTCTAGATCATTTGTCTGCTGTCAGGGTTGGTATACTTTAGACCGGTATGCCATATTTCTGAATTGACATTGCTTTGACATCATTAATATTTAAACATGAGCATAAAGATGCATTGAATTGATTTTTTATGTGTCATTTAAAATTCTGGAAAGTTAAAGCTCCAGGATAAGCAAATATTGCCTAAATACAAAAGATTTGTATTCTTTCTTGGTGTGCAGTAGTCAAGCAAGAAATACTCTCAGGGGCTTTCTGTAATCAAGACATATCAGTGCTGCTGTTTTTCCTTGTGCAGGATGATTGGTCTTGTATCCATCCCCTAACAGGTACCCTGTAGTGGGTGGGCCCACACCTCTGCTCTTTGAACAGGCTACAGTATCTCAAAAAAGTGAGTACACCTCTCACATATTTGAAAATAATTTATTATATCTTTTCATGTGATAACACTGAAGAAATTACACTTTGCTACAATATAAAGTAGTAAGTGTACAGCTTGTATAACAGTGTAAATTTGCCGCCCCCTCAAAATAACTCAACACACAGCCATTAATGTCTAAACTGCTGGCAACAAACATGAGTACACCCCTAAGTGAAAAGTCCAAATTGGGCCCAATTATCCATTTTCCTTAATCCATTTAGTAATACATATGCATTGTGAATAGCAATGTACCTTTGTTGTATTTTTGTGCTTGGATTCACAGTTTGGATGAAAAAAACCTGCATGTTCAGTGCCCTACTTCTATATTTTCCATATATTATATAATTTAGCATTGCAAAGATGTGTAATAGAATGTTAAAAGTGACACTTTTTCTGTTTTTGATTTGAACTGTGCTTCTTGGTGAACTGTCTAGGGTCTTCTTAACTGTACACATCTCTGATCTCCATGGTCTTTTTGGTTCTACAGTGATTCCAACCTCTAGGTCAGTCATTCTCAACCAAGGTTTCTTGGAAACAGTAGTGACTCAGGCAAGTCATTTCTCCCTTAAAGTGGTTCTAAATTCAGAAGTTGTTTTTATCTTGATGCATTAAGATAAAAAAACGTATTTGTGCAGCAGCCCCCTCAGACCCTCTAATACAGTGGTTCTCAACCTCTCTAGTGTCGTGACCCCTTGATAACATTTCCCAAGTTGTGGGTACCCCTAACAGTAAAATTATTTTCGTAGCGTTGGTTGTCAGCACCCAAGGCAAGGCAAGTAATTTGTGCCCCTAACCATTGGACATTTAGCGCTCCCTGAGTCCTTTCCACTCCACATTTTAGGATGCAACATTCTCTCTTCTCCTTTCTGTCCCTTTTATGTCTCTCTATCCTAATTTCTCTCTAGCCGTTCTTTCTCTTATTCTTTCTCTCCCTTTTTCTTTGTTCCTCCCCCTCTTTTCCTCTCCCTTCCATGTATTCTCTTTTTTTATTCCTTCTCCTACTCCTTGTTGGGGGGGGGGGGTGAGGGAATGGAAAGCGTAGCAGTGCTGGGGGGAGTTCTGATCAGCCAACTTAGGTGCTCTTGATGAAGGTCATCTGCTGATCTAAGAACTGTAGTGAGGACTTTTAATGGCAAATATAATCACAGGCAGTGTTACTCACTGTGTCTCTGGCTTTGTGGTGTCTCGCAGCAGTGACCCCTATGCTAAAATCAGGAGATAGGGTCTCATCCAGCCCCTCCCACTTCACATTTCTCACCAGTCAGCTGACCTCTAGTCTCTGCCCCCATCCATGCCGTGAACTGGGCAGCTGCAAATAGAGTGGGCGGCCATGGGCTCCAGAAACAGCCCTGCTGGGCGTGCACGATAAAGGCTGGGAGAGCGGCGCGGGCTTCAGGAACAGCCTGGGATACGGTGACCTCTGGCAAATTGTCATTCGACCCCCCAGGGGGTCCCAACCCCCAGGTTGAGAACCACTGCTCTAATACTTACCTGAGCCCATCTCGATCCAGCGATGTTGCACAAGAGTTTTGGCTCTCCCTCATTGGCTGAGACAGCAGCGGGGCACCATTGGCTCCCGCTGCTGTCAAAGTCAGTGAGCTAATGAGGAGAGCGAGGGGGCAGGGTCAAGCCACAGCTTCATGTCTGAATTGATACACAGAGCAGCAGCTCAGCTTGGGTGCCCCCATAGCAAGCTGCTTGCTGTGGGGGCACTCGGCAGGAGGGAGGGGCCAGGAGCGCCAGCGGAGGACCCGAGAAGAGGAGGATCTGGGCTGCTTCATGCAAAGCCATTACACAGAGCAGGTAAGTACAGTGGGGAAAATAATTATTTGATCCCTTGCAGATTTTGTAAATTTGCCCACTTACAAAGAAATGAAGAGTCTATCATTTTTATCAAAGGTGTGTAGCGGGGTCTCCTTTAAGACTCTCTGAACTACATTTCCCAGAGTCCTGTTTGGCACCCAGGGTGCAGTGTTGCCACTGCAGAGACTCATGGGAGGGGCTATTTAAGGAGGAGGCGAGGCGGAGCTCGGCCTCTTTGGACACCGCGCTGCAAGCAACAACTTCTTCCTGTGCGGATCTGCTGCAGTGCAAGGCCTGAAGCCTGGGGCCTTGCGCAACTTCCGAAGAGCCTTCCATTCCAACGTCAGAGCCTGGGTGGTATCTGACTTTGTTTGCTGCGGACATCAGTTGGATCGGGGACCCGAACGTCGCGGACGCTGTGTGTGGAGACACAGCAGGTGGAAGTCCTGGACTGGGATCGCATCCGGAGTGGTGAGCGAGCACCTGCTCAATCCAATCGGTTGTATTGTGTTTAGGCCTATAGACTGCCTTGGCCCACCAATCATTTATTTGCTGTTTCCGCTGGAGACCGGTTGCAGGACAGAGTTAAAGGGTCTCCAGCATAGTGTTCCTTGTGACTGCCTACTTTGTGGATTACAATACTGTTCCTGAACGTGCACCACCATTTCAAGTTTGCATGCGAAGAAATCTTTATTCACAGGACTGAGTTTGATTCTATGCCAGGCCTGACTAGGGAGGGTAGATAGAATATTGTTTAGTGTGCCATAGGGCGCGTAGATAGCAATAGCTGCACGTGGTGGATTACCGCGCTGTGCTATTGCCATATATATATATATTACATCTATTGCTGCAGGGCTCTGTAAGCCAGTTATATGTTATGTTTTAATCCATGCCCTTTTAACCTAAAGTAAAGCTGTTATGCCTTGCCACTTGCTATCACTGTGTTATCATTACTCATAGTGCTTATACTTAATCTGGGGTTAAAGTGTGTATGTTACCAGGTGTAGATTGCGATAGAAAACATCCCTAGACTAACTGTGCCACAGGGGACTATACAAGATTGCCGGGGGTTGGTGGAGCTGTACTCAGGGCCCGAAAATCAAACCAGCGGCTCTCTTAACTGGGGGTAGCGCTACACGTGGGGGCTCTCGAGTCCGGGATCCTGATACAGCAGGTGAACACGTCAAAAGTACCGGCATGGACCCGCTAGAAGTAGGACAGTGGTGCAAAGCGGTCGGCACAGATCCAGCCGGGGTAGTGGTCATAGAACTCCCAGGGATCTGGCAAGAAGAAGCGGTGAAGCAGCTAGTGATGTCACTGTCCCCATACCAGAAGGTGGATGTCAGGTCGAATTCTTCACTGACCCACGCACTAATAGAGTGGAAGAATGGAATCCCAGAGCATTTCAAGAATCCAAGTATAGAAGCAATAGATGATCAGACTTACAGCCTAATACACGCGCTGCCGCTCAAGCCAGGAGGAGGGTTTCAGACACCGAAACTATCTCCATCACCCACCCCAAAAGCAGAAAAACAGGAGAAGAAAGAGTCCCGGATCATCACCTGTCACTCTCAGCACAGAATTATGCGCAGTCCTGGGGGAAATTGTAGCCCAGAGTAAGAAGGATCCTACAGACTACCAAATGTCGGGATACAGGAAACTCAGAATATTCTCTGGGAGGAAACCTGTACCTTCGGGTGAAGAGAGGTTTGAGGAGTGGTTAGACGGCGCCACCCAGGCCTTAGAAGAATGGGAAGTCCCAGAACACAGAAAGAAACAGAGAATTGCTGAAAGCTTGAAGGGGCCTGCTCTAGAGGCCATACGCAACCTCAAGATGAGCAAAACAGACTGTAATGCGCAGGATTATCTGGATATTCTGCAGAATGTGTTCGGTGGAACAGAGAAAATCACCGAGCTCACTTACCAGCTGGAGCACTGCTATCAAAAGACAGGATAGAAAAACTGTCAGAATTCATGAGGCACCTGGATAAGATCCTGCATAAGATGATACTTAAAGAAGGGGATCGACCCACGGAAGGTGGATGAGGCCCATGTTCAGCAGGTGATGAGAGGATCTCAGCCCCTGGACCCCATCGCATTAGCACTACGCACGCGACAGGACGGGAAGAGCCTGGAATACCCTGACTTAATCCGAGTGGTCAGAGAGGAAGAAGCTATGCTGGAGGAAAAGAAGAGGGATCAACCAATTGAGCCAGCTAATCCTCCTCCAGTGATGGTCAGGACAGCCATGACTCAGAGGTAGACGCTTTAAAATCACAGATGTCTCAGGTGTTAGAGATGCTGACCTCCCTGATTGCAAAAGATTCAAAGGTTCCTGAGAGAGAAGGACCAAAGAAGGAGTTGTTTTCAGACGTTTCAGTGCCCATTCCCCTACAAGATTGGGGGGATGTGATCTGTTTTAACTGTGGAGGGATTGGCCATATTGCAGCTATATGTTCCAGTCCCAAGAAAAAGAAAGATAACCGCAAGCCGTCGGGAAACTCCAGAGGGCCCCGGTGAAGGAGTCAACTGGGTGCCCATCATCTTTAGTGAGCTCCAAACTAAATGAGAAGCCCAAGACAAGAGAGGACAAGACCCCTCAGTTTTGGTGGGAGTTCCCTTTGCCGACATCGTACACAGCATTGTCTAGAATTGTACGTAGTGTATGCTAAAAATTATCTTTGGGGACCAAAGAGTTCAAGTGGGGGGAGTGTGTAGCGGGGTCTCCATTAAGACTCTCTGAACTACATTTCCCAGAGTCCTGTTTGGCACCCAGGGTGCAGTGTTGCCACCGCAGAGACTCATGGGAGGGGCTATTTAAGGAGGAGGCGAGGCGGGGCTCGGCCTCTTTGGACACTGCGCTGCAAGCAACAGCTTCTTCCTGTGCGGACCTGCTGCAGTGCAAGGCCTGAAGCCTGGGGCCTTGCGCAACTTCCGAAGAGCCTTCCATCCCACTGCAGAGCCTGGGTGGTATCTGACTTTGTTTGCTGCGGACATCAGTTGGATCGGGGACCCGATCGTTGCAGACGCTGTGTGTGGAGACACAGCAGGTGGAAGTCCCGGACTGGGATCGCGTCCGGAGTGGTGAGCGAGCACCTGCTCAAATCCAATAGACTGTACTGTGTTTAGGCCTATAGACTGCCTTGGCCCACCGATCATTTATTTGCTGTTCCGCTGGAGACCGGTGGCAGGACCGAGTTATAGGGTCTCCAGCATAGTGTTCCTTGTGACTGCCTACTTTGTGGATTACAATACTGTTCCTGAACGTGCACCACCATTTCAAGTTTGCAAGCGAAGAAATCTTTATTCAAAAGACTGAGTTTGATTCTATGTCAGGCCTGACCAGGGAGGGGAGATAGAATGTTGTTAGTGCGCCATAGGGCGCGTAGATAGCAATAGCTGCACGAGGTGGATTACCCCGCTGTGCTATTGCTATATACTACATCTATTGCTGCAGGGCTCTGTAAGCCAGTTATATGTTATGTTTTAACCCATGCCCTTTTAACCTAAAGTAAAGCTGTTATACCTTACCACTTGCTATCACTGTGTTATCATTACCCATAGTGCTCATACCTAATCTGAGGTTAAAGTGTGTATGTTATCAGGTGTAGATTGGTATAGAAAACATCCCTAGATTAACTGTGCCATAGGGGACTATACAAGATTGCCGGGGGTTGGTGGAGCTGTACTCAGGGCCGGAAAATCAAACCAGCGGCTCTCTTAACTGGGGGTAGCGCTACAGGTGTATTTTCAATGATAGAGACAGAATATCAACCAAAAATCCAGAAAAAAACACATGATACAAATGTTATATTTGAGTTGCAGTTCAGTGAGTAAAATAAATATTTGATCCCCAAGCAAAACATAACTTAGTACTTGGTGGAAAAACCCTTGTTGGCAAGCATAGAGGTAAGAAGTTTCTTGTAGTTAATGACCAGGTTTGCACACATCTCAGGAGGGATTTTGGTCCACTTTTTTTTTTACAGATCTTCTCTAAATCCTTAAGGTTTTTTGGCTGTCTCTTGGCAACTCGAAGTTATAGCTCCCTCCATAAATTTTTAATAGGATTAGGGTCTGGAGACTGGCTAGGCCACTTCATGACCTTAATGTGTTTCTTCTTAAGAGACTCCTTTGTTGCCTTGGAGGTATGTTTTGGGTCATTGTCATGCTGGAAGATCCATCCATGACCCATCTTCAGTGTTCTGGCTGAGGGAAGAAGGTTCTCATCCAAGATTTTACAATACATGTCTATTGGCCACTCAATGCGGCAAAGTCATTCTGTACCTTTAGCAGAGAAACAGCCCCAAAGCATAATGTTTCCACCTCCGTGCTTGACTGTAGGGATGGTGTTTTTAAGGTCATAGTCAGCATTTTTCTTCCTTCAAACACGGCGAGTCTCTCTGCTCAAGAAGGCACATGTACAGTCATGCTAATGAACATCTAAATGATTCAGAGGATTGGGAGAAAGTGTTGTGGTCAGCTGAGACTAATATTTAGCTCTTTGGCATGAACTCAACTCACCCTGTTTGGAGGAAGAAAAATGTTGACTGTGACCCCAAGAACACCATCCCTAGAGTCAAGTACGGAGGTGGAAACATTATGCTTTGTTGCTGTTTCTCTGCTAAAGGTACAGGCCGACTTTGCCATATTGAGGGGCCAATGGATGGGGCCATTTATTGTAAAATCTTGGATGAGAACCTTCTTCCCTTAGCCAGAACCCTGAAGATGGGTCGTGGATAGGTCTTCCAGCATGACAATGACCCAAAACATACTGCCAAGGCAACAAAGAAGTGGCTCAAGAAGAAGCACATTATGTCATGGAGTGGCCTAGTCAGTCTCCAGACCTTAATCCTACAGAAAATTTATGGAGGGAGCTGAAACTTTAAGTTGCCAAGAGACAGCCAAGAAACCTAAGAAAGAGTGGACCAAAATCCCTCCTGAGATGTCTGCAAACCTGGTCACCAACTACAAGAAACGTCTTACCTCTATGCTTGCCAACAAGGGTTTCTCCACCAAGTACTAAGTCATGTTTTGCTTGGAGATCAAATACTTATTTTACTGAACTGCAACTTAATTTATAGCATTTGATTTATGTGTTTTTTTTTCTGTATTTTTGGTTGATAGAGAAAGAATATCATTTAAAATACACCTATGATAAAAATGATAGACCCTTCATTTGTAAGTGGGAAAATGGGAAAGTGATCATCTGCCTGCACCTGTTGTCAAAATTTTAAAACAACATGGCTCAGCCCATACAGCAGCATCATTCATTCAGTTTCCTGTGAATGAATGCACTCTAACTACCCTCAAGCCCCGTACACACGATCGGATAACCTATGGATTTTCGTCCGATGGATTTGTCCATCGGAAATCCGATGAAACTGTTTTTCATCAGTCTTGGCCACACACCATCAGTCAAAAAACCGATGGCAAGAAAACGACGGCACGTACAAAACATACGACGCGCTATAAAAGGGCCGAACAAATCAAATGGCGCCACCCCTTGGGCTGCTTTTGCTGATTTCGTGTTACCGCGTGTTAGTAAAAGTTTGGTGAGAGCCGATTCGCGCTTTTCAGTCTCCGTGCTTTGCAGATCGTTTCCTGGTGTTCAGTTTGTGCTTGTGGGTTCGTATTTGTGATTCAGTGCGTGCAGTCAGGTCGTTACTGCCTTGCAGTGCCTTCTTGGCCGTTCGTTTTCTGTTTTTCAGGTCGTTCTTCTCAGGCCTTGCTGTTCCACGGTGCGTTCTGTTTGAGTGCGTTCTGACCAGCCGACCGGTTTAAGACCATGTTTGAAGTGCGTTCTCGTTCTTGAGCTCGTGCTGGCTTTGGACTTGGTGTTGCAGTTAACACTGTAACCCGAGTTCAGTCTGTGAACAGGGTGAGGAGGAGTTCATGGACTAAGAATTGGTTGCTCCAGCGGGACCAATTCTCTCATATGCCTCTGCTGCGGGAAATCCATGAGAATAATCCTGATGATTTCAGGAATTATCTCAGGATGACGGACCCCGTATTTCATCGTCTGTTGGATTTGCTGTCCCCCTATATCACAAGGCAGGACACTGTGATGCGCCAGGCCATCACTGCCGAGCAGAGGCTCATTGCCACGTTGAGGTCCTGCAAGCTTCTCCCAGTCGCCAGGTATCTCAAGTTCTCAACAGGCATCTCCCCCCAGGCTCTCGGGATCATTATCCCCGAGACGTGTTCGCCCATTATTCAGGTCCTGCAGACGGACTATATGAAGGTAATTTTGCTCCTTTAACCTCACATTATATGTTTTTATTGTTTTAGAATCTTCTCTTTTTTTTCCCTCCTAACACAAATTTGCCTGTTTGTAATATCCTGGTAATGTCCCCATTTTCCCCATGCATGTTTTTACCTGTAAAGGCCTTTTTGGGCACTACATGCCTATTTCCCTTCACTAACCTCTCCAGCATGCTATCCTGGGCGCAAACCCAGCTAGTCTTCTATTTTCCTTTTCAAATTTTTGGGGTCAGTGCCCTCGTAGTTTGACAACCCTCCCCCCCCCCCCTAAAGATGTTAAAATATTTTTAGTTCTCAATCAAGCTCAGCAGAGTGGTAGAGCCTTTTTTTGTATCCCCCACAATCACCTCAAGCCCCCCCCTAGATTAGTTTAGAATGTCCACTCAGGGGGGGTGAGGCATCTGCTAAGTGGGCCTTTGTTTATTGGTAGAAAATACTCCCTTAAATAATAATGTTAGAATTATGTTGGTCAACAATGTTTTTGTGTGTAATCTGCTTGCACTGTAAACATAAACCGTACTAATGTCTTCTTTTTGTTTGACTCCACAGTTCCCTAGCACACCACAGGAATGGCTGACTGTGGCCTCCCAATTTGCCCAGCGGTGGGATTTCCCCAACTGCGGAGGGGCAATTGATGGGAAGCACGTCCACATAGTGCCGCCACCCCATTTGGGGTCATACTATTTTAACTATAAAGGTTTCAATAGTATTGTGTTAATGGCGGTGGTGTCGGCACGGTACGAGTTCCTGTATGTGGACGTGGGGAAGAACGGCCGGATGTCCGATGGCGGAGTATTCGCTGAGACGGAGTTCGCTCACCGTCTGCAGGCTGGGGGTCTTGCACTGCCTCCAGATGCAGAGAACGTGGAAGGGCTACCGTTCGTTTTCATCGCGGATGAAGCTTTTGGACTTGGACCACACCTCATGCGGCCGTTTCCCCAACGCACCCTCACCCCGGAGAGGAGGGTTTTTAATTACCGGCTGGCCAGAGCCCGGAGAGTTGTGGAGAATGCCTTCGGGATAATGGCCAGCCGGTTCCGCCTGTTCCAGACAGCTATACATTTGGCGGATTATAAACTCAACAACATTGTGTACTGCTGCTGCTTATTGCACAACTTTTTCCGAAAATTCTCAGCTAATTATGTGTCATCAGTTGGGCCTGAGGCCGGTCCATCTAAACTGACAAATCTGACCGGCCTCAACACTGCCCGTACTGGCTTGGCCCCCCAAAGTGCCCGTGAAGTACGTCAGAAATACGTAGAGTACTTCACGGGTAGGGGGGCCATCGCAATGCCAGACCACATCTGACATTTTATTACCTTTTTCAAATAAGAAAAAAATTGATTTACTACAAACTTGTGTTGTCATTCTTGTATTTGTGGTTTATGTGTCTCCCAGGTTCTAGTAGTGCCAAGTGTATTTGTCCTTAGTAAATAGCCTCAAATCTCAGAGGTAAAAACACTGTTTTTGCATCTTCAGAACTGCTATTGAGCATAGAAAGAACAAGGCACACTTTTTTTAGACTTCCCGAATGTTTTTATTGATTGCACCACATTTTTGGTTGGTTTTCGAAATTCAAGCCTTTTTTTTGTTTGTGTGGCTTTTTTTGCAGAAACATGCATGGGTCAAAAGCCAAATTTTTTTGTCTGAAAAAGTAACAAAATAACACAGTGAAAAATACAAAACATGAGATGGGGTGATGTTACCCCTGATCCATCCCAAATGTGAAGAACCACACTTTCTTTTTGGGGCTCAAATGGGTATCTTCAACATGATCCCATGGCTAAGGTAAACATGTGCTATCTGCCATCATGGGGGATCAATGGACGTGCTTTGGGGGTGAAAACACTTCCTCTCAGCTACTTGAGGAGGGAGGAAGAGGTTGCACCCCCAAAACAGGGACATAGATATCCTGTGACGGCAGATAGCACATGTTGAGTCAGTGTATGCATCTTCACATTTGGGCTGGTGGAAATCCCATTTTAAATTTCTGACGCATAACAAAACACAAAAACAGGGGGGGGGGTTCACACTATTCTCCCCAAAATATCTATCATGTTTTTATATTTTTGCTCAATCACAATCATTCTCTTTCTCATAATGTCCATTTCGCTACTGCATTCCATGATTTCCTGAATGATTATTTTGGCGCTGGCACTCGAGAATGGAGGATTTGGACTTCCTGACACACCCCCACGTTCAGTCCCTAAAAACAAAACATTTTTTTTGAACTATGCAGGCCTACATCTGTATTTACCTTGAAGTTGTGGTGACAGACACTGACCTGTTGTGCTGATAAGCTCCACCTCTCCTTCCTCCACCTCCCCTTCCTCCACCTCCGCTTTCTCCCCCTCCGCTTCCTGAACCTGCTGATCTTGGTCTGCTTTGTGATTGGTTCCTCATCTCCTGAGCATGGTGTCCTCCCAGTCTCCTCTCCCCTATGGGAATTTTAAAAATAATTTTAAAATAATGTATCCTTTAGCACAGTGTTTCTCAACTCCAGTCCTCAAGGCGCCCCAACAGGTCATGTTTTCAGGATTTCCCTCAGATGAAACAGCTGTGGTAATTACAAGGCAGTGAAACTGATCAAATCACCTGTGCAAAATAATGTAAAGCCTGAAAACATGACCTGTTGGGGCGCCTTGAGGACTGGAGTTGAGAAACCCTGCTTTAGCACACAGACTTTTTAGGCCTGAAAATGGATTCTCATTGTTTTGAAGTGGGGTACAATTGATATTTGGCCCCGAGTTTCAAGATGAACATATGAGATCTTGCAAACTCAACAAAGCAACATGTTATTTTTGAGGACACTCACAAATACACTTGGATAACCACCAAGGTATCCACTGGACCACCTGTGTGTAACACCGTTTAGAAATTTGGTCATGTGGCCCAGAGTATAGTATCTTGATCAAGAACAAAAAATGAGTACACAACTGCTGGAGTGTCATCTCCTTTACCCAGAATACAGTTTAGCCTTTCATTCACATTCTAGTTTTACTTACAACACATCATCTAGCCAACAATGTGTAGATAAACATTGTTTAAGTAAAATGAGGCATGCCCACATGTAGTTTACGTGGATATGTGCCAAACATGTTTGGGGGAAGAGCAGCAATTTTTTTTACCACACATTTACCAAAATAAGTGGACTCTCCACTTAACATAAAAGTTGACATTTTAAAATGTGAAACCAGTCAAGCCAAGCACATGTTGCAAAACATGGAAGAATACATATTACAATGTGAAAGAACACAGTAAAAAAAAAAACTTACTTTTTTCTATGCTTTTTAGAAGCTTCCTATACTGCTCCGGCTCCCTGAGCTTCAGGTCTGACCACCTTTTACGGAGTTGTTCCTTGGATCTCCTGACCCCATATTTTTTATAGAGAGTCTTCGCCACTTTGTCCATAATTTGTGACTTCCGGAGATTAGGGGTGTCATATGGGCCATGCTTGCCGTCGTAATCCTTCCTCCGCAGAATGTCCACCATCTCCGCCATCTCAGAAAAAGACATATTAGTCGCCTTGTATCTTTTTTTACTGGAACGGGACGTTTCCGCCTCCGGGCTTTCCTCGTCGGTAATTTCTAGTAAAGAAGCCACCTGTGTCTGCGACATGTCGCCGTCTCACACTGTGCGCCGATCGTTAAGGGGCGGGGAAATGCAGAAAAAGTCCGTCATGGGCGGGCGACGAGGGCGGAGTTACACGCATGCGCAGGGTATAAAAAGGGGAAAGAAGTTATTAGGGATGCACGGAGTAAGGATGACCGGAAGTGAACAAACGAACTGAACTAAGATAAGAAGGGAACTCGGGCCTGCAGTGGCCTATTAATGGTTCATGATTGTAAAGGGCAATATTGTGATAAGTTGAGGAGAATCAAATCTGATCCTTTTCTTTTTTTTACTTGTTTTTTTACTTGCCGATCCCAAAAGATGCATAAACTACGTGAGCCGGGGGTGATGCTGACTTTTATAGAAAAATATAAGGAACAGCGCAACCTGTGGGAACTGAAACACCCAGCGTACCACAAGAGTGATGTACGTCGGGCAACTATTTGCAAATTAGCAGAGGATATGAAGCCATGGATCCCAGATGCAGACTACACTATGATCAATAATAAAATCAACAACCTGCGTAATTCCTATAAAAAAAAATACAAGGAAGTGCGCCAGTCAAAGAGATCAGGAGCAGCAGCCGACGATGTAGTAAATCCCAAGCTGTGGTACTACAGACATCTTCAATTTCTGGATGACCAGATCGAGGCCAGGGAATCTATTTCCAGCCTTCCCTCAACCCTTCCTTCCACCCTTCCCTCCAGCATTCCTTCCACCCTTCCCTCCACCCCTGCAGAGGCGGAGGAGGAGCCACCTGAACTTGAAGAGCCAGATCTTCGCATCTTCAGCCAGGTATAGTATTTATGCTGATAATTATTGTCCACTAAGTAATATTGTGTTGAACTGTTTGGATTAGCCATAAATGATATCATCCCCCCCCAAAAAAACAATATGCACCAGTAATGATATCCAAATTGTGGGTGATAGATTCCCCAAATAATACAATTTTTCATTTTATTTTATAAACAGGATGAGGCAAGCCAGGAGGAAGAGGCTCAGGAGTGTGGCAGGCAGGAGGAGGCAGGGCCAAGTGGGACTCAGCGGGTCCCCAGGCCTAGTGGCAGCACCGTCTCCCAAGTGCCTCCCCTCCACGTCAGACCGCCAAAACAACGGCGGATGACACAAGTGGAGGAGGAGTCACTAAAGATGATTCGGGAGGCTGCTACCATCATGAGGGCCCCCCTCAACCCCACGGAGGGGTTTAGCAGCTATCTGGCGGATAAGTTGCTCCAAATGGAGGCGGGACAACGGGCCCTTTGTGAGCACCTCATATACATGGCCGTACACATGGGGGCGAGGGGGCTGCTGACTGAGGCCACCCATCTGTCACATCAGGCCAATCCCTCTCCTCCTTCTCCTCCTCCTCCTGCCACATCACCACCCACAGTGGCCCAGCCTGCAAGGGTGCGAGGACGGGGCCGTGGAGGGAACACTGCAGGGAAGCGTGGAGGGAAGGCTACAGGGAAGAGCAGGAGGCGATTCTCTGGCCTCAAGCTGCTCATCCAGAAGTTGCAGGTTGATGGAGTACCACAGCTTGGGATGATGTATGTCTTTGGCTGCTGCTCCTGATTTCATGCTGTTGTTGATTTTATTATTCATCATAGTCAGGTCTGCATTTGGGATCTAATGACTTGATATTTTCTGCTAATTTCTGAATAGTTGCCCTTCGTTTTTTGTTTGCTTTTTTTCCAAAATAAATGGAAATTTGATTTCAGCCAACATACATGCCTGATGTGGTTTTTTTTGGAGTAGCAATAACATTTCATGTGTAATTAATAACAAGGGACACCAACCTCCATGAGGAAACGATAAAAAAAAAAAAAAATGTTGTTCTGAGAAATTGACACACCAAAAAATTAAAATACAAAAAAAAAAAAAAAAAGTGTAATTTGTGAGGTCGGCCTTGAAGAATTAAACTAATTATTCCTAAGATCACAAGAAAGAAGAAAGACATATGTTTGTCAGAACTCGTGATAAAGATCTGCAGCCAAAATGACATTTTAAACACCGTTCTAAAGCAACAAAACATGCGCTGCATTAAACGAAGCAATAACTTGCAGAATGACGAATGTGCTCTCTCCATTAGGAACGCTAGTTTTACCAGAACGAGCGCTCCCGTCTCCTAATTCAGTCTGAGCATGCGTGGGTTTTTTAACCGATGGACTTGCCCATAGACGATCGGAAATTCCCATCGGTTTTTTATCCATCGGAAAATTTTAAAACAAGTTCTATTTTTTACAACTGATGGAAAAAAGACCGATGGGTACCATACACGATCGGTTGGTCTGATGAAAACCATCCATCGGACGGTTTTCATCAGTCAAACCGATCGTGTGTACGGGGCTTTAGTCACCATGGGTGACGGCTTGTAGTTCTGAATAAACTGTGAGGGCGCTGATGAGCACTCTCGTAGTTCATTCACAATCCCTGCAGCTTTCAAACAGACAGACCATATGGAGGTATCGGCAGAAAGCTGCAATGCCTGACTGGAAAAGCTTGACATTGATCCCCAATCAACTGATTACGGGTTCAATGCCTTCCAGGCTCCTGCAGGAAAAAAATAAATGCATTTTTTCCTGCAAAAATACAGTGCTTTGAAAAAGTATTCATACCCCTTGAACTTTTCCACATTTTGTCATGTTACAACCAAAAAAGTAAAGGTATTTTTATTGGGATTTTATGTGATAGACCAACACAAAGTGGCACGTAATTGTGAAGTGGAAGGTAAAACGATAAATGGTTTTCAATTTTTTTTTACAAATATCTGAAAAGTGCAGCATGCATTTGTATTCAGCCCCCCCTGCGTCAATACTTTGTAGAACCACCTTTCGCTGCAATTACAGCTGCAAGTCTTTTGGGGGATGTCTCTACCAGCTTTGCACATCTAGAGTGAAATTTTTGCCCATTCTTTTTTGCAAAATATCTCAAGCTTTGTCAGACTGGACGGAGAGCGTCTGTAAACAGCAATTTTCAAGTCTTGCCACAGATTCCCAATTAAATTTTAGGTCTGGACTTTGACTGGGCCATTCTAACACATGAATATGCTTTTATCAAAACCATTCCATTGTAGCTCTGGATGTATGCTTGGGGTCATCGTTTTGCTGGAAGGTGAACCTACCCCCCAATCTCAAGTCTTTTGCAGACTCCAACAGGTTTTCTTCTAAGATTGCCCTGTATTTGGCTCCATCCACCTTTCCATCTACACAGACCAGCTTCCCTGTCCCTGCTGAAGAAAAGCATCCCCACAACATGATGCTGTCACCACCATGTTTCACGGTGGGGATGGTGCGTTCAGAGTGATGTGCAGTGTTAGTTTTCCACCACACATAGCGTTTTGCTTTTAGACCAAAAAGTTCAATTTTGGTCTCATCTGACCAGAGCACCCTCTTCCACATGTTTTCTGTGTCCCTCACATGGCTTCTCGCAAACTGCAAATGGGAATTCTTATAGCTTTCTTCATGCCAGATTTGTGGAGTGCACGACTAATAGTTTTCCTGTGAACAGATTCTCCCACCTGAGCTGTGAATCTCTGCAGCTCCTCCAGAGTTAACATATTAAAAAACTCAAAACCAGTAAAGCGCACTACAAAGTCCAGCCCAACAGACAGCAGTCTATGGTATCAGCATGGTGAGGACAAACTTTCATTCCAACGCACAAGGGTCCTGCAGCTTGCCAGGTAAAGATCCAATTAGAATCAAGGAGCTCAACAACAAAGAAATGGCAGAACGAGATCCTCATTAGAATGATGAAGCAATTTATTCCACAAAAACAAATAGTACACGTACATGTTAAAATCTTGTAATTCCTTTTATTTTCAAAGAAAGTGCTATTAACAGTCAATACAAATAGCAGAGATACATAACAAAAAATCAGACAGAAGGATCAAAAAGGGTCGTATGATGTGGTAAGCATATCAAATACCCCGGCAATACACAGTAAGTAAGCCACAGTAAAATGGCGCGGAATAGAGTTAATATCTTGTGCGAAGCCGGGGAGGCATTCAGACAATTGCTTGCACGACCCAGAACTTATGATAACGTATGCAAAGCTATACCATACAGTAAACTCTCACAGCTATTTGGGAGGCAGAGACATGGGACACACGATGTGGGTAATGCACAATAGGATATTCACAGTATCTGATCAAGACAGCCCATGACTGGGTAAGAACTATGGGGAAGGGATGTGTACAGAAGGGGAGAGGGTAGTGGGTCAGAAATCTCTTAGGGCGAGAGGTGGGTAAAGACCAGGAGGAAAAGGAAAGAGTAACAAAAAGGTAAGAGGGGATGTAGAAAAATAGAGAAGCAGAGGAATGTAACTTTAGGTAGTAGAGAGGTGAGGCAGAGTAGAGTAGAGTAGGGTAGTGCCCCCGGCTAGGGAGCAAAGCAACCCCAAAAGGTCAGCCAGACTGCGCAACCTCACGGAGGTAATCGTCCATATAAATGAAGTGCTGCCAGGGTCTCCAGAAAGGTCTCCTCCCTGTTGTGCAAGGTGGCGTGAGATCCTCCATATCTCTTAATTCGCTCACTTTAGAAAACCACAGGGATTTTGCCGGCGGGTTCTCCGATCTCCAACAGAGGGGGATGCATACCTTGACAGCATTCAGCAGCTGGTTGGTGAGAGAGGCTTTGTATTTCTTGATGGCCTGCTCTGATAGGTGAAGCAGACAGGCCACGGTGTTCCCCTCCAGAGAAACGTTAGTCAAGTGCTTGATCGTGCGGGTCACCTCGAGCCAAAAAGGTCCAAGTTTGGGACAGTCCCAAAAATGTGCAGCATCGTTCCCTCTGCAGTGCCACAGCGCCAACACAGACTAGGGGCTTGTGGGAAGAAATGGTGCAGAGTAGTGGATACCCTATACCATCGGGTCATGATTTTGTAACAGGTCTCTTGGACTCTAGTGGCTAAGGAGGACTTCTGGACAAAGTGGGAGGATCTTCTCCCTCTGGGAGTCAGTAAATTGGATGCCGAGGTCCGCCTCCCACTTAGAGAGGAATGGAGGAATGTACCCTTCCGCTGGTCGGGTCAAGGAGGAGTATATGACGAACAGGCTCCCCGCGGTGACAAATGTGTTCCAGTTCAGTGATCTGGCGGGAAATGCCCGGAGTTTGCAAGTATCTGCGGAGGAAGTTACGCAACTGTAGGCCGCTCCAGAAGTCCAGAGGGGTGCCCACAGACACTCCGGCTTCGGAGGAAAGTTGCCCATCGGGTCCCACAAAGTCACAGACGCGGAGCCGGCCGCCTTTGGCCAGTCGCTTTAAGTGAGGGTTCTGAACGCCGGGTGGGAATTCTGGATTGCCCAGGACCAGCACCATAGGGGAGGGTAGCGGAGACACCGAGGAGTGCCGGAAGGCATCTCTGGCCACCGATGGCGTGCTGCCTAGTATGGAATGCTCAGCGAGGTCCCTTAGCAGAGGTGTGGTGATCTAGGGTCCAGCTTTTGTTTGTGTCTCTGGAATCCTCAATTTCCATGGCCACCCAGTGCTTTGTCTCTGTGTGGCAGTGCCAGTCCACTAACCTGGTTACGTGAGCCACCCTGTAATAGGCTCTCATGTCCGGGAGGCCAACCCCGCCCCTATGTTTCGCGAGATGGAGAAGTTGAATCCTAATGTGTGGCTTGCGATGGGACCAAACAAAATTGCGGAACATAGGATCGACTCGCATGAAGAATACTAGGGGGAGGCGAATAGGAAGTGCCTGCAGCAGGTACAGTACCCTCTGTAACAAGGTCATCTTAAAGGCATTGCAACGGCCAAACCACGTCAACGTGAGGGAGTGCCAATGGAGGAGATCCGCCTTAGGGCAGAGAAGTAGTGGGGCGAAGTTCGCCGAATACAGGTCAGAGGGGTCCGAGGTAATGTCGACTCCCAGGTAACGGATAAGATTAGTCGCCCATCTCAGAGGGAACGCCGATCGCAGGCGTTGGAAAATATCCCTACCCACTGTTATATTGAGAATAGAGGATTTGGATAGATTCATTTGGAATAGGGAGAGAGCTCCATATTCATGAAGAGATTGGAGCAGATTTGGAAGGGAGGTAAGCAGTTCTGTTAGGAAGAAGATTAGGTTGTTTGCAAATGCGGCCACCTTGTGGGACCCTGAAGATTTTTGGTAGCCAATGATGCCCGCGTCTGCCCTTTTTCTGCACAGAAGGGGCTCCAATGAGAGTATAAAGATCAAAGGAGACAAGGGGCAGCTCTGCCATGTGCCATGGCAGATGTTGAAGATAGACCTTGTTTCATTGACTTTGACTGCTGCAGTGGGGTGGGAGTAAAGGGACAATATCCAACCTAGCATAGAGGACTGGAGGCCAATGTGTTCTAAAGTGGCCCGTATGACGGTCAAATCCACGCAGTCTAAGGTCTTCTCTGCGTCGGTGGACAGCAAGAGAAGGGCCCGTTTGGATGTCCTGGCTGCGTGGATCAAGTTCACCACCCAGATGGTGTTGTCCCGTGGCTCCCATTGTGGCACAAAGCCTGCCTGATCTCTATGAATAAAACGTAATATATGGGAGAGCAGTCTGTTGGCCAGTACTTTGGCGAACAATTTCAAGTCTGTGTTCAAAAGTGCTATCGGGCGATAATTCCTGCATCGTAGTAGATCTTTCCCCTCCTTTTTGATAAGGGAAATATAGGCTCTCAGAGTGTCTACCAGGAAAGATTTACCTTCCGTGATAGTCGAGGGCAGAGACCAGGGGCCGCGATAACGTGTCAAAAAAGACCTTATATTACGTCGGAGTAAGACTATCGGGACTGGGGGCTTTCTTTGGCTTTGAATTGGCTAGGGCCACTCCCAGCTCTTCCTGGACAGAAATAGGGAGTGATGGCATGCCAGACGTGGCTAGATACGACTGTGGGGGGAATCCACCGTCAGTGGGGGGGGGTCACCAGTGGAGGGCCTGTCTAGGTTATAGAGACCTTTGTAAAAGCTCCGTCGCCATGTCTGATGATGTAGTCAACTTTCGCCCAGAGGAAGCCAGCATATGAGAAATGTACGTTGTTGTGCGCGGGCCTCGCAGTGCCCTAGCCTGCAGCATACCAGGTTTTTTAGAGAATTCGTACATGGTACGATGTGCCCGTGCCAATTTTTGTTTAGTTTTGTGGAATAAACGCGAGCAAAGATCTTCATGGGCTTTGAGAAGGTCCTGAAAGGTTGAGCGTGCGAGACTAGACTTATGCGAGCACTCCAGGCTATGTATCAGAGCGAGGAGTTCTCCTGTGCGATGGGTCCTCTCCCATTTAAGGCAGGCTCCTATCCTGATCAGAGCATCCCTGACAACCATCTTATGGGCCTCCCAGACCACCAAGGGGTTGGTAACTGACTCTCCATCAATGGAGAAGTACTCCCGCTTTGTGGTCCGTAACTCGGAATGGATTTCCTCTGACTGAAGCAAAGCTTCATTCAGTCTCCAGGACGGGGGGGTCCGGGTCGCTGGCCCCAATTGGAGTGTCAGGTGGACCGGCGCATGGCCCGAGAAAGACATTACGTCAATAGAGGTGGACACTACTCTGGATAGGTCTTTATGTGACAGCAGCAGATGGTCCAGTTGTGAGTATGTGTGGTGTACCTGGGAGAAAAAGGTATAGTCTCGGTCCTGTGGATTGAGTAACCGCCAGGGGTCTGCCAGACGTAGAGTGTGCAGATCCACCTGCCGCGTGAGACGTCAAGGGACAGATCCATCGCAAAGTTGAGGTCCCTCCCCAAAAACGAGTATCCCCTTCGAGAACTCCGAGAACTCCAGGAAGAAGGCCCTGCAGGAATTGTGGATGGTCCACGTTGGGGAAGGAAATGGCCCTACGCGTCCGCTTGCTGTGCCTCGTACGTCCATGGTACTGATTTGGCCAGCAGGATGCGAACCCCCTTAGATTTAGAGATCAGGGAAACACTGTGGTATACTGTCGGGAAGGCCCTATTAGTCAGTTTAGGAATACTATCACCACGGTACTGCATTTCCTGTAAACATGTTAAAATC
This sequence comes from Rana muscosa, assembly GCA_029206835.1. Taxonomy (NCBI): domain Eukaryota; kingdom Metazoa; phylum Chordata; class Amphibia; order Anura; family Ranidae; genus Rana; species Rana muscosa. The sequence goes on along the minus strand of CM055119.1, from coordinate 257,017,609 downwards.
TTGATGATCAGCATAGATGGCAGATGACACACAACACAGGGTTGTACTCAGTGTGATGGATGAAGAAACTGCAAGTCTGAGCCTGTCCTATCCCACTAGCCGACATCAGGGAGATAATGACAGCTGTCAGAAATCCCAGCATTCCTCAGCGTCCTGCACAAGCGCAGTCTACCTTTTGGCAACCCCTTCATGTCTGTGAGAAATGGGGGATAATGCTGGGGGAGGTCTAACACGTTTTTCCACCTAAAAACGTGAATCCCGTCAGCTCAAGTGCCAGAGCCACCGAGGGGGGTCTCCCGCGGCGGCCAAGGGGGACGGATGCGGAGATGGACCTATCAACTAGTTATTGTAAGCGGTACAACCCTTGCTCCCCAATGTTTATATACTTATATAATTGTTTGTGTTGCTAGGTTGACTTGTGTGAACCTGTAAACTTGTTCAACCTTTTTATAGTTAATGATTGTATATAAATTAATTTCGGAACTTCTCCTGCTGAAGCGACGCTGGTCGCAAAACTAGTAGAGAACCCCCCTCATGACCCCTACCTCCACCGTGATCTTCCCCAAGGGGATCATCAAATTCGGTGACACGTACGGCTTGTCATGATGTCTGTATTGTATTTTATTGTCTATATTGTTTGATGTTTTTTACTTTGATACTATGTTAATAAACTTATACATTTTTATTATACCTGCTATTTTTGATTCTACCTACTCATCTTGTACCGCAATAGTCCTACTGCCCTCTCCTCCCCCTTTTGGGTTTTGGGGTCCCTCAAGCCCTATTTCTATTCAATATTTTCTAGGATGATGGTACCACTATTAACAAGATTATGTGTCTTTTACTAAGAGGCTAACAATTCACTTTAAAGGAGCAGGATCCTTTTTTTTTCTTTTTTTTTCTGGGTTAACAAAACACTTTAATGCATATAATGCATTAAGATAAAAAGTCTTCTGCCTTTACAATCACTTTAAGCTTTTCTTCCACTTTAACACTTGCATTGCTGGGGGCCACTAAAATAATACATTTTTCAGTTGATTTGAGTTGGGCTTTAAATGTTGAATCATTACTGCGAAATAAGAATCAAGGATTTGTTACATGAATGGTCTGTATGTCTCCAAACAGTCAGATCACTGGGGAATCATTAGCGTGTTCTGTTTCATTTTGTCTTGCCACTTTTAATTTTTAAGCATTGTATAATGCAGCTGTTCTTTTTTCATTATATTTTTGACAAGGGCCTCTTGATCTTTCCTTTTGCCACAAAGTAACACAAGTTCAGAGTATTTTAATTACTAATTGTACAATAACAAGATGAGCTTGGTTAATAGATCAGAATGCTAAGTCTAAACATTTCATTTGCATATTAATTTAAAGATGTGTATCATTCTGACTAAAACAGAGTATTTTTTGTTTTATTGGAATATGCTTTGTTTTGAAGGGCCACTATATTATTTTATATTTACAAAGCTGAGCTTTTCTTTTCCTTCTACCCTGTGTTTATTATTTTTGACCTGCATTAGTTTACCCTTTGCCATCATCTTAGGAGGGGTGGAATCCTTATGGGTAGAGCTACAAAGGGAGGAAACTAAGGGGGAAGTAATACTGGGAGTATGCTATAGGCTCCCTAACCAGAGGGAGGAGGCGGACCTCCTATCACAATTTGGATTATCGGCAAGAATGGGAAGTGTCATTATAATGGGGGATTTTAATTATCCAGACATAGACAGGGTGGAAGGAACCACGCATTCATCTAAGATTTCTAAATGTCTTGAAGTACAATTTCATGGGTGAGTTAGTAAATGCACCTACTAGAAACAAAGCACTACTATACCTACTGATTACCAACAATACAGACCTGATCACGGATGTGGAAATACGGGGCAATTTAGAAAACAGGAAACAGCGATCAAAGTTCAATTTGTTTTCGTATAAATCACACAAATAGGAAACATTAGGGAAATACAAAGACACTGAATTTCAAAAGAGCCAACTTCCATAAACTACGATCCTTGCTAGAAGATAATAATTGGGATAAAATCTTAGGAACACAGAACACGGTGGGAAAATGGGTATGCTTTAAGAGCATATTAAATAAGGGCATTAGACAGTACATCCCAATGGGAAATAAATTTAAAAGCCAATAAAAATCCTGGGTGGCTTAACTCCAACGTAAAAATGCATATTAAAAGACACGAGAGCACTCCTGCGTGAGGAATTGTACAAAAGAGCTTGAAAGCGACATATGTTGTCGCAGAAATTGTTCCATGAGGGAATAAGCCAGAAAGATTACTAGCGAAATTCACGCAGAAGCGCGTTCTCGCTTCCACTCTCCATCATGTGAGGGACAAACATAGAGGGATCCATGCTAAAAATTAGGAGATTGCTCGACAGTTTCAAGACTTTTATAGCAAATTGTATAACATTAAGGCAAACGAGGAAGGTGTGGTCTCTGCAGACACACGGGCAGACCTGATAAAAGGACTTTCTGCACAGATATTGCCCACAGGTGCAATCCACGGAGGATCGGCAATCCCTGGAATACCCATTGTCAGAAGAATGGGTAGAAGCCTTAAAAGCCACAAAATCTGGCAAAAGCCCAGGGCCTGATGGCCTTATGGCACAATACTATAAATGCTATCGGGTTCCACCTGCAACTCTAGTACCCTATTGGAAGCGTATATTTCGGTAATACCCAAGGAGAATAAGGACCCCACTGATGTAGTGTATTATAGGCCGATCTCACTCCTAAATGTTGACGTAAATTTTTTTTCAAAAATCCTTGCAAACCGATTAGCTTATGTTCCGGCATGGGTGGGTCTCGACCAAGTGGGCTTTGTCCCTGGCAGAGAAGCCAGGGACAACACCATCAAGGCCCTCAACCTACATCATTGGCTCACTTCTTCCAAACGCGAAGGTTTTTTTTCTGTCGATGGATGCAGAGAAGGCCTTCGACCGAGTGGCCTGGGACTACATGGACTCAGTTTTAGACGCTCTGGGTTTAGGAACCAGAATGAGGGCTTATATTGGAGCTCTGTACACAAATCCACGAGCTAGGGTCCGAGTCAATGGTCAGTTGTCGGAGGCCTTCTCCATCCACAATGGCACGAGACAGGGTTGCCCCCTTTCTCCTATCCTGTATATCCTCACGCTGGAACCTCTCCTTCGTTACATTCAGGCGAATCCTAACATAAAGGGTATTGAAATACACCATAAGGAGTACAAGCTTGCAGCTTTTGCAGATGATATCTTGCTCTTTTTCTTCCCCCTTGACATCCTTGCCTAATTTGCTGCAAGTCCTTGAACAATTCCGAATTATTTCACACTTAAAAATTAACTATTCCAAATCATTCTTTCTGAATGTCTCGCTACCCTCATCGCTAGTTGGCCTCTGCCAAGAGAATTTCCTCTTTCGCTGGAAAACAGATTGTTGGGTGGGGGACACTTGTAAAAACAATTAGTATCCCCTACCAAGGCGTTTGGTTCCATTATTCAATAGAGCCAGGTTATCTTCAAAAAGGTTGGTTTATTCTTCCAAAGACAAGTAAAAGACAATGCTTACATAATGACAGCTGGTAACACATGGTAAGGTGGTTGGCTTCAAAAGTAGGAATGAGGAATCACATGGTATGATGGTATATCTTCGAGCAGGGTCGCCTGACCTTCCAGTATCTTCCTTTAGGCCCCATCGCCCGACATTCCCTAACTCATGTTCAAAACCCTTGGTTCATATACAGTTTAATTATGTTATGTCAGCATTATTTACATTTAGCATCGCTTCAAGGAAGGTATCATTAACTGTCCTACAGAAGTAACACCCACTTGTTTATATTAAGTAACATAACTCCACCCATTATCCTGACATAGTTCCTTAGAATAGCTATTACATACACAGCAAATGTCCTTTGTATATCCCCAGCAACCTTCAAATTTAACATGTTTCAATAAAGAGTACAGAAACTTTTATCACTTAAAATAGTAATAAATTCAATATCTAACAATTCCCCCTCAATGCACTATTATTAACGAACAAAATAAGTGCATTCATCTTAAATAATAAATGTTTCTGATCCTCTTTTTTTCAATACATACAATACAATAAACATTCATACAATTTAGTGTTTCGGATATTGTACATAAGCTTTTTCCAAAACTCTGAGATATTCCTGTGAAATATTTAACAATTTTATTCCATCAAGAAACTGTAAATTATTATATTATTTATTAATTTTAATTTATTCTCCATCTAAACTATGTAATATTAAACATTTTCTTCCTTTACCTTCATAGATTTTTCTTCTTATAACTTTAACCATAGCTATTTTAACATAAAGGAGAAATTAATATCTTTGATATATTAAATTATATTGTTTTGTAATATAAATGATTAATTAATAAATAAAATTTCTTCCAGTCTTTGAAATTTCAATAACCAAATAATTTCTTCAATATAAGTTTTTATACATTATCCTTGACACTGAACAATTATAAACATAATACGTAATCCACTCGTATGTGGATACATAAAAACATAACTTTCCCATTATTTGATTGTCATATTTTTCTATATTCTATTTATCTTTCTATTTATTTTTCTATTTATCTATTTATCTATCCATGACCAACAAGCAACTCTTTCCATTTTCTTTTTTTCAACGTTTCATATTATTTAATTCAACAGTAACTCTGTTTAAACACATTAAAATTATTTTCTTCCACACAAGCCTGTATGTACTCTAACTATATTAATACTTCAAATGTACACTTTATTGTACATTCTTGTAATAAACTATCCATACAACTTTCCCAAGTTATGTGTTCTATAAAAATTAATACAAAATAATAAAATAATTCTATGTGAATTAATATGTGTTCCTATAAAAAATTTAGAAAAACTAAAAAATATCAACTATTATGTAAACTAAGGTAGTATCATTACTATTAGTTATTACTGTGATATCAATCTTTCATGATCTACTAAACTAACAAAGATTGTGTAGGAGAAAGTATCAGATTTCAATGTCAACATAGAGTCAACTATTTTTTCTGTATTTCAAAACATTCCTATACTAAAATTACATCTTAACTCCCCCTCACATAATGATCGACCGATCAATATGTCGCTTTTTTTGCAGGACCATATGAATGAATCATTGAAGTTCATCCAAAAATGATAGTCCTTTAGAACATATTAAATACATCATTTTGAAAAAACAAGAAGTAGTAACAAACAGAAATTTAGTTGTGCTTGTGTCATGGTCATGGAAAAATCCAAAAAATAAATAAAAATCCATAGAATAAATAATTTCATTAATCAATATTAACTACTTTAGATTCATAATCCTTTCTGTGTTTACCCATTTTATTCTTATTTTTACCCATTATTCTTATTTTTACCAATTATTTTGAAACAAAAATAATTATAATCCCTATTATCTTAAAAAATAATAAAATAAGCTTCCCAATTGATATCTCAGTTGGCATCCCTGGTACCTTCAGATCTATAATTCTTAATCATAACTCTAGCTACTGGAATAAATCACTAAACATACTCATGAGAAGTAAAAATCTCATTCAAAACATCATTTCTATTTAAATTTAGCAAAGGCCTAGCCATGTTTTGTGAACAAACTTCTGAAATTCCTATACCTGAACTTTTTTCCTATACACCAGATTGTAAATAACTTAGTATGCTAATTTCAAAAGACATAGAAGAACAGACATTCTTCATCCTGTCATTAACTCCTTATGTTCAGAAAATACTAAAGTTTTTAAACTAAAAATATAACAGGTAAATAAGTCACCTAATCTTTACCTTTTCTTGAATCATCTTACCCTATTCATACTTTGTAATACTATTCATACGTTCTACAATACCTGAGCATTAAAGATAAGAAACATAAAAACTTTATTAAATAACTAAAATTGCATACTTGTCCTTCACTACCTGTCCTATAAAATAAAAAATCATTATCTGATTCCATGGTTTGAAATCCAACCCCAATGGAATATGACATACATTCACAACAACTTGGCTTTTGTTAAAAATATTTATTTTTTCCTAGAATTACCTCAATTAATTTATCAAAAGAAATATTAACTAAAGGAAAAAACATCCTTGTATCCTCCTTTAGCAAGTGAAAAAATAATATAATCAATCTTCATAGATTGACAAATCTCTCAATACTTTGTAGTATCAGGTTACTCTTTCCTTTTGAATTGTTCTATAAACAAATAAAACAATATTCAGAAGTTTGATGACAAAGTGCTCTAAATTGAGTAGTTCAAAATTTCTTTCATTAGCTTAAACAAAAATCAATTAATCAATTTGTCAGTCAGTCAAGTACCTGGATATGCAAAAATAAATATTTTCATTTAAAAATAACTCTATCCATTATTGTTGGAATCAATGATTTTTACAATGAATTTTATCTCCATTATCAGTCTGTACTGATTCTAACTAAGACAAAATTTCATCGTCCCCCTCTTTATCCTGTGACTAAATAAAATTTTGTAAAAGTAATAATCTTACCAGATTATTGTATTTTTCTTTCACTAAAACTTCACTTATAACTGCTTTAATTTTGCAAAAGAACATTAATTTAGTCTGGGCTTTCCTAAATATTATATTTCTGAAAGAAACTTGATCATGTTGAAGTGCATTTTTCAGAACCAATCATGTTTCTCAAACAGTATGATTGAATGAACCACACGTGCTCCGTCACTCTGACTGCTAAACAAAAACTCATGGCAGTCTCAATCATCTTTCAGTGCAGACAAATATACAGAAAGTTCCATTGTGCCAATATATGGATCCATGTATAAAAGCACAAGAGATTCCTTCCCAATAAATGTTCATTAAAAGTTGATAAAATAACTTTTGAATGATTTGCTTATACTACTGTGGCTTTGTCACAATGCATTATTTTAATCTTAATGTATTTATATCTTACTTCAACTGACCTTTCTTTTTAACACCCAGTTGCCCATAAACAACGGTTAGGCCTCGTACACACGAACGAGTTTCTCGGCAAAAACCAGCAAGAAACTTGCTGGCAGAGATTTTTTGCCGAGAAACTCGTTTGTGTGTATGGTTTCTCGACGAGAAAATAGAGAACCTGCTCTCTATTTTCTCGTCGAGATTCTCGTCGGCATGTTTCTCGACGAGAAAAGTGAGTGTGTGTACACTTACCTGTCCTCCCGGAAGCCCGCGCATGTTCGAAATGAATTCGACGCATGCGCGGTAGCTTCCTAGGCATACGTAGGGTATACCAAGATGGCGGCGACGGCATCGAATGTGACGAGCGCATGCTCGTCGTAGTCGATGACGTCACCGCGTACGCTCCATTCAAAGAACCGCGGGTTCTTTGAATCGAGCGTGTGTACACTCGGCCGGGACAATTTTCTTGTCCAAGAATCTCGTCGAAAAAAACAACATGTTTTTTTCGACGAGAATCTCGGCCGTGTGTACGAGGCCTTAGTCAGAGCTGTCTGTATTAACACCTCCTGTTTGTCTTGAAATAACACCTTAAACAAATGGTGCAAAACCCACATGTTTTTTCAAAACAATTACTTTGGTAATTAATAATATATTTTTCTCATCCATGAACCCTCTTCCAATTTCTGGAAGTTTTAACACAAATATGTGTATTGATCATAGAAGTGAAAAACTGTCATGACGATGGCACGTCTGACCAGGCTGTGCAACCAGATCTCAATTTCTTCTGTTGGCAGCATATTCCTTTACATGTCAAGCTCTCCAGAGAAAGATCTGCCACATGTCAGTCCCAGCCACCATGAATTGCATCCCCTTCATTGTACAATTCGGTAACAATTAAATTTTATCGTTTTTATCATTTTTAACCTTTTTTACAATTTTTTTAAACATATTTGGTTTGTACATCTGCTAAAAATCATGTACACTATGTTATATGACGTTCCTGATTATAGTAATGACAAAAAATTGTTTAGAGGACAATCTCGTGAAACTCACAGATTGGTTCCTGCCCATGAACTGTGATTGGCCATTTCCCCGAGAAAAATTCCTCCCTCAACTAAAGTCTTTACTTTTATCAGAAATACTCAATTACAAAAACTTTTAACAATAGTGTTTTTACAATTTTTGATAGTTTTTAGATTGAACAAAACTTTCATATTTTAATATTTTTCCTGGGTAGCCTTAAGTAAATTAGAACAATCTACTTTTTTCTTTTTAATAACCAAATCCTAGTTTGGAATCTTTTGTAAAAATTTCTCAATCCTTAACTCATTATTTCTTGCAACCAAAATTGTAGTATTTTTGTTGAACACTAAATACCATGTCGTTTTCCATTATCTTAATCAATAGTTTTTCTTAAAACTTAGTTCTGCCCCTTGCTTGTGCTTTGAATGACCACATTTTGTAATAACACATTTTCTGTTGTTTAGGGCTTAAAATATTCATAAACATTTTCATGCAGCATTAAACTTAGTTTACTTATTAAAGAACTTCTTTACACTCTGGTATTAATTAATTAATTACCCTACTACTGCTACATGCCTGTATTCCATATATATGGAATGTATTAATTCCCGATAGTACAGGGACATACTTCTGAGCTTTGAGATGTTAACCATCCCATGTTATCCATAAACAAACATATTTACCCCTTGCTTAGAATGATTGTCCTGTGTACACTTAAAAAAACAAGAGATGAATAATGTCCTTTAGCTTTGCCTGTTGTTCGTTTCTTTTCATTTGTTTTGTCTTTGTTCGTTGTTTTTATTTGTTGCTCTTTCTTGGAAGAATAGTTTTCTTGTAGCTTTTGCCTTGTTCCTTGACTCGTGTAATTGTAATGTTTCTGTAGGCTGTAAATAGGCCTAAGTAAACACAATGTAAAGATGCGTGTGTATTGAAAAAAGGTCTTTCTCCTTCTGTGTTTGCTGAAGGAATGAGATGTGTAAGTGTTTAGTGTTTGCCTTTATCCTTGGACCGTCCAAAACATCAAAATCCGACTTTTCATATTAGCTCACCCAAAGAGTACATCTGCCTGTTGTATCTACAATGGTGGCCTTTTTTTAACGTGAAGTCTTAGTTCCCATTTCAACACTTCTTCTGTGAGACTTTTCCTCATCTTTTGTAGGAACTGAACTCCCTCGGCAGAAATCTTCACGTACGTAAACGTTTACGCTTTTCATCACAACCTGAAAGTCCTCTCTGGATTTCCTTCAATATCTTGTAACACTGTCCATAAGGCCTAGTCAATCCACCTTGTAAGCCGAGTCTTTGTTTTTGTTTTTTTTCTTCTGCTTGCAAGTTTACAAGCGATCTGTAGGTGAGAAAACAGACAGAAACTCACCCTTGTGCTTTGGAGTCAAGATCTTTATTCCACGGCTGCAATTCTTCTCGCCTTTAGCTGGCTCAGTTTCTCTGACCTTCTGTCCATGTGTGATGGAACACAAACGTCCTTTCTCGTTCTAAGTTCTTTGGTTGTTTTTTTCCCAAGACTTGATAATGTTTTCGTCTCAACTCTTCATCTAAGTCCCTCCTGTTGTCAAGTAGTGAGGAAAAAAAAAACAGCTGGAGGCTCGCCATAATGTTACACAGATGACATTACCTACCTAGGTATTCGGCTTCCAGGTAAACTAACAGATCTTTACGACAAGAACTTCTTAATTGAACTAAAAGCTACTGTATACAGCAAGACATGCTTCGGTGAGATACCCCCACGATTTCCTGGTTTGGGCGTACCTCCATATTAAAAATGACGGTGCTTCCCCACATGCTGTATAAATTAGACACTCCCGATCTCCTTGCCACCCTCCTTCTTTGCGACATATAAGAGACTACGTAGGAAGTTTCTGTGGGGATCCAAGGCACCGAGAATCAGTTGGGCGAAATTGGTGCTCCCGAAATTGGGTGGAGGCATTGGCCTCCCAGATATACAGATACTACTGGGCTACACATCTAACATGAGTAGTGGACTAGCGGGTGCATGCTCGCTGTAAAGGGTGGGTACTCCTGGAAAATCTGATCACGGGAACTGACCTTGGGAAAGTTCCCTGGTTTTCTAAGAAACACTGGACGCCTAACGTTCAATCTCACCCCCTGGTAGGGGCAACTCTTTTGGCATCCAGAAAGGCGTGTGGAGCACATGCAGTTTCGGCTACGGAATGTAGGTTAACCCCCATTAGAGGAAACACAGAATCCTTCCAGCCCAGATGGGAAGTCTATCTGACAAAAGAAGTGGCCACATGCGGATATGCAGGCCAAACATGTTTTCTCCTTAACCAGAGAGAACTAGCGATGCTATCCCTGACCAAATCCTTCCCCTTTTTTGCTTACCTCCAGATAAAGCACTTTCTTGATAACCCGAGGACCAGAGGATGCTTTATGAAAACATCTACGGTGTTTGAGTCGCTGTGCTCTGGCCCGTCCCCCCAGAGGCATGTGATTTCGATGCTATATGCATCAATGTTCAAAGAACCTTTTGCCTCCATGCATACGGAACAGGCCTTCTGGGAGGCCCAGCTAGACAGACCGATTGAGAAGAAGAGCTGGGAGCGGGTTCACTGGTATATCCATAAAGGTTCGCTAAATGTAAACACCCAGGAAAATGGGTAAAAGATTAGAACACAGTGGTACAGGACACCGGATCTCATACACAATTTCTTTCCGACTGTGTCAGATCGGTGCTGGAGATGTGGACAGGACTTTGGTACTCTCCTCCACGTTTGGTGGGAGTGCTCGCTGATCCAACCATACTGATGTGGGGTACATGATGTGACGCCTGCGGTCTCTTCGCTCCCACTGGAGTTTTTACCAGCACAGTATCTTCTTCATCTCTCCAAAATATCCAGGAAAAGGTATCACAATTCAGTGGCGATCCATATGATCAAAACAGCCAGATTATGTGTACCCGTTCACTGGAGGGCCACGGTACCACCATCTATGAAAGAATGGGTGACACGCATAAATCACATTGCAGCGATAGAGGAGCTAATATACACTGCACAGGATAGAATTTCCAGCTTTGCCAATATCTGGGAAGACTGGTTTAAATTTCGGAACTCTGCAGAATATCAAAATCTCTTACATAATACTGGTTGACTGGGATTCTTTAACAGAGTTCTGCTTGAATGGTAACTGATATAGGGTATCATAAGTATGTTCTTATTTCCAAAACTAAATGGACGGAGAGGGTAGCTGGTCGTACCCCCACCCCCTCTTCGGGCATTCACAGTCGAGACTCTCTTCCTCATCTCCCATCCCCCCCTTTTTTTTATCCCTCTGGTCCTTCCTCTTTTTTTCTCTTTTTCTTCCTCTCATATTTGATTCTGAAAAATGGAGACTATGGGAGGACGGGTCTGCCCTGGTTGACCCCTTCACCCATTCTTTCCAGAGTACGCAGATCTTTAGAGATAGATATAGAAATTGAAACACAGGCTATGATCTACTGTGGCAAAGGCTCTGACTTGCCATTTTTATTGAAGGATCTGGAAGCATCTGAGTGCACTCACACTGACATGATCCTTCACCGATAACTTGATGTATATATATCTTGTTACATGAGGTGATGTTGTTTATATTGTATACTGAGAATACTGCATGGGCATTTCCACGATTGCATAACATGTAACTGTATTTCATATGGAGCCGGAGCTCCTGGGTCTTTGTGTTTTTTCTTATTACTGTTGATATTGCTGTGATATCTGTTGAAACTTTCTCAATAAAATCTTTAAGGAAAAAAAAATGCATATTAACCACTTAAGGACCCCCTCCTGTAGATATACGTTGGCAGAATGGCTCATACAGGCACATCAACGTACCTGTATGTCCCCTTTTAACTGGTCGGGGTCGCACACGCGCGCCGGTAGCGGCGTGCTCGCGACCCTGCTGCCTTCCCCGTGAGTCGGACCGCGGGTCCCGCGGACTCGATCGCCGCAGGGATCCCCGCGATCGTCTCACGGAGGCATAGAGCAGGGAGATGCTTGTGTAAACTAGTGACAATGACACCGATCTCGGCTCCGTGTACTCGGAGCGGAGATCGTGTCATGTGACACACAACCCCCCCTCAGTTAGTAACACTCATCAGGGCACACTTAACCCCTTTAGCGCCACATAGTGGTTAACCCCTTCACTGCCAGTGTCATTTTCACAGTAACCAGTGCATTTTTATAGCACTGATCGCGGTGAAAATTACAATGGTCCCACAAATGTGTCCGATGTGTCCGCCATAATGTCGCAGTCACGGAAAAAATCACTGATCGCCGCCATTACTAGTAAAAAAAAAATTTTTTATAATAATGCCATAAAACTATCCCCTATTTTGTAAACGCTATAACTTTTGCGCAAACCAATCAATAAACGCCGATTTGGTTTTTTTTTTTTTTTACCAAAGATATGTAGAAGAATACGTATCGGCCTAAACTGAGGAAATTTTTTTTTTATATATATTTTTAGGGGGTATTTATTATAGCAAAAAGTAAAAAATATTGAATTTTTTTCAAAATTGTCGCTCTATTTTTGTTTAAAGTGCGAAAAAAAAAAACGCAGAGGTGAACAAATACCACCAAAAGAAAGCTCTATTTGTGGGGAAAAAAAGAACGTCAATTTTGTTTGGGAGCCACGTCGCACGACTGCGCAATTGTCCATTAAAATGACGCAGTGCCGAATCACAAAAAGGGGCCTGGTCTTTATGCTGCATATTGGTTTGGGGCTTAAGTGGTTAAAGCAAAGGTGAAGGCCTTCAAAAAATACAAGGCTGAGGGATCATCATCAGCATTCCAACTTCACAAAGAATGCAGCAAGAAATGTAAGGGTGCAATCAGAGCGGCTAAGATAGAACATGAAAGGCACATAGCAGAAGAGAGTAAAAAAAATCCCAAGAAATTCTTTAAGTGCATAAATAGTAAGAAAGGGAGGTCAGATCATATTGGTCCCTTTAAAGAATGATGAAGGGAATCTGGTTACTAAGGAGTGGAGAGATGGCAATAGTATTAAATGTATTCTTCTCCGTCTTCACAAGGAAAACGGGGGGCTTCACAAACCAAAACTGCAATGTTTATCCTCGTGACATGTCACAGGAAACACCCTCATGGCTAACAGAGGACAGAATTAGAAATAGACTTGAAAAACTTAACATTAATAAGTCACCGGGACCAGATGGCTTACACCCGAGGGTCCTTAGGGAACTCAGTCAAGTAATTGCCAGACCATTTATCCTAATTTTTACGAACAGTCCACTGACTGGAATGGTACCAGCTGATTGGAGAAAAGCCAATGTAGCACCATAATTTAAAAAAGGGCCAAGATACATCCCTGGGAATTACAGAACAGTTAGCCTAACATCATGGGACTATATACAAGATTTTAGTAATAACAACTGTATCATTAGCAGTAATCAACATGGATTCATGAACAATTGTTCTTGCCAAACCAATCTATTAACCTTCTATGAGGAAGTGAGCTGCCATCTAGCTAAAGGAAGGATTTTGCAAAAGCATTTTATACGGTTCCTCATAAACGTTTACTGTACAAAGTAAAGTCCGTTGGCATGGACCATAGGGTGAGTACATGGATTGATAAGTGGCTACAGGGGCGAGTTCAGAGGGTAGTGATAACTGATAAATAGGGAGTACTCGGAATAGTCAGTGGTGGAAAGTGGGGTCCCCAGGGTTCTGTCCTGGGACCAATCCTATTTAATTTATTCATAAACGACCTGGAGGATGGGGATAAACAGCTCAATCTCTGCATTTGCAGACGATACTAAGCTAAGCAGGGCAATAACTTCTCCGCAGGATGTGGAAACCTTGCAAGAAGGTCTGAACAAATGAATGGGGTGGGCAACTACATGGCAAATGAGGTTTAATGTAGAAAAATTTAAAATTATGCATTTGGGTGGCAAAAATATGAATGCAATAATACTCACTAGGGGGAGAACCTCTGGGGGAATCTAGGATAGAAAAGGACCCAGGGGTCCTAGTAGATGACAGGCTCAGCAATGGCATGCAATGCCAAGCTGCTGCAAGCAAAGCAAACAGAATATTGGCATGCATTAAAAAGGGGATTAACTCCAGAGATAAAGCAATAATTCTCCCACTCTACAAGAATCTCGTCTGGCTGCACCTGGAGTATGCTGTCTAGTTCTGGGCACCAGTCCTCAGGAAGGATGTGCTGGAACTGGAGAAAGGGCAGAGAAGGGAAACAAAATGAATAAAAGGGACTGGAGGACCTTAGTTGTGAGGAAAGGTTACGAGCACTGAACTTGTTTTCTCTGGAGAGGAGACGCTTGAGAGGGAATATGATTTCAATGGACAAATACCGTACTGGTGACCCCACAATAGGGATAAAACTTTTCTGTGAAAAGGAATGTAATAAGCCATTCACTAAAATTAGAAGAAAAACGTTTTAACCTTAAACTGCGTAGAGGGTTCTTTACTATAAGAGCGGTTAGGATGTGGAATTCTCTTCCACAGGCAGTGGTTTCCAGCGAGGAGCATCGATGATTTCAAAAAAATATTAGATAAGGACCTGAACGACCACAACATACAGGTATATACAATGCAATACTGACCTAAAATCACACACATAGGTTGGACTTGTGTCTTTTTTTCAACCTCACCTACTATGTAACTATGTAACATACTGAAGCAGAGCATGATCCCCCTCCCTTCGGAGACTGGGACGCAGGGTAGTATTCCAACATAATGACCCCAAACACACCTCCAAGACGACTACTGCCTTGCTAAAGAAGCTGAGGGTAAAGGTGATGGACTGGCCAAGCATGTCTCCTGTGACAGGAAGCAAGGAAAATCTATGTGTTGTGTCCAAGATGGGAGATATATTTGTCCCAGGTTTATTCTGTACACTGATTGCTTTTGGGTTTCTGCTGGGTAGTGAGCCTGTTTGGGGCTCAATTAGGGTTAATGAGCTCAGGTGTAACAGTTGAAGCACTCAGGGCTCTATAAAACTCCCAGGTTGCTTCAACAAGGTGTTCCACCCTGGAACCAGATTCCTGCGTAGGACTGGGGAGCAGCTTCTTCTGAGTGGTGAGATTAAGTCTTTATGACTAAAAGACTCTGGTTTTCTGTGTGTCAGACAGGTTTTTGGGCAGCGGTAGGCTGTTCCAGACCAGGTAGATAGGTTCCTGTGTTTTGCAGTTAGATGCCCAAAGTGTTAAGGGTTTATTTTCTGTTTTTGTTTTATTTTTGCTGTTTTTGATAACTGCACTTGTAACCTCAGACTTAGAAATAAACCACTGTTTTGTTTTCACAAAGATCCTGCTGTCTGTCTGTCTGTCTGTCTGTGCCTACTTCACTGTGCTGTGGGCCATTCAGGGGGTCCTGCACACCATGCTACTGAGCTAATCCCTTACACTCCAGACTTTTAACCCTATTGAGCATCTGTGGGGCATCCTGACAAACGGAAGGTGGAGGAGCGCAAGGTCTCGAACATCCACCAGCTCCATGATGTCGTCATGGAGGAGTTGAAGAGGACTCCAGTGGCAACCTGTGAAGCTCTGGTAAGCTCCCTGCCCAAGAGGGTTAAGGCAGGGCTGGAAAATGGTGGCCACACAAAATATTGACACTTTGGGTTGCAGCGCAAAAAACTTGACCAAAATAAATAAGGGGCTGCTATGTAAACTTTGGTAGGAGGAGAGAAAGGGAACATTAGCAAACTAAAATAATAAAATAAAGTGCACATTACCAGCACATGCAGGCAAGTGGCTTCTCTGCACCTGTGAGAACTAAAAAGAAAAATGGCTTGTAAGCCACTCAATAACTCCTTCCCCGTTCACCACTGGTAGGGTGAAAAAAAACCAGCTCCGCAGAGTCTTCCCATCCCACCTGTCTGATAGATACTGAAACCGTTTGTAGCACCCTTGTCTTAAACAGGGGCTACTGGTAAATTTAGCTGTGCTAGGTGGTAACTAACCTGGCTGATCTGTAGTCTGTGTGATCATTTGATTTTCTCCAAAGCCTGGTTTAACTATGGTTACCCCTCCTGTCAATAGGTGGCACTGTTGCCTTTGGCATTAGTATGATGAGCTGCAGTGAGACTTATAAATATGTATATCTGTTTCAGCCAATCAGTAGGAGTTTCAGGCCACTGAGCATGCTGGGAGAGAGTATATTTTTGGAGGAAGTCAGGTGATTGGGGTCCTCCCACCCAGACCTCGGTCTGGTGTGGATATGTGAGGAACAGCTGCGTTTGGTGCAGCCTGGAGTCTAAGGCCTGGCCAGGTGCTCGAGGGTCTGCCAGAAAGAGCCTGTTTGCTGCCTGAGGGCTTGGGAGAGGTTCTTCCAGAGCCTTTTGTTGCCTGGAGGCATGAGGAGAAGAATGGAGTTCTGAAATTAAGTACCAGAGGTTACTCTTCATGAGCCGGAGACTGTGGAGAGGCTGGGAAAGCGTCAAGAGGGTGCACAGTGTTGGGAGTTTTTGTTTGCTATAGGAGACAGCTGTTGCTACGTAGGTACAGAACATTGGGTGCAGGCACGGACAGCAGGATCTTTGTGAAAACAAAACAGTTGGGTGCAGGCTTAAGGCCCTTGTTCGGTATTGCTGTCTACCTGGCTGTCTTGTTTTCATAGTCTGCTGATCTGTCTGCCTACTGTCCAAGGGTGTCCTGTGCCCTAACCCTTTCTCCCGCATTTTTCTGTTGTGAGCAATAAACTCACTTTTGTTCATCCTAAAAGTGATTGGCGCCCATCTTTTCTGCAAACAACCACACCCACAATCAGTGGTGGCTGGTGCTCAAATATTTTTGGGTGGGGGGGAGCAAACAAACTGAAAAATTCTGGGGAAAAAACATCAATTGCAGCCTCACTGTGCCATCAAACGCAGCCACTGTGCCCATCAATTGTCACCACTGTGCCCCATTCAACGCAGCCACTGTGCCATCCAACGCAGCCACTGTGCCATCCAACGCAGCCACTGTGCCATCCAACGCAGCCACTGTGCCATCCAACGCAGCCACTGTGCCCATCAATTTCCGCCACTGTGCCCATCAATTTCCGCCACTGTGCCCATCAAATGCAGCCACTGTGCCCATCAAATGCAGCCACTGTGCCCATCAAATGCAGCGACTGTGCCCCCCCATCTGCCAGGCACTTACCCTGTCTCGGTGGGGCACGCCTTACAGCAGCGGGCAGTGAGCGGTGCCCTCCATGCTCCTTGATGGATTTTCCCGTCCTCTGCTATGATTGGACGCCTGATAGGCATCCAATCACAGCGCCTGTCGTTTCCGCCAATCAGGTGACAGGTAACAGACCCGAGCACCTGATTGGCAGAGAGGTGGCTCAGTGTTAGAAAAGTGAATGAATATTTGCTTTCCTAACACAGCTGGGTAAACTGTGGGTGCCAAGCATGGCACTTGCTGTTTACCTTTTTTGAAGCCTATTAGAGCCTATGGCTCTAATCAGGTGCTTCAAAAACACCCCCTGCCGCTGTAATTCAGGCACCCGTCGCCCGAAAAGGGGTGGGGCGCCTGAGTAGGGGGTGGCAGTGGTGGCCATAGATAGATTCATGCAATGCATGAATCTATCTATTGGGGAGAGAGGGGGCGGCGCCCGTGCGCCCTCATGGATGCACCGCCACTGCCAACAATGCCCAAGAACCAGCATCCTGAGGTAAAATATGAGCCCTCCCTGTTGCTGGGGGTTAGGGGGTGCTACACGTTGAAGCAAGATTTGGGGAAGTGTGGGCAGCCTACGTCTGTAGAACTGTACACTTAATTTTTTCTGCTGCTGCATTTCCCCCATTCCATTTTCTGCTGCCTGCCCTTCCCCACATTGTGGAAGGGTGGGCAGCTTTTTAAATTTTCTATAAAGGCATGGCGGTGTACAGAACTAGGACCATCTTTTTTTTTTTTTGTTAAGATCATAGATAAATTAAAGCTATTAATTATTATCCTGCATAAACAATAATCTGAAATTTATATTCATGACTAGTCAGTAAGCAAGCAACTGTTGAGCACTGTAAGGAATTGTGACTTGTTAGAGTGATAGCAGTGTACCCATTACAAATAATTTCAGAGAGAACAATTGCTACAATGAGCAACCAGCACAGTCATGACATTGTTCTGTTGGTATTGCGTAGATTTTACAGTAGATTGGGTGTATGATGACCAAGTTGTCATTGATGTTGTTAGGATTTGTGCATATAAGAAAGCATATATTTAGAGCTGGATACCCTGGTACTGTTACATATACAATTAAAGGCTTGCTAGCAATATAGGAAAGGCTCCAGAATGAAAATACTGTATTCATCTTAATCTGGGTTATTTTATTAATTCCAAACATGAAAAGGGGATTTTCTGCAAGGCATCAATAGTGGCCTATTTTAACATGGAGGTTAAATGATCAACGATATTTTTTGTCAGCTTAAAACACATGGTTGAGAGACTAAATTGACATAGAACTAAGGTACTGTAAATTGCTTTCAATCTCAACATGCTATCCATCAATCAATGCAGTTTAATTAATCAAGTTTTGAAGTTAGCCACTTAACCACTTGAGGACCGCCGCACGGCGATGTACGGCGGCAGAATGGCACGGCTGGGCACATGGGCGTACAGGTACGTCCCCTTTAAGAGCCCAGCCGTGGGTTGCGAGCGCGCCGCCGCCGGCGTGCTCGCGACCCTGTCCTCTTCTCCGTGACCGTCCCCGTGGGAACAGCGGACCCGATCGCCGCTGGTGTCCCGCGATCGGGTCACAGAGAGGAAGAACGGGGAGAAGTAAGTGTAAACAAACCCCTCCCTATGCTTCCTAGTGAGCCTGTCACTGATCGTCTGTTCCCTGTCATAGGGAACGACGATCAGTGACGTCACACGCTAAGCCACGCCCCCCACAGTAAGTAAAACACATCAGGGCACACTTAACCCCTACAGCGCCCCCTCCTGGTTAACCCTTTCACCGCCAGTGTCATCTTCACCGTAACCAGTGCATTTTTATAGCACTGATCGCTGTGAAACTGACAATGGTCCCAAAAATCACTGATCGCCGCAATTACTAGTAAAAAAAAAAAAAAAAAGGCATAAAACTATCCCCTATTTTGTAAACGCTATTATAACTTATAACTTTTGCGAAAACCAATCAATAAACGCTTATTGCGATTTTTGTTTTTTTCTTTCTTTTACCAAAAGAATGTAGAGGAATACGTATCGGCCTAAACTGAGGAAAAAAAATGTTTGTTTATATATTTTTGGGGGATATTTATTATAGCAAAAAGTAAAAAATATTGCATTTTCAAAATTGTCGCTCTATTTTTGTTTATAGCGCAAAAAATAAAAACCCGCAGAGGTGATCAAATACCACCAAAAGAAAGCTGTATTTGTGGGAAAAAAAGGAAGCCAATTTTCTTTGGGAGCCACGACCGCGCAATTGTCAGTTAAAGTGACGCAGTGCTGAAACGCAAAAAGGGGCCTGGTCCTTATGCTGCATATTGGTCCGGGGCTTAAGTGGTTAAATGGTAACTCCACTTTTGTGGGGGGAAAAAATAGCAAATAAAAAAAGAATATAGCGTGTACAATTGCGATACAAGTCATGTTGTGACTGAATGTTATTAAAAATTACCTTTCCTTTTCAATCTGCAGCCGCTGTAATGTTCTATAAATGCAATGCAATATGGCTATGTGATATGAAGTTTTCATTTTTGGTGAGATATTTCCAATAGGAACACATCTAAAGGGATGCAGGCCGAGCAGCTTTCCTCATTAGTGCTCTTCAGCTGCCACAGTTGAGTGGCTCAGCTTTGCATTTTCTGAATGCATGAAAAGCATTCATTGAACAAGGTGGGGTGGTGATGTTTCACTATCTACCTCATTCAATCAGAGAAGGCTTAGCATTTATTCAGAAGATGCAAAGTATTCTCTGAATGGCGCCCATCCCGAGTGGCTAGCCACCTGTATTCATAATGCATCAGGGCAGCTCCTCAGCACTGAACATGGAAGTAGTGATCAATTAGGTAGCAGTTCCTACAGTGATTTCAAGATTCCAACCTGGACCAATGTAACTCGGTAAAAATATATGTAGCACTACCCCCGTAGGAGCTGCTCATTATTTTTGGTCCTGCTGTTACCCCACAGTTCAACGTATCAAAACTTGCTTGGCTCTAAATTGGGCAATGTGCCCACAGATGCATGCACCAGTCACTTAGTCTTTTTCCAATGCTTTTTATTAAACACAACTTGCAGTAGTAGAGGGATGGAGGGTTAGGGGAATTCAGATACCTTGTGTAGATCACTGAGGAACTTGAGATCCTGGAGACAAGTACATTTTCTGTCACCGGATCTTGCTCACCCGGATAGGCCTCTCACCGGCCTAGCAACCAGAATGATGCACAGACAAAAGTCTCTGCCACAGACTTGATGATAGTAATAACTGTTTAACAATCCTCTGCCACAGGATTTGGAAATCAGTAATTGCTTGAGCGAACACAGCTACACAGTACCAAAGTCCTTTAAGCCCATCCAGCAGTACTGTGAGGTAGATTGATTAGGATGTATCCTCCAATTGAGTCACCAGGCTCTTTTTGAGATACCAGCCTTTTGCTCGGTCCTTTCCAAGAAGAGTCCTCCCCTGGATCCTCCAATTGCTTGGCTTCTTCCCACAGGCAAGACCGCACAGGACCATCCCCAAACCAGTAGGCCCCAGACAGACTTCTGGGCCTACTTAAAGTAACGTAGCCTCGGGCCAGCAAGGCCCCGAGGCAGAAGAGGCGTTGTCACATACCTTAGGCCAGGCGGGCCATGAGGTCAGAGAGAAAGAAAAATGGCATCTGCCTCTTAAGTATCCTCTCCCAGAACGCACAGCGGTAAACCACTCCCACTGGGCTGTTTCTGGGGAAGGGACACCCAATACACTCCAGCCTGTTGTATTTCCAACACTGGCCGGTGGTGACAACAACACCTACCGGCGACAGTGGGAAATGCTCTCAACACAGCCAAAGCTGGAACAGAGGTTAATTTAGCCTTAAACATTACGTTCTGAACTATGTACAATTCAGATGACCCACTAAATGTACACAATAGCGCCTGGTCAACAGGAGCAGGGCGCTATATATAAAAGGACTTAAATTCATCTAAACTTCACATTTTCTGCAACCCAAAATAAAAAATTCTATTGCATAACTTCCTATTACTTTACCTATTATAAATTTCACTGTAAAAAAATATTATATTCACTGTTTTAAAAAAAAAAAAAAATATGTCCAATTCATGTGAAATTCACTCTTTGGTTTACCTCTCTCTAATAATACTAATACTCTAATATGTCTACTCCCCCAGCAGTCAAGACAAATGTAAAATATATTTTGCAATGCCCACCAACAAATATCAGAGAGTTCAGGAAACTTTGGAGCCTCAGGCCTCGTACACACGGCCGAGATTCTCGTCGAAAAAAACATGTCGTTTTTTTTCGACGAGATTCTTGGACAAGAAAATTGTCCCGGCCGAGTGTACACACGCTCGATTCAAAGAACCCGCGGTTCTTTGAATGGAGCGTACGCGGTGACGTCATCGACTACGACGAGCATGCGCTCGTCACATTCGATGCCGTCGCCGCCATCTTGGTATACCCTACGTATGCCTAGGAAGCTACCGCGCATGCGTCAAATTCATTTCGAACATGCGCGGGCTTCCGGGAGGACAGGTAAGTGTACACACACTCACTTTTCTCGTCGAGAAACATGCCGACGAGAATCTCGACAAGAAAATAGAGAGCAGGATCTCTATTTTCTCGTCGAGATACTTGTCGCTTTTCTTGACGAGAAACCATACACACGAACGAGTTTCTCGGCAAAAAATCTCTGCCAGCAAGTTTCTTGCTGGTTTTTGCCGAGAAACTCGTTCGTGTTTACGAGGCTTAAGGCCTCTTTTACATGGGGCGGACTCTGCCAGGAGTCCATCTTCTCAGCAAGGAATCTGCAGAACAGACTCCTGGAGGAGTCCGCCCCATATGGAAGAGGTTTGGACCCTAAAGTTCCCTGAACTCTCTCTGATATTTGTTGGTGGGCATTGCAAAATTATATTTTATGCAGAGCGGACACAGACACAGCTGTCCTCTTTGGGTGGTTGGACGTAAAGGGACTGCCTGTCCATTTATGCCTGATGGCCATCTGATCCGTTCCGCTAGACAGATGGGGAACAGATCCACATCCATTTGTTTTTAGCGGATAGGATCGGCTTGGATGTTGGAGGGTGTCAACAGCCACATGTCCGTTGACACCCGCCGCTCCATAAAGGATAATGAATGATCCAAACTAGTCTGCCTAAAAAACTGACAGGCAGACCCGATCAGTCGGCCCGTGTAAAAGGGTCTTAACCCTCAATATGGACTTTGTTACAAAAACAATTATTTACTCCTACTGGTCTGCTGGTCCTGGTAACTGGCTAGCTAGACACCCCATGTCCCAGTGCCCTGGGTGTACATTCTAATAAATTACTATACTCCCAAATATTAACCTTTTATACTAGGGATGAGCCGAACACCCCCTGGTTCGGTTCGCACCAGAATCTGTAATTTAGAACTGGTACATTTTTAAAGTGTAGCTCCAGCTAACTCTTTCGTTAATGGACCGACACAGCTTCTCTATTGACATAGTGGGTATTATCCTTTAATAAGAAGTGACTAGGCAGAAAAGTGTTGCATCACACCTTCTACAGTACCGCCAAGGGTATATCCCCTTACTCTGCATCTCGCAGATCAGTTTTTTTTTTCTGTCTAGCAAGGAGTAGGACATGGCTCCCTTCGGGCCCATTGGTCCGGGGAAAAAATATTTTTTTTCTACATTTTGTTTTTTGTTTCCTGCGATCTTCGATCAACTGCCGACTGGGTGACAGGCTGGATCCTCGATCCTTGTAGTCCCCCCAGTTTCGGCCATCGATCGTGTGCCGACCCTAGCTACGCGCTGGGTTTTCCACGACATACCCGTCGCTCTACGGGGGGCCAGTGAGCTTACGCTCCAAGGCTTGCATCGGACCGCTCAGCTTCGGCTGACCTTACGGCCGAGTCGCAGCAGCCTGCCTGGTGAGCGTCGCGCTCCAGGGCATGCAGATGATCGTTCCCTAGGGTCCAATCACAGAATGCCTAGCCGACAGTCACCTTCCGTGTGCGGATGATGATCTGTT
Organism: Rana muscosa; assembly: GCA_029206835.1. Taxonomy (NCBI): domain Eukaryota; kingdom Metazoa; phylum Chordata; class Amphibia; order Anura; family Ranidae; genus Rana; species Rana muscosa. The sequence goes on along the minus strand of CM055119.1, from coordinate 256,994,504 downwards.
GTGGAATGTCTTCCAGCAGGATACACGCAGGAAGGGTAAGTAGCTCCCCTGCTTTGGCAGGGTGACTTGGCTGGACATTCCTGGAGAGACCAAGTAAGTGGTTGTGGCCCCTTTCTTTCCTCTCTCCCTGCCTTCCCTCCTCCCTGGGCTTTGAGCTAAGGTTGCTGGGTGCTGTGGGTCACCTAAGGGGTTCCATCTGGAGCAGGGCTGGCTGTAGCTGTCATTTTAAAAAATTTCATTTTCTGCTTACCTGTGTGTGGTTTTCCCCCTCCATGCTGTCGGCGGCCATTTTGCCATGGTCCATGCCTGTTTCAGACTCTAGTGACTGTCCGGCAGCCATTTTCTTGTGGTTTCGCACCTATATGTATATATCACGCTCTGCACCATTTTCTTGTGGTTCACACCCGCTTTGGCCTCTATCGACTGTTCGGCGGCCAGGTTTCCTAGGATTCACGCTGTATGTATATACCGCTGCTCGGCGGCCATCTTTGTGTGGTCCATGGCCGCTTTTGCCTCTCTATTCGGCTCGGCAGCCATTTGCTTAGAGCCCACAGTGTTTCCATACAGCCGCTTGGTGCCCATTTTGTGATAGTCTCCGGCCTCTAGGGTGCATTTGCACTGGAAAAAATTCACAAGGAAGCGCTGATAAAGAATCAGACTGACACAGCAGCGACGGGATAGCATCACAGGCGCAGCACACGGCAGCATAGCGGTACCGTTCCAAGGGTGGTGAGTCCTCTGGGAGACCCTGCATCTCTGTATCAGCTAGGAGGGTGGCCTATTGATACCTTACCTGGAGCCCTGTGGGTGTCAGCGCGTGGGTCAGCAGGGCGTCTGAAGCAGACGTTTTTTTCCCCTGAAACACCTGATTTGGCAGCTGGTGCCCCTGATGTATCTGTGGATGCTAGGTCTGTTGCCAGGATGGAAGCGGCACACGGGAACATGGGGGGGTAGTAAACGCCCCTGTCCCCTGCAATCTTCCAGGGATAATTCTGATGCAGAACCAGGCCCGGCTGTGGCTCATGGCCCGGATTCTGATGCATCAGAGACTGCAGACCGTGACCGATCGGACAGTGAGAATGCTCCAAGTCCAGGTCAGTGTGCAAGAAGGCTTTGGTATCTGACCTGTTTACTGCAAATAGAGAATGCTGCAGAAGCAGCAGAGACACCGGTCCCCTTTGTGTTCCCTAAAGCCAGCCTGCACTGCTAAGGTGTTTCCTTGTGTGTCTTATATTGATAAGCTCTTGTACAAGGAGTGGGAAAAACCAACTGAGGTTTTTTCTTTTTTCAGCCCCAAAGATGTTTTTTCTTTTTTTTGGACGGTCCGATACCCCTTGAGGAGTGTTGCTGAAAGGATGAAAGGATGAAAGGATGGACCCCCCTGTATCCCAACTTAACAAGTTACCATGATTCCAGTGGAAGGGGGGCTCCTGTCTTCAGGGGCACTCGCTACCTATACACAGTGGGGGAATCGGAGGTACGTCCAGCAAGGCTGGGGTTTTTTATGATGCCTCAGACACTTATGAGTAGGCAAAGATGCCACTCCAGGGGTTAAAAGCACGGAAGGCTCCGCCGTATTAGGTAGCTCTGGCCGACCAGTTGGTACAGGGCCTTGAGCCTGTCTGCGAGTCAGACTTGGCCCCTTGCTGTCTTGGACCTTGGGTTATGCGGTGGCGCTACGCTACCTGATCTGGCTAAGGTGCTGGTCTGCGGACCAATCTTCCAAGAAGGCCCCTTTGGATCTGCCCTTTTAGGGCGACAGACTTTTTGGGGCCTCGCTGGATGACATAATTTAAGATGCCACAGGAGGTAGGAGCACATTGCTTCTGCAATCCATAGAAGGTAAGGAGCCACGCTATAGGCTAGGGCCCTCCTTCACCGCGCACAAACAGTCCCTTCGTCCGCCTAGTGTGGCAAGTAAACAACCTCAGGCTGATAAAGCGCCTGCTGAGGGACACAAGCGTCCCTGGGTTTGCAAGCCCAACCTTGCTTGCCTACTGAACAGAATTTTTCCCTCCTTAACCGCCAGCTTCTGCCGACTTGTCGGGAAGCCCTATATGGGTCGGTACAAGACCTGCTGATACGCAGGGTAGCCTTCCTGTCTTAGTACAGGAACGGGTTCAGGGATTCTACTCAAATCTGTTCGTAGTACTGGAGGGGGTTCGTCCAATCTTGGATCTCAGGACCCTCAACTGCTTTGTGAAAGTACAAAGATTCCGGTAAGGAGTTGGCTCGCTCTGTTGTTGCTGCCCTCCACCCAGGGGATTTTCGTCATCCTTGATCTTCAAGGATGCATACTGCATGTCTCCATATGCACCAGGCATCAGAGATGTCTGCGTTTGCGGCCGGGGAAGACCACTACCAATGGTGGCTCTCCCCTTTGGCCTCGCATTGGCACCAAGGTGCTTGCCCCGATTCTGGCCCTACTAAGACAGCATGGCTTCGCTATCAGGGGCAACTTGGATGATCTTCTTCTGAGGGTCACTTCAAACTAAATTTAGAAGTGAGCGTGTTTATACCTATCAGACCCTCCGATACTTGGTTTGGTGCTGAACACTCAGAAGTCAGTATTGAAACCATCCCAACTCCTAGTGTGTTTAGGGTTGATTCTGGACTCCTCAGAGGTGTACGCTTCTTTCCCCCTAGGGGAAAGTTGCAGACCCTTCGGGCTGCGGTGTGGCAGTAGGACATCCCAAAGTTGGGCTGTCACGCCACTTTTGCAGGCAAGTCCTGGGCCTCATGGTAGCCTCATTTGAGGCGGTACCATAGGCGCTATTTCACACGAGTGTTACAGAAGGTAACTCTGTCCTGAAGGGTCAAGTGCCCTTCATCCCTGAATTATCAAAATCTGGGTGAGCCACCTAATCAGGACCTCCCTAGTTGGTGGCCGACTTCACCAGCATTCTGTCTGGGAAGTTGTTCTTTCTTTTTCCTGGATAGTGGTCACGGCGGACTCCTGTCTTCCTGGTTGCAGAGGAGTCTGAATAGCTCAGTCAACCTGAACAGGTTCACTGACAGCAAAACAAATGTTACAGGGGTGATAACCCTTCCCTATGTTTTCCAAAAAGCTTAAAAATAGGATTTTTTACTCACCGTAAAATCCTTTTCTCTGAGTTCATGGACCGACACAGCTTCTCTATTGACATAGTGGTATTATCCGTTAATTAGGAGTGACTAGGCAGAAAACTTGTAAAAAAAAAAAAAAAAAGTGTTGCATCACACCTTCTACAGTACCGCCCAGGGGGCGGACCCTCTGGTATATCCCCTCACTCTGCATCTCGCAGATCAGTTCGTCAAAAAGCAGTACAAACTTAAAAAGGAGAGGTGAGTGCTGTGTCGGTCCATGAACTCAGAGAAAAGGATTTTACGGTGAGTAAAAAATCCTATTTACGCTTTCGTTCATGGACCGACACAGCTTCTCTATTGACATAGTGGGACGTCCCAAAGCAGTGTCAGAGAAAAAAAACGAGGGGTGGTAACAGCATAAAAGTAAACTTCACCCCAAACACAAAACAGCACTCCAACGGAGAAGTTGCAACTCTAAACAGCCGCCTGCAAAACTTTGCAGCCGAAAGAGGCATCCGAAGATGCACACACATCAACTTGTAAAGTTTAGTGAAAGTGTGAACGGACGAGCATGTCGCCGACTTACACACCTGGTGACAACAGACGCTTGATGCTCTCAGAGCTCGGACAGCGTCCAAAAATTACGTTGTTTCCTTAGGATTCGACGGATGAGGACACAAGGATGGCAGTACACTGTCTTCCTAGATGGAAGGTCGAACGACCCTAGGAAGAAGAAGGCTGCGAACGCAGCACCACCTATCCTTGTGGAAGATCAGATAAGGAGCCTTGCATGACAAGGCTGCCGGCTCAGAAAACCGTCTGACGTAAACCAAGAGGCATCTTTTGCCCTGGTCGACTGCACCGGGAAAGAGGCGCCTGACCCTTAATGGCGTAAGCCTGATCACAATCTGTCGGATCCACCTAGAGATGGTGGCTGACGAAACCACTGGGCCCTACTAGGGACCAGTCACTGAAACAAACAGTGAGCCTGGACTCCGGAATGGAGCAGTGCTAGACAAGCATTCTCTCAGAGTTTGGACAATGTCCAAAGAATGCCACGTCGTCTCCTTAGGATTCGACGGATGAGGACACAAGGATGGCAGTACAATGTCTTCCTTGAGATGGAAGGTCGAACACGACCTTAGGAAGAAACGAAGGCTGCGGACACCTTATACTTGTGGAAGATCACATAAGGAGCCTTGCCCTTATCCTTGTGGAAGATCAGATCGGGCAGCCTTGTCATACAAGCCTCCCTCTCAGAAACCCGTCTTAACTGGCATAACAGCCACCAAAAGGACCACTTTCTAAGAAAGTGTCAACAAGGGAATCTCCCTGATGTTCTCAAACGGTGGTTTCTGAGACACTTAGAGGCCATGCCGTTGAAGCCATCGACTGCAGGCAGGATGGCATATGGGACCCTGCGACAGCAGGTCCTCTCGTAGTGGTAGATGCCAAAATGACGTCTGCTACACAAGCCCCACGGAGGTAGTGGAGGGTGGCCCGGAGGGGCCACCTGCCGAAGCCACTGTACAAACGTTCTCACTAGAGAGTGAGCCACCAGAGGTCGTTGAAAAGACAGCCAGGGCAGATACCTGTCCCTTAATTGTACTTAACCACCTCAATACTGGGCACTTAAACCCCCTTCCTTCCCAGACCAATTTTCAGCTTTCATTGCTCTCGCACTTTGAATGACAATTATTCAGTCATGCTACACTGTACCCAAATGAATTTTTTATCATTTTGTTCACACAAATAGAGCTTTCTTTTAGTGGTATTTGTTCACAATTTCATTTTAAATTTTTTGCGATATAAGCGAAAAAAGAGCGAATATTTTGAAAAAAAACAACATTTTCTACATTCTGTTTTAACCACTTAAGCCCCGGACCATTTGGTAGCTAAAGGACCAGAGGTGAATTCAGAATTTTGCACTGCGCTGCTTTAACTGTAAATTGTGCGGACATGCAATGTTGTACCCAAATGAAATTTGCGTCCTTTTCTTCCCACAAATAGAGCTTTCTTTTAATGGTATTTGATTGCCTCTGCGATTTTTATTTTTTGTGATATAAACGGAAAAAGACCGAAAATTTTGAAAAAAAATTATATTTTCTATTTTTGTTATAAGAAAAATTAAATAAACTCAATTTTAGTCATACATTTAGGCCAAACTGTATTCAGCCACATGTCTTTAGTAAAAAAAATGTCAATAAGTGTATATTTATTGGTTTGCGCAAAAGTTATAGCGTTTACAAACTAGGGTACATTTTCTGGAATTTACACAGCTTTAAATTTATGACTGCCTATCTCAATTCTTGAGGTGCTAAAATGGCAGGGCAGTACAAAACCCCCCCCCCAAATGACCCCATTTTAGAAAGTAGACACCCCAAGGAAATTGCTGAGAGGCATGTTGAGCCCATTGAATATTTTTTTTTTTGTCCCAAGTGATTGAATAATGACAAAAAAAAAAAATTACAAAAAGTTGTCACTAAATTATATATTGCTCACACATGCCATGGTTATATGTGGAATTGCACCCCAAAATACATTCTGCTGCTTCTCCTGAGTACGGGGATACCACATGTGTGGGACTTTTTAGGAGCCTAGCCGCGTACGGGACCCCGAAAACCAATCACCGCCTTCAGGATTTCTAGGCACAAATTTTTGATTTGACTCCTCACTACCTATCACAGTTTCGAAGGCCATAAAATGCCAAAATAGCACAAAACCCCCCCAAATGACCCCATTTTGGAAAGTAGACACCCCAAGCTGTTTGCTGAGAGGCATGGTGAGTATTTTACAGCTCTCATTTGTTTTTGAAAATGAAGAAAGAAATTTTTTTTTTTTTTCAATTTTCAAAACTTTGTGACAAAAAGCGAGATCTGCAAAATACTCACAATACCTCTCAGCAAATAGCTTGGGGTGTCTACTTTCCAAAATGGGGTCATTTGGGGGGGTTTTGTGCCATCTGGGCATTCCATGGCCTCCGAAACTGTGATAGGCAGTGAGAAGTGAAATCAAAAATGTACACCCTTAGAAAGCCTGAAGGCGGTGATTGGTTTTTGGGGTCCCGTACGCGGCTAGGCTCCCAAAAAGTCTCACACATGTGGTATCCCCGTACTCAGGAGAAGCAACAGAATGTCTTTTGGGGTGTAATTCCACATATTCGGAGAGAGAGAATATGTTGTATCAGCCACAGAGTGGTAACTGTGGATATCAACAAAAAAAAAGTACCTGGCGTGCCACGTCCTAACATTTGAATATAGAAGAAGCTAGATGGAGGGACTTGGACTTTTTAGGCACCATACACAAATTATATAAAAAGAATATTTTTATTGTATAATAAACTAACATATCAATATTTCTGTATAAAAATTGTTCACAAGTTCTAAAAGAGACGATACAACAATACCGATATAGTACAACACCATAGCTCTAATGCAGATCATATAGGGCCAGTGTTTATCCATAGGCCAGTTAGATGCATTCCCAAAAAGTTGAGGTATGGTTGAAACGGCATAAGTCGTAGGAAAAGATGTAATAATTTCACTCTCGCTCGACAAGTTCCGCGTCCAGTGACGCTTCTTCAGGAGCGTGTCATGTGAACTAAACAGGAAATATATTTAAACACATAACATATATCATGAGTTTGTAATTTGTCATCATGCATTCAATAATGCTATAATACATTTAGAAACCCTTATAGAAAAAGGGAAGATATGTTTACACTTTTGTAAAGGAACTCGGAGAAGACCTAAATTATATATACTGACCTTGGAGACAGGGAAAAAGGTATAGAACGAACCCGACGGTCACTGTGGAGGCGTGCACCTATTATTCAATTGATAACATTGGATTAGTGAAAAATGCTTACTGTTAAGAACATCTGGTTACTCAAAACCAGAATGTATAATGTTGTATAAATAATTTGGCTTCATATGAAAAAGACAATTTCCAAATTACTATCGAGCAGAAATAGAGTCCCTTGGAGATGGCAGGAGAGGAGGGGGAAAAAACAAAAAAACGAAACGGAAGCCCCATAAAGTAATATGTTGGAAGTATGCTGGAAAATAGTTGTAGAAAAACTCTCCAACAGTCTGGGAATCAAACAAATGGATCCCAGAGTGTATATGCAGGTAGAGTGCATAGTGACCACAGCCATATTTATATAAAGGAGAAAGTAGAAACAGAGGTAAATAAGACAATAGTTCTAATTGATTGATGTCCATAACCTTAGCTTGTTGCTAAGGGGTATAGCTTACCCGCTAATGCAGTTTAGGATCTAGGGAATTAATCAGCTATATTATAGAAGATTCGCCAGGGGATCAAGTCGAAGTTGCCCATGTGTAGAAAGACAGTGAAGGCAAAAAGCGTCAAGTACATTCACTTGTTGCCATTAGCCTCACGATACGTTTTCAGTCAGGATACAATGTAACAGTTAATCTAGACAATGGGTCTAGAATGAAAGAAGAATCACAATTGGTAATTACTTCATATGATCCAATAGTTTGACTAATTGAGGGTAACACTCACAAGAATAGTATTACCTGACAATAGATTCCCATCTGGTAAATTTGTAGCCAGGACGCCGTCCTGGGCGTCCTTAACAAGAACAGCTGAATTAAATAATATAATAATTGCTATTAGGACATCTGATTAGTCAAAACAGGTAATGTCTATAATTATATTGGATGAACATGACTATAAAAAACATATATGCTCCAACTTACTTTAAAGCATAGATAATTCCCTTAGAAACGACAGGAGGAAGGCCCCCAGGGGAGGGAGAGGGAAGGATCGAATCTCCAAGGCTCTATACAAAAATGGTGAAACCTAAAATATGTATATAAAAAAATATATATATAAAAATATATATATATAATAGCCAAAACATTCGTATAAGTCATAGTGTTTAAATAAGTAATACTGGTGCTAAAGTGCCTCAGTCATTTATCTTAATACAGAGGGGTAAAAAACTTACCCACTACTAAACTTTGAATGTAAATAGATGGTCAACTGAATCATGCAGGATTCACCAGACAGCAAAGCACGCTGTCTGTGTAGCAGAGTGGAAACAATAACCCACAGGTGCATCCACTTGTTCACATCAACCCTGGGGTGTTACGATATATTTCCAATGAACTGAGCCTGGATAATAGAAACCACAAATAGAATTTAACTAAATGCGGTTCAAGAGGGTCAACTAATTAAATTGGACTCAGAGGATATGTGTCCATACCTGGCATACTGTTCCCATTTGATCGCCTCCCAAAAGCAGCGCCGTATCAGAGATGTCAGCTCGATGTAAAACACGCTATAATAGCGTGATTTTGAAGGTGCGCGCCTCTTCCGTAGTCTCCGCCTGAGCCAATGAGGAGGCTCGGCGTGACGTCATTCGGAACGGCCAGAGGATCAGCGTAGCCGCGTGTAACACTAAGGCACGCCCACGTATCGGAAAGAATTTCCGAACGTGATGCGTGATTGGTTGCAGCGGCGTGAAGCTGAGCCAAGCCATCTCAAAGGGAGACAGGAATTTCGTCACCCGGAGACGGCTAATGCGCTGCCTGGCGATTGCCTGACAGCGCTCGGGTGGCCACACAGTGGCCATACATGGTCCTGTCCATTAACCCAAACCCTGCCAGATGTGAGGCCGGCATAAAAAGGTCCTGGATTCTCCGAGTTGCAAAACAAAAGTAGAAAACCATAAAAGTATACATTAAGTTTGTATATCAAAAAACAATAATAGAAGAACAAGTTATTAGTATTCAATTTTACAATGTAAAACCAAAAGTAATTCCCATTTGATCTAATATAGGGATATAAATCACTTTCAATTTTAGCTCAAAGTGTATTTTTAAAAATCTATAAGACATGAATAAATGGTTCTATGAGTAGCCTATGTTTACATAGCTCTTGATTCATTAACTGGGAAGGGGGAAAAATAAAGATGAAAGGAGCCCCCCATGGACATTTTATTCAGTTAATTAGTACAGTATTCTATTGTTATTTATGCTTAATAAGCACTAAGTTTCTACACAACGATTTACCCTACGAATTGTTTTGTCTAAAGAAATGCTTTATAGGAGTGAGCTTCATTGATGCCAGGTGCAAGGGTGGCATCAAGACGCTCAATCCAGTAGGTTTCTTGACGAAGTATTTGCTTGTCCCAGTCGCCGCCTCGTGGGTCTCGTGGTACCACAGCGAGGGCTATAAATGTTACCAGCGAGGTGTTAAATTTATGATATAGATCCAAGTGTCTACTTACTGCAGTAATCATTTTTCCACTTCCTGAGTAGTATACATGGTCTTTAATGCGGGATCGGAAATGTCTTATAGTTTTTCCCACGTAAAACGCGCCGCATCGACAGGTCATTAAGTAGATTACTCCCTGTGTGTTACAGTCAGCATGGAAATTCAAGTTGTAAATGGTGCCATTGGGAAGTGTGAATCTGGTGCCTATGGAGATCCACGGGCAAAAAGCACATTTACCACATTGTGTCATCCCATTAGAGGTAGATCTGGCCGGTATATCATCGTGGAAATGACTAGACGTGAGTTGATCGCGTAATGATTTTGATCTTCTAAAGGTTATGTCTGGTTTGGATTTAATGTATTTGTTGAGTATGGGGTCATCATATAGGAGGGACCAATGATTGGAAAGTATGTTCCTAAGTTCCACATGATGAGTCGAGTATCTTGTAATAAATCTCACAGGCTGCTCCTGTTTAGCTGTCTTTGTTTTGTATAGTAGTGAGTTCCTGGATTGTCGCAGCGCTTTATTAAATGCGCTGCGCAACAAGGATTTAGTATACCCCCTGGCTCTAAGTCTATCGCGAAGTAGACTCGCCTGTATTTTGAAGTCAGCAGTAGATGTGCAGTTACGGCGAAGTCTAAGGTATTGTGCATAGGGTATGCTACGTATTAGGGTGTTTGGATGGGCACTATCTGCATGTAATAGAGTGTTACCCGCTGTCTCTTTACGAAAGAGGGTTGAGACATTGCACTCTTGATGCGCACATATCTTCACTTCCCACTTCCCTTCCAAATTTTCAATTACCCCTGAACACCACTCTCCCGACCTAAATCCTAAACTGGATGTAATTAATCTAACCCCATATACTTTTTCCTCTTTGGAATTGGAGGTTCTAAAGTTGGGACTCAATTTTTGTCCCTCAATGAAAATCGATAAATATGAGGCAATTAAAGATTTATACCTATTTGCACGGAACTTGACATATAAATTTCTTTTCGATGGGGATCGTCTTCGATCGCTTAAAGATAAACAGATTTCTGAACAAGTCAAAAATTACACAATGAAAGACTTTAGAGCTCTTCGGGACCTTATGTTGTTGTTGAATGAAAATGAATCAATAGAAACTGATGTCCAATCCACACAATCTCAATACACCTGCCCTTCCCAGAATATTCCCCCCAAAAAATTTAAACCCAAATCGCAGCGATTTCCCGACTTGATGACAAACCCCAATGTTTGGGCCTTCTTGACTGGAGCGGTCAGTGATATCAAGAAAATGCCCTTGACCAACATACCAAGTAACCTCTCTCCTGCAGAAAAACAAGCGATTATACGACTACAGAACCACCCTGATTTGGAAATAAAATCTGCGGATAAAGGGGGTAATATTGTCTTAATGACAAAAGAGGTCTACATTAAAATGGTCAAGGACATTTTATCCAATAAAGATTGGTATACAGTTATCAATGTTACCAATATTCAGAAATTTAAAGATGACTACCTGATAATTATTGGTTCCGCCCATCAAAAAGGCCTAATAGATCAAGACCTATACAACTACTTAAATGTCCGCTACCCCAGACTTGCCACATTTTACGCACTGCCTAAGATACACAAAAACCCGATATCACCACCTGGTAGACCCATAGTGTCTGGCATTGATTCTCTCACTGAGAATGCTAGTCGGCTGATGATATACCGGCCAGATCTACCTCTAATGGGATGACACAATGTGGTAAATGTGCTTTTTGCCCGTGGATCTCCATAGGCACCAGATTCACACTTCCCAATGGCACCATTTACAACTTGAATTTCCATGCTGACTGTAACACACAGGGAGTAATCTTCTTAATGACCTGTCGATGCGGCGCGTTTTACGTGGGAAAAACTATAAGACATTTCCGATCCCGCATTAAAGACCATGTATACTACTCAGGAAGTGGAAAAATGATTACTGCAGTAAGTAGACACTTGGATCTATATCATAAATTTAACACCTCGCTGGTAACATTTATAGCCCTCGCTGTGGTACCACGAGACCCACGAGGCGGCGACTGGGACAAGCAAATACTTCGTCAAGAAACCTACTAGATTGAGCGTCTTGATGCCACCCTTGCACCTGGCATCAATGAAGCTCACTCCTATAAAGCATTTCTTTAGACAAAACAATTCGTAGGGTAAATCGTTGTGTAGAAACTTAGTGCTTATTAAGCATAAATAACAATAGAATACTGTACTAATTAACTGAATAAAATGTCCATGGGGGGCTCCTTTCATCTTTATTTTTCCCCCTTCCCAGTTAATGAATCAAGAGCTATGTAAACATAGGCTACTCATAGAACCATTTATTCATGTCTTATATATTTTTAAAAATACACTTTGAGCTAAAATTGAAAGTGATTTATATCCCTATATTAGATCAAATGGGAATTACTTTTGGTTTTACATTGTAAAATTGAATACTAATAACTTGTTCTTCTATTATTGTTTTTTGATATACAAACTTAATGTATACTTTTATGGTTTTCTACTTTTGTTTTGCAACTCGGAGAATCCAGGACCTTTTTATGCCGGCCTCACATCTGGCAGGGTTTGGGTTAATGGACAGGACCATGTATGGCCACTGTGTGGCCACCCGAGCGCTGTCAGGCAATCGCCAGGCAGCGCATTAGCCGTCTCCGGGTGATGAAATTCCTGTCTCCCTTTGAGATGGCTTGGCTCAGCTTCACGCCGCTGCAACCAATCACGCATCACGTTCGGAAATTCTTTCCGATACGTGGGCGTGCCTTAGTGTTACACGCGGCTACGCTGATCCTCTGGCCGTTCCGAATGACGTCACGCCGAGCCTCCTCATTGGCTCAGGCGGAGACTACGGAAGAGGCGCGCACCTTCAAAATCATGCTATTATAGCGTGTTTTACATCGAGCTGACATCTCTGATACGGCGCTGCTTTTGGGAGGTGATCAAATGGGAACAGTATGCCAGGTATGGACACATATCCTCTGAGTCCAATTTAATTAGTTGACCCTCTTGAACCGCATTTAGTTAAATTCTATTTGTGGTTTCTATTATCCAGGCTCAGTTCATTGGAAATATATCGTAACACCCCAGGGTTGATGTGAACAAGTGGATGCACCTGTGGGTTATTGTTTCCACTCTGCTACACAGACAGCGTGCTTTGCTGTCTGGTGAATCCTGCATGATTCAGTTGACCATCTATTTACATTCAAAGTTTAGTAGTGGGTAAGTTTTTTACCCCTCTGTATTAAGATAAATGACTGAGGCACTTTAGCACCAGTATTACTTATTTAAACACTATGACTTATACGAATGTTTTGGCTATTATATATATATTTTTATATATATATTTCTTTATATACATATTTTAGGTTTCACCATTTTTGTATAGAGCCTTGGAGATTCGATCCTTCCCTCTCCCTCCCCTGGGGGCCTTCCTCCTGTCGTTTCTAAGGGAATTATCTATGCTTTAAAGTAAGTTGGAGCATATATGTTTTTTATAGTCATGTTCATCCAATATAATTATAGACATTACCTGTTTTGACTAATCAGATGTCCTAATAGCAATTATTATATTATTTAATTCAGCTGTTCTTGTTAAGGACGCCCAGGACGGCGTCCTGGCTACAAATTTACCAGATGGGAATCTATTGTCAGGTAATACTATTCTTGTGAGTGTTACCCTCAATTAGTCAAACTATTGGATCATATGAAGTAATTACCAATTGTGATTCTTCTTTCATTCTAGACCCATTGTCTAGATTAACTGTTACATTGTATCCTGACTGAAAACGTATCGTGAGGCTAATGGCAACAAGTGGATGTACTTGACGCTTTTTGCCTTCACTGTCTTTCTACACATGGGCAACTTCGACTTGATCCCCTGGCGAATCTTCTATAATATAGCTGATTAATTCCCTAGATCCTAAACTGCATTAGCGGGTAAGCTATACCCCTTAGCAACAAGCTAAGGTTATGGACATCAATCAATTAGAACTATTGTCTTATTTACCTCTGTTTCTACTTTCTCCTTTATATAAATATGGCTGTGGTCACTATGCACTCTACCTGCATATACACTCTGGGATCCATTTGTTTGATTCCCAGACTGTTGGAGAGTTTTTCTACAACTATTTTCCAGCATACTTCCAACATATTACTTTATGGGGCTTCCGTTTCGTTTTTTTGTTTTTTCCCCCTCCTCTCCTGCCATCTCCAAGGGACTCTATTTCTGCTCGATAGTAATTTGGAAATTGTCTTTTTCATATGAAGCCAAATTATTTATACAACATTAGACATTCTGGTTTTGAGTAACCAGATGTTCTTAACAGTAAGCATTTTTCACTAATCCAATGTTATCAATTGAATAATAGGTGCACGCCTCCACAGTGACCGTCGGGTTCGTTCTATACCTTTTTCCCTGTCTCCAAGGTCAGTATATATAATTTAGGTCTTCTCCGAGTTCCTTTACAAAAGTGTAAACATATCTTCCCTTTTTCTATAAGGGTTTCTAAATGTATTATAGCATTATTGAATGCATGATGACAAATTACAAACTCATGATATATGTTATGTGTTTAAATATATTTCCTGTTTAGTTCACATGACACGCTCCTGAAGAAGCGTCACTGGACGCGGAACTTGTCGAGCGAGAGTGAAATTATTACATCTTTTCCTACGACTTATGCCGTTTCAACCATACCTCAACTTTTTGGGAATGCATCTAACTGGCCTATGGATGAACACTGGCCCTATATGATCTGCATTAGAGCTATGGTGTTGTACTATATCGGTATTGTTGTATAGTCTCTTTTAGAACTTGTGAACAATTTTTATACAGAAATATTGATATGTTAGTTTATTATACAATAAAAATATTCTTTTTATATAATTTGTGTATGGTGCCTAAAAAGTCCAAGTCCCTCCATCTAGCTTCTTTCGTAATTCCACATATGCCCATGGCATGTTTGAGCAATATATCATTTAGTGACAACTTTGTGCAAAAAAATAAATATTTTTTTTTTTCCGCAACTTGTGTCAACATATAAAATATTCCATGGACTCGACATGCCTCTCAGTATATAGCTTGGGGTGTCTACTTTCCAAAATGGGGTCATTTGGGGGGGTTTTGAACTGTTCTGGCATTTTATACACAACATTAGGAAGCTTACATCCACTCTTCTAACCACTTGAAGACAAAGCCCTTTTTGACACTTTTTGTTTACATGAAAACATATTTTTTTTGCAAGAAAATTATGTTGAACCCCCAAACATTATATATATTTTTAAAGAAAAGGCCCTACAGAATAAAATGGTGGGTGTTGCATTTTTTTTTTCTACACAGTATTTGCGCAGCGATTTTTCAAACGCATTTTTTGGGGAAAAAATACACTTTTTTTAATTTTAATGCACTAAAACACACTATTTCTTGTTCATACATCACGGGACACAGAGCGGCATAGTCATTACTATGTGGGTTATATAGAATTACCTTCAGGTGCTGGCACTGGCAACTTCCAAAACAGGAAGTACCCTCCCCTATATAAGCCCCTCCCATCCGGGAGCACCTCAGTTTTTTTGCCAGTGTCTAAGGTGTTGGCCAAGGTTAACATGTATTCATCTGGGCTTGTGTACAGGTTCTCTGGGCCTTAGCAAGCTATTCCGGATCCGACCAAAAAAGCTTCATAGCTAAACGGTCGGTACCCGGGCCTTGCAGAGAAGAGCAGGGTTTTGCCTGTAATGCCTCTCTTAGGAGGGCTGGACCCTGGGATCCAGAGCTCTGGTCATACCCAAAACCAAGAGGCTATCTGTGCAGGGTGCTATACAGGTCCAGGGGAGTGGAATCCTTGGGAACCCGGTCCCTGAAGGTCTAGTACAATGCCTGCCGTGAGAGGTGAAGTTTGGGCTTCTGTGGACCAAACAAAGTCCTGCGGCAGGGAAAAGGTAAGTGGGGGCCCCTCAGGAACTTGGTTCTATTGAGGGGACCCCCAAGCCTAATATGTCTTTCTGCCTGTTACCTAAAGGTATTCCCGCTAATAGCTGTATATGCCTAAGAAATCCTAGAAATGTCTTTTCATAAAAGGAAGTTTTAAAAACTGTAAACCTAGAAATGTTTTTCATAAAGGAGGTTTTAAAAAAAAAAAAAAAGACAAAAGTGCGGTACCTGTGTTTGTCCACTAGAGGCCGCTGTGGAACGTCTTTTTCTTGGGACTATTCCTTCCATGGTGAAAGTCCAGGCAGATGAGTGAGCTCTCTATCAGGGAAGCTGCATTCCTCTGTCATGCTGCCAAGTAGTTTCCTTCCATCCCCGAGTCCTGGTGAAACAGGGACCCTGGCTCCTCTCCCTACATGGCGCCAAGAGCGCACACGTGCACGCGCGCGCACACACGCTTTCTTTTTATAAGATTTAGCTTCAAAAAAGGGGGCGGAGCCTGGCGGATGACGCGCTCTGTGCGCCCAGCGCTTCTGCGCATGTTCGGGCGTCCCAGCAAGATAAAAGGACTCAGTCCACGCTGCTTGCTATGGACACAGAGCATGAAAAGGAGCTGGTAGCATGGTATAGGGGCTTACAGCGGGCGGTTGATACAGGCATCCCCAGAAAGACGCATTAGTAGACACCCACTGATGTACATAGCAGCAAATTGCATTAGACTATTTCAGTAAAGGGGTGTATTGCGGCTGGAATACCTCAGCTTTGAACTAAGGAATATGCCGCCTAAAAAACTCCGAGATATACCTCTCAGGAAGTGTAGGGGGTCTCCATCGGGCTCTGAGGATCTGGAGCAGTCATCTGCACCTTCCTCCCCTGAGAAATCAGAGGTTAATACCCATAAGGAACCCCCGGGAGTGCCAGGTACTGCGGCTGTCCTCAGTCCACCTGCTCCTGCATATATAACAGAGGAGGTTTTTGCCTCAACTCTGGAGGGATTGGAGCAGAGATTGGCAGCATTGATCGCTTCTTCTCTACAGGAAAGAAAGCGCACCAGATCTCCATCCCCTCCATTAGAGTGCCTGTTGGCAGAGCAACAGTCCCAGGAAGGGACTGACCTTCCTGAAGGGGATCAGGAGGAGGTTAACTCTGTTTTTGAGGAATCGACAGTAGATGAACCATTTTCAGCATCACAGACTGAAAGATTGTGGGTCCAGACCCTAACTGACATGGTTCGATCTGCATTTAAAATGCCTCTTGTTGAACCATCAACTACTGCTGTCTCCTCGTTGGGGTCGCTAAAAGCTCCCCAGATTAATTGCTCCTTTCCAATTATTGGAAGGACTTATATACCAGGACTGGGAACATCCTGATAAACTATTTGTTCCACCTAAGAAATTTCAGGTGATCTATCCCATGGAGGAAAAATTCACCCAGAGATGGAATGTTCCTACGGTGGACGCAGCCATTTCTTCTGTGAACAAATCACTGACATGTCCAGTAGATAATGTTCAAATGTTCAAAGATCCAGTAGATAAAAAATTGGAATCTTTATTAAAATCTGCTTTTTCCACAGCAGGGGCTGTTACACAGCCAGCAGTGGCAGCTATTGGGGTCTGCCAAGCTTTAAAGGATCAAATGAAAATGGTCCTGAGGGATTTGCCAGACCAGCAGGCCCAGGCTCTGGCTGATCTGCCTAGAGCATTATGCTTTGCGGTTGACGCCATCAAGGATTCTATCCATCAGGCCTCCCGCTGTCTTTGGTACATATGCGTAGGCTTCTGTGGCTCAAGAACTGGTCTGCTGAGGCTCCCTGTAAGAAGCTCTTAGTTAGCTTCCCATTTCATGGAGAACGCCTTTTTTGGCGAAGACCTGGATAAATATATCCAGAAGATTTCCAGTGGTAAAAGTACTCTCTTACCAATTAAAAAGAGGTCTAGGGGTCCGTCTTTTAAGAGGACTACCTCTCCTATCCCTGGGACGTCTGCTACTAAGCAGTTCCGACGGCCTCCTCGGTCAAACTCAGGAGGTAAAAATCAGGGACAGTCACAGGGTAATAAAAAGCCCTGGATCCGAAGAGGTACTAAACCAGCCTCCAAGTCAAGCCTATGAAGGGCTGCCCCCACTCAAACGGGTGGGGGGAAGACTTCAGTTGTTCACAGAGACCTGGCGGGAGACGATCAAAGACAGATGGGTGCTCTCCGCAGTAACTCGGGGATACAAGTTGGAGTTAAAAGAGTCTCCTCCTTCCCATTTTATGTGGTCAGGCATGCCAAAAGACCCTCTGAAAAGAAGGTGTCTCCTAGTGGCGTTAGAACAACTATTGCTCCAAGGAGTAATTATGGAGTTTCCTATGGAAGAGTGGGGGTTGAGTTTCTACTCAAACCTTTTCACAGTCCCGAAACCAAACGGGGACATAAGACCCATATTGGACCTAAAGAGTCTAAACAAATTTCTAAACGTCCGGTCCTTCCGGATCGAGTCGATCCGATCGGTCACCGCTGCCCTACAGGGGAGGAATGGTTAGCCTCGATCGACATCAAAGATGCTTACTTGCATGTTCCCATCTTTCCAGGTCATCAAAAATTTCTACGCTTTGCAGTAGAAGGGCGCCATTTTCAGTTCAGAGCCTTACCATTCGGTCTGGCCACAGCACCACGAGTGTTCACAAAAATTCTGGCCCCACTTTTGGCCGATCTAAGAACACGAGGTGTAACGATAATGGCATACCTACACGACCTGTTGATGGACCACTCAGTTGCCAAGCTAGAAGTGGTAATTGTCGATACAATCAAGTATCTAGAATCTCACGGTTGGGTCATCAACCTGGACAAGTCAGCCCTACAGCCAGTGAAAAACCTGGTATATCTAGGGCTACGGCTGGATTCAGACCAGAGGAAGATTTTCTTACCTCTAGACAAGGTATCCTCTTTGAGGGGCTTGGTCCGTCTGCTTTGTGCAAAAAGACAGCCGTCCATACGCCTGTGCATGAAGCTGCTAGGAAAGATGGTAGCATCATTCGAAGCTGTGCCATACCCCCAATTCCACTCAAGGAATTTACAGAGGGCCATATTGTCAGCCTGGAATGGAAAAATTCAGGCTCTAGACTTCCCGATGGCTTTGTCCCCTTCCGTTCGGAAGAGTCTCTGCTGGTGGTTGATCCCCCAGAATCTCCAGAAGGGAAAACCCTTCAGTCCGATATCCTGGAAGGTGGTCACTACAGATGCCAGCCTTATAGGCTGGGGGGCAGTACTGGAGCAATGGTCTCTCCAGGGCAGATGGTCAAATGTAGTAAAAACCCTGCCCATCAATCTCTTAGAGATACGAGCAGCCCGGTATGCCCTAGTAGCCTGGGCATCCAGACTCCAAGGGTCCCCTGTCAGAATTCAATCAGACAATGCCACAGCAGTGGCATATATCAATCATCAGGGAGGCACCAGGAGTCGTGCAGTCCAGAGGGAAGTAAGTCACATCCTGGAATGGGCAGAAAAGCATGTCCCATGTATGTCAGCTGTCTTCATTCCAGGGGTGGAGAATTGGAAGGCGGACTTTCTAAGTCGCCAACAGTTATGCCCAGGGGAATGGTCCCTTCATCCCGAGGTCTTCCGAGCAATATGTCAGCGGTGGGGAACACCGGATGTAGATCTGCTAGCATCCAGATTCAACGCAAAGGTGGACAGATTTGTCTCCCGGACAAGGGATCCCCTCGCTTGCGGCTCGGATACTCTGGTGTTCCCTTGGGATCAGTTCAGACTGATATATGCATTCCCTCCGCTACAATTGTTGCCTCGACTCCTTCGCAGAGTCAGGTTGGAAAAGAAGCCGGTGATCCTGGTGGCTCCAGCGTGGCCCCGAAGGGCCTGGTACGCGGAGATCATCAAAATGTCTGTGGGGAGTCCTTGGACCCTTCCACGTCGTCCGGACCTGCTTTCGCAAGGACCGATATACCACCCTTCCTTACTAACTCTAAGTTTAACGGCCTGGCTATTGAATCCCACATCCTAAAGAAGAGAGGTCTCTCTAACTCTGTGGTATCAACTATAATCAATGCCAGGAAGCCTGTATCCAGGCAGATCTACTATAGAGTTTGGAAGGCGTACATCACTTGGTGCGAGGCCAGAAAATGGCATCCACGTAAGTACGTTATAGGCAGAATTCTGGACTTCCTGCAGTGGGCTGTAGACAGGAAGTTTGCCTTAAGTACTATCAAGGGCCAGGTTTCGGCCTTATCAATACTATTTCAAAGGCCCCTGGCTATGCATTCACTTGTCAAATCCTTTATGCAAGGTGTGACTCGTATTATTCCACCGATTAAAGCTCCCATATGCCCATGGGATCTAAATTTGGTTCTGTCGGTTCTGCAGAAGCAGCCATTTGAACCTTTGCGGCACATTTCCTTGGTTCTACTCACCAGAAAATTGATATTTTTAGTAGCCATATGCTCGGCTAGAAGAGTGTCGGAATTAGCCGCCATGTCCTGTAAAGAGCCATATCTGGTTATTCATGAGGACAGAGTAGTATTACGTCCTCACCCAGCCTTTCTTCCTAAGGTGGTATCGAGGTTTCACTTGAACCAGGATGTGGTTCTTCCTTCTTTTTCCCCAAACCGAGCTCGGTAGAGGAAAAGTTATTGCATTCTTTGAATGTAGTAAGAGCAGTTAAAGCTTATCTAAAAGCCACTGCTCAGATTCGTAGAACGGATTCTTTGTTTGTTCTGCCGGAAGGCCCCAGAAAGGGTCAGGCAGCATCAAAATCTACTTTAGCCAAGTGGATTCGACAGGTCATAATACAAGCCTATGGCTTGAGAAGTAGACCGCCTCCGTTCAAAGTTAGGGCGCACTCCACGAGAGCAGTTGGAACTTCATGGGCAGTGCATCACCAGGCCTCCCTGGCTCAAATTTGTAAGGCCGCAACATGGTCTTCAGTACACACGTTTACTAGGTTCTACCAGGTGGACGTTAGAAGTCAGGAGGATGTCGCCTTTGGGCGCAGTGTGTTGCAGGCCGCAAAAGATCCTCATGCCTGATGGCGCCCAGCTTATGTATGGTATATCCCCCCCCTCATTTGGCATTGCTTTGGGACGTCCCACATAGTAATGACTATGCCGCTCTGTGTCCCGTGATGTATGAACAAGAAAGTAGGATTTTTAAAACAGCTTACCTGTAAAATCCTTTTCTTGGAGTACATCACGGGACACAGAGCTCCCACCCCTCTTTTGGGGACACGTATTGCTTTGCTACAAAACTGAGGTGCTCCCGGATGGGAGGGGCTTATATAGGGGAGGGTACTTCCTGTTTTGGAAGTTGCCAGTGCCAGCACCTGAAGGTAATTCTATATAACCCACATAGTAATGACTATGCCGCTCTGTGTCCCGTGATGTACTCCAAGAAAAGGATTTTACAGGTAAGCTGTTTTAAAAATCCTACTATTGCCCAAATGTTTGATGAAATAAAAAAGATGATCTTAGGCCGAGTACATAGATACCAAACACGACATGCTTTAAAATTTCGCACAAACGCGCATTGGCGACAAACTACATACATTTTTAAAAGCATTTAAAAGTCTTTACAGGTTACCCCGTTAGATTTACAGAGGAGGTCTACTGGTAAAATTACTGCACTTGATCTGACCTTCGCGGTGATACCTCACATGCATGGTGCAATTGCTGTTTACATATGACGCCAGACCGACGCTTGCGTTCGCCATTGGGCAAGAGCAGGGCAGGACAGGGGTGCTTTTTTTTTTTTTATTATTATTATTAATTTTGCTTTTTTATTTTATTTTTAAATTGTTCCTTCCATATTTATTTATTTTTTATAATTTTTATTGTTATCTCAGGGAATGTAAATATCCCCTATGATAGCAATAGGTAGTGACAGGTACTCTTTTTTTGAAAAAACTGGGGTCTAGACCCTAGATCTTTCCTCTGCCCTCAAAGCATCTGACCACACCAAGATCGGTGTGATAAAATGCTTTCCCAATTTCCCAATGGCGCTTTTTATATCCGGGGGGGGACATTCCCTCCCACTGCTTGTAAAAGCAGTCCAGAGGCTAATTAGCCACTAGGATTGCTTTTACATGAAAGCCGGCCGCTGGCTGAAAAGAATGATACCAAGATGATACCTAAACCCGCAGGCATCAATCTGGTATAACCATTCAAAGTCCAGCAACATACCAGTACGTTGCTGGTCCTTGTTGGACATGTATTGTAATCTGTTTTTTTTCATGCAGCCAGTTGGCTGAACGAAAAAAGAGATTGATCGGTGGGTATGCCCACCATTAGAATACCGCCCTTCATCCACCCACTTCTAATGATGGGCATACATGCACCATTTATATATGCCGAAGCATGGGGGCATCCTCCCGCAAAAAAGTTATGCCGCACACACATGGTCGGACTTTTCCACGGGCAAGCCTCCGTCGGAATTTCGACCGTATGTACGCGGCATTAGGAGCAAAATCACTCCTCCGCCCCTGCTGCCCCAATGCTTCGGCATATTTGCTTTTTTTTTTTTTAACTGTGGTGGTGAAATCACCTCCTACAGCACTGGAGTCGCAGGGATCAGGCCTGTCTCTGCGAACGCTGCAGTTATGTGTGTAGTGTTTTGTAAGTGACAGTGATCGATCGATACTGCACTTGGGTGGCCTGGGCTGGACGGAGGGGCAAAACGCAGGTGCTAGCAGGTATCTGGGCTGATCCCGCTAACACTGCGTTTTTGGGAACCCTAAACTGCTGGGGACGCTAGTATAGATCTGATCAGATCAGATATTGATCTGTTCAGATACTATACCACTAAGGGAGGTGTATGCTTCACGCGTGGGTGTTAGCGTTACTGGCACTAACCTGCCGCTGCCTGGGGTGTGACGCAGACCCTCTCTGACGCTAAAACCTAATTGATATCACCCGCCGGGCGATCAGGGGGTTAAACCTTTATTGGGTTATATACGCGGGTGCCCTGACACTATAAAAAGCAAACTAACTAACCAGCGTCACCAGTAACACTTATATGATGATCACTGGTGAAAGGGTTAACTAGGGGCAATTAGGGGGTTAAAACCTTTATTAGATAATATATGGGGGTACCTGACGCTATAAAAACCTGTGGCGAACCTAAAAAAAAAATACTGGCTACTGATCTGCATCACCGACGCTAAGATAGCGATCAGAAAAATGATCGCTTAGCGACGGCGGTGCTAGGGGGTGAAAGGGTTATCTGGGGGGTGATCAAGGGGTTAAACCTTTATTAGGGGGGGTTAGGGGGCTACACTGGACCTAAAACTAAATGTAGTGACACTTTTACAGTCACAAATGTCACTGATTGCAGTGATCAGTAAATAAATGGTCACTGCAATCAGTGACACTGACTGGGGGCTGGGGGGTGATCTGGGGGGGCCTGGGGGGGCGATTTATGTGCCTATGTGTGCTGGTGTTAGTGTAGTGTTTGTGCACTAACCTTGATGTCTTCTCTTGTACGGCGCTCGGTATATGTGAGCGCTGCACAAGAGATGACATCACTTCCTCTGCCTGTGTGTACATTCGACAGACAGAGGGGGCATTTCCATTCGCAGGGAGCGATCGCGGGGGGGTGGCCGGAATCGAACGGCCGTCCCCTCATGTCGGACCGCTCACTGTACAGAAGAGGGGTCCGATTGGACCCCCCAACTGTACAAAGGCAATCACGTATGCTCTACGTGATTGTGCCTGTCGGTG
Organism: Rana muscosa; assembly: GCA_029206835.1. Classification (NCBI taxonomy): domain Eukaryota; kingdom Metazoa; phylum Chordata; class Amphibia; order Anura; family Ranidae; genus Rana; species Rana muscosa. The sequence continues at coordinate 256,971,533 of CM055119.1, read as the reverse complement.
CCATTGTGCCGACGTATATATACAGTGAGCGGTCGTTAAGTGGTTAAAAGAAATCCAAACAAATCAAATTTCGGCAAAAATTTCGGCAAAAATGTATTCTGCTACATGTCTTTGGTAAAAAAAATCCAGATAAGTGTATGATAATTGGTTTGTGTGAAAGTTATAGAGTCTACAAACTAAGCTACGCATTATTGCAAATTGATCAATCCTAATGCACTGATGGCCTATCTCATTTCTTGAGGCCCTAAAATGTCAGGACAGTACAAATACCCCCAAATTACCCCTTTTTGGAAAGAAGACAGTCGGAGGTATCGTGAATTTTTTGAAGTTGCAATTTTTTTCCCACAATGCCTTGGAAAATTAAGAAATTAATATATATATATATATATATATATATATATATATATATATATATATATATATATATTATATATATATATTTTTTTTTTTTTCACAAAGTTGTCAATTTAGAAGATCTTTCTAACACATAGTATGTACATAGCAAAAATAACACCCCAAAATACATTCTGCTACTCGTCCTGAGTATGGCGATACCACATGTGTGAGACTTTTCCACATCCTGGCCACATACGGAGGCCAAACATCCAAGTAGCACCATCAGGCGCTCTAAAAGGCATAAATTACACATTTCATTTCCTGAGTACCTATCACATTTTTGAAGGCCCTGGAAAACAAGGACAATGGAATTACCCACAAAATGACCCCATTTTGGAAAGAAAACAACCCAATGCATATTCTATGAGGCATAATAAGTCTTTTGAACATGTCATTTCTTTCCAAAAGTTTTTGGAAAGTGTGGAAAAAAAAATTAAAACATTTTTTTTTAACAAAGTTGTCAATTCAGAAGATCTTTCTAACACATAGTATGTACACAGCAAAAATAACACCCCAAAATACATTCTGCTACTCGTCCTGAGTATGGTGATACCCCATGTGTGAGACTTTTCCACAGCCTGGCCACATACAGAGGCCCAACATGCAAGTAGCACCTTCAGGCTTCTAACACATAGCATGTACACACCAAGAATTACACCCCAAAATACATTCTGCTGAGCAAAAGGTAATAAAAAAAAGGCTCACCTATGGTTTTAGCAGGCAGGAATACCGTTCCAGAGCAGTCAAAGCATTGGTCCAGACAGCCATAGGAAATGTCCAGGAATTGTCCAGGCAGCAGACAGAGATATGGAAACGTATGAACATGGTCCATGGTTTAGCAGGCAGTTCAGGAGGCAGGCAGAGGCATGGCCAGTTCAGGAGGCAGGCAAAGGCATGGCCAGTTCAAGTGGCAGGCAGAGGCATGGCCAGTTCAAGTGGCAGGCAGAGGCATGGCCAGTTCAAGTGGCAGGCAGAGGCATGGCCAGTTCAAGTGGCAGGCAGAGGCATGGCCAGTTCAGGTGGCAGGCAGAGGCATGGCCAGTTCAGGTGGCAGGCAGAGGCATGGCCAGTTCAGGTGGCAGGCAGAGGCATGGCCAGTTCAGGTGGCAGGCAGAGGCATGGCCAGTTCAGGTGGCAGGCAGAGGCATGGCCAGTTCAGGTGGCAGGCAGAGGCATGGCCAGTTCAGGTGGCAGGCAGAGGCATGGCCAGTTCAGGTGGCAGGCAGAGGCATGGCCAGTTCAGGTGGCAGGCAGAGGCACGGCCAGTTCAGGTGGCAGGCAGAGGCACGGCCAGTTCAGGTGGCAGCACTATAACATTTAGGCCTTGGTCAGGAAAGGCCTAAGGACAGGGGTAGAGGCTTCTTCCCACCCAAATCTCTACGAAGCCTCAGTCTCCAGACCCTAATCCGAGAAAAACAAAACCCGGAGAAAAACATTTTCTCCACTCTGAAACTCTTTTCTGGAGCCCCTCAAATATGTGAGACCCCTGTGCTGTACTCAAATGATCAGTTTAGGAGGCAGGCAAAAAGCATGGTCATTTAACAGGCCGAGGTCAATTCACGTTGAAGGCAGAAACATGGTTGGCAGAGGCATAGTCGAAAACAGTCCGGGTCATTCACAGAAATGGCAGATGTTGGAAACTGGAAAAAAAATCATCTTCAATTTACTAATAGTTTAGTAAAGTATGATAGCTCTGAAAGCACTTTCCAATACAAAGGCCTGGCTGGGAGGGACATTGGGGACAGTAGTATCGGGTGTCACGACGAATTCCTCTACTTGAACACACACAACATTTTTTTGGGGGTTTGCGACCTGTTTCGGTAAGAGGGAGGATTTCGGCGAAGTGCCTTTCGTGGAGTCTGGCTACTGCATCGGAGCGAATTAGTTGAGGGGCTTGGCCATGGGGATAGAGAAGGGCTTCGATCACGTCTTCTTGGAATTTTAGATAGGTTAGGGAACTTTGGGTGCACTTAGAAAAAATTATATAAGAATTGAACAGGGCTAGTTTCATCAAATAAATGGCAACTTTTTTGTACCAAAACAGTGATTTCCTGGTGGCCAAGTAGGGCTGCATCATCTGGTTGTTCATATCCACCCCCCCCCCCCATGTAAAGATTATAGTCATGTACACATTTTGGCTTCTGGACGGGGCCTCTTCTCTGCAGTTCCACCAAGGTGTCATCATGCATTGTGGAAAGGATGTAGATATCTCTTTTTTTATCTCTCCACTTCAATGCTAGGACCTCTTCAGTCCGCATACTGGCCATTTCCCCCTGTTTCAATTTCTTGGCAACCAATCTCTGTGGGAAGCCTTTACGGTTGGTCCGTGCTGTCCCACAGGCCACAGTTTTCTTTTGGTACAGATGGCGAAAAAGTGGGAGACTTGTATAGAAATTGTCTACGTATAGGTGGTAACCTTTCCCAAGCAATGGTTCAATCAGCTGCCAGACAATTTTGCTACTTGTTCCCATGTAGGTAGGGCATCCAGGGGGGTTTAGCTGTCTGTCTTTTCCCTCAAATTATAAAATCATATGTGTAACCCGTGGCCCTGTCACATGCCTTATAAAATTTTACCCCACGTCTGGCTCTTTTACTGGGGAGGTATTGCTTTATTCCAAGTCTTCCTGTGAAGTGTACTAATGATTCATCTACACATATATTTACATCAGGGGTAAACATCTGCTTGAACCTGGCGCAAAAAAAAATTGATTAGGGGTTGAATTTTGAATAATTTATCATAATTGGGATGATTTCGAGGGAGGCATTGGGCATTGTCGTTGAAGTGTAGAAACCTCATTATCTCGTAACGGGTTCTTTTCATAAAAGATGAATAGATTGGCATGTGGTAGATAGGTCAGGTAGACCAGTAGGAGTGGAGTTCATTTTTTTTGTCAGCCCCATGTTGAGGGTTAGGCCAAGGAAAATTTTAAATTCTTCCACGGTGAGGGGTTTCCAAACAAAAGGACAGGCATAGGAAGAATTTGGATTGTTGGCTATATATTGACTGGCGTATAGATTACACTGCTCCACAATGTAGGTTAGGATATCATCAGTAAAAAATAATTCAAAATAATAAATCGGGGTAGGGATTTCCGACTGTATATGAGGGCCTGGCTGGGCTGTAAAAGGGGGAATGACAGGTTCTACTGACGTATCGGGATTCCATGTTGGATAGAGTAGAAGATCGGGGAGGCTAGTATGGGCCCTGCCTCGTTGTTGAAGGGACGCCCCGTTGCTAGCATTTGGCCTATCCTCTAGAAAAGTTGCAGAACTGCTGGTGGATGCCTGCCTATCCAGTTTCTATTTCAGAGCCACTACTTTCCTCTGGATAATATTCACTATCCGATTCTGACAGAGAGAGTTCCTCGCTACTCTCGTCCGACATACCCTGGAGTATCTGGAGAGCCTCCTCGCTGCTGTACAATCGTTTAGCCATGTGGGCAGATGTGCCAGATGTTGGCGGCCAGATGTGTCAGATGTTGGCGGGCAGATGTGCCAGATGTTGGCAGGGCAGCTGTTGGCGGTCAGATGTTGGCGGCCAGATGTTGGCGGCCAGCGGCCAGATGTTGGCGGGCAGATGTTTACTGCCAGATGTTGGGAGTCAGATGTGCCAGATGTTTGGCAGGGCAGATGTTGGCGGGCAGATGTGCCAGCTGTTGGTGGGCAGATGTGCCAGCTGTTGGCGGGCAGCTGTTGGCGGTCAGATGTGCCAGATGTTGGCGGCCAGATGTTGGCGGCCAGATGTTGGCGGGCAGCTGCGCCAGATGTTGGCGGGCAGCTGCGCCAGATGTTGGCGGGCAGATGTTTTCACTGTTTTATGGACACTGTGTTTTGGGGACACTAGCTGGGTGATCAGTGGGTAAACAGCAGACAAACAGCTAAAAACTCACTGATCTCCCGGCTGCAGCACAGATTGTCTCTTCCTCTCCTCACTGACAGGCTCTGTGTGAGGAGAGGAAGAGATCAAAGCAGTTACAACTGCTCTGTGTTTACATTACATGACGGCTGTCATTGGACAGCCGTCATGTCATCAGGAGGGCCAATCACATGGCCCTCCTGTCTGCACACATCTCCTATCTCTGGGGGGTACAGGCAGATCGCGTGCACGTGGCGGCGCGATCCCCTCACAAGTGCCAGCCCCCCCCTCTCTGTGTTTACATCACGATGGCTGTGATTAGACACAGCCATCGTGCCGATCAGGAGGGCAAATCACAGTGCCCTCCTGCTGTTCCGAGATGCGCCGTGTCCGCGGGACACGCGCGCATCGGGATCGCGCGGATGCGCGCGCGCCCGTGAGCACGCTCCTTCTGAGGGACGTTCAGGAACGTCCACTCAGAAGGAGAGAGCACCCACCCGGCGTATATATACAGTGGCCGGGTGGGAAGTGGTTAAAGAAAAAACATTTTTTGGCCCGTTCCCTGCTGAGAACAGCAGGACTCTGGAACCAATAAGTACGCGGATGCCACCTCACCTCCTCGCAATAGGATATGCAGGTCTTCCAAGTGCGATGGTAATCTTCCTAGGGGATGATTTCCGAGCACTCCTCATGGTAGAGATCACCGAGTCTGACAGGTCCCGGTGTCTTAGCACCTGGCTCTCAAACCATGCCCTCAAGCCAGTGACTGTAAAAACAGTATGGCGTACGGGATCTAGCGACAGCAGGTCCTTCTTACGGTAGATGCCAAAAGGCGTCTGCTACCAGACGCACTAGATTGGCGTACCAAGGACGCCAAGGCCAATTCAGAGCAATTGGGACCATTGTAATACTCTCTGCCTCCAGTCTGTGAAGCAGATGAGGAAGGAGCTTCCGAGGAGGAAAGGCATAGATTAGTCAGTACTGACTCTACAGTGCCCTCAACGCATCTGACGTATTTGCCCATGGGTCTCTTGACCTGGCCACAAACCTCAATACCTTCCGATTGAATCGAGAAGTCAGGAGATATACGACTGGCGTGCGTCCCCTCTGGTAAGGGAGCACCTTAGGAGGTGAGCAACCTCCGATGCTGCAGCAGGGCTGCTTGTTCCTCCTTGATGATTGACCTATGCCACCACTGTGGTGTTTGTCCGACTGGATTCTGACTGGACGCCCTAGTAGCCTCTGAGACCATGTGGAGAGGCAAAGTCAGATCGTCAGAATTTCAGGTTAATGATCTGCAATGGGATTCCTCCGGAGTACTGCGACCCAGAAGATTTCACCTCACTTTCTGTCCCATGACAATTGGTTTTTGAAAATTTGGTTTTTTTAGTGAAACAAGGATTGGTGATAAAGTGGAGAGGAGACATGTTTTTCCCATATTAACTCTTACAGGAGAGAATTTCCCTTCCTAGGGGTAGATTTCCTCTCACTTCCTGTTGTCTCCCTCCGTTTGCAAGTAGGAGTCGTTTGTAAGTTGGATGTTTGAAAGTAGGGGCCTGCCCTATATACTCTGTAGAAATTTGGGCCTTAGGTGTTGGTGTTGCCACAACACTGTAAGGCCTCACAGTTACTCTTGGGGGGCGCAGGAACGGGCCCTGCTGTGAAATATTAGATCAAAAATTGTAATTACATGCCCCTGTTAAACATGGGCTGAAAAATTGGGCCTTAGCCACTGGTGGCAGTGCCCAGAACCAAACATTTTCTTACAAGCTATCAGCATGAACATTTAGGAGGAGGAAGAGGATAGTCACTCAGCATAACACGATAGTCACTCAGCATCAGCATAGGCAGTCTTGAAGGGATCTCCCATTCAAAAAATAATTATTCGGTTACATCAGCATCAGGTGCTTGGTAGCCTTGCTTTGGTGATCCAAAACGGATTCATTTTTATGAAGGTCAGCCGATCGACCGATTTGGTGGACAGGCGCACCCTGTGATCGGTTACAAAGCTTCCAGCAGCACTGAATGTGCGTTCTGAAAGAACGCTGGATGCAGGACAGGCCAGTACCTCAATTGCATACTGTGCAAGCTCTAGCCAGTGATCCATCCTCAAGACCCAGTAACCCAGAGGAATTTCGGTAGGAAAAGTGTCCAAGTCTGATCTTACCCCTAGGTATTCCTGCACCATGTAAAACAGACGCTGGCGATGGTTGCTGGAACCGATCATACCTTGGGGCTGCGGACTAAAAAAATTGTCTGAACGCATCAGTCAGATGGCCACCTTCTCCACCGCTCCTTCTTTGACTGACCGAAGCCTCAGCAACACGTTGTCCAGGACCAGGATTTTGTAACCTCCCAGTCTCTGGGAACGCGTTGCACAAACCTTTCTGCAAGGCCTCCCGAAGTTGTTTCATCCTCTGCTCCCTCTGCGACGGCAAGATAAGGTCCGCAACCTTACCCTTGTAACATGGATCAATGAGGGTTGCCAGCCAGTAATGATCCCTCTCCTTGATCACACGAATACGAGGATCCTTCCGCAGGCTTTGCAGGATCAGGGAGGTCATGCAGCATAGGTTTGCTGAGGCATTCGGTCCGGAGTCCTCTGGGTCACTCAGGACGACATGATCCTCAGCCACCTTGTCCCAGCCACGTACAAGTCCATGGGTTTCTTGAGACTGTAATTGATCCCTTGAAGACTGCTGCTGATGCTGAGTGCTAGGCTCCACCTCCATGCTGACACAATCCTCCTACTCCTCCTTGGCCTCTTCCTGTGTGATAGGCGGGCCAGCAGGAACACTGTCTGGATAAAGGGGGCCTTGAGAGGTAAGGAAGTCCTCCTCTTCCTCCCTCTGTTCTGCCTCAAGTGCCCTGTCCATTATTCCACGCAGCGTGTGCTCCAACAGGTGGACAAGAGGTACAGTGTCACTGATGCATGCACTGTCACCATCCTCGTGGCCTCCTCAAATGGTGCCAGGACAGTGCATGCATCCCTGATCATGACCCACTGGCGTGGCAAAAAAAACAAGCTCCCCTGACCCTTTCCTGCATCCAGTGCTGCTGGAGGCTTTGTAATCGATCACAGGATGCGCATGTCCACCGAATCGGTCGATCGGCTGACCTTCATAAAAATCAGTCTTGGATCACCAGCTACCAAGCACCTGATGCTTGTGTAACCAAATAATGTTTTTTGAATGGGAGATCCCTTCAAGACTGCCGATGCTGATGCTGAGTGACTATCCTGTTATGCTGAGTGACTATCCTCTTCCTCTTCCTAAATGTTCATGCTGATAGCTTGTAAGAACATTTTTGGTTCTGGGCACCACCAGTGGCTAAGGCCCAATTTTTCAGCCCCTGTTTAACAGGGGAATGTAATTACAATTTCTCTAGTCATCTTCCAGGATGGTACACCTGAGATGATGGGTTCCACCTGACAGGAAACACAATCAACAGAGTTTAAAAGGCCCTACCCTTCCCTCTGTCCCTCAGTTATTCCCACAGGATGAAACAATTTTTTTATTTTTATTTTCTATGACCAAGGTCTGGGACTGAGGTCTCCCCCCTAGGAGTTCAGACCAGAGCAGCCAGTGGTGGCTGCAGGCTCTGACAGGACTTTGTCACGTCCTGGAGGGGCTCCCCTTTGCTAGATACTCAGGTGGAAGTGCAGCCGAGGAATGGATCAGAATCCCCCTGAGATACTGGGGGCACTGGATACGGTGAGGGTGTCCATTTTTCCAGGGACCTTACAACCCACTCTCTCCTCCTACCTAACAGTGGTGGATGGTACGAAGGAGCTGCTTGCATACCCCCCCATCGCGCGCGGGGGGGAGGAGGATGTATCCACAGGCGCGCTGTTTCCTTATCAGGATGGCCGGCGGAGCCGAGGGATCTCCCTCTAATTGCCGCTCTGAGCCGTCGGTGGTGTCCGGAGGCCAGTGCGCATGTCCGGAGGCTAGCGGCGCGCTCGAGTGAGGTCACTTCCGACGCACCCCGCTACAACAAAATGGCGGCGATCGGCGCGGCACATGCAAACAAGCAGCGATAACGGAGCGGGGGTCCACGGTCCTGTGTCCCTTCCATCCATCCAAAGCGATCCTACCCGGCGGGTAGGCGGCCTAATTGGAATGGAGAAAGACAGACTGATTCCATCAGCGCTAGAGGTCACCACAGGGGGTGAGTGAACCGGCTGGTGGGGGAGAGCTGTTTTGGGGTGGCCCTATTTCCCCTTTCCCTACAAGATACCCTTTGGGTAATGGCTTACACAGGGTTTATTCTTTTCTGTTTCAGTGACTGAATGCCCTGCCCAGGGGATGACCAGTAGGTCTAAGTCCAAAGCCACTAGTAAATCTAGGCGTTGTGGGAATTGTAGTGAGAAACTCCCACAGGATCACACAAAACCCTTTTGCTTCAAATGCATCTACAAACTAGCTGGGAAGGAGACAGCACAGGCTGTGAAGGAGTGCAGAGCATTACAGGCTGAAATGTTAGCCACCCTTCAGTCTTTCAAAGCTACGGAAGAGAAGCGAGAAGTAACCCCTTTAGGTAGGGAAAGCTCCCCCTCTCTGATGGGAACTCCGGCAAGTGTTACGGAAGAATCCCAGGGACTGTCTCTCGGTTACTCTGATGAAGAGGTAGAGGCCTCGGACCAGAGCTCTAGAGAGGAAGGAGAGGATTCTGACCAGGATAGTCTATGTGAAACTAAACCTGGGGGACATCTCTTAGCCTTGAGGAGGCCCTCCATATCTTCAGCTGCAATCTATGCCTCCGAGGACATTCAGTTACCATCCGCTCAAGTCTCTGCACAGGATAGAGTGTACAGGGGACTTGGCAAAACTCAGGCCAAATCCTTTCCGGTACACTAATCTTTTAAAGAGATAATTGTAAGAGAATGGAAAGATCCTGAGCGCAAAGTTTTAAGGCTTAAAACCTGGAAACGTAGGTGTCCCTTTAAGGCTGAGGAAGAAGAGAAATTCTTCAAGGTTCCGCGTCTGGATGCTTCGTTAGCTCAAGTATCCAAACGTTTGGATTTGTCCTTTGAAGATTCCGGACATATTCGGGATCCGATGGACAAGAAATCGGAAACCTTGCTCCGCAGAGCCTGGGAGGCCAACGCTGCAGCTATGGGTCCAGCATTGGCCTCCGCCTGTGTCCCCAGAAATGCAGACGCATGGGTTCGCAGGTTAATAGACCACGTAGCTCATGAGAGTAAATCTAAAGAGGTGTTAGATTCTCTGGAGGTAGTGGGCAAGGCAGTAGCCTATTTAGCAGATGCCGCGGTAGAGACGGTTAGAACTACTGCCAAGTCTGCAGCACCTCTAAATTCTGCTAGAAGAGCCCTTTTGGGTAAAGACGTGGGATGGAGATGTTACATTCAAGTCTCGTCTTTTGTGGTTTACCCTTTGAGGGATCTCTGCTCTTCGGTTCAGACCTAGAACAGGTACTGTCCCGTTCGACAGAAAAAGGCAAAGAATTCCCTGCAAAACGCAAAAAGGATAAAGGGAAGACATTTTTTCGAGGCCCCCCCAAAGAAAGTTTTAAGGGGAAAAAAGGAACCTAGGAAAAGATGGGGATTTGGTAGGGGTAAGGAAAAGGGTGGAATCCTTTTTTCCAGACCCGGTACTCCCAACAAGGAGTCCAAATGACGCCAATATAAAAGTTGGTGGAAGGCTCTTGTGGTTCCTCCCTCAATGGGAAAACATCACGCAGAGTCCTTACATCCTAAACCTGATAAGGGAGGATTCCAAATTAGAATTTCTGTCCCTCCCTCCTTCAAACTTTATCCTTACTCATCTCCCCAAAGACCCATCGAAAGCGAGGGGCCTTTTGGGGAGTGTCCGAGAACTAGCAGAACAGGAGGTCATTATCCCTGTTCCCGTGGATCAGTTCAGCCAGGGGTTTTATTCCCACATATTTGTGGTACCAAAACCATCTGGAAAATTCCGGCTGATAATAAACCTATGGAAGCTAAATCAGTACTTGGTGTACAAAAAGTTCCGGATGGAGAGTATCTATACGGTCAGAAGACACCTTCAAGAAGGAGTCTTCATGATAACGTTAGATTTAAAGGATGCTTATTTGCACGTCCCCATTGCCCCGAAACATCAGAAGTTCCTGAGGTTTGCAGTGCAGACAAAACAAGGCGTCCAACACTGGCAGTTCAAGGCACTCCCCTTCGGCCTAGTGGCCAGTCCAAGAATCTTCACCAAAGTTCTGGCCGAGGTGGTGTCTTTTCTACACCTCCAGGGGATAGCCTTGTTCCCATACTTGGACGACATGTTAATCTTCAGTCCGGCCCTGGAACAACTCCAGTCAGACCGAGAAAAAGTGCTGTCCACCCTAAAATCCTTAGGGTGGCTGATCAGGCGAGAGAAGTCCTCCCTGGACCCCTCACAATCCAAGGTGTTTCTAGGGTACAGGGTAGACTCAGTCAGTCAAAGGATCTTTCTTCCACAGGAGAAAATCATAAAAGGTGCAGAGAGCAGTGTCTACTCTCCAGGGTGCAGGGGAGGCCTCTCTAAGGACCGTGATGAAAGTTTTAGGGCTTATGTCATCCTGCATCCCAGCGGTCCAATGGGCACAGTTCCATTCTCGGGGGCTCCAGGGGTTCCTTCTCTCCTCCTGGGATGGAAGAAGAGAATCCCTGGACTTAACAGTTCCCCTCTCGGAGGAAATAAAAAACTTCCTAGAATGGTGGCTGAACTCGGACAACCTGTCGGGAGGTCGGTCCTGGACCCAACAAAATCTGCTGATTCTGACCACGGAAGCAAGTGCCTGGGGCTGGGGAGCTCACATGGGAGATCTCTTCACCCAGGGCCCTTGGGACCGGGAGCAGAGCAAAGCTTCCTCCAATTTCCTCCAATTTCAGGGAGTTGTTAGCGGTCGGAAAAGCGTTAAACTTTTTCCGAAATCAGGTCCAGGGAAGAGAAGTACAGATCTTCTCGGACAATGTAGTGGCCGTGTCCTACCTAAACCATCAAGGGGGAACAAGATCCAGCAAGCTGATGAAACTAACCCAGGAAATCCTGGGGGAAGCAGAGAAATATATTCTCTCAGTTTCGGCAGTCCATGTAAAAGGGTCCCTCAACATACAGGCAGACTTTCTCAGCAGACAACCCATTCATCAAGGAGAGTGGGAGCTAAACACCAAAGTTTTTTTCCCTGGTAAGCCGACACTTTGGCAAACCAGAGATAGACTTGTTTGCCTGCAGGAAGAACAGGAAAGTTCACAAGTACTTCTCTCTCACCAGGGACTTAGGGAGCAGGGCTCCCGAGGGATGGATGCCTTAGCCCAAAGCTGGGAGTTCACTCTGGCGTACGCGTTCCCTCCCCTGATGCTCATTCCCCGGGTATTGCAGAAGCTATCCTGTTCAAACGGGTGCCTTATTCTGATCACGCCCTGGTGGCCAAAACGGGCATGGTTCCCCACCCTGAGGAGGTGGTTGATTGCCCCTCCGCAGCATCTCCCGTTCAGACGCGTTCTCCTCTCCCAGGGACCAGTGTTACATCCCGATCCAGGGTTTCTTTCCCTGACGGCATGGTGTTTGAGAGGGAGATCCTCAGGTGCAGGGGATGTTTGGAAAAAGTGATTGACACACTTTTGCTGAGTAGGAAGCCAATCACTAGGCAAATTTATGCAAAAGTTTGGAAAGTCTTCTCTCACTGGGCTCAGTCTAGAGAAGGTTCTCTCCAAACGATCCCGATGGTCCTGGATTTCCTCCAAGAGGGGGCTGACCAGGGCCTAGCAGTCAAGACCCTCAGGGTCCAGGTCGCAGCCTTATCAGTGTTTTTGGACCAAAGACTGGCCCTAAACCCACTGGTAAAGAGATTTTTGACAGCCAGGGAAAGGGTAACCCCGGTGAGAACAAATAGGTTTCCACCTTGGGATTTATCCCTGGTATTAGATGCTCTAACCAAAGAGCCCTTTGAGCCGTTGGCTCAGGTTTCTGTTAAGTTTTTGTCACTTAAAATGGCCTTCCTCCTGGCGATCGCCACAGCCAGAGGGGTTGGCGACCTACAAGCTCTGACTATAAAAGAGCCATTTTTGTTGCGCCTAGAGGACAGGGTAATCCTCAGACAGGATCCTTTATATTTACCTAAAGTGATTTCCACAGGTCACAGGAAATTATTCTCCCCTCCTTGTGTCAGAATCCCAAAAATGACAAAGAGGAAAAGTTTCATTTATTAGACGTTAGAAGATGTCTTCTAGTCTATTTAGATAGCGAGTGAGTTCAGGAGATCAAATCATTTACTGCCGTAATTAGTTTCTCCGGTCAAAAGAAAGGGCTTCAGGCCTCTAAACCTATGATAGCCAGGTGGATTAAACAGACTATCACAGTAGCCTATGAACAGTCAGAAAAACCTGTTCCAGCTCATATTAAAGCTCACTCAACTAGATCTCTGGCGACCTCCTGGGCAGAGAGGGCAGGCGCTTCGATCGATCAAATCTGCAGAGCAGCAACTTGGACGAGCCAAAATACCTTCCTGAGACACTACAGAGTGGAGCTGTTGTCCCCTCAGGACTTGGCGTTTGGCAGGAAGGTCCTACAGGCGGTGATCCCACCCTAAGGTAGGCCTGAACTTCTTGCTCATCGTCTCAGGTGTGCCGTCCTGGAAGATGACTAGAGAAAAGTACCAGTTACACTTACCGGTAACGGGTTTTCTAGGAAGTCTTCCAGGACGGCAGGCCTACTTCCCTACCCTTAATTGTTGGTGATGTTTTATTCTCACAGAAGGTACCCTTTGACACCAGTGTGGGCTTATACTTTGTCATAACTGAGGGACAGAGGGAAGGGTGGGGCCTTTTAAACTGTTGATTGTGTTTCCTGTCAGGTGGAACCCATCATCTCCTCAGGTGTGCCGTCCTGGAAGACTTCCTAGAAAACCCATTACCGGTAAATGTAACTGGTACTTTTTTGATGCAATAATTTGCAGCAGGGCTTATTCATGCGCTCCAACTAGAGTTTCTGTGAGGGTTTGCAGGTTTGTGGCACCAGCACCTGTGCCTAAGGCCCAATTTGTCTGCCCCTGTTCAACAGGGGCATGTAATTACAATTCTTGATCTAATATTTCACAGCAGGGCCCGTTCCTGCGCCCACCAAGAGTAACTGTGAGACCTTACAATGTTGTGGCAACACCAACACCTAAGGCCTAAGTTTCTGCAGAGTATATAGGGCAGGCCCCTACTTTCAAACATCCAACTTACAAACGACTCCTACTTGCAAACGGAGAGAGACAACAGGAAGTGAGAGGAAATCTACCCCTAGGAAGGAAAATTCTCTTCTGTAATGCCGCGTACACGCGACCATTTTTCATGATGAGAAAACTGCCATTTTTTTGATTGGTCGTGAAAAACGGTCGTGTGTATGCTCCATAGCAGTTTTCTCGACGAGAAAACTGGCCGCAAAAAAATTAGAACCTGCTCTATTTTTTCTCGTTGTTTTTCCCGTCGCGAAAAACGGGCGTGTGTATGCTTTTTCGAGTGGGAAAAAAAAGCAGCACAAAGGGTGGCGCCAGTCGAATGGAACTTCCCCTTTATAGTGCCGTTGTACGTGTTGGCGTACGTGTTGTACGTCACCGCGCTTTGCTCAAGCGTTTTTTTTTTCATGAACGCGTGTATGCAAGGCAGGCTTCACGAGGAATCACGTCGAGAAAAACGTCGTTTTTTTGCATGACAGGAAAAATGATGGTGTGTACGCGGCATAAGAGTTAATATAGGAAAAACGTGTCTCCTCTCCACTTATGCTTTATCACCAATCCTTGTTTCACTAAAAACACCAAATTTAAAAAAAACAATTGTCATTGGGACAGAAAGTGGAGGTGAAATCTTCTGAAGAGGTGCACAGACAGCAAAACAAATGTTACAGGGGTGATAACCCTTCCCTATGTTTTCCAAATAGCTTAAAAATAGATTTTTTGGCTGGAGCTACACTTAAAAAATGTACCAGTTCTAAATTACAAACAGATTCTACTTAAGAACAAACCTACGGTCCCTGCCTTGTTTGCACCGCCTGTATACTGCTGTACAGAGTATATAGGGCCCGAGGGCCCCACGCCTTTCCTTTTTTTAATTTGGGTGCGGGGTTCCCCTTAATATCCATACGAGACCCAAATGGGCTGGGGGAGGGGTACCCATGCCGATTTTCTCAATGATTTTCATCCATATTGCCGGGACCACACATTACATTAAAGCCGCAAGCACTTTTAAATGCCTTTTTTTTTTCCTTTTGGAAATGTCATTTTGTGCAGGGACAGTTATAAACACGGGAAACACGTGCCACTTCACAGGCATACTATAGACACCCCCAGGTACGATATTTAACTGAATATTTCACTTTTTTTTTTTTCACTTTAATCATCATTAAAATCACTGCTCTCGAAAAAATGGCCGTATTTAAAACTTTTTTTTGCATTGATACATGTCCCCTGGGGCAGGACCCGGGTCCCCAAACCTTTTTTAGGACAATAACTTGCATATTAGCCTTTAAAATTGGCACTTTTGATTCCGAACGTTCGAGTCCCATCGTCTTTAACAAGGTTCGATAGTTTGCACGAACTTTCGGTCCATTCGCAAGTTCTGGTGCAAACCGAACCGGGGGGTGTTCGGCTCATCCCTACTATAGACTAAGCCGAGCCAGATGTGCTGTGGAGTGTGCCTTTGAAGTATGTACAGCAAAGTGGCGTGTACTTCTCTTGAGCTTGAGAACGCTATAAAAGTCGTCCTAGCATGCTGCGAGAGTCTGCACAGAACCTGCACACTCAAACCCAGCATATGGTATTCAATTCATGGACTTGCGCAGCACTGCTAGAATTATTAACATCAGAAATTAGTTTGACAATTTTTTTGTTTGCCCTGCTGGTAGTGTGGACTGGCAAGACCAATACAGGTGATATTCGAAAAATGTGAATATCGTGCAAAAGTTCATTTATTTCACTAATGCAACTTAAAAAGGTGAAACTAATATATGAGATAGACTCACTACATGCAAAGTAAGATAGTTCAAGCTGTGATTTGTCATAATTGTGGTGATTATGGCTTACAGCTCATGAAAACCCCAAATCCACAATCTCAGAAAATTAGAATATTGTGAAAAGGTGCAATATTTTTGGCTCAAAGTGGCCCACTCTAATCAGCTAATTAAGCCATAACACATGCAAAGGGTCCCTGAGCCTTTAAATGGTCTCTCAGTCTGGTTCAGTAGGAATCACAATCATGGGAAAGACTGCTGACCTGACAGTTGTGCAGAAAACCATCATAACACCCTTCATAAGGAGGGGAAGCCTCAAAAGGTAATTGCAAAAGAAGTTGGATGTTCCCAAAGAGCTGTATCAAAGTTATGTGGAAGGGAAAAGTGTGGAAGAAAAAGGTGCACAAGCAGCAGGGATGACCGCAGCCTGGAAAGGATTGTCAGGAAAAGGCCAAACAATGTCAGAAGCGTCTTACCTGGGCTAAAGAAAAAACAGACCTGGTCTGTTGCTCAGTGGTCCAAAGTCCTCTTTTCTGATTAAAGCAAATTTTTTATCTCATTTGGAAACCAAGGACCCAGAGTATGGAGGAAAAATGGAGAGGCACACACTGCAAGATGCTTGAAGACCAGTGTGAATTTTCCACAGTCTGTTTTGATTTGGGGAGCCATGTCATCTGCTGGTGTTGGTCCACTGTGCTTCATTAAGTCCAGGGTCAACGCAGCCGTCTACCAGGAGATTTTGGAGCACTTCATGCTTCCTGCCGCAGACGAGCTCTATGGGGATGCTGACTTCATTTTCCAGCAGGACTTGGCACCTGCCCACACTGCCAAAAGCACCAAAACCTGGTTCAATGACCTTGGGATTACTGTGCTTGTTTGGCCAGCAAACTTGCCTGACCTGAACCCCATAGAGCGTCTATGGGGCATTGCCAAGAGAAAGATGAAAGACATGAGACCGTACAATGCAGAAGAGCTGAATGCCGCTATTGAAGCATCCTGGTCTTCCATAACACCTCAGCAGTGCCATAGGCTGATAGCTTCCATGCCACGCCGCATTAAGGCAGTATTTGCTGCAAAAGTGGCCCAAACCAAGTACTGATTACATATGCATGCTTATACTTTGAGGTCCGATATTGTTCTATGTACAATCCTTGTTTTATTGATTGCATGTAATATTCTAACTTTCTGAGATTGGGGTTTTCATCAGCTGTAAGCCATAATCATCACAATTAGGGATGAGCCGAACACCCCCCCGGTTCGGTTCGCACCAGAACCTGCGAACGGACCGAAAGTTTGCGCGAACTTTAGAACCCTATTAAAGTCTATGGGACTCGAACGTTCGAAATCAAAAGTGCTAATTATGAAGGCTAATATGTAAATTATTGTCCTAAAAAGGGTTTGGGGACCCAGGTCCTGCCCCAGGGTACATGTATCAATGCAAAAAAAAGTTTTAAAAACTGCCCTTTTTTCGGGAGCAGTGATTTTAATGATGTATAAAGTGAAAAAAAAAAGTGAAATATTCCTTTAAATATCGTACCTGGGGGGTGTCTATAGTATGCCTGTGAAGTGACACATGTTTCCTGTGTTTAGAAATTTCATTTTGTGCAGGGACAGTTCTAAAGGAAAAAACTGCTTGCAGCTTTTATGTAATTTCTGGTCCCGGCAATATGGATGAAAATCATTGAGAAAAATGGCATGGTTACCCTCCCCCCAGCCCATTACCAGCCCCTTTGGGTCTTGTAAGGATATTAAGGGGAATCCCGCACCCAAAATTAAAAAAAGGAAAGGCGTGGGGCCCCCAGGCCCTATATACTCTGAACAGCAGTATACAGGCGGTGCAAACTAGACAGGGACTGTAGGTTTGTTGTTACATAGAATCTGTTTGTAATTTTGAACTGGTACATTTTTAAAGTGTAGCTCCAGCCAAAAAAAAGCTTTTTGGAAAACATAGGGAAGGGTTATCACCCCTGTAACATTTGTTTTGCTGTCTGTGCACCTGTTCAGAACATTTCACCTCACTTTCTGTCCCAATGACAAATGTTTTTTGAAAATTTGTGGTTTTTATTGAAACAAGGATTGGTGATAAAGAATCAGTGAAGAGAAGACACCTTTTTCCCATATTAACTCTTATGCCCCATACACACAATCGTTTTTCATGCCGTTAAAAATGCCATTAAAAAAAATGGCCATTAAAAATGATCGTGTGTAGTGTCCAGAGCATTTTTAACGACGTGAAAATCGGCTATTAAAAAATTCGAACATGCTCTCTTTTTTCACGTCGTTTTTCATGTCGTTTTTTTTAACGACGTGAAAAACGATAGTGTGTATGCTTTAACGACGTGAAAAAAACGCGCATGCTCAGAATCAAGTATGAGACAGGAGCGCTCGTTCTGGTAAAACTAGCGTTCGTAATGGAGATAGCACATTCGTCACGCAGTCACGGACTGAAAAGCACGAGACTGAAAAGAGCGAATCGTCGCTCAACAAACTTTACTAACATGAAGGGTGGCGCCATTCGAACGGAACTTCCCCTTTATAGTGCCGTCGTACGTGTTGTACGTCACTGCGCTTTGCTTGATCGTTTTTTTAAATGATCGTGTGTACGCAAGACAGGCTTGAGAGGAAACATGAAAAAAAACGACGTGAAAAACGGCAAGAAAAAAAATAGCAAGAAAAACGATCGTGTGTATGGGGCATAACAGGAGAGAATTTCCCTTCCTAGGGGTAGATTTCCTCTCACTTCTTGTTGTCTCATTCCGTTTGCAAGTAGGAGTCGTTTGTAAGTTGGATGTTTGAAAGTAGGGGCCTGCCGTATATACTCTGCAGAAATTTGGCCCTTAGGTGTTGGTGTTGCCACAACACTGTAAGCCCTCACAGTTACTCTTGGTGGGCGCTGGAACGCAATGCTGTGAACTATTATATCAAGAATTGTAATTACATGCCATTGTTGAACAGTGGTAGGAAAAATTGAGCCTTTGGTGGTGGTGCTGGTGCCACAACACTGTAAGTCCTCAGTTACTCTTGGTGGGCACAGGAATGGGCCCAGCTGTGAAATATTATATCAAGAATTGTAGTTACATGCCCCTGTTGAACAGGGGCAGAAAAATTGGGCCTTAGGCACTGGTGTCACAACACTGCAACCCCTCACAGATAATCTAGTTGGAGCGCAGGAATGAGCCCTGCTGCAAAGTATTGCATTAAAAAAATTAATTACACGCCCCTGTTAAACAGGGGCTGAAAAATTGGGCCTTAGGCACTGGTGTCACAACACTGCAACCCCTCACAGATAATCTAGTTGGAGCGCAGGAATGAGCCCTGCTGCAAAGTATTGCATTAAAAAAATTAATTACACGCCCCTGTTAAACAGGGGCTGAAAAATTGGGCCTTAGGCACTGGTGGCGGTGCCCAGAAAAAATGTTCTTACATGCTATCAGCATGATCATTGAGGAGGAAGAGGATAGTCACACAACATAACAGGATAGTCACTCTGCATCAGCATAGGCAGTCTTGAAGAGATCTGACATTTCAAAGAAAATTATTCTCTTACATCAGCATCAGGTGCTTGGTAGCTGGTGGTGATCCAAGACTGATTCATTTTTATGAAGGTCAGTCGATCGACCGAGTCGGTGGACAGGCGCACCCTGTGATCGGTTACAAAGCCTCCAGCAGCACTGAATGTGCGTTTCGAAAGAATGCTGGATGCAGGACAGGCCAGTAGCTCAATTGCATACTGTGCAAGCTCTGGCCAGTGATCCATCCTCAAGACCCAGTAACCCAGAGGATCTTCGGTGGGAAAGGTGTCCAAGTCTGATCTTGCCCCTAGGTATTCCTGCACCATGTAAATCAGATGCTGGCGATGGTTGCTGGAACTGATCATACCTTGGGGCTGCGGACTAAAAAATTGTCTGAACGCATCGGTCAGACAGCCACCTTCTCCACCGCTCCTTCTTTGACTGGCCGAAGCCTCAGCAGCACGTTGTCCAGGAACAGGAATTTGTAACCTCCCAGTCTCTGGGAACGCGTTGCACAGACCTTTCTGCAAGGCCTCCCGAAGATGCTTCATCCTCTGCTCCCTCTGGGACGGCAAGATAAGGTCCGCAACCTTATACTTGTAACGTGGATCAAGGAGGGTTGCCAGGCAGTAATGATCCCTCTCCTTGATAGCAGGAATACGAGGATCCTTCCGCAGGCTTTGCAGGATCAGGGAGGCCATGCAGCGTAGGTTTGCTGAGGCATTCGGTCCAGAGTCCTTTGGGTCACTCAGGACGACATGATCCGCAGCCACCTCCTCCCAGTCACGTACAAGTCCATGGGTGTCTTGGGACTGTAATTGATCCCTTGAAGACTGCTGCTGATGCTGAGTGCTAGGCTCCACCTCCATGCTGACACAATCCTCCTCGTCCTCTTCCTGTGTGATAGGCGGGCCAGCAGGAACACTGTCTGGATAAAGGGGGCCTTGAGAGGTAAGGAAGTCCTCCTCCTTCCTCCCTCTGTTCTGCCTAAAGTGCCATGTCCATTATTCCATGCAGCGTGTGCTCCAACAGGTGGACAAGAGGTACAGTGTCACTGATGCATGCACTGTCACCATCCTTGTGGCCTCCTCAAATGGTGACAGGACAGTGCATGCATCCCTGATCATGGCCCACTGGCATGGGGAAAAAAATCCAAGCTCCCCTGACCCTGTCCTGGTGCCATATTGCAACAGATACTCTTTGATGGCCCTCTGCTGCATGTGCACCCGCTGCAGCATGGCCAACGTAGAATTTCATCTGGTGGGCATGTCACAGAGTAGGTGGTTCTTGGGCAGGTTGTATTCCTTTTGGATGTCAGCCAGCCGAGCACTGGCATTATATGACCAGCGGAAATGCATGCAGAGTTTCCTGGCCTGCTACAGGACCTCCTGTAAGCCCGGGTACCTGCCCAAGAACCGCTGCACCACCAAGTTAAGGACGTGAGCAAAACAGGGCACATGGGTCAGTTGTTCCTGTTGGAGGGCGGAGAGGAGGTTGGTGCCATTGTCGCAAACCACCTTTCCTGGCTTAAGCTGACATGGCGTCAACCACTTCCTGAGCCTGCCCCTGCAGAGCTGACAGAATCTCTGCCCCAGTGTGGCTCCTGTCCCCCAAGCACACCAGCTCAAGCAACGCATGGCATCTTTTTGCCTGCATACTTGCGTAGCCCCTTGAACGCCTATGGAGCACCGCTGGTGCCGAGGACAAAGCACATGAAGAGGCCATGGAGGAAGAAGAGGAGGGGGTGGAGGAGAGAGGTGTGTTAGAATCACCAGTAGTAGCATTTTGGAGGCGTGGTGGCGGAACAACCTCCAACACTACTGCACCTTGTCCTACATCCTTCCCAGCTGCCAGCCGAGTCACCCAATGCGCCGTAAAAGATAGGCAACGTCCCTGTCCATGCCTGCTGGACCATGAGTCAGCGGTAAAATGCACCTTACCGCTGA
The DNA here is from genome assembly GCA_029206835.1 of Rana muscosa. NCBI lineage: Eukaryota > Metazoa > Chordata > Amphibia > Anura > Ranidae > Rana > Rana muscosa. The sequence goes on along the minus strand of CM055119.1, from coordinate 256,950,862 downwards.
CCGCCCTGTCCAGCGAGGCCAAGACATTGCCTTCCACATGCCAGTAGAGAGCCGGAATCGCCTTCCGTGAGGAAAAAGTGGCGTTTGGGAACCTGCCACTGAGGAACCGCACATTCCACAAATTCACGGAAGGGGCAGAGTCTACCAACTGAAAAGACAGCAGTTGAAGTGCTAGCAATTTAGCCAAGCTAGCATTCAACCGCTGGGCATGTGGATGGCTGGGAGCTAACTTCGGTGGTGCAGCAGCTGGGGCAGGGAAATTTGCCTGGTACAATCCGACGTTGGTGTACCAATAGCAGATTGCCCGCAAGTACTTGGCTGTGACAAACCTAATTCTACACCTTCATTCCTCTCAGTGCAGGTTTCAGAGAGGACTGAAGGTATAGTGGGGTTGGAGATCTCAGCTGATGAGGAGCAAGGAGATGTCCGCTTTGTTGTTTGGTGTGGACTGCATGGCAGGTCGACATATGTCTGGTCAAGCACGTGGTGCCCAAGCGGCTCATGTTTTGGCCACGTAAGATACGCTTCAGACATATGTTGCAAATGGCAATGGTGCGATCTGATGCACACATCTCAAAGGCCCACACCAAAGAACTTTTGGAATAACACGCAGAGACAGCAGCGCCCTGAACATGCGGAACACTGCGGTGTGATGCAGTCAGTTGGCTGCCCTTAAGCTGGCCCCTGGAGGACATCCTGCCTCGTTGGAGATGTGCCTCCTCCTCTCAGGCACCCACGTGGAGTCAGTGACCTCATCATCCTCTCCCTCCTCATCACTGGAGCAAATCTGGCAGTATGCTGCAGCTGGGGGAACATGACTGCCAGATTGCTGTCCTTGTTGGGTACCCCCTCTCTCTGGGCTCACGTTACTGCCTTCCTCTAGCTGGGTACCATCATCGGAGCCTTCAAAACGCTGGGCATCCTCCTGGAGCATGTACCCAACACTGTGGTCAAACAGTTCGGGGGACTCCTCAGGAGGACATGGTGGGGCTAAGGAAGGAGTGACTGATGCCATTGAGCCGAGGGAAGAGGCCGCTTTGGCAGATGCTTTGCCAAACAAAGTACCCTGAGCCTGGGTGAGAGAGGATAAGGAGGATGAGGACGGCTTGGTCATCCACTCTACCAAGTCTTCGGCATGTTGCGGCTCAACATGGCCAGCTGCTGAAAAGGACAAGCGTGTCCCACGGCCATGTGCTGATGAGGATGCACAGTGTCCACGACCAGCACTGTTGCCTCTAGACACAGAGCCTGCTTGCCCTCTTTTATTGGCTTGTGACTGTCTGCCTCTCCTTGTTTGCCTTCCAGACATACTAATGGCCTGCAGTGAGATGTGTGAGAAGGAGAATGAAGCCGCGCAAAGGGAATTTAAGCAATGACAGTGCAAAAAAGCCAATGCAAAAAAAGGGTGTAAGCGGGGGGTGTGGCCGGACGCAGATCAGGGAAGACGTGTGAAAGCTGGGCTCCACACAAACAGAGCTAATCTATTGCCATCCCTGCCCTAATTCACCGAGGTGAAGTTCAAAATCATCGATATTGATACCTGGGCTTCCCCTGCTACAGCCCAAACTAAATATTTGTGGAAGCTGTACCTGATTTGGGCAGGCGAGTGGATCCGCGCTGTGGGGAGGCGCCGCCATCTTGAGGCCTGCTGGCCCTCCGGAGCCCTCCACTCTCTATTTGTACGATCCGTGGAGGAAGCGGTTACCTGGGCCTGATACAGCGGCTGCCGTAGCTCTGGAGGACACAGGTCAACCACTCTACAGACAGAAATCGCCTGAGGATCCCTGCCGTTGGCTCCAGTGTCCCGCTGCCTGGCGCCATCTTGCGGCCTGATGTCCCGGACTTCCCCTCCTCCGGAGCGCAGTGAGTAGAAGGGTAGCAGCCTTCCCTGCCCACAACAAGACACCCCTAGTAGTGACTGTTCATGGGTGCACAAGAGGGGTCCCAATCCTTATCCTAGCGGAGATACTGTAGGCCTATACAGGAGCGGAGCGCTCACGGCCGGCCTCCACCCTCAGGAAAGACCGCAGCTTCGGCCTACCCTCGGAAGTCGGCGGGCATCTTGGTACACCAGTCATATCCCACTCCATCCCCCTGAAACACAGCTCCCTCTACACCGGGTTTAGTGCCTCACTGGGGTTAACACCCTTCCTACTCAACTAACAAGGCACTAAACTGACACCCAGCCCACAAAGAAGCTGTTTGGAAGGACTTGCTCACTCACCAAGCCCCATCTTGCTACACTCCTAGCCTAGCAGCAGCAAAGGCCCAGCCATCCCTGTCTTCTCTTGCCCAGCTCCTATATAGCAGAAGCAGCTCGGCATACACACCAGTGGGATCACACGGATTACTGCATCATGGACCTTCCCTGCTAGGCTGCAGCTAGGTATCCGCAACCTGACGCAGCAGTCATTTCTTCCTCACCGCAACTAACGAACGCATCACACTAACGCTACTACTGTGAACCAATCCAAGCACGACAGTCCTGCTTTCTACCACCCTTATTCAGGAATTAGGGATAATGGCTTGGCGCACGGCGCAGATGGAAGATGTGTGAGTGAATCCTGAGCTGCTGTGAGATCTGGGCCCGAAAACAAACCGTACGCAAAGTGAATATGTCCACACAGATTAAAAAGGGGACACATAACCACGTTCTCCGCTCTCTGACCACCCCCAAAAGACGGTTATTATCATCAAACTTGAACAAATACAGATGTAGTGGGGGAGGAAGAAACTCAAAAATGGAGACACCCCACAGGCATAATATGGAGGAAGAATTGGAGGACGACGAAGTGTCTCTCTCTCCATCTGAGGATTCAGCAGTGGGTCACAATGACAAGGACAGACCCCTGACCTATGCTTACATGACAGATATAGCTGCGGACATCAAAAGATGATTCACATCCGCCATTACGGACATCAAAACGGAGCTGCTCAGGCTCTCCGAACAAATGGCTGTAACGGAACGTGCAGGGAAAAGGAGATACAGGGCACTGGTCAGACTAGATGATATCACTGCCTCCCACTCCCAACACCTGATTGAAATGAATAGGCACTTGGAAGACTTGGATAATAGAGGGAGGAGACATAACATAAGAATCAGAGGTGTTCCTGAGACAGTCCTCCCAGACCAAATCAAACTGGCGCTAACTTCCATCTTCAATAATCTCCTTGACAGACCTGAACAATCTCCCATAGAATTCGACAGGGCTCACAGAGCTCTAAGACCTAGAGCACCAGGTGGGAACCCACCTAGAGATATCATATGTTGCTTACCCAATTTTGGCCTGAAGGAAGATGTTCTCCAGAAAGCGAGATCCAATGACCAAATCCTATTCAACGAGTCCGCAGTTCAACTGTTTCAAGATCTGTCACCAAATTACCCTTAAGAACAGAAGAGCATTGAGACCACTGTTGGATGTCTTAAGAGAAAAAGGCATCATTTATAGATGGAAATTTCCATTCGCACTTCAAGCCTCTTATATGGGCAAACAACACCTGCTTAAAATCCCTGAAGATTTAAAAAAATTCTGCGAAAATCTACAAATAGCTCCGATTGATCTACCTGAATGGTATGCAGAATTTCTGCTGCCGCCAGAAATCAACAATAGCCAAGCCGGACCTGGATCAACGCCCACCCGCTCCCTTTTCCAACAAGGGTCCTACCGCAGAAATGCCAACAGAAGCAACTTAGATCCTCCCTCTTCCTCCAAAGGAGCCAAAAGTCCAAAGCTCAAGTAAATGGACCTATATTCACTTCTACAGCTACCGTTCATAAAACAGAAAGGGGACATCCACCCATCCCCCCCCCTTTTTTTTTTTGTCAGGGAGCACTAGACTGAACCCTCTGTACTGAGGCCTAGTCTGTCCTTATGTTAATTCACATTAGTAAGGCTATTTCCTCCACCTCAACGGACATCTTATCCTGGCCTGCTTACTTTGAGAAAATAGTAACTCCCCCTTGGATCAAAAGTCAAGCAGTCGAGCAGAGGAGGTATGCCCGTGAAGGCGACAAGTTGATCCTCCCCACCTTGCTCAATTATTGCTCACTTCTGACCCGACCCACCGTGCCCAAAATCTACAAACTAAGGACACTGTACCCACAATGTCTGAAGACTGAAGCCTCGTACACACGAACGAGTTTCTCGTCGTTAAAAACACGTCGTTTTTTTCGACGAGATTCTTGTTAACCTTGACGAGTTTCTCGTCAAGCTTTCCATGCGTACACACTGACAATTCCAAATTTCCTCGTTGTATAGCGCGGTCACGTCCAGCCCTTGGGCTGCTTTTGCTGATCTCGTGTTACCGCGTGTGAAGTAAAAGTTTGGGAAGAGACGATTTGTGCTTTTCAGTCTTCGTGCTTTCAGTTCGTTTTCTGCGGTTCAGTTTGTGCTTGTGGGTGTGTATCTTGTCTTTCAGAGCGTGTAGGCAGGACGTATCTGTTTTACAGTGCGTTCTTGCCCGTTCGTTTCTGAATTTCAGTTCGTTATTCATAGGCCTTGCTGTTCTAAAGAGCGTTCTGTTCTGTACGTTCTGATAAGACGACCGTTTCCTAGCCATGTCGCGGGTACGTTCTCGTCGTCGAGTTCGTGCTGTGCGGGCGCTTGGTGTTGGTCTGCTTGTTTTGGACCAAGACCAGTCCATGAACGGGGTGAGGAGGAGTTCATGGACCAAGAATTGGTTGCTCCAGCGGGACCAATTCTACCATATGCCTCTGCTGCGGGAGATCGTCGAGAATAATCCTGAGGACTACAGGAATTTTCTGCGGATGTCTGACCCCGTTTTTCAGCATCTTTTGGCTTTGGTGTCCCCCTATATTACCAGGCAGGACACCGTTATGCGGGAAGCCATCAGTGCTGAGCAGAGGCTCATCGCCACGTTACGCTACCTGGCGACAGGGAGAAGTCTTCAGGACTTGAAGTTCACGACAGGCATCTCCCCCCAGGCTCTGGGCCTCATAATCCCAGACACCTGTTCTGCCATTATACAAGTCCTGCAGGAGGACTATATTAGGGTAAGTTTTCTCCATTAACATCACATTTTATGTATTTCATGTATGCTAATGTATTGTATTTCTTTCATCCTTCCCTAATTACCATGATTGTAATATGCTGAGAATGTCCCCTTTGTCCTCATGCATGCTGGAAGCTTTTAAATGCCCCTTTTTTCTCCTCCATGCATATTTCCCTTCACTAACCTCTCCATCAGTGGCGACTGCTGCTCCAAATGTTTGGGGGTTGAACTAAACTTCCTCCTTTTTTGCGACTGTGCCTATTAAATGCCACCAGTTGCCCCCTCCAATGCAGCCATTTTGCCCCCTCCAATGCAGCCAGTTTGCCCCCTCCAAATGCAGCCAGTTTGCCCCCTCCAATGCAGCCAGTTTGCCCCCTCCAATGCAGCCAGTTTGCCCCCTCCAATGCTGCCAGTTTGCCCCCTCCAATGCAGCCAGTTTGCCCCCAGCCCTGCACTTACCTTCTTCTGGTCAGCGCCATCCTTCTTCTGTCCTTGATGTCTTCTCCTGCCCTCGATGTTGCATCAGCCAATCATGTTACCGTTAAACAGACTTGGTCAACATGATTGGCAGAGGAGCCTGTCAGTGTTTACCCAAGGAATGCCCCCCCCCCTGCATCCCCTTTTTAACTTTTAGGAAGCCAATTACATCCCTCAGGCTGTAATCGCCAAGCCTATTTGCCCTCTATCTCTGATAGTCAATTTTCACCCAAAAAATGCCGCAGTTATTCATAAGGCTGTCGCTCAACAGGGGGCCATCCACCTGAATAGTGGGCAGCATTGACAATACATAGGTTCATGCAAGGCATGAACCTATGTATTGTTCTGAGTGACGGGCGCAGGTGAGAGGGGGCAGTGCTCCAGCGCCCACTCTGGACGCACCGCCACTGCAATGCTATCCTGTGGCCAAACACATCCCCTCCCCCCACACAAATTTGGTTCTAATGGACCATCAGAGGGGGTGATGAATATGATACTTGAGCCTTCCATTATACTTAGTAAAAACACATTAAACTGAGATTTTTATTGATGTTGGGCTTGAATGTATTTTATTATAATCTGCTTGCAATGTTATGTGCAAAAGTACTAATATTTTTTTTCTTGTTTGACTCCACAGCTTCCTTCCACGCCACAGGAATGGCAGACTGTGGCATCGGAGTTTGCCATGCGGTGGGACTTCCCCAACTGCGGTGTGCCATTGACGGGAAGCACGTCCGCATCGTGCCGCCACCCCGTTCTGGGTCCTACTTCTTCAATTACAAGGGGTTTCATAGCATTGTGCTGATGGCGGTGGTGTCAGCACGGTATGAATTCCTCTATGTGGATGTGGGGAAGAATGGCCGGATGTTCGATAGGGGATCCTTCATCCAGACGGAGTTTGCCCTCCGTCTCCAGAGTGACGACCTTGCATTGCCACCGGATGCAGGGAATGTTGAAGGACTCCCCTTTGTTTTTTTGGCTGATGAAGCCTTCAGACTCGGACCGCACCTCATGAGGCCATTTCCCCAGAGGACCCTGACCCCAGAGAAGAGGGTGTTCAATTACCGGCTGGCCAGGGCCCGAAGAGTCGTTGAAAATGCCTTCGGGATAATGGCCAGCCGGTTCCGCCTTTTTATGACTTTAATTCACTTGGCGGAGTACAAGATAAACTATGTCGTTTTATGCTGCTGTGTGCTCCATAATTTTCTGAGCCGAAAATCCAGTCATTATATGGCCTCAATATTGCCTGAGGCAGGACTTACCTATGGCAATACCCTGCCGGGCCTCGAATCTTCCCGTCCTGGCTTGCCCCCCCCCCAAAATGCCCGTGAGGTTCGGGAGAAATATATGCAATATTTCACGGGTAGGGGGGCAATTCCTATGCCAGGCCATGAGTAAAGATTTGTGCATAAAGAAATCAATAAAAATCTGATTTAATCTTGTAACTTTTTTTGTTTCCTGTCTCCTAGTTTGTCTTAGTGCATTTGTAGTGCCAAGTGTTTTTTCCTTTAGTAAATACCAACCATTTCACTATGAACCTCAAAAATATACACAAATAGGGTTAGAGCGTATTTGAAAAAGAAGCTACACTTTGTTTGTGTTCAAACATTTTACTCTGTGCACATTCACACACATGGTAAATAAAATTTTATTTTTATTTTTTTTTGGCTGGCCACAAACCGGCTTTTTTTTATAAGAAAATACAAAACCATCAGTTGCATTCAACAAACTACAACATTGGATACCTCTGGGAAATATGAGACATTCAATTACCCAAAATATGTCTCTATCTGGCCGTCCTAATATGGGTATTGGCACCCCTGGCCAAGCCAAAATTTGAATATGCACACAATTTGAAGTCATTTCCAATAGGGATTTGAGACTCCTGATCCCTATTGTCAACATGTGCTATCTGCCATCGGGGGTGATCAATGGACGTGTTTTGGGGGTACAACCCCTTCTTCAGTTCACCAACTTGAGATACGAGGAAGGGGTTGCACCCCCATAAGACGTACATGCATATCCCCTGATGGCAGATGGCACATGTTGACACACTGTGTTCATATTCAAATTTTGGCTGGATTGATTGTCTAAACAAGAAAAAAAGGGGGAAGAACAATCTCAAACAAAAAATGGGGGTTTGGTTGCCTTATTCAATTCTCCCCAAAACATCTAGGATGTCTTTAAAGGTTTGATCCATCACATGAATTCATTGCTTAATTCTGTCCAGTTCTGTGCTACATTCCATCACTTGCTGTATGATTCATAGGGCACTGTCAGCAGAGAAACGTGTACTTTCACCACAACATTTACATCCCTTATAAAAAAAAATACAAAAAGGTATTATAACTCTGAAGGCCTACATCTCTTACCTGAAGCTGTGGTGACAGATACTGACCTGTTGTGGTGACCAGTTCCACCACGTCATCCACTTCTCCTTCCTGCACTTCTCCTTCCTCCACCTCTTCAACTTCCTCAACATCCTTAGGTTGTGGGTCTTTGTGAGGTTGGGGTTGTTTAGAAGCTGTGGGGTTCCTGTGCTCCCTGGAGTGTTCTCCTCCCAGTCTTCTCTCCCCTATGAGAATCAAACAAAAGGTCTAGTTATCACACAGAAATTCTCACTGAAAAATAAAAACAGGCTAAATTGCTTGGAAGTGGGGGACAAGTGTCTGTTTGGGTGGATTTTCCACATGAAGACATTATTTTTTCCTAAAAATTTGATTATTATTCACCTTTGGCTGACAATTTTAATACATGGAGGCACCACAAAAATTCACTGATGCACCTGTGTGTGGCACCCAAAAAAGGCGGTTCTGGTGGCCCACACTATAGTGCTCAAAAGTACAGATGTGGAACCAGCTGCTGAGTGTCCTCTCCTTTACACTGATTAAAGCTTGCATTTCATTCTCTTTACAAACACATCATCTAGCCAACAATGTAAGAACAACAATTGAATAAAAACAGGCAGATGTGTAATTTATTTTAACCCTGTAAAATCTTTAAAAATCGAGGATAGTGGGCGAATGATGTGTCTGTAACGAACGATTACTGTGCCAAACCAGGTTCAAACAATTACATTTTGTAAGGTAGTACAATAGAAAAAAGCAATAACATGGAGCAACATGCAAGTTGTGAAATACAATAATATGAAAAATGTGGAAAAAGTACTTACTTTTTTCTAGCATTCTCTTAATGCTCCTTAACTGCTCCAGCTCCCTCAGTTTGAGGTCTGACCACCTCTTTCTGAGCTGCTCATTTGAGCGTTTCACCCCGAAATTCTTCTTCAGACTCTTCACGACTTTCTTCATGATTTTGGCCTTCCTTCGATTAGGTTTGCTATACGGCCCATGCTTTGCGTTATAATCCGACTTTAGCAATATGTCCACCATCTCCGCCATCTCCGCGTAAGACATATTAGATGCCTTGAATCTCCTCCCTGGTCGTGACGTTTCCTCAGTCTCCGGGCTTGTCTCCTCCTCGTTATTTGAGGAATTAGCAGACACCTGCTGTGAATCCGCCATATCTGTCTGCGCGCCGAAAGAGAAGGGGCGGGGAAAAGATGTTACTTCGAACGTCATGGGCGGGCGACGTGTGCGGAGCGACGTGTGCGTAGTTTTACGCATGCGTGGTGTATATATAGCAAAGATACATGTGACTATACTACGTTCGGTGTGCGGAGAGACGAGTACAAGTGACGGACGTGCGAACGAAGGTATGTGATTTGGAGACTTTGAGAAATTGTTGGCCTATACTGTCTTGAGAATGTTGGAGGATATATATGGTGACTAAGATTTTCAGGAGGTTAGACTGTGTGGCTCACATTATTTTTTATTATTTTTGTTTGGCTTGCAGACCCAAAATGAATGTCTTCATAAGTGACAAGGAATTCCTTGCGGAATTTATAGACCGGGTAAGGGAGCTGCCCGCTCTGTGGGAAACCAAAAACCCCATCCATAGGAAAAAAGGGGTAAGAAAAGCAGCGCTGGAGACCCTGCTCCCATTTGTGCATACCAAGGTGCCCACAGCAACAGCAAAACAGGTGGACACTAAAATTGGGAGCTTGAGAGGCACATACAGGACTGAACGCTCCAAGGTCCTGGCTTCTCAGAGGTCAGGAGCTGCAGCAGATGATGTGTATGTCCCCAATTTGTGGTACTACAGCAGGATGTCCTTTCTGGATGACCACATTGAGGCAAGGCCATGACTCTCCACTCTTCCCCCCAGACTTCCCTGCAGCCAACCTGAGCCTTCTCTGGAGCAAGAGGAGGCAGCCATCCTGGATGAACCTGATTTGGCCATCTGGAGCCAGGTATAGTATTTAATGAAAATGTATTGGGATAAACTTAATGCTGGAAAAAGAAGTCAAGATGAAAATCCAAAACTATTTTGGGTTCCTAAAGTGAAATCAAGATCTAGAGACATTAGTCTGCCCTAAATTGGGTGCTAAATAGTCAATCTGATGTAGTCCTAAAAAAATTGGTATTTTTTCTTGATTTACATTCAAATTGCTACATTCATGAGCTCAAATTTGTGTGAAAATAATAAACCAAAATATTAAACTATGTCCCTTTTTTATACACAGGATGAAATCGGCCAGGAGGAGGGTCTGGAAACTGTCAGGCAGGAGGAGGCAGGGCCCAGTGGCAGCCAGGAGGTGGCAGGGCCCAGTGGCAGCCAGGAGGTGGCAGGGCCCAGTGGCAGCCAGGAGGTGGCAGGGCCCAGTGGCAGCCAGGAGGTGGCCGGCGCGAGGAGAAACACTAGATCACAGGTGCCTCCCATCCGCCTTCCGAAAAGAAGCAGGAGGGACAGGACCACTAGTGAGGCAGCAATGGCCCTTATTAGAGAGGCACATGCCACCCTCCAGGAGCCAACATCCCCTGAAGAGGCCATTGCCGGCCTAGTTGAGGCCAAGTTCAAGGTGATGAGCATGGAGCAACGCCTCCTATGCGAGCCCCTGCTCATCACCTTGCTGAACAAGGGGGTGATGGAGAGAATTACCCCCAATACGGCCATATGTGAGGTCGCACAACTGTCCCAACCTCAACCTCCTCCTCCACCTCCACCTTCTTCTTCTGCCCCACCTCCTTCTCCTCAACCTCCTCCTCCACCTCCACCTTCTTCTTCTGCCCCACCCCCTTCTCCTCAACCTCCTCCTCCACCTCCTTCTGCACCACCCCCTTCTTCTCCTCCTCCTCCTCCTCCTCACAGGAGTACCCCTCCAGTGGCCAAGCCTCCAGCCACATGCAGAAGGAAGGCTGCAGAGAAGGCTTCAGGGAAGGCTGCAGGGAAGGCTGCCAAGAAGATGAGGAAGTGATGGCCTTGCTTCATTGTGGTCGGACAGAAGGCAGCCTGTTGTAGTACCACAGACTTGGGACATATATATCACCTGCTGCGGTTCCTGACCTCTGGGAGGCCAGCATCAGATTGTGCTCACAACTGTTGGGCTTCTCAAGCTCCCAATTTTAGTGTCCACACAGGGTTGATGTGTGCTCTGGGGTCCCATGGATGCACAAATGGCAGCAGGTTCTCCAGCGCTGCCTTCTATTTATTTTGTTCAAAACATGAATAAAATGTTTTTTTTGTTTAAGTTCATCCTTGACTATGTGTTTTTCTCCAAATTATTTATTTACCTTTGGAGTAAGCAGATACATTTGACCCAAAAAAAAAAAAGGGACAGATAACACCAACAAAAAACATTAAAGGTGTTCTTTAAAAAATATAGGCTGTAAACTTGACACAACTAAATTTAAAATATACAATGGGAGATCACTATCAAAACATTGACAAATTACAATTAACATCTGTTTAAAAAATATAAAACATTAAAATATTCTGAAGATCTTGCACGATATAATACAGCTAAATCTTCTTAAGAGCAGCATGAAAAAGGTTTAAAATAGATAGTCATAACTCTGTGTGAATATCAGCAGCAAAACAAGTTCATTAGTTTTCATTATTGTAACATTCTAAAGAAAATTTTAAATGCACAACATTTAAACGATGCAATAATTTACGTGACGAATGTGTTATCTCCATTACGAAGGCTTGTTTTACCAGAAGATGCGCTCCCGTCTCATACTTGATTCTGAGCTAGCGCGCTTTTTGAAGAGTCGTAAAAGCATACACACGAACCATTTTCTCGTTGCAAAACAGGCCGACGAGAAACATGACCAGAAAATCGAGAATCCGGACGAGAAAATAGAGAGCAGGTTCTCTATTTTTCTCGTCGAGATTCACGGCAGTTTTCTCGTCGTAAAACCATACACACGAACGGTTTTCTCGACAATAAAGCTCACGCGGCACTTTTCTTGTCGGTTTTGGGCGAGAAACTCGTTCGTGTGTACGAGGCTTGAGAAATAGAATCCCAGGGGAGACTAATATTACAGAACTTCTTATGGTTTAACTTGTACGGTTCTTCACCTCTCATTTGAAGGATGGGATGAGTGAACAGGCTGGGAACTGGTGGCTTCGGTATTTCCACCCGCCTCTACTCTTCTCATGCCCCGGACTTACTGGGACTAGTTCGCCGGGGAACCACCTCAGGCTAAATGCCCAGAATGCGCAACATTCTCACAAGAACCTCTTTCTCCAATCAGGCAGAACAGTGAGTAATCTAATGGGCCACACTAAAAACGTATCGAGAATACTCTCCCTAGACATACGTGGGAGCACTTAATTTACATCTGGAAACACAAGCCCTGTCACACAGACACTGACTACTCTCACATCCCCTGTCAGACCCACCTGTGACAGCGGTTACCGGCGGAGACAGAATTTTCCTCTAACTTGTCAAGGGTACTCTGTCAACATACAACCATTTTTATGAAACTGCTGTTATTTGAAAGTTGTGGGTATTCTATACATGACTACTGTTATTAGTATTATGTTGTTTTTCATGTGCACAAATATCCTTCTAGGCCTATAAGTAGCGTTGAGCGGACCCGAACTGTAAAGTTCGGGTCCGTACCGAATTTTGGCGTTTTCCCGACCCCGGACCCGGATTTTGCGCTAAAGTCCGGGTTCGGGTTCGGATTCGGGAATTTAATGGCGCAGTTAGAAATGCTTCAGGGGCCAGCCAATCACCATTTGATTAGCTGGTGTGCCCTTAGAAGCCATCATAGCCATGCCTACTAATGGCATGGCTGTGATTGGTCAGTGCAACATGTGACCCAGCATGTGACCAGCTTCTATATAAGAAAGAGGCACACAGCACAGATCGTCACTCTGCTTTTAGACAGTGTAGGGAAAGGATCCTGGCTGCTGTTGCTGTAAGGGAGAGAATTATATGATAGGAGTTAGTCCTGATTCTGCAATATACTGATAGAAAAGATAGGGAGACAGTGTAGTGTAGTGTAGAGGCAGGATCCTGTTTGTGCTTTCAGGGAGAGAGATTTAGATAGGAGTCCAGATTGAGAGATATAATAGCTCAGCGATCTGCATAGGTTTATCTGTTTGTGTTGCAAGCTCAGTGCACCAGCACTGCATTACGTTGAGTGATACACCTATACCATACTGTGGCTGTATTGTGCTCTTGCTAAAAGACCTATTTCGGTCAGAAAAAAAAAAAAAAAAAAAAGGCACTTTATTGTGCTTTTGCTAAAAAGACCCATTTTTGGGCCCCCCAAAAAAAAAAAGGCACTTTATTGTGCGCAAAAAAGACCTATTTTTGGGCAAAAAAAATATTTTGCAGTGTATATATCTCTAGTTGTGTGAAATAACCAATTTCTATATTTTTCTTGTACTATGCTATACTAAAAAAAAAAAAAAAAAAACTTTTTTTGAATAGCATTCTCTGCAGCTGTGCGATTCAGCGGTTATATACTGTGGTTGTGTTGTGCTCTTCCAAAAAACGCCATTTAGGGCCACAGAAAATAAATTGCAGTGTGAAATACACATGTGGAGGTGTGTAAAATAAACAAACAATTTCTATATATTGTACTGTGCTATACTAAAAAAAACAACCTTTTTTTTTTAATAGCATTTTCTGTAGCTGTGCGATTCAGCGGTTACGTGCTGTGGGTGTGTTGTGGTCTGGCAAAAAACGCCATTTAGGGCCACAGAAAATATTTTGCAGTGTGAAATACACATCTGGAGGTGTGTGTAAAAAAACAATTTCTATATATTTTCCTTGTACTGTGCTATACTAAAAAAAAACAACCTTTTTTTTTTTAATAGCATTTTCTGCAGTTCTGTAGCTGTGCGTTTCAGCCATTACGTACTGTGGGTGTGTTGTGGTCTTCCAAAAAACGCCATTTAGGGCAAGATCCTAAATTTGGAAAATATGAGGGGAAGGTCAAAGGGACGTGGTGGCCCGGTCGTGGTGCTGCTGGTGGAGCTCCTGTTGCAGGGAGAGGACGTGGTGGATCTGTGCCAGCTACACGCACAAGTGAAACACCTTCCTCAGGTGCGAGTAGGCGACCGAGCCTGCGGCGGTATTTTGTCGCGCCTAATGAGGCTGTACGAATGTTTAGGCCAGGACAAGTACAGGCGATAGTAGATTGGGTTGCTGACAGTGCCTCGGGTTCCTTCACATTGTCTCCCACCCACTCTTCTGCTGAAAGATCAGAGTTGGCACCTGAAGCCCATGTCCATCAGTCTTTCACCTCACCCCCTTGCAAATCAGCCAAGCAGTCTGAGCCCCAAATCATGCAGCAGTCTCTTCTGCTTTTCGATGACTGTTAGCAGGGTTTCCCAGGGCCATCCACCTAGCCCTGCCCCAGAAGTGGAAGAGATTGAGTGCACCGATGCCCAACCACTTATGTTTCATGATGGGTACATGGGAGGACCATCGCAGCACGTCTCGGATGATGACGAAACACAGGTGCCAACTGCTGCTGCTTTCGCAATTGTGCAGACAGACATGGAGGGCAGGGGTGAAGACTGGGTGGAAGATGATGTGGAGGACGATGAGGTCCTCGACCCCACATGGAATCAACGTTATGCAGGTGACCAGTGTAGTTCGGAGGAAGAGGCGGTGGTCGCACAGAGCCACCAGCACAGCAGAAGAGGGAGCAGGGTGCAAAAACGGAGCATTCGTCCCCTAGACAGTACATCTGCTACTGCCAAACGCAGCAAGGGACCGAGCACACCAAAGCCAGGTCCAAGGACTTCCCTAGCGTGGCAGTTCTTCACACAGTGTGTTGATGACAAGACACGAGTGGTTTGCACGCTGTGCAATCAGAGCCTGAAGCGAGGCATAAACGTTCTCAACCGGAGCACAAGCTGCATGACCAGGCATCGAAGTGCAAAGCACGAGCTGCAGTGGAGTAGACACCTCAGAAACCAAGAAAGGTCTCTGGCTCCTCCTGCTTCCTCTTCTGCTGCAGTCTCGGCCTCTTCATCCACCTCTGTAGTGACAGTGGCACCTGTCACCCCGCAAACAGAGGATCTGCCAGCAACACTACCACCTGGGTCACCGACCATCTCCACAATGTCCCATGGAAGCGTTCAGCTCTCTATCTCCCAAACATTGGAGCGGAAGAGGAAGTACCCCCCTCGCCACCCGCGATCCCTGGCCCTGAATGCCAGCATTTCAAAATTCCTGGCCTTTGAAATGCTGTCATTCCGTCTGGTGGAGACGCAGAGTTTTAAAAGCCTGATGGCATTGGCTGTCCCGCAGTACGTCGTGCCCAGCCGCCACTACTTTTCCAGGCGAGCCATCCCTTCCCTGCACAACCAGGTGGGGGACAAAATCAGGTGTGCACTGCGCAACGCCATCTGTGGCAAGGTCCACCTAACTACGGATGCGTGGACCAGTAAGCACGGTCAGGGACGTTATATCTCCCTAACAGCACACTGGGTAAATGCAGTGGCTGCTGGGCCTGAGGCAGATAGCGGTTTGGCGCATGTCCTTCCACCACCGAGGATTGCAGGGCGCTTCAGTTTGCCTCCTGTTGCTAACTCCTCCTTCTCCGCTTCCTCATCCTCTACCGCCTCCTCATCCATTCAGCGTAACACCTTCACCACCAACTTCAGCACAGCCAGGGGTAAACGACAGCAGGCAGTTTTAAAACTTTCCTGTTTGGGGGAAAATCCCCACACCGCGCAGGAGTTGTGGAGGGACATGGAACAACAGACCGATGAGTGGTTGCTGTCAGTGAGCCTCAAGCCGGGCCTGGTGGTGTACGATAATGGGCGAAATCTCGTAGCAGCTCTGGGTCTAGCCGGTTTGACGCACATCCCTTGCCTGGCGCATGTGCTGAACTTGGTGGTCCAGAGGTTCCTTAAAAAATTACCCCAATATGCCAGAGCTGCTGCAGAAAGTGCGGGCTGTCTGTGCGCACTTTCGGCGTTCTCACCCTGCTGCTGCTCGCCTGTCAGCGCTGCAGCGTAACTTCGGCCTTCCAGCTCACCGCCTCATATGTGACGTGCCCACAAGGTGGAACTCCACCTTGCACATGCTGGCCAGACTGTGCGAGCAGCAGCAGGCAATAGTGGAGTTTCAGCTGCAGCAATCACGCGTGAGTCGCTCTGCGGAACAGCACCACTTCACCACCAATAACTGGGCCTCCATGCGAGACCTGTGTGCCTTGTTGCGCTGTTTCGAGTACTCCACCAACATGGCCAGTGCCAATGACGCCGTTCTCAGCGTTACTATCCCAGTTCTATGCCTCCTTGAAAAAACGCTTCGTGCGATGATGGAAGAGGATGTGGCACAGGAGGATGAGGAGGAGGAGGAGGAAGCGGGATCATTTCAAAGGCTTTCAGGGCAGTCTTTCACAAGTGGCTACGAGGGTGGGTTCCTGCACCAACAAACGCCAGGTACACAACTGTCCGGCAGAAAGGGCACAGTTCTGGAGGATGACGAGGTGGAGGAGGAGATGGAGGAGGAGCCATGTTCACAGCAGGGTGGCACTCAGACCAGCTCGTGGCCATTACTGGTGCGTGGCTGGGGGGATACAGAGGACACAGACGATACACCTCCCACAGAGGACAGCTTTTCTTTGCCTCTGGGCAGCCTGGCACACATGAGCGATTACATGCTGCAGTGTTTCCGCAACGACAGCCGAGTTGCCCACATTTTAACTGGTGCTGATTACTGGGTGGCCACCCTGCTGGATCCCCGTTACAAGGACAACGTACCGTCCTTAAATCCCTCACTGGAGCGGGATCGTAAGATGCGCGAGTACAAGCGCACGCTGGTAGACGCGCTGCTGGTGGCATTCCCACCTGACAGCGGGCGTACGGTGGAAGCACAAGGCGAAGGCAGAGGAGGAGGAAGAGGTCGCCAACGCAGCCGGGGCACCGGCAGCACCTCAGAAGGCAGGGTTAGCATGGCCGAAATGTGGAAAAGCTTTGTCAGCACGCCACAACAACCAGCACCACCAGCTGAGATGGAACGTCTTAGCAGGAGGCAGCATTTCACCAACATGGTTGAGCAGTATGTGTCCACAGGCCTACACGTACTGGATGACGGGTCTGCCCCCTTTAACTTCTGGGTCTCCAAATTGGGCACATGGCCTGAGCTTGTCGTTTATGCCTTGGAGGTGCTGGCCTGCCCTGCAGCCAGTGTATTATCTGAACGTGTATTTAGCACGGCAGGGGGCGTTATCACAGACAAGCGCAGCCGCCTGTCCAGAGCCAATGTGGACAAGCTCACGTTCATTAAAATGAACCAGGCATGGATCCCACAGGACTTGTCCGTACCTTGTGCAGAATAGACATGTATACCGGTGTTGTGACAAAAACTGTCCGGCCATCGGATTGTGCCCGGCCCGTACTGCGCAGGCGCAGCGCTTGCGCAGTACAGAGGACAAGGAGATTCACAAAATCTCCGAAGATGAACGGCGCCTGCGCTGTGAGTGCAGGTTCAAGCCCCACCATCCAAGAGGACATACGGTAGCACATAGTAACAGGGCCCCTCACGGGCTCGCTTCGATCGCGGCCTTGCTTGGCTCGGCTTGAACCACGGATGGTGTGGCCTTCACCTGAACTCAACACGCAGGCGCCGTTAGTCTTGGGAGATTTTTGAAATCCCCTTGTCCTACATACTCAGCAAGCGCAGTACAGGGCGGACACTATTCGACAGGGGACAGAATTCGACACATCACCGGCCTTACCCAGCCATTGTTGTATTTTTGAACCAGTGTTGGCTACCTCGTCCTCCTCCACCGCCGCTTCCACCTACACAGCCACATCCACCGCCACCTCAACCTCCTACTCCATATGGACCTCGTCCTGCTAGGCCAAGATTAAAATTTTTATTTTATTTTTTTGTAGCGCACAGATCCTTTCCCCCTTACCTGCCTTTATGTTGTTGGCTCTTCGCAGGAGGGAGAAAGGCACACCGCACTACCGGCCCGTATCCTCCTATATAAAGAGGTTGAGCGGTGTACTTGACGGGCCGTGTCCACAGCTGGAGTCAAAACTCCTCCAGAGGATGATTCTCACCTCTACTGTAGGTAGAGGCAAGTCCTTTAATTGCCAGTAAAGTCAATGTCCACACCAGCTGAAACTCCAACTCTTATTCTCTCATGGCAAAATAAACTGTACTCAGATAGAAAAGGTTAGAGCAAAGAAACAGGACAGCTTAAGGTGTGGAGGAGGTCCAGGCACAAACGTAGCACATTCACTTCACTGCTTAGGTTTCTCAAACAGTTTTTGGCGCACGGTCTCTGCCACAGACATTGAGGTTGGTCTCTGCCACAGACCGGGTGTACAAGGCCCCTGCCACGGGCCTGGAGAACTTTGGTCTCAGCCACAGACCAGGGTGTATAAGGCCCCTGCCACGGGCCGGTTGAATAAGGCCTCTGATACAGTCAAGGTGACCTTGAGCTTCTCCTTCTACGAACCTAGCCCATATCAAGGGGAAGACATCTCTCCAGGGAGTCAACAGACCATTCCTTCACCGTGACTCCCGCATCGGTCCATCAGAATGATCCTCCCTTCCCTGGAACAGGGTCCCCTACACGAGGTGGCTCTGGACTCCAGGCTTTACTCCCGCCCCTAGGCCTCCATACCCAGGGCAGCAAGAACTCCAGGATAGTACCTCACCCCGGGCTAAAGGTGCCCGAGATGGAACAGGAACACATGCACCCAGGCCGACGGCACCTGGGCGCGGACCCCACTGGACATCAGCCCCCAGGCCAAAGGTCTGCCCCTTTTATATGCTCTCCCGGCATGCACAGCAGGTTCCCCGCCCCGCTGTACTACTGCCAAGAGGGGACACAAAAGGCGCCACCTGTAGGCCGCAGGGAACTGCACACCAATACTGTCCCCCGAGGACAAAATGGTCCATGAATCCTACAGAATTAGGGTATTTGAGCCTATTTACCACTCAAACACTTTCCTTAAATTTAGCACCCCGCTACATTTTTATTTCAAAGTATTTTATTTTCCCACTAGCTTATCCATTAAATTAAATAATTTATTCCAGAAAGGGCGTATTCTGGGGCATTCCCACCATATGTGTGGCATCGTGCCGTTGAGTTTCTGAGGTTCTTAATGACTTCCTGTACCTCTTCTGCTGAAAAGGGGGCCTCCAGCATATTTTTTTATTTTTTATTTTTTTTATGTTCTTTTAAGTTATTTCCTATCCACATTTGTTTGCAGAGCACTTGCCATGTTCTTAACAACATTTTGCTGCCATTTGCAGCCCTCTAGCCCTTTCCATTACTTTTTTAGAGCCTTTTTAGTCGTCAGAAGTCCGGGTCCCCATTGACTACAATGGGGTCCGGGTTCGGGTTAAAGTTCGGTCCCGAATCTGAACTTTTCCGAAGTTCGGCCGAACCCGCCGGACCCGAATATCCAGCTACCCGCTCAACTCTACCTATAAGCTCTCCCTCCTGTCTGCCCTGTGAGGGGCAGCCAGCTGTCTGTGCCGCGTAGGATAGTAGGACAAGAATTTTCAATGATACTAACTGCTTATAGATTCTCACTGTGGATACCAAGCGGGGCAGGAACTATTCTATATAACCTAGTAAGAAATCTGTGCCCTCACCCACCCCCCCTTTTTTTTGTCCTCAAATGTTGTTACTATTTTTACAGTTAACGGTTTAAGATTACAATAAGATTTTATAATGCTCAACTCCGCAGGTCTCCCAGTTGTGTCTCACTTTATATGAAATATACCCTCACACGCAACGCACCTTAGTGATACATTTTTAGTAATCACCATCCCACTACCAATTCTGTTCTGTTGCGTCTCCCATTTATCCCACAGAGTTGAGAAAGATGTCTCGTTTCAAAGACAACTTATCTGCTCTTCACCCTCAAGGTGTGACTCGAGCACCCACTCAACCCCCCTACCTGTCCACCCCCCTTTTACCTTCACTATCCCTACCTCCTCCTCCCTTACCCTCCCCATACCCTATTAGTAGCAAGATATAGTACTAACTATTAACTCCCTGCTTTTAGATCATGGCATACGCTCATCTAGGGAAATCACCAACCCTGATATCCCACAATGTTAACGGTCTCAATATCCCAGAGAAGAGATCTAAGCTGCTAAGAGAACTTAAAAAAGCCCGCCCATCAGTAGTTTTCCTACAAGAAACACATTTCAAGAGCAAACATGTCCCTACATTCACAGATAAAATATTTACAAAAATGTACCACGCCACAAATCCTCTAGCCAAAACAAAAGGAGTTTCTATATTAATTGACAAAGACTCCCCCTTTGAAGTTACACAACATCTCACGGACCCCGAGGGTCGCTACCTCTTCCTCAAAGGCGACTGGGCAGGTTCCCCCATCACACTCGCTAATGTATATTTCCCAAACACCGCTCACATCTCATTCTGCCACAAGATAATAGACAAGCTTAAATGGTTTGCGGAGGGCTGTATCATTCTGGGAGGAGATTTCAATATTCCCCTCTCCCCCCTCAAGGACACTTCTACAGGACACACAGCAGTAACATATAAGATCCTCAAACAAATCAAGGCACTCTTAAGTTCCTTATCTTTAGTAGACACCTGGAGATCTATACATACCACTGGGAGAGATTATACCTTTTTCTCCCCTCCACATAAACGCAATTCACGAATTGACCTGATTCTGATCTCGCAAAGGGATTTGTACTCCCTACTTCAGGCTGAGATGGGTATAATCTCCCTATCAGACCATGCCCCTACAGCCATCTCATTGAAATTCGACCCTCCGAAACTACCCACTTTTAATTGGAGATTAAATGCTTCACTCCTGACTGACCAAACCATAAAAGATGACATTCATACAGCAATTAATGAATACTTTAAAGCCAATAGTGACGCAGACACTAACCCACTAAATAACTGGGAGGCCCACAAAAGTGTGATAAGAGGAGAACTTATGAGATGGGGCTCCAGGAAAAAAAAAAAAGATAGGGAGAAAGAAATAACTAAACTGTCCTCGCAGATAGCCACATTGGAGTCACAACACAAACAATCACTCTCCATCAAGGTAGAAGAAGAGCTGACACGCTGTAGGGAAGCCCTCATATTTATACTTGATCTTAAAATCAGAAAGGCCCTCTTCTTCAAGCGAAGCATTTACTTTGAGCACGGAGATAAAAGTGGAAAATTGTTAGCCAAAGCACTTAAAGACACTACTATGGCAGGACGCATACATGCTATCAGGGACAAAGATGGCACCCCCAAACACAAGCCTACTGAAATAGCAGACCTTTTTCATAAGTTTTATTCAAAACTATATGATCTCCCGGAACACAGACTTACACATATATCAACCACGAAACAAGAAACGATCCATGAATTCCTTAAGAATAGCAAAATTCACACACTCAATCAGGAGGACACTGATAAATTAGAAGAACCCATTACCACCGAAGAAATTCTATTGGTGATTAAAGGCCTCAAAACAGGGAAAAGTCCGGGACCAGATGGCTTCACTTCACAGTACTACAAAACTTACACACATCTCCTTGTAAAGCCCCTTAGATCCACCTTCAACTATTTGGCTACAAATGAACATAACTCAAAAGCCTTTCTCATGGCAAATATTGCGGTAATACCCAAACCAGATAAAGATCATTCAGAATGTGCAAATTATAGACCAATCTCCCTATTGAATATTGATTTGAAACTACTGGCCAAAATATTAGCTAACAGATTGAAACCCTTACTATCAAAAATTATAGGCCCAGAACAAGTAGGATTTATGCCTGGCAGAGAAGCACGAGATAATATCACCAAAGCATTAAATTTAATATACTTCTCCCGAAATTCCAAAACAAAAGGTTTGCTGCTTTCCACTGATGCCGAGAAGGCTTTTGATCGAGTCTCTTGGGATTATATGATGGCTACATGCTCCTATATTGGCTTAAATGAAAACATGCTTTCATGGATCTCAGCCCTCTATCGAAATCCGCGTGCAAAGATCAAAGTCAACAATATCCACTCGGACCCCATTGAGATTAACAACGATATGTCCCCTCTCCCCCCTTCTCTTCATCATCTCTCTGGAACCCCTGATAAAGGAAAATAAACCTGATGGAGGATGTATCAGGATTCAAGATAGGACAGAGAGAATACAAGGTCGCTGCTTATGCAGATGATTTATTATTTTTTATATCGCAACCACACATTTCCATCCCTAATTTAAAAAAAATCTTTTGAGACGTTTGGATTTATATCCAACTTTAAGATTAACCAACCAAAATCTGAAGCCCTGAATATTAATCTACCCCCTGACCAACTAAACTTAATAAAGGACAACTACAATTATAGATGGGAACAAAATACGCTGAAATACCTAGGGATATACCTGACTCACAATTTAGACTCTCTCTACCAACACAACTATAAGCCACTACTTAACTCATTGACTAAAGAACTACGAACATGGTCCTCCAAGACCTTCTCGTGGTTCGGCAGAGCCTCTATTTTAAAAATGACGGTCCTCCTGAGATTACTCTACATCTTTAATGCACTTCCCATTAAAATCCCGGGGGCTTTTTTCACAAGCCACCTCAGGGCACAGAGAGATTTCCTATGGGCGGGTAGGAAACCAAGAATCAACTTCAACTTGCTGACACGTCCCAAAAATAGAGGAATAGGTCTGCCGGATTTTAAAAAAATACCACCAAGCCTCCCACATCACTAGAATACTTGACTGGCACTGCCATGGTCAGGACAAAGACTGGATCCAACTGGAACAAAGTCTGACTCCAAACAACCTAATTTTCTATTCCTGGACACTACACTCCAAAAGAGACAAGATTCAGACGCATCCCTTAGTAGCAAACACCCTTCATGTCTGGCACAAAATCGTAGGCAAACACAACATTGCTTCCATAACTGGACCTCTAACCCCGGTTACCAACAACCCTGATTTTATCCCAGGACACCTCCTGAGGGATGCAATCCCATGCACGACCTCCCAATGCCTATCAGATTCAAAGGTTAAATCCTTGGAAGCCCTACGGGCAGACTGGGGGGGGGGTCATTTCCTGGCCTCTGGTTTTACCTACAACTAAGAGACTTCCTGATTAACAGCAAATTTAGATCACAGTACTGCTTGCCAATGTCTCCACTTGAAAATCTCTGCTTCAAGAGAACCGCAGTAGCACATACCACTTCTCTAGCCTATTCCTGGTTAAATGAGACTCAGCACACAGATGACTTGAAACATAAGGCTAAATGGGAAAGTGACCTTAAAACTAAGATACCGACAAAACATTGGGAGAAGGCATGTATTATGACCCATAAATGCTCCCTAAGCTCCAAATATCAGAAGGTCTCTTACAAAATCCTTACCCAATGGTACATTACACCCCAGAGGTCCGGGAGATGGTCCACCGCAGCCTCGGATACATGCTGGCGCTGTGAACAGGATATTGGCACCTTTCTCCATATATGGTGGGAGTGTCCAAAAATTCTAGAGTACTGGGATGAGATCAGGAAATGGATCCAATTCATAACTGAAACCACTATAAATCTTACAGCGGCAGCCTGCCTGATTAACGTTAACACACTCACCATAGGCAAGTATAAGAAATCTCTCACTAGACATCTCCTCCTTGCAGCAAAAACACTTATCCCCTGTCACTGGAAGACCAAACGGGTACCAAAAATCAGAGATTGGTTGGATAGAGTAAAACATATACACAAAATGGAAGAAATTGCAGCCATGAAAAGAGAGTCTAGCGACAATTTTAATGAAATCTGGCAACCTTGGGTTTTATTCTCGTACTCCCCCGAATTCCAGCTGCTTAATGCATAACTCCTCTCTTACTACATTATGTAATTTGGACTGACTGTGAAGTCCACACTTGCTGAGACTAAATTATAGCACATTGTGCACGTATTTGAGATGTACTGTTACTGTACCTATATAACCTGAATCTTCATGCTCTACCTATCCTGCTATTTCCCACACCCTTCCCTCCCTTACCTTTTGTTCTTCACCCTCTTTCCCACCCCATTTCTTTACCCCACGTTTTCTTAATATATGTTCAGCATGTTCTTATTTTCATAATACGCCTTTGTCATTCTCCGGGCTTGATGCTGATTAAGCCCTGGATGTCTAAATTTTTGTGCTATGACTGCTTCTTTTTATTACCTGTTATCTGTACCAAATTTCAATAAAAACTTTGATTGTGGAAAAAAAAAAAAAAAAAAAAGGGTGTAAGCAAGACAGAATGGACTGCTGCTTCTACTGATTACCAACACCTAGCTGTGGTAATGGAAAGTGAAAGAGAGAGGGAGTAGGAATGGCGCTGTCTATTTACCGTACCAATGAAGGTGTATTATAAAAGGATAATTATGCAAATAAAAAATAAATATATATGCCAGTAATATAAGCTGTTAAGATGGTAGTGGCAAATTAATAAAAATTAGGTAGTAGAGACATATCTGTGATAGATCCTCAATAGTGAAACCTTAATAATGTGATATGGTGGAATGAAATAAAAAAAAAAAATATATCAATCCTTAGTGACAAAGTGCAGTGACGAAAATAAATAATTGATTCCAATATTAATTCAGAACAAAAAATAAAAAAGAAAAAGTTCATTTGCGTCATATAAATAAAGTGAAGTGCTGGTGTTGCCAAAAAAATGCTGGTGTTGCCAAAAAAAAATTCTAGTGTGATCTTGGTGGTCACTGCAAACCGTGGTGCATCCGTGCTCCTGATAGAAATGCTCACTCACCAGATATTTCTTACCCTCAAGGGGTATAAGGCATCCACAGTGTTAGCCACTGTGAGGCTCTGTGGCACAAAACTCTATTCCTCTATGTTCCTCAATGCTTGGTAATCCAGCTCCAATGTTACCCAGATGGAAGAAAAACAAAGGGGGATACTCCCAATAGTGTGATACCGCTTGAGTACACAATCTTTATTCATAAACATATGCAGGGTACTCACATTTTTGATGCTGTGCTTGCTGCTCTTAGAGCAAGCAAGCACAGCATCACACACACCACTTCCCTGCAAAGCATTGTTTGCATGCTTAAAACGCTGAATTTTAAACTTCTAAAATGTGAGTACCCTGCATACGTTTATGAATAAAGATTGTGTACTCAAGCGGAATCACACTATTGGGAGTATCCCCCTTTGTTTTTCTTCCATCTAGGTAACATTGGAGCTGGATTACCAAGCATTGAGGAACATAGAGGAATAGAGTTTTGTGCCACAGAGCCTCACAGTGGCTAACACTGTGGATGCCTTATACCCCTTGAGTGTAAGAAATATCTGGTGAGTGAGCATTTCTATCAGGAGCACGGATGTACCACGGTTTGCAGTGACCACCAAGATCACACCAGAATTTATTTTTGGCAACACCAGCATTTTTTTGGCAACACCAGCACTTCACTTTATTTATATGACGCAAATGAACTTTTCCTTTCTTTTTTATTTTTTGTTCTGAATTAATATTGGAATCAATTATTTATTTATTTTCGTCACTGCACTTTGTCACTAAGGATTTTTTTTTTTTTTTTTTATTTCATTCCACCATATCACATTATTAAGGTTTCACCATCGAGGATCTATCACAGATATGTCTCTATTACCTAATTTTTATTAATTTGCCACTACCATCTTAGCAGCTTATATTACTGGCATATATATTTATTTTTTATTTGCATAATTATCCTTTTATAATACACCTTCATTGGTACGGTATCAAGACAGTAAATAGACAGCGCCATTCCTACTCCCTCTCTCTTTCACTGCAGTGAGATGTAGCTGCACAAAGGTGGGATATATATATATATATATATATATATATATATATATAGATATAGAGAGACTGCAGCTAGCACAATCAACTACCTGCTGTGGTATTAGTATGAGAAAAGCAGCAATTGTCTTCAGTTAGTTTTAGGTGCACACTGTGCAGAGGACACAGTACACTAACTGAAAATACTGGCAGCTCCCTGCCTCTGGTATTAGTTTGATAACACCACCAATTGTATTCAGGTACCTTTTAGGTGCATGCTGTGCAAAGGACAGAAGTACACTAAATTAAATTAATGCAGCTCCCTGCCTGTGGTTTTAGTATGAGAACACCACTAATTGTATTGAGGTACCTTTAGGTGAACGCTGTGCAAAGGACAGAAGTACACTAAATTAAATTAATGCACCTCCCTGCCTGTGGTATTGGTATGAGAACACCACCAATTGTATTCAGGTACACGCTGTGCAAAGGACACAGTACACTAAGTGAAACACTGCAGCTAGCACAATCACCTGCCTGCCTGTCAGTATAGAGGATAACAGGAACGGATCTAGCTAAACTGAATACAGTGTGTAAATATATATAAAACACCTAGGATACATATGTAGCGGCCCCCTCTCTCTCCTCTCTATTCTTCCGTCTCTTTCTGTTGTCTAGGGGTACCTCTGAGGAGAGAGTGCGAGGTCACCACACCAAGTTCCCACTGCAGGTGTGTGTGTGTAGTGGGAGACAATTCTCTTTTACCTTTGGGTCGGTGTTCTGCATCTGGAGCCTCCTCCTGGTTTCTTGAACAGTGTCTGCCAGTAAATGAGCCCCACACCACTAAAGTCCAACACTCCTTTATTCTTCTCATAGAAAAGTGAACACAATCAGTTGGACTCCCTCAACGAACAGAACAGACAGGGGGTGTGGATGCGAGTAGGCCCAGGCACAATGAACTCTCCTACTTCCTTCCCAGAAGTAGGCTTCTGCTCCCTATCGAGGAAGACATCCCTCCCGGCGGTCTCCGGAGGCTCACCCGTCACTGGCAATTTGCTGCACCAGGTCTTCAGGTAAGTACCCCCTCCGGTCCCTTACGCCACTGGATTCGGGTACCCCCTCCCGGGGTTCTCTAGGAAGTTCCTCCCTCGCGGAGCCTTAATCCGGGACCCTCAGTCCCGGACCGCCATCCAAGTACCTCACCCCAGACTAAAGGTGCCTGGGATGGAACACAATCTCCGAATGTCCTCTAGGCCTAGGCCGCCTAGAGGACCGACACGAACCACCGCCCTCAGGCTAAAGGTGCCCGGGACTCGACTCCCGCCACCAAAAATGGCCGCCCCTTTATACCCTCTCCCAGCAAACACGGCGGGTTCACCCCGCCCCACCATACAACCGCTGAGAGAGGCCAAAAGAGGTATGACACTGCAATGATGGCTCAACCCCGGGCCCAAAGTGACAGCACCACCCGGTGGGCCCCAGGGAACCACACACCACAGTTTCCCCACCAGATTCAAACAGAAAAGCACATACCCGCTACACTCTCCCCCTGGTGGTTTGACACTGGTCCCTAGTGTCTGGAATAAACCATGCCCTCAAGGGCTGACATAGTCCAATCCAGAAACCGACTGAAAATTGTGAAAAAATCCCCTAAAAAATTTAGAAAACTAAAACTAGCTAGAGCAGTTGTGCCTGAGCCTCACATGAAAAGGGAAACAACAACACTTAACCATATCACTGAAAATCATATTTTCACATTACACTTTTCCCACCCATCCTGACTAAGACCCACCCCATTCTCAGTGGTCTTGATGGGATGCTCTCCTGCAGAGGGAAAAAAAAAGTTAAACACACATAAAAACCCTGACACATGTATTCGTGTGAGAATGAAAAAAACTTCTCCGCAGAGAAATCCTTTCCTTCATAAAAGTGTGTGTGTGAACAGGGATATCGATGCGCAACACTGCCACCTGGTGACAGCATCGCGGTAGCTGCACTTGTGGAACTTTCCTTCTTCTTTGGGCCCTATCTACCCCAGAGTCCATGATTGCTTGCTGGAAAATTGAACAAACAGGAACAGTCCTTCAACTCCTCTGGGTAACAAGAACAACAACCCCGGAAAGTTCAGCAATGCAAAGAACAAAAACGGAGTCTCTCTTCTCCTATAGATAGAATCGAGGGTGCGGCAGGACAAGTGGCTTCAAGTGCTGATCCATGGTCTCCAGATGGTACTCAACATCTTCCCCTTCCTTGCGTCGGATCAGCACCTTGTCCGCGTGGATATGTCGTCCCAGCATCCATTCTGCTTTGCAGTCTTTAAAGCGCTGAGAGGCCTTGGGGGAACACGCAAGGTACCTGCGGGCGTGTGGAACCTGAAGGTGGGTCCACACAAAGTCATTGTACCAGCGCTCCCGGCAAACTTCCACTTCATATAATAACTCCTTGGACAAGTAGGGGTACTCCCACCGATACTCAGCAGCAACCTTCTGGCCAAATAGGCGATGTAGTCTCGCCAGAGGAGGCATAGTGGCTTTATCCCCTTCGCCAGGCAAAACTATTGAGTCCGGGTGGCGAGGGACCTTGATCACATCTGGTCTGGGCATAGGTGCCCGCAACAACAGTCTCTTTTCCCCGGCATTAGGTGCAGGTGGCACCGGGAAGGCAAGAGTAGGCTGGGGACGGGACCCCTCCTCAGGCGCTGGTGCCTCCACCCGGGGTGTACTGTCCCCTGTAGACATGGGTGGGTCCCTGGTTCTGCGGGACGAGGCAAGAGGTACTTTGTCCCAGCCCTTTTTAGCAAACAGTTCGATGGTGACATTGTCTCCCAGATCGGAGAGCGACTCTAGGTCGGAGGTGTCACACTCCTCCGCAGGTATGTAGCCTGTAGTGGAAACGGAACTACCACCCCCCACGGACACACAGGGTTGTGGATCCCTGACACCTCCGCCCACACACCAAGTCCCTCCGCCTGGCTTACCTTGGCCTTTTGAGGCAGGACGTCCGGAACTCTTCTCACCGGATCCATCCGGGCCGGGCGTAGGCAGGCGAGATGGTCCACCGCAACCGCTGGACGGGGCTACCATACCGGTCTTTCTCTTCGGCGGTGGACGCTGTGAGACAGTGGTGACCGAGTCAGCATCCTCTGATTTCTCCCGTATTTGAGTACTCACGACCTCCTCCGCGGTCACTGCAGTGCGCACAGGGATGGCTGTCAAAGCAGTGATTCCTCCAACTTGAGTGGTGCTGCCTGTGGTACGGCCGGGGTAGATGGTTCTTGGCTTCTCAATGACTATCTACCTCGAATAGGAACTCCCCACAGAGTTCGCATCGCCCGAATGGCTTCAGATGACACACCAGTCCCGAGTAGGGATGGGCCCGGTGCTCGATTCGAACCCATGTTCGAATCGAGCATCGGGCGTTCACTCGCTCGTCGAGCCCAGAACTATTTGGGCCGTTCGCATCACATTCGTGTGATGCGAGCGGCCCCGCAATGCATTGCGGCCGGCGCAGTGCATTGCTGGCTGATGATTGGCCAAGCATGCACTGTGACCCCGCATGCTTGGCCAATCACAGCGCCCGAAACTCGGAGAGCAATAATTGGCTACAGGCAGGACGCCTGTAGCCAATTACAGCTCAGGGGCTTTAGTACACGCCCCACCATTTAAAAGGCCGCCACGCCATCGGCCCCGGTCACATGAGTTCCGGCTTTAGGAGAGATTAGTCTGCTGATTCAGTCTTTGCTTGATACTGAAAGATTTGCTCTTCTTTGCTAAACCATTGGCTATTTCTTTGCTAAACCATTGCTACCTAAGTCATTGATCGTTCATTGCTGCTGATTGCACAGTTAGTGTGTTATTAGCTGCTGCTGGGGATTAGTCTGGTGCGTGCTTACTGTTAGTACAGTATTGCAGTAGTACCAACCGCAGTGCTGTTAGCACAGCATTGCACCCCAACAGCACCCATAGGACTTCTAGTGTGTTAGTGGCAGCAAACAGAGCTCCTATATTTTCTTCTCAGCAGCACCCATAGGACTTCTAGTGTGTTAGTGGCAGCAAACAGAGCTCCTATATTTTCTTCTCAGCAGCACCCATAGGAATTCTAGTGTGTTAGTGGCATCACACAGAGCTCCTATATTTTCTTCTCAGCAGCACCCATAGGACTTCTAGTGTGTTAGTGGCAGCAAACAGAGCTCCTATATTTTCTTCTCAGCAGCACCCATAGGACTTCTAGTGTGTTAGTGGCAGCAAACAGAGCTCCTATATTTTCTTCTCAGCAGCACCCATAGGACTTCTAGTGTGTTAGTGGCAGCAAACAGAGCTCCTATATTTTCTTCTCAGCAGCACCCATAGGACTTCTAGTGTGTTAGTGGCATCACACAGAGCTCCTATATTTTCTTCTCAGCAGCACCCATAGGACTTCTAGTGTGTTAGTGGCAGCAAACAGAGCTCCTATATTTTCTTCTCAGCAGCACCCATAGGACTTCTAGTGTGTTAGTGGCAGCAAACAGAGCTCCTATATTTTCTTCTCAGCAGCACCCATAGGACTTCTAGTGTGTTAGTGGCAGCAAACAGAGCTCCTATATTTTCTTCTCAGCAGCACCCATAGGACTTCTAGTGTGTTAGTGGCAGCAAACAGAGCTCCTATATTTTCTTCTCAGCAGCACCCATAGGAATTCTAGTGTGTTAGTGGCATCACACAGAGCTCCTATATTTTCTTCTCAGCAGCACCCATAGGACTTCTAGTGTGTTAGTGGCAGCAAACAGAGCTCCTATATTTTCTTCTCAGCAGCACCCATAGGACTTCTAGTGTGTTAGTGGCAGCAAACAGAGCTCCTATATTTTCTTCTCAGCAGCACCCATAGGAATTCTAGTGTGTTAGTGGCATCACACAGAGCTCCTATATTTTCTTCTCAGCAGCACCCATAGGACTTCTAGTGTGTTAGTGGCAGCAAACAGAGCTCCTATATTTTCTTCTCAGCAGCACCCATAGGACTTCTAGTGTGTTAGTGGCAGCAAACAGAGCTCCTATATTTTCTTCTCAGCAGCACCCATAGGACTTCTAGTGTGTTAGTGGCAGCAAACAGAGCTCCTATATTTTCTTGTCAGCAGCACACATAGTACCTATAGTGTGTTAGTGTCAGCACCCATAGGACCTACAGTGTGTTGTGAGCACACATAGGAGTTCTATTTTTTATACTATATACACTACCGACTACAATGGCTGGAAGACCGCCAAGGAGAGGCAGAGCGTGCCGAGGCAAGAACACAGGGCAGGCAGGCTCTGTTTCTAGAGACAACAGTGCTGGCCGTGGACGTGGTCGTGCATCGTCATCAGCACGTGGCCATGGGACACGCTTGTCTTTGTTTTCGGCAGCTGGACATGTGGAGCCGCATCATGCCGAAGGCTTGGTAGAATGGATGACCAAGCCCTCCTCATCCTCCTCATCCTCTCACCCAGGCTCAGGGTACTGGCAGAGCAGCTGCCAACGCGTACTCAATGGCATCATCAGCCACCCCTTCCCTAGACCCACCATGTCCTCCTGAGGAGTCCCCCGAACTGTTTGAGCACAGTGTTGGGTACATGCTCCAGGAGGATGCCCAACGATTCGAAGGCTCGGATGATGATACCCAGCTTGAGGAAGTCAGTAGTGTGCGCGCAGAGAAAGGGGATGCTGAAGGACAGCAATCTGGCAGTAGTGTTCCACCAGCTGCAGCTTACTGCCAGGTTTGCTCTAGTGGTGAAGAGGGAGGGGATGATGAGGTCACTGACTCCACGTGGGTGCCTGAAGGGAGGGAGGAGGAGGAGGAGGATGCAGCGTCACATGTCCAACGAGGCAGGATGCCCCCTGGAGGCCAGCTAGAGGCCAGCACAGCAACTGTACCACACCGCAGAGCTCCGCCTGTGCAGGGCGCTGCCTCTGCACGTTATCACAAAAGTTCTTTGGTGTGGGCCTTTTTTGAGACGAGTGCATCAGATCGCACCACTGCTATTTGCAATATTTGTCTCAAGCGTATCTCGCGTGGCCAAAACATCAGCCGCTTGGGCACCACAAGCATGAGCAGACATATGTCGACCTGCCATGCAGCTCGTTGGCAAGCACACATAAAAGACCCACACCAAAGAACAAAGCGGACCTCTCCTTGCTCCTCATCAGCTGGGATCTCCATCCCCACTATATCTTCAGTCCTCTCTGAAAGCTGCTCTGAGAGGACTGAAGGTGTAGAATTAGGTGTGTCACAACCAAGTACTTGCAGTACACCGACGTCCGATTGTAGCAGGCAAATTTCCCTGCCCCAGCTGCTGGACCGTCGAAAGAAGTATACTCCCAGCCATCCACATGCCCAGCGGTTGAATGCTAGCTTGGCTAAATTGCTAGCACTTCAACTGCTGCCTTTTCAGTTGATAGACTCGGCCCCCTTCCGTGAGTTTGTTCAATGTGCGGTTCCTCAGTGGCAGTTTCCCAAACGCCACTTTTTCTCACGGAAGGCAATTCCGTCTCTCTACTGGCATGTGGAAGGCAATGTCCATGCCTCGCTGGACAGGGCGGTCAGCGGTAAGGTGCATATTACCGCTGACTCATGGTCCAGCAGGCATGGACAGGGACGTTATCTTTCTTTCACGGCCCATTGGGTCACTCTATTGGCAGCTGGGAGGGATGCAGGACAAGGTGCAGTAGTGTTGGAGGTTGTTCCGCCACCACGCCTCCAAAATGCTACTACTGGTTGTGACACACCTCTCTCCTCCACCCCCTCCTCTTCTTCTTCCTCCATGTCCTCTTCGAGTGCTCTGTCCTCGGAACCAGCGGTGCTCCGTAGGCGTACAAGGGGCTACGCGAGTACGCAGGCAAAAAGATGCCATGCCGTGCTTGCGCTGGTGTGTTTGGGGGACAGGAGCCACACTGGGCCAGAGGTTCTGGCAGCTCTGCAGGGGCAGGCCGAGAGGTGGTTGACGCCACGCCAGCTTAAGCCAGGAATGGTCGTTTCTGATAATGGCACCAACCTCCTCTCCGCCCTGCGACAGGGGCAGCTCACCCATGTGCCCTGTATGGCTCACGTCCTCAACCTGGTGGTGCAGCGGTTCTTGGGCAGGTTCCCAGGCTTACAGGATGTCCTGAGGCAGGCCAGGAAAGTCTGTGTGCATTTCCGCCGATCTTATAATGCCAGTGCTCGGCTGACTGAGCTGCAAAAGGAGCTGAACCTGCCCAAGAACCGCCTAATATGTGACATGCCCACCAGGTGGAACTCAACGTTGGCCATGCTGCAGCGACTGCACACGCAGCAGAGGGCCATCAATGAGTACCTTTGCGACTACGGCACCAGGACAGGGTCAGGGGAGCTTGGCTTTTTTTCCCCACGCCAGTGGAGCATGATCAGGGATGCATGCACTGTCCTCTCACCATTTGAGGAGGCCACGAGGATGGTGAGCAGTGACAGTGCATGCATCAGTGACACTGTACCTCTTGTCCACCTGTTGGAGCATACGCTGCGTGGGATAATGGACAGGGCACTTGAGGCAGAACAGAGGCAGGAAGAGGAGGACTTCCTTGTCTCTCAAGGCCCCCTTTATCCAGACAATGTTCCTTCTGTCCCACCCATCACACAGGAAGAGGAGGAGGAGGAGGAGGAGGAGGATTGTGTGAGCATGGAGGTGGAGCCTGGCACTCAGCATCAGCAGCAGCAGTCTTTTAGGGATGATGTACAGTCCCAACAAACCAGTGGACTTGTACGTGGCTGGGAGGAGGTGGCTGGCGATCATGTCATCCTCAGTGACCCAGAAGACTCCGGACCGAATGCCTCAGCTAACCTACGCTGCATGGCCTCCCTGATCCTGCAAAGCCTGCGGAAGGATCCTCGTGTTCTTCGGATCAAGGAGAGTGACCATTACTGGCTGGCCACTCTCCTTGATCCACGGTACAAGGGTAAGGTTGCGGACCTTATCTTGCCGTCGCAGAGGGAGCAGAGGATGAGACATCTCAGGGAGGCCTTGCAGAAAGGTCTGTGCAACGCGTTCCCAGAAACTGGGAGGTTACAAACTCCTGGTCCTGGACGACGAGTTGCTGAGGCTTCGGTCAGTAGCAGAAGGAGCGGTGGGGAAGGTGGACGTCTGACCGATGCGTTCAGACAATTTAGTCCGCAGCCCCAAGGTATGATCGGTTCCAGCAACCATCGCCAGCGTCTGATATACATGGTGCAGGAATACCTAGGGGCAAGGTCAGACTTGGACACCTTTCCCACCGAAAATCCTCTGGCTTACTGGGTCCTGAGGATGGATCACTGGCCAGAGCTTGCACAGTATGCAATTGAGCTACTGGCCTGTCCTGCATCCAGCGTTCTTTCCGAACGCACATTCAGTGCTGCTGGAGGATTTGTCACCGATCATAGGGTGCGCCTGTCCACCGACTCGGTTGATCGACTGACCTTCATAAAAATGAATCAGTCTTGGATCACCACCAGCTACCAGACACCTGAAGCGGATATAACGGAATAATTTATAATGTCACATCCCTTCAAGACTGCCTATGCTGATGCTGAGTGACTGTCCTGTTATGTTCACTGACTATCCTCTTCCTCCTCCTCAATGATCCATGCCACCACACCAGTGCCTAAGGCACAATTTTTCAGCCCCTGTATAACAGGGGCGTGTAATTACAATTTTTTAAAAAGATGCTTCGCAACAGGTGTGACTGCTGTGCTCAGAGTACAGTATCTGTGAGGGGTTGCAGTGTTGTGGCACCAGCACCAGTGCCTAAGGCACAATTTTTCAGCCCCTGTTGGGGCGTGTAATTACAATTTTTAGGCAATGCTTTGCAACAGGTCTCATTGCTGTGCTCAGAGTACAGTATCTGTGAGGGGTTGCAGTGTTGTGGCACCAGCACCAGTGCCTAAGGCACAATTTTTCAGCCCCTGTATAACAGGGGCGTGTAATTACAATTTTTTAAAAAGATGCTTCGCAACAGGTGTGACTGCTGTGCTCCAAGTACAGTATCTGTGAGGGGTTGCAGTGTTGTGGCACCAGCACCAATGCCTAAGGCACAATTTTTCAGCCCCTGTTTAACAGGGGCGTGTAATTACAAATCTTGATCTAATAGTTCACAGCAGGGCCCATTCCTGCGCCCACCAAGAGTAACTATGAGGGCCTACAGTCTTGTGGCAACACCGTCCACCACCACCACCACCACCACCAAAGGCCCAATTTTTCTGCCCGGTTCAACAGGTGCATGCAAGTACAAATCTTGATCTATTAACTCACAGCAGGGCCCATTCCTGTGCCCACCAGTCTTGTGGCTACACCAATATCTAATAGGGCAAATTTCTGCAGAGTATATACGGCAGGCCCCTACTTTCAAACATCCAACTTACAAACGACTCCTACTTGCAAACGGCAAGAGAAAACAGGAAGTGAGAGGAAATCTACCCCTAGGAAGGAAAATTCTATCCTGTTAGATTTAATTTGGGAAAAAGGTATCTCCTCTCTACTGATGCTTTATCACCAATCCTTGTTTCAATTAAAACCCCACTTTTCCAAAAACATTTGTCATTGGGACGGAAAGTGAGGTGACATGTTCTGAACAGATGTGCAAAGACAGCAAATGTTACAGGGGTGATAACCCCTCCCTATGTTCTCCAAAAAGCTTAAAAATTGATTTTTTTGGGATGTAGCTACACTTCATAATGTACCTGTTCAGATTCTACTTAAGAACAAACCTACAGTCCATGTCTTGTTTGCACCACCTATATACTGCTGTTCAGAGTATATAGGGTTGTAGGTATAGGGTTTTATTTTGGGTGCGGGGTCCCCCTTAGTATCCATACAATACCCAAAGGGGCTGGGGTGGGGGGGGGGGGGGTGATGGGGTAGCCATGCCATTCTTCTCAAGGATTTTCAGCCATATGGCGGCCAGGACAAGACATGACATTAAAGCCGCAAGTGGTTTTAAATGGCTTCTTTTTTTCCTTTACAAATGTCATTTTGTGCAAGGACAGTTCTAAACACGGGAAACACATGCCACTTCACAGGCATACTTCAGACACCCCCCAGGTACCGTATTTAAAGGAAAATTTCACTTTTTTTTTTTTCACTTTATGCATCATTAAAATGACTGCTCCCGAAAAAACTTTAGTTTTTAAAATTTCTTTTTGCATTGATATATGTCCCCTGGGGCAGGACCCGGGTCCCCAAACCTGTTTTATAACATTAACATGCATATTGGCCGTTGTAATTAGCAATTTTGATTTCGAACGTTCGCGTCCATTATAACGAATAGGGTTCGAAAATTCGCGCGAACTTTCGGTCCGTTCGAAGGTTCTGGTGCGAACCGAACCCGGGGGTGTTCGGCTCATCCCTAGTCCCGAGCAGCCGGGACAAATCACACCCAGGGCCTCAACATCCATGCATGAATACAGGGCGAATCGTCCCCTTGGCTTT
Source organism: Rana muscosa (assembly GCA_029206835.1). Classification (NCBI taxonomy): domain Eukaryota; kingdom Metazoa; phylum Chordata; class Amphibia; order Anura; family Ranidae; genus Rana; species Rana muscosa. Next base: position 256,914,849 of record CM055119.1, on the reverse strand, counting down.
AGCCGAATCCCTGTATCGGTCACCGGAGCAGCAGCAGTCAAAGATGTGGTGGAAGGATGAAGTGGAACCCACGCTGTTTGTCCGAACATGGTGACTTGCTGCTGATCCGTTGCGCACTGCAAGTTTTTGCGCCAAATCCCACGTGTAGTCCTTCACACGTATTGGACTCCTCCACTCTGCACTCTAGTTCGCGGGCTTTTCTTCTTTCTTGGGTCACGCCCATGAACTAAGCAGTGAGGGTGTGCCTGATGGCGCAGTGCAAATAGAAGCCCCCACGTGTAGTCCCTCACACGGCTGAGCTCCCCCCTCTTCTCGCTCTTCTGCGCGGGCCTTTCCCTTTACTGGGTCATGTCCGCGACTTCGAGCAGGGATGCACTTTGGCCAATAATATGGCCGACCTACTCGGAACTCCTCCGGGCAGACACGTTCAAACTCCGTGGTAGCACGAACACCATCCTGGACCCGAGCCCCCACGTGTAGCGGCCCCCTCTCTCTCCTCTCTATTCTTCTGGCTCTTTCTGTTGTCTAGGGGTACCTCTGAGGAGAGAGTGCGAGGTCACCACGCCAAGTTCCCACTGCAGGTGTGTGTGTGTAGTGGGAGACAATTCTCTTTTACCTTCGGGTCGGTGTTCTGCATCTGGAGCCTCCTCCTGGTTTCTTGAACAGTGTCTGCCAGTAAATGAGCCCCACACCACTAAAGTCCAACACTCCCACTCAACACTCCCTCAACGAACAGAACAGACAGGGGGTGTGGATGTGAGTAGGCCCAGGCACAATGAACTCTCCTACTTCCTTCCCAGAAGTAGGTTTCTGCTCCCTATCGAGGAAGACATCCCTCCCGGCGGTCTCCGGAGGCTCACCCGTCACTGGCAATTTGCTGCACCAGGTCTTCAGGTAAGTACCCCCTCCGAGCCCTTACGCCACTGGATTCAGGTACCCCCTCGGGGTCCCCTAGGAAGTTCCTCCCTCGCGGAGCCTTAATCCGGGATCCTCAGTCCCGGACCGCCATCCAAGTACCTCACCCCAGGCTAAAGGTGCCTGGGATGGAACACGATCTCCGAACGTCCTCCAGGCCTAGGCCGCCTAGAAGACCGACATGAACCACCGCCCCTCAGGCTGAAGGTGCCCGGGACTCGACTCCCGCCACCAAAAATGGCCGCCCCTTTATACCCTCTCCCAGCAAGCACGGCAGGTTCACCATACAACCACTGAGAGAGGCCAAAAGAGGTACGACACTGCAATGATGGCTCAACCCCGGGCCCAAAGTGACAGCGCCACCCGGTGGGCCCCAGGGAACCACACACCACAGTTTCCCCACCAGATTCAAACAGAAAAGCACATACCCGCTACACATATATATCCTCTATACACTGTAACTGCAGCTAACTGACTCGCCTGCCTGCTCTATCTAACTCAAAATAAATTACACTGTCTCTCTCTCTTTAACCACCGCAACACACTACACAAGGCCACCGCCTTATATAGTGTGGGGCGTGTACTACACCCCCTAAGACATAATTGGCCAAAGCCACCCTGGCTTTGGCCAATTATGGCTCTCCGTTCTTACCGCGCTGTGATTGGCCAAAGCATGATGGTCATAGTTCATGCTTGGCCAATCATCAGCCAGCAATGCACTGCGATGCCGCAGTGAATTATGGGCCCTGACGCGACACTCAAATTTGGTGCGAACAGCCCATAATGTTTGAAATTCGACGAACGGTCGAACAGCCGATGTTCGAGTCGAACATGGGTTTGACTCGAACTTGAAGCTCATCCCAATCACAGTTATGACAAATCACGGCTGGAATTATCTTGCTTTGCATGTAATGAGTCTATCTCATATATTTGTTTCACCTTTTAAGTTGCATTAGTGAAATAAATGAACTTTTGCACGATATTATAATTTTGAGTATCACCTGTATATCTAGTTTCATTTTTCTTGATACTAGCCTTTTACTTGACACTTATAAAATGTTCTCACAGACTAAAATTATTGCATATTTTTTTTCATTTCAATAAAGTTCAGTAAATTGAAATAAAGTTCATTATATTACAATAGTTCTGATCTTTTTGCTTCTTTTTTTTTTTTTTAACATTTCCTTATTTTGTCAGTGGTCCTGTTTCTGTCAACGTCAGTGGCTGCAGTCCATGTTGCAGGAAAATGGCGACATTTTTTATTTGGTAATGGAAAATAATACAACCAACCAGTATGATGTTAACAAATAACTTCTTTAAGAAGTGTAATAAAAAAAAAAAAAAAAAAAAAAGGGGGAGGTGTGATATTGGGGTGTTTTAGCTCAAGTGGATAGATGCATTTTTATGCAGTGAGTCCATATCAGACAGGCATTCTAGTTAAGGGCCTGGTGGCCCACGTTTATTTAAACAGAAAAACAAAAGCAAAATGTCCCTTCAGGATTCCCACACAGGGGTTTAACTTCATTTGTCGTCAGAGTCTTCGAGTCCTCGAGTGTGACAGTGATAACCCTAATGCACCAAGGCCTGAGGTGTGCCTTGGCCTAGCTGGTCAGTATGCCTGAAAAGTGGGCAAAAAGAGACAACTGTAGGTGAAGAAGGGAAGGTAACGAACAGAGAAGTAGCACGCACCCGGACGGCAACAGTATCTGAACCCGGTCCCGTGCAAGAATGGAATAAGCCTGATGCCCGGCACAATCCAAACATGAGAATGACCTGCTAGCAAATGAGAGGATACGTGGGGGAAAGGAAGCGAAGGCTGGCCCGAGGAGCCTCTGCAACCGATGGGCGAGTAGATCGTAATACTCCAACCGGACATCAAAGATGTGCCTCCGGCCTACCCATACTAGGTATGGGGAAGAGAGGGAGAGGGCAAAAATTGACAACTGGCAGGAGTTGTAAGGACTGGATACCTGGAGGATGGGTTGCCGGAGTAGGCAGAAAAGGCCAAGCGCTACGGCAATGAGCATAGTCAAGCATGGGAGAAACATGCCAGACACAGAACACTGGTCCCACCTGACTCAATCGGATCGTGCCACCGCCTGTGACCTGACAAGCGACTGAATCCTGAACCTAGAAAGGAAGGTCAGACTCCATCCCGGGCAAGAAGTCTCATGGCATGATGCAGACATGCCTGGACAAAAGATCAGAGCCGCTAGCGGAACCCCAAACCCACCCCTGTGGCCGACAAGGGGCCGTGGCTCAGCACACACCCCGAGAAAGACTGTGAAACCCTAGGTGGTGACCAGGGCCTCAGCAACAGAACGACGATTTTAGTAAAATGAAGACTGCTTCCTACCCAAGGGTGAACCCAGTGATGAATGACATCCGCACCAACCAACTAGCCCTGGCAACGGGCAGGACTGATGGAAGCGAGTGCAAGCAATGTTTGATGAAGGCGAAGATGCCAGCGCAGCCCAACCTGAGAACACAAACCAGAGAAAAGACAGACAACCAGACATGAGAACAACAACGAGCCTACCTAAGAAGAGAACATGCAGAAGTGACAAGACCACCGCGCGTACATGAACCTGATGACGGATGACCCCCCCCCCACCTTGTGTGAGTGGCGAGTGAGCCCGAGTAACCTGTAGCGCAGAGACAGGCAATTAACTGAACACTCAGGGCTGGTGTACCCACGGACCGTGGTGGGTGATCGTATAGGTGTAAGAATGAACGTGCATCGTATGACGTATGGTATACGGGCGAGAAGATTGTGGTCAACAATCATTAAAAACGAAACCTCAGCCCGTATGGATCTGTAGACGTGACAGATCCGGAAATGTGTGCCCTAACTAACCCAGGTACAAACATGGACGAAGACAACATGATACATAGAAACCAACAAAGAAGAGAACAGCTACCGGAGTATGCCGTGACTGGACCACAACACCCCTCTGGAACGCTAAGACTGAAACGTTGCAACGGAAATGCTGAGACTGAATGCTGAGGCGAAAAAGCTACGACAGAAATCTAGGGGCAGAAATGCAAGGACAGAAATGCTGAAACGGAAACGTTTGAGGCAGAAATGTGAAGATGGAAACGCTGACTGGACATGGAGACAGAAATACTGGGGCAGAATGCTACGACGGACACGCAACAGAAATCCTGGGGCAGAGACGCTATGACAGAAATCCTGGGGCAGAAAATGCAGACAGAAATCCTGGGGCAGAAAATGCAGACAGAAAACCTGGGGCAGAAAACGCAGACAGAAAACCTGGGGCAGAAAACGCAGACAGAAAACCTGGGGCAGAAAACGCAGACAGAAAACCTGGGGCAGAAAACGCAGACAGAAATCCTGGGGCAGAAAACGCAGACAGAAATCCTGGGGCAGAAAACGCAGACAGAAATCCTGGGGCAGAAAAACGCAGACAGAAATCCTGGGGCAGAAAAACGCAGACAGAAATCCTGGGGCAGAAAAACGCAGACAGAAATCCTGGGGCAGAAAAACGCAGACAGAAATCCTGGGGCAGAAAAACGCAGCCAGAAATCCTGGGGCAGAAAAACGCAGCCAGAAATCCTGGGGCAGAAAAACGCAGCCAGAAATCCTGGGGCAGAAAACGCAGATAGAAATCCTGGGGCAGAAAACGCAGATAGAAATCCTGGGGCAGAAAAACATAGACAGAAATCTCGGGGCAGAAATGCTGAGGCAAAACGCAGACAGCAATACTTGGGCAGAAAAACGCTATGACAGGAACGCCGGGCAGAAAAACGCTATGACAGGAACGCCGGGCAGAAAAACGCTATGACAGGAACGCCGGGCAGAAAAACGCTATGACAGGAACGCCGGGCAGAAAAACGCTATGACAGGAACGCCGGGCAGAAAAACGCTATGACAGGAACGCCGGGCAGAAAAACGCTATGACAGGAACGCCGGGCAGAAAAACGCTATGACAGGAACGCCGGGCAGAAAAACGCTATGACAGGAACGCCGGGGCAGAAAAGCTATGACAGGAACGCCAGGGCAGAAAAGCTATGACAGGAACGCCGGGGCAGAAAAGCTATGACAGGAACGCCGGGGCAGAGAGGCTATGACAGAAACGCCGGGGCAGAGACGCTATGACAGAAACGCCGGGGCAGAGACGCAATGACAGAAATACCGGGGCAGAGACGCAATGACAGAAATGCCGGGGCAGAAACGCAATGACAGAAATGCCGGGGCAGAAACGCAATGACAGAAATGCTGGGGCAGAAACGCAATGACAGAAATGCTGGGGCAGAAACGCAATGACAGAGATGCTGGGGCAGAAACGCAATGACAGAGATGCTGGGGCAGAAACGCAATGACAGAAATGCTGGGGCAGAAACGCAATGACAGAAACGCTGGGGCAGAAACGCAATGACAGAAACGCAATGACAGAAATGCTGGGGCAGAAATGCAATGACAGAAATGCTGGGGCAGAAATGCAATGACAGAAATGCTGGGGCAGAAACGAAATGACAGAAATGCAATGACAGAAATGCTGGGGCAGAAACGCAATGACAGAAACGCTGAGGCAGGAAACGCAATGACAGAAAACGCCGGGGCAGAAACGCAATGACAGAAATGACGGGGCAGAAACGCAATGACAGAAATGACGGGGCAGAAACGCAATGACAGAAATGACGGGGCAGAAACGCAATGACAGAAATGACGGGGCAGAAACGCAATGACAGAAATGACGGGGCAGAAACGCAATGACAGAAATGCCGGGGCAGAAACGCAATGACAGAAATGCCGGGGCAGAAACGCAATGACAGAAATGCCGGGGCAGAAACGCAATGACAGAAATGCCGGGGCAGAAACGCAATGACAGAAATGCCGGGGCAGAAACGCAATGACAGAAATGCCGGGGCAGAAACGCAATGACAGAAATGCCGGGGCAGAAACGCAATGACAGAAATGCTGGGGCAGAAACGCAATGACAGAAATGCTGGGGCAGAAATGCAATGACAGAAATGCTGGGGCAGAAACGAAATGACAGAAATGCAATGACAGAAATCCTGGGGCAGAAAATGCAGACAGAAAACCTGGGGCAGAAAACGCAGACAGAAAACCTGGGGCAGAAAACGCAGACAGAAAACCTGGGGCAGAAAACGCAGACAGAAAACCTGGGGCAGAAAACGCAGACAGAAAACCTGGGGCAGAAAACGCAGACAGAAATCCTGGGGCAGAAAACGCAGACAGAAATCCTGGGGCAGAAAAACGCAGACAGAAATCCTGGGGCAGAAAAACGCAGACAGAAATCCTGGGGCAGAAAAACGCAGACAGAAATCCTGGGGCAGAAAACGCAGCCAGAAATCCTGGGGCAGAAAACGCAGATAGAAATCCTGGGGCAGAAAACGCAGATAGAAATCCTGGGGCAGAAAAACATAGACAGAAATCTCGGGGCAGAAATGCTGAGGCAAAACGCAGACAGCAATACTTGGGCAGAAAAACGCTATGACAGGAACGCCGGGCAGAAAAACGCTATGACAGGAACGCCGGGCAGAAAAACGCTATGACAGGAACGCCGGGCAGAAAAACGCTATGACAGGAACGCCGGGGCAGAAAAGCTATGACAGGAACGCCGGGGCAGAAAAGCTATGACAGGAACGCCGGGGCAGAGAGGCTATGACAGAAACGCCGGGGCAGAGACGCTATGACAGAAACGCCGGGGCAGAGACGCAATGACAGAAATACCGGGGCAGAAACGCAATGACAGAAATGCCGGGGCAGAAACGCAATGACAGAAATGCCGGGGCAGAAACGCAATGACAGAAATGCCGGGGCAGAAACGCAATGACAGAAATGCTGGGGCAGAAACGCAATGACAGAAATGCTGGGGCAGAAACGCAATGACAGAGATGCTGGGGCAGAAACGCAATGACAGAGATGCTGGGGCAGAAACGCAATGACAGAAATGCTGGGGCAGAAACGCAATGACAGAAACGCTGGGGCAGAAACGCAATGACAGAAACGCAATGACAGAAACGCAATGACAGAAACGCAATGACAGAAATGCTGGGGCAGAAATGCAATGACAGAAATGCTGGGGCAGAAATGCAATGACAGAAATGCTGGGGCAGAAATGCAATGACAGAAATGCTGGGACAGAAATGCTGGGGCAGAAATGCAATGACAGAAATGCTGGGGCAGAAATGCAATGACAGAAATGCTGGGGCAGAAACGAAATGACAGAAATGCTGGGGCAGAAACGCAATGACAGAAACGCTGGGGCAGAAACGCAATGACAGAAACGCAATGACAGAAATGCAATGACAGAAACGCTGGGGCAGAGACGCAATGACAGAAATACCGGGGCAGAAACGCAATGACAGAAATGCCGGGGCAGAAACGCAATGACAGAAATGCCGGGGCAGAAACGCAATGACAGAAATGCCGGGGCAGAAACGCAATGACAGAAATGCCGGGGCAGAAACGCAATGACAGAAATGCCGGGGCAGAAACGCAATGACAGAAATGCTGGGGCAGAAACGCAATGACAGAAATGCTGGGGCAGAAACGCAATGACAGAAATGCTGGGGCAGAAACGCAATGACAGAGATGCTGGGGCAGAAACGCAATGACAGAAATGCTGGGGCAGAAACGCAATGACAGAAACGCTGGGGCAGAAACGCAATGACAGAAACGCAATGACAGAAACGCAATGACAGAAACGCAATGACAGAAATGCTGGGGCAGAAATGCAATGACAGAAATGCTGGGGCAGAAATGCAATGACAGAAATGCTGGGGCAGAAATGCAATGACAGAAATGCTGGGGCAGAAATGCAATGACAGAAATGCTGGGGCAGAAATGCAATGACAGAAATGCCGGGGCAGAAACGAAATGACAGAAATGCCGGGGCAGAAACGCAATGACAGAAATGCCGGGGCAGAAACGCAATGACAGAAATGCCGGGGCAGAAACGCAATGACAGAAATGCCGGGGCAGAAACGCAATGACAGAAATGCCGGGGCAGAAACGCAATGACAGAAATGCCGGGGCAGAAACGCAATGACAGAAATGCCGGGGCAGAAACGCAATGACAGAAATGCCGGGGCAGAAACGCAATGACAGAAATGCTGGGGCAGAAACGCAATGACAGAAACGCTGGGGCAGAAACGCAATGACAGAAACGCAATGACAGAAACGCAATGACAGAAACGCAATGACAGAAATGCTGGGGCAGAGACGCAATGACAGAAATACCGGGGCAGAAACGCAATGACAGAAATGCCGGGGCAGAAACGCAATGACAGAAATGCTGGGGCAGAAACGCAATGACAGAAATGCTGGGGCAGAAACGCAATGACAGAGATGCTGGGGCAGAAACGCAATGACAGAGATGCTGGGGCAGAAACGCAATGACAGAAACGCTGGGGCAGAAACGCAATGACAGAAACGCTGGGGCAGAAACGCAATGACAGAAACGCAATGACAGAAATGCAATGACAGAAATGCTGGGGCAGAAATGCAATGACAGAAATGCTGGGGCAGAAATGCAATGACAGAAATGCTGGGGCAGAAATGCAATGACAGAAATGCTGGGGCAGAAATGCAATGACAGAAATGCTGGGGCAGAAACGAAATGACAGAAATGCAATGACAGAAATGCTGGGGCAGAAACGCAATGACAGAAACGCTGAGGCAGGAAACGCAATGACAGAAAACGCCGGGGCAGAAACGCAATGACAGAAATGACGGGGCAGAAACGCAATGACAGAAATGACGGGGCAGAAACGCAATGACAGAAATGACGGGGCAGAAACGCAATGACAGAAATGACGGGGCAGAAAACGCAATGACAAACGCTGGGGGAGAACGCAATGACAGAAATGCTAGGGCAGAAACGCAATGACAGAAATGCCGGGGTAGAAACGCAATGACAGAAATGCCGGGGTAGAAACGCAATGACAGAAATGCCGGGGTAGAAACGCAATGACAGAAATGCCGGACACCAAACGGATGGCCCCCCATCTCTTGACACCAGCATGGACAGCCTCCCATCCTTAGACAACAGCATGGACGCCCCCCCTCTCTATACCAGCATGGACAGTCCCCCCTCTGTACCAGCATGGACGCCCCCCCCTCACAACACCAGCATGGACGCCCCCCCTCTCTCTACCATCATGGACGTCCCCCCTCTCTATACCAGCATGGACGCCCCCCCCCCCTCTCAACATCAGCATGGACGATGCCCCCCCTCCCATACTCCGAGCCCCGGGAAGGATTAAACAGCCGAGTGGGCGGCCTGACAAGATGCCAGCGTGAGTTTAGAGGAGTGAGTGGGTGGGTGGGCGCCCAAACAGACAGGGTGGAGGAGCGGGCGGCCCTGCAAAAGATGGCGGCGTGCGCTCGGAGGAGGGAGTGGGTGGAGGGCGGGCAGCCTGCATGAGTCCCAACGTGTGGAAGGACGGATGAGCGGGCGGGTGACCCCCCCCCCCCTCTGAAGCCGGCATGAGCCCAACGAAAGATGACCCAGTGCGATCAGAGGAGTGGGAGGGAGGACGGACGGATGGACGGACCCCCCCCCCTCCCCTCACTGTGCGAGCCCGGAGGAGTGGGAGGCAGGACGGAGTGGCCCTCCCCTGAGTCCGAGCCCGGAAGGAGGAGCAGGTAACAAGCGGGCGGCCCTGCACCCGAAGCTGGCGTGTGTCCGGCCGTAAGGACAGTGAAGAGCGGGCATGACACATGGCGAGGCCCCCCCCCCTCTGGCGGTCCCCCCTCTCTAGAATACCGGGGGGGGGAGATTGAGAAGACAACAGGCGGTCCCTCAGAAGATTGAGCAGCGAGGATTGGTGGGGCCCCCTCCCCACCCGACCATGCGGGATTAGCCCAGCAAGGAAGGTGGATGGATGGACAGACGCCGCCCCCCCCCCCCCCCGGCGAGCGCACCGTGGGAAGCGGGCGGCACCCAGCCAGAGAGAGGCCAGATGAAGCCCTGCGGAAGTGGTGGGTGGAAGGAAGGATAGCAAGGAAGGTTGATGTGGAGACAGACGAGACCCCCCGGGGCTGGGAGAAGCGGACGGGCGGCCCCCATGGTGCAGGATGGAACATGGCCTGCAAGGGAGGGGGGCAGGCTGCCCCCACGAAGCTAAAGGAACCCAGGGGTAGAGGAACGATACCATGAAACGGCCGACCACCGTGCTGTAAGGAGGCCGGACATGATGTGCGTCGGCGGCGTCGCCCAGAAATGACGGCAACCCAGACCCGACAGGGGAGGAGGCTTAAGTAGCCCTCTCAGTCTCCTCCCACAAATACAGGCTGGCCTGCGGCCAGCCTTACCACTTAGCAGTCCAAAAATAAGAAAAACATACCAAGCCACCTGGCTCTCTTGTTAGCAGTTCCTCTGCTTGCTTTAGGTACCGATACCTTTAAACCACTAGATCTTCCAGTCTCACAGTCTTGGATGCACACAGCTTTGGGCTTCTTAAACGCCCACAGCTTGAAGTCCCTTAATGCACACAGCTTCTGGCTCCTTGGACGGACACAGCTTAAAGCCCTTCAACGCACACAGCGTTTATCCTCTCGCGGTTAGCAAGCTGCTCACCATCCTCCACCATCCTCCTCTCTGCTCTCACCAGCCCCTCATTATATTGGTTGTGTGCACCTGAGCACACACCATGCTGGCTGTCCACAAGACCCGGACACAGGGTTGGAGATCCCATCCCACCCAAGACTCTGAAGGATCTCCAAGCCATAGAGCCCCATGTAGAAATAGCAAGATCCAAGAAAACTGCCAGCACAGCTTTCTCAGTTTTTAAATCTACGCTCTGTAGCTCTGCACTCAGCCGATATGCAGACTCTGTGTCCACTTTAACCCTTTTTTCATTGAGACAGAGCCTCGCTCTGCCACATACCCCCCCCCTCTTGTTTTGATCCAGAGGGAGAAACACCTGCACCCACCATAGCAGTTGGGACACCTCTGTGCTGACCATCAGCCACGTAGACCCAACCCTTTTTTCGGGTGTGCCTCCAGGTACGTCCCAGCTTGGATCTTAACAGGGTCCTATAATTCCATATACTCTGCCTTCTCTCTCTTCTCTTGGGGTCCCTGAGCATACTCTCCTCACTTGGGGGAACTCTGCCTACCCTGATCCTACCTTTCAGCTTACGGAAGTAAGTTTTATCTTTCACCACAGGTCTTTCAGGTTCAAAAACCTCTCTGGTTACCCAGGGCAACCACATTACTTTTAACAGCGCCAATCATTAAATCATATATTTTAATGTCACACTTTCCAACGCAATCAGTGCTGTCCATCTCAGTGCTTGTTAGTACCAGACCTGAGGAGGGACCACACATAGGCGAGGGACTACATCCCACAGGACCAAAGCCAAGTTCCACCTCACCTGTTGTCCAACACTCCATGGGTAACTGATCTAACAAATGACACTGATCCAAGCACAAACTACTTCTTTCTGCTGTACACATTACATTGTTGCAGCAACCAACATAAAGCACTTTTTCTCACAGTGTCTCCGGGTACTTTAAGTTTTACCTCTTTCTGAGTGATAGAAAGCATCTCTGCTAGTGCTGCATCTATTCTGGGCCCTTCCTTCTCATGAGATTTAGCTGCTGAGACAGTATCTGCGCCCTCTACTGACCACTGCTCAGCTGCACCTCGGAGCACACCAGCAGAGATGTTTCCAGTCACTACACCAGCCGGAGAGATCTTTGATGTCTCCAACAGTTCTGAGCGCCTTCCAGGCCACTCAGTAACTGGGAGCACCCTCTTAGAGAACCTCAGGACTGTTTGCCACACTGTTAACAAGCTTCCCAGCACAGCCTGTACCACCTGGCTCCACCTATTGGTACCACGCAGCACCACCTGGTCCGACTGCGGTGGAGACACCCAAGTGTACAGTGGAGGGCACTTTTTCCAACTCCAGCATTTCTAATAAAGTTTTTGTCAACTCTATGCAACTGATGTCTAAATGCGTGACCTTTTTGGGAACCTTTCCCCTGTCCGAGACATGGAGGGGCTCATCCATTGCAGCTTGTGAGGTTGAGACATTTGAAGAGACCTCCATCTCCTTGGAGGTACCCCTCATCCTAGCCTGTTGCTCCCCTGGAGCACTGTCAGACACATGTCTCCTCTTCACCTCTAACGATACACCAATGAGCCTCTGCGAGTCATCATTAGTCACATTGTCACCTTGACACTTGCCATTACTTATTTGCTGGACAGGGATGAGCCGAACACCCCCCTGTTTGGTTCGCACCAGAACCTGCGAACAGACAAAATGTTCGTGTAAACTTTAGAACCCTATTAAATACAATGGACTCGAACGTTCGAAATCTAAAGTGTTAATTATAAAGGCTAATATGCAAGTTATTGTCCTAAAAAGTGTTTGGGGACCTGGGTCCTGCCCCAGAGGACATGTATCAATGCAAAAAGAAGTTTTTAAAACGGCCGTTTTTTCGGGAGCAGTGATTTTAATAATGCTTAAAATGAAAAAATAAAAGTGAAATATTCCTTTAAATTTCGTACCTGGGGGGTGTGTATGATATGCATGTAAAGTGGCGCATGTTTCCCGTGCTTAGAACTGTCCCTGCACAAAGTGTCATTTTTGAAAGAAAAAAAATGCATTTAAAACTGACTCGCGGCTATTAATGAATTGTCGGCTCCCGGCAATACATACAAAAGTCATTGATAAAAAAAAAAAAAAAAGCGTGGGGGTTCCCCAGAAATCAATTACCAGGCCCTTCAGGTCTGGAATGGATATTAAGGGGAACCCCGCCGCAAATTTTAAAAAAAATTGACGTGGGGTTCCCCCAAATATCCATTCCAGGCCCTTCAGATCTGGCATGGATTTTAAGGGGAACTCCACCCCAAATTTTAAAAAAAAAATGGCGTGGAGTCCCCCTAAAAATCCATACCAGACCCCTTATCCGAGCACGCAACCTGGCCGGCCGCAGGGGAAAAGGGGGGGACGAGAGAGCGGCCCCCCCTCCCTCCTGAACCGTACCAAGCCACATGCCCTCAACATGGGGAGGATGTCCCCATGTTGATGGGGACAAGGGCCTCATCCCCACAACCCTTGCCCGGTGGTTGTGGGGGTCTGCGGGCGGGGGGCTTATCGGAATCTGGAAGACCCCTTTAACAAAGGGGACCCCCAGATCCCGGCCCCCCCCTATGTGAATTGGTAAGGGGTACATTGTACCCCTACCATTTCACGAAGAAAGCGTAAAAAAATGTTTAAAAAAAAAAAAACACACAAACACCTTGAAAAAGTCCTTTATTTAAAAAAAAAACAAAAAAAACATTCCAGCGGTGAAATCCAGTGTCCCGCGGCGATCCCGATGTCCAGCGCTGTCCTTCATTGGTTGTGCCTGAGCGGACCTGATGGGGAACTCCCTCTCAGTATTTTAAATGTATAGACCCGCCCCTTCTGAAGTTCCCCATCAGGTCCGCTCAGCGGACCAGATGCGGAACATGAGAAGGGGCGGGTCTATACATGTATTACCAAAGTGAGAGCAGTTCCCCCATCAGGTCCGCCCCCTCGGTATGTCGGACCCGCCTACGTCATTGGCTTGAGCGGGGAACTTCCTTCACTATGTAAATTTCCCCGCTCATGCCAATGACGTAGGCGGGTCCAACATACCGAGGGGGCGGACCTGATGGGGAACTGCTCTCACTTTGGTAATACATGTATAGACCCGCCCCTTCTCATGTTCCGCATCTGGTCCGCTGAGCGGACCTGATGGGGAACTTTAGAAGGGGCGGGTCTATACATTTAAAATACTGAGAGGGAGTTCCCCATCAGGTCCGCTCAGGCACAACCAATGAAGGACAGCGCTGGACATCGGGATCGCCGCGGGACACTGGATTTCACCGCTGGAATGTTTTTTTTTTTTTTTTTTTAATAAAGGACTTTTTCAAGGTGTTTGTGTGTTTTTTTAAACATTTTTTTTACGCTTTCTTCGTGAAATGGTAGGGGTACAATGTACCCCTTACCAATTCACATAGGGGGGGCCGGGATCTGGGGGTCCCCTTTGTTAAAGGGGTCTTCCAGATTCCGATAAGCCCCCCGCCCGCAGACCCCCAGACCCCCACAACCACCGGGCAAGGGTTGTGGGGATGAGGCCTATGTCCCCATCAACATGGGGACATCCTCCCCATGTTGAGGGCATGTGGCTTGGTACGGTTCAGGAGGGAGGGGGGGCCGCTCTCTCGTCCCCCCCTTTTCCCCTGCGGCCGGCCAGGTTGCGTGCTCGGATAAGGGGTCTGGTATGGATTTTTAGGGGGACTCCACGCCATTTTTTTTTAAAATTTGGGGTGGAGTTCCCCTTAAAATCCATGCCAGATCTGTAGGGCCTGGTAATTGAATTCTGGGGAACCCCCACGCTTTTTTTTTTTTTTTATCAATGACTTTTGTATGTATTGTCGGGAGCCGACAATTCATTAATAGCCGCGAGTCAGTTTTAAATGCATTTTTTTCTTTCAAAAATGACATTTTTTGCAGGGACAGTTCTAAGCACGGGAAACATGCGCCACTTCACATGCATATCATACACACCCCCCAGGTACGAAATTTAAAGGAATATTTCACTTTTATTTTTTCATTTTAAGCATTATTAAAATCACTGCTCCCGAAAAAACGTCAGTTTTTAAAACTTCTTTTTGCATTGATACATGTCCCCTGGGGCAGGACCCGGGTCCCCAAACACTTTTTAGGACAATAACTTGCATATAAGCCTTTATAATTAGCACTTTAGATTTCTCCCATAGATTTTTCGAATTTGCCACGAACACCCCAATTTGTTCGCTGTTCGGCGAACGGGCGAACAGGCAATGTTCGAGTCGAACATGAGTTTGACTCGAACTCGAAGCTCATCCCTATTGCTGGACCGTGGACAGCCCATCTGCCATGCCTGCGCCCAGAACCGTTCCTTCAGACTGGAGGGCATCAGCCTTTGCAGGGGCTGGCGTGCCCTTGAGCACTGCCCATTCTGCGATCCCTCCACTGGGCATAGCAGGTGTCCTGTCTACAACTTTGTTACACATCATTGCTTCGTAATTCCTTGTCACTTGGCCTAGTGCCGCAACTGCTTCCTTGCACCAATTATCCCAGTCTCCTGTGGTTCCATCACTGGTGCTCCACAGCACTGCATCACCTGCTCTAGAAGGCCCAACAGGAACCTGGGATTCACTAGCCAAAACAACACACTTGTCACTTCTATCTACCTCACATTGTGACTAGAGTTGAGCGGACACCTGGATGTTTGGGTTCGACGGGTTCGGCCGAACTTCGGAAAAAAGTTCGGGTTCGGGACCGAACTTTAACCCGGACCCGAACCCCATTGAAGTCAATGGGGACCCGGACTTCTAAGGACTAAAAAGGTAATGGAAAGGGCTAGAGGGCTGCAAATGGCAGCAAAATGTTGTTAAGAGCATGGCAAGTGCTCTGCAAACAAATGTGGATAGGGAAATAACTTAAAATATTATAAAAAAAATAAAAATAAAAAATAATAATCTTGACCTAGGAGGACGAGGTCCATATGGAGTAGGAGGTTGAAGTGGCGGTGGATGTGGCTGTGTAGGTGGAAGCGGCGGTGGAGGAGGACGAGGTAGCCAACACTGATTCAAAAATACAACAATGGCTGTGTAATGCCGGTGATGTGTCGAATTCTGTCCCCCGTCAAATAGTGTCCACCCTGTACTGCGCTTGCTCAGTATGTAGGACAAGGGGATTTCTAAAATCTCCCAAGACGAACGGCGCCTGCGTGGTGAGTTCAGGTGAAGGCCACACCATCCGTGGTTCAAGACGAGCCAAGTGAGGCCGTGCCCGAAGCGTGGCGATCGAACCGAGCCCGTGAGGGGCCCTGTTACTATGTGCTACTGTATGTCCACTTGGATGGTGGGGCTTGAACCTGCACTCACAGCGCAGGCGCCGTTCATCTTCGGAGATTTTATGAATCTCCTTGTCCTCTGTACTGCGCAAGCGCTGCGGCTTCGCAGTATGGGCCGGACACAATCCGATGGCCGGACAGTTTTTGTCACAACACCGGTATACATGTCTATTCTGCACAAGGTACGGACAAGTCCTGTGGAATCCATGCCTGGTTCATTTTAATGAACGTGAGCTTGTCCACATTGGCTCTGGACAGGCGGCTGCGCTTGTCTGTGATAACGCCCCCCTGCCGTGCTAAATACACGTTCAGATAATACACTGGCTGCAGGGCAGGCCAGCACCTCCAAGGCATAAAGGGCAAGCTCAGGCCATGTGCCCAATTTGGAGACCCAGAAGTTAAAGGGGGCAGACCCGTCATCCAGTACGTGTAGGCCTGTGGACACATACTGCTCAACCATGTTGGTGAAATGCTGCCTCCTGCTAAGACGTTCCATCTCAGCTGGTGGTGCTGGTTGTTGTGGCGTGCTGACAAAGCTTTTCCACATTTCAGCCATGCTAACCCTGCCTTCTGAGGTGCTGCCGGTGCCCCGGCTGCGTTGGCGACCTCTTCCTCCTCCTCTGCCTTCGCCTTGTGCTTCCACCGTACGCCCGCTGTCAGGTGGGAATGCCACCAGCAGCGCGTCTACCAGCGTGCGCTTGTACTCGCGCATCTTACGATCCCGCTCCAGTGAGGGAATTAAGGATGGTACGTTGTCCTTGTAACGGGGATCCAGCAGGGTGGCCACCCAGTAATCAGCACCAGTTAAAATGTGGGCAACTCGGCGGTCATTTCGGAAACACTGCAGCATGTAATCGCTCATGTGTGCCAGGCTGCCCAGAGGCAAAGAAAAGCTGTCCTCTGTGGGAGGTGTATCGTCTGTGTCCTCTGTATCCCCCCAGCCACGCACCAGTGATGGCCACGAGCTGGTCTGGGTGCCACCCTGCTGTGAAAATGCCTCCTCCTCCTCCCCCATCTCCTCCTCCACCTCGTCATCCTCCAGAACTGTGCCTTTTCTGCCGGACAATTGTGTACCTGGCGTTTGTTGGTGCAGGAACCCACCCTCGTAGCCACTTGTGAAAGACTGCCCTGAAAGCCTTTGAAATGATCCCACTTCCTCCTCCTCCTCCTCATCCTCCTGTGCCACATCCTCTTCCATCATCGCCCGAAGCGTTTTTTCAAGGAGGCATAGAACTGGGATAGTAACGCTAAGAACGGCATCATTGGCACTGGACATGTTGGTGGAGTACTCGAAACAGCGCAACAAGGCACACAGGTCTCGCATGGAGGCCCAGTTATTGGTGGTGAAGTGGTGCTGTTCCGCAGAGCGACTCACGCGTGATTGCTGCAGCTGAAACTCCACTATCGCTGCGGCTGCTCGCACAGTCTGGCCAGCATGTGCAAGGTGGAGTTCCACCTTGTGGGCACGTCACATATGAGGCGGTGAGCGGGAAGGCCGAAGTTACGCTGCAGCGCTGACAGGCGAGCAGCAGCAGGGTGAGAACGCCGAAAGTGCGCACACACAGCCCGCACTTTCTGCAGCAGCTCTGGCATATTGGGGTAATTTTTAAGGAACCTCTGGACCACCAAGTTCAGCACATGCGCCAGGCAAGGGATGTGCGTCAAACCGGCTAGGCCCAGAGCTGCTACGAGATTTCGCCCATTATCGCACACCACCAGGCCGGGCTTGAGGCTCACTGACAGCAACCACTCATTGGTCTGTTGTTCCATGTCCCTCCACAACTCCTGCGCGGTGTGGGGTTTTTCCCCCAAACAGGAAAGTTTTAAAACTGCCTGCTGTCGTTTACCCCTGGCTGTGCTGAAGTTGGTGGTGAAGGTGTTACGCTGACCAGATGAGGAGGCGGTAGAGGATGAAGAAGTGGAGTAGGAGGAGTTAGCAACAGGAGGCAAACTGAAGCGCCCTGCAATCCTCGGTGGTGGAAGGACATGCGCCAAACTGCTATCTGCCTCAGGCCCAGCCGCCACTGCATTTACCCAGTGTGCTGTTAGGGAGATATAACGTCCCTGACCGTGCTTACTGGTCCACGCATCCGTAGTTAGGTGGACCTTGCCACAGATGGCGTTGCGCAGTGCACACCTGATTTTGTCCCCCACTTGGTTGTGCAGGGAAGGGATGGCTCGCCTGGAAAAATAGTGGCGGCTGGGCACGACGTACTGTGGGACAGCCAATGTCATCAGGCTTTTAAAACTCTGCGTCCCCACCAGACGGAATGACAGCATTTCAAAGGCCAGGAGTTTTGAAATGCTGGCATTCAGGGTCAGGGATCGCGGGTGGCTAGGGGGGTACTTCCTCTTCCGCTCCAATGTTTGGGAGATAGAGAGCTGAACGCTTCCATGGGACATTGTGGAGATGGTTGGTGACCCAGGTGGTAGTGTTGCTGGCAGATCCTCTGTTTGCGGGGTGGCAGGTGCCACTGTCACTACAGAGGTGGATGAAGAGGCCGAGACTGCAGCAGAAGAGGAAGCAGGAGGAGCCAGAGACCTTTCTTGGTTTTTGAGGTGTCTACTCCACTGCAGCTCGTGCTTTGCACTTAGATGCCTGGTCAAGCAGGTTGTGCTCAGGTTGAGAACGTTTATGCCTCGCTTCAGGCTCTGATTGCACAGCGTGCAAACCACTCGTGTCTTGTCATCAGCACATTGTGTGAAGAACTGCCACGCTGGGGAACTCCTTGGACCTGGCTTTGGTGTGCTCGATCCCTTGCTGCGTTGGGCAGTAGCAGACATACTGTCTAGCTGACAGACGCTCCGCTTTTGCACCCTGCTCCCTCTTCTGCTGTGCTGGTGGCTCTGTGCGACCACCGCCTCTTCCTCCAAACTACACTGGTCACCTGCATAACGTTGATTCCATGTGGGGTCGAGGACCTCATCGTCCTCCACATCATCTTCCACCCAGTCTTCACCCCTGCCCTCCTTGTCCGTCTGCACAATTGCAAAAGCAGCAGTTGGCACCTGTGTTTCGTCATCATCCGAGTAGGGATGAGCTTCGAGTTCGAGTCGAACTCATGTTCGACTCGAACATTGCCTGTTCGCCCGTTCGCCGAACAGCGAACAAATTGGGGTGTTCGTGGCAAATTCGAAAAATCTATGGGAGAAATCTAAAGTGCTAATTATAAAGGCTTATATGCAAGTTATTGTCCTAAAAAGTGTTTGGGGACCCGGGTCCTGCCCCAGGGGACATGTATCAATCCAAAAAGAAGTTTTAAAAACTGACGTTTTTTCGGGAGCAGTGATTTTAATAATGCTTAAAATGAAAAAATAAAAGTGAAATATTCCTTTAAATTTCGTACCTGGGGGGTGTGTATGATATGCATGTGAAGTGGCGCATGTTTCCCGTGCTTAGAACTGTCCCTGCAAAAAATGTCATTTTTGAAAGAAAAAAAGTCTTTTAAAACTGACTCGCGGCTATTAATGAATTGTCGGCTCCCGGCAATACATACAAAAGTCATTGATAAAAAAAAAAAAAAAAAGCGTGGGGGTTCCCCAGAATTCAATTACCAGGCCCTTCAGGTCTGGAATGGATATTAAGGGGAACCCCGCCGCAAATTAAAAAAAAATTGACGTGGGGTTCCCCCAAATATCCATTCCAGGCCCTTCAGGTCTGGCATGGATTTTAAGGGGAACTCCACCCCAAATTTTAAAAAAATGGCATGGAGTCCCCCTAAAAATCCATACCAGACCCCTTATCCGAGCACGCAACCTGGCCGGCTGCAGGGGAAAAGGGGGGGACGAGAGAGCGGCCCCCCCTCCCTCCTGAACCGGAAAAAAAAAAAAAAAAAAACATTCCAGCGCTGAAATCCAGTGTCCCGCGGCGATCCCGATGTCCAGCGCTGTCCTTCATTGGTTGTGCCTGAGCGGACCTGATGGGGAACTCCCTCTCAGTATTTTAAATGTATAGACCCGCCCCTTCTAAAGTTCCCCATCAGGTCCGCTCCCTCGGTATGTCGGACCCGCCTACGTCATTGGCTTGAGCGGGGAACTTCCTTCACTGTGTAATTTAAATTTACATAGTGAAGGAAGTTCCCCGCTCAAGCCAATGACGTAGGCGGGTCCGACATACCAGGGGGGGGGACCTGATGGGGAACTGCTCTCACTTTGGCAATACATGTATAGACCCGCCCCTTCTCATGTTCCGCATCTGGTCCGCTGAGCGGACCTGATGGGGAACTTTAGAAGGGGCGGGTCTATACATTTAAAATACTGAGAGGGAGTTCCCCATCAGGTCCGCTCAGGCACAACCAATAAAGGACAGCGCTGGACATCGGGATCGTCGCGGGACACTGGATTTCACCGCTGGAATGTTTTTTTGTTTTTTTTTTAAATAAAGGACTTTTTCAAGGTGTTTGTGTGTTTTTTTAAACATTTTTTTACGCTTTCTTCGTGAAATGGTAGGGGTACAATGTACCCCTTACCAATTCACATAGGGGGGGCCGGGATCTGGGGTCCCCTTTGTTAAAGGGGTCTTCCAGATTCCGATAAGCCCCCCGCCCGCAGACCCCCACAACCACCGGGCAAGGGTTGTGGGGATGAGGCCCTTGTCCCCATCAACATGGGGACATCCTCCCCATGTTGAGGGCATGTGGCCTGGTACGGTTCAGGAGGGAGGGGGGCCGCTCTCTCGTCCCCCCCTTTTCCCCTGCGGCCGGCCAGGTTGCGTGCTCAGATAAGGGGTCTGGTATGGATTTTTAGGGGGACTCCACGCCATTTTTTTTTTAAATTTGGGGTGGAGTTCCCCTTAAAATCCATGCCAGATCTGAAGGGCCTGGAATGGATATGTGGGGGAACCCCATGTCAATTTTTTTTTAAATCTGCGGCAGGGTTCCCCTTAATATCCATTCCAGACCTGAAGGGCCTGGTAATTGAATTCTGGGGAACCCCCACGCTTTTTTTTTTTTTTTTTATCAATGACTTTTGTATGTATTGCCGGGAGCCGACAATTCATTAATAGCCGCAAGTCAGTTTTAAATGACTTTTTTTCTTTCAAAAATGACATTTTTTGCAGGGACAGTTCTAAGCACGGGAAACATGCACCACTTCACATGCATATCATACACACCCCCCAGGTACGAAATTTAAAAGGAATATTTCACTTTTATTTTTTCATTTTAAGCATTATTAAAATCACTGCTCCCAAAAAAACGGCCGTTTTTAAAACTTTTTTTTGCATTGATACATGTCCCCTGGGGCAGGACCCGGGTCCCCAAACACTTTTTAGGACAATAACTTGCATATCAGCCTTTATAATTAACACTTTAGATTTCGAACGTTCGAGTCCATTGTATTTAATAGGGTTCTAAAGTTTACACGAACATTTTGTCTGTTCGCAGGTTCTGGTGCGAACCGAACAGGGGGGTGTTCGGCTCATCCCTGCATCCGAGACGTACTGCGATGGTCCTCCCATGTACTCATCATGAAACATAAGTGGTTGGGCATCGGTGCACTCAATCTCTTCCACTTCTGGGGCAGGGCTAGGTGGATGGCCCTGGGAAACCCTGCTAACAGAGTCATCGAAAAGCAGAAGAGACTGCTGCATGATTTGGGGCTCAGACTGCTTGGCTGATTTGCAAGGGGGTGAGGTGAAAGACTGATGGACATGGGTTTCAGGTGCCAACTCTGTTCTTTCATCAGAAGAGTGGGTGGGAGACAATGTGAAGGAAC
Source organism: Rana muscosa (assembly GCA_029206835.1). Lineage (NCBI taxonomy): Eukaryota > Metazoa > Chordata > Amphibia > Anura > Ranidae > Rana > Rana muscosa. Next base: position 256,893,343 of record CM055119.1, on the reverse strand, counting down.
CCGAGGCACTGTCAGCAACCCAATTTACTATCGCCTGTACTTGTCCTGGCCTAAACATTCGTACAGCCTCATTAGGCGCGACAAAATACCGCCTTAGGCTCGGTCGCCTACTCGCACCTGAGGAAGGTGTTTCACCACGTCCTCTCCCTGCAACAGGAGCTCCACCAGCAGCACCACGACCGGGGCCACCACGTCCCTTTGACCTTCTCCTCATATTTTCAAAATTTAGGATCTTGCCCTAAATGGGTGTTTTTGGAAGCGCAGAACACACCCACAGTACGTAACCGCTGAATCGCACAGCTAGAGAACTGCAGAAAATGCTATTCCAAAAAAAATGTTTTTAGTATAGCAACATAGGAGAAAACTATAAAGAAATTGTTTATTTCAAACACCTCAAAATATGTATAACACACTGCAAACTTTTTTTTGTGCCCCTAAACGGCGTTTTTTGCAAGCGTACATTAAAGTGCAATTTTTTTATTTTTTTTGCCCTAAACGGGTCTTTTTTTGCACGAGCAAAATAAAATGCTTTTTTTTTTTTTTTTTTTGCCCTATGGGTCTTTTGGAAAAGAGAACAATAAAGCGCCTTTTTTTTCCCCTAAAAGTTAGATTTTCTCTGACACTGGGCTCATGGCAGTGTAAAAAGACTGCACTGCAACACAAATAGGTAGACCTATGCAGATCGCTGATTTTAATCTCTGAATCTGGACTCCTATATAATATTCTCTCTCCCTGAGAGCACCAACACAGGAACCTGGCCCTACACTACACTATCTCTCTATCTTTTCCCTCAGATTGTAGAATCAGGACTACCTCATCTATCTTTCTATCTCCCCCTAAAAGCAGCAGCAGCAGCAGACTAGATCCTCTCCCTATCTATTCTGAAGCAGAGTGTCATGTGTGCTGTGTGCCTCTAGCTTATATAGAAGCTGGGTCACATGTTGCACTGACCAATCACAGCCATGCCATTAGTAGGCATGGCTATGATGGCCTCTAAGGGCACACCAGCTAATCAAAAGGTGATTGGCTGGCCCCTGAAGCATTTCTAAATGTGTTATTAGATTGCCGAACCCGAACCCGGACTTTTGGGCAAAGTCCGGGTTCGGGTTCGGGAAAAAGCTAAAGTTCGGTACGGACCCGAACTTTACAGTTCGGGTTCGCTCAACACTAATTGTGACAATATTTTTTTTCTCACATCATACTGGGAGATTGTATCCTCAACCAAGGCAAGGTGCAATACCTTATTTTGACCACCTTGCTCTGGTGGCGCTACAGCCACATACAGCTCTGCACTTTCAGCTTTTGCAGGCTGAATTAACCCCTTAACAACTGGGTTACACTAAGGGATCTTTCACACGGGACGGATCCGTGAAGATCCGCCCCGTGAAGCTGCGCTTGCTCAGCGGGGATCGCTCCGTTGATCCCCGCTGAGCCGGCGGATGACTGGGCGGTCCCCGCACACTGTGCAGGGACCACCCTGTCAGAGCGCCGCTCTCCCCTATGGTGGATCGGATGACGACGGACCGTAGAGTCCGTTGTCATCCGATCCGCTCCGCCGACGGATGGAAAAATAGGGTTTTCCTCCGTCACACTTTGGCGGAGCGGAGCGGGTCGGATGTCAGCGGACATGTCACCGCTGACATCCGTGGCTCCATAGGGCTACATGGAGCATCCGTTCAGGTCCGCCTAAAAAACTGACAGGTGGACCTGAACGGACCGTCCGTGTGAAAGGGGCCTTAGGGTTGTGGGGCTGCGCCCACACACACTATGTGACACAGTCTTCCCTTGTTTCACCAGAGTAGCACCACAGCAATCCTGGAAAACCTCTGGCTCCAACACATGGAGGCCCCATGAGACTTCCATGGACAATCCTGCGCTTCTGGTTGTCATAGGAGATATCCTACTCCCATCATTGGTAGTAAACACATTTGCAACATTTTCAGACATAACATTAAAGGAAACACATTTTTCAATGTCATTATCACCAATACCATCACATTTGCCAACATTAACACTTTTGTCAGCATAACCATCAGAATTTTCACTACGTGTAGACATAACTGCTACTTTTGTGGATTGTCTATTACCCACCAAAGCCTCTGAGTGACTCCTCACAGCGCCCTCCATCTTTAAAGGGGCACCCTTTCCTACATGGGCAGCTCCAAAGCTGACCTGGGAAACGCTCGGCTCCGTCACTACGGGCTTCTTGGAAGTTTCCCTGGGCAACCCTGCAGTACCTGTCACTAGGGAACATGGCACCAGCACTGTTTTGGTCACCCCTAACTCTATTTTCCCAGCCATCTGCTGGACTATAGCAGGCACGTGCAGAGTCCCCATGTCCTTTCCAGTCTTTAGCCCTGCGGCTAGTTGGGCTTTACGCTGTGCCTCCCCACTGCTCTGGGTAGCACACTGCCGCAAGTCTATGTTCATTGGCACTGCGGGTCTCCCCACTGGACATACTCCCCCTTCACTGGGTTCAGTACCATAAACTGAAACAGTCTTACCATTTTCATTGGCTGGCATCATGGCCTTCACTTGCGTACGCTGTCTCTCAGCTGCATCCATAACAGCTACTGTCTCTTTGGGGCCATATAGCGACCTGCAGCCTTTCCAGACTCTTCAGCGGTGTTCCAGAACCTTGGGCAAGTAAAGATCCCATGCCCCACTTGACCACATTCCAAGCACGGTACTGGACGCTGAAATGTAATTTCTTGGCATCTCCTCAATGCCTGGCTCTCTGTTGCCACGGGATACCACTCTTGAGGACTCCACTGGTCATGAGCATCAGCAGACAGACTCCTTGGATCCCCGACATCCCTGCTGGCCTGGACGTTGCTTCCACGGACGACCATTCTCCTCTTTTCCACACGCTGTTGTCCACCCGGCTTCCTGTTGCCAGGGACAACCTCTTTCACTTCCCTTTTAACTGGGGGTGACATGAGTAATTTACCCCAGATCACAGAGATTTCACACTCAGTCAAATTCTCTGGTTTGGCTTGGGCATGTGGTGAAATACCCTCTAGCCACAGTAGCCTTTCTCTTGCTTCAGCAAGGATCGCCTCCTTTTTCTGTTTTGACCGCCCCATCCTTGCGGTGTTGCACACAGCAACCGGTAACACAGTTCACAGCAGAGAGGGAAGAAAATGTGATTCTCCTTTCACAGGTACACAACCTGCATGCAACACAGTCCATCAAACTTCTGTGCAATGCAGTTTGCCTGGCTGCCACACACAGCTAGCAGCAGTTCATCGCAGAAAACAGATTTTTACACCACCTGCAACACACAATGCCTTTCACCTGGCTGCACTTCCACACACAGACAACAGTTCCTGACCTGAACTCACTGTGGAGCAAGGACCCGGATTCCACCGTCTTGTGCCCGCTGAATCCACCACTGTGATATTGGGGTGTTTTAGCTCAAGTGGATAGATGCATTTTTATGCAGTGAGTCCATATCAGACAGGCATTCTAGTTAACGGCGTGGTGGCCCACGTTTATTTAAACAGAAAAACAAAAGCAAAATGTCCCTTCAGGATTCCCACGCAGGGGTTTAACTTAATTTAGCAGTCCAAAAATAAGAAAAACATACCAAGCCACCTGGCTCTCTTGTTAGCAGTTCCTCTGCTTGCTTTAGGTACTGATACCTTTAAACCACTAGATCTTCCAGTCTCACAGTCTTGGATGCACACAGCTTTGGGCTTCTTAAACGCCCACAGCTTGAAGTCCCTTAATGCACACAGCTTCTGGCTCCTTGGACGCACACAGTTTAAAGCCCTTTAACGCACACAGCGTTTATCCTCACACAGAGACACTCACTAGCAGCCACTGCAGTTAGCAAGCTGCTCACCATCCTCCACCATCCTCCTCTCTGCTCTCACCAGCCCCTCATTATATTGGTTGTGTGCACCTGAGCACACACCATGCTGGCTGTCCACAAGACCCGGACACAGGGTTGGAGATCCCATCCCACCCAAGACTCTGAAGGATCTCCAAGCCATAGAGCCCCATGTAGAAATAGCAAGATCCAAGAAAACTGCCAGAATAGTTTTCTCAGTTTTTAAATCTACGCTCTGTAGCTCTGCACTCAGCCGATATGCAGACTCTGTGTCCACTTTAACCCTTTTTTCATTGGGACAGAGCCTCGCTCTGCCACAGAGGTCAAACCTGTTAGCCAATAGGGATGAGCTTCGAGTTCGAGTCGAACTCATGTTCGACTCGAACATTGCCTGTTCGCACGTTCACCGAACAGCGAACAATTTGGGGTGTTTGCGGCAAATTCGAAAAGCCGCGGAACACACTGTAAAAGTCTATGGGAGAAATCTAAAGTGCTAATTTTAAAGGCTTATATGCAAGTTATTGTAATAAAAAGTGTTTGGGGACCCGGGTCCTGCCCCAGGGGACATGTATCAATGCAAAAAAAAGTTTTAAAAACTAACGTTTTTTCGGGAGCAGTGATTTTAATAATGCTTAAAGTGAAACAATAAAAGTGAAATATTCCTTTAAATTTCGTACCGGGGGGGGGGGGGGTGTATAGTATGCCCATACCCTTCAGGTCTGGTATGGATTTTAAGGGGAACTCCACGCCAAATAAAAAAAATGGCGTGGAATTCCCCCCAAAAATCCATACCAGATCCTTTATCCGAGCACGCAACCTAGCAGACCGCAGGAGAAGAGGGGGGGACAAGAGAGTGCCCCCCTCCTGAACCGTACCAGGCCACATGCCCTAAACATGGGGAAAGATGCTTTGGGGGTCTGTGACCCCTCAAAGCACCATGTCCCCATGTTGATGGGGACAAGGGCCTCATCCCCACAACCCTTGCCCGGTGGTTGTGGGGGTCTGCGGGCAGGGGGCTTATCGGAATCTGGAAGACCCCTTTAACAAAGGGTACCCCCAGATCCCGGCCCCCCTATGTGAATTGGTAAGGGGTACATTGTACCCCTACCATTTCACAAAGAAAGTGTAAAGAAACACACACACCATTGGGAAATGTCCTTTATTAAAAATAAAAAATAAAAACCCATTCCAGCGATGTAATCCAGTGTCCCGCGGTGATCCGATGTCCAGCGGTGCAGTCTCCACTCCACACGAAACGTCATCGGCTGAGCGGACCTACACTGCAGAGGAAGTTCCCCATCAGGTCCGCCCCCTCGTACCTCAGACCCCGCCTACGTCATTGGCTGAGCGGACCTGATGGGGAACTTCCTCCGCAGTGTAGGTCCGCTCAGCCAATGACGTTTCGTGTGGAGTGGAGACTGCAGCGCTAAACATCGGATCACCCCTTCTCACGTTCCCCATCAGGTCCGCTCAGCCTTACACCTACGTCATTGGCTGAGCGGATCTGATGGGGAACGTGAGAAGGGGCGGGTCTATTCATTTTTTACACTGCAGAGGAAGTTACCCATCAGGTCCGCTCAGCCAATGACGTAGGTGGGGTCTGAGATACCCCGCCCCCTCGTACCTCAGACCCCGCCTACGTCATTGGCTGAGCGGACCTGATGGGGAACTTTCTCCACAGTGTAAGTCCACTCAGCCAATGACGGCTCAGCCAGCCAGCTCAGCCACTGGATTAAATCGCTGGAATGGGTTTTTTATTTTTATTTTTTAATAAAGGACTTTTCCCAATGGTGTGTGTGTTTTTTTACACTTTCTTTGTGAAATGGTAGGGGTACAATGTACCCCTTACCAATTCACATAGGGGGGGCCGAGATCTGGGGGTCCCCTTTGTTAAAGGTGTCTTCCAGATTCCGATAAGCCCCCTGCCCGCAGACCCCCACAACCACCATGCAAGGGTTGTGGGGATGAGGCCCTTGTCACCATCAACATGGGGACATGGTGCTTTGAGGGGTCACAGACCCCCAAACCATCCTCCCCATGTTGAGGGCATGTGGCCTGGTACGGTTCAGGAGGGGGGGTGCTCTCTCGTCCCCCCCCCTTTTCCTGCGGCCTGCCAGGTTGCGTGCTCAGATAAAGGGTCTGGTATGGATTTTTGGGGGGAACTCCACGCCATTTTTTTTTTATTATTTGGGGTGGAGTTTCCCTTAAAATCCATACCAGACCTGAAGGGTCTGGTAGGGATATTTGGGGGGAACTACAAGTCATTTTTTTTTATTTGACGCAGGGTTTCCCTAATATCCATACCAGACCTGAAGGGCCTGGTAATTGAATTTGGGGGGACCCCCGCGCTTTTTTTCATCAATAACTTCTCTCTGTATTGCCAGGAGCCAACAATTCATTATAGCCGCCAGTGCTTTTAAATTACTTTTTTTCCTTCAGAAATGACATTTTGTGCAGGGACAGTTCTAAGCACGGGAAACAAGCGCTGCTTTACAGGCATACTATACCCCCCCCCCCCCCCAGATACGAAATTTAAAGGAATATTTCACTTTTATTGTTTCACTTTAAGCATTATAAAAATCACTGCTCACGAAAAAAATTCAGTTTTTTAAAACTTTTTTTTGCATTGATACATGTCCCCTGGGGCAGGACCCGGGTCCCCAAACCCTTTTTAGGACAATAACTTGCATATTAGCCTTGATATATAGCACTTTTAATTTCGAACGTTCGAGTCCATTGTATTTAATAGGGTTCTAAAGTTTGCGTGAACTTTAGGTCTGCTCGCAGGTTCTGTTGCGAACCGAACAGCGGGGGTGTTCGGCTCATCCCTATTAGCCAAAATAACAACTGTCTGTGACAGCAGGAAGGTAAAGTCACCTGGTTGCATCCAGGGGGGTAGATATATTTCGCCCAGATTCAGGCTTTACGCCGACTTATACAACTAGGTGGAGAGTTGTATAAGCCCAGCTGAGGCTAGTGGGCTCATGGATGACTCATACCTCTAGGGAGAGTGTGGGGCGTCGTGCAGACAGGGAGTTGATGAGACCAGCTGAAGCTTGTCAGCTCATTTAGGCCTCTATAAGAACTCCCAGATTCATTAGGTGTTTGCTCATGCCTGGAACCAGACCTGTGTGGACTGTCTAGGGAGAGTGAACCCCTGTGCGGTGAGACAAAGCCTGTGTGGCTATTTGCTTGGACATTTAAAACCAGGGACTTAGGGACTAGGACAGCACTAGGCTGATCCCAGTTGTTAGTTAGGAAACCTGTATGTTTACTCAGAGGTCAAGTTGACCAGGATTTATTTTATTTATGTTTCTTTTGCTTTGCTGTGTTTTGTCACTGTAAATAGAAAATAAACCGCACCTTTTTGATTTTGAAAACCACAACCTCCGTTTGCTGGGCCTGTTTTTGTGTGGGGAGCCCATCCCGGGGGTCACACACACCCGCTGCCGAGCTAACCCCCTCACAGTTGGTGGAGAACCAGTGGCAGTTTTTTTTAAGCCAGCATGGAGGAGATACTGAAACAGCTGGCTCTAGCAAATGCCAATCAACAGCAGACAAATGCAGGTTTGCAAAGGAGCCTTGCAGCCCAGCAGCAAGCTCATCAACAGAGCCTTGCAGCCCAGCAGCAAGCTCACCAACAGAGTCTGGAAGCTCAGCAACAAGCCCAGCAGCAATCTGAGGCCCGCTTCATAGACCTGTTACAGAAGCAAGAGCAGAGACTACAACAAATGGAAGCAGTAGTGCAGCAACGTCCGCAGACCAGTGAGGAAAGCCGTCCCACTAATACCGCGTCCTTTGGGGTGAGTCGTTTATTGACAAAAATGACTGGAGAGGATGATCCAGAGGTATTTTTGACCACATTTGAAAGGACTGCTGAAAGAGAAAAGTGGCCTGAGGAGCAGTGGGCTGGACTGGTGGCTCCTCTGTTAACTGGTGAATCGCAGAAGGCTTACTATGACCTAGAGCCTGACCAAGCAAAAGACTATGTGATGCTAAAAGCTGAAATATTGGCAAGGCTGGGTGTCACCCTGGCTGTCCGGGCTCAGCGTGTGCATAACTGGACTTTCCAGCTTGGAAAACCCCCCAGGTCTCAAATGTATGATCTCATTCACCTGAGCAGGAAGTGGCTACAGCCAGAGACTTTGTCCGCACCAGAGATTGTGGAACGTGTTGTAATGGATCGGTTTTTGAGAGCTCTTCCTACTGCCATCCAAAAGTGGGTAAGCCATGGAGACCCAGAGACGGCCGGTGGTCTTGTGGATCGTGTGGAGAAATACTTGGCTACAGAGAACCTGACGGCCTCTTCCAGAGACACTCGGACTTTCCACCCTAAGACCAGACCATCCCCAGGGGCGGATAAGAGGATTCCAAGGGGTGAGGGTGGAGAGAGTGAGAGGGTGGGAGCTCTACCCCAAGTTTGGCGAGAACAGCCTGGGAAATCAGCGGCTCAAGAGGCGGCAAGAAGGATCGTTTGCTACCGCTGCCGGCAAGCGGGACATATTGCAGCAAATTGCCCGGTTGTGGAGGAACCCATGCAATGTGACTTTCTGACGGGCAGACGTCAGTCGCTGTGTGCGACAGTCGCATGCACTGCCATTCGAGGAACTGAGAAACATTTATGCAAAATGTGTGTTAATGGTAGAAATGTTGTGGTATTGCTGGATTCAGGTAGCCTTGTGACCCTGATAAAGGCTGAATTAGTTAAAACAGAGGTCTCTGGGAATAGCAAGGTAGCTGTTATTTGTGTGCATGGGGACACCCGAGAGTATCCAGTGACTACAGTGTGTTTCGAGACCCCCAAAGGTACCCTCTCTCATCCAGTGGGGTTAGTATCTCAATTCCCGCATGATGCCATTGTGGGAAGGGATTTTCCGAAGTTCTGGGAACTGTGGGATGATCCTGAGCCCCCCACTGGTGCCCCTATGTACCAGGAATGTGATAGCCAGAACTCCTCTAAGAGTGGTGAGGACTCTCCAGAATTTCCCTTGTCAGTATTGGCAGGGGAGACTCAAGAAACTGGAGAGGAGCCCACCTCCTCAGACGAAAACCTACCGTCTGTGGAGTTTTCTGATCTGGAGGTTCACAGGGAAAATTTTGCCACAGAACAGTTAAAAGACCCCGCCCTAATAAAGGCACGGGAAAACGTAGTGGAAATAGATGGCGAGTTAGTGAACCCAGATAATACCTGCACTTACCCATACTTCAGCGTAGAGAAGGACCTACTGTATCGGGTGGCAAAAAGGGCAGAAGAAACCGTTGAGCAGCTTGTGGTGCCCAAACCTTACAGGAAGTTGGTGTTGGAGTTGGCCCATGGGCACATTCTTGGAGGTCATCTGGGGACAGAGAAAACCCGAGAGAGGGTATTACAGAGATTCTATTGGCCTGGGGTGATGAAGGACATAGAAAATTATTGTTCCTCCTGCCCTGTGTGTCAGAGGTCGGCCCCGATGCCACATTTCCGTAGCCCGCTGGTCCCTCTACCCATCATTGAGGTCCCGTTTGAGAGAATCGCAATGGATTTGGTAGGTCCTATAATCAAGTCCGCTAGGGGGCACCAGTACATATTGGTTATAATGGACTATGCCACCCGTTATCCAGAAGCGATCCCTCTCAGAAATACCTCGGCCAAAACCATAGCCAAAGAGCTATCTCTTGTTTTTAGCCGGGTGGGCATTTGTAAAGAACTGCTTACGGACCAAGGTACACCCTTTATGTCCCGGGTTATGAAAGAGCTGTGTAAATTGTTCAAAGTGACGCAATTGCGTACATCTGTGTATCACCCCCAAACCGATGGGCTGGTTGAAAGATTCAACAAAACCCTAAAACAAATGTTGAAGAAAGTGGTGGATAGAGATGGAAAGGATTGGGACTGTCTACTTCCTTATTTGATGTTTGCTATTAGGGAGGTGCCCCAATCCTCTACGGGATTCTCCCCCTTTGAGTTACTGTATGGGAGACACCCAAGAGGGCTGTTGGATATTGCCAAGGAAACTTGGGAAAGTGAGAGTTCTCCCCACAGGAGTGTGATTCAGCATGTCGCCCTGATGCAAGACCGAATTGCACAGGTAATGCCCATCGTGAAGGAACATTTGGCCCAAGCGCAGTTAGCACAGCAGAGAGTGTACAACCGTGGAGCCAAGACCCGTACCTTTTCCCCGGGGGATAGGATACTGGTACTTGTCCCTACGGTTGAAAGTAAATTCCTTGCCAAATGGCAAGGCCCCTATGAGATAATGGAAAAAGTGAGCGAAGTGAATTACAAGGTCAGACAACCAGGAAGGCGAAAGCCCGAACAGATCTATCACGTTAATCTGTTGAAAGCCTGGAGGGATAGAGAGTCCCTAGTCGCAGACACTTGGTCACCAGCTCAAACTGGTTGCGTGATTCCTGAGGTTGGAATAGCAGCCACCTTGTCACAACCCCAACAACAGGAGGTTAAGGAGTTTGTGCTTCGCAACAAGGAGGTATTCTCTGAGCTGCCGGGACAAACATCTGGGGTAGAGCATGACATCATTACCCCGCCCGGTGAAAGGGTGAAGTTAAAACCCTATCGGATCCCAGAGGCCCGACGGGAGGCAATACGGGAGGAAGTACAGAAAATGCTGAACTTAGGGGTGATAGAGGAGTCCCAAAGTGATTGGTCTAGTCCCATTGTGTTGGTGCCTAAACCGGATGGGAGCTGGCGATTTTGTAACGATTTTCGTCAGTTGAACAAAGTTACAAAATTTGACACCTACCCCATGCCACGTATAGATGAGTTGATCGACCGGCTGGGAACAGCCCGATACATGACGACTCTTGACCTCACAAAAGGGTATTGGCAAATCCCCCTGGCCAAGTCGGCCAAAGAGAAAACCGCATTTGTAACCCCAGACGGGGCGTTCCAATATAAAAGAATGCCGTTCGGGTTACAGAATGCGCCGGCCACATTCCAGCGGAAAATGGACCAGATGCTGAGGCCCCATCGGAAGTATGCTGCGGCTTACCTGGATGACGTAATTGTCCATAGCACAGATTGGGCCTCACATCTGCCAAAAGTGCAAGCAGTCCTGGACTCTGTTCGGGAAGCGGGGTTTACGGCTAACCCCAAGAAGTGTACCATTGGGCAGGAGGAGGCCAAATATCTTGGGTACACCATTGGGAGGGGAGTAATAAAACCCCAACTCAACAAAGTCGAGGCCATCCAGAGTTGGCCACGTCCCAACAGCAAGAAGCAGGTACGAGCCTTTCTGGGAATCGCTGGGTATTATCGGCGATTCATTCCCCACTTTGCTTCTAAGGCTGTGCCCCTAACCAACCTGACGAAGGGGAAAGGGTCGGTCATGATTAAATGGACCCCCGAGGCTGAGGCAGCATTCCAATTCTTGAAACAAGCCTTATGTAGCCAGCCAGTGTTGTACTCACCCGACTTCTCTAAAGACTTTGTCGTACAAAGTGATGCGTCAGATGTGGGGTTAGGAGCAGTATTGTCCCAGGTCTGGAACGGGGAAGAGCACCCAGTCATTTACCTCAGCAGGAAGTTGAAGTCCCATGAGGTAAATTACGCCACCGTTGAAAAGGAGTGTTTAGCGGTGAAGTGGGCTCTAGATTCCCTTCGGTACTACCTGCTAGGTAGGCACTTTGACATGGTTACGGATCACGCTCCGTTAAAATGGATGGCTCAAAACAAGGAAACAAATAGAAGAGTGAATAGGTGGTTCCTGGCCCTCCAGGAATTCAACTTCACAGTAAAGCATCGCCCTGGCGTTCAAATGGGGAATGTGGATGCTTTGTCTCGAGTACATGAATGCCTGATTGCTGGTGTTCCAACCCCGAGGTTAAAACAAGAGGGGGGGGGTATGTGACAGCAGGAAGGTAAAGTCACCTGGTTGCATCCAGGGGGGTAGATATATTTCGCCCAGATTCAGGCTTTACGCCGACTTATACAACTAGGTGGAGAGTTGTATAAGCCCAGCTGAGGCTAGTGGGCTCATGGATGACTCATACCTCTAGGGAGAGTGTGGGGCGTCGTGCAGACAGGGAGTTGATGAGACCAGGTGAAGCTTGTCTGCTCATTTAGGCCTCTATAAGAACTCCCAGATTCATTAGGTGTTTGCTCATGCCTGGAACCAGACCTGTGTGGACTGTCTAGGGAGAGTGAACCCCTGTGCGGTGAGACAAAGCCTGTGTGGCTATTTGCTTGGACATTTAAAACCAGGGACTTAGGGACTAGGACAGCACTAGGCTGATCCCAGTTGTTAGTTAGGAAACCTGTATGTTTACTCAGAGGTCAAGTTGACCAGGATTTATTTTATTTATGTTTCTTTTGCTTTGCTGTGTTTTGTCACTGTAAATAGAAAATAAACCGCACCTTTTTGATTTTGAAAACCACAACCTCCGTTTGCTGGGCCTGTTTTTGTGTGGGGAGCCCATCCCGGGGGTCACACACACCCGCTGCCGAGCTAACCCCCTCACATGTCCAATAACTTTTTATCTAATGTCAATAAAATGGGTGACACATTCAAAAAACACAAATTTACTTAATAAATCATAAACGTTCATAAACAGGATATTCCCTCTGTGATTCCTGGCGTGGTGAATTGGAAGGATTAGCGGTGACAAATCGATGTCCCTGGTGTTGAAGTGGGGGTGGCATGCTTGCAGGAGGCACATTTTGTAAGTAGGAGGAGAGACCTGGCACATTGTATGAGTAGGCAGAAGGGGAACCTTGACCAGTGTGAGGGCTGCTAGAAGACAAGCTTGGGACGTTGGTGGAGTGGTACATGGGTGGCCCAGGAGGAGCAGTGGAAGAGGGACCTGGCACTATTTCAGAATAGGTTGAATTATTTGGTTGAACAGGAGAAGCAGTGCTTGAGATGTTGACAAATGGAGAAACCAAAATGGTTGGTGTTGGCATTCCACTCCTTTGCGCCAACCTACAGGCCAACACATATGTGTACATGTTCTCCATGCACTGCTTCTCCCGTTCAGCATCAACATCCGAAAGCAGCATGAATAGGCTGCGACAGAAAGTCACACGAGGATTACTGTGGTCCATGAACACATCGCTTTCTGTTCTCTGTTTATTCAAATCATCAATCAGCTGTATAATGCGTTGTTTCGTTTTGGTTGCTGTTGTTGTCTGGATCACACTGCCGACTATTACCACGTCCACAACCACCACTGGAAGAGCGTGCATTGCGAACTGGAGTTTCCTATGAAAAAAAAAGCAGATAATTGATTTTAATTAAATGACAGCGGGAGGAAGACCATCTTGTTCTGGGCAGACGTCATATGACGTGATCGTCATGCACAGAATTTCCTTTTTTTAAATTATTTCCGACATCACAAAACGTCAAACGCGCGTTTATGCATCTGAACGCGATTGTAGGGCGTTCAGACAACAGACCAAAAACTCCACTGCTTATAAACGTCCAAAAACATGCATGTGTGGACACATAGGATAACATGGAGGGGAGTTTATGGGCTGTTAAAAAAACAACGCCCAAACTCCAAAAAACGTCTGTTTATGAGCTGAAGTGTGCATGGAGCCTTAGAGTTCACAGAAGAAACAATAAAGTTGTTGAAGTCCATCTCTCAGGAGAGCTGCACACTCAAGTTGCCTCTCCCACAGCACTTGCAAAATAGTAAACAACAGCAACTAAGCTGACATTTTCAACTACCTTTCATCGGTTGGTAAAGTTCTGCTTTAAAGTGTTTTTAATTTTTTTTTACCTGCTCTGTGTAATAGTTTTGCACAGAGCAGCCCCGCCTCAGCCCCAGCCTCTTCTTTTTGAGTCCCCCACTGGCAGTCCTGGTTCCTCCCCTCTGCAGAGTGCCCACAATATCAAGCCTCTTGCTATGAGAGCACTCGAGCATGTTCGCTCCCGATCCAAGCTCCTGTGAAAGGACATTCTCTATTCCCACACTGAACATAGCTTGGCCCAGTCCTCCACGCTGTCCTCATTGGCTCACTGGCTATGATTGACAGCAGCAGGAACCAATGGCTCCCACTGCTGTGTAAGCCAATGAGGAGACAGAGACCCGGGAGAACCACTGCTCTCTTGCACTTCACTAGAACAAGATGGGGCTTAAAGGGGTTGTAAAGGTTTGTGTTTTTTCACCTTAATGCATCATATGCATTAAGGTGAAAAAACACCTGGCAATGACGGCCCCCCCAGCCCCACCGTTTACTTACCTGAGCCCGTTCACCTGCTGTGCACGTCCCCCGGCATCCTCTTCTCCACAGAGTCTGGCCGTTGATTGGAAAGATTGATAGCAGCGCAGCCATTGGCTCGCGCTGCTGTGAATCACATCCAATGACGCGACCGCCGGGGGCGGGACCGAGTCATTCACGCTGTGTCTATGGACGCAACGTGTATGACAGGGAGCACGCCCGCAAGCTAACCCCCTCAGGAGAGAGCTTCCCAGAGGGGGTTAGCTATTGCGGGGAGGAGCCGAGACAGCCGCCGAGGGACCCCAGAACAGGAGGATCGGGGCCACTCTGTGCAAAACGAACTGCACAGTGGAGGTAAGTATGACATGTTTGTTGTTTTTTTTAAAAAGAAAAAAAAATACCATACGACCACTTTAAGTAAATATAAGGGGAAAACAACAGAAGCACATACAATAAAATAGAATTCTGTAGTATAAAATACATAAAGATAAGGTTGCTTTTTAATTATTTTATTTTAATACAACAAAAACAAACAAAACTAACCTCAAAGACTACAAATGTCAAACTTTTAATAAATTATATTGTTTTAGTGTATTATCAATAATATATCAATAAGCAAATATTTCATATTCTTTAACACATTATTTCAGTTGTTTTAATTTATATTTTTCTAATTTAATTACGTTTTATATGTTTATTTGTAATGTTATTTGTATTCGAAAATTACTAATTATTCCTTCAACACATCGTAATAATCTGTGTGACCAAAATACAGGTTCTCTTTATTCCATTCTATTTTGGATATCACTAGAATTTGACTCACTCTTGTATATTTCCATGGGAATTTATATTTTGGACAGTGCAAAATGCTACTAGCCATGGCATATATCCTAATCAAAATGATTACAGTAATCTTTTTCCTGCGCAATGAAACCTCCATTCTACTGCACAAAAAAATTGAATTAGACACACTACTGTTCTAGCCATGATAGTATGTAATGATGAGGACAGACTGACACTGCATTTTGTCTCTTTTTACCTTGTCTCTCTAAAGAAGACAGAAACGAAAGAAGTCATTTTCAGGCTATTTTATTTCCTTTGAGTAAATCATGAGTAACACATTAGATTATCAGTCAAACATGTTAAATAAACGTCTTATTGAATTATTCAACTTGAGACAGTTAGCCATATCCTGAGATAATAAAAGACAAATTGGTTCCTTTGGTTCTGCAAGCTCTGTTAATGACAACTTTTTACTTAAATTACAGTAAAGGTCAGATCACTAGGTTAATATGAATTCCTTTAGGTAATCTATCATGTTGTTAATTCCAGTGTGTAACAAAATGTGAAAATATAAAACAAAATACTTTAATAAAGAGTGACAAATATGGATTGATTTACTAAAAGGAAATTGCACTTTGTGGTGAAATTTTACC
The DNA here is from genome assembly GCA_029206835.1 of Rana muscosa. Taxonomy (NCBI): domain Eukaryota; kingdom Metazoa; phylum Chordata; class Amphibia; order Anura; family Ranidae; genus Rana; species Rana muscosa. Next base: position 256,877,913 of record CM055119.1, on the reverse strand, counting down.
CAATCACATTAAAGAAAATAAAAAACAGCATTTTTGCTTGTACATATTGGATGATGTCAGTTGAGTTTCACCTCATTCAATAATCTATGGGGAAAATTACCATGCAAAGTGAAACTCCCCTTGCAAAGTGAACAGTCTTTTTGCCTTTAGCAAATAAACCCCATAGACTTCTAGGGTACTAACTTATTTACAAGTGCAATGTATCTTAATGTCCATCTGCTAAGCTATCTTACAGTTGTGTTTTTATTATTTCTACTTTTGTAGGCAAATTGGGATAACACCTACTTTATATTTGTTGCATGTCCCCATTCATATAGCATAACTGTCACGTACCTCGTAGTAGAGCATGACGTGTAAAAGGAGACCTCTCTTACAGCTCTGACTCGGGGGTAACTGGAGTTGTGACAGTGGCTACGAGAGCGCAGCGAGGTAGGAGTGCCTGTAAGATCTTCTATAGCTGGTACGGATGGGAAGATAATGGGGGTCCCCTTGTTAAAGGGGGCTTCCAGATTCCGATGAGCCCCCCCCACCCACAGACCCCCACAACCACCAGGCAAGGGCTGTGGGGAAGAGGCCCTTGTCCCCATCAACATGGGAACAAGGTGTTTTGGGGGGACCTCAAAACACCCTCCCCATGTTGAGGGCATGTGGCCTGGTACAGTTCAGGAGGGGGGCGCTCTCTCGCTCCCCCTTTTCCTGCAGCCTGTCAGGTTGTGTGCTCGGATAAGGGTCTGGTATGTATTTTGGGGGGGACCCCCACGCCATTTTTTTATGGCACAGAGTTTGCCTTAAAATCCATACCAGAACTGAAGGGCCTGGTATGGAGTTTGAGGAGACCCCCACGCCATTTTTTTTTAAATCTTGGTGCAGGGTTTACCTTATTATCCATACCAGACCTGAAGGGCCTGGTATGGATTTTAGGGGGGAACCCCACGCCATTTATTTTTATTTTGGCACAGGGTTCCCCTTAAAGTGGTAGTAAACTCTGTACTACCACTTTTACCTACAGGTAAGCCTATAATAAGGCTTACCTGTAGGTAAAAAGAATATCTCCTAAACCTGTATGGTTTAGGAGATATTCCCCTCGCAATGAGCTGCTGACTGCAGCAGCACATGCGCAGCGGGGATTCTCGACTAAAGGCCGGCAGCCGCCGGACCTCGCCGGAAAGACATCTCCCGCGCGCATGCGCTGGAGTGACGACATCGCCGCTCCAGCCACTCCCAGCGCTGGAGCGGTGATACCCGGAAGACACGCCGAAGCAAAATGACATCTCCCTCAGCGTGGACCAGGTAAGTTACAGACGCCTCGTTCTAAGGTAAGTATTTCATAATGAGCTAGTATGCGCTGCATACTAGCTCATTATGCCTTTTGCCTTTCAGGTATGTAAAAAAATAAAAATAAATCAGCAGCGGGTTTACTAACGTTTTAATAACCATACCAGACCCAAAGGGCCTGGTAATGGACTGGGGGCGGGGGGGACCCATGCCGTTTTTTTTCCAATGATTTTTATCTATATTGCCGGTATTCGGCAATACATTACAGCCACGAGCAGTTTTAAATTACATTTTTTCCTTTTACAAATGTCATTTTGCTGCTCTGATTCATAAAACTACGTATGGCCGATATGCAAGCAGCCTAACATAGTCTGGGGCGTGGACTCAGCCCCCTGAGCCGTGATTGGCCAAAGGCACCTTTATTATAGGGCATTCTGCGGGCACGCAAATTTCCCGCAAATGCCCCATAATGTTCAAAATTTGGCGAACAGCCGATGTTCGAGTCGAATGTAGGGTAATGACGGGTCAGAATGGCTGAGAATCAGAGCTGAAGTAAAAAGTCTCTTTAGTGTCTAAAAGGCATCTTGTGCCTCAGGGTTCCAGCACAATCGCAGGTTTTGCTTGGTCTGCTGCGTGATGGGGTGATTATGGCAGAGAACCCCTTAATGAACTTCCTATAAAAGTTTGCGAAGCCCACGAAACGTTGTACCCCCTTCTTGTCTGCAGGTATAGGCCAATCCAGTATGAGGGTCAATTTTAATTCCTGCCATGGAAATCACCAACCCCAGAAACTGAATGCTCTGCCGCTCAAATTCAAATTTTTCAGATTTTGCATACAGTCCGTGTTGGCGAAGCCGGCATAACACACTACTGACATGTTACCGCTGCCGATCAAGAGATCCTGAGAAAATCAGAATATCATCCAAGTAGACGATTACAAAAATGTCCAAAAAGTCTCTAAACACATTGTTGATGAAATGCTGGAAAGTAGCAGGACCATTGAAGAGCCAAAAGGGCATGACCAGATACTCAAAGTGACCAAATCGGGTATGAAAGGCTGTCTTCCATTTATCCCCCTCTCGGATGCGGACCAGGTTATAAGTGCCCCTTAAATCCAGTTTAGTGAAGATAGTTGCAGACCTTAATTGCTGAAATAGCTCAGGCATCAAAGGCGATAGCGGTTCTTCGCTGTGATTTTATTTAATTCTCGATAATCCACACATGGACAAAGGGACTGGTCTTACTTTGTTACAAAAAATATCCCTGCACCTGCTGGAGAGGTAGCAGAGCGGATAAACCCTTTTTCAAGATTTTCGTTGATGTATTCCTTTAGTGCCTCTTGTTCCCGTTCTGACAGTGGGAAAATGCATCCAAAAGGAATCTCAGCTCCAGGGAGAAGTTGCATCGCATGAACGATGATAGGGAAGTGTGTTTGCCCCTCGTTTGCTAAGGACGTTGAGGAACTTGTGAGTATGTTCTGATCAGAGTCCATACATAACAATGTGGCTGGTGGAGACCGGGGGACTTTGATATACAATGTCTCTGGCAGTATGGTGACAAGAACTTGACTTCTCCGGACACCCAATCAATTTGGGGGTTGTGGGCCTGAAGTCAGGGTAGGCCCAAGATAACAGGGAACAATGGGGAAGTGATGGTATCAAGGCTCAGTAGTTCCTTATGTTTAGTGGAGGTAATAACAGGTAATGACTTGATACATGAGCCATCAGTCAAGTAGACATAAACGCGTCGGGACGAGCCTTGCTGGTGCCATTGCGTTACTCTTCAGTCATTTTTACAAGCGCTTTTTTTTTTGAAACATTCAAAGTTTATTGAAGCTCAACAGGAGTACAGAAATGTGTACAGTCATGTATAGAAGTCATACAGAAGAGTAGAATTGCATATTGACTAGATATTGTACCTGGTGGTATTGGTATCACACACAATCATCTCTGATGGGAAAGTGAGTATATACCAAAGCATCAATGACACATTAAGAAGTAATTACTTATTATTCTGGGGATCTGGGAGGGCGTATAGCTAAGTCATTCACAAGTGATTAAATGTATCTATTTGCGGATGGAATCTTTGTTACCCTTAAGATGTTCTACACAAGACAAAAGCTAATAAGAAGTAAGAAAAGATAGAGATGAAGAGTGAAGCCCCGTACACACGATCGGTTTAACTGATGAAAACCGTCCGATGGATGGTTTTCATCAGACAAACCGATCGTGTATGGTACCCATCGGTCTTTTTTCCATCGGATGGAAAAAATAGAACTTGTTTTAAATAAAAAACCGATGGGAATTTCCGATCGTCTATGGGCAAGTCCATCGGTTAAAATACCCACGCATGCTCAGACTGAATTAGGAGACGGGAGCGCTCGTTCTGGTAAAACTAGCGTTCCTAATGGAGAGAGCACATTCGTCATTCTGCAAGTTATTGCTTTGTTTAATGCAGCGCATGTTTTGTTGCTTCAGAACGGTCTTTAAAATGTCATTTTGGCAGCAGATCTTTCTCCTGAGTTCTGACAAACGTATGTCTTTCTTCTTTCTTGTGATCTTAGGAATAATTTGTTTAATTCTTTAAGGCCGACCTCACAAATTACACCTTTTTTTTTGTTTTTGTCTTTAAATTTGTTGTGCATTTTTTTGGTGTGTCAATTTCTCAGAACAACATATTATTTTTATTTTTTACTCATGGAGGTTGGTGTCCCTTGTTATTAATTACACATTGTATTTATGAAATCTTATTGCTACTTCCAAAAAAAAACACATCAGGCATGTATGTTGGCTGAAATCAAATTTCCCTTTATTTCGGACAAAAAACAAACAAAAACCGAAGGGCAACTATTCAGAAATTAGCAGAGAATATAAAGTCATTAGATCCCAAATGCAGACCTGACTATGATCAATAATAAAATCAACAACAGCATGAAATCAGGAGCAGCAGCCAAAGACATACATCATCCCAAGCTGTGGTACTCCATCAACCTTCAATTTATGGATGAGCAGCTCGAGGCCAGGGAATCACCTCCTGCTCTTCCCTGTAGCCTTCCTTCCACGCCTCTCTGCAGCGTTCTCTCCACGGCCCCGTCCTCGTACCCTTGCAGGCTGGGCCACTGTGGGTGGTGATGTGGCAGGAGGAGGAGGAGAAGGAGGAGAGGGATTGGCCTGCTGCAAGATATGGGTGGCCTCAGTCAGCAGCCCCCTCGCCCCCATGTGTACGGCCATATATATAAGGTGCTCACAAAGGGCCCGTTTTCCCGCCTCCATTCTGAGCTTCTTATCCGCCAGATAGGTGCTAAACCCCTCCGTAGGGTTGAGGGGGGCCCTCATGATAGCAGCAGCCTCCTGAATCATCTTTAGTGACTCCTCCTCCACTTGTGTCATCCGCCGTTGTTTTGGCGGTCTGACGTGGAGGGGAGCCACTTGGGAGACGGTGCTGCCACTAGGCCTGGGGACCTGCTGAGTCCCACTTGGCCCTGCCTCCTCCTGCCTGCCACACTCCTGATCCTCTTCCTCCTGGCTTGCCTCATCCTGTTTTTAAAAGAAAATGAAAAATTTGATTATTTGGGGAATCTATCACACACAATTTTGATCTCTTTCCTGTTTTTTTTTTTCGGGGGGGGGGGGTTATGATATCATTTATGGCTAATCCAAACAGTTCAACACAATATTACTTAGTGGACAATAATTATGATCAAAAATACTATACCGGGCTGAAGATGTGAAGATCTGGCTCTTCTAGCTCGGGAGGCTCCTCCTCCGCCTCTGCAGGGGTGGAGGGAAGGGTGGAAGGAACGCTGGAGGGAAGGGTGGAAGGAAGGGTTGAGGGAAGGCTGGAAATAGATTCCCTGGCCTCGATCTGGTCATCCAGAAATTGAAGATGTCTGTAGTACCACAGCTTGGGCTTTACTACATCGTCGGCTGCTGCTCCTGATCTCTTTGACTGGCGCACTTCCTTGTATTTTTTTTTATAGGAATTACGCAGGTTGTTGATTTTATTATTGATCATAGTGTAGTCTGCATCTGGGATCCATGGCTTCATATCCTCTGCTAACTTGGTAATAGTTGCCCGACGTACATCACTCTTGTGGTACGCTGGGTGTTTCAGTTCCCACAGGTTGCGCTGTTTCTGATATTTTTCTATAAAAATCAGCATCACCTCCGGCTCTCGTAGTTTCTGCATCTTTTTTGAACAACAAGTAAAAAACAAAAGAAAAAAAGTAAAGGATTAGAATTGATTCTCCTCAACTTATCACAATATTGCCCTTTACAATCATGAACCATTATAGGCCACTGCAGGCCCGAGTTCCCTTCTTACCTTAGTTCACTTCGTTGGTTCACTTCCGGTCGTCCTTACTCCGTGCATCCCTAATAACTTCTTTCCCCTTTTTATACCCTGCGCATGCGTGTAACTCCGCCCTCGTCGCCCGCCCATGACGGACTTTTCCAGGATTTCCCCGCCCCTTAACGATCGGCGCACAGTGTGAGACGGCGACATGTCGCAGACACAGGTGGCTTCTTTACTTGAAATTACCGACGAGGAAAGCCCGGAGGCGGAAACGTCACGATCCAGTCAAAAAAGATACAAGGCGACTAATATGTCTTTTTCTGAGATGGCGGAGATGGTGGACATTCTGCGGAGGAAGGATTACGACGGCAAGCATGGCCCATACGACACCCCTAATCCCCGGAAGTCACAAATTATGGACAAAGTGGCGAAGACTCCAGTGGCGTATCCAGGGTATGGCACTCCATGGCAAGTGCCATGGGCGCCCTGGGGGGGGCGCCCAAATAAACTAAACGAAAAAAAAAATTCCCACCCGCACCTGTCCTCCTGCGGGCCGCCTCCCGCACTATAGCCCCCGGCGGCGACACGGCACTGCACTCTTACTTGGCTGGATCTGGATGGCAGTGTTATGGAGAGTGACAGGCGCGGGCGCCCCCATGCTTACAGATGAGTGGGACCGTCCACTGCATCTCCAGACCGTCATTCGGCTAACTGGCGGGGAGGCGGAGCTTTCCTCCTCTGTGCTGGTGGACTGGGCGGGGGGATGGGTGGAGATTTCCCCCCAGGAAGCCTACCTTATTGATAAAACGGCCGCGCTGCCTTAGCCTGTGTTTACTTTTTTTTTTTTCTGTCTGTGGCTGTGCAGTGCGGCGGTACTAGTTGCAAGTATTGTGAATGTGTATGCGGGGGGCGGGGCCGAGGGCGGGGGCGGGGGTAGTACGGAGCGGCCTCCTCCATTAGCAGCCGACATATTCGACTGGCGGAGGCGGAGCCTATAGCTCCGCCCACCCTCTCCGTGCGGCTGTGGTCCACTGCATCCTCTCTTGGGGAGGGGTCTGTCTGATGACAGGAGGAGAAGGAGAGAGAGAAGCACGAGGAGAACCCCCTGGCAAGGACAGAAGGTAAAATGTAATAAATTACTCTTATGATGATACACAGTCAGATCATGATTTTGCAATAAAGTGATCCATGCTGCAAACTCAACAGTCTCCCTTCAGTGAAAGTTCATGTTTTGCAAACTTTGCAGTACATGAACTTTCACTGAAGGTGGACTGTTTAATGAGTTTGCAGCATGAATCACTTTATTGCAAAATCATGATCTGTATATTAATGAACTTTCAATGAATGTTGTCTGTTTACCGAGTTTGCATTGAGTTCAGCATGTGCAAAGTGTTCCATGTATGCTGAAATCAATGCAAACTCATTAAGGAGGTTGAGGCTGCACTCATTGCCACTGATTAGGCGGCACTCTAAGGCTACTTTCACACTGAGGCATCAGCGGTAAAGCACTGCTATATTTAGCGGCGCTTTACTGTCGTTTTTGTGGCACTATTTGGCTGCTAGCAGGGTTTAACCCCCGCTAGCGGCCAAAAAAGGGTTAAAACCGCCTGCAAAGCGCCGATGCAGCGGCTCTTTGTTGGCGGCTCGGCAGCGCTGCCCATTGATTCCAATGGGCAGGGGCGCTGTAGGAGCGGTGTATACACCGCTCCTACAGCGCCTCAAAGATGCGGCTTGCAGGACTTTTTTTACCGTCCTGCCAGTGCACCGATCCAGTGTGAAAGCCTTCGGGCTTTCACACTGGAGTGAAAGGAGAGGCTCTTTCAGGGCACTTTGCAGGCGCTATTTTTAGCACTATAGCACCTGCAAAGCGCCTCAGTGTGAAAGTAGCCTTAAGCTGCACTGATATGCTACACTGATGGGCACTGATGAGGCCGCACTGTTGGCCACTGATAAGCTGCACTGGTGAGGCTGCATTGTCGGGCACTGGTGAGGCTGTGCTGATGGGTACTGGCGAGACTGCACTAATGGGCACTGGTGAGGCTGCATTGATGGGTACCAATGAGGCTGCATTGATGGGCATTGGTGAGGCTGCATTGATGGGCATTGGTGAGGCTGCATTGATGGGCACTGGTGAGGCTGCATTGATGGGCACTCATGAGGCTGCATTGATGGGCACTGGTGAAGCTGCATTGATGGGCACTGATCAGCCTGCGTTGATGGGCACTGATCAGCCTGCGTTGATGGGCACTGATCAGTCTGCACCGATGGGCACTGTCTGCACTGGTGAGGCTGCATTGATGGGCTCTGATAAGGCTGCACTGATCAGGCTGCACTGATGGGCACTGATCAGGCTGCACTGATGGGCACTGTCTGCACTGGTGAGGCTGCACTGATGGGCACTGTCTGCACTGGTGAGGCTGCACTGATGGGCACTGTCTGCACTGATCAGGCTGCACTAATGGGCACTGTCTGCACTGGTGAGGCTACGTTAATGGGCACTGATCAGGCTGCATTGATGGTTCAATGGGCCACTTGACTGGACTTGCCCCCCCAGGCCTAAGGCTGCCAGCCCTCCCCTGGAGCCTGCTTCCATCTTCTCCCCGAGCGCGAGCGGGTCGGTGACGTCACGTGAGGTGAGGTCGCCGTCGCTGAGGAGGATGCCTTGATTGATTGCCGAGCTCCAGCACGTGTACATCTCCTGAGCCATGGGCCTCTGCTACAGCTTCCGACCATGGCTGTTCGGTGATTCTAGCGGCTCCATCTCCAACGCCCCCACCAACTCGGACACCGAGCAGCCCCCTGGAGCTGTTAGTGCCTATGAGAGCCAGGGACCTGAGGATCACAGCAGCAGCTCAGGGGGGGGGGGAGCTCTGTAAACCGACTAGAGAGGGGAAAGTTCCAGACGGGCTGCTTCTACTACTGCAGAACTGGGGAGATAGCACCAGCGGCACTGGGGACAGCAATAAGCAGCAGCACAAGCCCAGCAAGGGCCAGCAGGTGCACCATCAACAGCAACATTCTCTGCAGAAGGGATGGGACAAACTCTGACTGGAGGAGAAGGAGGCCAAGAAAGTCAGCAAGAGCATAGATCGGGTACTGAAGGAGCAGAAGAGGGAGTACAAGCAGACCCATAGACTGCTCCTCCTAGGTAAGTGCCTCTCCTTCCATTTCTACACTAACATGGGGGATAGGTGGCCGGCCATGCCTGCTGACACTGCCTGTCTGCTTTATGTTGTCCTTGACATTTTATGGTTGGCCTGCATCCTGGGCATGCCTCTGGACTCTACATGCTCTATATATATATATATATATACATATATATATATATATATATATATATTGTGAGGGGGTTAGCTCGGCAGCGGGTGTGTGTGACCCCCGGGATGGGCTCCCCACACAAAAACAGGCCCAGCAAACGGAGGTTGTGGTTTTCAAAATCAAAAAAAGGTGCGGTTTATTTTCTATTTACAGTGACAAAACACAGCAAAGCCAAAAGAAACATAAACAAAATAAATCCTGGTCAACTTGACCTCTGACTAAACATACAGGTTTCCTAACTAACAACTGGGATCAGCCTAGTGCTGTCCTAGTCCCTAAGTCCCTGGTTTTAAATGTCCAAGCAAATAGCCACACAGGCTTTGTCTCACCGCACAGGGGTTCACTCTCCCTAGACAGTCCACACAGGTCTGGGTCCAGGCATGAGCTAACATCTAATGAAGCTGGGAGTTCTTATAGAGGCCTAAATGAGCTGACAAGCTTCAGCTGGTCTCATCAACTCCCTGTCTGCACGACGCCCCACACTCTCCCTAGAGGTATGAGTCATCCATGAGCCCCCTAGCCTCAGCTGGGCTTATACAACTCTCCACCTAGTTGTATAAGTCGGCGTAAAGCCTGAATCTGGGCGAAATATATCTACCCCCCTGGATGCAACCAGGTGACTTTACCTTCCTGCTGTCACATACCCCCCCCTCTTGTTTTAACCTCGGGGTTGGAACACCAGCAATCAGGCATTCATGTACTCGAGACAAAGCATCCACATTCCCCATTTGAACGCCAGGGCGATGCTTTACTGTGAAGTTGAATTCCTGGAGGGCCAGGAACCACCTATTCACTCTTCTATTTGTTTCCTTGTTTTGAGCCATCCACTTTAACGGAGCGTGATCCGTAACCATGTCAAAGTGCCTACCTAGCAGGTAGTACCGAAGGGAATCTAGAGCCCACTTCACCGCTAAACACTCCTTTTCAACGGTGGCGTAATTTACCTCATGGGACTTCAACTTCCTGCTGAGGTAAATGACTGGGTGCTCTTCCCCGTTCCAGACCTGGGACAATACTGCTCCTAACCCCACATCTGACGCATCACTTTGTACGACAAAGTCTTTAGAGAAGTCGGGTGAGTACAACACTGGCTGGCTACATAAGGCTTGTTTCAAGAATTGGAATGCTGCCTCAGCCTCGGGGGTCCATTTAATCATGACCGACCCTTTCCCCTTCGTTAGGTTGGTTAGGGGCACAGCCTTAGAAGCAAAGTGGGGAATGAATCGCCGATAATACCCAGCGATTCCCAGAAAGGCTCGTACCTGCTTCTTGCTGTTGGGACGTGGCCAACTCTGGATGGCCTCGACTTTGTTGAGTTGGGGTTTTATTACTCCCCTCCCAATGGTGTACCCAAGATATTTGGCCTCCTCCTGCCCAATGGTACACTTCTTGGGGTTAGCCGTAAACCCCGCTTCCCGAACAGAGTCCAGGACTGCTTGCACTTTTGGCAGATGTGAGGCCCAATCTGTGCTATGGACAATTACGTCATCCAGGTAAGCCGCAGCATACTTCCAATGGGGCCTCAGCATCTGGTCCATTTTCCGCTGGAATGTGGCCGGCGCATTCTGTAACCCGAACGGCATTCTTTTATATTGGAACGCCCCGTCTGGGGTTACAAATGCGGTTTTCTCTTTGGCCAATTTGGCCAGGGGGATTTGCCAATACCCTTTTGTGAGGTCAAGAGTCGTCATGTATCGGGCTGTTCCCAGCCGGTCGATCAACTCATCTATACGTGGCATGGGGTAGGTGTCAAATTTTGTAACTTTGTTCAACTGACGAAAATCGTTACAAAATTGCCAGCTCCCATCCGGTTTAGGCACCAACACAATGGGACTAGACCAATCACTTTGGGACTCCTCTATCACCCCTAAGTTCAGCATTTTCTGTACTTCCTCCCGTATTGCCTCCCGTCGGGCCTCTGGGATCCGATAGGGTTTTAACTTCACCCTTTCACCGGGCGGGGTAATGATGTCATGCTCTACCCCAGATGTTTGTCCCGGCAGCTCAGAGAATACCTCCTTGTTGCGAAGCACAAACTCCTTAACCTCCTATTGTTGGGGTTGTGACAAGGTGGCTGCTATTCCAACCTCAGGAATCATGCAACCAGTTTGAGCTGGTGACCAAGTGTCTGCGACTAGGGACTCTCTATCCCTCCAGGCTTTCAACAGATTAACGTGATAGATCTGTTCGGGCTTTCGCCTTCCTGGTTGTCTGACCTTGTAATTCACTTCGCTCACTTTTTCCATTATCTCGTAGGGGCCTTGCCATTTGGCAAGGAATTTACTTTCAACCGTAGGGACAAGTACCAGTATCCTATCCCCCGGGGAAAAGGTACGGGTCTTGGCTCCACGGTTGTACACTCTCTGCTGTGCTAACTGCGCTTGGGCCAAATGTTCCTTCACGATGGGCATTACCTGTGCAATTCGGTCTTGCATCAGGGCGACATGCTCAATCACACTCCTGTGGGGAGAACTCTCACTTTCCCAAGTTTCCTTGGCAATATCCAACAGCCCTCTTGGGTGTCTCCCATACAGTAACTCAAAGGGGGAGAATCCCGTAGAGGATTGGGGCACCTCCCTAATAGCAAACATCAGATAAGGAAGTAGACAGTCCCAATCCTTTCCATCTCTATCCACCACTTTCTTCAACATTTGTTTTAGGGTTTTGTTGAATCTTTCAACCAGCCCATCGGTTTGGGGGTGATACACAGATGTACGTAATTGCGTCACTTTGAACAATTTACACAGCTCCTTCATAACCCGGAACATAAAGGGTGTACCTTGGTCCGTAAGCAGTTCTTTACAAATACCCACCCGGCTAAACACAAGAGATAGCTCTTTGGCTATGGTTTTGGCCGAGGTATTTCGGAGAGGGATCGCTTCTGGATAACGGGTGGCATAGTCCATTATAACTAATATGTACTGGTGCCCCCTAGCGGACTTGATTATAGGACCTACCAAATCCATGGCGATCCTCTCAAACGGGACCTCAATGATGGGTAGAGGGACCAGCGGGCTACGGAAATGTGGCATCGGGGCCGACCTCTGACACACAGGGCAGGAGGAACAATAATTTTCTATGTCCTTCATCACCCCCGGCCAATAGAATCTCTGTAATACCCTCTCTCGGGTTTTCTCTGTCCCCAGATGACCTCCAAGAATGTGCCCATGGGCCAACTCCAACACCAACTTCCTGTAAGGTTTGGGCACCACAAGCTGCTCAACGGTTTCTTCTGCCCTTTTTGCCACCCGATACAGTAGGTCCTTCTCTACGCTGAAGTATGGGTAAGTGCAGGTATTATCTGGGTTCACTAACTCGCCATCTATTTTCACTATGTTTTCCCGTGCCTTTATTAGGGCGGGGTCTTTCAACTGTTCTGTGGCAAAGTTTTCCCTGTGAACCTCAAGATCAGAAAACTCCACAGACGGTAGGTTTTCGTCTGAGGAGGTGGGCTCCTCTCCAGTTTCTTGAGTCTCCCCTGCCAATACTGATAAGGGAAATTCCGGAGAGTCCTCACCACTCTCAGGGGAGTTCTGGCTATCACATTCCTGGTACATAGGGGCACCAGTGGGGGGCTCAGGATCATCCCACAGTTCCCAGAACTTCGGAAAATCCCTTCCCACAATGGCGTCATGCGGTAACTGAGATACTAAGCCCACTGGATGAGAGAGGGTACCTTTGGGGGTCTCGAAACACACTGTAGTCACTGGATACTCTCGGGTGTCCCCATGCACACAAATAACAGCTACCTTGCTATTCCCAGAGACCTCTGTTTTAACTAACTCAGCCTTTATCAGGGTCACAAGGCTACCTGAATCCAGCAATACCACAACATTTCTACCATTAACACACATTTTGCATAAATGTTTCTCAGTTCCTCGAATGGCAGTGCATGCGACTGTCGCACACAGCGACTGACGTCTGCCCGTCAGAAAGTCACACTGCATGGGTTCCTCCACAACCGGGCAATTGGCTGCAATATGTCCCGCTTGCCGGCAGCGGTAGCAAACGATCCTTCTTGTGGCCCCTTGAGCCGCTGATTTCCCAGGCTGTTCTCGCCAAACTTGGGGTAGAGCTCCCACCCTCTCACTCTCTCCACCCTCACCCCTTGGAATCCTCTTATCCGCCCCTGGGGATGGTCTGGTCTTAGGGTGGAAAGTCCGAGTGTCTCTGGAAGAGGCCGTCAGGTTCTCTGTAGCCAAGTATTTCTCCACACGATCCACAAGACCATCGGCCGTCTCTGGGTCTCCATGGCTTACCCACTTTTGGATGGCAGTAGGAAGAGCTCTCAAAAACCGATCCATTACAACACGTTCCACAATCTTTGGTGCGGACAAAGTCTCTGGCTGTAGCCACTTTCTGCTCAGGTGAATGAGATCATACATTTGAGACCTGGGGGGTTTTCCAAGCTGGAAAGTCCAGTTATGCACACGCTGAGCCCGGACAGCCTGGGTGACACCCAGCCTTGCCAATATTTCAGCTTTTAGCATCACATAGTCTTTTGCTTGGTCAGGCTCTAGGTCATAGTAAGCCTTCTGCGATTCACCAGTTAACAGAGGAGCCACCAGTCCAGCCCACTGCTCCTCAGGCCACTTTTGTCTTTCAGCAGTCCTTTCAAATGTGGTCAAAAATACCTCTGGATCATCCTCTCCAGTCATTTTTGTCAATAAACGACTCACCCCAAAGGACGCGGTATTAGTGGGACGGCTTTCCTCACTGGTCTGCGGACGTTGCTGCATTACTGCTTCCATTTGTTGTAGTCTCTGCTCTTGCTTCTGTAACAGGTCTATGAAGCGGGCCTCAGATTGCTGCTGGGCTTGTTGCTGAGCTTCCAGACTCTGTTGGTGAGCTTGCTGCTGGGCTGCAAGGCTCTGTTGATGAGCTTGCTGCTGGGCTGCGAAGTTCTGTTGTTGAGCTGCAAGGCTCTGTTGATGAGCTGCAAGGCTCTTTTGCAAACCTGCATTTGTCTGCTGTTGATTGGCATTTGCTAGAGCCAGCTGCTTCAGTATCTCCTCCATGCTGGCTTAAAAAAAAAACTGCCACTGGTTCTCCACCAACTGTGAGGGGGTTAGCTCGGCAGCGGGTGTTTTTGACCCCCGGGATGGGCTCCCCACACAAAAACAGGCCCAGCAAACGGAGGTTGTGGTTTTCAAAATCAAAAAAAGGTGCGGTTTATTTTCTATTTACAGTGACAAAACACAGCAAAGCCAAAAGAAACATAAACAAAATAAATCCTGGTCAACTTGACCTCTGACTAAACATACAGGTTTCCTAACTAACAACTGGGATCAGCCTAGTGCTGTCCTAGTCCCTAAGTCCCTGGTTTTAAATGTCCAAGCAAATAGCCACACAGGCTTTGTCTCACCGCACAGGGGTTCACTCTCCCTAGACAGTCCACACAGGTCTGGGTCCAGGCATGAGCTAACATCTAATGAAGCTGGGAGTTCTTATAGAGGCCTAAATGAGCTAACAAGCTTCAGCTGGTCTCATCAACTCCCTGTCTGCACGACGCCCCACACTCTCCCTAGAGGTATGAGTCATCCATGAGCCCCCTAGCCTCAGCTGGGCTTATACAACTCTCCACCTAGTTGTATAAGTCGGCGTAAAGCCTGAATCTGGGCGAAATATATCTACCCCCATGGATGCAACCAGGTGACTTTACCTTCCTGCTGTCACAATATATATATATTATATATGGCTTCACTCCTGCCCAGCACACTAGCTGCATGGAGTTTGCATGTTCTCCCTGTGGGGTTCCTCTCCCACTCCAAACACATGCAGGTAGGTGAATTGTACCCTGTGTACAGACTGGCAGTGTACATGGCTGATCACATTCTACACTGACCCTACAATCCTAGAGGACCCTACACATATCTATGTATACTTCCATTCAGTCCTGTCCAGCTCTTGGCAGATTTTGGGCCAGAGATCATCTTAAATCATTTTTCGGACATGGGGGTGGCATGCAGAATGTGATTGGCCCTATACATTGCCACTTCATACAGACAGGTGACCATCACCTACCAACATGGCTTTGGAATGTGCCAGGAAACTGGAGTACCTGGAGGATGCCCACACAAAGAGAACATGAAAACTCCATGCAGATAGCTTCCTGGCCCAGATTCAAACCAAGTGAGGCAAGTGCCTACCACTAACCTACTGTTCTCCCTATATAACTGTATATACTGACAGCATTATCTGAAAGTAGGGTTTCAAATGTTTTAAAAGGGGCGCATTTTCAGTGCTTGCCATAGGCGCCATTTTCGCTAGATACGCCTCTGGAAGACTCTCTATAAAAAATATGGGGTCAGGAGATCCAAGGAACAACTCCGTAAAAGGTGGTCAGACCTGAAGCTCAGGGAGCCGGAGCAGTATAGGAAGCTTATAAAAAGCATTGAAAAAAGTAAGTTTATTTTACTGTGTTCTTTCACATTGTAATATGTATTCTTCCATGTTTTGCACCATGTGCTTGGCTTGACTGGTTTCACATTTTAAAATCTCAACTTTTCTGTTAAGTGTAGAGTCCACTTATTTGCTAAATGTGTTGAACAAAAAATTGCTGCTCTTCCCCCAAACATGTTTGGCACATATCCACGTAAACTACATGTGGGCATGCCTCATTTTACTTCAACAATGTTTATCTACACATTGTTGGCTAGATGATGTGTTGTAAGGAAATTTAGAATGTGAATGAAAGAAGAAACTGTATTCTGGGTAAAGGAGATGACACTCCAGCAGTTGTGTACTCTTTTTTGTTCTTCATCGAGATACTATACTCTGGGCCACATGACCAAATTTCTTAACGGTGTCACACACAGGTGGTCCAGTGGATACCTTGGTGTTTATCCAAGTGAATTTATGAGTGTCCTCCAAAATAACATGTTGCTTTGTTGAGTTTGCAAGATCTCATATGTTCATCTTGAAACTCAGGGCCAAATATCAATTGGACCCCACTTTAAAACATTGAGAATCCATTTTCAGGCCTAAAAAGTCTGTGGGCTAAAAGGATAAAAAAAAAATTCTATTCCCATAGGGGAGAGGAGAGTGGGAGGACACCATGCTCATGAGACGAGGAACCCAACACCACAGAAACTCCCCGAAGATCCCAAAGCAGACAAAGTTCAGCAGGTTCAGGAAGCGGAGGGGGAGAAAGTGGAGGTGGAGGAAGGAGAGGTGGAGCTTATCAGCACAACAGGTCAGTGTCTGTCACCACAACTTCAAGGTAAATACAGATGTAGGCCTGCATAGTTTTAAAATATTTTTTTATTTTTAGGGACTGAACGTGGGGGTGTGTCAGGAAGTCCAAATCCTCCATTCTCGAGTGCCAGCGCCAAAATAATCATTCAGGAAATCATGGAATGCAGTAGCGAAATGGACATTATGAGAAAGAGAATGATTGTGATTGAGCAAAAATATAAAAACATGATAGATATTTTGGGGAGAATAGTGTGACCCCCCCTTTTTGTGTGTTTTGTTATGTGTTGGAATTTTTCTATGGGATTTCCACCCGCCCAAATGTGAAGATGCACACACTGAAGACTCAACATGTGCTATCTGCCGTCACAGGATATCTATGTCCCTGTTTTGGGGGTGCAACCTCTTCCTCCCTCCTCAAGTAGGGGAGAGGAAGGGTTTTCACCCCCAAAGCACGTCCATTGATCCCCCATGATGGCAGATAGCACATGTTTACCCTAGCCATGGAATCATGTTGAAGATACCCATTTGAGCCCCAAAAAGAAAGTGTGTTTCTTCACATTTGGGATGGATCAGGGGTAACATCACCACATCTCCTGTTTGTATTTTTCACTGTGTTATTTTATTACTTTTTAATGAAAAAAAAGTGGCTTTTGACCCATGCATGTTTCTGCCAAAAAAGCCGCACAAAACACCCCCAAAAAATCTTTCGTAAAAAAAAAAAAAAACTGTGTTGCAATCAATAAAAACATTGGGGAAGTCGAAAAAAGGTGTGCCTTGTTGTTTCTATGTTCAATAGCAGTTCTGAAGATGCAAAATGAGTGTTTTTACCTCTGAGATTGGAGGCTATTTACTAAGGAGAAATACACTTGGCACTACTAGAACCTGGGAGACACATAAACCACAAATCAAAGAATGACAACACAAGTTTGTAGTAAATCAAATTTTTTTGTTTATTTAAAAAAGGTAACATCAAAGTTCAGATGTGGTCTGGCATTGCGATGGCCCCCCTACCCGTGAAGTACTCTACGTATTTCTGACATACTTCACGTGCACTTTGGGGGGCCAAGCCAGTACGGGCAGTGCTGAGGCCGGTCAGATTTATCAGTTCAGAGGGACCGGCCTCAGACCCAACTGATGACACATAATTTGTGGAGTATTTTCTTAAAAAATTGTGCAACAAGCAGCAGCAGTACACAATGTTGTTGAGTTTATAATCCGCCAAATTGATAGCTGTCTGGAACAGGCGGAACCGGCTGGCCATTATCCCGAAGGCATTCTCCACAACTCTCCGGGCTCTGGCCAGCCGGTAATTAAAAACCCTCCTCTCCGGGGTGAGGGTGCGTTGGGGAAACGGCCGCATAAGGTGTGGTCCTAGTCCAAAAGCTTAATCCGCGATGAAAACGAACGGTAGCCCTTCCACGTTCTCTGCATCTGGAGGCAGTGCAAGACCCCCAGCCTGCAGACGGTGAGCGAACTCCGTCTCAGCGAATACTCCGCCATCGGACATCCGGCCGTTCTTCCCCACGTCCACAAACAGGAACTCGTACCGTGCCGACACCACCGCCATTAACACTATGCTATTAAAACCTTTATAGTTAAAATAGTATGACCCCGAATGGGGTGGCGGCACTATGTGGACGTGCTTCCCATCAATTGCCCCTCCGCAGTTGGGGAAATCCCACCGCTGGGCAAATTGGGAGGCCACAGTCAGCCATTCCTGTGGTGTGCTAGGGAACTGTGGAGTCAAACAAAAAGAAGACATTAGTACGGTTTATGGTTATAGTGCAAGCAGATTACACACAAAAACATTGTTGACCAACATCATTCTAACATTATTATTTAGGGGAGTATTTCCTACCAATAAACAAAGGCCCACTTAGCAGATGCCTCACCCCCGCTGAGTGGACATTCTAAAATAATCTAAGGGGGGGGGCCTAAGGTGATTGTGGGGGATCCAAAAAAGGCTCTACCACTCTGCTGAGCTTGATTGAGAACTAAAAAATTGTTTACATCTTTAGGGGGGGGAGGGAGGGTTGTCAAACTACGCGGGCAATGACTCCACAAAAAGGAAAAGGAAAATAGAAGGCTAGCTGGGTTTGTGCCCACGATAGCATGCTGGAGAGGTTAGTGAAGGGAAATAGGCATGGAGGGCCCAAAAAGGCCTTTACAGGTCAAAAAATGCATGGGGAAAATGGGGACATTACCAGGATATTACAAACAGGCAAATTTGGGTTAGGAGGGAAAAAATAAGAAGATTCAAAAACAATCAAAACATATAATGTGAGGTTAAAGGAGCAAAATTACCTTCATATAATCCTTCTGCAGGACCTGAATGATGGCCGAACACGTCTCAGGGATAATGATCCCGAGAGCCTGGGGGGAGATGCCTGTTGTGAACTTGAGGTCCTGCAAGCTTCTCCCAGTCGCCAGGTATCTCAACGTGGCAATAAGCCTCTGCTCGGCAGTGATGGCCTGGCGCATCACAGTGTCCTGCCTCGTTATATAGGGGGACAGCAAATCCAACAGACGGTGAAATACGGGGTCCGTCATCCTGAGATAATTCCTGAAATCATCAGGATTATTCTCATGGATTTCCCGCAGCAGAGGCATATAAGAGAATTGGTCCCGCTGGAGCAACCAATTCTTAGTCCATGAACTCCTCCTCACCCTGTTCACAGACTGAACTCGGGTTACAGTGTTAACTGCAACACCAAGCCCAAAGCCAGCACGAGCTCGAGAACGAGAACGCACTTCAAACATGGTTTTAAACCGGTCGGCTGGTCAGAACGCACTCAAACAGAACGCACCGTGGAACAGCAAGGCCTGAGAAGAACGACCTGAAAAACAGGAAACGAACAGCCAAGAAGGCACTGCAAGGCAGTAACGACCTGACTGCACGCACTGAATCACAAATACAAACCCACAAGCACAAACTGAACACCAGGAAACGATCTGCAAAGCACGGAGACTGAAAAGCGCGAATCGGCTCTCACCAAACTTTTACTAACACGCGGTAACACAAAATCAGCAAAAGCAGCCCAAGGGGTGGCGCCATTAGATTTGTTCGGCCCTTTTATAGCGCGTCGTACGTTTTGTACGTGCCGTCGTTTTCTTGCCGTCGGTTTTTAAACTGATGGTGTGTGGCCAAGACTGATGAAAAACAGTTTCATCGGATTTCCGATGGTCAAATCCATCGGACGAAAATCCATAGGTTATCCGATCGTGTGTACAGGGCTTTAGAGTAGTGGGGGGAGGGTTTGGGGAGGTCTCAATAGGTGATTGGGGGGATAAACAGGTATGAGTTTAAATTGTGTCCAACTTTACAGGCGCTTTTATATCTGCTCAAATGTGAGTGTTCCCAATTTTTAATAAATACTCTTTGTTATATGGATTTACACTATGTGGAACTTTGTTTAATTTTTGGTTGCATCTTGTGAGCTTATGGGAAAGATTCAGCTAACCTCCCTCTGGGATCATTTGTCTACTGAGAACCATCCAAAGGACAGTGTGACCACCATTCACTCGTGCCAGTGGCTGCAGACGTGGATGTTCCTATCTACTGGTGTGTTTTCACCACAAGCCTTGACGACTCATCAGGCGTATGTCCTTTTGAGTCCTGTAGCACCCTCTACCTTAGATAGGTAGGTGCTAGTGTAGTTTTTTTGTGTAAGCTGCCAGGGCAGGTAAATTTAAGCAGGCCTATGCTGTGAGCTAGGCCTGTTTGTTTTTAACTGGGGGCAGGGGAGTGGTTTAGTGTAGCAGGGAGAAGGTTCTGGAAAAGGGGCAGGGCAGAGAGCTGGAGTGACACGGGGTGCATGTGAGAAGCTCTGACCAATCCCCAACTAGGATTGGCAGGGGGCAGCCCTCCTACATATACCCATGGTCAGCCTGCTGGGGGAGGAGTTGTCGGCTGGGTGAACTGAATGATGGAGTGTTAGACTGTTGTGCCTGAGGGAACCCCTTTCCTGGGGGGGGGGTATACCTCAGGCGGGGAGCTTGAGATCTGGGAGAAAGCCTCTCCTTACACGGTCATGGAGAGGTGTCCTGGAACAGGAGCTGGAGGAGACAGTTGGTCCGCACGTCCAGAGTAAAGTCATTCAGGAAGGATCCAGGGCAGATGTCGGTGAGTGGAAAGCACAGTGAAGAGATCTGGAAGAGACATGCCAGGGAAGCTGGATGTAGAGCCAAAGGGAGAGACTGTGGGAGTTTGTGTCAAATCGATGCAGCCATGGGGGCGGGCAGGATTTCCAAGTCGGACTTGCTGGGATCAGTAGTCCATCTTAATTTATTCCTAAATTGGTTGCTGCCACATAGGGGTACTGCAGGCCCCGGCCTACAAAGGGCCATCAAGTAAAGACACTGGGACTTATTCAGAGTGAGGCCTAGTCATGTTCTGATGGTGTGACAGGATTACTAAAATTGGACAGTGAATTAGTGTGCTGGAGGAAGAATGCTGAGGAAGAAGTGTTCTGAGGTAAAAGTCTGTCAAGTTTAGGGTCAGCCATCTTGTTCTGCTGAGAAGTGTGACGCAGTTACTTTATTCTACAAAGTACTAATTTATCCTATGGGCATCCCATGTCCCTTTTCCCCAACCAAGTTCAATCCCCTAATGAAAACAACAAAAACAAGCAAGAGACTGTTCATTGACTGAGAAGTGTGTCTAATGGATGTCTGGCAGCAGGATGAAATGTTTGGATGCTGTAACACATAGCAAATCCACGGGGTCAGTGCTACAGTCTGATCATTCTGGTAAGCCTTCTCAATATTGGTAGTGGCTATCTCCCATATCTACTCTTCTCACTTGTCCTCCTACTGATGTCCTAAGGAGGTCATCCACTTACCTTGATTAATACAAATATCCCTGTCTTCATTTGTGGACTTTGTGTTTCTACTTTTTTACGTTGTGGACTTTATTGAGTTTATCATTACAATTTATGTGTTTACACATGTGTCGCTATATGTGTATGTATATATAGTATATATATATTTTTTTCACATCCCTTTATATGGTCTTATCATCTAGTTACTGTTCTTATTAGCGCTGCACATTTATCTGTTATTATTCACTTGCAATTGTCTTTTGCTGTGGTGGCTGCAGCTCCATGTTTGAAGTGACAGCGCTGTATTTTCCACTTTCACATGCGTCTTTGGTTGCAGGGGGATATGTTGTTGAGTGGCGAAAGTCAAATCAATGAAACAGCTGCATGCTACGGAATCAATGATAGCATTGACTGAGACTGTTCCTTCCGGAAGCTGGAATGAGAGCGGAAGAGCAAGGTGAGAGGTTAGCAGGAACAGAAGGTGGGCACTTACGAGTCTTTGCAGAGCAGTTGCGTACGTAGTGGCCAGCCTCTCCACAGTAGAGGCAAAGGTCGTTCTGCCGGCGGTGTACTCGCTCTTCAGGGGACAAAGCTGTATGCATTAACCCCAGTTGCATGGGTTCAGGATGTCATGGATATGCAGTAATGTTTGTCAGCTTACCTTCCTCCTCATGTGTTCATCTTAGAGGCCAGACTCTCTCTCACCTGGCTGCCTTTATAATCTCCTCCCAGCCTGACTCCACCCCAGGCCCTATCACAGAACACTATATTAACCTGTGCACTGCAAGCCTGCCTTGCTGATCAACGTGTTTGTTTAAGCATTGTGTGTTTGGGTTCCTGCCTGCCGTGTGCTATGTCTGTCTCTCTGTTACCGAAATTGGCTTGTTCCCGACTATCCCTGTCTGCTTGTGACCTTGACCTTCGGCTTGTCCTTCGTTTATCCTTGTCTGCTTGTTGCCCTGACCTTGGCCTTTCCCCTCACTTACATAGTTACATAGTTAGTCAGGTTGAAAAAAGACACAAGTCCATCCAGTTCAACCATAAAAAAAAAAAAAAAAATATCGTACAATCCCATATAGCCAATTCTATACCCACAGTTGATCCAGAGGAAGGCAAAAACCCCCAGAAGAGCATGATCCAATTTGCTACAGCAGGGGAAAAAATTCCTTCCTGATCCCCCGAGAGGCAATCGGATATTCCCCGGATCAACTTTACCTATAAATGTCAGTACCCAGTTATATTATGTACATTTAAGAAAGAATCCAGGCCCTTCTTAAAGCAATCTACTGAGTTGGCCAGAACCACCTCTGCAGGGAGTCTATTCCACATTTTCACAGCTCTTACTGTGAAAAAACCTTTCCGTATTTGGAGGTGAAATCTCTTTTCCTCTAGACGCAAAGTGTGCCCCCTTGTCCTCTGTGTTGACCGTAAAGTGAATAACTGAACACCACGTTCACTATATTTATATATTTGTACATGTTGATCATATCCCCCCTTAATCTCCTCTGCTCAAGAGTGAATAAATTCAGTTCCTCTAATCTTTCCTCATAGCTGAGCTCCTCCATCCCTCTTATCAGTTTGGTTGCCCTTCTCTGCACTTTCTCCAGTTCCCCAATATCCTTTTTGAGGACTGGGGCCCAAAACTGAACTGCATATTCCAGATGAGGTCTTACTAATGATTTGAACAGGGGCAAAATGGTATCTCTCTCTCTGGAGACCATACCTCTCTTAATACAAGAAAGGACTTTGCTCGCTTTGGAAACCGCAGCTTGGCATTGCATGCCATTATTGAGCTTATGATCTACCAAAACCCCCAGATCCTTCTCCACTACGGATCCCCCCAGTTGTACTTCCCCTAGTATGTATGATGCATTCATATTCTTAACCCCCAAGTGCATAACTTTACATTTATCAACATTAAACCTCATCTGCCACATAGTCGCCGAATTAGACAGAGCATTGAGGTCGGCTTGTAAATTGGCGACATCCTGTAATAGCATAGCTTGGTGTCATCTGCAAAGACAGAAATGTTACTTTTGATCTCAGACCCAATATCATTTATAAACATATTAAAAAGTAAGGGTCCCAGCACTGAACCTTGGGATACACCACTGATAACCTTGGACCATTCAGAGTAAGAATCATTAACCACTACTCTCTGAATTCTGTCTTTTAGCCAGTTTTCTATCCATTTACAAACTGATATTTCCAATCCTCTGTCCAAGGTTTTACTTACCTCTTCATAAAAAGAAATCAGGTTTGTCTGACAACTTCTGTCTTTCATGAATCCATGCTGTCTGTTGCTTAAATAGTTTTTTTCCAGCAAGAACTCATCTATGTGGTCTTTTATTAATCTCTCCAGTATTTTCCCAACTATAGAAGTTAAACTAACAGGTCTATAGTTAAAGATATAGGTAAAGACTTAATTCCCTTTTTAAATATAGGCACCACATTGGCCCTACGCCAATCCAGTGGTACTATTCCTGTCATTAATGAGTCCCTAAAAATTAGATACAATGGCTTTGAAATTACAGAGCTCAATTCTTTTAGGATCCGTGGGTGTATGCCATCTGGTCCAGGTGCTTTATCCACCTTTATTCCATCTAAATATTTCTGGACCATATCACTTTTGAGCCATTGTGGATTTGGGGCTGTGTCACTACCACTCCCATTTTGGACATGAGCTCCCCCATGCTGCTTTGTATACACAGAACTGAAGAAAGTATTTAATAAATTAGCCTTCTCTTTGTCCCCAGTCACCCACTCTAGATTATTTTGTAAAGGGCCTACATGCTCAGACTTGACCTTTTTACTATTAATATATTTAAATCATTTGTTGGGGTTTGTCCTACTATCTTTTGCAATCTGTCGTTCTTTTAGAATTTTTGCATCCTTGATTTCCTTTTTACATATCCTGTTATATTCTTTGTAACATTTAAATGACACTAGTGTTCCCTCATTTTTATATTTTTTAAAAGCTCTTTTCTTATAGTTTATAGCTTTTTTAACTTTGGCAGTGAGCCACATAGGTTTTATTTTTAGCCTTTTAAACTTATTGCCCATGGGAATATACTTTGCAGTGAGTTCACAAACAGTCTTTTTGAAGAATTCCCATTTCTGTTCTGTGCCCATTTATGCCAATATTCCCTCCCAGTCTAAGTCCTGGAGAGCAGCGCTCATCCTTGGAAAATTTGCTCTCTTGAAATTAAGTGTTTTTATCTTTCCCGTATGTGATTTTTGCTTACAACTAACATCAAATGAAATCATGTTATGGTCACTGCTACCCAGGTGTTCCTTTATCTGAACATTAGTAATACGCTCTGCATGGTTTGAGATTACCAGGTCCAACAGAGCATCATTCCTAGTTGGGGCCTCAATAAACTGGACCATAAAATTGTCCTGCAATAGGTTTATAAATTTTTGCCCTTTAACTGTCCCAGCAGTTCCATTACTCCAGTCAATTTCTGGGTAGTTAAAATCCCCCATTATTATCACCGTCCCAGCCCTTGCAGCCCTTTCCATCTGTGCAAGGAGCTGAGTCTCCAACTCCTCATTAACATTGGGTGGTCTATAACAAACTCCAATGATTAGCTTTGAACTACGCACATCTGTATGCAGTTCCACCCATAATGCTTCAGACTCATCACACTCTCCATCCACCAGGTCCTCTTTCACACTCGATTTGAGATCACTTCTCACATAGAGACAGACCCCTCCACCTTTCCTTTTTACCCTGTCTTTCCGAAAGAGTGCATAGCCAGGAATATTAATAGCCCAGTCATGTGAGGAATGAAGCCAAGTTTCAGCAATACCGATTACATCATAGCTCTCCTCATGCACCAGAGCTTCCAACTCACCTATTTTGCTTGGCAGACTTCTGGCGTTGGTGAACAGACACTTTAATGCATTAATATATTTTGACCGGTCACAGACTATCCTCTTGGGTGTTCCCAGATTGCGACTAGGACTTGCTACTATACTTACCTTGGGTTTATGTGCTTTGTTACCCTACCACTAATGCCCCTAATACTACCCTCTATAATATGTTCCCCGCTGACTCTCACTATCTCTGGACCCTCCCCCCCGTCGCCTAGTTTAAAAACCCCTCTAACTTTTTGGCCATCCTTATTCCCAGCTGATCTGCACCCTCCTCATTTAGGTGCAGTCCGTCCCTTCTATAGTACTGGTTATCGACTGAGAAGTCGGCCCAGTCCTCCAGGAACCCAAACCCCTCCTTACTACACCAGCTCTTCAGTCACTTGTTCACTTCCCTAATCTCCCTCTGCCTTTCTGGTGTGGCTCGATGTACCGGTAGTATTCCTGAGAATACTACCTTGGAGGTCCTTTTCCTCAATTTAGCTCCCAAGTCCCTAAAATCGTTCTTTAGGACACTCCATCTGCCTCTGACTTTGTCATTGGTGCCAACGTGCACCATGACAGCTGGGTCTTCCCCAGCCCCTCCCAGTAATCTGTCCACCAGATCCGTGATGTGCCGAACCCGAGCGCCCGGTAGACAACATACAGTTCGGCGCTTCAGGTCTTTGTTACAGATTGCCCTCTCTGTCCTTCTAAGAATTGAGTCCCCTACCACCAGAATCTGTCTTTCCTTTCCCTTCGCTTCCCCCCCACTCTCACTGGAGGAGTTCTTCCCCCGGCAGCTAGGAGAGTCCCTCAGCTCCAGCAGTGCTGGTCCCTGACTGGTTTCACCAATGTCACTCAATGGAGCATACTTATTGGGATGCTCCAGCCCTGGATCGGCCTCCCTGGCACTTCGCCCTCTACCCTTCCTGACTGTCACCCATCTACTATTTTCTAGTGCCTGCACCTCTTTGTCTCCACCCACCTCTGTGCTGGCCCCTGCCATCACCTGCCGGGTACGTATCCAGCTCTCCTTTAGTGTGGAGGGACTTCCCAGTGCTGACAGTTGCTTCCCTAGATTCAGAACCTGGGCTTCCAGGGAAACAATGTGCTTACATTTTGTACAGCAGTAATCGCCCTCGATCAGATGATCAAGGAACGCATACATGCTGCAAGATGTACACCGAGTCGCCTCGCCACACCCGCCGGGCATCGTACCTATTAATTTAATGAGGATTCGAGATTATACCCTGTCCAAATTACCTAACACTAGCTTCCTGACCCAACTATTCAACAAGACAATACACAGGTACTCAACAAGACAATACACAGGTACTCAACAAGACAATACACAGGTACCACGCAGACCTACGTGCACCCGCAGACCAACGGACCCGCGTGCACTCGCAGACCAGCGTGCACTCGTAGACCAACGGACCCGCGTGCACTCGCAGACCAGCGTGCACTCGCAGACCAACGGACCCGCGTGCACTCGCAGACCAGCGTGCACTCGCAGACCAATGGACACGCGTGCACTCGCAGACCAGCGTGCACTCGCAGACCAACGGACCCGCGTGCACTCGCAGACCAGCGTGCACTCGCAGACCAACGGACCCGCGTGCACTCGCAGACCAGCGTGCACTCGCAGACCAACGGACCCACGTGCACTTGCAGACCAGCGTGCACTCGCAGACCAATGGACCCGCGTGCACTTGCAGACCAACGGACCCGCGTGCACTCGCAGACCAGCGTGCACTCGCAGACCAACGGACCCGCGTGCACTTGCAGACCAGCGTGCACTCGCAGACCAATGGACCCGCGTGCACTCGCAGACCAACGGACCCGCGTGCACTCGCAGACCAGCGTGCACTCGCAGACCAACGGACCCGCGTGCACTCGCAGACCAGCGTGCACTCGCAGACCAATGGACCCGCGTGCACTCGCAGACCAACGGACCCGCGTGCACTCGCAGACCAGCGTGCACTCGCAGACCAACGGACCCGCGTGCACTTGCAGACCAGCGTGCACTTGCAGACCAATGGACCCGCGTGCACTCGCAGACCAGCGTGCACCTACAATACACAAGTACTAACGATCCACACACACTACTCAGACAACACCCAGGTACTCACACTACACATCTACTATGACCCCTGTTTTAACCTCCTGTTTTAAACTCTTGATTTTAACTCACCACTTAGTCCAGTTCCACTTGGACAGAGTTCCAGCAACTCAAAATGAGCAGGCTCTAAATGAGCTCTACAGAAATTTATATAGGCCTCAAGCACCTGTGAACAATTAACCACTCCCCTTAATTAGTAGGCTGAAGGAAAAAAAGAGAAAAAAAAGGCTGTTTAAAATGTGCCAGAAAAAGGTGTTAAAAAGCTGCAAGGAAAAAGAGCCAAAAATAACCAAAAATGCAACCCAGCAGTCAAAAGCAGAAACTTCTTCACTCTCCACGCAAGGTCTCCACTGTCTACCCTCCAACCAACAAGACTACTCACTATTCTTGTATCCTGTGCTTCTGCTTCCCCTCTATCCTCCTTACCCTACGGAGCGTGACTTAGGGGACTCTAGGGGCCGCGACCTGGACCCAGCTGCAGCGTAACATCCTCACCACTAGAGGCTCTGGTGAAAACCTGCTGGGTCTTAGACTCTGTGCCCTGGGGAATCTTGGCTCTAGCTTCCTGTGGATCCCTGTTGTGCTCCACTGGTCCCGCTTTCCACAACCACCCAGTATCCCATCCGCAGCAGTCAGCTATAGGGTTCACTACCTTGTGGTGCACTCCTGACCCCCAACGGTGTGCATCTGTCATCTGGCCACAGGTGACCTGACACAGGAGCATCAGCTGCTGGGCTGGTAGGGCCTGCACTGGCTGGCGCCGAGTAGCGAGAGGCAGGGACTGGAGCTCTTGGTGTCATCCAAACAGGACGGTTCTGCTGGGTGGACCACTCTGATCAGCGCTCACAGAGCCGTCGATCAATCTGAATGGCCAGAGTGATACATTTTTCAAGGGTGTTGGGTATTCCTACTCGGGCAAGTTCATTCTTGAGGTTTTGGGAAAGACCCATGCGGAACTGGTGTCACAGAGCTGTGTCATTCCACTGAGTGTTTGCGCTCCAGCGTCTGAAGTCCGTAACATAGTCCTCAGCCACTCTGTGGCCTTGCTGGAGCGCATTGAGGGCAGTCACCGCTGTGGCAGTCCGCTGTGGGTCATCATAAATCTGGGTCATGGCGTCAAAGAAGGATGACATAGCATGCGTTGGTACGTTGTTCTCTTCAAGCAACCGGTGGGCCCAGGTCTGGGGTTCCCCTTGAAGCAGAGAAATTATAAACCCCACCTGGTGGATTCTAGTGAAAAAGTCTGGGGTTGCAGAGCAAAATACAGCTGGCATGCATTGCGAAAGGCTCAGAATTTAGTTTTGTCCCCTGCAAACCTTTCTGGAGTGGGGACTCTGGGTTTGATATTTCGGGTCATTGATTACCAGGAATAAATGATTGGCTGTTTTTCCCTTCATAGAGATGGATACCGTATATACTCGCGTATAAGCCGAGATTTTCAGCCCTTTTTTTGGGGCTGAAAATGCCCCCCTCGGCTTATACTCGAGTCAGTGTACCTGAAAATATTGAGAGGCTGCGGGCGTCCATCGTTTAAAACTCGCGGTCTCCTCCTGGTCCCTTCCGTGATAGGCGGAACTGTGTCTGCTGAGAAACGCCTATCACGAACGTTCTCTTATCCTCACCCATCCCAGCAGACACTGTGTTCAGTGTTCCACCAATCACGGACACCTTTTCATCCTCAGACAAGAGGACATCCGTGATTGGCGGAACACTGAACACAGTGTCTGCTGGGAAACTGAGTCCGAGGATGAGAGAACGTTCATGATAGGCGGAACTGTGTCTGCTGAGAAACGCCTATCATGGAAGAGACCAGGAGGAGACCGCGAGTTTTAAACAATGAATGGACGCTCGCAGCCTCTCAATTTCAGGTACACTGACAACGGGCACAGTGACGATGGGCACAGTGACGATGGGCACAGTGACAATTGGCACAGTGAGGTTGCAATGGGCACAGTGAGGTTGGGACAGTGAGGTTGCAATGGGCACAGTGAGGTTGCAATGGGCATTGTTGACCCTCTTTTCCGCTTACAGTAGCTGCTGCATTCTCACCCTCAGCTTATACTCGATTCAATAAGTTTTCCCAGTTTTTTTGTGGTAAAATTAGGTGCCTCGGCTTATACTCGGGTCGGCTTATACTCAAGTATATACGGTAATATGCATTTAGCAATTATATTATGACTATTGGAGTCATCATCCAGATCATGGACAATTATCCTGAGGGTTTAAATACCTATTTTTTTTTAGGACTGGCCAACTATTCTAGTAACTTTCTACAAATGCAATTATATTCCTGGCATAAATCCATTTGAACCTTTTTAATATTTCTCCCGTTATTAACCTTTTAGGGAAAAGAACACCTTACCATACACCTTTTCAATCCCAGTAGGAATTGAGTATAATTACTGAACCCATTAGAGTCAGTATATACTGGATGGAGGTGAATATTGAGAACATCACCTTCCAAGCAAACCTCTCAACCTTTTTCTTTTTCAAATATAAATTTTTATTGAGAATTGTGAAGAAAAAAAAGGGTACAGAGAGGAAACAGTACAACTGTGGTCAAATTCGGCAATCCAACGGATACAGAGGTCTACAGTAAAGGCCTACAATCATACTCTCCTGATGGTCACTAGGGATGAGCCGAACACCCCCGGGTTCGGTTCGCACCAGAACCTTCGAACGGACCGAAAGTTTGCGCGAATTTTCGAACCCTATTCGTTATAATGGACGCGAACGTTCGAAATCAAAATTGCTAATTACAACGGCCAATATGCATGTTAATGTCATAAAACAGGTTTGGGGACCCGGGTCCTGCCCCAGGGGACATATATCAATGCAAAAAGAAATTTTAAAAACTAAAGTTTTTTCGGGAGCAGTCATTTTAATGATGCATAAAGTGAAAAAAAAAAAAGTGAAATTTTCCTTTAAATATGGTACCTGGGGGGTGTCTAAAGTATGCCTGTGAAGTGGCATGTGTTTCCCGTGTTTAGAACTGTCCTTGCACAAAATGACATTTGTAAAGGAAAAAAAGAAGCCATTTAAAACCACTTGCGGCTTTAATGTCATGTCTTGTCCTGGCCGCCATATGGCTGAAAATCCTTGAGAAAAATGGCATGGCTACCCCATCACCCCCCCCCCACCCCAGCCCCTTTGGGTCTTGTATGGATACTAAGGGGGACCCCGCACCCAAAATAAAACCCTATACCTACAACCCTATATACTCTGAACAGCAGTATATAGGTGGTGCAAACAAGACATGGACTGTAGGTTTGTTCTTAAGTAGAATCTGAACAGGTACATTATGAAGTGTAGCTACATCCCAAAAAAATCAATTTTTAAGCTTTTTGGAGAACATAGGGAGGGGTTATCACCCCTGTAACATTTGCTGTCTTTGCACATCTGTTCAGAACATGTCACCTCACTTTCCGTCCCAATGACAAATGTTTTTGGAAAAGTGGGGTTTTAATTGAAACAAGGATTGGTGATAAAGCATCAGTAGAGAGGAGATACCTTTTTCCCAAATTAAATCTAACAGGATAGAATTTTCCTTCCTAGGGGTAGATTTCCTCTCACTTCCTGTTTTCTCTTGCCGTTTGCAAGTAGGAGTCGTTTGTAAGTTGGATGTTTGAAAGTAGGGGCCTGCCGTATATACTCTGCAGAAATTTGCCCTATTAGATGTTGGTGTAGCCACAAGACTGGTGGGCACAGGAATGGGCCCTGCTGTGAGTTAATAGATCAAGATTTGTACTTGCATGCACCTGTTGAACCGGGCAGAAAAATTGGGCCTTTGGTGGTGGTGGTGGTGGACGGTGTTGCCACAAGACTGTAAGCCCTCACAGTTACTCTTGGTGGGTGCAGGAATGGGCCCTGCTGTGA
Organism: Rana muscosa; assembly: GCA_029206835.1. NCBI lineage: Eukaryota > Metazoa > Chordata > Amphibia > Anura > Ranidae > Rana > Rana muscosa. The sequence goes on along the minus strand of CM055119.1, from coordinate 256,847,154 downwards.
GTTATTAGATCAAGATTTGTAATTGCATGCACCTGTTGAACAGGGCAGAAAAATTGGGCCTTTGGTGGTGGTGGTGGTGGTGGACGGTGTTGCCACAAGACTGTAGGCCCTCATAGTTACTCTTGGTGGGCGCAGGAATGGGCCCTGCTGTGAACTATTAGATCAAGATTTGTAATTACACGCCCCTGTTAAACAGGGGCTGAAAAATTGTGCCTTAGGCATTGGTGCTGGTGCCACAACACTGCAACCCCTCACAGATACTGTACTTGGAGCACAGCAGTCACACCTGTTGCGAAGCATCTTTTTAAAAAATTGTAATTACACGCCCCTGTTATACAGGGGCTGAAAAATTGTGCCTTAGGCACTGGTGCTGGTGCCACAACACTGCAACCCCTCACAGATACTGTACTCTGAGCACAGCAATGAGACCTGTTGCAAAGCATTGCCTAAAAATTGTAATTACACGCCCCAACAGGGGCTGAAAAATTGTGCCTTAGGCACTGGTGCTGGTGCCACAACACTGCAACCCCTCACAGATACTGTACTCTGAGCACAGCAGTCACACCTGTTGCGAAGCATCTTTTTAAAAAATTGTAATTACACGCCCCTGTTATACAGGGGCTGAAAAATTGTGCCTTAGGCACTGGTGTGGTGGCATGGATCATTGAGGAGGAGGAAGAGGATAGTCAGTGAACATAACAGGACAGTCACTCAGCATCAGCATAGGCAGTCTTGAAGGGATGTGACATTATAAATTATTCCGTTATATCCGCTTCAGGTGTCTGGTAGCTGGTGGTGATCCAAGACTGATTCATTTTTATGAAGGTCAGTCGATCAACCGAGTCGGTGGACAGGCGCACCCTATGATCGGTGACAAATCCTCCAGCAGCACTGAATGTGCGTTCGGAAAGAACGCTGGATGCAGGACAGGCCAGTAGCTCAATTGCATACTGTGCAAGCTCTGGCCAGTGATCCATCCTCAGGACCCAGTAAGCCAGAGGATTTTCGGTGGGAAAGGTGTCCAAGTCTGACCTTGCCCCTAGGTATTCCTGCACCATGTATATCAGACGCTGGCGATGGTTGCTGGAACCGATCATACCTTGGGGCTGCGGACTAAAAAATTGTCTGAACGCATCGGTCAGACGTCCACCTTCCCCACCGCTCCTTCTGCTACTGACCGAAGCCTCAGCAACTCGTCGTCCAGGACCAGGAGTTTGTAACCTCCCAGTTTCTGGGAACGCGTTGCACAGACCTTTCTGCAAGGCCTCCCTGAGATGTCTCATCCTCTGCTCCCTCTGCGACGGCAAGATAAGGTCCGCAACCTTACCCTTGTACCGTGGATCAAGGAGAGTGGCCAGCCAGTAATGGTCACTCTCCTTGATCCGAAGAACACGAGGATCCTTCCGCAGGCTTTGCAGGATCAGGGAGGCCATGCAGCGTAGGTTAGCTGAGGCATTCGGTCCGGAGTCTTCTGGGTCACTGAGGATGACATGATCGCCAGCCACCTCCTCCCAGCCACGTACAAGTCCACTGGTTTGTTGGGACTGTACATCATCCCTAAAAGACTGCTGCTGCTGATGCTGAGTGCCAGGCTCCACCTCCATGCTCACACAATCCTCCTCCTCCTCCTCTTCCTGTGTGATGGGTGGGACAGAAGGAACATTGTCTGGATAAAGGGGGCCTTGAGAGACAAGGAAGTCCTCCTCTTCCTGCCTCTGTTCTGCCTCAAGTGCCCTGTCCATTATCCCACGCAGCGTATGCTCCAACAGGTGGACAAGAGGTACAGTGTCACTGATGCATGCACTGTCACTGCTCACCATCCTCGTGGCCTCCTCAAATGGTGAGAGGACAGTGCATGCATCCCTGATCATGCTCCACTGGCGTGGGGAAAAAAAGCCAAGCTCCCCTGACCCTGTCCTGGTGCCGTAGTCGCAAAGGTACTCATTGATGGCCCTCTGCTGCGTGTGCAGTCGCTGCAGCATGGCCAACGTTGAGTTCCACCTGGTGGGCATGTCACATATTAGGCGGTTCTTGGGCAGGTTCAGCTCCTTTTGCAGCTCAGTCAGCCGAGCACTGGCATTATAAGATCGGCGGAAATGCACACAGACTTTCCTGGCCTGCCTCAGGACATCCTGTAAGCCTGGGAACCTGCCCAAGAACCGCTGCACCACCAGGTTGAGGACGTGAGCCATACAGGGCACATGGGTGAGCTGCCCCTGTCGCAGGGCGGAGAGGAGGTTGGTGCCATTATCAGAAACGACCATTCCTGGCTTAAGCTGGCGTGGCGTCAACCACCTCTCGGCCTGCCCCTGCAGAGCTGCCAGAACCTCTGGCCCAGTGTGGCTCCTGTCCCCCAAACACACCAGCGCAAGCACGGCATGGCATCTTTTTGCCTGCGTACTCGCGTAGCCCCTTGTACGCCTACGGAGCACCGCTGGTTCCGAGGACAGAGCACTCGAAGAGGACATGGAGGAAGAAGAAGAGGAGGGGGTGGAGGAGAGAGGTGTGTCACAACCAGTAGTAGCATTTTGGAGGCGTGGTGGCGGAACAACCTCCAACACTACTGCACCTTGTCCTGCATCCCTCCCAGCTGCCAATAGAGTGACCCAATGGGCCGTGAAAGAAAGATAACGTCCCTGTCCATGCCTGCTGGACCATGAGTCAGCGGTAATATGCACCTTACCGCTGACCGCCCTGTCCAGCGAGGCATGGACATTGCCTTCCACATGCCAGTAGAGAGACGGAATCGCCTTCCGTGAGAAAAAGTGGCGTTTGGGAACCTGCCACTGAGGAACCGCACATTGAACAAACTCACGGAAGGGGGCCGAGTCTATCAACTGAAAAGGCAGCAGTTGAAGTGCTAGCAATTTAGCCAAGCTAGCATTCAACCGCTGGGCATGTGGATGGCTGGGAGTATACTTCTTTCGACGGTCCAGCAGCTGGGGCAGGGAAATTTGCCTGCTACAATCGGACGTCGGTGTACTGCAAGTACTTGGTTGTGACACACCTAATTCTACACCTTCAGTCCTCTCAGAGCAGCTTTCAGAGAGGACTGAAGATATAGTGGGGATGGAGATCCCAGCTGATGAGGAGCAAGGAGAGGTCCGCTTTGTTCTTTGGTGTGGGTCTTTTATGTGTGCTTGCCAACGAGCTGCATGGCAGGTCGACATATGTCTGCTCATGCTTGTGGTGCCCAAGCGGCTGATGTTTTGGCCACGCGAGATACGCTTGAGACAAATATTGCAAATAGCAGTGGTGCGATCTGATGCACTCGTCTCAAAAAAGGCCCACACCAAAGAACTTTTGTGATAACGTGCAGAGGCAGCGCCCTGCACAGGCGGAGCTCTGCGGTGTGGTACAGTTGCTGTGCTGGCCTCTAGCTGGCCTCCAGGGGGCATCCTGCCTCGTTGGACATGTGACGCTGCATCCTCCTCCTCCTCTCTCCCTTCAGGCACCCACGTGGAGTCAGTGACCTCATCATCCCCTCCCTCTTCACCACTAGAGCAAACCTGGCAGTAAGCTGCAGCTGGTGGAACACTACTGCCAGATTGCTGTCCTTCAGCATCCCCTCTCTCTGCGCGCACACTACTGACTTCCTCAAGCTGGGTATCATCATCCGAGCCTTCGAATCGTTGGGCATCCTCCTGGAGCATGTACCCAACACTGTGCTCAAACAGTTCGGGGGACTCCTCAGGAGGACATGGTGGGTCTAGGGAAGGGGTGGCTGATGATGCCATTGAGTACGCGTTGGCAGCTGCTCTGCCAGTACCCTGAGCCTGGGTGAGAGAGGGTGAGGAGGATGAGGAGGGCTTGGTCATCCATTCTACCAAGCCTTCGGCATGATGCGGCTCCACATGTCCAGCTGCCGAAAACAAAGACAAGCGTGTCCCATGGCCACGTGCTGATGACGATGCACGACCACGTCCACGGCCAGCACTGTTGTCTCTAGAAACAGAGCCTGCCTGCCCTGTGTTCTTGCCTCGGCACGCTCTGCCTCTCCTTGGCGGTCTTCCAGCCATTGTAGTCGGTAGTGTATATAGTATAAAAAATAGAACTCCTATGTGTGCTCACAACACACTGTAGGTCCTATGGGTGCTGACACTAACACACTATAGGTACTATGTGTGCTGCTGACAAGAAAATATAGGAGCTCTGTTTGCTGCCACTAACACACTAGAAGTCCTATTGGTGCTTCTGAGATGAAAATATAGGAGCTCTGTGTGATGCCACTAACACACTAGAAGTCCTATGGGTGCTGCTGAGAAGAAAATATAGGAGCTCTGTGTGATGCCACTAACACACTAGAAGTCCTATGGGTGCTTCTGAGATGAAAATATAGGAACTCTGTGTGATACCACTAACACACTAGAAGTCCTATGGGTGCTTCTGAGAAGAAAATATAGGAGCTCTGTTTGCTGCCACTAACACACTAGAAGTCCTATGGGTGCTGCTGAGAAGAAAATATAGGAGCTCTGTGTGATGCCACTAACACACTAGAAGTCCTATGGGTGCTTCTGAGATGAAAATATAGGAGCTCTGTGTGATGCCACTAACACACTAGAAGTCCTATGGGTGCTGCTGAGAAGAAAATATAGGAGCTATGTGTGATGCCACTAACACACTAGAAGTCCTATGGGTGCTTCTGAGATGAAAATATAGGAGCTCTGTGTGATGCCACTAACACACTAGAAGTCCTATGGGTGCTTCTGAGATGAAAATATAGGAGCTCTGTTTGCTGCCACTAACACACTAGAAGTCCTATGGGTGCTGCTGAGAAGAAAATATAGGAGCTCTGTGTGATGCCACTAACACACTAGAAGTCCTATGGGTGCTTCTGAGATGAAAATATAGGAGCTCTGTGTGATGCCACTAACACACTAGAAGTCCTATGGGTGCTGCTGAGAAGAAAATATAGGAGCTCTGTTTGCTGCCACTAACACACTAGAAGTCCTATGGGTGCTGCTGAGAAGAAAATATAGGAGCTCTGTGTGATGCCACTAACACACTAGAAGTCCTATGGGTGCTGCTGAGAAGAACATATAGGAGCTCTGTTTGCTGCCACTAACACACTAGAAGTCCTATGGGTGCTGCTGAGAAGAAAATATAGGAGCTCTGTGTGATGCCACTAACACACTAGAAGTCCTATGGGTGCTGCTGAGATGAAAATATAGGAACTCTGTGTGATGCCACTAACACACTAGAAGTCCTATGGGTGCTGCTGAGAAGAAAATATAGGAGCTCTGTGTGATGCCACTAACACACTAGAAGTCCTATGGGTGCTGCTGAGAAGAAAATATAGGAGCTCTGTGTGATGCCACTAACACACTAGAAGTCCTATGGGTGCTGCTGAGAAGAAAATATAGGAGCTCTGTTTGCTGCCACTAACACACTAGAAGTCCTATGGGTGCTGCTGAGAAGAAAATATAGGAGCTCTGTGTGATGCCACTAACACACTAGAAGTCCTATGGGTGCTTCTGAGATGAAAATATAGGAGCTCTGTGTGATGCCACTAACACACTAGAAGTCCTATGGGTGCTGCTGAGAAGAAAATATAGGAGCTCTGTGTGATGCCACTAACACACTAGAAGTCCTATGGGTGCTGCTGAGAAGAAAATATAGGAGCTCTGTTTGCTGCCACTAACACACTAGAAGTCCTATGGGTGCTGCTGAGAAGAAAATATAGGAGCTCTGTTTGCTGCCACTAACACACTAGAAGTCCTATGGGTGCTTCTGAGAAGAAAATATAGGAGCTCTGTGTGATGCCACTAACACACTAGAAGTCCTATGGGTGCTTCTGAGATGAAAATATAGGAACTCTGTGTGATGCCACTAACACATTAGAAGTCCTATGGGTGCTGCTAAGAAGAAAATATAGGAGCTCTGTTTGCTGCCACTAACACACTAGAAGTCCTATGGGTGCTTCTGAGAAGAAAATATAGGAGCTCTGTGTGATGCCACTAACACACTAGAAGTCCTATGGGTGCTTCTGAGATGAAAATATAGGAACTCTGTGTGATGCCACTAACACATTAGAAGTCCTATGGGTGCTGCTGAGAAGAAAATATAGGAGCTCTGTTTGCTGCCACTAACACACTAGAAGTCCTATGGGTGCTGCTGAGAAGAAAATATAGGAGCTCTGTGTGATGCCACTAACACACTAGAAGTCCTATGGGTGCTGCTGACTGCTGAGAAGAAAATATAGGAGCTCTGTTTGCTGCCACTAACACACTAGAAGTCCTATGGGTGCTTCTGAGATGAAAATATAGGAGCTCTGTGTGATGCCACTAACACACTAGAAGTCCTATGGGTGCTGCTGAGAAGAAAATATAGGAGCTCTGTTTGCTGCCACTAACACACTAGAAGTCCTATGGGTGCTGCTGAGAAGAAAATATAGGAGCTCTGTGTGATGCCACTAACACACTAGAAGTCCTATGGGTGCTGCTGAGAAGAAAATATAGGAGCTCTGTTTGCTGCCACTAACACACTAGAAGTCCTATGGGTGCTGTTGGGGTGCAATGCTGTGCTAACAGCACTGCGGTTGGTACTACTGCAATACTGTACTAACAGTAAGCACGCACCAGAATAATCCCCAGCAGCAGCTAATAACACGCTAACTGTGCAATCAGCAGCAATGAACGATCAATGACTTAGGTAGTAGTGATGAGCCGAACACCCCCGGGTTCGGTTCGCACCAGAACCCGCGAACGGACCGGAAGTTCGAACGAACATTAGAACCCTATTAAATACAATGGATGCGAACGTTCGAATTCTAAAGTGCTAATTATAACAACTATTATGCATGTTATTGTCCTAAAAAGGGTTTGGGAACCCGGGTTCTGCACCAGGGGACATGTATCAATGCAAAAAGAAGTTTTAAAAACGGTCGTTTTTCGGGAGCAGTCATTTTAATGATGCATAAAGTGAAAAAAAAAAAGTCAAATATTCCTTTAAATATCGTACCTGGGGGGTGTCTAAAGTATGCCTGTGAAGTGCCACGTGTTTCCCGTGTTTAGAACTGTCCCTGCACAAAATGACACTTCTAAAGGAAAAAAAAGCCATTTAAAACTGCTTGCGGCTTTAATGTAATGTCTGGTCCCGGTAATATGGATGAAAATCTTTAAGAAAAATGGCATAGCTACCCCATGACCCCCCCCTACCCCAGCCCATTACCAGCCCCTTTGGGTCTTGTATGGATATTAAGGGGAACCCCGCACATAAAATAAAAAAGGCCCTATATACTCTGAACAGCCGTATACAGGCGGTGCATACAAGACAGGGACTGTAGGTTTGTTCTTATGTAGAATCTGTTTGTAATTTTGAACAGGTACATTGTTGAAGTGTAGCTCCAGCCCAAAAATCTATTTTTAAACTTTTTGGAAAACATAGGTAAGGGTTATCACCCCTGTAACATTTGTTTTGCTGTCTGTGCCCCTGTTCAGAACATTTCACCTCACTTTCCGTCCCAATGACAACTGTTTTTGAAATGTGGTGTTTTTCTTGAAACAAGGATTGCTGATAAAGCATCAGTACAGAGGAGACACCTTTCTCCCATATTTATTCTTACAGGAGAGAATTTTCCTTCCTAGTGGTAGATTTCCTCTCACTTCCTGTTGTCTTCTTGCGTTTGCAAGTAGGAGTCGTTTGTAAGTTGGATGTTTGAAAGTAGGGACCTGCCGTATATACTCTGCAGAAATAGGCCCCTTAGTTGTTGGTGTTGGCACAACACTGTAAGCACTCACAGTTACTCTTGGTTGGTGCTGGAACGCCCTGCTGTCAACTATTATATCAGGAATTTTAATTACATATAATTGTTGAACAGTGGTAGTAAAAATTGGGCCTTTGATGGTGGTGCTGGTGCCACAACACTGTAAGCCCTGACAGTTACTCTTGGTGGGTGCAGCAATGGGCCCTGCTGTGAATTATTAGATCAAGAATTGTAATTACATGCCCCTGTTGAACAGGGGCTGAAAAATTGGGCCTTAGGCACTGGTGGCACAACACTGCAACCCCTCACAGATACTGTACTTGGAGCACAGCAATGAGCCCTGTTGCAAAGTATTGCTTCAAAAATTGTAATGACACGCCCCTGTTAAACAGGGGCTGAAAAATTGGGCCTTAGGCACTGGTGGCACAACACTGCAACTCCTCACAGATACTGTACTTGGAGCACAGCAATGAGCCCTGTTGCAAAGTATTGCTTCAAAAATTGTAATTACACGCCCCTGTTAAACAGGGGCTGAAAAATTGGGCGTTAGGCACTGGTGGCGGCACCCATAAACAAAAATGATCTTCCAAGCTATCATCATCAATCGTATCATTGAGGACTCGGAGGAGGAGGATAGCCAGTCAACATAACAGCACAGGCACTCAGCATCAGCATCAGTCTTGAAGGGATGTGACATTTTAAAATCAATTAGTCTGTTATATCAGCATCAGGTGTGTGGTAGCTGGTGGTGATCCAAGACTGGTTCATCTTGATGAAAGTCAGTCGATCAACCGAGTCGGTGGACAGGCGCACCCTGTGATCCGTGACAAATCCTCCAGCAGCACTGAATGTGCGTTCCGAAAGAACGCTGGATGCAGGACAGGCCAGTAGCTCAATTGCATACTGTGCAAGCTCTGGCCAGTGATCCATCCTCAAGACCCAGTAAGCCAGAGGATTTTCGGTGGGGAAGGTGTCCAAGTCTGACCTTGCCCCTAGATATTCCTGCACCATGTTTATCAGACGCTGGCGATGGTTGCTGGAACCAATCATACTTTGGGGCTGCGGACTAAAGAATTGTCTGAACGCATCGGTCAGACGGCCACCTTCCCCACCGCTCCTTCTTTGACTGGCCGAAGCCTCAGCAACTCGTTGTCCAGGACCAGGAGTTTGCAACCTCCCAGTCTCTGGGAACGCGTTGCACAGACCTTTCTGCAAGGCCTCCCGGAGTTGTCTCATCCTCTGCTCCCTCTGCGACGGTAACATAAGGTCCGCAACCTTACCCTTGTACCGTGGATCAAGGAGAGTGGCCAGCCAGTAATGGTCCCTCTCCTTGATCCGAAGAATACGAGGATCCTTCCGCAGACTTTGCAGGATCAGGGAGGCCATGCAGCGTAGGTTTGCTGAGGCATTCGCTCCGGAGTCCTCTGGGTCACTAAGGACGACATGATCCGCAGCCACCTCCTCCCAGCCACGTACAAGTCCACTGGTTTCTTGGGACTGTAAATCATCCCTAAAAGACTGCTGCTGATGATGCTGAGTGCCAGCCTCCACCTCCATGCTGACACAATCCTCCTCCTCCTCCTCCTCCTCCTCCTCTTCCTGTGCGATGGGTGGGACAGAAGGAACACTGTCTGGGTAAAGGGGGCCTTGAGAGGCAAGGAAGTCCTCCTCTTCCTGCCTCTGTTCTGCCTCAAGTGCCCTGTCCATTATTCCACGCAGCGTGTGCTCCAACAGGTGGACAAGAGGTACAGTGTCACTGATGCATGCACTGTCACTGCTCACCATCCTCGTGGCCTCCTCAAATGGTGCCAGGACAGTGCATGCATCCCTGATCATGCCCCACTGGCGTGGAGAAAAAAAACCAAGCTCCCCTGACCCTGTCCTGGTGCCGTAGTCGCACAGGTACTCATTGATGGCCCTCTGCTGCGTGTGCAGCCGCTGCAGCATGGCCAACGTTGAGTTCCACCTGGTGGGCATGTCACATATAAGGCGGTTCTTGGGCAGGTTCAACTCCTTTTGCAGCTCAGCCAGGCGAGCACTGGCATTATAAGATCTGCGGAAATGCACACAGACTTTCCTGGCCTGCCTCAGGACATCCTGTAAGCCCGGGTACCTGCCCAAGAACCGCTGCACCACCAGGTTAAGGACGTGAGCCACACAGGGCACATGGGTCAGTTGTCCCTGTCGGAGGGCGGAGAGGAGGTTGGTGCCATTGTCGCAAACCACCATTCCTGGCTTAAGCTGGCGTGGCGTCAACCACCTCTCGGCCTGGCCCTGCAGAGCAGACAGGACCTCTGCCCCAGTGTGGCTTCTGTCCCCCAAACACACCAGCGCAAGCACGGCATGGCATCTTTTTGCCTGCGTACTTGCGTAGCCCCGTGAACGGCTACGGAGCACCGCTGGTTCATAGGACAAACCACAGGAAGAGGCCATGGAGGAAGAAGAAGAGGAGGGGGTGGAGGAGAGAGGTGTGTCACAACCAGTAGTAGCATTTTGGAGGCGTGGCGGTGGGACAACCTCCAACACTACTGCACCTTGTCCTGAATCCTTCCCAGCTGCCAAAAGAGTGACCCAATGGGCCGTGAAAGAAAGGTAACGTCCCTGTCCATGCCTGCTGGACCATGAGTCAGCGGTAATATGCACCTTACCGCTGACCGCCCTGTCCAGCGAGGCCAAGACATTGCCTTCCACATGCCGGTAGAGAGCCGGAATAGCCTTCCGTGAGAAAAAGTGGCGTTTGGGAACCTGCCACTGAGGAACCGCACATTGCACAAACTCACGGAAGGGGGCCGAGTCTACCAACTGAAAAGGCAGCAGTTGAAGCGCTAGCAATTTAGCCAAGCTAGCATTCAACCGCTGGGCATGTGGATGGCTGGGAGTGAACTTCTTTCGACGGTCCAGCAGCTGGGGCAGGGAAATTTGCCTGCTAGAATCGGACGTCGGTGTACTGCTAGCAGAGTGGGCGCAAGTACTTGGCTGTGACACACCTAATTCTACACCTTCATTCCTCTCAGTGCATGTTTCAGAGAGGACTGAAGTTATAGTGGGGTTGGAGATCCCAGCTGATGCGGTGCAAGGAGAGGTCCGCTTTGTTCTTTGGTGTGGGTCTTTGAGGTAGGCTTGCCAACGAGCTGCATGGCAGGTCAACATATGTCTGGTCAGGCATGTGGTACCCAAGCGGCTGATGTTTTGGCCACGCGATATACGCTTGAGACATATGTTGCAAACAGCAGCTGTGCGATCTGATGCACTAGCCTCAAAAAAGGCCCACACCAAAGAACTTTTTGAATGACGGGCAGAGGCAGCGCCCTGCACAGGCGGAGCTCTGCGGTGTGATTCCGTCGGTGTACTGCCCTTACGCTGGCCACCAAAGGGCATCCTGCCTCTTTGGAGATGTGCCTCCTCCTCATCCTCCTCCTCCTCCTCTCTCCTATTAGGCACCCACGTGGAGTCATTGACCTCATCATCCCCTCCCTCCTCATCACTGGAGCCAATCTGGCAGTATGCTGCAGCTGCTGGAACATGACTGCCAGATTGGTGTCCTTCTTGAGCATCCCCTCTGTCTGCTCTCACGCTACTGCCTTCCTCTAGCTGGGTTTCATCATCAGACCCTTCGAAACGCTGGGCATCCTCCTGGAGCATGTACCCAACACTGTGCTGAAACAGTTCGGGGGACTCCTCAGGAGGAGGACATGGTGGGTCTAGGGAAGGAGTGACTGATGATTTGTCTGACATTGATACCAGGGAAGACGACGCTTTGGCAGCTGCTTTTCCAGTACCCTGAGCCTGGGTGAGAGAGGATGAGGAGGAGGAGGAGGGCTTGGTCATCCACTCTACCAAGTCTTCGGCATGATGTGGCTCAACATGTCCAGCTGCCGAAAAGAAGGACAAGCGTGTCCCATGGCCATGTGCTGATGACAATGCACCGCGTCCACGACCAGCACTGTTGCCCCCAGACACAGAGCCTGCTTGCCCTCTTTTATTGCCTCCTGACTGTCTGCCTCTCCTTGTTTGCCTTCCAGACATTCTAATAGATGGCCTGCAGGGAGATGGGAAAAAAGCAATAAGGGCTACCTTCAGGTGTCCTTCTCTGTCCCTGGAAACAAGGACTTGCAGAGTGAAAGAAACTGACACTGTCCCTACCTAGAGTTTTCTGTCCCTAGAAAAAATGTTTTTTTTAATCACAATATAGCACAAGGAAAATTAACTCACTGTCCTTACAGGTCCCTGGAAACAAGGACTTGCAGAGTGAAAGAAAAAAAACACTCTCCCTACCTACAGTTTTCTGTCCCTAGAAAAAAATGTTTTTTTTAATCACAATATAGCAAAAGGACAATTCACTCACTGTCCTTCCAGGTCCCTGGAAACAAGGACTTGCAGAGTGAAAGAAACTGACACTGTCCCTACCTAGAGTTTTCTGTCCCTGGAATAAATGTTTTTTTCAGCACAATATAGCACAAGGACAATTAACTCACTGTCCTTACAGGTCCCTGGAAACAAGGACTTGCAGAGTGAAAGAAAAAAAATACTCTCCCTACCTACAGTTTTCTGTCCCTAGAAAAAAATGTTTTTTTTAATCACAATATAGCAAAAGGACAATTCACTCACTGTCCTTCCAGGTCCCTGGAAACAAGGACTTGCAGAGTGAAAGAAACTGACACTGTCCCTACCTAGAGTTTTCTGTCCCTAGAATAAATGTTTTTTTCAGCACAATATAGCACAAGGACAATTAACTCACTGTCCTTACAGGTCCCTGGAAACAAGGACTTGCAGATTGAAAGAAAAAAAATACTCTCCCTACCTACAGTTTTCTGTCCCTAGAAAAAAATGTTTTTTTTAATCACAATATAGCAAAAGGACAATTCACTCACTGTCCTTCCAGGTCCCTGGAAACAAGGACTTGCAGAGTGAAAGAAACTGACACTGTCCCTACCTAGAGTTTTCTGTCCCTGGAATAAATGTTTTTTTCAGCACAATATAGCACAAGGACAATTAACTCACTGTCCTTACAGGTCCCTGGAAACAAGGACTTGCAGAGTGAAAGAAAAAAAATACTCTCCCTACCTACAGTTTTCTGTCCCTAGAAAAAAATGTTTTTTTTAATCACAATATAGCAAAAGGACAATTCACTCACTGTCCTTCCAGGTCCCTGGAAACAAGGACTTGCAGAGTGAAAGAAACTGACACTGTCCCTACCTAGAGTTTTCTGTCCCTAGAATAAATGTTTTTTTTAATCACAATATAGCAAAAGGACAATTCACTCACTGTCCTTCCAGGTCCCTGGAAACAAGGACTTGCAGAGTGAAAGAAACTGACACTGTCCCTACCTAGAGTTTTCTGTCCCTAGAATAAATGTTTTTTTTAATCACAATATAGCAAAAGGACAATTCACTCACTGTCCTTCCAGGTCCCTGGAAACAAGGACTTGCAGAGTGAAAGAAACTGACACTGTCCCTACCTAGAGTTTTCTGTCCCTAGAATAAATGTTTTTTTTAATCACAATATAGCAAAAGGACAATTCACTCACTGTCCTTCCAGGTCCCTGGAAACAAGGACTTGCAGAGTGAAAGAAACTGACACTGTCCCTACCTAGAGTTTTCTGTCCCTAGAATAAATGTTTTTTTTAATCACAATATAGCAAAAGGACAATTCACTCACTGTCCTTCCAGGTCCCTGGAAACAAGGACTTGCAGAGTGAAAGAAACTGACACTGTCCCTACCTAGAGTTTTCTGTCCCTAGAATAAATGTTTTTTTTAATCACAATATAGCACAAGGAAAATTAACTCACTGTCCTTACAGGTCCCTGGAAACAAGGACTTGCAGAGTGAAAGAAAAAAAACACTCTCCCTACCTACAGTTTTCTGTCCCTAGAAAAAAATGTTTTTTTTAATCACAATATAGCAAAAGGACAATTCACTCACTGTCCTTCCAGGTCCCTGGAAACAAGGACTTGCAGAGTGAAAGAAACTGACACTGTCCCTACCTAGAGTTTTCTGTCCCTGGAATAAATGTTTTTTTCAGCACAATATAGCACAAGGACAATTAACTCACTGTCCTTACAGGTCCCTGGAAACAAGGACTTGCAGAGTGAAAGAAAAAAAATACTCTCCCTACCTACAGTTTTCTGTCCCTAGAAAAAAATGTTTTTTTTAATCACAATATAGCAAAAGGACAATTCACTCACTGTCCTTCCAGGTCCCTGGAAACAAGGACTTGCAGAGTGAAAGAAACTGACACTGTCCCTACCTAGAGTTTTCTGTCCCTAGAATAAATGTTTTTTTTAATCACAATATAGCAAAAGGACAATTCACTCACTGTCCTTCCAGGTCCCTGGAAACAAGGACTTGCAGAGTGAAAGAAACTGACACTGTCCCTACCTAGAGTTTTCTGTCCCTAGAATAAATGTTTTTTTTAATCACAATATAGCAAAAGGACAATTCACTCACTGTCCTTCCAGGTCCCTGGAAACAAGGACTTGCAGAGTGAAAGAAACTGACACTGTCCCTACCTAGAGTTTTCTGTCCCTAGAATAAATGTTTTTTTTAATCACAATATAGCAAAAGGACAATTCACTCACTGTCCTTCCAGGTCCCTGGAAACAAGGACTTGCAGAGTGAAAGAAACTGACACTGTCCCTACCTAGAGTTTTCTGTCCCTAGAATAAATGTTTTTTTTAATCACAATATAGCAAAAGGACAATTCACTCACTGTCCTTCCAGGTCCCTGGAAACAAGGACTTGCAGAGTGAAAGAAACTGACACTGTCCCTACCTAGAGTTTTCTGTCCCTAGAATAAATGTTTTTTTTAATCACAATATAGCAAAAGGACAATTCACTCACTGTCCTTCCAGGTCCCTGGAAACAAGGACTTGCAGAGTGAAAGAAACTGACACTGTCCCTACCTAGAGTTTTCTGTCCCTAGAATAAATGTTTTTTTTAATCACAATATAGCAAAAGGACAATTCACTCACTGTCCTTCCAGGTCCCTGGAAACAAGGACTTGCAGAGTGAAAGAAACTGACACTGTCCCTACCTAGAGTTTTCTGTCCCTAGAATAAATGTTTTTTTTAATCACAATATAGCAAAAGGACAATTCACTCACTGTCCTTCCAGGTCCCTGGAAACAAGGACTTGCAGAGTGAAAGAAACTGACACTGTCCCTACCTAGAGTTTTCTGTCCCTAGAATAAATGTTTTTTTTAATCACAATATAGCAAAAGGACAATTCACTCACTGTCCTTCCAGGTCCCTGGAAACAAGGACTTGCAGAGTGAAAGAAACTGACACTGTCCCTACCTAGAGTTTTCTGTCCCTAGAATAAATGTTTTTTTAAATCACAATATAGCAAAAGGACAATTCACTCACTGTCCTTCCAGGTCCCTGGAAACAAGGACTTGCAGAGTGAAAGAAACTGACACTGTCCCTACCTAGAGTTTTCTGTCCCTAGAATAAATGTTTTTTTTTAAGCACACTATAGCAGAAGCACAAAACACACTGACACTCTCCCTACCTATCCTTCTCTTTCCCTAAACTAAAGGAATCCAGGTTAAGCAAGAAAGAAATAACAGTCACTGTCCCTGCCTATGCTACTCTATCCCTGCTCCGGAACACACTACACTAGGCCGCCGTGCTGGCGGCCTTTTATAGTGTGGGGCGTGTACTAAACACCCTCAGCAATAATTGGCCACAGGCATCCTGCCTGTGGCCAATCATTGCTCTCCTCGCTGCCGGCGCTGTGATTGGCCAAGCATGCGGGGTCACAGTGCATGCTTGGCCAATCACAGCGCCTGGATGACACTGCGATGGCGTAGTGCATTGTGGGCCGTTCGCGTCACTCGAATTTGGCGCGAACGGCCCAAATCGTTCGATCTTCGTCGAACGATCGAACAGCCAATGTTCGAGTCGAACGTATGTTCGACTCGAACACGAAGCTCATCCCTATTAGGTAGCAATGGTTTAGCAAAGAAATAGCCAATGGTTTAGCAAAGAAGAGCAAATCTTTCAGTATCAAGCAAAGACAGAATCAGCAGACTGATCTCTCCTAAAGCCGGAACTCATGTGACCGGGGCCGATGGCGTGGCGGCCTTTTAAATGGTGGGGCGTGTACTAAAGCCCCTGAGCTGTAATTGGCTACAGGCGTCCTGCCTGTAGCCAATTATTGCTCTCCGAGTTTCGGGCGCTGTGATTGGCCAAGCATGCGGGGTCACAGTGCATGCTTGGCCAATCATCAGCCAGCAATGCACTGCGCCGGCCGCGCCGGCCGCAATGCATTGCGGGGCCGCTCGCATCACACGAATGTGATGCGAACGGCCCAAATAGTTCTGGGCTCGACGAGCGAGCGAACGCCCGGTGCTCGATTCGAACATGGGTTCGAATCGAGCACCGGGCCCATCCCTAATGGTCACACACCATGTGGCAAGCCAATGAAAAGGACGTGGCAAACATAACATTCGGCCCACCTACCAGGTCATATCACTTATATAGACATCTTGAACATTGCTAAAGTACCGAGCAGTAGACCCAGTTGGACCCCAGGTGGCCCGACTATAGCCGTCCATCTGAAGAAGAAAATGGATGGCCTCAATATATCCAAACAACTGTAAATATAGCCATCAGATGAAAAAATAGAGAGTGAAACAGATATAGAGTATGGAGAAAAGAAGAGGGGGGGGGGGGTTATCCATTCGACACGAGCGTGGTGGATCCAGCAGGGCTGTCACCCTATAATCAGTCCATGTCAGCTTACTCTTCAAGAACTCAGCAGGGTCTGTCCCTCATCTGAAAAAATGAACATGTTCCACGCCAACCAGGTTTTAGAGTGCTTCTCTTGTTTGTGTTGGGCAGTGAGCACTAGGTCTTCTAACTTTTTAATGTCCTCTACTTTGCGCAACCACAGTCCAACGGAGGGTGGCAGAGTTTGCTTCCATGTGGCTGGAATGCACAACTTTGCAGCATTGAGTAAGTGTCGGACAACCGACTTCTTGTACAACCTCGCCGGTACCGTGGTGGCGTGCAGCAGGAAGAACGCAGGATCTGACTGAATTTTGTGATCTGTAAATTCCTGGACAATTTTCTCTATCGAAGACCAAAAGTGTCGCAGTAACGGGCAGGACCAGAAAATATGGAGGAATGTCCCCCTGTCCGTCTGGCACCTCCAACACCTATCAGAGGTGGTAGGGAAGAATCTGTGCAGCACCTGAGGTGTATAGTACCACCGAGTCAGGATCTTATAATTTGTTTCTTGAAGTCTGGTGCAGATAGATGACTTCAAAGAGAATCTAAGAATATGTTGTTTCTGCGTGGGTGTGAAAGAACACTGTAAGTCACTCTCCCAGTCCTGTAAGAACTTCAAATCAGGTTGTTCTGTAGGGGTGGTGAGTAGAGTATATGTTTTGGAGAGAACCTGAGTTAGTGTGCCTGTGTCCCTACAATAGTCCTCTAGGGGTGTCAGGTCTCTTTTGAAATAGGCAGGGTCTGGCAGTGAGTGGATGTAGTGATGCAGTCTGATCGCTTTCCAAAAAGGAAGCTGAAAGCCCTCATCATCACTCATCAATGTTTGGATCGAAGCCCAGCCGTTCCCGTCCATATAATGTAAAGCACAATCTTTACCCGCTGTCCATAGTGTCTCGTATTCCGAGTGATCTAGTCCCGGTGCGAACACCGGATTGCCTAAGATGGGAAATAGAGGAGACTGTCTCGTGGTCAGGGAAGTGGTCCGTATCACTACTGAACCCACACGCAACGTGGCGCCTATGGTAGGGTGTGTAGTCATGTCTGGAGGTAGCCGGTCGTAGCACCATATTGCTCCCCGCAACGGGACTTTTGCCTGAGTGCGTTCTACCTGAACCCACAGTTTAGATTGCTCATGTCTGTTCCAGTCAATAATCCTCCCCAGGTGTACAGCTTGATAGTAATGTTTCATGTCCGGAAGGGCCAGGCCACCACATTGTTTCGGTAGTGTCAGGTAGCGGAGGCGTAGTCGTGGTTTCGTCCTAGACCATATAAATTTTGAGAACAGTGAGTGCACTTTCTTAAAATATAGAGACGGTATTCTTATTGGCAACGTTTGAAACAAATATAGGAACTTCGGGAGAATACACATTTTGACCAGATTGCACCTGCCGAACCAAGAGTGCAGACCTTTGCTCCACTCATCGAGCAGCCCTTTTGCTGTAGATAACAATGGTGGGAAGTTCAGTTCAAACGTGCGTTTCAGGTCACTAGGTATATTGGTGCCCAGATAAGTGAGATGGCTGTTGGACCATTTAAAGCTAAATTTAGACTTCAAGGGAGTCAACACGTCAGTCGCCATGTTAACTCCCATAGCTCGGGATTTATCTAAATTTATTTTTAGGTTAGATATGTTCCCATATCTCTGGAATTCTTTGATTAGGTTTGGAAGGGACACGACCGGGTTAGTGAGTGAGAACAAGAGATCGTCCGCGTAAGCTGAGATCTTATACTGTGCCTGACCTATGGTGACACCGGAAATATCCGGATTCTGTCTTATCGTACACAGGAAGGGCTCCAGTACCAGAGCAAAGAGGAGGGGCGATAAGGGGCAACCCTGTCTGGTACCATTAGAGATGGTGAAGGGATCCGAGAGGACTCCATTAGCTTTGACCCGGGCTGTCGGTATGGAGTAGATAGTAGATATCCACTGTAACATGTGTCTACCGAGTCCGATGTGTTTAAGAACCGAGGACATGAATTCCCATCTCACCCGATCAAACGCCTTCTCAGCATCCGTGCTGAGAAAGACGCATGGTGTCTTCGTCACTGAAGCCCTATGGATTAGGTTCATCACCTTGGTGGTGTTGTCCCTAGCCTCCCGGGAAGGGACAAAACCAACCTGGTCCATATGGATTAAATCTGTCATGTGTTGGGACAATCTGTTGGCCAGTATTTTGGTAAGGAGCTTAAGATCTACATTTAAAAGGCATATAGGTCTGTAGCTCCCGCAGGCCGTCGGGTCTTTTCCTTCCTTGGGTATGAGGGAGATATGGGCACTCAAAGTATCCCGTTGAAGCTGGCCTCCCGTTGTAAGATTATTAAAAAGTTTGAGCATATAGGGACCCAAGACCGGTAGAAGGGTTTGATAGTATTGAAGGGTGAACTCATTCGGACCCGGCGCTTTACCCGGTTTCGTACTCTTCATGGCGCATTGCAACTCCATTAACGTGATGGGCTCTTCCAATGCAGCACTACTGTCCTCCGAAAACGTGGGGATATTGGACAAAGTGAGGTAATCTCTTAAAGAAGTGTCGCTGGCATGTTGTTTCGGGAGGTTGTATAAGGAAGAATAGTAGGCTTGGTATTCCTTGGCAATCTGAGTGGGCAAGCTTTTCCTATGTCCCGTTGAGGACATGATATGGGGGATGTATGCACGGAGTCTCTGTTGTCTGACTGCTCTGGCAAGGAGTTTTCCGCATTTGTTCCCTGATTCGTAGGAGAGTCTCCTACAAAATTGTAGTGCTGCTTTTGCCCTGTATTGCAAAAGATCTACTATCTGTCTGCGAAGGGTTATCAGTTCCTCATCTAGGGATGGTATCGGGTTTCTTTTGTGTGCCTTTTCTAAATCATGGATCTTCTGTAGCAGTAATAATAGCTGTTTCTCCCTTTCCTTTTTAATATGGGTCCCGTGCTTGATCAGAACTAGTGTTGAGCGGACCCGAACTGTAAAGTTCGGGTCCGTACCGAATTTTGGCGTTTTCCCGACCCCGGACCCGGATTTTGCGCTAAAGTCCGGGTTCGGGTTCGGATTCGGGAATTTAATGGCGCAGTTAGAAATGCTTCAGGGGCCAGCCAATCACCATTTGATTAGCTGGTGTGCCCTTAGAAGCCATCATAGCCATGCCTACTAATGGCATGGCTGTAATTGGTCAGTGCAACATGTGACCCAGCATGTGACCAGCTTCTATATAAGAAAGAGGCACACAGCACAGATCGTCACTCTGCTTTTAGACAGTGTAGGGAAAGGATCCTGGCTGCTGTTGCTGTGAGGGAGAGAATAGGAGTTAGTCCTGATTCTGCAATCTACTGATAGAAAAGATAGGGAGACAGTGTAGTGTAGTGTAGTGTAGGGGCAGGATCCTGTTTGTGCTTTCAGGGAGAGAGATTTAGATAGGAGTCCAGATTGAGAGATATAATAGCTCAGCGATCTGCATAGGTTTATCTGTTTGTGTTGCAAGATCAGTGCACCAGCACTGCATTACGTTGAGTGATACACCTATTCCATACTGTGGCTGTATTGTGCTCTTGCTAAAAGACCTATTTTGGTCAGAAAAAAAAAAAAAAAAGGCACTTTATTGTGCTTTTGCTAAAAAGACCCATTTTTGGGCCCCAAAAAAAAAAAAAGGCACTTTATTGTGCTGTTGCAAAAAAAAAAAAAGGCGCTTTGTTGTGCGCAAAAAAGACCTATTTTTGGGCAAAAAAAATATTTTGCAGTGTATATCTCTAGTGTGAAATAACCAATTTCTATATATTTTTCTTGTACTATGCTATACTAAAAAAAAAAAAAAAACTTTTTTTTGAATAGCATTCTCTGCAGCTGTGCGATTCAGCGGTTATATACTGTGGTTGTGTTGTGCTCTTTCAAAAAACGCCATTTAGGGCCACAGAAAATATTTTGCAGTGTGAAATACACATGTGGAGGTGTGTAAAATAAACAATTTCTATATATTGTACAGTGCTATACTAAAAAAAACAACATTTTTTTTGAATAGCATTCTCTGCACTTCTATAGCTGTGCGATTCAGTGGTTAAATACTGTGGTTGTGTTGTGCTCTTTCAAAAAACGCCATTTAGGGCCACAGAAAATATTTTGCAGTGTGAAATACACATGTGGAGGTGTGTAAAATAAACAATTTCTATATATTGTACAGTGCTATACTAAAAAAAAAAACATTTTTTTTGAATAGCATTCTCTGCACTTCTATAGCTGTGCGATTCAGTGGTTAAATACTGTGGTTGTGTTGTGCTCTTTCAAAAAACGCCATTTAGGGCCACAGAAAATATTTTGCAGTGTGAAATACACATGTGGAGGTGTGTAAAATAAACAATTTCTATATATTGTACAGTGCTATACTAAAAAAAACAACATTTTTTTTGAATAGCATTCTCTGCACTTCTATAGCTGTGCGATTCAGTGGTTAAATACTGTGGTTGTGTTGTGCTCTTTCAAAAAACGCCATTTAGGGCCACAGAAAATATTTTGCAGTGTGAAATACACATGTGGAGGTGTGTAAAATAAACAATTTCTATATATTGTACAGTGCTATACTAAAAAAAACAACATTTTTTTTGAATAGCATTCTCTGCACTTCTATAGCTGTGCGATTCAGTGGTTAAATACTGTGGTTGTGTTGTGCTCTTTCAAAAAACGCCATTTAGGGCCACAGAAAATATTTTGCAGTGTGAAATACACATGTGGAGGTGTGTAAAATAAACAATTTCTATATATTGTACAGTGCTATACTAAAAAAAAAAACATTTTTTTTGAATAGCATTCTCTGCACTTCTATAGCTGTGCGATTCAGTGGTTAAATACTGTGGTTGTGTTGTGCTCTTTCAAAAAACGCCATTTAGGGCCACAGAAAATATTTTGCAGTGTGAAATACACATGTGGAGGTGTGTAAAATAAACAATTTCTATATATTGTACAGTGCTATACTAAAAAAAAAAACATTTTTTTTGAATAGCATTCTCTGCACTTCTATAGCTGTGCGATTCAGTGGTTAAATACTGTGGTTGTGTTGTGCTCTTTCAAAAAATGCCATTTAGGGCCACAGAAAATATTTTGCAGTGTGAAATACACATGTGGAGGTGTGTAAAATAAACAATTTCTATATATTGTACAGTGCTATACTAAAAAAAACAAAATTTTTTTTGAATAGCATTCTCTGCACTTCTATAGCTGTGCGATTCAGTGGTTAAATACTGTGGTTGTGTTGTGCTCTTTCAAAAAACGCCATTTAGGGCCACAGAAAATATTTTGCAGTGTGAAATACACATGTGGAGGTGTGTAAAATAAACAATTTCTATATATTGTACAGTGCTATACTAAAAAAAACAACATTTTTTTTGAATAGCATTCTCTGCACTTCTATAGCTGTGCGATTCAGTGGTTAAATACTGTGGTTGTGTTGTGCTCTTTCAAAAAACGCCATTTAGGGCCACAGAAAATATTTTGCAGTGTGAAATACACATGTGGAGGTGTGTAAAATAAACAATTTCTATATATTGTACAGTGCTATACTAAAAAAAACAAATTTTTTTTTGAATAGCATTCTCTGCACTTCTATAGCTGTGCGATTCAGTGGTTAAATACTGTGGTTGTGTTGTGCTCTTTCAAAAAACGCCATTTAGGGCCACAGAAAATATTTTGCAGTGTGAAATACACATGTGGAGGTGTGTAAAATAAACAATTTCTATATATTGTACAGTGCTATACTAAAAAAAACAACATTTTTTTTGAATAGCATTCTCTGCACTTCTATAGCTGTGCGATTCAGTGGTTAAATACTGTGGTTGTGTTGTGCTCTTTCAAAAAACGCCATTTAGGGCCACAGAAAATATTTTGCAGTGTGAAATACACATGTGGAGGTGTGTAAAATAAACAATTTCTATATATTGTACAGTGCTATACTAAAAAAAACAACATTTTTTTTGAATAGCATTCTCTGCACTTCTATAGCTGTGCGATTCAGTGGTTAAATACTGTGGTTGTGTTGTGCTCTTTCAAAAAACGCCATTTAGGGCCACAGAAAATATTTTGCAGTGTGAAATACACATGTGGAGGTGTGTAAAATAAACAATTTCTATATATTGTACAGTGCTATACTAAAAAAAACAACATTTTTTTTGAATAGCATTCTCTGCACTTCTATAGCTGTGCGATTCAGTGGTTAAATACTGTGGTTGTGTTGTGCTCTTTCAAAAAACGCCATTTAGGGCCACAGAAAATATTTTGCAGTGTGAAATACACATGTGGAGGTGTGTAAAATAAACAATTTCTATATATTGTACAGTGCTATACTAAAAAAAACAACATTTTTTTTGAATAGCATTCTCTGCACTTCTATAGCTGTGCGATTCAGTGGTTAAATACTGTGGTTGTGTTGTGCTCTTTCAAAAAACGCCATTTAGGGCCACAGAAAATATTTTGCAGTGTGAAATACACATGTGGAGGTGTGTAAAATAAACAATTTCTATATATTGTACAGTGCTATACTAAAAAAAACAACATTTTTTTTGAATAGCATTCTCTGCACTTCTATAGCTGTGCGATTCAGTGGTTAAATACTGTGGTTGTGTTGTGCTCTTTCAAAAAACGCCATTTAGGGCCACAGAAAATATTTTGCAGTGTGAAATACACATGTGGAGGTGTGTAAAATAAACAATTTCTATATATTGTACAGTGCTATACTAAAAAAAAAAACATTTTTTTTGAATAGCATTCTCTGCACTTCTATAGCTGTGCGATTCAGTGGTTAAATACTGTGGTTGTGTTGTGCTCTTTCAAAAAACGCCATTTAGGGCCACAGAAAATATTTTGCAGTGTGAAATACACATGTGGAGGTGTGTAAAATAAACAATTTCTATATATTGTACAGTGCTATACTAAAAAAAAAAACATTTTTTTTGAATAGCATTCTCTGCACTTCTATAGCTGTGCGATTCAGTGGTTAAATACTGTGGTTGTGTTGTGCTCTTTCAAAAAACGCCATTTAGGGCCACAGAAAATATTTTGCAGTGTGAAATACACATGTGGAGGTGTGTAAAATAAACAATTTCTATATATTGTACAGTGCTATACTAAAAAAAACAAAATTTTTTTTGAATAGCATTCTCTGCACTTCTATAGCTGTGCGATTCAGTGGTTAAATACTGTGGTTGTGTTGTGCTCTTTCAAAAAACGCCATTTAGGGCCACAGAAAATATTTTGCAGTGTGAAATACACATGTGGAGGTGTGTAAAATAAACAATTTCTATATATTGTACAGTGCTATACTAAAAAAAACAACATTTTTTTTGAATAGCATTCTCTGCACTTCTATAGCTGTGCGATTCAGTGGTTAAATACTGTGGTTGTGTTGTGCTCTTTCAAAAAACGCCATTTAGGGCCACAGAAAATATTTTGCAGTGTGAAATACACATGTGGAGGTGTGTAAAATAAACAATTTCTATATATTGTACAGTGCTATACTAAAAAAAACAAAATTTTTTTTGAATAGCATTCTCTGCACTTCTATAGCTGTGCGATTCAGTGGTTAAATACTGTGGTTGTGTTGTGCTCTTTCAAAAAACGCCATTTAGGGCCACAGAAAATATTTTGCAGTGTGAAATACACATGTGGAGGTGTGTAAAATAAACAATTTCTATTTGTAGTCAGAGTCTTCACTTAGGAATGTGATAGGAATGTGATACCCTAACTACCAAGGCCTGAGGTGTGCCTTAGCCTGCTGGTCAGTATGCCTAAAAGTGGGCATACCCTGAATATGACTGAAGAAATGAAATAAGTAAATGGTTGTATGAAAAAGGGGGAACGGGTGGGTGGGGACCCAGAAACACAGCCGACGCAGGAGAGGAGAGAGGAGGAGGGATAAATAGCCCTCAGACTCCTCCTACAAATTCAGGCTAGCCTGCGGCCAGCCTTCCACTTGTAGTCAGAGTCTTCACTTAGGAATGTGATAGGAATGTGATACCCTAACTACCAAGGCCTGAGGTGTGCCTTAGCCTGCTGGTCAGTATGCCTAAAAGTGGGCAAAAAGACCCGGACTAGGTATGTTAAGAGAAAGAAGGGCAGGTAACAAACCGCCTGGTAGATCAATGCACGCCCGGGTGGCGTCAATGAATGGAACGTACCCGTTGCGACAGCAGAAACCAGTGACCTAAGAATTGATGACTAGAAGGGCCCCAACAGTTGGACCTAGCAAACCTGCCCAGAAACCAACCGACTGTTCCATAAATGACTGGATAAGCCTACAACCAGAAAACACAGACATGGGAATGAACCGCTTGTGACGAGAGGACACGTGGGAGGAACGGAACAAGGGCTGACCCAAGGAGCCCTGGGGAATAATGCAAACGGTTGTACCCAGCCAACAGGACGAAAGACAAGTAGCTCCGTGAACACCTACAACCCCTGGCCTAACTGTGCATACCTGGTAAGGGGATGAGAGAGGGAGAGGTGCCAAAAATGAACGAACTGATAGGAGGGAAGGGGGTTTACGAGCCGGATACCTGAAAGATGCGTTTGCAGGAGTAGACGGATAAGGCCAACATGCTGTAGTGACATGCAACGATAAACGCACAGAACCAGACATGGCATGACCCAACCTACCCGAGTGACAGTGAGCCCCCTAGGAACAGGCTGGGAATCGGAAAAAAGATGAAAGGTCTGACGTACCTGCCCAGAAGATCCGGCAACCTACAAACAAGAGAATAGCACCAAAAGATGAAAACGACCCAGACCTATCGTGGGCCGACACAGGGACGTTGGTATCAAGTAAGGACTGCATGGCCCCAAGGTTAAGCCAGCAGTGAAACCAACACAACCGCTGTTAACCTGCCCTGGCAACGGGCAGGCCTGAAGCTTCAAGCCTTGGGGAAATCAGCTGGATGTCCAGTTAAACATGAGAGGCCGTGGAGAGCCTGTTTGGCCCGCATCCAACTGCGCTTAAGAATACAGCCCAGAACATGCTCCATGCTGGTACGTGGGAGTAGCTAGGACAGAACAGGAAGCAAACTGAAGCGAACCGCCTACCTTGTAGTGGCTGGAAAAGGAAACCCCTGAGTTGACTCACAGAAATGCAGAGCCAAGTATGATCAACTCCTGATCGGCGGAGTACTACAAATGGTCAGAAACCCCCACGTGGAGTAGAAGGGATAAACTGCATATGTTGCTGCCGAAACGTGCAGCCTGCCCAACCCTAAACACAAAAGGAAAACACAACAGACAACCAGATATGAGACACCACCCCTCTGTACCTGCCTGGGCCAAAGACGTGAGCAGAAATGACCAGACCTCAGCGCGTGCATGAACCTGACGACAGAACCCACCCTAGAGTATGTAGTAAGTGTATGTAGCAAATGAGCCCGAGTATCCTGCCGCGCAGAGACAGGTAATTAAAATAAAACACTCAGGGCCGGTGCACCCACGGACCGTGGTGGGTAGTAGTTATAGGCGTAAGCATGAACGTGCACGTATGACGTATGGTATACAGGCGAGAAGATTGTGGTCAACAACCAATTAAAAATGAAACCTCAGCCCGTATGGATCTGTAGACGTGACAGATCCTGAGATGCGCACCCTGGCTAACTACCCCCGGTATGTAAGAACCTGAACGAAAAAAGTGTGACGAGACAAGGAAAACAAACAATGCTGCAACGGCTGTGGGTGCGAGCGGTGACTGCACGGCACCGCCAAGTTGTGACAGAACATGCTAGGACTGGCTGACCTGCTATACTGAAACACGCTGGGGTAAATGCTAAGACAGAACACAACCCCCTCTGTACCAACCCCCGAGCGAAGACATAAGCAGTGAAGGTGGGACTATAGTATAAATTAACCTGAAAAATTACCCCCCCCCCCCCCCGGCGTGAGACGAGTGAGCGCAAGGAAACTATTTCGCAATGACAGATCGTAGAAACTGAACCCTCAGGACCTGAGTACCCACAGACCGTGGTGGGTAGTCCTGCAGATGAAATGAAACGAAAGCAAACGTACGACGCAACGTAACGGGCGAGAAGATTGTGGTCAAAGAACAAGACCAACGAAAAACCTGAGCCCGTAGGATCTGTAGACGTGACAGAAACCGAGATGTGAAACCTAGCCAACTGAACCAGGAAAGCAAGAACCTACCAAAGTACAATGAAACCTACGGAAGTAAGATGATACGGAACTGAACGAAGAAGAAAAACAGCTACCGGTGTAAGCTGAACCCTCAGGACCTGAGTACCCACAGACCGTGGTGGGTAGTCCTGCCGATGAAATGAAACGAATGCAAATGTATGACGTAACGTAACGGGCGAGAAGATTGTGGACAAGGAACAAGACCAATGAAAAAAACCTGAGCCCGTAAGGAAGGATCTGTAGACGTGACAGAAACCGAGATGTGAAACCTAGCCAACTGAACCAGAAATGCAACTACCTACAAAAGTATGTTGGTACGGAACTAAATAAAGAAGAAAAAACCGCTACCGGTGTAAGCTGAACCTGCACAAGCTGACAGGAAAAAATGCTATGACAGGAAAAACGCCATGACAGTAAAAAACGCTAACAGGCCGCTGAACACAACATGCTGCCGCCAGAACCGCTAAGACAGAAACCACGTGACGCATGGATACCCGAACGACCGTGGAAGTGAAGCTACCCCACCAAACAGCCCCCCTTTTTTACAGCATCCCCCCACCCTTGGCTCTGAGACCCCAAGGTAGACTGAATCCGATGAGCAAGATGCGGCTGGCTTGCACCCCCGGCTTGCAGAGCCAAGTCAGGACACCCCTATTATATCGTATAGAAAACTGCCAGCGAGACCTGTGGAGACGTGGGTGGACAACCCCTCCCATGCTGCCAGCGTGACCCCGGGAGAAAGGTGGACAGCCGCCCCCCCCATGCTGCCAGCGTGACCCCTGGAGACGTAGGTGGACAGGCCCCCCCATGCTGCTGGAGTGACCCCGGGACGAGTGGATGATGCCCCCCCATACCGTCAGCGTGCGCCTGGGATAAATGGAAAGATGCCCCCCCCTCATGATGGCGGTGAGAGCTATGGAGGAGTGGATGGACGGACGCCCCCCCAAGCTGCCAGCAATAGCCTGGAAGGATAGGATGGCCGGACGCCCCCCCTCAAGCTGCCCGCAATAGCCTGGGAGGATAGGATGGATGGACGCCCCCCCTCAAGCTGCCAGCAGCCTGGGAGGATGGAATGGACGGACGCCACCGCTCAAGCTGCCCGCAGCCCGGGAGGATAGGATGGACGGATGCCCCCCCTCGAGCTGCCCACAGCCAGGAGGATAGGATGAACGGACGCCCCCCTCAAGCTGCCAGCAGCACGGGAGGATAGGATAGACGGACGCCCCCCCTCAAGCTGCCAGCAGCCCGGGCGGATAGGATGGACGGACGTCCCCCCACAAGCTGCCAGCAGCCCGGGAGGATAGGATGGACGGACGCCCCCCCCTCAAGCTGCCAGCAGCCCGGGAGGATAGGATGGACGGACGCCCCCCTTCAAGCTGCCAGCAGCCCGGGAGGATAGGATGGACACCCCCCCCTCAACCTGCCAGCAGCCGGGGAGGATAGGATGGATGGACGCCCCCCCAACCAGCGCCATGGGGACCTGGCCAGCCGTGCAGCATCTCTGAGCTCGGGGAGAAAGGGGGCTGGCCCCTCAAGGAGCAGGATGGATGGATGCATGGAACCCCCCCTCCCCAGCGCAAGTACCGGAAGAAGCAGGTGGCCTCCTAAACGCGAGACGGAGCCCTGGCAACGAGGGTGGGTGGATGGACGGAACGCCCCCCCCCATCCCCGGCGAGAGCGCCGGGAGAACAGGCGGGCGGCCTTCAGAAGCCCACAGCTAACCCCCCCCAACTGACGCCCGGCGTGGACATCGGGAGAAGCAAGCGGGGCAGGTGGATGCCCCCCTTTCTCCAAGCTGCCCGGCTACCTGATGACCTGGACAGCCCGGTTACCTGGACAGCCCCCCCTGAAGCCAGCGTATGCCCGGAGGAGTGGGGGGGGGGCGGAAGGCCCCCCCTCTAAAGGAGTGCGCCCGGAGGGTGGACAGATGGGGGCCCCCTCAATGTGAGCCCGGGAGGAGGAGCGGGTGGCGCTACAGATGAAGCCGACGTGAGCCCGGAAGTGGAGGTGAACGAATGGCGGGCATGACATCCGGCGAGCACCGGGAGAAGCGCGCCCCCCCCAAGCTGCCGGACAGACACCGGAGAGACGTGGACGCCAGGCAACCCCTCCCTGCATGTGTACAGGAGCAGAAGTGAACAATGGATGAGCGGGCGAGAGCACGGGAGGAGAAGCGGGAGACTGGCCGGGCTGAGGGATGTGCCCCCCCCCATGAAGC
This sequence comes from Rana muscosa, assembly GCA_029206835.1. Taxonomy (NCBI): domain Eukaryota; kingdom Metazoa; phylum Chordata; class Amphibia; order Anura; family Ranidae; genus Rana; species Rana muscosa. The sequence goes on along the minus strand of CM055119.1, from coordinate 256,818,376 downwards.
CTGGTGTGTGTACCGAGGGCAGCAGCAGCCCCCCCCCCCCCTGAGCACCGGGGAAACGTGGATGGGGGGCCCCCCCAGCTGCCTGCATGGGTACAGGAAAGTGAGGATGGACGGATGGGCGGGCGGCCCTCCCCACTCCAGGATGCCGGCATGAAGACCAGGAAGAAGCAGGGTGGATTGACAGACGGCTCCCCCCCTCCAAAGCTCGGTGATAGCCCAGGAGAGGGACCGTCAGGAGACTGCTGCAGCCGGCCGCTGCTCTGCCAAACTGGAAGTGCCACAGAACCCAGCCTGGCGTAAAACCCCCCTTCCGATCCTCTGCCCGTGAATCCAGTCCGACAGACTGTCCCCGTTACCTGACCCGAACGAACACCGGAAAAAATAAGGTGGAATGCTGGCCCTCAATGCGGCGGCCCCCGCAGACGTGTCGCATCAGCCCAGGAACCGTGAAGACGAGATGAGACATGAGCCCCTGTAGCCGACAATGCTGCCCTGCTGCTGCACATGAACCGGAAGTGACGTGGACGCGCAGTAACCCGGAAATGACGTGTGACGGCTGAGACCCAGAAACACAGCCGACGCAGGAGAGGAGAGAGGAGGAGGGATAAATAGCCCTCAGACTCCTCCTACAAATTCAGGCTAGCCTGCGGCCAGCCTTCCACATATTGTACAGTGCTATACTAAAAAAAACAACATTTTTTTTGAATAGCATTCTCTGCACTTCTATAGCTGTGCGATTCAGTGGTTAAATACTGTGGTTGTGTTGTGCTCTTTCAAAAAACGCCATTTAGGGCCACAGAAAATATTTTGCAGTGTGAAATACACATGTGGAGGTGTGTAAAATAAACAATTTCTATATATTGTACAGTGCTATACTAAAAAAAACAACATTTTTTTTGAATAGCATTCTCTGCACTTCTATAGCTGTGCGATTCAGTGGTTAAATACTGTGGTTGTGTTGTGCTCTTTCAAAAAACGCCATTTAGGGCCACAGAAAATATTTTGCAGTGTGAAATACACATGTGGAGGTGTGTAAAATAAACAATTTCTATATATTGTACAGTGCTATACTAAAAAAAACAACATTTTTTTTGAATAGCATTCTCTGCACTTCTATAGCTGTGCGATTCAGTGGTTAAATACTGTGGTTGTGTTGTGCTCTTTCAAAAAACGCCATTTAGGGCCACAGAAAATATTTTGCAGTGTGAAATACACATGTGGAGGTGTGTAAAATAAACAATTTCTATATATTGTACAGTGCTATACTAAAAAAAACAACATTTTTTTTTGAATAGCATTCTCTGCACTTCTATAGCTGTGCGATTCAGTGGTTAAATACTGTGGTTGTGTTGTGCTCTTTCAAAAAACGCCATTTAGGGCCACAGAAAATATTTTGCAGTGTGAAATACACATGTGGAGGTGTGTAAAATAAACAATTTCTATATATTGTACAGTGCTATACTAAAAAAAACAACATTTTTTTTGAATAGCATTCTCTGCACTTCTATAGCTGTGCGATTCAGTGGTTAAATACTGTGGTTGTGTTGTGCTCTTTCAAAAAACGCCATTTAGGGCCACAGAAAATATTTTGCAGTGTGAAATACACATGTGGAGGTGTGTAAAATAAACAATTTCTATATATTGTACAGTGCTATACTAAAAAAAACAACATTTTTTTTGAATAGCATTCTCTGCACTTCTATAGCTGTGCGATTCAGTGGTTAAATACTGTGGTTGTGTTGTGCTCTTTCAAAAAACGCCATTTAGGGCCACAGAAAATATTTTGCAGTGTGAAATACACATGTGGAGGTGTGTAAAATAAACAATTTCTATATATTGTACAGTGCTATACTAAAAAAAACAACATTTTTTTTGAATAGCATTCTCTGCACTTCTATAGCTGTGCGATTCAGTGGTTAAATACTGTGGTTGTGTTGTGCTCTTTCAAAAAACGCCATTTAGGGCCACAGAAAATATTTTGCAGTGTGAAATACACATGTGGAGGTGTGTAAAATAAACAATTTCTATATATTGTACAGTGCTATACTAAAAAAAACAACATTTTTTTTTAATAGCATTCTCTGCACTTCTATAGCTGTGCGATTCAGTGGTTAAATACTGTGGTTGTGTTGTGCTCTTTCAAAAAACGCCATTTAGGGCCACAGAAAATATTTTGCAGTGTGAAATACACATGTGGAGGTGTGTAAAATAAACAATTTCTATATATTGTACAGTGCTATACTAAAAAAAACAACATTTTTTTTGAATAGCATTCTCTGCACTTCTATAGCTGTGCGATTCAGTGGTTAAATACTGTGGTTGTGTTGTGCTCTTTCAAAAAACGCCATTTAGGGCCACAGAAAATATTTTGCAGTGTGAAATACACATGTGGAGGTGTGTAAAATAAACAATTTCTATATATTGTACAGTGCTATACTAAAAAAAACAACATTTTTTTTGAATAGCATTCTCTGCACTTCTATAGCTGTGCGATTCAGTGGTTATATACTGTGGTTGTGTTGTGCTCTTTCAAAAAACGCCATTTAGGGCCACAGAAAATATTTTGCAGTGTGAAATACACATGTGGAGGTGTGTAAAATAAACAATTTCTATATATTTTCCTTGTACTGTGCTATACTAAAAAAAACAACCTTTTTTTTTTAATAGCATTTTCTGTAGCTGTGCGATTCAGCGGTTACGTGCTGTGGGTGTGTTGTGGTCTGGCAAAAAACGCCATTTAGGGCCACAGAAAATATTTTGCAGTGTGAAATACACATCTGGAGGTGTGTGTAAAAAAACAATTTATATATATTTTCCTTGTACTGTGCTATACTAAAAAAAAACAACCTTTTTTTTTTGAATAGCATTTTCTGCAGTTCTGTAGCTGTGCGTTTCAGCCATTACGTACTGTGGGTGTGTTGTGGTCTTCCAAAAAACGCCATTTAGGGCAAGATCCTAAATTTGGAAAATATGAGGGGAAGGTCAAAGGGACGTGGTGGCCCCGGTCGTGGTGCTGCTGGTGGAGCTCCTGTTGCAGGGAGAGGACGTGGTGGATCTGTGCCAGCTACACGCACAAGTGAAACACCTTCCTCAGGTGCGAGTAGGCGACCGAGCCTGCGGCGGTATTTTGTCACGCCTAATGAGGCTGTACCAATGTTTAGGCCAGGACAAGTACAGGCGATAGTAGATTGGGTTGCTGACAGTGCCTCGGGTTCCTTCACATTGTCTCCCACCCACTCTTCTGCTGAAAGATCAGAGTTGGCACCTGAAGCCCATGTCCATCAGTCTTTCACCTCACCCCCTTGCAAATCAGCCAAGCAGTCTGAGCCCCAAATCATGCAGCAGTCTCTTCTGCTTTTCGATGACTCTGTTAGCAGGGTTTCCCAGGGCCATCCACCTAGCCCTGCCCCAGAAGTGGAAGAGATTGAGTGCACCGATGCCCAACCACTTATGTTTCATGATGGGTACATGGGAGGACCATCGCAGCACGTCTCGGATGATGACGAAACACAGGTGCCAACTGCTGCTGCTTTCGCAATTGTGCAGACAGACATGGAGGGCAGGGGTGAAGACTGGGTGGAAGATGATGTGGAGGACGATGAGGTCCTCGACCCCACATGGAATCAACGTTATGCAGGTGACCAGTGTAGTTCGGAGGAAGAGGCGGTGGTCGCACAGAGCCACCAGCACAGCAGAAGAGGGAGCAGGGTGCAAAAACGGAGCATTCGTCCCCTAGACAGTACATCTGCTACTGCCCAACGCAGCAAGGGACCGAGCACACCAAAGCCAGGTCCAAGGACTTCCCTAGCGTGGCAGTTCTTCACACAGTGTGTTGATGACAAGACACGAGTGGTTTGCACGCTGTGCAATCAGAGCCTGAAGCGAGGCATAAACGTTCTCAACCTGAGCACAAGCTGCATGACCAGGCATCTAAGTGCAAAGCACGAGCTGCAGTGGAGTAGACACCTCAGAAACCAAGAAAGGTCTCTGGCTCCTCCTGCTTCCTCTTCTGCTGCAGTCTCGGCCTCTTCATCCACCTCTGTAGTGACAGTGGCACCTGTCACCCCGCAAACAGAGGATCTGCCAGCAACACTACCACCTGGGTCACCGACCATCTCCACAATGTCCCATGGAAGCGTTCAGCTCTCTATCTCCCAAACATTGGAGCGGAAGAGGAAGTACCCCCCTAGCCACCCGCGATCCCTGGCCCTAAATGCCAGCATTTCAAAATTCCTGGCCTTTGAAATGCTGTCATTCCGTCTGGTGGAGACGCAGAGTTTTAAAAGCCTGATGGCATTGGCTGTCCCGCAGTACGTCGTGCCCAGCCGCCACTACTTTTCCAGGCGAGCCATCCCTTCCCTGCACAACCAGGTGGGGGACAAAATCAGGTGTACACTGCGCAACGCCATCTGTGGCAAGGTCCACCTAACTACGGATGCGTGGACCAGTAAGCACGGTCAGGGACGTTATATCTCCCTAACAGCACACTGGGTAAATGCAGTGGCTGCTGGGCCTGAGGCAGATAGCGGTTTGGCGCATGTCCTTCCACCACCGAGGATTGCAGGGCGCTTCAGTTTGCCTCCTGTTGCTAACTCCTCCTTCTCCGCTTCCTCATCCTCTACCGCCTCCTCATCCATTCAGCGTAACACCTTCACCACCAACTTCAGCACAGCCAGGGGTAAACGACAGCAGGCAGTTTTAAAACTTTCCTGTTTGGGGGAAAATCCCCACACCGCGCAGGAGTTGTGGAGGGACATGGAACAACAGACCGATGAGTGGTTGCTGTCAGTGAGCCTCAAGCCCGGCCTGGTGGTGTGCGATAATGGGCGAAATCTCGTAGCAGCTCTGGGTCTAGCCGGTTTGACGCACATCCCTTGCCTGGCGCATGTGCTGAACTTGGTGGTCCAGAGGTTCCTTAAAAATTACCCCAATATGCCAGAGCTGCTGCAGAAAGTGCGGGCTGTGTGTGCGCACTTTCGGCGTTCTCACCCTGCTGCTGCTCGCCTGTCAGCGCTGCAGCGTAACTTCGGCCTTCCAGCTCACCGCCTCATATGTGACGTGCCCACAAGGTGGAACTCCACCTTGCACATGCTGGCCAGACTGTGCGAGCAGCAGCAGGCAATAGTGGAGTTTCAGCTGCAGCAATCACGCGTGAGTCGCTCTGCGGAACAGCACCACTTCACCACCAATAACTGGGCCTCCATGCGAGACCTGTGTGCCTTGTTGCGCTGTTTCGAGTACTCCACCAACATGGCCAGTGCCAATGACGCCGTTCTCAGCGTTACTATCCCAGTTCTATGCCTCCTTGAAAAAACGCTTCGTGCGATGATGGAAGAGGATGTGGCACAGGAGGATGAGGAGGAGGAGGAGGAAGCGGGATCATTTCAAAGGCTTTCAGGGCAGTCTTTCACAAGTGGCTACGAGGGTGGGTTCCTGCACCAACAAACGCCAGGTACACAACTGTCCGGCAGAAAGGGCACAGTTCTGGAGGATGACGAGGTGGAGGAGGAGATGGAGGAGGAGGAGGAGGAGGAGGAGCCATGTTCACAGCAGGGTGGCACTCAGACCAGCTCGTGGCCATTACTGGTGCGTGGCTGGGGGGATACAGAGGACACAGACGATACACCTCCCACAGAGGACAGCTTTTCTTTGCCTCTGGGCAGCCTGGCACACATGAGCGATTACATGCTGCAGTGTTTCCGCAACGACAGCCGAGTTGCCCACATTTTAACTGGTGCTGATTACTGGGTGGCCACCCTGCTGGATCCCCGTTACAAGGACAACGTACCGTCCTTAATTCCCTCACTGGAGCGGGATCGTAAGATGCGCGAGTACAAGCGCACGCTGGTAGACGCGCTGCTGGTGGCATTCCCACCTGACAGCGGGCGTACGGTGGAAGCACAAGGCGAAGGCAGAGGAGGAGGAAGAGGTCGCCAACGCAGCCGGGGCACCGGCAGCACCTCAGAAGGCAGGGTTAGCATGGCCGAAATGTGGAAAAGCTTTGTCAGCACGCCACAACAACCAGCACCACCAGCTGAGATGGAACGTCTTAGCAGGAGGCAGCATTTCACCAACATGGTTGAGCAGTATGTGTCCACAGGCCTACACGTACTGGATGACGGGTCTGCCCCCCTTAACTTCTGGGTCTCCAAATTGGGCACATGGCCTGAGCTTGCCGTTTATGCCTTGGAGGTGCTGGCCTGCCCTGCAGCCAGTGTATTATCTGAACGTGTATTTAGCACGGCAGGGGGCGTTATCACAGACAAGCGCAGCCGCCTGTCCAGAGCCAATGTGGACAAGCTCACGTTCATTAAAATGAACCAGGCATGGATCCCACAGGACTTGTCCGTACCTTGTGCAGAATAGACATGTATACCGGTGTTGTGACAAAAACTGTCCGGCCATCGGATTGTGCCCGGCCCGTACTGCGCAGGCGCAGCACTTGCGCAGTACAGAGGACAAGGAGATTCACAAAATCTCCGAAGATGAACGGCGCCTGCGCTGTGAGTGCAGGTTCAAGCCCCACCATCCAAGAGGACATACGGTAGCACATAGTAACAGGGCCCCTCACGGGCTCGCTTCGATCGCGGCCTTGCTTGGCTCGGCTTGAACCACGGATGGTGTGGCCTTCACCTGAACTCAACACGCAGGCGCCGTTAGTCTTGGGAGATTTTTGAAATCCCCTTGTCCTACATACTCAGCAAGCGCAGTACAGGGCGGACACTATTCGACAGGGGACAGAATTCGACACATCACCGGCCTTACCCAGCCATTGTTGTATTTTTGAACCAGTGTTGGCTACCTCGTCCTCCTCCACCGCCGCTTCCACCTACACAGCCACATCCACCGCCACCTCAACCTCCTACTCCATATGGACCTCGTCCTGCTAGGCCAAGATTAAAATTTTTATTTTATTTTTTTGTAGCGCACAGATCCTTTCCCCCTTACCTGCCTTTATGTTGTTGGCTCTTCGCAGGAGGGAGAAAGGCACACCGCACTACCAGCCCGTATCATCCTATATAAAGAGGTTGAGCGGTGTACTTGACGGGCCGTGTCCACAGCCGGAGTCAAAACTCCTCCAGAGGATGATTCTCACCTCTACTGTAGGTAGAGGCAAGTCCTTTAATTGCCAGTAAAGTCAATGTCCACACCAGCTGAAACTCCAACTCTTATTCTCTCATGGCAAAATAAACTGTACTCAGATAGAAAAGGTTAGAGCAAAGAAACAGGACAGCTTAAGGTGTGGAGGAGGTCCAGGCACAAACGTAGCACATTCACTTCACTGCTTAGGTTTCTCAAACAGTTTTTGGCGCACGGTCTCTGCCACAGACATTGAGGTTGGTCTCTGCCACAGACCGGGTGTACAAGGCCCCTGCCACGGGCCTGGAGAACTTTGGTCTCAGCCACAGACCAGGGTGTATAAGGCCCCTGCCAGGGGCCGGTTGAATAAGGCCTCTGATACAGTCAAGGTGACCTTGAGCTTCTCCTTCTACGAACCTAGCCCATATCAAGGGGAAGACATCTCTCCAGGGAGTCAACAGACCATTCCTTCACCGTGACTCCCGCATCGGTCCATCAGAATGATCCTCCCTTCCCTGGAACAGGGTCCCCTACACGAGGCGGCTCTGGACTCCAGGCTTTACTCCCGCCCCTAGGCCTCCATACCCAGGGCAGCAAGAACTCCAGGATAGTACCTCACCCCGGGCTAAAGGTGCCCGAGATGGAACAGGAACACATGCACCCAGGCCGAAGGCACCTGGGCGCGGACCCCACTGGACATCAGCCCCCAGGCCAAAGGTCTGCCCCTTTTATATGCTCTCCCGGCATGCACAGCAGGTTCCCCGCCCCGCTGTACTACTGCCAAGAGGGGACACAAAAGGTGCCACCTGTAGGCCGCAGGGAACTGCACACCAATACTGTCCCCCGAGGACAAAATGGTCCATGAATCCTACAGAATTAGGGTATTTGAGCCTATTTACCACTCAAACACTTTCCTTAAATTTAGCTCCCCGCTACATTTTTATTTCAAAGTATTTTATTTTCCCACTAGCTTATCCATTAAATTAAATAATTTATTCCAGAAAGGGCGTATTCTGGGGCATTCCCACCATATGTGTGGCATTGTGCCGTTGAGTTTCTGAGGTTCTTAATGACTTCCTGTACCTCTTCTGCTGAAAAGGGGGCCTCCAGCATATTTTTTTATTTTTTAATTTTTTTTATGTTCTTTTAAGTTATTTCCTATCCACATTTGTTTGCAGAGCACTTGCCATGTTCTTAACAACATTTTGCTGCCATTTGCAGCCCTCTAGCCCTTTCCATTACTTTTTTAGAGCCTTTTTAGTCGTCAGAAGTCCGGGTCCCCATTGACTTCAATGGGGTCCGGGTCCGGGTCCGGGTTCGGGTTAAAGTTCGGTCCCGAATCCGAACTTTTTTCCGAAGTTCGGCCGAACCCGCCGGACCCGAATATCCAGCTACCCGCTCAACTCTAATCAGAACCCCTCTAATCACTGATTTGTGGGCCTCCCACAGTATCCCTGGGTCACAGTCGTCAGTATCGTTGGTTTGAAAGTAATGGTTTAGCTCTTTTGTGACATCAGTCAGCACTGAGGGGGTCTGCAGTAAGCTTTCGTTCAGTCTCCAGAACTTAGTTCTAGACATCGCAGTCGGTGAGAGGGCGTAACGCATGGTGATTGGTGCGTGGTCCGACCAGGTGATATTACCTATACCCGGGGCAGACACCGCCTCCAGCTGGCCATGCGGTATTAAGAAAAAGTCAATGCACGAGTAAGTTCTGTGTGGGGAGGAAAAGAATGTGTAGTCCCGGTCCCTGGCATGGTGAAGCCTCCAAACATCAATCAGTTGGGCCTCATGGAGGACCCGAGTGATGCGCTTATGTAAACTTGTACGTAGAGACGAGGTACCAGAGGAGGTGTCCACCCCAGGGCTCAGAGGGACGTTAAAATCGCCTCCCAGAATCAGATGTCCTTCAGTAAAGTCCATCAGACTGGTCACAGTATTATGTATGAAGGCATCTTGCCTATCGTTCGGTGCGTAGACCGTAGCCAACGTCACCAACATCACCCCTATGAGCCCCTTAATGAACACATACCGCCCCTCCGTGTCTACTCTAGTGTCCCGGCATGTCCAGGGTATTCTCCCTGCGAGGAGTATCGATGCTCCTTTAGATTTACCCGATGGATTTGTAGAATGGTATGTTAGTGGAAAGTACCGGTTTTTTAAACATGGTGGTGTTCCAGTCTTAAAGTGAGTTTCCTGAATAAACGCTATGTCTGCTCTCGCTCTTTTGAGATCATTCAAGAGCATACAGCGTTTCTCAGGTACATTCAGCCCCTTGGCGTTCAGCGAGAAGATATTAACGTGGTCCATCACGCCTGTGTCAAAAAAAAGGGGAAGAGGTGGGGGGAAACTCGAAGTGGGAGAAGGAGGGGGTTATAGCGGGGGGAGAAAAGAAAAAGGAGGAAGAGCAAGAAAAGCTCAAGAAAAAGCAAGTGGACAGTAAGTATCACAAACCGTCCTATCTAGTACCAATTGTTGGTAAACAATTGTATGCAAAACTTTTGCAATGAAACACACTCCGGTTATCACCGGGAAGGTGTCTCGGCCTACTGGGGATGAGGTTAGACTATGACCAGGGAAGCCTGCCCATAGCCGCCCAACCCCCCTGTCCTATGACATAAATTCGGCATGTAATATGTTAAAATATAAAACACAGCAAACATTTAGGGAAACCAACAAACAGTTTATGAATATAAAAGTTCCAGCAATACTCAAATACAGCCCCAGTGCCGCAGCATAAAACCTGGAAATATAACCTGCCAACTTTTAGTAGGCCTAACCGTAGCCCCAAACTGAGTGATGTCACCCCCCCACCTGACCCACCCAACCCTAGCAGCGGGCCGGTGCGGTAACCTGAAATCCCATCGAGCTCCAATGAAGTTCAAACAGCCTGTGGTGGGGTCCCCAGAGATTTATAGTGCATGAGGGGTTGTACTCCCCCGGTGTAAAGAAATCATATGCGTGGGTAAGAGGGGGCACAATCCGGGGCAGCAATAGTGGTCCAGTGCTGTCGTCCAGTGCACCAGACTGAGGCGTCTTTTAGGAGGCTCATACCAACTGGCAAGTATTCCCCATCTCCAGTCCCCAAAGTGCAGTCACCACCCCCCCCCCCCGCGACGCTACACATCCAGTGCGGCATAAACCACCGTGTGAGGGAGGGGGTAAGCGAGTGTCCAATAAGCTCCACCCATGGGAGGTGAGGCCGCATAACAGGCCAGGGCGTCAGGGGGGGTTCGGTAGGAAGGCCACCAAGGGGGGGGGAACAAAGGGGGCCCTGGGGTTGAGGCATTAAGAGGTGTATGAAAAGATGCAAAATCTCACCACAACGGCAGCCGCCGTTAGACCTCTCTGGCTTCTTTGGTGAGGTGATGCGTGATCTACGTCGACTTCTCTGTGGTCTCGGTGAGCGGGATCTCCTGTAAGTCGTTCCGTCTAATCGTGGGGCAAGTCGCGGGAGCAACTGGAGCCAATCTTCAACGTCCATATGATCTGCTTCCAGGAATTCAAACAGTGCAGGGAGTTCCGACGGTGACCGTAGAGTGAAGAACTGAGTCTGTTTCTTGAAAGTCACCGCTATGGGGAATCCCCATCGATAAGTAACACCAACATGTTGAGCCAGCGTGAGCACCGGCTTCAGCAGGGCCCTCCGCTGTAAAGTGGCTCTTGAGAGGTCCGGCAGGATCTGCACAACCGCCCCATCAAACTCAACGTCCCTCGCCTCCCACGCTTTCCGCAGAATGATTTCTTTGTGCGCATACTGATGGATCCGGCAAATCACATCTCTCGGGCGATTCGGATCAGACGATCGTGGTCCCAGGGCCCTGTGAATCCGATCAAATGACAGAGAGGCAGGGAAGTCACCCCCTGCTATGTCCCTGAAAATGGCCAGTGTGGTTGCTGCCAAGTCCTCTGTACCGGTGGCCTCTGGTAAGCCTCTGAGTCTCAGGTTGTTCCTTCTGCTGCGGTCCTCCATTTCTTCTAAGTGCTGGGTTAACATTGATGCTGCCTGACCTGCCTGGGTGTCTTCCACTTGTTTTAATCTCCGCTCTAGGTCTGCCACTGTGGTCTCCCCTGTCTCCATGCGTTCTGTCAATGCAGCCAGATCAGTCCTCACCTCAGCTATATCCTTGCGGTGTGAGGCTTCCAGTCTGCTGACTAGGGATTCAAAGTCCGCCCTTGTCGGCAGGGCCTGCAGCAGGGACCTTAGTTCTGCATCAGCCCGCAATGTAAGGGGTGCAGGGTGAGGGTGAAACAAGTCCTGGGAGGCAGCGTGGAACACTGCAGGGGTATCTAGGTCACACTCCAGGGTGCCGGGAGTCATGGATGCTGACTGTGTAGTGTGCGGTGGGGTACTCACAGAGCCGCCAGGTCTCGTGTTGTTCGCCATCTTAGGGGCTGGAGAGGAGTCTTGAGAGCTGGGGAAGTAAGTGCGGATGGTGCCGCTCTGCCGAGGCTTAGGCGATGGTTGCTGTGCTGTTTTGTTTCTTTGCCTCCTGCGCTTCCCCGCAGAGTACATGCCTCGCAATGCCGATAGTGTGGCTGATTATAGGGCAGGGAAGGCCGGGACGGGTCGGGAGCTCCTCAGCAGCACGTCCTCACACGGTCATGTCCAGACCACGCCCCCTCTCAACCTTTTTCAGGGGACATACATATGGTATTATCCTCCTGTCCAACCCTTCTAGGGTGATTGGAGTTGCCTGTAAAAAGATGCAATCTAGAATTAAATTATTCCATGAGATGGATCTCAACTATATTCCAGTTTTTCTTCATCACTGGGCATTTGCGCCGATTGTGAGAGAACTGGGAAGGTTCATATTTAATGGCCTTATTACTTAAAACCATATAACTTTCTTTTTTTTTTTTTTATCACAATAGGATTACATTTTTTAAGGAGATTGATACCAATACTTAATAGATCGTAGGGCACATTACCTATAAATGCGGGAATGTAAATTACTTTATTCCCTAAGTTGAAGTTCAACTAGGACTTAAGGACAGTGCCTAAAATATTTACAATGTCGGCTTTTAAAAAAAAAATTTCAGCTGATATTTTTCAGAAAATAATTCTTGGATTTATTAGAAATATTTCTGAAACAAAATAGTTGCTTGGATAATTATCCAATAACTTTATTATGATATCCTGCTTTTATGAAATACCTGTAAGTAACAAAATATAAAAACCTGGAATGACATATTAACATCTGTCCCTTTTGCCTGTTTGTTTAACGAGGAGATGGCCCCCACATTTTTTTACACAGACACAAACCTAAAAACTGTCAGATTCTGCACAACAAAGTTTTGGCTGCAAGATGAAATCAGTCTCTTCACCAACCCCCCTTTCCTACCCTATTGTAAAGGAAGGGTGGAATTCATTTTAGAAAGAAAAATATATATAAACATTAGAGTTGCTTTGCTCATGTGTTTTTTTTTTTTGACTGGTCAATTAGGGCCCTTTCACACGGACGTGTCCGTGTACGGGCTCCGCTTTGCTCAGCAGGGATCACTCCGTCGATCCCCGTTGAGCAGGCAGATGACAGGTTTGTCTGTCTGTCAACCTGTCAGAGCGCCGCTCTCCTCTATGGTGCTCTATCGGAACGTAGAGTCCATTTTCATCCGATCCGATCCGCCAGACGGATGGAAAATAGGGTTTCCATCCGTCACACTTTAGCGGATCGGAGTAGGTCGGAACGGTCTGCCCGCGTGAAAGGGACCTTACAGACATTTAAACATTTGAGCTAAGTCATTTTTGCTGACTGGTAAATCAGACATTTACATGATTTGACACCTCAGCTAGGTTTTTGGGATGGTAATCCCGGGCCATAACAACTTTTATTTTATTTGGCAAAGCCTCATAAAACAGTTGGAAAAATTCATGGCTCTCAAAATCTGGGTTTTTCTCAACCAAGCTATAGGCCTTCTTGGGAACTTTTAAAAATGATCTGGGACTTTGATTTGACCTACATTTCAAAGTATACTATTTACCAATTCTCAGTTTTTTCTGTGATGCAGACCAATTTAATTTAATGCATCAGCAGGGCCGGCTACACTAGAAATAACTTTAGTGTCAGTCTTTTTTTAAATTTTGCACTTAACAATGGCAATATAAAAAAAAATTATACATTTTAATAATTTTTTCATTTTTTTTAAATGACAATAAAATATATATATAATTTGCACAAATATATCACTTGTTTCAAACTTCGATGGATCTCAGCAGTGCCTCCATAATATGTCAGAATGTTTATACTGAAATATTAAAATAATATTGTATTTATGAAATTATGCAAATCATATTTTTTGGGGAGATTTTAAATGTTTTCACAAATGTAACACGTAATTCAAGTTTGTTTATCCATGCTATTTTTTGAAGACAAGTTGTAATTATTTGCTGACTTATGGTTCCTGAGCCCGGCTTCCTTGACCCTGCTACTGCTTTCTCCTTGAACTGCGCTGCCTGCCTGTTGCTGAACCCGGCTACCCTTGACCTCTGTTCCAGTTTGCTACATTCCAGAATCTGCATGTGGGTTGGAGTTCCCCTTTACACCTGTTCTTCCATAAAAGTGCCTGGAACCTGTCTACCCATCGGGATCTCCAAGTTTCACCTGCCCCTGCAACTTCTGCTAGCAACCTCTACTGGCACTCGTGTTCCTCATTGCCTTGCCACCATCTGTTCCACCCTCAGTGGGGCTTGGACTGGAGATACAAGAGAGGCCGACCTCGTCATGTCAGACTCCTACCAGGTACGTGTCACAAGTGAAACACCGATATGCTAGCAATATATATTTTATTAACTAAAAATTCAGTGCAAATTAATACCAGGTATATTTAGTGATAATACAAAAAAATGGATATAATTTTAAATATCAAATATATATGGGAATACAAATGATAATCACATTTCTACTCAAGCTCTTATTACAAAATACCATATTTCAATACTTCAATGATAACTTGGTAAATTTAAACTTGGTAACTTAGTAATTAGCTTTCCGTAGCTCTACGGACTTATAAAAAAAATATAACTAGGTGTTGACTTTAGCACTGTGATTCCTTCTCAAAACAAACAGATCTTAACGCTAAAACCACTTTTTCAATATATGGACAATTTGGTTAACCATATACAAACTTTGTAATTTTAACCAAGACTCCCTTCTAAATTTAGAATGAATCAATGGTTCAACGCATACTATAATCATTCCAATTTTAAGACTTTTTAAGACTTTGAAGTCAGTTTTGTGAGATATGAGTTCGAGGTCCACTCCAAAACTGACCTGCCAATATTGATTAGATTAGTCAAGCATATGCTCAACCAAACTTCAATTACCTAAAAGGTAAAATAAACAGAACTTTACCAGGACTTAAGAATTCTGTTGTTTTAAAAAGCATCAAGCAGGTATCCCGAAGGACCTCTCTCAACATTCCTACATCTCTCCGTTATCAAGATCTCAACACCCTCTTGCCTTCCAAGATTCGTCCAGTCTCTTTCAGGCTTTTCTTTTGATTTTAGCATCTCCTCTCTGCTGTGTGTAACCACTTTTATCCCACCCAAAAAGTGTGTGTGTGTGTCACTAGACTCACTACTACATAATGGATGATGTAAAATGACGGGTTGTTCCTATGTTACCATGACAACCCCGTCTGGCGGCCAACTTGGACTCTAATATTTTCACCACCATTGGCAGTGTAGGATTAGAATTATGTTGAAGATTATTTTCGTTTATGTCCAAGTCAATTTGTGAATGACCTTGGACATAGATTTGAGGACGTAAACCCTGATGGGTTTTACTTCCTCTTTATTTCCCTGCAAAGGTAAAGCATAATGAGCTACTATGCATCGCATAGTAGCCCATTATGTGTCACTTGCATAAAACCAAAGCCTGCGATGCCCCCGCTGTCCCCTGTGCAGGAAGCGTCCATTCTACATCCTCTTCTATACGGGGCCACGTGTTCTGTCCATCAGATGTCTGTATTCTGATTATCTGCATTTGTGTTGATTAAAATTACATTTAAGGTTGTAATTTCTATAGAAATCATTTGTAGAGCGTAGGCGCCATCTAGCGTCCTTTTTTGGTCTTGTTTCAGTTTGTTCATTATTAAATGCAGTAAATGTATAACCCAGGAAGCGATTAGAAAGCAGAGTATTCTGGGTAAAATCTTACAGGAAGAGACACATTCTCCATGCTTTTTCAAGACAATGCAGGAGGCAGGATTTGTCTTATTTCAATCTCTTACCATCAACCCTTAGAGAACTTAAAAAGTAAGTTTTTACTGTCTCATATT
This sequence comes from Rana muscosa, assembly GCA_029206835.1. Lineage (NCBI taxonomy): Eukaryota > Metazoa > Chordata > Amphibia > Anura > Ranidae > Rana > Rana muscosa. The sequence goes on along the minus strand of CM055119.1, from coordinate 256,803,019 downwards.
GTACTGTGTATCTTTGTCTCTGCAATGTATGCTAAATGCATGGGATATTGTACTTATCAAGGTTTATTCTTGTTATTTGTAGTTTCACCTAGCTTGTTCCAATAAACTGCGATCGAAGAAATATGGTATCATGTTTATGGGATAAGAATGGTTTAGCTGAATGTCCTTGAGACAGAACAGTGAAATTTTCAAGCTGACCTCTGAAGGGAAGATAAGCTGACTTCGGAAGTCTGTACAGCCCGGGGCTACGCAGTATCCATACAGTCAGAAGCCCTAAAGGAACAGGCCTGTGGGAGGCAAAGCAAGCAGCCACGCTACACAGAGACGCGCCCTGTCAAGCAGCACCGACACTAACGGTCTCTATACAGCAAGACAGCTTCTTCCCTGCAGCCATGTCTCACAGTGGAACATCTTCTTACAAAACACGGTCACGAGCAAGCTCACCTAGGTCATCTGTCGCAAATGCAGCAGCTATCGCCCATTCAAAAGCTGAAGCAGCAAGAGCCAGGGCCGCATTCGCAGACCAAGAGCTACAGATGAAAAAAGAAAAGGCTTGATGCAGAAAGGGTGAGACAGAAACGAGAGAGAGAAGGAAAGAATACACCTGGAAGCAGAAAAGGTGAGACAGGAACAACAAAGAATACGCCTGGAAGACGAGCTAGCCCAGCAGGAAGCATCTCTGAAATTGCAGCAAGCTAACTTAGAAGCTAACATCTAAAAGCTGGCAGTGGACCGAGACACTTCCGCAGCCATTGCAGAA